>OX346253.1:28924580-30379630 GCA_947049275.1 Epinotia bilunana
AAGTACTTTTTTATACTAATAAGTAATCTTTATACAACGATTCAAGTATCTAGTTAAAAAAAGTGTTTCTCATCCAAACCTTGCACCCGTTTTGAACCCCTTAGGGGTGGAATTTCCTAATACACGCAGAAAGTACTTTTTATGTATTCTAATAAGTAATATTTCTGCAGTTTCAATTGTCTACCTCAAAAACTAAAAGTTCCCTCCATACAAACTTTGCACCCCTATTTAACCCCTTTAGGGGTGGAATTTTCTAAAACGCAGAAAGTGTTTTTTGTATTCTAATAAGTAATCTTTCTACAAAGTTTCAAGTCTAGTTCAAAAATAATGTTTCCCTCATACAAACATTGCACCCCTATTGAACCCTCTTAGAGGTGGAATAATCTAAAACGCTGAAAGTACCTACTTTTTTGTATCTTAATAAGTAGTCATCTTACAAAGTTCCAAGTCTCTAGTTAAAAAAAATCTCCCATACAAACTTTGCACCCCTATTTAACCCTCTTAGGGATGGAATTTCCAAAAATCCCGTCTTATCGCTTGCCTACGTCATAAAAGTAACTTCTGGTGTAAATTTCAAGTTTCTAGGTAGCTGAATCTTACTTTAGATGGACGGTGGCATTTCGGAGCACATTTTACCAACCTCGTTCCGAAACTGATGTCTACTGCTGCCGCCCTTAGTCGGTTGCTGCCCAACGTGGGGGAGCCCAATGCCACGTGTAGGCGTTTGTATTGCGGAGTTATGAGGAGCATGGCCTTATATGGGCCGCCTACATGGGCCGACGGTCTCAGCAGCCAACAAGACACTAGTCCGTAGGCCGCATAGGGCGACGTTAGCTGCGGACCTCCTTCGGGACCTGCCAGCGCAGGGGTCCACCAATACAAGGCTGGGAAAAAAGTAGCAGGGGAATTCCCTTACTGGAAAGGGATGAATCGCGCCCGGGCTTCGGCACTGGCCGAATCGCTACGCCAGTGGAAGAGTGGAAGGAGGAGTTGGCAACAGCAGAATTTGGCCTTTCGACGGTGGGAGCGATACTGCCTCATCTGGAGCGCTGGGTCGACAGGCGACACGGAACGTTGACGTTCCACATGGTGCAGATACTTACTGACCATGGATGCTCTGGTAAGTATCTGCATCGCATAGGGAGAGAGGCAACCCCCTGTTGTCACGAGTGTGGCGCGCCTGTCGACACAGCGCTTCACACTGGAAGAGTGTACCGTGTGGTGTGGGGTGCGGGCCTCAGCGAACCACTTTACAGGCGGTAATAGGGGCAAACCTCTCACTGTCGAGTGCGTCAACGCGCGATGCTCAACAGCGAGACGTGGAGAGCGATGGCCTGCTACTGTGAAGACGTATTGTCACAGAAGGAGGCTGCGGAGCAGGCTCGCGAAAACGATCCTCTCGCATCCGCTTCGCCGACGACGGACTGGAGGCAGAGCTAGGCGCTATGCGCATTTGTTGCCTCCGCCGTAGCGGAACCATGCAGGGAGTCGGGGCAAGCCCTGTAAACAAATGTTCCACAGGACTGGAGGTGCTCGCCTAGCTGACGCCTTGAAATGTCTGCGGCCTGCTACTGTGGGCGACTATCCTGCGACGCCTCCCTTTACAAGGCGGAGACGGATGTCGTTGGTGGTTTTAGACGGTAGTCCAGTTTCGGTTAGTCCGTCATACCCGTCCTGCCTCCCCGAATAGGACGAGATGCGTAAACGCATTTCCGCAACGTAATAAAAAAGGTCATATATAATGATTTTAATTAAAAGGAAATTATCACGGCTAAGTAGGCATAACCGGGCCATTTGACGGAAAGTTGCACGCTCGACTTTTTTAAAAATGTTAATATAATCGGGTTTTTTCTACTCAGAATGGAGAGCATTTTCGAACCAAATAGGAGAAAAAAACTGTCCAAAATGTTAAATATAATTTTCGGTTTTCCGTTCCGTTACCACCATACAAGCGTAGTATGCAAACGGTAACGGAATGGAATAAAAATATCTTGGGACACTTTTTTCTCGTATATAGCATTCGAAAGTGCTCTCGATTCTGAGTAGAAAAAACCCGATTATATCAAAATTTAAAAAGAAAGTCGAGTGTACAACTTTCCGTAATACTACGAGTAATAGTCGACCAACTTAAAAATGTAATTGGAAAGGCCGAATTTCTTACAAATTCGGCCGATGCAACTGCACCGTTTAGTTGGCGCATACGTGTCGATGTAACAAAGATAGACAGGCAACTATGGAACCCTACACTGCGCGTGGCCCGACACGTACTTGGCCGGTTTTTTGGAATACAATACGTACAAGGATACAAAATAATTTATTCCACAGTGCTGGAGGCCTGGTGACAGCTGTGGCCCCCGTGGTCATCCGGTGCAACGGCATATGGGTTGGCTGGCCGGGCATCCACCTAGATGATCCCAACGAGAAAATCCCCGAGTCAGACCCTAATGACAAGACCCCTACCGCTGGACTGCTCTCCAAAAAGGTAAACGCTTGGGAATTTGAGTAAGCACATTTTGTCTTTGCTTGATTTGGTTGGGATTCGGGTTACCTTCATCATATCATTTCATTTTAATACTTAACTTTTTTTGAAGAACTGCAATTTAGCTCAGTCTGTAGTGACCCTGCCTACGAAGCCGGGGGTCCCGGTTTCGAATCCCGGTAATGGCATTTATTTGTGTGATAAGCACGAATAAATGTTCCTGAGTTATGGATGTTTTATATGTATTTAAGTATTTATTTATCTACATTAAATATGTATATCGTCGTCTAGTAAGTTAGTAGTCCCATAGTAAATGGAAGCTTACCTTAGTTTGGGACTAGGTTGATTTGTGCAAGATTGTCCCCAAATATATATATTATTTATTTATTTATTAATACTTACATGGAAAACCAACAGCGCAACATATTTATATTTTATTATAATTATTTAATGAATTAGGCTTAGGTCTTTGTAAAACTATACGCAGGTACGATGCGTTGATAGTCGTAGTTAAATAATTAACTGTTTAGAACACGAGGTACGAGCATCGTGCTTTCTATAGCAATTTAATAACGAGTAATGACGTAATTTACATTGTTAAGAAAATTCCACGATTAAAACGGGCATGGACAAATCTGTTGAAAACGCAACCGTGGAATTAGTCAGTCCGGCCTTGGATCACGCACAGCGCCCGCGCACCGAATCACCCAGACCCCGTATCATGGTCGGGCTTATCACACGATAAGTGACCAGATAGAGCGTCCGTCACTGGTTGATACCGTTCGATAGAACGAGACGGACGCGCTATCTTGTCACTTATCCTGTGATAAAGCCGACCATGATACGGGCTCAGGTTGCCAATTTCATGATCGCTCGGACCGACTTTATGACTTTACCCCATACTGATAGACCGCCGACGGAAGAGCCAACTCGCAACTCTCAGCCATAACCGTGAATCCATCCTCGATCTCTATCGCACTTGTTTAACTCGAGTGATAGAGATAGAGGTATACACATGCATTGTCGCCTTAGGGAGTTCGGATAATCGAACGATAAATTACTTTAAAAACAAAGTTTAACCGACTTCAATTCAGTACTCCGCCAAGCCACAGGAACATTTCCACATTTCCTTTCACTTTACCACAAGAACATTGATTATTACAGAAAAAACCAAATCGCTATAGGTATGTGGGCCGATAATATTTGAGGAGTTCCGTCGATTCAACAACAAAGGTGATTCTGAGACCATTGGCACTTAATTAGTTGCTATTTCAATGGTATCATACAAATCAGAATCTGTGACGTACTTTTAGAGTTTTAAGTGCATCATTGGGGAGTTGCAGGAGCCATCTGTGGTCTTCATCATCAGTTCCACTTCACCACATTTGTGATTTCCGGGTGTTAATACACGAGTTAAAATAGAAAATACCAAAATTACTACATGCGTGCCTAATATATTTGAGGAGTTCCCTCAATTTCTCATGGATCCCATCATCCAACTGGATTTTTGAGAATAACGGGACCAATCTGGAAGCATATACTTACAAACAAAAAAAAATATTTTACTTTAATATTTTTTAAATGACGGAGTTCTGAGGTAAATAATTTACTTTAAAAACAAAGTTTTAACCGACTTCAATTTAGAACTCCGCCAAGCCACGAGAACATTTCTTTTCCAATTTACCTCATGAACTGATTTCCGAGAGCAAATGCGTTGATTATTATAGAAAAAAACCCAATTGCTGTATGTGACCCGATAATATTTGAGGACTTCCGTCAATTCCACAAGGATCACCCTTGGCACTTCATTAATTGCTATTTCAACGAAATCTTATCAGAATCTGTGATATACTTTTGTACTTTTAAGTCTATAATTGAGGAATTCCATAAGTCATCTGTGGTCTTCATCATCAATTCCACTCCACCAATTTATGATTTCCGGATTTAAATACACGAGTTATAATAGAAAATACCAAAATCACTACACGCGTGCCTAATATAATTGAGGAGTTCCCTCAATTCCTCATGGATCCCATCATCCAATTGAATTTTCAAAAAAATGGGACCCACCTGGAAACATATACTTACCAACAAAAAAATAATAATTATGAATCGGCTCATCAATGACGGAGTTCTGAGGTAACAAACATTGAAAAAAAAAAAAAATACAACCGAATTGAGAACCTCCTCCTTTTTTTTGAAGTCGGTTAAAAACATTAAAAATGATCATAAAAAAACAACCGAATTGAGAACCTCCTCCTCCTATTTTTTGAACTCGGTTAAAAATTACGATTACCTGCCAGCGCGGCTTCGATCGCGAATTACAAAGAAGCCAGCACGTCTAGCATGGGACGGCCGCGACATACTCTCGATTTTTATCGCACTATACCTCTTGTTCTAAGTGTTCTAATAAGAGAGATTCGGATAATGCGAGAAAATATCGAGATAATCGAGAGAGCTCGCGCGCCGTCGCGTGCTAGCCGTGCAGGCGGAGTCCCGGGATAAAAATATTGGCTGAAGGTCCACTGTATAGGTACTAGGTACTCGTGAAGTAATTTTTGAAATCGGATAAGTGGTTCTGGTTCCTTGGTTAGGCCTTAGATATTTCTGGGCACGTGCACTGTATTTAATGCCACAAGGTATCTTCTTGTTTATTCTTACTTAAATTTGTATGTTGCTGCAAATTATTGCAGCAACATACAAATGAATCATAACATTCATAACTTATTGTGTTTCGGCTAATTATTACTAACATAATTTATTAATGATATTTCTAGTGTTCTGATCTGTACTCTAATCTAAACTTAACTCAAATCATATTTGCTGAGTGTCATACATAAATGAAACTGTGACAACTCTCAAAATGATATTTATAAACGAGGCATCCCTACCGTCCAAATAAAATTTCTACCAGTTTCCATTGTAAACAATGAATTGTAAACAATGACGTAATGGAAACATCATTAATCTGCAGCTCTAGGTACATATACACTTTTTATAACGCCTAATTTATAATATTATTGTTTTACTATACGCTATCTTTATATTTTATTATACATAGCGATACTATTCATAACAGCAACTTCGTTATTGTCATTTATAATACGATGCCACGCGTTTTATCATTTTATAGTCCTACACAAGTATTCTAGACGTGACATCACGAAAAAGTTTAAAAACTACTTAAATTGGAGTGACAATTATTAGGTATAAGCGTGCGTCCTTTATTGTAGACAGACGCTGAAGAGCCAGTAATTAATATAAACAATAACACAATCAAAAATGTTCCCACTTTGTTTTCTACTCACTCTTAATGATCTCCGCAGATCGTATCCATCCACGCGGAGCCGAAACTGTTCGACAGCTACTACAATGGATGCTGCAACGGCACATTCTGGCCGCTGTTCCACTCCATGCCCGACCGGGCCACCTTCATCGCCGAACACTGGAGGGCCTACGTCAAGTGCAACGAGGAGTTCGCCGTGAAAACCGTTCACGCGCTGCGGCTGCTCAAGCAGAGCAATGAGAAGAATGGCTCGCCGCCCATTGTGTGGGTCCATGATTACCACCTCATGTTAGCTGCTAATTGGATCAGACAGGTCAGTATATCAGTTATACTTATCCGACGGTGGTGTTGTGCTTGTAGTTCCTGGGTTAGCGATCCTAAAATTTAAAAATCAGCGGCATTAATTTAAAACATGTAAGGATGCATGTAACTTTCGCACAAGGTATCCAGATCGTCTTGTAGTGACATCTAAGAAAACTAAACTTTATAGCAGAAGTGCATTCTGTATGGCCATTACCATCTACAATAAATTACCAGAAGAGTATAAAAAATGCCCCTGAATATGTTTAGGAGGCAACTCAAAAGATGGCTAGTGCAAAAATGCTTCTACTCAGTCAATTAATATTTAAATTATGACATTTTATGATAAAGGATGTGATAGCAATTGTATTCCAAAATTATTTTATTTTACCTACCTATTATTATTTGACAATTCATTTGACATACCTACCTAAATTTACTTTAACTAATCTAACCATACTCACATTCCAGGATAATATTTGATATTTAATTTAATTTAATAATAATAATTAATTCAATGAATATGACCTTACATTTTACGTGTTGCACTAGCAGCAAAGCATGTGATACTCTCGTTTTCATTGTAATACCTTTTTGTACACCATGTTTTATGTAAAACTAGCTGTTGCCCGCGACTTCGTCCGCGTAGAACTTGTTACCGTCTTGGAAAAACGATTGCTATTAAACGATTGTAGGCGGAACCTTAATTATCGCTGCCCTTAACAAAGTTCTACCATCTTAAGGGATGATCTCCGAGATTAAAACTATCCTATATCCGCAAATTAGGGTCTCAAATTATCTGTACGGAAAATTTCATCTAAATCCGTTTAGGGATTAAGCGTAAAAGGTAACCGGGCGATGAGTTCATTATTTTAAATTGAAAACTCTGTTTTTACACATATAAATATCTTAAAAATCGTCAACAGACGTTTCCGCTTAAATTGTATATTTTCTAAATGTATTAAAGAAAGCTACTTACATTACTGAAAGTAGTTTTGAAAGCAAACGTAATCTAATGCTAAAAGACGTAGAACTTTCCATCTCCATCCGCCGTCCCCATTTAACGATGTTAGAGAATAATATTATTCTCATTAACCAAAACAAAATTTAAAATTAACAAAATAATCCGCACCTACTTAATACTACTACTACTTACCTACCTTTCGGTTCAGGGAGCATCCCAGTTCTAACCTAACCTAACCTACATTTCTGGTAGCTGTTCGGTTCTGTAAGGGTCGTGGTTCTAACTTAACCTAACCTACTTTTCTGCTAGCAGTCGGATTATGTATGACCTATACATACTTCCAACCCTTTTTACCCTCCGTAGAGGATGAATTTTAGGAAATGCTGTAATTAGTTTCCTAGTTTTTAACCGAAGTTACAGATCCCTTACTTCAAAATTGTCTTGTTTCCCGTACAAACATACAACTCCTTTTTGCCCATTTAGGGGATGAATGTGTCCCCCTTATGGAACCAATTTAAAACAGTCTAAAACAGAAGTTACAAATCCCTTACTTTAAAAATGTTTTGCTCTCCATACAAACTTAGAACCCCCTTTAACCCCTATAGTGAATGAATTTCAAAAAACTGAAATCAGTTTTGTAGTCTTTTAACATACAGGCTAAGACAGAAGTTAAAAATCTCTTACATTTTCTTGGTTTCCATATAATAGACCTTGAATCCCGTTTTAACCCCTTAGGGGTGGAATTTTTCCAAAACGCTGAAAGAACTTTTATTTATTCTGATAAGAAATCTTTATACAACGCTTTAAGTTTCCAGCTCAGAAATGAGTGTTTCTCATCCAAAGCTTGCACCCCTTTTTAACTCTCTTAGGGATAGAATTTTCTAAAACGCTGGAAGTAATTGTTTATATTATAATAAGTAATCTTTCTACAAAGTTTCAAATCTCTAGCTCAAAAAAAAGTGTTTCCCATAAAAACCTTGCAACCCTTTTTAACACCCTTGGGGGTGGATGTTTCCAAAACGATTAAAGTTCTTTTTTGTATTCATATACGTAATCTGGCTACAAAGTTTCAAGTAGCTCAAACGGAAAAGTTTCCCTTATACAACTTTTGCACCCCTATTTTAACCCCCTTAGGGGTGGAATTTTCTAAAACACTAATGTGTATTTTTTGTATTCATATAAGTAATCTTCGTACAAAGTTTCAAGTTTCTAGCTGAAAAAATAAAGTTCCCTCCATACAAACTTTGCACCCCTATTTAAACCCTTTAAGGGTGGAATTATGTAAAACGCAGAAAATACCTTTTTGTATTCTAATAAGTAATCTTTCTAGAAAGTTTCAAGTCTAATTCTAAAAATAATGTTTTCCCCATACAAACATTGCAGCCCTTTTTAACCCCCTTAGGGGTGAAATTTTCTAAAACGCAGAAATTACTTTTTGTATTCTAATAAGTAATCTTTCTAGAAAGTCTCAAGTCTCTAGTTCTAAAAATAATGTTTCCCCCATACAAACATTGCACCCCTATTTAACCCCTTTAGGGGTGAAATTTTCTAAAACGCTGAAAGTACTTTTTATGTATCTTAATAAGTAATCTTTCTACAAAGTTTCAAGTCTCTAGTTCAAAAAATAATGTTTCCCCCATACAAACTTTGCACCCCTATTTAACCCCCTTAGGGATGGAATTTCCAAAAATCCCGTCTTATCCCTTGCATACGTCATAAAAGTAAGCTCTGGACCAAATTTGAAGTCTCTAGTTCCAGTAGTTTCGGCTGTGCGTTGATGGTAGATCAGGACTTCTTTTATATATTTAGATAAATTATAATATTGATTGATTCGTCAGCTGTATTGAGAAAAATATCTTTTGCTTATTATTTCACAGCTAGCTGAAGAAGAAAATCTCCCCTGCAAGTTAGCGTTCTTCTTACACATACCTTTCCCTCCATGGGATATCTTTAGACTGTTACCGTGGTCTGATGAAGTTTTACAGGGCATCTTGGGTAAGTGTTCAAATATCTCTTCTTCAGCCAATGCTTGCAATATTGTTTGGAATTTCTGTAAAAAATATGTTTTCTTCCAGGTTGCGATATGGTTGGATTCCACATAACGGACTACTGTTTAAATTTCATAGACTGTTGCCAGAGGAACCTGGGTTGTCGTGTAGACAGGAAAAATCTTCTAGTCGAATTGGGAGGTCGCACCATTTGCGTTCGCCCTCTGCCCATTGGTGTGCCATTTGATAGATTCGTGCAGTTAGCCCAACACGCAAAAACAGTGCTCTCTACTAGTCAAAAAGTCATATTAGGAGTTGATAGACTGGATTATACCAAAGGTTTAGTGCAGAAACTCAAAGCGTTCGAGAGGTTACTGGAGAAACACCCCGAACACATCGAGAAGGTGTTGTTGTTGCAAATCTCAGTGCCCTCAAGAACCGACGTGAAGGAATATCAAGATTTGAAAGAAGAAATGGATCAATTAATTGGTAGAATCAATGGAAGATTTACTACTCCTAACTGGTCTCCTATTAGGTAAGTCGTCGGAAAACTAAGTTGAAACTTAATATTTATATTTAAAACGTCAACTGCAAGTATGTTTTTCCTTATCAGGTATATTTACGGCTGCGTTGGGCAAGATGAGCTAGCAGCTTTCTACCGCGACGCCGCGGTGGCACTGGTCACCCCTCTGCGCGACGGCATGAACCTCGTGGCCAAAGAGTTCGTGGCCTGCCAGATCAAGAAGCCGCCAGGAGTGCTGATCGTTTCACCGTTCGCTGGGGCAGGAGAGATGATGCACGAGGCGTTAATCTGTAATCCTTATGAGTTGGATGACGCAGCTGAAGTCATTCACAGGTAAGATTCGTTAATCGATTGGTTTGTGGTTATGAACGGTTTTACTTGAATGATTAGGTAGGTATAATTACCTACCTAACGTTTAACTATGTTATAAATTAAGACAAAACACGTGTTTACTTTCATTACCTCTAGCTTACAGTTTAATTTCGAACCGCCTTCTCCTATACTTACAATACTTAGTTGAAATAACAGTTCAATATTGCATCAACGATTTTGGTATATAGTACTCAATAAAGGAGGATATAAAATGCCGGTCTCTTTATTGCGATAGATTACAGTTCCTTGTTCCAGATTCGACGAAACGATTATTGAATAGGTATTATGTCACTTTAAACTTTGTACTGTGATATTTGCAGAGCGTTAATGATGGACGAGGACGAGCGCACGGTCCGAATGAACCACCTGCGGCACCGCGAGCAGCTCAACGACGTCGACAGCTGGATGAAGAGCTTCCTCAAGGCCATGGACTCGCTCGAGGAGGAGACCGACGACATAGGAGCCACCTCGATGCAGCCCGTCACTATCGATGACTTCGACGAGTATCTCTCCAAGTAAGTGTAGACGAAAACAAATATTTTCTTCGAGTCATCCTTCTCCACTAGGTCTCTGTTGGCGGTGTCGCGAGCGCATTCTGTCATAATATGAATCTTGGCCACCGTGTCTACCTTAGCTCGCTTGGCTCCATGTAATTATTAATAACTTTAATTTACTCGGTTTAGTAGCAGCTGCAGCATGTTTATACTCGTATCGGCCCCATGTTTTCTTTCCAATTTGAAATATTTCAAATGTTTTGTTTCGTCGTTGATGAGCATTTTCAAAAATAAGCGTGAGTTGTTACGCAGAAATAAGGGCATTTTTAAAAATTCGTGTACCCAATTAGCGTGAGTTGTTAAATAAAAATTAACTCAGTTTTGTGACGACAATTACCTAAGCATTCCAATTATGTGAAATTGAACTTGTTTCACATGTAAATAACGTGTATATGCATAGCATTTATAAATTGAAAAGAAAAAGTTAATATGTATACAAATACAAACTGTATACTCAATTGTCGTCACAAAACTGACACTGACTTAATTTTTATTTAACAACTCACGCTAATTGGGTACACGAATTTTTAAAAATGCTCATAAACTCAGTGTCAGTTTTGTGACGAAAATTAAGCATACAAATTACGTAAAAATTAATTTGTTTCACATTTAAATAACGCGTGTTTATTCATATTATTTATAAATTGAAAAAAAGTAGTTTTTTATACAAACTGAATAGGTGCTTAATTTACGTCACAAAACTGACACTGAGTTAATTTTTCTTTGTTCTTTGATTCTTTCTTTCCGTTGTGACGACACGTTAATTGGGTAAGTAGGTACACAATTTTAAACAATGCCCTGATATTGGAGGCCATAGCTGGAATTCGGGCGGGTTCGTTCGTTAAAATCTGATTTTATGAGAAGTTCGACAGTTCTCTATTGAATGACAGCTGCCAGCGCGATATTATACCTAACTACGTCTACTGGCCTGTAAAGTGTCGTTAATGCAACCCGTTTAGTCACTTACCTGCCTAATCATGAGCCTCATTTACCAAAACTAATTCATAGTGTATGTCGCTCGCAGATTGTATTGCATCAAGGAAACTTTTATCAATGACAAAATGTAGAATGGGAAATATAATAACAGATTTTAAAAACACCAATTTATTGTTTAACAGATACATCGGCTACACCCAGAAACTGGCGCTCCTATTGGACTACGATGGTACACTGGCGCCCATTGCGCCACACCCCGACCTGGCGACCCTGCCGCTGGAGACCAAGCACACGCTGCAGCGGCTCTCCAACATGTCCGACGTGTACATCGCCATCATCTCCGGCAGGAACGTGGACAACGTCAAGAATATGGTGAGTCCGTCCTGCCTTAACAGCTTATTTGTCTCCCTCGTCGAAACCTGATGGATGACTGAAGGTCGCGACCAGCATAAGGTTTAGACTGGAATGCTCTCCTTGCTGTACTATATTCTGTGTGCATGTATTGTGCTTCGGAGTTTACCGCGTGTACTCGTAAACTCCTCGATTGTCGCGGGGCTGGGGAGTCTGCCCGCACGTCTATCATGGGACGGCCGCGACATACTCTCGATTTTTCTCGCACTATACCGCTTGTTCTAAGTGTTCTAATAAGAGAGAGACGGATAGTGCGAGAAAAATCAAGGGAGCTCGCGCGCCGTCGCGTGATAGCCGTGCTGTTTATCTTGCCCCCCAAGATGCTTTCCAAACATGTCGGATTCACGTCGGGACCAGGTCCAGGGTCTTGTTAGGTCTCCATAATTTAGTCACAGGCGTAAAACCAGCAGCAAACGATGGAGTAAGAGAGGAGGCTGGGCCGTCGCATTCGTAGGTATGTAGCTACTGCGCCACTCTCGCCAGTGACTCAATTAATAAAAGATTCCGTTTAAAATTCCATTAACATACAGTGCATTTAAAATTGAGCCAATCTTATCAATTGCATTTAAAGTTTAGGAGGGACGGAAGCACGGTGGTTCATTAATTTCTAAATTGTTAAAGGGTTCCAATGTCTGGTGTTGTTGCAACAATAAAGAAAGTTAAATGATTAGTCGTTTTAAAAGCGCTGCATGGTATTCGTAACTTAAGTTAAGTCTTCACTCAAATGCTCATAGTGAGTGTTGTTATCACGGACCACGTATATCCATGGAAGCCTAATAATTCTTCGGGATAGTCCAGCAGTTCATACCAGTCTAAAATGTCTACGAGTAGCATGTAGGTACCAGTTGCGGAGTGCCCATACAAGCCAAAAAATAATTCCCAAATAAAATGTAGGCAAGCCTATAGTTATATTTATAGTATAAGTACTCTAAACTCTCTCATAACTTTTTTTGTTAAGGGTTGCCCATCTAAAATTTTCCCGCGCCGGGATCCTACGTACCTACGTACCTATGTGCTTACCCTGAATAGTAGTTTGCAGAATATTCTATATTAAAATCTAGCGACACATATTTATCGTACTACCAAGGATAGAGGTCATAGTTTATCTTTCTAAGAACAAACATACTGGACAAACAAAAGTATCGGCCTACGTATAATAATAATCACCAATTAATAGTAATCATTAAGTAGCACGTGTAATAAACATGAATTATTTTACATGACGTCAATGCTATCTATGCCATGTCCCAGGGGAGTGATGACACGATATAACCTAATGATCAATTTAATGAATATGTGATAAAGATGTTTACTATATTAATGCGTATGTATAATAGTTTTATGTCATCATTAAACTGCCAGATGTACCTATTGTATAAAAAAAAACAAGGCTGCAACTTGTGGTTATCCATACCATAACTACCTGTCAATTAAATATATTTTGTTCAAGTTTTATTAAGCAAAGCTGTCCAAACAATTCGTTTTAGTCTTTTAATATAAAGGCGCAGCGTCAGTTATTGCGCAAAACCGATGAACCGACTTGAGTGAGGTTTTTTTAAGCGAAAGTCTCGTCAGTCGCTATAGTTCCTAGCTATGTTTGATAATGTAGTTATTTGAAAATTTGCATCTATAATATTGCACATAACTACGGTGGACCCAATACGTCTGCAATATGACAAAGTCGGTATCAAAGAGCAGATAATGCGTGCGCAGTAAAATTTAAACTATAGAAAAAACTTTGCTAGCACCTTGGGGTGACTTCAAAATATTTCTTTATATCTCAATGAACGAGTTGTTAACAAAGCATTTAGCAACATTCGCTTCGAAGTTAAACAAATAAATAGTGAGATAGTCAATAACAAATAAAATTCATCACTCTCAGTGGGTGTGAACGTCCCGCGACGATCGACGCCTTGAGATTCTGCAAGGTCTCTACTATCAGGCGAACTTTGACTCGCATTATCATGTACCTACTACTTTAACAAAAATATTTATTCTCCGTATGTACTCGGTTATACATATACTATTGGCGGTAACCTGGTTATTGGTTAAGCGGTATCTAAGTCAAACGTTACGTAATATTTGCGTAGTCAATGAAAAGGGGCAGGGCACCGATACGAGTGCATGTTTGTTTTCTAATAATCGGAGTCAAATGTTGCTTCATAAACGATATAGGTACCTCCCTATACCGAGATAACTCTGTAACGAAAGTATTCGGCGATAGTGACAATTATTCTAGCAATTATGGATGTTTATTTTCCTGTTCACTTATGCGCAAAGGTTTCTGCCTGATGAAGTAATATGTTAAGAACACAAGAAAGGCCATTGTTGTGAGCAGTTGTGATTGTGACCTGCACATGCAGAACGGGCCTTATTATATTCACCACCAACACCCAATAGTATGTTAAGAAATCAAGGTGTAACGCAGCTTAGTGTAGTGTAGTCATGTATATAAGTATACATAAATTAGTGGTTTTCTCATACAACCCTCGCGATAGTCAAATTACCAGTGGCACTTAAAGTCTTCTACCGAAGAGTAAGTAGAACTTATGTTTTTTTTTCTTTGTACCTGCTGTATTTACTTGCACGCATTAATTATATAGTTGACAATACAATTGTGGTTCTAGGTGGGCATCGAAGGCATCACTTACGCGGGTAACCACGGGCTGGAGATTCTTCATCCCGACGGCAGCAAGTTTGTGCACCCCATGCCTTCGGAGCTGCAAGGCAAGGTCGTTGACCTGCTCAAGTCTCTGCAGGAGCAGGTAAATTGGAATCTCATTTGTTTTTAGTCTAGATTGACTGCGTTCGGACTAACGCAAGCGGTTTACGGGTGTGGTACTATCGACAACACAGCTAAATGACCATCGGTGCACCTTAAGTGCATTGTAATAAGGTTCTATATAAACACAGGATGGTCAGTTAACAGTGTTGTTGTTTGTACTAAAGGGTGCCTTATATAGGTACTTAAATGGTAAAACGGTAGCGTTCATTCTACCACCTCTCGCCAATGCAGGACGCTTTCAATAGTAACGTCAACGAGTTTTATGGCTAACGAAGTGGCCGAAATCGTGGCTGTGTGCGACGCGTGTTACTGTTGAAATGGAACAATTAGGTATAATCGCCGCACGTTTGTAGTCAGTTAGCATGCCAGCATATATTTACCAGCTACGACTAGGTGTAAGTAGTTGCAGGCATTAGTATTCTCCCGCAAGCATAACTGCTCATCCTTGGGGCTCGATGATCTGATCTAACAAAGAAGATAAATAGCCTTCAATATTCCTTCGGTCCCTCAAGGATTCCTTCGATAGATCTAGATCAAACTTAACTGTAGAGACCCATAATGAAGTTTGTCTTCGATTGACAGGTGTGCAAAGACGGCGCCTGGGTGGAGAACAAGGGCGCTCTCCTGACGTTCCACTTCCGCGAGACGCCGGTGAATAAGCGCGCCGCGCTCGCGGACAAGGCGCGCGCGCTCATCACAGCCTCCGGCTTCAACGCCTCCGACGCGCACTGCGCCATCGAGGCCAAGCCGCCCGTGCGGTGGAACAAAGGTACATAAATATCATTGGAAAATCTTCTTAGTCGTGACATGAAACATATTGAAATAACCGAAACGAGCGCAAGTTCAGACTAATTAATCGTAGGTACAATATTGCCATCTTAATCCGGATTGCTCGCGTTACATGATAAGATACAACGTAGAAAAGTTGAAAAACCCCCGAAATTTTCATTTCAAAGTCCAATATCTCAAAAACGGCTGAACAGATTTTCATGAAACATGGCTAAGAAGACTCGGGATCACATCAGCTCTCGAATAAAAAACCGCATTCAAATCGGTCCATCCGTTTGGGAGCTACGAACCACAGAAGGTTACACAGACACAGATACACAGACACGTTAAACGTATAACACCCCTCTCTTTGCGTCGGGGGTTAAAAATATACTTATAGTAGGTACAGTCAAGTGTAAAAATATGGGTGCATACAACTTACTCATAAATATGTCTTATAACTCTTATGTCAGTGGATTAAGGTTTTTGGTACTTATTTATGAGGATGTTATCGATACGTATTTTTGCACTTGACTGTACCTACTAACTGCTACAGTTGACCGCGAGTCAATGTTTCAATAAGTTATTCTTATTCTTAAAAAAATATGTTAATGTGCAAAAAAGATTAATTAGCATTATTCGTACTGGCAACAGAGCAAAAAAAAACAAAAAAACCATACCTTTACGGGTGAATTGCAAAAAAAAATTACATAGTTAAGGGCCTTAATATAATCTGTGCTTTAACTTTTCTCCATTGTGTATGAATGAATGAATGTAGTTTATTCCCTATAAACATATGGTACAGTACAGGTGTTACAGAATTATATACATATATAGTATTCCTAATATGTTTAGTCATGAATGGCATGTGAAAATTATTACAATTAAAAAAGTTTAATAGAATTTAACACAAATACAAAGTTCAAATCAAATAAAATTATATTATGTCAAGTCAATGGAAATCAGTATTTTATACATAAAATTCAAGTTAAGATATGTCATAAAATTTTAAATATTATACATTTCATCATTATTAGTCATAGGTAATTAAAATTTAAATAAGAGTGCAAAACCAACAAGTAAATAAGAGTGTAACGAAAGTTACACATATATAATGTATGGTAATTGTCGTTGCACAATGGAAAAAAGTTAAAGCGTACATTAGATTAAGGCTGTGCATTGGAAATTATCGCGTGCTTTGAAACGCCGTTCTGACTAGATTAAGAAACAATAAGGTCTGATTTTCAGATGATTCTTGACTATATGATTGTTTATCTGATTTTATCGATACATGATTGCTTAAAATTTCCTTGATAGAAAAAAACCAAAGTTGGGTCTGTATTTTCCCTGTATTTTCCTTTTTTTACTCAGCCTACTCAAACGATACATTATTTTAGGACACAATCAAGTATTTTATCTCATCTAAAATCTCACTTTATGAAATTCAAATAAAATGTCTCTATGTTAGGTATTTATCGAATTTTGTCCAAAAAAGCCATTGAGTGTTACATCTCTTTTCCTCGTGCGCGGAAGGCATCAGCGTGTCTGTCTAGGGGGCGTGTTCGACTCAAATCAAGGCATCGCCTTAAGGCTCTTAACGATGTTCAATTTTTTGCAATCCACCCTTACAAGCTCTCTCAACAACATTAATTCATAATATGTAATTATACCTACTCCGTCGAATAATAAGGCATCGAGATTACAGTCCAGACTTTAAACTCGATGCAACAACATTAAAAACATCCTGATGTTTTTAATGTTTACCCACGACGGAACGGAGACGGTATATGTGTTTAGTTACATGCCTACCGGAACAAAATAAATTGCGCCAAGATAAGTATACTTTCAGTATAGCAAAGTTGGTTAACTGTGTTGGCGTTTGTACATAATCTTGTGAGAAGGCAAGGTTGATCTCGATGCCAAAAGAAAATATTTAGCGAAACTTAAAAACACAACAACAAGTGAAAGTTAACTTGAAATTCACGTGCATCTTGTGATAATATAGTCCAGTCAATGAACTGACAACTTGTATGGAAAAAATGTCAATTTTGGAAATAATTTATAATAGCTAATTTTTTATGTGTAACTGATATATTATCAATGAAATAGTTACCCAGCGACAAAATCCGACAAAATTTCAGACATCAAAAAAATAATAAATTAACTAGCTACTGAAAAGTCAGAAAAAATATTAATAAATATTTTTGTCTTTATTTTGGTTCATTTATATTTGCTCTATAATATTCAAGATAAATCGTACAAAAAAAGACAATGCATGCTTCATTTAAATCTACATAATTACTTCCGGGTGGATAGTTTGCCGGATTCTTGAATATATCATCTTAGAACAACATTTTAAAACGAAATCAACAAAAAAACGCTATTATAAATTAATGTTTTTCAAAACCGTATTTTGCCTGGAGTAATAGTTCAGTATCAGGATATCGGATAGGTACATACTTTATTGAGCACTGAGTGTCAGCACTCAGCAACCCGCTAGGCTTGGTGGATGCTCAACTCGTAAGCGCTTTCCTCTACGAACGGTTTTTCCGATGTTATAGGCTTCGAGCGTAGCGCTGCGAAATAATTAACTCTGAATATGTTACTAATCTGCCCTCGTAAATACACCATAAGGCGCTTGAAAGAGCGTAGTTGAGTTTCTTGCAAAGTATATATTTGCCTTTTTTAACAAAATTGTGTGATTGCAATCACAGGTCGCGCATCCATCTACATCCTGAGGACAGCGTTCGGATTGGACTGGAGCGAGCGCATCCGTATCATCTACGCCGGAGACGACAACACCGACGAAGACGCCATGTTGGTTAGTACACGAGTAGTGATATTTGATTTTGTTTATACCAATGTTAAAATTACAGAAAATGGATACAGTCTATTACGCAATTATTTATTTAATTAGTCCACTGTAGAATGCAGCAACAGTAACCAAACATACCAATAGCTCAAACATAGATAGATGATTTATGTCACGAATGTGTGTCATCAGTATTGTAGAGAGATCTAATGATGTGATCAACTGTTCATCTACATCTACATTTATAATCAATCTCTGAATTAAAAAAAGAATCAGCCAGTATCAAACTAAGCATTGTTCTGTCACGAATGATCTCAGCTTCCCATGAACAGAAATACATGAAACTTTTTTTTACAAGTACATTATTATTCTAGCTTCCGTTTTGGATAGTTTTTATCCGACTGCGACGATTAAACAATTTTCCGTAACATTTGACCTCATTAAATTTTTCATTTCTTCTTCTTGAAATTCTAGCTGCCATATCTGTCAAGTTTCGTGACGGTAAACTGGTGGGCTTGCCTTAAGTATCCAATATTAATAATTTCGATCCGGTGTGTGTGATAGACCTTCACAAAACGCATACTAAACGATAGATAATAAAAAATTAAACGATTCTGATATGGAAACTTATATGCGCTAAATTCGTATTAAGGTGTAATTTCAATAAACGTATTAACAAATTTTAACAAAATAACGTCAAACGAATCTATTCTATTTAAGTTTCTGCAAGATTACACGCTATTTGTCACGATACTGGTTTTTCAGTATTTATATTTATCAGCAATAAACGGTATTAATTAAATCAGTCTAGAACGGGCCTTTTATAAACATTAATTATCAATCGCGTCAGTATTAAGGCGGTATCACTTCGCGCCTTTAAGTTGACATTCAGCTACAGAAATTGATCAACATACAGGAAAATACTTTTATCATAATATGCCACTGTAAACACTTTACTCTCCAATAAATGAAAAAATCGACCATGTGCGTGTCGGACCACGCGCAGTGTAGGGTTCCGTAGTTGCCTGTCTTTCTTAGTTACATCGACAAGCGCGAGCCAACTAAATGGTTGCGTCGGCCGAATTTGTACGAAAGTTGGCCTTTCTAAGTACATTTTAAGTTGGTCGACTATTACCCGGTAACTAGTTATGCCTACTTAGCCGTGATAGTTTTCCTTTTAAATTCATAATATGTACTACTGCCACGATTTTTTTCACATTCCCAGTAGCAGCCATTTAGCCGGTTTGGACACATCGAGACTCGGACAACAATTTGGGCTTTAAAGCCCAATATCTCGCAAAGTAATCACTAATTTGAAAAATCGTTTTAAGAAACCCATAATATTTTTGAACAAGCCATCCAACGATACCCACACTATGGGTTTAACGAAAAACAAAATTACATCCCCACTTTAGGTGTAGGGGAGGTACCTCAAAAACATTTTTTTTTCAAGATTTTATTCTTCTGTTTTGTCGGCGTGATTGATTTATATACCCATGCCGAATTACAGTTTCCTAGTAGTAATGGTTACTGAGCTAAGCCGAAGACGGACGGACGGACGGACGGCCAGACGGACATGGCAAAACTTTAAGGGTTCCTTGTTGACTACGGAACCCTAAAAAAACAGAGTAATTATGACTAACAATTGGGCTAAAAATTTAAATACGTTGCCGATGGCGGGCACCCATGCACAAGATTTGGCAGAATATTCCAGTGCGATCTGAAACACATTGCGATCTGAACAAAATTATTTTTAATAATTACCTTTATTAGAAAGGGACTCGGACTCGCTTTATGGTTTTAGAACTTACGTAGTGATTAGGTATAGTTTGGAAAATATAAATTAGCCGTCTGTTATCTTATTAAAATGAGATCTTTTGTTCCGCGTAAACACTTAACGGTCAATGGGTACTCGAAAGGATTATCTATTATGAATTCCAAAACACATCTTTACCTGAGAGTCGGAGTGACGGAGTGTCCATTTCAGTCATTTTATTAATTTAATATAAAACATTGTTAAAAATATGTAGAGAAGAAGCTCAATATAAACATTTAATGCTGCAGCCTAAGTCCTGTCTGTTGGATCGATTGCCACCAACATCTACATTTTTATCCTCTTATTCATAAAACTTATACTTAAGTCATCTGATAAATAAAATGTTGTCCTTTTCTTACGGATTTAAATATCAGTGACAGATGATAATGATAAACTCATTTTAACGGCCTTTTAGTCAAAATAGGTTTGCTCAACGTTTTACTTGATAGGTTAAATTAGAACTGCATGTGTCCTATGTCCAAGAGAAGAAATGCGTTAATTCCCAACACATTACCATGAAAACGAAGCGCAGGAACAGGTAGTTGTCAATATGTGTCTGTTCTGAGAGTATTTGAATGTAGACATCGGAAGCTCAGTCCGCGTATTTCAATGAGCGCAGGCGCAACCGCGGGATAAAATACATGACAGAATTATTGAAGTCTCATGGGTAGCTCCAGAGATTGCTACCTACAAACTTACAACTCCCCAGACTTTTCCTTTCCTCTTTATAATATTAATACATAGCACGTAGAACCGATGGCCGTTGGGGCGGAAAGGTTCTCGAGTGGCGACCACGTACCGGAAGGCGCGGCGTGGGTAGGCTCCCCACAAGGTGGACTGATGACCTGGTAAAGGTTGCTGAAGTCCGTTGGATGCGGGTGGCGCAGGACCGGTCACTTTGGCACTCTTTGGGGGAGGTCTATGTCCAGCAGTGGACGTCTTTCGGCTGATATGATGATGAATATTAATACGGAAAATATAGGATACTATAGTTACTATAAATATAACTAAGAAAACCGTGTATTCCAGGCTCTGAAAGGTATGGCAGCCACATTCCGCATCGCGTCATCCCACATAACCAAGACATCCGCGGAGCGCCGTCTGTCCTCGCCAGACTCGGTCCTCGCCATGCTCAAGTGGGTGGAGCGACACTTCTCGCGCCGCAAGCCCCGCGCCAACTCGCTTACCTACAAGAACGCGAGGAAGGCCAGGGACTCCTTCCACATGCACATGTCGTACCAGATACCCCCCAAGACGTCACCCAAACCCTCTCCGCCGCGTAGCCCGGACAAGAACTCCAGCGGCACCGACTCTAGTTAATTATACTCAGCTTAGTTCATAGATATCAGAATACAAGAGATAGTATGTGCGTGAAGCGGGTCTTTTACCTAATCAGCATGTGTTTACAACAACGTTAATTAAAACTATTTATGTGTGCGTGGTCTTGCTTAAAATATTGTGAGGAAACGCAAACCTCATTTAAAGCGGTGCCTGCGGTTAAGGAACTGAAATGCGATGACAGCACATCTCTTCTGTTTTGAATTTCTGATATCTATGGTTTAGTTTTATGTGAATAATCATATTTATCCTTTCCAATTGGCTGATTGGCGCTATGCTGGCAATGTCTACGCGTTTTGCTAATAACATGATTGATTGAAAGGTTATTTTTTAAGGTATGTTTTAAATACTGGGCCATTTCTGCATTTGAACTTTGTTCAATGTAATATTGATTGATTTGATGAATCGAATATGTAAATGTTGTACAGTCAAGTGTAAAAATATAGATGCTTAAAACTTAATCATGAATATGTCCCATAGCTCTTACGTCGGCGGATTAAGGTTTCGGCGGATGAGAGGATTAAATTGATATATATTTTTGAACTTGACTGTATCAGTATTTAAATATAGGTCCTTGGTTTTTATTTTTATATTAGTTCTGTCAAAATTTTGTATAAATAATAAAAGAAATGATGCTATTTACATGACAGAGAAAATATTATATGATAATATGAAAAAAATTAAGTCCTCAATATGCTTAATTGCGTCTTACTACAAGTTCTTCGTAATTTTTGCATAATATTCCTATATGTGATAGATAGTATAGTGATAAATAGGCTTAAGGGGGTGCATTGCAAATTATCGCGTGCTGTGAAACGCCGTTCTGACTAGATTAAGAAACAATAAAGTCTGATTTTCAGATATATGATACTTGACTAGGTATATGATTGTTTATCTAATTTAATCGATACATGATTGCCTAAAATTTCCTCGATAGAAAAAAAAACCAAAGTTGGGTCTTTATTTTCCTTTTTTTACTCAGCCTACACAAACGATACATTATTTTACGACACAATCAAGTTAATACTATAGTATTTTATCTCATCTAAAATCTCACTTAATGGAATATAAATAAAACTTCAGTAAGTTGGGTATTTATCGAAATTTGTCCAAAAAAACCATTCCTGAAGAGTGTTGCATCTCTTTTTCTCGTGCGCGGAAGGCATAAGCATGACTCTGTCAAGGGGGAGTGGTCGATTCGAATCAAGGCATCCCCTTAAGGTAAACTGTATACTTAGCCAAAAGAAATTACTGCAAAAAATCGATTTACTTACCAACAGTTCTGCATAATATGGACCTCTATGTAAGAGCAGTATTTCTTTTGTCTAAACAGTGGATATATGGTAGACTAGGTATTTATTGAGCCTGGTATTGATGTCATTAATTAACCTATGAAATAAGTTCGCTTACAATTTATGAAGATATTTATGAATGTTTGGGCACACTAATATTTTTAAATAAACACTCACTGATTGTAAAGATGGCGCGAATGGATTAAACGGTTGCATGAAATTATCTATCTGTGGATGTATTTGAGATCGTTTATAATGAATAAAGTGACAGAACGGCACGGATCGTTCCATTCGCACCAACTTTGTATAATGTACGCATACTTATCGTGCATAATAATACAGGCAATAGCAGACGCCATTATCCGAGGGCCAGATTGGTCGTCCAACCTATTGAACTGAATGACTAATGAACTGAAAATCTCGAATTCCATATACCCCGTTTTTACCTCGTTTTTATGTTTTATAGGATTTCAATAAAAAAGTATGTTGACGGAAAATAGCCTTTTAATTCATAGGTGTACAAAAGCTGTTGTTCGCAGCACAGTAAGTAAATTCGGAAATACATCGACTACAGTAAGTAGGATTGGAATGTTATGATGTTCGTTAAATAGGTTGTTTAGATTTCATCTAAAATAATATACAACTGACGTAGTTATTGTCATCGTGCCAAGATTATTAATTGGCATCATTTATCAAAGATTATTGCACATAATTTAAATGCTGTAAGTTATTAATTATCAATGAACTAAAAATATAATAGATCAAGTGCAGTTACTCTGATGATAACTTGACTAGCAATTTCGTGGACCTCGCTTCAGGCAAATTTGGATAACCAACTGTTATACTTTCATGTCAGCTATATTTCTATTGGACTGGCTTACCATTTAACAGATTCGGTTCCTGTGATAGTTGTGCGGTGCGAGAGGATGTCAGCCACAGTGTAACCCCGCCGCAACCAGAGGAAACGACTCAGTTCAACGGTAGGCCTTTAATCAAATAAGGGTGGAGACGACCGAACTTCAATAAATTCACTTTTAACAAAGTTTTAACCGACTTCAAATGAATATAAAGAGTTCCCTCGATTTATCCAGGATCTCATCATCTGATCCCGACCTGCCCCCCTAGCACACTAGGTTTTATGTCCGACGTAAAGCATTCGCCCCTCTTGCACTCGTATATTTGCCAGAATGGGACGAATGCTTTATGTCCGATATAAAACTTAGCGTACTAGCCCCCCCCTATGGCCATGGGAATACCTGGAAAGGACACCCATTCAAACAAAAAAAGATTTTTCCAAATCAGTCCGACATCTTCGAGTAATCGGGGAACACATCAAAAAAATATTCAAACTAACTGAGAACCTCCTCCTTTTTTAAAGTCGGTTTAAATACATTGTCAATGTAACTGTGACTGTAACTGTCAATGGTTAAACCCGTTTATAATTCGCGAGTCTTTTTAAAATTAGAATTATTGTTATTTTTGTTTGGTCGATTCTATCCTTAGTCGTGCAAAGAAAAAACGGTACAGTTTCTATTAACTCAGTAGGTGATTTTATAGATATGTTCAATACTGAAAT
Organism: Epinotia bilunana; assembly: GCA_947049275.1. Lineage (NCBI taxonomy): Eukaryota > Metazoa > Arthropoda > Insecta > Lepidoptera > Tortricidae > Epinotia > Epinotia bilunana. Next base: position 28,948,781 of record OX346253.1, read on the forward strand.
CCATTGCATTTGGACGCAATATTAGAATATCCATCATCAGCTATAGAGATATTGTTGGCTCGATAACATTAACAATCTGTCAGAATTATACATACATATAAGACGGATTGGAATTGATCCGATCAAATAGCATTATATTAACAGTCAATAACTATGACTTAATTTACATTAATTATTCACATAATTAACCTAGTAAATTGTCCGTATCACAATAATAAATACACAAATTCACTTATCTTAGTGTGTGTCTACACGTTGCTGTGCGACACGACTAGCCACGACAGGATGAAGTAGAAGAGACATATCGGGTAGACCGCGAGGGCTTTCTTGCCTTCTGGTTGGCTGTCGCCTAGGAATTTTGTGGCAGCTGAAAAGTGAAAGTATATTGTAGAAGGCATTTGTCGGGTGAGGAACGAAAGATAAAGCCTGTCTGACGCCCACGACATCAGACTAATGTGAACGCAACCATATTGAATTTATGAAACCGATTAGCGTTCTGATGCGTCACAACACAACACGACACACAAATGTCGCGTTCACATTTGTGTGTCCTGTTTGCTTTAATCGTCCAACAATTCCTGTCGAGTTTCAGAAAGTGAGTAAATGCTGTATGTATCTTTGTCGCACGAAAAACAATATTATGCAATACTGCACGGCTATCACAAGACGGCGCGCGAGCTCTCGATTTTTCTCGCACTATACGTCTGAATAAGAATAAGAATAAGAATTTATTTATTTAGCACAAAAAACACGGAAAAAATAAATGCAATCTAAAAGGTAACCTTATATTACAGTGCTAAACGGGAGCCCCACTCTCAGCATGTTGTCACGGGGCCGTGACGCTGGTTTTCAGTGGGAGCCCCAAAAATAAATAAAACTAGGACTAAATTTTATAATTATATAATTTTTGGGCACTGTATGCCTAAAAATAACAAAAGTGAACGTAAAACTAGCGGTTAACATTAGAATTTATTTGCATGTTTGCGTCTCTTTCTAACTGTTCCAATAAGAGAGAGACGGATAGTGCAAAAAAATCGAAGGAGCTCGCGCGAAGTCTTGTGATAGCCGTGCTGGGCCGCGTTTTATCGACATATCATTTCACACTTTCTAACAAACGATAACGAGTGTGCCGGATGGCATATCTACAGAGAGAAACAACCATTTAACTGATTTGGCATAATGGCCATTTAACACAGTCTAGTTTTGTCTTTAATTGCGGTCCTGACTTCATTTTACTCAGAAATTAAGTTAAATTTTTATAATTAAATAAGAATTTATATAATTTTCTAACTTATTGCCTGAAGGTACTATACTGCCTAAGCTACATACTCTAAGTACTATCGACTACGATGATAATGTAGTTATACATTTTTCACCTTATTACAACGAAAGAAGAAAATATCCTGTTGTAGTCGACTATACCGGAGAGACAGAATTAGTCCAATCAAAGGGTCATCTTTATAAACATCAAAAGTCTATACTTGTCCTACTACTAGACTCCTCTCGTAGATGAAAGAGTAATAAAATATTATAATGTAGCAGCGGCGTTTGAAAGTTTTCGACGAAAAGAGTTATGAAACAGTTTACAGTAGGTAATGTGGGTAGTTTACACTTGGCTAAAACCAATTTTAGGCAAGCGGGTTGGAATCGGCTAGTATGGGCGCTCCACCACTGTAATCTGGTAAACCAAGACAAAAACCACTTACCAAACGTCGCCCACATGAACCCAATCATGGATATGACGAGGCGCAGGAAGAACAGGAAGGTGTTCTGTGTGCTGAAGAGGATTATCCGACAGACGATCAGCGCGAGCGCGATCGGGAACAGGCAGTAGCCCAGCACGCATACCGACTGGAAGAATGAGCTGTAACAATGCGTTCAAACACGGGAATATTACATGAATTTAATTAATCCCAAGCAAAGCAAGTACAAACATATACGACGATATAATAATAATTCCACATATGCATCATCATCATCATCATCATCATCATCATCATCATCATCATCATCATCATCATATCAGCCGAAAGACGTCCACTGCTGGACATATGCCTCCCCCAAAGAGTGCCAAAGTGACCGGTCCTGCGCCACCCGCATCCAGCGGACTCCAGCAACCACGCCGCGCGTTCCGGTTTGTGGTCGCCACTCGAGAACCTTTCCGCCCCAACGGCCATCGGTTCTACGTGCTATGTGCCCCGCCCACTGCCACTTAAGTTTAGCGATTCGGAGGGCTATATTGGTTACCTTGGTTCTGCTGCGGATAGCCTCATTTCTGATGCGATCACGCAGAGAAACTCCCAACATAGTTTAGCGATTCGGAGGGCTATATCGGTTACCTTGGTTCTGCTGCGGATAGCCTCATTTCTGATGCGATCACGCAGAGAAACTCCCAACATAGCCCTCTCCATAGCACATGTGCATAATTAAATACTTTAAGGGCGTGTTATAGGGCAAAATGTTGATGGCTTGTGCCACAGTAAATAGACATAAGATTAAAGCAATAAAACAAATCCGCGACGGGACGTCGACGTTGAGCTGCGGGACGGTAGCAGTTGTAATGTACTAGTTAATATAGACAACGTCAAAGAGTGCCGTCGCGCCCGGCACGTCACGTCCTGCTGCCGCCGCGCCCGGCCGGAATGCAACGGGCACCGATTTTTGACTTTCGAGCGCTCGAAATCAAAAGCGAGCGGTAGAAAATGTTCGCACACGAAAATTGGTCACTATTATTTTCGCGTGAACTCAATAATAGCTATTTTTTAAATCATCACTCGAAAGCTAGCGATTGGCTATAGATACTTTTGCGTTTCGTGGTATGCAAAAAGTAGATAATTACCGGTTTTTCAAATTTGAATTTTCAACATACCTAATATAGAGAATAGTACTTTATCGGAAGTTGTGTAACTATAATATAGTAAATTTATTGATTTTAAATATATCAAAATGCGTTTCATAACAGAAAAAAAAGTAAGTAGTGACTAAGTAACAGTAAACGAATCGCTTATTTTCCCGCCAATAGACTAACGATCTTGGTTTTCAACCACAAAATTGGACAGGAAATTAAATATAATCGCACACCAGCCATATGGCACTGAAACGTGGTCGCTTACTATGGGCCTCATAAGAAGGCTCAAAGTCACCCAAAGGGCTATGGAGAGGGCTATGTTGGGAGTTTCTCTGCGTGATCGCATCAGAAATGAGGCTATCCGCAGCAGAACCAAGGTAACCGATACAGCCCTCCGAATCGCTAAACTTAAGTGGCAGTGGGCGGGGAACATAGCGCGTAGAACCGATGGCCGTTGGGGCGGAAAGGTTCTCGAGTGGCGACCACGAACCGGAAGGCGCGGCGTGGGTAGGCCCCCCGCAAGGTGGACTGATGACCTGGTAAAGGTTGCTGGAGTCCGCTGGATGCGGGTGGCGCAGGACCGGTCACTTTGGCACTCTTTGGGGGAGGCCTATGTCCAGCAGTGGACGTCTTTCGGCTGATATGATGATGATGATGATGATGATGATAGTAGTCGGGGCGGCGTCGCGTCCCGCTCGCTGTCTGACCAAGCCTTAAGCGCAGGTTGGGGTAGTCAGGTGGAGTAGTCTAGTTGCGTTACTGCTTCAGCCTGATTATTTATGACCATGCATGACTGACATGGCGCCTAATAGCAGTTACGCAGCAGCAAGCCCCCAGTTTTCCGTACACCAATAAACCCATGGCATACGTACATGTTCCCACCCAACAATTTGGAATTGATGGTGACTACAGCGGCCCCAATCCACACCAGCACGAACACCTCCGCGAACTCGGGCCCGCCGTCGTTGGAGTTGTCGGCGCGCTCCGCCGAGCCCTGCAGGAACGTGGCCATCAGCGTGCACAGCAGGAGCGGGCCCCACAGGTCCCCTGCAACACGGTAATAGTAGATTGTTTACCAAGGGCTGAAAGGCACCCATTTCTGACGAGACATTTTGGCGCTCGAACGAAGTTAGAGCGCCAATGGTTCGAGTCAGAAATGGGTGCCTTTCACCCGAGTTAAACACTCTAATTTTCATATCGAATACGAGGAAAGTAAAAAAAAAAACCAACGGAGAATTGAACCTACACAATTCAAAAACGGCAGCCGCCATTATCGTGACGTCATCAGAGCAGAAAGAATACTTAGTCCCATCTCACTTGTCCTAAAGAAAGAGGCAAATATCTGTCTCGCTCGCGCTTATGGTTATATATGGTGTAATGACGTCACTCACGCGACAAAGATGGTGGTCAGCGTTTTCGGTCAGGTGACATAATAGATAATAAAACTACAATTTTCATTTTGAAATGAATAGTATTTTTTAGGTTATTATAACCAAATAGTATTATTTCCTAAAGTCAAAACTATATGAATAACATATTTTCATAATTTAATTGTGATAAGACGAAAATAGCCTGTTCAAATATTTTCATACTATTTGTATTTACTACTTGTATTTATTATTAGTATTAGTTGAAGAGTAGTGGGGCAGAGTGCTCGAACAAATTGTCGTAAATGTGGACACGTTGGACAAAAGCACCATTTTTTTTTCAAGCACTTGTTAGGTCTTTAGCTTTAAGTTTTTGATAGGAACCAACTCTTCAGTATCAAGTACCTGAAAAAAATTTGGTGCTTTTGTCCAGCGTGTCCACATTATCACCTGAAACTGCCCTACTAGAGTGGCTGTATGCGTTTCTGCCTCAGCTCACATGCACAACTATAAGTTAAAAAAGGTTTGTGGGTGTATTCCAGCAAAATTTAACTCGCAACACTATGATACGCTCTGAGACGCCATGGGGCTTTTCCATTGTTTTAAGCAAATCATTGCGAAAGGCAAAGCCAACACCGTGCTCGCGAACTGCATTAGTTGCCTTTCCCCGTTGTATTGCGCCTCGTGCAGCGAGCCTTCATCGGGTAGTCTGGTTTCTTGTAAGGCAGCTATTGAGACATTAAGCCTATCTAATTCCATGCTGATTACAGCAGTCTTACGCAGGTGTCCGGGAGGCCTGGCCTCATAGTACGGACATTCCATGTCGCAATGCGCATGGATAAGCGGGTTGCGTTATTTTTCCTTATTAACAACAACAGTTCAGCAGGTGAAGTACGTAACGACGCCGGTCGTCTAGTTGAAGGCTAGTGCTCTCTACACCCAAAGGGAACAAACCGACACCGAGGCGGATCAATACCTAACTGGCCGGGGGCTGCCCGGCTTAAGCGGGCGGTAACTGATCGATCCCTAGCGTCCTAACTTGCGCCTATATGTTTGCAATTACAACTGGTTACTGCCACTTCCCGTGTTGTTATCAGTGTTGAAGTGTCCTCTCTACAGACACTGCATCGCCTGGGACGCACATGAAAATACACAGGGTTGCAAAAGACTTGTGCCTCTCTCTCGACCTCACCAAATGGGTCCGCGGGAACGACAAGTCGGAGTTGCAGGTGCATGACAGCTGGCACCGAGCCGGGTTTGTTTCAAGATTTCCTTCTCTGTTGCTATCTCTTCCGTTGATCAGCAGGAGGACCACGTGCAGGCGAGACAGACTGGGGCACTAAGATCTTTTTGGTACCCCTCCCCCCACTGCTACCAGGAAACTAAGACCCGAGATTGGTTCGCAGAAAACTCAGAGCAATTAAAACCTTTGCTCGACTCCAAACACGAAGCTGAATTGAAACACTGCATGAAGTCTACTCCGGAAACGCGGGAAAAACTTAAAAACGCCACGTCAACTCTTCAGCGTAATGCACGGCACTATGCAAATATGTACTATGAAGTGCGCGGACGCCGGTAGCTTCAGCGGTGTTTATTCAGGCATCAAACAGGTTCTAGGTCCTACGCCTAAAAAGACAGCCCCTCTTAAAGAAGCGGATGGTACTATCATAACTTCATAACTGATAGCTGCCGTCAACTCGGACGGTGCAACATTACACCGAACTGAACCCATTGCTATTGACTCAGAGGCCTTAGAGCGTACGCCTAAATTAGCAACTTGGATTGAACTAGAGTTTCCACCCTCTATAGAGGAATTTCACAGGGCTGTAAAACAGCTTAAACGCGGAAACAGCGATGGAAGTCAAGCTGAAATCATAAAGCTCGAGTGTGTAGGTCCAATTCTGCACAATCTGTTGTGGAAATGCTGGGAGGAAGGTAAATTCCCACAGGATATGCGCTATGCTAATATCGTCACGCTGTACAAGAGGAAGGGATACCGCGGCGATTGCCAAAATTACCGCGGCATTTCCCTCCTTAGTATCGTGGGCAAGTTATTCGGTCGTGTAGTATTGTCAAGGCTACAGCAACTTGCCGATCGCGTGTATCCCGAAAGACAATGTGGATTCCGTGCTCAGCGTTCCACAACGGATATAATTTTTACACTTCGACAAATACAAGAAAAGTGTAGAGAGCAGAAAACGCCTCTGATTGTTGCGTTCGTTGATCTGAACAAGGCCTTCGGCACCGTCAGCAGGGAAGGGCTTTATTCCACCGTAACACCGATAATTCTGCTGGGTGGCACCCCGTTGGAGTCAGTCGACAAGTTTTGCTACCTCGGGTCGACTGTGACTAGCAATCTTTCACCGGATGCAGAAATCGACGTTCGGATTGGAAAAGTGGCGACGATGTTTGGGAAGCTGAGTACAAGAGTATGGCAGAATAAACATCAAACCAGGAAAACCAAGACAGTTGTATGCCAAACACGAACGTCAGCTCAACACCATTCATTTGCGCTGCATTCAAAACATCTTGGGCATACACTGGAAGGACAGGGTCACAAACCAAAGGGTGTTCGATGGTCGTAAAGTCCACGATGAAGCGTGGTTTAAGACACTTGCAGATAAGCGAGCCAAGCGGCATCAACGTGGCACCTGTTCGCCGCAGGCAAATTACACCTGCCAGGTTTGCGGTCGTGTATGCCGCTCCCGCATTGGCTTACACAGCCATGGAAGACGTTGTCTCCCTTCTTGACACTGCTTGTATAGTCTGTAATAGGCTTAAAGGCCATTAATAATGTGATGATGACAGTGCCATTGGCATACATTTTATTAATTCTTCTTCTTATTAAATAAATAAAAATAAAATAAATAAAAAGAAGTTTATTGCCACATTTGAATTTTAAATAAAAAGTATAATAATAATAAGACTTAAACCTAACTTAATAAAAAAAACAAGGAATACAAAGAAAAAAAACAAACAAAAGGGCAATGGCTACCCGTCTCAGCCATTTGCTGGATATGTAGGTATACTAATACCCAGCGCTGATTTTCAGACGAGTCCTTTTCCTATTCCTACAGGTCGGTCGCTACAATATTTCGACCGGCGCGGCTGTGTGTGCGTGTGTGTATGTGTATGTGTGTGTGTGTGTGTGTGTGTGTGTGTGTGTGTGTGTGTGTTTGTGTGCTTGCGTGTGCGTAATAAAGTACATATAAATTATTGCCTAGTTAAATAAACAACAAATAAATAAACAGATACTTAATTTAAAATATACCAAGTAGTATTACGGGATGATTCCTTTTTGTAATTTGAGTAAATGATCTTTCACCAGTTTTTTAAACTTCAGCAAAGGCATAGGATTTCGTAATGGTGGTGGAAGATCATTCCATATCTTCGTTGCTGCATACTTGAATCCTCCCTTAAAGAACTTAGTACTATGTTTCGGGACTATTAAGGTGTATTGTCTATGACTTCTCATTTGCCTATTTGCATCCTTTGCCCACTTTAGTTTTTGATAAAGGTAAGCTGGTTTCTCAAACTCAATAATTTTACGTAGAGTGAAAGACAAATGCAGGTTTCTTCTATTAGTCATATTTAGGGTGCTTCTGCTATTCAGGTATGGTGTTATATGCGCTCTTTTTGGGATATCATAGCAGAAACGAATACAAGCATTCTGTACTCTCTGTATGGCTTGTTTCGTTCTCGCTAGCAGCCTCGGACCATAGACAATATCTGTGTAATTAAATGGTGATAGTATCAGGGCTTCTACAAGGATTTCCCTGACTTTCTCCGATAAGTACTTCCTACAACTATAAAGTGTTTTGAGACGGTAGAAAGCATTGCGAATCTTAATGTTAACGTGGTGCTCAAATCTTAATTCGCCATCCATAAGGAGCCCTAGATTTTTTGCAACGGGAACCTGTGGCACGGACTCCGACCCCACATGCACTTCAGGTTTTAGGTTTATAATTGTTTGCCTCTGCCACTTATTTCCAACTACCATAAACGTATTATAATTATTAAGCGTGTCCATACCGGACGAGCGGTTCCACTGAACACCGTTTGCCCTTACGTGCGCGACGACGTGGTTCGGCGAATCACCGCTCGCCTGAACCGTTCGTCCGAGCATCCGAATGCTTGCCCGAACGGTTTGCCCGAACCGAGCGCGCCGCAGCCTATTATGTGGACGGTTGTTTTGTTCGGCCGAACGGCTCAGGCGAGGGCGATTTATCGAACACGCTCACAAAATTTCACGAGAATCTGTTTAGAGATGCAACCTATAGAGGGGACAGCCGGACATACGAAAGCATTTTTGCCCTCTTATAAATATCGAACTCGCTCTCAAAATTTCACTAGAATCTGTTTAGAGATGCTAGCTATTTAAGTAGAGGGGACACAGCCGGACAGAGGAAAGCATTTTTGCCCTCTTATAAATATCGAACTCGCTCACAAAAATTCACGAGAATCTATTGAGAGATGCGACCTATAGAAGGGACACTTCATCATAATCATCAAACAAAATGACGATGAAATGAACGGTATCTTTCTTAGCTGGTGGCATTGTGCAATACTTACAAGGCGATATCCACATGCAATGCAGGCAATACTGCACAACTTGTATATATGTATTTACTTTTTTGACTTTTTTCGCATATGAGACGAAGAAAGTGACGAACTTCATAGGTACCTAAACACACAAATTGTCGAAACAGGTGCAATAAATTTATGTTCAGACGATGATGGCATCTTTTACTAAGGCAGCTTGGTGCAAATTTGTTTGACGCAAAAATAGTAGCGATATCTTTTAATGCTCGGGCCACACTAACGAGAAATGCCATTAATTATCGCGATAATGGACGTTAAAGGTACGGCCACACTACGATTATCGCGATAATGAATGGCATTTCTCGTTAGTGTGGCCCCAGCATAAAAGCTTTGACAGACACCGCCGCCGCCTGCGCTGCTTTGAGGCGCGCCGCGGGGCCACAAATGTTGTTTTGTTTGACACATTACGTGTGCCGCGCGCACCGAGGACGTTTATGTTTCGTTTGAATTTAGGCTTGTCGAGTTGTCGCAATGGATAATGAGGAATCTTAAATCAATTCGGAGAGTACAGGGCACTATGGGATGCCCGGAGTCCAAGCTAAGCTAGGAAGTTTAAGGAATGTCTCTTCCCTGTTATCAAAACACAACTGTTCACATAATATGTTTCCGGTCTGATTTTTGCGCATACACATGCGTCTAGATTTTTTTTTAATACGTTTCTTCCGTTTTTGAGCTTAATGCAGAAGCAAAATTAGGGTCGTGGCAGCGACAGCTGTGCGTACGTGCGGCTTCATGGCAATCGCGATCGCAACTAATCGCCCGTAGGTAAATTCGGCCGAACCGATTTGGCTCGGACTTGCCACGCGCGCTTGCCCGAACGCGTGTCCACACCAATCGAGCGCATGCGGCCGAGCATTCGGACGACTCGCCCGACGTTCGGGCGGCTCGGGCGAACCGTTCGGCCGAACCGCTCGTCCGGTGTGGACACACCTATTTAAGAGCTAATCTCTTGTCAGTGTAAGGGGTACTTACGTACGTATTTATGCTTCACTAAAAAGGTACAACATTTGTGTATCTTGCTGATTTATTAATTGTGGTCCAAAAATATTGAAAAACTAAAATATAGGTACCCAAATTGTGTAAACTATTTATAGCAAGTTGCAGAAAGCTAAAATAGTATTTGTAAATACTTACATTCTTTCAACAAACTGGTCTTTTCTCTTGGGATTAGGACATGGTAGAATTTATTCCCAACAGCTCTAAGGTCTCGAAGCTGAAAGTAAAGGCAAAAACACTAACTGTATGATGGTATAAAAATCGATTTAGTGGGAAAGAGACAATATGAAAGTTTTTATTACTTTTAGTATGCATGCTATCTCTTGTAGTGGCTACAAAGCCAATAAATAGTCATTAGATATATAGTTTACTTTTAATCCTAGTATTTGTTACTAAATCACGCAAAAGCTGCTGGATGGATTAAGATGAATTTCAGTATACAAATAGAGTACAGCCTGGATTAACATATACAATACTTTTAATCCCAGTAAAAGTTCAACAAAAGGAAGTCAATGCAACAAAGCTGCAAGCAAAATTATAAGTTTGTTTGAGCATGATATGTATAACCACCAAGCATGGCTTAACAATGATTCATTTACATTGGTACGTGAAACAATGTTAACAGTCAGAGATTTAGCGTTATAACTCACAAATGTTTCTTTTATAGGCTCTTCAAGGGTGTTGAATTCCATGCTATCCCCGGAGGGTACTCCCCGTGTCGGAACATTCATTTCCCCCTCTATCACACCCACATCCCCTGCGGGGTACATCTGAAAATGTTTACAATATGACTGTTATACCTTGAATATAGTTACAAACAGTAAATACTAGATTTTGTTAAGTCGTGTGGACAAACTTAACACATTATAAGCTTTGCAAATTCAGGGACGAAGTTGTTTACTACTACTCTTTTTCAGGTAAGACCACTTCTTGGACAAATGATTGAATAGCTGACAGGAAATTGTAGTACCTAGATTAGAAAACCAGCTCAAAGCATTTGTCGACCTATAAGAATACTCTAGACTTAGAGAGATTAAATGAATTAATTGATTGATCTGTAAGCTTCCTACTGCAAACGAATTTCCCTTGTTTTGTTCATATAAATTAATTTAAAACCATTAATTACTTGGTTTATTACTTTTATACTCTAAGCTAGAATTAGCTAAATGAAACTTATTTTATTCTTAATCGATGGGATCTGTTTATATACTTATAATTAATGTAACAAGTAAAAAGTATGATGACTCATTGAAGTATTTTGTATAAACAACTTTACTAAATAAAATGCTAAGAGATGCCGTAAAACAAAAACAAATATACAGGAAAAATATTGCCCCAAAAGACTCGATTTTCAATATCCTTTACATATGAAAACTTGGGTTTACAGGCCAATACAGATACTGAAAACTGAATTCAGTATAAAAAACCATCTGCTCCCAAAGCCAAAACAAAGCACACTTACATCAAATTTTGCATCAAAAGATGTCATATTCGTATTTAAGATTCACGTTTTAATCACAATGATATAAACGCGAAATAAATAAAAATATTGAAATTCCAACACATCAAATAATTCCTCGTATTCGACATGACATTTCTTTCTGGTCAATATGTTTAAGACAGCTTACAAAATGTTGAATAAAACGTATATAATCCCAATTCCAACGCGTTTATAACAATATCTTCAATGTAATTTAAAGGGCTCCGACACGGCGCGACAAACTGCGTGCTGCAAACTCACGTTCGTGACGTTCGAGCATCTATCCTATCCAGCACGGCTAGCACGCGACGGCGCGCGAGCTCTCTCGATTTTTCTCGCACTATCCGTCTCTCTCTTATTAGAACACTTAGAAGAAGAGGTATAGTGCGATAAAAATCGAGGGTATGTCGCAACCGTCGTGTGCTAGACGTGCAGTGCTCCTGGTCGTGTCCGTGTTTCGTGTACCCGTAGCCGGATCTCCGTTGCCGTGTTACTCGGCAACGGAGATCCGCTCCGTTTGGCCCGTGTAATTCGGCTACGTGTAATTAGGATTAGTAGCTTCGTGTTACACGGAGATACGTATCTTATTTACACGTAGATCCGATCCGTCCGTGACCGTGACGTTTAGTGTAGATTTTATGCGTGTCATTAAGACCCCCGAATGTAAAGCGAGAGTCGAGTTTTTAATTTCTGTTTCTTTGCTTTTGCATTTTAAATTAAATTTCAAGAGTGAACATATTAATTTAAATATTTTGTTGGAGGCAAAATTAATAGACCAATACAGATTGTATAAGATGTATATTCATATAATTTGCATAATAAAAAAACACAATAATCAACTTTTTAGGTAAATCAACACATAAAAAATAGGTAATTTATAATTCTCTCTTTTAAAATATTAATGCTGTACAAGTTCAAGTGCAAAACAGCCCCCTCCAAAACAGCAAAAAAACTAGAGTAAGTATTTGTGTCACATCAAACAAATTAACCGACCACTTCTTTCTTTCACTTAACTTCACAAACAATAGGAACACATGGTACTTAACAGGTAAAAACCCAAAGCTACTTGTAGGTAATCATTATCAATTGCCCGCAAACTATTGTTATCTTTATCTGCACGTGCAACTACTTCTTATGCTACATTTACACGCTTGTGGTGGCTTGGCAAGCGTCCACAAGCTCCAAGCCGTCACAAACGCTTGGATGGCATTTACACGCTTGTGAGTGCGTTAGTGTGGTTCTTAGCTTCCTTTGATCTGTGTTCAAAAACACTAGTCCGGATCGGGCCAAGCTCTCGCAAGCTCACGCAAGCCAAGCCAAACACCTCCGTTTACACCCTAGCGCTTGTGGAGGCTTGCCAAGCCACCGCAAGCGTGTAAATGCAGCATTAGTATTCTCACCAACGAGAGACGGTTGTCTAGCCAATAATGATAATGAATAACAAAGTAAATTATTATTTCACTTAACATACTTTTAAATTGTTGCATTGATCTACCTGTTGCGTTTCTTACTAGGGAGTAAATAATAAAGATATTAATATATTTATCTGGGTCCATTTTCATATTTGTGCAATGCATCGACCAATACCTGGATTTGTTTTTGTCCAAACTAATAATGGCTGGTTATGTAGAGAAAAGAATAATATCAATAATTACTTCAAAAGAAACATCTGGAAAAATATAACTAAAGTTTGATTCAAATAAACTACAACACTAAAACTCATAATAAGGGTCCGTTCGACAAGCTTTTATTCAATAACCGAGCGGAGCGGAGCCGAAGCCGAGATTCGCAGATACGTAGCCGAACGCAGACACGGATACGTATCTTTGACGTGTCCGTGTAGTACGGGATCTTAGCACCGCCGGTGCTAAGGACACGGAGCTACGGTTCCGTGTGTAACACGGATATCACAAGCTCTAATCCTATCTAGGCCGAAAGCACGGCGCTCGGACGTCTGGCGTCGCCTTAAAGTACGTATCGGTCTCTTCGATAGATTAATACTTTTTATTTTTTTATGCCTTCGCGCTCTCGGCGCATTCATTAGCCAGATTAATACTTATAATAGTTCTCTTCGTGTATTTTTATCTCCGTCGCACTTGTTCATTCAAATGACAGAGAAAGAGAGAGATATCGAGTTACGACTTTCGATTTTCGTGGTAGCTGCGCTGGGGCGCTGAGGGCCTACCGCAAATCGAAAACGAACTTCATTCGTGTATCTCCCTCTACACAAAAACTCAAGACAAAAACGGAGAAACACGAACGAAGTTCGTTTTCATTTCGCGGTAGCCCCTCTTCTGGGTCTTGCTTGTCAGTTGATGCTGTCATGCTGTCAAGTCAAACCAAATGTCAATGTCATTTATGATGCATTGTGATGGATGATGCATATGTGTATAATGTATATGTATGTGCCGTTGTTGTTTGAATACTGACTAGAGTTTAGCTTTAGAGTTAGGCCGTTGCAGTTGCATTGCAGTCAAAGAAAGAAGAAGTACGCTACAGTGAAATAAGAAAGAGAAGAAGTACGCTACAGTGAAATAAAAAGCGTATTATTCGGCTGATACAGCCTGATAATTTATTTTACTATCGTTATGGGTGACGAGTATCATAAATTAACCGCGGAACTAGACGCTAGGGAAGTTTTGCGTTACTTAAATCATCTTGGAATTCAAAACATTAGTGGAGAGGTTTTGAAACACTTTATTACAGGTATGGTAGTGTTGAATGTATATATCCTACAAATCACAAATATACCTTTATCTTGAGTAATGTCAATCATTTTCATAAAAAGATGTCAATGAACTCTATTGTTTTTCTCAGGTACTTCTAGTTGACCCTAGCAAATTAGGCTAATCTAATTTGGATGTTAAACTCAAGTAATGTTCTTTTCACAGATTTAAAGAAGCTAATCAAATATGATCTTCAGCAGAAATATGCAAACTTTGACACTGAGAACATTCCCACGCAAGGGCCAGAAAGGCTGCATAGTGCTAGCACATTCTCGTCAAGGATTAGGTCTAGAGTCTCAGATAGCACAGACATGAAATGTTCTCGAGATTGCCAAATTAGAAGAAAGGCATTGCAAGTGCGCAACATACACTCTGCACCTAACATTCAGCGAGCAGAGCCTGAGGAGAAACCTTTAAGGAGGGCCTGCTCTTGTATCAGAGTAGAGAAGAAGGAATCCACATCCAGCCAGACAAAAACTACAACTACAACTTCAAATTATAATAGTAAGTACAGTCATAGTGTCATTACAAACTTAAAAGAAAAAAAAAGGATTATATTCCATTTACTATTTTAACCAATACTCATTTTGTACTTGATTATGTCCCTTAAGGCTCCCATGGAGCGTTGATATCCCATACATTATAGTTTTAATTTTGAAACGGTACAACCAAACTTCAAACTTTGTACACATATCCAATGCATCATCTCTATGCTTTTAATTAGGTTTGGTTAGAAAATATAAGTGTGTGATGCGTATTTTGCGTAAACAATGGTTAAAACTAAATTCACTCTTATTTCGTTCTTGGTTAATATTTTCTAACCAAACCTAATTAAAAGCATAGATATGAATATGATGCATTGGATTATGTGTACAAAGTTTGGTGAAGTTTGGTTGTAAATTAAAAAGAAACTATGTTTGTATGGGATATCAACGGTCCATGGGCGCCTTAAGAGACAAAAAAATCAGTTATAGTTAGGTCCTCTGGAAATTATTAACAAATGAGATAGAAATGTAATCAACACTGTAAAACATGTTTTTACTGATGTATTGTGACTTAAATTGAAATTGACCTTGATTATTACAGTAATTAGAGTACCGAAGCAGCCACCTAAGAAGAAATGTGATCCAGTAACTCTATACCATTACTACACATCACTCTGGGAAAAGTACAAGCCCAATGTGCCTGGTGAAAATAACTGGTCCGATCTGAGGTGGAGTGTGAGACAGAAAATGGCAGGTTGTTCTAGCCAGACTCAGAGTAAAGTAAATAAGGTGAGTCTGTCCTTCTTGTTTTATTCTTACACCATTCTCCCTGTTAAAAATAATGAACCAATGATGTTCCAAAAAAACCTATTATCTTAAGATAGCATGCATAAATTTATTTTGTATTAAGTAGTAACGCTGCTAACAAAATTATAAATCCAATAGCTCAGTTGGCTAGTAGCAATGGGCCATGCATGCCTGTGGTTGCCGGTTCGGATTCGGCTCTCCTTTAATTTAAATTTATGGCATGCATAGTTACATTAAACATGGATTTTGGTCAGCTCATCTGTCCTAGACCCTAAATGTTAGTATACTTCACGATTAATTTTGATATTTCAGGTTCAGGATGTGCTGGTTCAACCAAAAGCAATGGATAAATGACAATTAAAAAATTGTCTCTTAATGTGAATGTGAACTATTTTGGGATTACATCATTTGCAGAAAGATTTGCAGTTGGACAAAGTGCCCAGTGTGATTAGCATGCATGCTAAGGATCCTTTAACCCATTCATTGCCAGCCCATGAAATGAGACTACACTGCCAAGCCAACATAATATGTATAAGACCTGATAAGTGGGTACATTACATACATAGCGAAACGAATCGACGTTACATGCCAATATCCCGACAGGTTCACGATATCATTGCGCAGGGTTGTGCTAAAAACTTTGGTTCAAAAGTTATGTTTTTTAATATGCCATACGCGAGATAATATTTAGAGAGAGATTTATTATGAACGATCAATCAAAAGAACCCTAATATTTTTCCTAGGTTAACTTTCCATGTAATAATTAAGTATCTCTCAGTTGTTTTTTTAATGCTTAAATGTCCCTGGATTTTCTTTGGCTCCTTAAGTACGCATGGTGAGTGACTTATTTATTAATCGAATTTACCTACTCTTTAAATAAAAAGATTTATATTATATCTTTTATTAGCGACAACCCTGAGGGGCTGCCGCGAAACGAAAAAGAACTTCGTTCGTGTATTGCCCTCTCTGTCGCTCGAACTAGCAAGTGCGACAGAGAGGGAGACATACGAACGAAGTTCGTTTTCGTTTCGCGGCAGGCCCTCTGCTCTCAAAAGGGAATTCTGAATGTGTTAATATAACCTTGCTGAGAACCCCGAATTGTTTTCAGTCAGTGCATGTACTAACTATGTGAATGACAAATTGCCCAATCAAATAAGAACTTTGAGATTTAAAACTATAGGTTCAAATATTTGGCACAGATCTATACCTAAGCATACAAAGGGTTGAGTGGTTCAATAGTGCTTTTAAATATTCCTAGTTGGTCCTACTAAGAGACTAATGATACTGATAAAGAAAAAATATCCATAAATGTTGCTGGTTTCCATTGACACAGACTATACAAAAGGATTTAAAAATGTACACTTTGTTCTATGGCCAGTTTCACAAAACTACAAATTACAATCGGAAGTCCCTTTTCAATACATTTTGATAGAAAGAGACTTCTGCTTGTAATTTGTTTCGTGAAACGGACCCCAGCCCAGGTAAAAAAACGTAATTGTGAGAATAGGTAAATATTTTATTTAAAATTTTGAAAAAAATGATGTTTGTCCAAGTTTGTTTACAAAATTAACAATTTATTGATGAAGACACTACGATTTTGAACTGTGTGCTTATCACTAAGTTGTAAGTGTAACTTGTGTTATTTATGTTTAAGGTTATTGAACCATTCCAGATACCTATATTGTGAAGCTTTATTAAATAAAAAAATTGATTTATGAGTAATTATTTATTTCTATTCTAGATGTGTTCCTAATGTTATTAAATCTGATCTAGTTTATACTGTGACTGTCTCTCAGTGGTAATGCCATGCAAGTGGCTCAGAATCCGATCTTCAATTTTTTCAGCTGCAGACATGGTTAAAACTAATGTGTCATGCTTCAGCATCGAGTACACATTCAGGCCATAAACTGGCATAATGTTCACATGTGGCATAACATCCGTGGCCACTGTTATGTTTCTTGATACATAATCAGTACTGGAATAAAGATAAATAAAATTAGAAGAGGAAGATAACAATGATGGTTATAAACAAAATAAGATGAATCTCTATTTTTATTTAATTTGAATCCACTAATATTACTTACTCATCAACAATAAGAACAGATGGTCCCCAATTCCTTTGCTCAATAAGCTCAGCAAAATATTCCGGTTCATCTGAAGGCAATTCCAGGTCTTTCACAATGTGTAAGTCATCTTGGGCTAATTTAGCAGACAGTGTAGATGTTAAGCCATGAAGTCTGAGATGGAAGGGCAACATGTAGAAGTGGGTTTTGCCCGAGCGCGGTCCGTGAGCTATGCCGCCGCCGCGCCAAAGAGGAGAACGGATAGAGCCGTGCCGAGCCCGGCCTAAACCCTTCTGAGGCCACGGTTTTCTGCCACCGCCACGCACCTCCGCCCTAGTCTTTGTGTGAGCCCAGGATACCCAACGATACTTCTTCTGCCATATCACATTACTATGAATTATGTCTATTCTAGGCACGGTAGCATACACTGACGGGTGTAGCTCGAACAACCCCAGTTTCTGTTCTTCTATTGTATCCAAGTTCTCAATCCATACTTCACGGGGCTTTGTGTATCCAGGTGAGACCTTCCACTCTTTTTTGCTCACCGTTAATGAATTAACATTAGTTGTGACAGCCGAAGCACTGGTAGCAAAGGTTCGAACTTGTGGTTTAATTGATATATGAAGGTTTTTGATTGCATTTAACAGAAACGAAGTCATCTTGAATCGCAGTATTCACTACTACTCATACGTTCAAAATAGCTTGAAGTCAGTACATAATAGTTTTAAGACCTAATCGAATTGATAGAATTAAATAACATAACCCCAAAACGTCATTTATATCAACCACAGACAAAGATTACACCATAGAGTGACCATAACTAGTATTTGACTACTAAACTCACATCTATCCTTATTCCGAGCTCACATCACAGACTAATACAGACGCGTAGTATAAAGCAAGACGATGTTTCATATAGTTGTCTCTGTCACTTCTTATGGTCAGCTGAAGTGAGCTAGAATGAGACGAATAGTATGGTATTTTGAGTCTATTGACGACTCGTCTCCATGTATTGTTCACCACAATGTTAAAATAGTAAACAATTTTGCCGAGACGTCAACGTCAAGTTGACACTTATAGTGTTGTAATTATTTTAAAGTTTATATTCCCCCACTTGACATTGGCAAAGTGCCTAAGTAGCAAAAAGCCACAAACTACGGAAAAAAAAAGTTTATATTCATTGACATTTTATGCTGCATTTACACGCTTGCGGTGGCTTGGCATCAACGGGTCAAACTCTGGAATAACCGCCGATAATAACGCATTTTGACTCACGGTTTCGTTGTACTCCAGGCAAAATACGGTTTTGAAAAACATTAATTTATAATAGCGTTTTTTTGTTGATTTCATTTGAAAATGTTATTCTAAGATGATATATTTAAGAATCCGACAAACTTTCCACCCGGAAGTAATTATGTAGATTTCTATGAAGCATGCATTGTCTTTTTTTATACGATTTATCTTGAATATTATAGAGCAAATGTAAATAAACCAAAATAAAGACAAAAATATTTATTTATATTTTTTCTGACTTTTCAGAAGTTAGTTAATTTATCATTTTTTTGATGTCTGAAATTTTGTCGGATTTTGTCGCTGGGTAACTATTTAATTGATAATATATCCGTTACACATAAAAAGTAAGCTATTATAAATTATTTCCAAAATTGAAATTTTTTCCATACGAGTTGTCAGTTCATTTACTGGACTATTGCGCTTACGACCTCGCTTATTCTTCCGCCGACGTCTCCTCTTATCTTCTGAACTGGTGGAGCTGCTACTTGACGACGAACTGCTTCTTGAGGTCGTGCCTGACTCCGAGGACGAAATGTCTTTACGCCTACGTTTATGTGTTCTTTTACGTTTACTTCTACTTTTGCGACTTATATCTTTACTTGTCCTTTTAGGTGCCATGACGTGGGTCGAGCACTTCTGATATAAATGAAAACCAACGACAGAGATAGTTAATCGTATATTATTGATGTAATAATAATATTGTTGTTGTGTTGTTATTCATGTCATGTTAATCAAATCAACCATACAAGTATCAGGGTAAACCAATGTACAAAATGGACAATGTTCTTGCTCGGAGTCAGGTACTAAAGTGCGGGCTGCAGGTTCTCTCCCTCCTTCCTCGCCTTCGCTTCATGAGAACCCCGCAGGCCCCCACCGCCGCAGCTCGGATGTGACGTCAGCTGACGTCATCGAGTCTTGTCAACCCGGAGCGATAACATAGTTTTCCTTTTAAATTCAGTATATGTAGGTACTACTGCCACGAATTTTTTCACGTCCCCAGTAGTAGCCATTTAGCCGGCGGGGGGACACACACTCGCAAACGCATAACTGAGTTGAAAAATAGTTTTAGAAAACCCATAATATTTTTGAACAAGCTATCCAACGATACCTCACACTATAGGTTTAACGAGAAAAAAAATACGTCACCAATTTACATGTAGGGGAGGTACTCTAAAATAAAATTGTTTTTCAGGATTTTATTCTACTGTTTTGTCAGCGTGATTGGTTTACCCACGCCGACTTGCAGTTTTCTAGTTGTAAGGGTTACTGAGCTAAGCCGAAGACGGACAGACAGACGGACAGACGGACGGACATGGCGAAACTATAAGGGTTCCTTGTTGACTACGGAACCCTAAAAATAATTACACTCGCTTTGGACAATCCAGGCAATTTAATTAATGGGATCGCATACATTATCATGTATTATCAAGGCCGACGAGGAAATCCCGCTAAAATGAGATCTCAGTAAGTAAGCTGGGTATAAATTACCTACGAGTATTATACTATTACATGGTATATTAGACACGCGCTAATCAGTAGGTACAAATGACAACACTGTTAACTGACCATCCTGTGCTTATATAGAACCTTATTACAATGCTCTTAAGGTGCACTGATGGTCAGTTAGCTGTGTTGTCGATAGTACAGTAAGGAGTAGGTAATATATATATATATATTACATGTCAGACGCTTATACTATGTTAGGTACTTAACAATACAATACAAATACTCTTTTCCCCTCACTGCCTCGGAAAATCGTCTTTTATTCTTTAAAACCAGTGAGCAAAAACGCATTTTATCCACTAGTGGAGAAAGTAATTTCATCTTGGAGCGTGTTCAAGTAGCTTTTGATGGTATAACAAAACGCTCATAATACAAAAAAAAAACATAGATGATGTATTTCTGTTGCCGCTATAACAACAAATACTAAAAAACAGAATAAAATAAATATTTAAGAACTTTTAAATAATTGCTTGTTGCCTTCATCAAATCATCAGGCGCTGGGTCTCAAAATGTATGGGAAAACTAAAATCCGACTCGCACTTGACCAAAATTCTACTTGAATTAAGAAACAATAAGGTCTGATTTTCAGATATATTCTTGACTATATGATTGTTTATCTGATTTTATCGATACATGATTGCTTAAAATTTCCTCGATAGAAAAAAAATCCAGTTGGGTCTGTATTTTCCTTTTTTTACTCAGCCTACTCAAACAATACATTATTTTACGACACAATCAAGTTAATACTATAGTATTTTATCTGATCTAAAATCTCACTTTATTAAAATGAAACGTCTCTAAATCAGTTATTTATCGAAATTTGTCCAAAAAAGCCATTCTCGAAGTGTTACTCGTACATTCTTTTCCTCGTGCGCGGAAGGTATCAGCGTGACTCTGTCTAGGGGGCGTGTTCGTCTCAAATCAAGGCATCGCCTTAAAAGTTAAAACCATTGTATTGTGGTTTTGGAACACAATTAATTTTGTGTACTTACTCAATATATTCCACAACAAAAAGACGCTGTACCGTCGTAGTTCTAAGAAACATACTGACATTATTGAAACGCAATAAATCATTATTATTATTGATTAGTCACTTTCACTCGACATTTTTAACATATTTACATAAAATAACTCCAAAGTAAACAACAATCATGTCAACAACAATCAGTCATCGTCACTCGTTGGGAATTACCTACTTTCCGCACTTGTATCATAAATAACTATTTTTGTTCAAGCTACTTTTTTAATTTATTCATTGGCATGTAGTATATTTACCCATTGTGCCAAATGAACACAGATCTTAACAAAATAATCGATTGTAATTTCATCGTAATCGATTAAAAACTAACATATTTCAAGTTTTAACTTAAACGTTACATAAAAATTGATGATTTTTTCGTAATATTAAAAAAATTGCAATAAAAATTAATAAGTCTTGTTAAAACTTGCTAAGTAATTTTAACAGCATCTTTTTTAAATTTCTTCATAGTCGGTGTGAAAAATAGTATGTGTCAACTTAGTAGCAAAATTATCTTCGTCTCGGGCGTTAACACTTGTATCCCTCACTACGCTCAGGATCATACGTTGGAATCCCTCGCTACGCTCAGGATTCTATAGTAGGATCCCTCGCTACGTTCAGGATTCAATACACCGCCCTCGCCGTAAATATACTATTTTGCTCCCTTGTGACACAATAGTTATTACAAATTTACAAATTATAAGAAGTTTTAACAAATTTTCTTAATTTTTAATTATTACGAAAAATTCATAAATAAGAAAAAAGACCGGGTTGCACTCCGGGAGTGCCAGCAAAACTGAAAACATGCGAATTGCTTTAGTTATCAGTATTAAAAAAAACCTCCTCCTCCAAAGCCCCCCTCCACCCCTCCCCCTCTTCACCTCCCCCTTACCCTTCCTCTCTTCCTCCTCCCCTCCCCACCCCACCACCCACCCCTCCCCCTCTTCCCCCCCTCATCTCCCCCACCCCCTCCCCCTCCCCCTCCCCTTTCCGCCCCACCATCCACCCCTTCTCCCCATCCCCCCTCCCTTGAGATTCTTCTGGATTAGCGAGCGTCCATAGGCTAAGGTGTCTACTTACCATCACGCTAATAGTACGCTTGTTTGCCACCGCCGTAGTATAGAATAAACACTTGAAAAATGTTCGTTTTGAATCGATTACGTTACGATGAAATTACAATCGATTATTTTATTAAGATCTGTTTTCAATTGGCACACTGCGTAAAAGCTACATGCCAATGTATAAATTAAAAAAGTAGCTTGAACAGAAAAGTAGCGTTTTGATCCCTCTAGTCGTGGAGCAAAACTTATTTTTCTGAATGAAAGGTGTGAAAATAACTATTATGCAACAAGAGAGAAAAGTTATTTTTTTGCTGAAAGTTTTAATCATGAGCGCAGCGAGGGACTTAAAATCACGAGATGCAAATGCTGTGCTCTCGAGTAACACATACAACTTTTCATCTCAGCAATGAGAACATATTCACATTAAAAATATGTACCTAACTATTCGTCTCGTGATTAATTCAGGAAGAAAACTTGATTAGGCGTTCATTACTGCTTGTTTTAACTCCGCAGCGCCGCGCCGCTTGTAAGTACTAGAAAGCTCGAAAGGCGAGACAAGTGCGAGAAACCAATATTTTAGTATCTAAGTATACGAGTCTCGCGTCACACTAACACATTACTAAAATTCACTGACTTCACACATATTTTCGAACTATTTTGAAATATTTATCATTACTGTCTGTTGCGCTAGAAAAAGAATACTTAAGGCACACATTAGCATATTATGTGTGTCTCGCGTGCGCACCAAAAACGAACCGTACTGTTGTTAAATTACTGCCTTCGTCACTGACTTCACTATATTTTCTAGTTAAGTAGATAATTTATTTGTCTTAGTAGTTTTTATTATTAAAACCGCAAGAATGAAGAATTATATACTTACCTGATAAAATTTGAAACGATAACAGCATGTATTTTTTTTAAAGGGGCGGGGCGTCGCCTTCCTTTGGAAACTGCTTCTGAGGTGTACACGTTCATAAAATTTAAGATTACTTATTACAACTAGAATTATTAATTAACCAGCGTAATAAAATTCATTTTTACCTATTTGTTTTGAAAAACGGACTATACTGATCTGTTTTTATTTAAGTATTCTTCAATAGAAAATTCCTTTGTAAATAATTATTTACGTAATTTAAACTTGGAAGATAATATGATCGTTTTAGAACGTGTTACTTGTTTCACGCTTTTTTGGGGGTCTACTTGAAACGCTTAACGGATTCATGGAAGGTTAACGAAAGTTAATGAGTAGGTTTACATTTTTTAAAGTAATTCCCTAATTTAAACTGTTAACTTCGTTAATTAACGATTAACGGTCTTGTGCCCAGCTCTACCTAACCTAACCTAATAGGTTCTACACAATGGGCTACTCTAGAGAGTTAGTTTCTGTAAAAAAATAAATTTATTAAATGAAAATTCGGCTAAACAATCCATTCGGTGAAACGTTCTTCGGTGAAATAAGGGGGATCCTGTTTTTTTAAAGTGACTTATATTATGTAGCCCGTTTCATGAAGCTAATACATACAAGTTAATAACTACTTATACAAGTTTAACCTGGAAACTTTGAGGCGCTCGACCAGTAACGAACGACCGGCTAGTAGCCCAGCGTTGCCTATAGCCGTCGCTCGCCCGCACCGCACGTGTAATAAAGCTTTCATAAAGAATGAATATTTCATTCGGCTACCAGTCATCCAGGGCCAGCCTTAACATTCTAGGCGCCCCGAACCAGTCAAGCCATTATAATTAACACTATACGTAGGTAGCCCAGCCCCTCTGTAGCTGAAGGTACAGGAATCCAAATTAATTTGGCTCCAGGCTATTTGCTCGACGAATGAAGCCTGGTTTCAACAACAAACCAATCACGTTTTCATGCGTGAATTACATTTTATTTACCCACTCGTGAATTATATTTACAAAACGCCTTTTAGGCCTCATTTATAGTTACGTGGAGCGTTGAGTGGTGCGCGATTTAGGTATTAGGGTATATTAGTAATATAGAAGCGTTTGATACCTTAAATATGAGCCTATAACAGCAGTAATGCAATTATTGCATTACACATTACAAAATGTAATTTGTAATGCAATACTTCGTAAAATTACAAATTACTCTTAATTGCATTACATGTAGTGCAATTTGTAATGCGATTACAAATGTAATGCATTACGCCCAACACTATTATAGGTATAAACGTCAACGTGTTGGGCACGCCTCCTCTCACGGATAACAGGAATATTTAATTCAAGTCAATCAATTTATTGATAAAATACAAGTATTCAATAGGCAGTAGTCCCCACGCTGGTCTAGTGCCAGTGGTGTTGGACATAATATATATATATATATATATATATGTCCTTGGTACTTTCATGAATTCCACGAAATAGTTATAATCTTCCTTGCTTCAAGAAACCGGTTTCCCGGGTTTGTCCCTTAGACGCACAGTGCAGCTAGCAGCGCTACCACAAACTTTGAAAGTCGATGTTCGTAAAACATGCATCCCTGTCACTCGAGTAAGGGAGTGCGATAGAGATGGAAATATCCGAACTTCGACTTTCGAAGTTCGTGGTAGCGCCGCAGGCACGTTTGAAACACCTTCCTCCGTGGAATAGATTGCTTCTAATCCGGCCGTGGCCCGTACCAAATACGATGGATTCCGGATATTTAATACGGATAAAGAAATGGCAATTTCCTCTCTCGTTTATAGCGCTAGGGTATTTTTTGTATCGGCGAAATGTGCGCATAGCAGTCGCGTAGAGGCATTAATTACGGCATTCCCGGCCGTAAGGACTCGCTCCCTCTTAAGGTGCGGCTACACGAGGCTACCTTACTTCCTACCCATTACAAAATTTATTGACAAACACTGTTTACCTACTCTAGTTTCTAAAAAGTTTGCCAATAACTCTTACATCATATCATTTACTTCATTCCGCGACTGTGTACTACCTGGCAGTCCTAGCTTTGCCCGGAATCAACCTTTCGTCTTTACCGGAAAAAATACCCCAATACGGATTTTTCGGTCCCGTAAATGCCTGTATTGTCGTCGAAATTGTTAGAGACATTTGCGAGAACCCATTTAAAACCATAAGGATAGAACAGGTACAGCCCGTGATCACTCACCTACAATATATCTAACTCGGGCCCACATTTCTCTCTCGCTTGTTCTTACAGGATTTTAAGTTAAATTAAACGATGTCACCCAGAGCTCACTGACTGTATTTGAAATTGTTTTACCTTTAACCTTTAAGCCGGACAGACAGCACCGTCGCGGGCGCGCAGCGCGATATTTCCGTATAGTTGAAATTTTCTAAACTAAGCTCATGAATGGTCATTGTACTGAGCTCATGAATGCCTTTGTTTGCGGTCCGAACAAAAGCTATTAATGAAGCGCGCGTACCAAATTTGCAAAAAAAAAATGCGCCACATTAAATGTTCATTGTATAATGAACTCTAATGTCTTATTCAAAAGATTCAAAATGGACTAAAATACAAAAAAACCCGCTCCCAGCGAGCCAGGTACAAGGTGCTATGGTAATTTGGAATATATAGTAAAAGAAGATAGAGTTCATCATTCAAAGAACATTTTATGTGGCGCTAATTTTTTTTTTGCAAATTTGGTACGCGCGCGTCTTGAATAGCCTTTGTTCGGACCACAAAGGCATTCATGAGCTCAGTACAATGGCCATTCATGAGCTTAGTTTAGAAAATTTCAACTATACAAACCTAGCTAGCGAGATTTCTGTCGCGTCCAGCCAGCGGCCCGTCGCGCGCAGGCCGCGCCATGCGGCCAGTCAGTGTGACGCAAGGCCAACGCGATGCGCGCGTGCTCTGCGCGACCGGGCGTCCCTCCCGCATCGCACGCTCATCAAGCCCCGCTACCGTCCCGCTGGCAGTCTGTTCGAGGCTTTAGGTACTTATAATTAGATTTTTTTAACAGTCGATATTTGACAGCAGTCATCCCGATACAATAAACGTCAATGATGACATATAAGCATATAAATTGAACTGGGATTCTGCTTGTCTCTGTGTTTGATAACGCACGTGTACTGGTTTGAATCAAGCTAATTAGTGGTTTTATTAACCAATTTTCACTGAGATTTGATTATTTTTGTGGGGGAAGGTATAATAACCACGGTTTGGTAAGTGTTTTGTGTTTGTTTGTCTTGTGAGGATGGAATTGGGTGATGCTGAGCCCCCTGATAAAGGGGGAAGTCAAATCACGGGTATAAAAAGGCCGAGTGGGGTCCAAAATGACGGAATTGATTTGCACGGTAAGAAATCTAGCCCTCCGAATGCGTCCGTTCAACATACATACGTGAGGCCAGGGTTTGAAAGCAGTACAGATTTGAAATATTCCGATATTGACGTAGGTCCTTTTGTTGTACATGTATCGCGGGAAGATACCGCAGATCAGCCAAATACCCCAAGTCGTATGCGGGCCCTAAAAATGGCTCAGATAATATATAATGGCAAAGTAGCAGGTATAACAGAAATAAAAAGCATTGGCAAAAATAAAATGTCCATCTATTTTAAGTCATACATGGAAGCCAACTCGTTCCTTTCTGACCCTATCCTGACAACTAACAAGCTCTCAGCTATGATTCCAAAGTTCCAGGTTTCACGCATGGGTGTTGTTACTCAAATCCCGCTTGAATGGACATTGGAAGAATTCACAAATGGAATTCAGTGCCCAACTGGGTCTGGACAAGTTATAAAATCACGTAGGCTTAACAAAAAAAAAGAAGTTGATGGCAGAAAAGTTTGGGAGCCAACAGGTACTGTAGTAGTAACATTCCTTGGGCAAACACTGCCTGATAAAATCTACTGCTTCAACATGTCAATTCCGGTGTCCTCTTATAGGCTGCCGATTATTCAATGTCACAAATGCTGCAGATTTGGTCATATCAAGGACCAATGCCGTTCTAATCCTAGGTGCGCCCGATGCGCACAAAATCACGAGGTCTCCGAATGTTCAGTCCCTGACAATGAAGTCTCTTGTCTATTCTGCTCTGGTCCTCATGCAACAACTGACCCGAAGTGCCCCGAATTCTCCAGACAGAAGTCCATCAAGTTAGTGATGTCTGAGGAAAATATTGGTTATATTGAAGCAGCAAGAAGGTTCCGCCCTGTGCGTACTACGTATGCTGATATCTCAAAGAATGTTTTTGCCAGCCAATCCAACACGGCAAATATGTCTTCACCTTCCCCTCCCCCTAGCCCAGCCCACTCTCGGTCTCTCCCTCAATCGCAATCATACCGGAAAACAATCTTTATTGAAAGGCGACCCAAGCCCCAGCCTGGGAAGTCATACGATGTTGAAGCTCACAGGCAGATAACATCAACTCCTAAATCAACTTTGCCAAATGGCAATGCATTAGGAGAGGCCTTCTCGGTCACACCGAATGACAACTTGGGAGACTGTGTCTACCAAGTTATAGTAAATTTGCTCTCGAAATTCGCCGACATTATACCGTACACTGTCCTAGAAAGCCTTAAGGGCAACATTTGTGAAGCTATTAATAAAGTAATTCAAGACGGCCAATTACAATCTAATACAATGGAATGCTAGAAATATTAAAAATAAAAAACAAGAAATTGTTCAACTGATAAATTCTTTCAGCCCGATCATTCTTGCCATCTCGGAGACATGGCTGAGGCCTCAATCTCTATTTAGGGTGAAGGGCTACTCCTGTATCCGGGATGACAGGAATGATGGCTGGGCTGGATGTGCTATTCTTGTAAATAGAAAATTTACCTTTTCACAACTCTCTATCCCTTCCCACTCCTCTGGTTTAAATGTTGTTGCAGTTAAGTGCCTCAACATTTCTTTTGTGTCTGTTTATATCCCACATCCAAATTGTGAACTAATACAGGAACTTAGCTCTATATTACGAACCATTCCAGCTCCCATCATTGTTCAAGGAGACTTCAATTGCCGCCATACGTTATGGGGCTCCCATTGCTGTGATGCGACGTCATTCTCTCTTTTAGAACTTATGGATGAGGTAAACTTATGTATTTTAAATGACGGAACACCCACGCGCAGAACATCACCCGTTCAGAACGCTAGTGTCCCTGATCTTACGTTGGCATCCCCAAATTTAGTTCGTTCTTTGTCATGGTCGGTTTCCCCTAACTCTCTTGGAAGTGATCATCTGCCTATCTTTACTACTTTGGTAGGGTGCCCCATTGCTCCATTACCCATACAAACTCCACTTCTCAAATATAGAACTTGCCAGGCGGACTGGAGCAAATTTAGATCTAATTTAGAACTATCTGTGGGAAATCTGCCCAGTATCACCCAAACGAATGTTTTAGAAGTGTACAACCAGTTTATTTCGGCCATTCACTCAGCGGCTGATAGCTCTATACCTTTGAAAAATTCGGCCCGCGATAAAATACCTTCTCCAGCATGGTGGGATGCTGAGTGTTCGGCAGTTATTAAGGAGCGTAACATGGCGGAGTCTCTTTTTGCTGAGGATCTTTCATTAGAAAACTACCTAAATTTTCAACGTGTTAGTGCTCATAGTAAGAGGCTGCTGAGCAGAAAGAAATTTCAGGGCTGGCGTTCCTTCTGCGAATCTTTGTCCCCAAGAGCTCCTGCTGCATTAGTATGGAAAAAAATAAAGGCTTTTCGATGCTCCCAAGTCGACAACAATGTCCCCAGTAACGTAACTTCGTGGCTTGATGGATTTACTGCGAAGCTTGCCCCTCCATTTGCACCGCACTGGGAAGGCGTTGGTAATTATTGTTCACTTTCCGCCCCACTCGAGAGAATGAATGAAGCCTTTACCTTTGACGAGCTGTGCTGCGCGCTTGACCATTTGCGGGACTCCACCCCGGGCTGTGATGGTATCCCATATTCTTTTATTACTCAAAGCTCAAAAGCCACTAAACTCTTTTTCTTAAATATCTTAAATAATATATTTTTAACAGGAAACATTCCTGACTGTTGGAAAACTCAAATTATTGTACCGATTTTAAAACCTGGTAAGGACCCTGTTAGTCCCAATTTTTATAGGCCCATAGCATTATCGTCAGTTTTATGTAAGATTATGGAACATCTTGTAAAAAACAGACTAGAGTGGATCCTAGAAAATAGAAATATCATCTCGAAAACCCAGTTTGGGTTCAGAAAGGGTATGGGAACTATGGACAGTCTAAGCATCCTCACCTCCGATATCCGGCTGGCTCTCACTCGTGGCGAACACGTGGTGGGCGTCTTCCTGGATGTCACAGCGGCCTACGATAACGTAGATCTTCCTATACTCAGGCAGAAAATGCTCAATCTGAGTATCTCTGTGAGGATTACCAATATCGTATGCAATATGTACATGGGCCGTTCTATACTGGTCCGACTGAACGGAGATCTATCACCTCCTAGTCTTGCTTGGAAAGGCCTTCCTCAAGGTTCTGTGCTGAGCCCCCTTCTCTATAGCTTATATACCTCAGACCTCGACACTTCAGTTAACTGCTTCTGCAAGATCTTACAGTATGCTGATGACATCGCATTATATTCTTCATCGAGAGACTTTTCCGAATCTTCTCATGCTTTAAACTCTGCTTTATATTACCTCAACACGTGGCTATCTGATCATGGTCTCTCCTTGTCTGCAGAAAAGAGTAATGCAGTCATCTTTTCTAGAAAAAGGCATGTTCCCGATCTTAACATCCACATCGACGACGAACCTGTGATGATTAAGGATGAGGTTAAGTTTCTTGGTATTATTCTAGATTCTAGGCTGTCTGGAGTCAGCCACTTGAATTATGTGTGCCAAAAAGCAGAAAAAAATATCAATGTTATGCGTGCTTTGTCTGGTGTTAAGTGGGGTTCGCACCCATATAGTCAGAAACTCCTATACAATGCCATTGTCAGAAGTCATTTTGAGTATGGAAGTTTTGTCTTAGAACCATGTAGCAAACTCGCGTTGGCAAAACTGGATAGAATTCAGGCAAGGTGTCTAAGAATAATAACAGGAGCTATGAAGTCCTCCCCGACAAATGCTCTTCAAGTCGAGTGTATGGACCCACCTTATTCTTTACGGAGACAATTTCTGGCTGATCGGTTTTTCTTTAAATCGCTTCAAGTAGCTTCGCATCCGATACTCCCAATCCTTGAATCTCTCCAACGACTTGTAGTCTCCTCTCCATTTTGGTCTCACAAAGTGTCTCCCCTCTTAGTTAACAGTTATAAAAAGTTCTTAGACCACCCTGTTAGAGTGTTCCAAAATTACAAAAACCCTCTGTTTGAACTAAGCTATGACAGTCTAATCTTTCAGCCAACGGTTGTATTTAATTTAGGTATTTCAAAGAATCAAATAGGTGCGGACAACATATTTAACAAAGTGATTGGCGAGAAGTGGTCTGACTATCTTACTATTTTTACTGATGCATCTAAATTGAGCGACGAGGGTCCTGTGGGATCTGCAGTGTGGATTCCCAGGTACAAAATCATCTTACATTTTAAACTCCCTCCCGGAAATTCTGTGTTTTCCGGAGAAGCCATTGCGATACTGGAAGCGGTCACTTATGTGCATTCACACCATCTTAATAAATCTCTTATTTTAACAGATTCTCTAAGTTGCTTGCAAGATTTAGTTAAACGCCCATTCCATGCAAAAGAAAACTTCCCAGTAACGTTACAAATTAAGGAGCTTCTCCACAAGTGTCACATGGATAACATTGATGTTGTTCTGGCCTGGATCCCGGGCCATAGCGGGATAAAGGGTAATGAAACCGTCGATCTTTACGCAAAGGAAGCAACCACGCTTGGCAGCAATGTGTATGACCGATGTTTTGCTCGTGACCTCAAAGCACTTGCCCTCCCACACATGCGTGATGCCTGGAACACCCGTTGGCAAAGTTCCCGCCTAAATGTGGGCAAAAATTATGGCAACATACAACCAAATCTGCCCTCTAGGCCGTGGTTTTTTACTCATAAATCTATTCCAAAAAACATTACGTCCGCCATTATTCGCTTACGACTCGGCCATATTTGTACCCCTGTGTTTCTAGCAAAGATACGTGTTCGAGATCACTCTCTGTGTGAATGTGGTCTGGCGGAGGGTACTCTCGAACACCTATTTTTTTATTGTAACCGTATTGTCACTCCTTTGTATGATATCCTTCCCCCAGAAATCCCCCGTCCTGTTAATATTAAATTTCTCCTCACCTTAGTCTATTCACCCTTTGTGTATGTCCTTTGTAAATTTATTAAAATTAACAACTTGTTTTTATAGTAGTTAGTCTAACAATACATGTTTGTTTTGTCCTTTGTTCTAGATTCTAATCTCAGTGAACCTGCCAATTGGAAGTCACCGGTCAAATTTTTTTGTAATAAATACGTGCCTTTTTTAACCTGGACGTTGGCGGAATCATCGGCAATACTGATGGGGCCATAACACAAAGATTGATTGATTGATTGAACTGGGATGACAGCTGTCAAATATTGTATGTAAGGGCATTTTCACAATAATATAGGTTATTGCAAACATCCCAGAAAACTATTTAAGAGAAAGTTCATCAAAACCGGAGCATAAATATGGAGTAGGTATAGCGTTATATGGTTGTGAAGCGTGGACCATGATGAAATTGATGACTCAAAGAGATAATAGTAGATTGTATGACAAGGGTCTAAAGTAAGCCATATTACCACGAGATGGTTATTTTTCCGAACGAAGTGAGGGGAAATAGTTCGAGGGGTAATACTTTTAGACCAGAGTTATACACTCTTCTACTTTTCACTTTGACTGCGAGAAAATAGTAAAAACAAAGATTATCCATCCACAATTAACAATTATACCAAGGCGAAAAGATTGTTCAATTTGCCGACATTCTTTTTAACCGACTTCATAAAAGGAGGAGGTTCTCAATTCGGTTGTATTTTTTCTTTACTATTTTTTTTTTTTCAATGTTTGTTACCTCAGAACTCCCTTATTGATGAGCCGATTCATAATTTTTTTTGTTTGTAAGTATATGATTCCAGGTGGGTCCCATTTTTTTCAAAAAATTCAGTTGGATGATGGTGTCCATGAGGAATTGAGGGAACTCCTCAATTATATTAAGTAGGCACGCGTGTAGTGATTTTGGTATTTTCTATTATAACTCGTGTATTTACACCCGGAAATCATAAATTTGGTGGAGTGGAATTTATGATAAAGACCACAGATGACTTATGGAATTCCTCAATTATGTACTTAAAAGTACAAAAGTATGCTACTGAGAGCCTACCGCGAAACGAAAACGAACTTCGTTTGTGGATCTCCGTCTCTGTCGGAGTGCTAGTTCGAGCGACAGAGAGGGAGATACACGAACGAAGTTCGTTTTCGTTTCGCGGTAGGGCCTCTGGTTCTGATAAGATTCCGTAGAAATAGCAACTAATGAAGTGCCAAAGGTCCTTGTGGAATCGACGGAAGTCCACAAATGTTTTTTTCTCTACTAATCAACACATTTGCTCTGCTTATACAGTAGCTTAGTGGTTCAGGCATGCGGCTGTCGTGGGTTCGAATCCCGGCTCGTACCAATTAGTTACTTTTCGTTAACCGTTAGCTTTTCGGTGAAGGGAAACATCGTGAGGAAACCGGTCTAATCCCAAGAAGGTCTTGTTTTCCCTCTGGGTTGGAAGGTCAGATGGCAGTCGCATTCGTAAAACTAGTACCTATGCCAAATCTTGGGATTTGTTGTCAAAGCGGACCCCGGGCTCTTTTAGGCCACAACCGGGAATAACGCTAGGAGAATGATGAATCAACGCATTTACTCTCGGAAATCAGTTCACGTGGTAAATTGGAAAAGAAATGTAGAGATGTTCTCGTGGCTTGGCGGAGTACTAAATTGAAGTCGGTTAAAACTTTGTGTTTAAAGTAAATTATTGATTAATTTAACTGATTTGACACAGATACAAAATATTCACACCATGAATAAATGCCTCTGACCGTCCAAACGGCCGAGCGCAGCGGACATCATACGCGGGGTATAGGTACGCTAAGGCGGGATAGACAGCAGTCTATCCCGCTCAATCTTCATAGCTTATTTCATGTATGCAGTCAACCACGCTTGAACGTTTGGATGCGGCTATAGTCGGTCAGAGGCGTTTATTTTTTAATTATTATTGTGAATCCTACTTCCTACTAATATTATAAATGCGAAAGTTTAGATGTTTGGATGATTGGATGTTTGTTACTCAATCACGCTTAAACAGCTGAACCGAGTTGAATGAAATTTTGCACGATGATAGTTTATAGCCTGGATTAAAATATAGGATAGTTTTTATCCCGAGTCCACGCAGATGAAGTCGGAAGCTAGTTAGGGAATAAAAAACACCTAATGTTTGAAATTAATTCTGTTTCATGTTTTTGGGATTTTCACTTTTTTGCAGAAATGACATCCCAAGAGCCTAATCAATACATAAAAATAAATTTTTAAATTAGAACCATGTTTTTTTTCTAACCAGAAACGCAGTACTTGCACAGTAATATTACTTTTGCTAACAAGATCTGCAGCATTGAGCATGTACTAGAAGTTTGTGCAGTACTTGCTACGTTTACTACAGATTCATTAGGAATACACTTTTTTGCAACGAATACTAACTAAAGCCAAACGCAGTATTCAACATTACTGCATTTGAGTGTAGCGAGAATAATAAAGAGCTCCTCTTGCGATGCTAAAACTAAAAGCAGTATTCAACATTACTGCATTTGAGTGTAGCGAGAATAATAAAGAGATCCTCTTGCGATGCTAAAACTAAACGCAGTATTCTACAGTGCTGCGTTTACGAGTAGCGAGAGTAACAAAAAGCTTCGCATGCGTCGAAGCCGCACGGTACAGTGCCGCGATTCGTGCTAGCAAATCAGAGCGTCGACGTCATTCGCGGACGAGACACGTGTGCGGCTCTTAGCTTGATTATAATTACTAATTAAAATTAAGTCCTTCTTGGTTGTGATAATAAGTCTAATATAGAGTTTTTGGGTTCGATATTATAATTAAGAATTGTAGACCAATCGATTTAGGAAGTTGGCTACATTAACTTAGGTATTTTTACGTTCAGTTATTTCGATAATAAAACATTTTTCTAATACTTACCTAAAATCTGTTTTGTTTCATTTCTTCGTCAGTTAAAATAATTGCCAGAAGAAGCCTTAACAACACTTTTAACTAGTACTAAGCATAATAAACACAAATACTGCATTTATCCTTAGTAATACTGTAATGCCCACAAGCCCAGATAGTTGATGAAAATGCAGTACTGCGCATTTTATCCAAATAGGGCAGTAAAGTAAAGGAAAAAATATGTCAATAGAAAGCTTGATTTTTTTAAAGTATTATTCAGTACACTTCAAAAGTTATACCACATAGATTTGTTGTATAGATATCACAAAATATGTTTACCGCGTTTATCTCGAAACCGCCATTTTGCAAGTACTGCATTTGCGATTACCAGGGCAGATCATAGAAGGCAAGATAGAAGGCAAGGGGAACACCAAGGATATGTTAGGTACATGAAACAAATAAAAGAAAAACTAGCAGTCATGTCGTATAGAGGTCAAGGAGACGGCCCTAGACAGACAGGCGGAGGGAGTTACACCGACAAGTCTTTTATGATGATGATAGGTTATTGTATGCCTGCGCGTTGTGATGCCCTTTAGGAGCAAGTGTGATGAAAAATAAATCATTATTAGATAGTAGTTAAGTAGTAACTGTACATTATACTTGGAAAAAGAATAATAAAAATTATATCGAGATTATCGCACGTTATAAATACTTCTTATAGTCATAAGTTAGTACCTACTTATTTGTCCTTCTTATATTTTCCGTTTATCTGGCCAAAATTATAGTAAGTACCTACCTGAATCTTCTTATCTAATTTCACTAGAGTCTGGCTAGGGCAAGATGACCCTGAGATTTATATGGCAACAGTAATATCATTGTCAAATGGTTCAACGTCTTCAATTAAGCAGTATGATGT
The DNA here is from genome assembly GCA_947049275.1 of Epinotia bilunana. Classification (NCBI taxonomy): domain Eukaryota; kingdom Metazoa; phylum Arthropoda; class Insecta; order Lepidoptera; family Tortricidae; genus Epinotia; species Epinotia bilunana. The sequence continues at coordinate 28,983,983 of OX346253.1, forward strand.
CCTCATATTGATTAGGACATTAAGACGATTAAAGGGTGGCTTAATTGCTAATATTATTTACCTTGAAGATTATCATCATAAAAAGTTCAATTATTATGTCTCGTGAAAATTGAAATTTCGGAGAGTGGTTTTGATTATTCTTGTTAAGTAGAATGAAGTTAAAGAGTTTTATTTCATATAACTTCACTTCCTTCTAATTGATCAGTTGCATTGTGTGAATTGAAGAAAAATAATTATTGTTCAAGCACCATTATTTCTTTATCGCGTTATACACGGTGGTGCAAAAGGGTTTTTTTTAATTGGCCGCTCTTTCTACAAAATCTCTATTGATTTTGCGACTGATGAGTAGAAGTAGCATTGTAGCAATAATTTATTGATTCACTTCTAAGTCAAAGAGCAGATAATTACAACATTAAATTAAGTACAACATTCTAACAAAAAAAGCGGCCAAGTGCGTATCGGACAACGCACAACGAAGGGTTCCGTGCCTATTAAAAAGGTCGTATCGTTCGTTACTGAAATCTTATGGCTTTTACGTCCTTTTCTTTAAGGAAGGCAGTTTTTTAGAAATATCTCGAAAACCTTTGAACCGATCTTGTTAAAAATAATTTTCGCTGAAAGAATTTAATAAGCCCTATGTCCATGATTTTTTTCATATTTTTAAAATACACGGTTCAAAAATTAGAGGGACACAATTTCAGTGACTTTCGGGGCGATTATCCCCGACTCTATTCACTTAATCAACAAAAATTGCCTAGAAACCTTATATTAATTTGAAAGGCCCATCGATTGATGTGCCACTCGTGGGCTTGCAATGAAAAACTTTTTTTGACTCAGTTTTATGTACCCCTAAAAAATTTTTTTTTAGTAATTTTATTACTAAACTATGTAGCGGCTTCAAAATACACCTATCCTCAAAATTTTATTCAAATACACAGACAGACAGACACGACGAATCCATAAGGGTTCCGTTTTTTGCCATTTGGTTACGGAACCCCTGAAAACACGATGTACAAAAATAGCTTTGGTATCGAATCCCTATGATCGTTCCACTCCAGATCGGATCTGGTTGTAAAACGTTATACTTCGCGTGTATCACCACCTTAACTAGGTAGGTATATATGGTGCCATTACACAGCCCAATCTCAATTTCAATTTTATCTCGCCGATTTGGCTCAGAATTAGGTGCGATTTATTTTCATTCTGTACGTTCACTGGGTGGAAGGTAAATGTTAAGGTTCTCACAGATTTATTGCTTTTCCTGGGCAACTTGACGGGCTAACTGTTCTCGTAATACCGCTGAGGAAGATTATTCAAAGCTTTTGATATATAGTAGGGCAACTGCCCAGCAGGAAACTTCCTGGTAAAGGTTGCTGGAGTCCGCTTGATGCGGGTGGCGCGGGACCGGTCACTTTGGCACTCTTTGGGGGAGGCCTATGTCCAGCAGTGGACGTCTTTCGGCTGATATGATGATGATGAGGGCAGTTTCAGGTGATAATGTGGACACGCAAAACAAAACCACCATATTTTTTTCAGGTACTTGTTAGGTCCATACCTTTAAGTTTTTAATAGGAACCAATTCCTCCGTCGGCCATCTTTAATTTTATAGCGGCCATTTTGAATTATACGTACCTATATCATTAAATTTTGTGTTCTAAATAACGTAGAATCTCAAACTTAGTGTCTAAATATACATATTTGGGGTCAAGGAATTCAACTAGATGTTTTTTAGAGTCGAGTTCCCAAAGGATATCAAACGGAACCCTGTTCCTAAGCTTTCGCTGTCCATCCGGCTGTCTGCGTATCAGCAATAGCACAGAATAGATAATAGTTGGCAATAGATACTGTTAAAATTTTCACAGAATTTATTTTTCTATTGCTGCTTTAACACATTCATAAAAATAAAAATAAATTTAAAGTTAAACAGTGCTCTCATACATGAAACATAATTTTATGGCGTTTTTTTGCCCGCCCATAGCAATCGGTATATCTCTAGAACCGTAATATGCATGTAGACACTTGAATTTCCGCAGATTATGTATCACTATAGCCTCTATAAACAAAATATAATAACGTTAATAATTACTAGTATGTATGATTCGTTGACCTCAAATATATAATTATACACCAACTAGCTGTTGCCCGCGACTTCGTCCGCGTAGAACTTGAGAAAAAATATAGCTATTAAATTATTTTAGGCGTAACCTTAATTATCGCTGTCCCGAACCAACTGAACTACCATCTCAACTGTCTCAACTTACCTATCGTACTTTTTTGTCAAGTTGCATTACGTATCTTGACTAATAAATGGCTTGCCATATATTACCTACGTATGACCGAATAATTCCCTTGCTTCAAAAATTACTTGGTCGTCATACAAACTTCCAACTCCTTTTAGTCCCTGAGGTAATGTAAAGGGATCGTAATTGAAATGCACGACTGTACTATAAGAGATGTAGTTTATTACTGTCACACACGGCCAGGTACAGCGAATGATATAGGAATTACTTATAACTAGAGCCACACCACCTCATGACGCTCCTGTGTCTAGCAAGAATGAACACTTTCTGTTGTTGTAATAAAGTGATATATATTTAACATTGCCATCGCAAGTATACAATACACAATCTTTAGGCACCAAAAAAATTACTTTGGTCTGTAATGGCGTTTTCTGGTCCGGGAAATGGAGTTCCTGCACTAGGTTGTTGTGCAGTAAATATTTGACCTTGTCTCTGGTTACCTCTCGGGTACCGATTATTGTTTCGGCTTGACCTTGAGCCGTAACCTCTGGGATAGCCACTGTTATTGGTGTAAGGTCGTCTTCCGTTATCCCTAGGAGGGTACAACTGGTACGACTGGTACGAGCTACCTCCCCGGTAATATCCTTGAGGGCGGTGGTAATATCCATGCGACCTTGAACTGAAATTCACTCGCGGTGGGCGTCCAGCTCTAAAATATGATAAACCCGTCGACTTACCTCGATAGCTGAGTACCACGTTCGATGAGGAAGGCTGCGCCAGCTCCTCGTCCTCGGCTGCGCGCACCGCGTCTTTCAAGTCTGAATAATCACGAGCTGCGATTATGGTACTAAGACGCCTATTTCTGAGTCCATCTGCAAAATTTTTTAATAGCGAGTTTTTCGTTGATTGGACTTAATATTTGGAAAGAATTTTCGTTTGAATTTGCTTGCGATATCGTAAGTGCCACAAATAATTGTTCAATTTTTTCGCCATATTCTGAGATTGGTGAGTCTTTTTGAGAGATGCTGTTAAGCTGTGTCAACAAAGAATCAGCTGATTTTCTTGTTAGTAGCTTTTGCTTCATGTCAGCTATTAATTCGTCGCAAGTAGAATAAGAGTTTTTTAATTTTAATTTTGCTGTTTTTGATAACCTCGTTTTCAGAACAAAAGTTATTAACATTTTTTTGCTTTCAGCATCTTTCAAATAAGTATTGTACATTTCTATGCCATCTATTATTTTTTCCGTAGTCTCTTCACTACCATCCATCACCATCACCAAGCTAGTCGCCGTTTTTATATCAAAACTATCCATCTTATTGCCTTTTGTTGTCCTGGACTCACAAATATTATAACTTTTTACTTTGGCGTAAACAACCTCTATTTTCTCTATTAAAACATCTAAAATGTAACCCGATAATTCGGATTTATAATCACTGCATTTATATTCATAAGTTTGCAAGTACAATTTATATTCTTTAAAATAATTATCGGCTAAATTAATTTTCTTAACTACCAAATCCTTATATTTATCTCTTTTTGAGCCCAATTTTCTTAAACTGGTTTGTATTTCAGTAAGCTTAGTCAATGTATACTCTAATTCACATGTCATAAGGGTATACTAATTAAAATAAGTAACATTCTATGTTAAAGACATTTTAAAAGCCTTAACTAAATTAATTAAAACGCGTAAAAAAAATTCATCGACGCATCACTGAGTTTACCTTTTTACGAACAAAACACTTCACCACACTTTACGCCAGCTTGTGGAAATTCAGGCATGCTCCACGTCTGCTTCCGCTGGCCGACCTCGTCCTGACAATCGAAGCTGGAGACGACGGACGAACTCCGCCTGAATAGTCTTACGCATCCATGCGTGTTGGTGCTCTTTATATTTCTTTAATATCAGGCCCAACGTAAATATGCCAATGGCCACTATTATAATAACAAGTAAAATGTTATTCAGCCCAATCCCGTGACTTTCCGATTCGTAGTCCGTAGCCGAATTCTTGCCTGCGCCCGCCGTTTGAGCTATGATCACTTCCTTGTCCTCAACCTTCGAATAAGGAGAGCCCATTTTTGTTTTTGTAGATATAACGTCCACACTCGAATAAAAGTACTGTAAGGAACACTACAAGTCCAATCAAAGATATAAAGAACACGGCGGCGTTACGTTCGATCGCGATCTCGTATTATCTTATTGCCGGCACACCAAGTTCTGTCGGGTAAGTAGCCATGTCGTCGTAAGTCCATTCAAGGTTATAACTTTGTAAATTAATAAATCATAACTCGGTGCAATGTGCAGTGGCCTACGTGACCGAAATTGTCCCGTCAGCGGTTAAACGATACGCGAGCGGCGCCCGGGCCTCGCACCGGCGCCGCCTGGCAAAGTCGCCATGAGGTAATGTAAAGGGATCGTAATTGAAATGCACGACTGTACTATAAGAGATGTAGTTTATTACTGTCACACACGGCCAGGTACAGCGAATGATATAGGAATTACTTATAACTAGAGCCACACACCCTCACCCCTATAGGATGAATATCTTTTAACCTCCTTATGGAATACATTTCAAACAGTAAAACAGAGGTTACAAATCTCTTGCTCTCCATACAAACTTTGAACCCCCTTAAGGGATGAATTTCAAGAAACACTATAATTCGTTTTCTAGTTTTTAAGCAAACAGTCTTAATCAGAGGTTACAAATCTCTTACTTTAAAAGGTCTTGCTCTCTATACAACCTTCAAACCTCCTTTTAACCCTCTTAGGGGATGAATAAAAATAAACGCCGAAACCATTTTCTAATCTTTCAACAAACAGTCCAAAACCGAAGTAAAAATCTAATACTTTAAACAAACCATCTAAAACCAAAGTTACAAATGTTTTACTTTAGAAATTGTCTTGATCTAGACGAACTTTGAACCCCCTTTAAACACTCTTAGGGGATGAATGAAAAAACGCTGAAATCTGTTTTGTAGTCTTTTAATAAACAATCTAAGACCAAAGTTAAAAAGTCTCTTCATTAAAAAAATACTTTTACCTTACATAGAAACCCTTTAACCCCAATAGGGCATGAATTAAAAAAAAAAACTCTAAATTCAGTATTGTAGTATTTTAACATACAGGCTAAGACTGACATTACAAATCTCTTAATATATTTTCTTGCTCTCCATATAAACCTTGAATCCCGTTTTACCCCCTTAGGGATGGTTCTAAACCGCTGAAAGTTCTTACTGTTTTTGTATTCAAATAATTAATCTGTCTACAACTTAAAAAAAGTGTTTCCCATATAAACCTTGCATCCCTTTTTTAACCCCCTTAGGGGTGGAATTTTCTAAAACGCTGAAAGTACTTTTTTGTATTCTAATAAGTATTCTTTCTACAGTTTCAAGTCTTTAGCTCAAAAAATGAAGTTTCCCCCATACAAATTTTGCACCCCTATTTTACCCCCTTAGGGGTGGATTTTTCCATATTTTTGTATTCAAATAAGTATAATCTGTCTACAATGTTTAAAATTTCTAGCTCGAAAGGAAAAGTTATCCTCATACAAATTTTGCACCCCTATTTTCCCCCTTAGGGGTGGAATTTTCTAAAACGCCGAAAGTACTTTTTTGTATTCTAATAAGTAATCTTTCCACAAAGTTTCAAGAGTTTCTCTAGTTTAAAAAAATATGTTTCCCCCATACAAACATTGCACTCCTATTTAACACCCTTAGGGGTGGAATTTTCTAAAACGCTGAAAGTATTTTTTTTGTATCTAAATAAGTAATCTTCCTACAAAGTTTCAAGTCTGTAGTTCAAAAAATAATGTTTCCCCATACAAACTTTGCACCCCTATTTAACCCTCTTAGGGATAGAATTTCCAAAAATCCCGTCTTATCCCTTGGCTTCGTCATAAAAGAAAGTTCTGGTGTAAATTTCAAGTTTCTAGCCCCAGTAGTTTCGGCTGTGCGTTGATGAATCAGTCAGGAAGTCTTCTTTTATTTATTCATATAGATACTCGTATGATACCAAATGCACTTTGCTTAAAACACTTATTTAAGTAAAGCCCCTTTTACATGTGGTTAGTTTACTAAAATGCATGAACCTACTTACCTAATAATGCGTCGGCGCTGCTCAATGAGCTGGTACTGAGGCAGGATGCCGACGTGGTTGCTGACAATTGGCAAAGCCTGCTAACTAAAATAAGTGCTTTGTGCATTGTGCAATACATTTAGTTACTTAGTGCTACTTTTTATTTGTTTGTGTATCTGTCATATATATCTATGTTATTATTAAGTCTTGACATTTTAGGCGCTTTGGTACATACTACTACTGCAAGCCTATTATGTAAGTTATTAAATAAAAAAAATCAGTTTTTCGACAACGGACTATTATTTTGCTAAATCTTAAGTGTAGGTAAGGTGGGGCAGACATAAGGCCCACATCATTTACTTATTGTGTGGTGGGCCTTAGGAGGCCAAGTCTGTGTATAAAAATTTCTCCCCGAATATTTTCAGTTAAAACTATGGGCGCATACAACTTAATCACAAATATGTCCCACCCCACTACTGCCCGTTCTCTCTCAACCATGAGAGGAGTCCTGTGCCCAGCAATATATGCATGCAACAGTAATAACCTTTAAACAAACTCATGACTGACTGACTTATGATATTGATATATATATTTATATATTTAAGTTAAATTAATTCATAAGTTTCAACATTTTGTAACCCCTAGTTAGGAAATCTCACTAATGCAGTGTAACAATAGTGATCTCACAAATGTTTACTTTGATGCTATCGGTGGGAACCTGTAATTGGCTTTTTTGTATTTTTTATTTTATCACGTGGCTCCGCCTGGGTCCTTTTTAATATGCGAACGAAGCCACGCGGGCAGATAATCATAAATATTTCTGTTGCATTACGCGTACTTAAGAGTCCGCAGTAAGGTCGATTCTCCATACAAATGTAGTTACGCTCTCATTTTATAACTACGTGTTGGATTGTAACGAAACTTTGCAAATACAATGACATGAGGTATCTCTATGTCTGTAATTAGTTTATGTAGCTTTAGATACCATAGTAAAAAAATACAGCGAATAAAGGTTTTTCATACAAAACTTGTTTTTGCTGTATTTCGTTGGTTTTATAAACTGGAACCATATAAACTAATTACAGACATAGATATACCTCATAAAATTGTATATGCAAAGTTTGGTTACAATCCAACACGTAGTTTTAAAATGAGAGCGTAACTACGTTTGTATGGGAAGGTGAAATTCGGCCGAGCTTTTAAGTAATGCTGGCACTTTTCGTAAGCCATCAGATAGAAACACTTGCGCTTAATGTGCTTGGAGGAGAATCCGCTTTCGTGCCTGCCGTCTGATAAATCCAGGATAGACTTCTTCTGTTTCTGACATATTTGATGAATAAATTACCGTGTTTGGTGTTTGGCTTTTAAAGTTTCCACATCCGCCTAAGTTTGACGTCCGTGATTGTGTTAACCGATATGCTATAAGTGTACTGAGTTTTCAAAGTGAACGCAATAGGGGTGTAGACACTAAATAAAATAATCAATAAGGTCATATTTTCTCGAAAAAGGATTAAAAATGTAGTCAAAATCAATGCGAAAGGTTAAATAATCACGAGGTTATAAGTGTCCAAAGTTTTAAGAAGGGGTACGTTCTGTCCCTTTTTCGCAAAACGCAACTTCATATGAAACGATGACGCTGGAAGATTGTGACGTCACACTAATAGACGGCAACGTGCCTCGCCCCATCGTGTTCGACGCGGCCCCCCGGCAGCATCCTGTAATGTGACGTCACACACTGTTTGCGTTTTCTCTCTCTAACAAGCAATATTAAAACAGTTGTAGCTTCGCTATTCTTTGAGATATCTGAATGGGATTTTCGTCACTAGGCATATTTTTTTGCCTTCTTTCATTTGGAGTAATAATAATTTTCGAGTCTACTCCTATTTCCATCAGCGTTGCATACGAAAGAGTCGACTAGTCTAGATAACATTTGCTAATAGTAGCGAATTAAATCCTGTTGTATACAAACACAGTGTGTGATTTATTATTCAACGATTTCCGCGAATTTCTGATTTGTAAAGAAATATTGTCTACCATACACGGTGTTTCAGAGATTCACCGTCTATGAGGATTCATAATAGTAGATTGTACAACAAGTGCGTATTTTACGAGAGAGTCGCGAGACGTTTATATCCATCCAAGCGAGCTGGCGAGCGAGGATGGTTATAAAATCGAGTGTATAATGGGTTTTGTGGACGAATTGTACACTCTACTTTTCACTTCGATTACGAGGAAATGAAAACTAAGTTTAATTCATGAAGTTTTACTGTGTATTTTGGCTGTTGGTATCCTTGCCTTGGTATTAGAATACTAACGAACCATAATAATAAAATTAAAATAAAGAGTTTATTCTATGAAGTTAAAACTGCTCGTGTGGCTGTTGGACCCATTGCCTTGGTCTTCGACCAGTGTTGCCAGGGCCCCTGAGTCGTAAGTTACGTTTCGTTTCTTAAAATGTTACATTTTTGCTGCAAAAGTTACGTTTTTCATTCTCACGTCTTAAAATTGTCTTAGTTTGCGCGAGTCGAGTGACAGAGATCGAGATGTAACGAACGTTCGATTCCTGTTTGAAATTAAATATCTCTTTTGCTATCACTGTCACTTCTGTCAGTGTCAAAAATGACATCAATGAAACTCCTGTCCCTTATGTCACCTATGTCAATACGTTCAAAAATAATAATATAAATCGTCGTATACTGTCCCGACCACGAAATACTTTTGTATGAGTAGGTTTTTTTTACTAACATAAGTAAGGTGTCAGTCCTACTCTTAATGTTACGAAAATTCCCTGAATAATAAATGATACTTACATCTTACGCGAGCGGGTCAAAAGTTACGAAAAATGTAAGACATGTAACCATCTGGCAACGCTGTCTTCGACGAAGATTTAACTTTAGGCACTAGAGCATAAAAAGCAACTGTATGTCGCCTACGCACAGCATAAAGACGAACTTTTAGAGCATGACAAATGAAAAGGTTTTTTTTATGTCACATTAACATTGTGTTTGTGAGAAAGGGACAATAAATTTTATGAATATGGTGTTACGGCGAAATTAAATGTGTTCCCTCTGACTTGAGATTATCCGAAAGCTTATGGGATTCTAAGATGAGCAGTAGGTTCTATTGGGCTTATTGTACTTCAACGGAATCTTATCAAAATGTGTGACGTAAATTTGTACTTTTAAGTACATAATTGATGAATTCCATAAGTCATCTGTGGTCTTCATCATTCATTCCACTCCATCAAATTTATGATTACCGGGTGTAAATACACGAGTTAAAATAGAAAATACCAAAATCACTACACGCGTGCCTAATATAATTGAAGAGTTCCCTCAATGCCTCATGGATCCCATAATCCAATTGATTTTTTGAAAAAAATGGGACCCACCTGGAACTACCTACTTACAAACCAAAAAAAATGTAGTGAGGTAGATAGGTTATAAGCACTCCAAAAGTGGCACACTAAAACTCAGCCAATTGTATGACCTTGCCTCAATGTCGCGTCGTCAATGGACGTCTCAGCTGTCAGATTTGGTGGCCATTTTTAAACACGGTATTTCATATAGACAATGCATCAACCTCTTTTAAGTGTTCCGTACCAAAAAAGGTAAAACAGGAACCCTTATGGTGCGACTCCGTCCATCTGTCTGTCTGTCTGTCTGTCTGTCTGTCACAAAGTGAAATATATCACGAACTACTTAAGCTATCAATTTGAAATTTGAAATGGTTTTAAATGAGAGTTATCCACGTGCATGGAAAATGAGAAATTTAAATAAACATTTTAATTTTCTATGAAAAATTACGAATATGAGGGGGGGGCAAAAAAAATCAACTATTAGGTCAAGTGGGGTATCATCATATGAAAGGGCTTGAGTTGTACTTTTTGAAACAGTTTTTCTTTTTTTTCTACATTGGTAAAATTTTGATTTATGAAGGAAAATGTAAAAAAAATACCATTCCCCCCCCCCCCCTATCTCCAAAGTTATCCAAGCGAAAAATTTGAAATAATTACTTGTGGTTAAGATAAACATAAATATTACTGGAAAAGTATAACTTTTTCTATATCTAGCGTATTTTTTGTTTTATTTTCAAAAATCATTTCCTAGTTAAGTTTGCAATTTAATTAACTTTATAAGTATTTTTTTCTTTTGAAATTCCTAAAAGACTATAATAGAAGTACTCTCTTTCAAATAATAATCGAGATTGGTTCACGTGATAAACAATAATCGCTAAAACACCAACATACATACTAAGCTGATTGCCCTTGCACGTACGTACCAAATGGGGCCGATAGATGGCGCTGACCCCATTCCTACATCGCGCTGTTACGATTTTTCTAGAATGAATGGGGTTGGGACGGGAATCTTTCAATAGCAGGTCAAAGAGAATTCGTGATACAATTGTCTTGGTAGTTCGATGGTCTTGGTGTATAAGTTATTCGTTGTTTGAAATTGAATTCTGTTGTGTTGGGTTAAAATAAGTAATTTAACAGGCGAAATTTACTTCGGTCTATTTGTCGTCGTATTCGTTGGGCTTTGGCTTCGTAATGGGAATAATTTACTTTAAAAACAAAGTTTTAACCGACTTCAATTTAGTACTCCGCCAAGCCACGAGAACATTTCCACATTTATTTTCCAATTTACCACATGAACTGATTTCCGAGAGCAAATGCGTTAATTATTAGAGAAAAAAACCCAATCGCTGTATATGGGCCGATAATATTTGAGGACTTCCGTCGATTCAACAAGGATCACCTTTGGCACTTCATTAGTTGCTATTTCAACGGAATCTTATCAGAATCTGTGATATACTTTTTCAATTTTATGTACATAATTGAGGAATTCCATAAGTCATCTGTGGTCTTCATCATCAATTCCACTCCACCAAATTTATGATTTCCGGGTGTAAATACACGAGTTATAATAGAAAATACCAAAATCATTACACGCGTGCCTAATATAATTGAGGAGTTCCCTCAATTCCTCATGGATCCCATCATCCAATTGGATTTTTGAAAAAATGGGACCCACCTGGAAGCATATACTTACAAATAAAATAAAAAAATTACGAATCGGCTCATCAATGACGGAGTTCTGAGGTAACAAACATTGAAAAAAAAAAAACAACCGAATTGAGAACCTCCTTTTTTTGAAGTCGGTTAAAAACTGAAGCGGATCGGCTAGAAAAAAACTAAATAAAATATACTCATTGATACATTGAGGTATTAGAATTCGTTGTTTTCTCTTCTGTTTCATACGAGGGTAATTTATATTTTACGGGTTTATAAAAGCTTAAAGAGAAAATTTTATATGGATGTTGATAGTTTTTCTTACGTAATTGAAAATAATTACATCGAAGATGACTGCGTGGATAAATTTCATGCAATTCTTGCTCATCATGCTAGCTACAGAATGAAGGTGTCAAATATAGGGACATTTTCTTAACCTTGAGTTAATTGATAGTTTGTACGGAACCCTCGGTGCGCGAGTCAGACTCGCACTTGACCGGTTTTTTTTATATTACATCATTGCTTGTAGGACTGTTTTTGTCCAGGCGTGACCTTGTGATCTCAAGTGAGTTGGCAATGTCACGACCGGTTATAAACAATGTCGCATCTTTATTAAAATTTTAAGTCTGCACGGTAGTTTTTTGAAAGAATAAGGCCTGAATCACACAGATGCGGTTTGCGGTGGCGTCAGTTAGTAAACTTGACAGTTCACTCAATAGTGAGTTTGACATTAACTGTCAAGTTTACATTATTCAAGTCAAGTTTATATTATTACGGTCAATACCGCCACCTTGGCTTAAAGAAGTCCATGGCTTTGTGGATTAGGTGACTAGTTCTCAAATGCCCATCCATGTCTTCAAATTACAATATATTTAGTTTCATTGGCACAAATCCGTAGAGCATTTTCGATAACATCAAATATCTACTTGGCTACCAGATACGCCGATATTATACGATACTAGTGCTCGCGTAACACCGCATATTCAGTGTTCATTTACAAATACAAATACAAATACAAATACAAATACAAATACTTTATTAATAACACCAAGTTACATGTCAGGATTTTACATAGGTAGGTACGCATATTTAATTCGTTGGTACATTATGCATCATTAAATTCATTTCGTCCTTATCTATTCATTAATTACATTTTATACTAGGTACGATATATGGGTATTTTTATGATTCACTGAGTAGGGAGCTCGTAAAACTCGTCTATGGAATAAAAAGTATGGTCGAGAAGCCACTTACGCAATCTCAACTTAAATGCCACCGTGGAAGTTGCGTCTTTTTTAATATTATCTGGCAGTCTGTTATAGACCGACGGACCCATGATGTACACCGACCGCTCTGACTTGCGCAGCTTGTGTGCGGGCGTGACGAGGAGGTGCGCGAGCTTGTTGCTGCGCATCATGCGGGATGGGTTGACGCCTCGCGGACGAAACACATCCAAGTTATTGTATGTGAAGAGAGCTACGTGGTAGATGAGTTCAGAGGGAAGGGGCATGATATTTAATTCTTTAAAAAGTCCTCTGCATGACATATCCTCGGGTACGCTCAGTATAGCGCGTACAGCGCGCTTTTGCATTCTGAAGGCTCGCTCGGCGTCCGCTGCTCGCGCCCACAGCTCCACGCCGTAGGTAAGGAGACTGTGGACGGTCGCGAAATAGCACGATAATACTACGCCACGAGAAGCGGTGCTAGCGAGCCGACGGATTGCAAAACATGAGCGGCCCAGCTTGGAGCAGAGCTCGTCGATGTGGTATTCCCAAGTAAGACCGCTGTCGATCTGGAATCCCAGCAGCTTTGCCTTATGGACCATTTGTAAAGCGGTTTGATCGGCAGTTACTATACAGGCTGGTGGTTTAGTGCCATTAAGCTGGAATGAAAGAAACATAGTCTTTTCTCTGTTTAAGGCTAGACCGTTCAATCTAAACCACCACTCGAGCCCCCGGACCACGGAGTTCAGCTTATCCTCCAGCTCACAAGGCGTTGGCGCGGTGACTACAGCAGCCACGTCATCTGCATACATGTAGATCTCCGCTTCACTTATGGCGCTGGGTAAATCGTTGAGCAACAAGCTGAAGAGCGTATTTGACAGGCAAGAGCCCTGTGGCACGTCCAGCGTGCTCGTCATTTCGGATGATTTGATCCGTCCTTTTTCGCCGAAAACCGTTTGGGAGCGTTGAGACATAAAGGATATTAGTAAGGACAGGGCCGGGCCGCGTATGCCGTAAAAGTCCAGTTTGTCGGCGATAAGGTGATGGTCGGCGGTGTCGAACGCGCGCGAGAGATCGCAGCACAACAGAGCGACGTGCTGGCCCGCCTCGCGCGCGCTCAACACGCGCCACACCACTTCGCGGACCAGGTCGGTGGTGGCGCGTCCGGCTCTGTACGCGTACTGCCTCACCGTCATTATATCGCGCTGTCCAATAAAGGACAGGAGCCTTTTGTTTAAACCTACTTCAAATACCTTACTAATAGTGGGGACTAACGATATCGGCCTATAAGATTTCATATCTGACTTTTTGCCTTTTCCTTTGAAAAGGGGCGATATTTTAACTCTTTTTAGAGGTGTGGGATACGTGCCATCCCTGACGCAGGCATTGAAAAGATAGGCTACAATGGACGCGATGAATCCGGCGACTGATCGGAGTAAAGTAGATGATATGCCGTATAGGTCAGTTCTATTCTTTGGGGCTATATGTTTGTTCAATATTACTATTATTTCGCCCGGGGAGAATGGCGTCAGCCGCAGCGAGGCGTCGGTCGCGAGCGCGGCACCGCGTTATTTGCGCGACATAAGTAATTGAGATCATCTCTGGAATTCGAACTTGTTCTGCAATTATTAAACGATGTAAATTCAAACCACAGCTCAAACTTCTTCAACTTAGCTAGATGTAGGTACGCTAAGTTCTCAAGTTATCTGCAGTAGCAGACCAAGGAATGGTGTCACAAGTAAAAATTGCGTATACGACACGATTTTAATAATAATGGCGCGTTTACAAACCCGCCCCCCTATTCTGTTACTTGTTTTTAGCTCACCTCAACGCTCATCTACAAATATATCTTGCCACCGCGCTGCGTATCAACTAAGCGTAGGTAGAGGTCTAGTTTCGTGACGGGTGATCGGCGGGGTGAGCCGCTTTAGCGCGTAGAGTAACAGCCGTGCGCATATAGTCTCTCACCAATTTGTAGGTACCTAATACCTTCTTTCTATGATCTAAAGTATGTACAAGACAAATACCCTTTATTGCGCACCGCAATAAAAAAACACTGTACAGAACATAATGAACACTAGTAAAGGCAAACACCAGGCGGCCGTATCGCTAGAAAGCTATCTCTTCCAGACAACCTTAGGGTAGCAGAAATCAAACCTAACCAGTACGATTCATAGTAGGTGACGCAGAGATAATTTATGAAACCTAATATACCAGTAGTCATTACAACACTGATACTAAAATAGGAATAATACACATACTTACAAATAATCATTCATTCATCATTCTATCAGGCGAAAGACGTCCACTGCTAGTGCTGGACATAGGCCCCCCTCAAAGAGTGCCAAAGTGACCGGTCCTGCGCCACCCGCGTCCAGCGGACTCCCGCGACCTTTACCAGGTGGTCACCTTGTCATGGGGCTACCCACGCTGCGTCTTCCGGTATGTGGTAAAAACTAATATTTTTGAACAAGCTATCCAACGATACACACTAGGGTTTAATGAGAAAAAAACCCCGTTTTGTCGTGGTCCTACTGATTTGTCCTATTGGTAGGACCTCGAGGGAGACTTGTTTCTCGTAGTCCCACTGCTTTCTATGGTAATTAAATTATACTTCCTGTATATAATAAATATAGTAGGTACCTCATACTTGTTTTCCCCTCAGACCAGTGGGTCTAGTGGGTAAATCAAACAAAACCACCATTTACCCGTGTTCCACTTGGTCATCCAAGAGTTTCGACGGAGCCCCGCTGAGCGGGGCTCCTACTTTTAGGCGGTTTGCCCTTCGGGCATCTGAAGCTACCCAACAAACCTAATCTACCTTTTTTTATCGTGGCGATAACCTGCGAACCAGGTACCCAATCACCGGGGGATGTCTGGGTTATGTGGTAATATTTCTATCCACTAAAAACTCCACGGTGCTCTGCATCTGCGCTCTCATGCAGGATCTCATGCTGAACGCACTGGAGCCCCCCTCGCGCCTCGCCACATTTGGCTCGTCCTAGCCAAGGGTAAGGAAATGCCAGAATAGCCTTCCCTGGGGTTCTTAAGCGAGTGCCCCGGCCCCCGCCAGAACACTGCGACCCCGATGACCCCTTTAGTCGCCTTCTACGACAGGCGGGGGAGACCGTAGACCTATTCTTGTCCGAGCCTACACGGTATAAACCTAACCTACCTAGGAAAATCAGTAGTTAGGACCACGAAAAAACGGTTAAAAATAAATTACATCCCTACTTTACGAGTAGGGGAGGTACTCTATTTAAAAAAAAAATATTCGACTGTTTTGTCGGCGTGATTGATTTGTTATATACAAACATACATGCCGAAGTGCAGTTTTCTAGTAGTAAGGGTTACTGAGCTAAGCCGCAGACGGACAACGGACATGGCGAAACTATAAGGTTTCCTTGTTGACTACGGAACCCTAAAAAATAATACATTGGCATGGTCGGAAAAATAGGGCTGTAGACACTAAATAACCTCACGAATGTCGTATTTTCTCGAACAAGGATCCAAATTGTAGTCAAATGGAGAAAAAAAACCGGCCAAGAGCGTGTCGGGCCACGTTCAGTGTAGGGTTCCGTAGTTCCGTTCAAATTCCCAAATCAAATCGACCATGTATTATAGACAGACACAATACAAGCAATACTTAGCGAACAATTTTATTATTAGACAACGAACGACTAAAGACAACTAAGACAATTTGAGCACGACAGATTTTCGACCTAATGTATGAGCGCACCTGCTCCGACCCCATTAAATCAGGAAAAATCTTAACAGCGCCATGTACAATGTGAGCGTTCCGCGTACAGCGACATCTATCGGCAAATTAAGTAATTGCGCGCGAGCTTAAAGTATGGAAGATGATTTTTATGGGATAATTCTTTATTGCGTGAACCGATTTTCACCGTTTTTTTACTTTATTTGAAAGCACGTCATTTCATTGTGATTTTGTAGAAATTATAGGTACAATAAACACCTGCTTATACGGTTAAATTACAAACTTAGTTCAGAAATTATTTTGTATTTTTTTTTAAAAACTATTCAACCTATCAAGTTCAAAATAATTTTCCTATAAAGTTTTTATAGTTCTACTTTTGAGATTTTTTCATATTTTTAAAACTTATGGTTCAAAAGTTAGAGGGGGGGGGACACTTTTTTTTTACTCCTGGAGCGATTATCTCCGAAAATATTAACATTATCAAAAAATTATTTTAGCAAACCCCTATTCATTTTTAAATACCTATCCAACAATATATCACACGTTAGGGTTGAAATGAAAAAAAAAACACTCCCCACGTTACGTACGGGAGGTACCCTAATAAAAAAAAACCACTTTATTTTACCACTGTCGGCGTGATTGATATACATATTAGTACCAAATTTCTGCTTTCTGGTGCTAACGGTTACTGAGATTATCCGCGGACGGACGGACAGACAAAGCGCAACTATAAGGGTTCCTAGTCTACTACGGAACCCTAAAAAGCAACCCAAGAGGTTAAATAATCATAAAGATATAAGTGTCGAAAAGTTTACATGTTTATAAAGGGGTATGTTCTGTCCCTTTTCCGCAAAACGCAACTTCTTATGAAACGGTTGTCATTTACTATGACGCTCGCAGATTGTGACGTCACTAACTGCGAGCGTTTTCTATCTCTAACACGCAATTTTGAAACGGCTCCGTAATTCTTTGAGATATCTAAATGGGATTTTCGTCTTTAGGCATATTTTTATGCCTTCTTTCTTTTGGAGCAATAAATATTTTAGAGTCTACACCCGTATTGTTAGCTATACATATCCCTGCATACAACTTTCTAACAAGTTTCTTTCATCTTCACAACTGAATCTCTGGAAGTGTCACAGGATCCAAGTAAAAAGATCTCGTGTTAGGAGACGTACACGGAATCTCTTCCCACACACTTAATCCGGTAACTGAAGGAGATTAACAAGTGCTCGTAAATAACCGATACTTACAGTCCATGAACGAATAACCTCTACACGGATATTCGCGCAAGCAGGCAATAATAAGAACAAATTGCCATCATTACTTAGAGTCTGTAACCCCGCCCGAGTTACCGCAGACCTGCGGGGCTGTTATTCACAACTTTTCACCTAACCCAAGGGAAACCACCAGTCACCAGTGCAAGTCAGACATCCGATTACGCGTTGTTATTACGAATCCCAGCGTCTTTATATAATAGGTGGTCTTGAGGTGAGGTGAAACCAGTTGTGAATGGTTGCCGGCTTGGGATACACAATGACACCCTGAGGTTCCTGTCCTCGGTTACGCAATCATTTTAATAATTAGTTATAGTTATTATCATTGCCTCCGCAACATGTAATTAGACAACTTTGGAAGGGGTTTTTACCCTGGGAATCATTTGCATTCCGATTTCATGTCAATGACTGCGTAGTCTATGTGTCATATTGACCTTCTGGATTTAGATTTAGGACCATTTATTTCTGTTCTACAAGTGCGATAATTAGGGTTCTATTCTAGGCACTAGCTATTTAGCGTGGCGTCAGAAGACAAAATATCCTTTAAAAAGCCTTTTTAACCGACTTCGAAAAAGGAGGAGGCTATCAATTCGCTTGTATTTTATTTTATTTATTTATATTATTATGTATTTTATTTACAAAACAAAACTTTATAGTAGATTTTATGAGAAGGGGCTAAAATGAGCCACGTAATATTACCACGAGATGGTTATTTTCCCGAGCGAAGTGAGGGAAAATTGTTCAAGGGCTAATATGGCTTTTAGACCACAGTTATACACTCTACTTTTCACTTCGAATGCGAGAAAATTGAAAAGACGAAGATTATGCATCTATAATTAACAATTATACTAAGGCAAAAAGATTGTTCAGTTTGGCGGCATGATTTTTTTAATAAACCTTTTTGACACAGATACAACATATTGACAACACGAATAACCGTCTCTCACCGTCTATAGGCGCCTCCAAACGGCCGAGCGCGGCGGACATCATATGGGGCATAAGATAAAGCGAGATAGACAGCAGTCTATCCCGCTCAACCTCATAACTTATGCCAAGTATGTAGTCAACCACGCTTGAACGTTTTGACGCAGCTATTGACGGTCAGAGGCGTTTTTTAATAAAATTAAATGTTTTAAAAATCATAAATGTGTCTGCATGTTTTCCTTCGAGGCTAAATATCTACTACTTTAGCCCCGCTTGCCAATATTTAAGTCAAGCCCGGCATTTTGGTGTCACTGGAAGTTGACGGATATGGCGGCAGCTACTAGGATTTCATTTCAATAAGAAGAAATGAAAAAAAAATGATGTAAAATGTTTCGGAAAATAAATTAATCGTCGCAGTTAAATAAAATAAAAATGTACCATTAAAAAAAGTTTCATGTTTTTCCGTTCATGGGAAGCTGAGATCATTTGTGACAGAACAATGCTTAGTTTGAAGAAGTAGCCCGCGAGCTAGCAACAGATTTTCGTGACCAATCGTCCCCCGGCGATAACTTGTGAGAAGGTTCAGAATGTAGTATCATGAAGTCACGTGGACGTCAGCTGCGGCTCCGTCGGTGGGTTGACCAGCATCAGCCTCTCACACGTAAAAAAAAAATATTTTTTTGCCATTTCCCCTCGATTCATTTTACCATCAAATGATAGTTAATCCAATATTATTACTAAAAATAATCGTCAGGTTACTGTACAGTGGTGGAACACCCGTCAGCTGGTCACATGAAAATGTGTATAGCGACGCCAGCTATACAATATTGTGTTCGATATTCTTCAACTTAGTATGAAAGTACTCAAAAAGTGCCTTCTTTCAAATAAAAATAAAATAAAATAGGTTCACTTAATAAAGAAATATCTCTGAAAACAAACATACCAGGTTGCCAGTTACTATTTGTAATGTAGCACCAGTCATATTTTAGTTTACGCAATTACACGCAAGATGTCGCTGTCTGTAAGATAAATCGCGCTAACGTTTGTTCGACATAGAAAATATAAGAAGGAGAGTGTGCTATTGCAGCACTTATTCGCGGGACTCTCGTGGACTAACCAACCGACCAACTATGGAACGGTTGTTTGTGTTTCGGGTGATCACTTGTAACGTTACATGTTACATGTTTTATTATTACCATTAAAACACATCTTTAGTTGATAGAGCTAATCGAAAATAAACACATACATTCTCAATTTAACACTATACAACTACTTAATATAAGTATTTACATCCTACACTAACACACATCCTTAATAACATAACGATAAATAATAACAAAATAAAATAATTAAAATAAATAACAAATAAACACCTCATGTTTAACACTTGTGCGCGCGATGTTACCGCCGGGCGATAAGGAATGTTCTAGACGGCTCGCGGCTGCATCGTGGTGGATTACGACTACGAGCTACGATTTGAAAGACACCGTACATGTGCCGGCTGCGTTCATAAACCTTTTCTTTGTGTCCTCGTGCGCGCTGGCACAAATTACAATTAAATATAATTAAATAAATTAAGTGAATAAGTCCTTACATCGTTAGTGACAAGTGTCATCTCGCACCCCAATAGGGGTGCGACCTTATACTTAAAAAAGTCGGCCGCGTATAATCGCGCTTTTTATGTGGGAATACAGCCACACAGCTGCCCCGGCGCTCCCGAGCCACTTCACCAGCTCCACTGCCCGCTGCTCCAGTGCCCAGTGACCTAGCAGCCGCCGTCGCCGAGGGGAGTACCGAACTACGGCGTAAAACCAGACGGGCCATAGACCCACTACCTAAGTTTTTTTAAATAAATATTTTATTCTTTCTTGTTGACGTTTAGTTTATTTTCCACCACACCACATCCTGGGGACCGAACGTCAAACACTCTTGCGTCTGAGAGTTGGCATTCTGGACTCTGACTGAATTGTTAAGATTTTTTCTAAATAAAGAAGGGACGGATGACGGGTATATTGTATGAAAGTGCACTTTTTTTCTACTGCAACAATGTTTTCTATATAAAAGGAACTTCTTAAATTTGAACACTATTAACACAAAGCAGATAACGTAGGATAAATTGATGCTCTATATTTGACTTGGCTATTAAAACTTATTAATCTTATTATGTAATTAGAATATCTCTTTCTGTTTGTTAGACGAGTATATTTTTTAAAACACGATATTTTAGTTGAACGATTTTTGACTAAACAAAGTTCCTTAAACAGTTAAATCATTTTAAATTCATACATATACCTACATGGGTACAGTAATAAACTATAGGATAAGTGACTGTATTGGTACTGAAGAGTGAAGGGAATAGGGGCAAAATGGGGAACTATTTCTCCCAAACGTTACCAGGAATCCGCGACAGCGTAATTAAATATAGCCATGAAACTACATAATATTTTACTGTGTGCTGCCTCGCAGCTTTAATTGTTAAGTTAAGTTAAGAAAACATTAATCAATATTAGAACAGATATTACGAAATTAACTTTAATCAGCTTTGTAATAAAACTATTTACTTAAACGGATGATATCCTACTAATATTATAAATGCGAAAGTTTAGATGTTTGGATGTTTGTTACTCAATCACGCTTAAACGGCTGAACCGATTTGAATGAAATTTTGCACGAAGATAGTTTATAACCTGGATTAAAATATAGGATAGTTTTTATCCCGGCTCCACGCGGACGAAGTCGCGGGCGGAAGCGAGTCACGTATAAAAGAACTAAGTTGTACATCTAATTTTAATCGATAAATCGTTTTCAAAAGCCAAACAAACAAATATTGTCCAGACCTTTGCGAGCCCTTTAGAGCGCTCGTGGTCAAACAAGTACACACACACCCCCACCGTCCACGCAACACGTGTTCCGTCCACGTGATATGCTATTCGGTTTATTTCATGACATGAGTATTTATTTATTTATTAATTTAATCGTATGGCATTCACTTATGTCGACTGGGTACGTTGGGGTACCTACTTATACTCTCTACATAGATATATTAATTTGTAAGATACGAACTAAACATCCCGACATCTTTTGTCAAACTGCTCTCAGTGAAGAGTATTTGTGAGCTCGGGTAGAAGCCATTCGCACAGGTATCGCAGTCTTTTCCTATTGATATCGCCTTTACAGTTTGATACTCTTTAGCACCACAAACCTATTATTTATTATGTGCCACCACCCAGGGGACACGTGTGGGTTGTGGTACATAGGTACGCTGGTGGAGTCGCGGAAGTGTGCGCGAGCGTTCCCGTGGCTCCGCCAAAAGCAGCGCGCAGAGCACCGTGGGGTTTTATGGTGCTCCTACACCGGCTGTTATAAATGTTATATAACATAGTGTAACAAGGATAACGCTAAGATGTTGAAAGGAAATAGTTGATGTTATATAACATTTATAACAGCCAGTGTGAGAGCACCATTGGACGGCAGTCCGGGCGGTTCCCGGGAGTCCGTCATACTGTTCTGCGTTGCTACCACGAGAATCGAAACTCGAAGTTCGTATACATGCATCCCTGTCACTCGAGTATTATAAGCGCGATAGAGATGGAGATACCCGAACTTAGAGTTTCGAAGTTCGTGGTAGCGCCGCTGGTTCCCCTAACAGGCCGGATGCGTAAAGAAAAAAGGTAGCTCCTGCGAACGCGAGTAACAGTTGTCCTAGTGTTGATGACATGAGTAATAATTGCAGTTTTTTGACATTTCAATACAAAACTCATAACAGAAAGACATTGTATACATAAATCATAATAAAAAATACTCACTTCTCCAAATTCAAACTAATGTAATGAGTACGTTTTGGGGCTCCGTAAAATTATACTGCAAAAGTCAAAGCTCGAAATGACGGGGAGTTTGATAAAATTTGGTACGAATGTTAATTGGGGGCCCTGTTTTCATCTCCCTCTTTCAAAACTCCCCTGGCCAGGATCTTGTTGAACGGAAATTTACTCCATTATGCGAAAACTACGCACTCTATGAAAATATGATCTAGGACAATACTAAAGCTTAATAAATTGGGCACACGCCTTACTACACAACTTTGACAGGAAAACATGTCTTCGTGGTGTAAAAGGTATATTTTAGATTTCCCCTTAATGTCCTTGCTGGAGAGATTTTCTGAAGCTAAGTTTGGGAGAATTAAAATTCCGCATTGGTATACATAAAATGTTAATATTTACATTACTCACTTGTTTTTCACATCCCCAGTAGTAGCCATTAAGCCAGCAGGGGGGGGGGGGGGGACGGACACATGACTCAAACAAAAATTAGCTGTAAAGCCCAATATCTCGTATACTACACTGATTTGAAAAATGGTTTCAGGAAACCATCATATTTTTGAACGAGCTATCCAACGATAATACCCCATATATCCGATATACCCCAAATCATGGGTTTAACTTAAAAAAAATACATACCCGCTTTAGGTGTAGGAGATGTACCATATTTTTTTTTAATTCAAGATTTTATTGTACTGTTTTGTCGGCGTGATTGATTTATATACCCATGCCGAATCACAGTTTTCTAGTAGTAATGGTTACTGAGCTAAGCCGAAGACGGACAGGCAGACAGACGGACATGGCGAAACTACAAGGGTTCCTTGTTGGCTACGGAACCCTAAAAAGAGGTAAACTTTGAGAGTGTGTTGCTTTTTAAGGGGTATGTTTGTATGTGGGGAGTAACCTCCGGAACTTCCTACTCTTCCGATTTCAATAATTATTTCACCACACCTTCGGAATACATATAGGCTATATATCCCGCGCCTCCGTCTGCGTTCTTTGTAAGCGGGGCCGCTAGTCATTTAATAATCTGGAATAGAGCCTGTCTTTGCCACCCTAATGTACTGAAAAGGTACTAACTATTATAGGTATATTTCACTAAAACTTTCCCCTTGGTTGAAATGAAACCTTTCAGAAGCTGAATTTAATTAATATCCTTAACATTCAGCATACAATTGTTTGTTACCGCTTGCTAACACTATGTCTACATTATGATGCAGATGTACGAGTGATGTATTCGTGAATAGAATTAATTAATTTAAACTAAGCGAGCATTTGCAGAACACAAACGTTAGATTTAGGCAGATAGCGGTTCTGCTACTCGTCATCCGGCCTTACAAGGGAGTCATCCACCCCTGCACACGGGGCCTAGGGCGACGACCCATTCAGCCAGAATAAACAATTCTACGGGCCGGGAAGTAAGCATTCGTAGCGCTTGATAGTGCACGGATAAAGCTTTCATTATGATATACATTTTGAATGGTCGTTTCACTTTTACAACGTTTTTATGGGTTTGCGTCAATAAATAAAAAATCGAATTATTACCGTTTAGTAAGTTGCACTCGCACATCGATATGTCGATACGTAGTCCCAAGCTAAGCAATGCTGGGTACTAGGTAATATTCGTGCTCATCACACAAATAAATGTCTTTTCCTTGATTCGAACCCAGCTACGTAGGCAGGGTCACTACCAACTAGGCTAAAGTGGTCGTTAATCTGTAATGGTAAAAAACTTCAGTAAAAACCTTCTTGTTTGTACTTGTGACACTTGTGATATGTTCGAATACGTAGGCATTTGTTTTGTTTGTATTACAAAATTTAAATATGTAAGTATTTTCTATTCAAACAGGTCACAACTACATACAAGACCCTTTTTGGTGGCTACTAAGTTTTCTACCTATACTTAGTTCCCGCAAATAATGTTGCAATGAAAATGCGTAGGTAAATATTATATCTTAGCATAATTTGTTTTGAATGCAAATTAAAACAGGAAATTAAATTTTAGTGCCACTTTTAGCACTTGTGGGCATAGGTAAAAACGGACAAAATGCGATATTGCATTACAGTGCATGCCGTAAGTTTTACGACACCCTAGGGAAGAAAGGGCGTGGTGCTACACTAACCCGACACCACACGGGGATAAATATAATGAACACCTTATCAAAATTCCATTTATCGCATATTTTTGACCAACCTTTTGATAAAATAAATTGGATGACTCCGTAAATTAGTCTCCATACAATATCGGAAGGATATAGGTACCTAAACGCATCCATCCATTATTAATAAAATCCGATATCATTCATCAAATATTGGATAAAATTATTATATACAATAGAATACTACCCTTAGCCAATTATAGGTTCACCTTACCACGTGTCTTTTGATAGGATGCATTCAGCGCTCAAGCGGCTGCGGGGGTCGCCGGCGGCGCCTCGCAGTCGCTCCCGCGTTGGCACAGATCTACTTGGCGGCCATCCTCAATGCGTCGGATGTGAACCCGCATTCATTTCGTTATGTGGAGGGTATTCACTTGTCTTACGTGGGGTAGTTTTCTGCCATAGGTAAGAATAGGACAAACCGATGGCGCGTTAATGTAGCAAAATACCGCAGAATCTGAAGGATAACTACAGTAGCTTAGTGTGATGTAGGGCACAGATACCTATAGCTCATATTTGGTGCAGCCTAAGTGAGCAAGTATCTGAGGCTCTAGTATCAGTTTTACCGAAACAAAACGTTACGATCGCGTTTGCGTTTTACCCTCGATTTGTATGGGATTGACAGCTAAACGCAAACGCGATCTTAACGTTTTGTTTCGATAAAACTTATATTAGAGCCTCTGAACTTTACAGAAGACCACTACTTGATCTGTAAGGATGTGGTATTGTGTTCCTGATGGTGAGTAAGGCCTGAATCACACTGGCGCGGCCTGCGGTAGTGGCAATAGTATAGTATATACATTTGACAGCTAATGACAAGTTTACTATTGACCGCCACCGCCAGGCCGCGCCAGTCTGTGAGAGGCTTAATGGTTCGCTTTCCATACAAAACGTTATTTGACATTCGCAGGCTAACGGCGTGATATTTTAAGAAACTTGTGTAATAAACTTTCATAAACTCTCCCTTTCCTAGAATAAACTTGTATGAAACCAGAATAATTTGAGAATAATAATTTTCTCCAATATGCTTGGAAATGTTCGCCTAGTAGCAAAAATAGTACGTGAAGTTCCTCTTTACTGTAGAATGCAAAAAAGTTAAAAGTCATTACTGTACCGTTTTACCGGCCACTCTCGGACGGACGGACAGACGGACATGGCGAAACTATAAGGGTTTCTTGTTGACTACGGAACCCTAAAAA
This sequence comes from Epinotia bilunana, assembly GCA_947049275.1. Lineage (NCBI taxonomy): Eukaryota > Metazoa > Arthropoda > Insecta > Lepidoptera > Tortricidae > Epinotia > Epinotia bilunana. The sequence goes on from OX346253.1 coordinate 29,009,624, forward strand.
CGAAATCACGAAGTGCAAAAGTAAAAGTGTGAATAGTGTAATATAAAGAATAGTCCATTCGCAGGTTTCATCAGTATTAAAAAATACTATAGATAGCACTCAACATGGTTTTGTTCAAAGGAGGTTTACAGTGTCTAATCTTGCTTTACTGAACGATTTTGTGTCTGAGACAATGGATTCTGGCCACCAGGTGGATGTAATCTATACAGACTATAGCAAGGCTTTTGATAGGATTGACCACGATATCTTAATATATAAACTTTACTTAATGGGCATTAGAGGGGATCTTCTGAGGTGGTTTATGTCTTACATAGAAAATCGCTGCCAGTCGGTAGTGATCAAAAACTACATGTCTAGCTGGGTATCTGTACCAAGTGGCGTTCCCCAGGGATCTTTGTTGGGACCACTCCTTTTTAACGTCTTTGTGAATGATATAGGTACCTATTTTAGGTTTTCTAAGTTACTTAGTTTTGCCGATGATATGAAGATTTTTGCCAAGATTGCTTCACCTGAAGATTCTATTGCACTGCAGTCTAATCTAAACCGACTGGATAGATATTGGATGATATTGAGAACAAATTGGACTTAAATCCCTCAAAATGTTTCACCGTAACTTTTTCTCGAAAATTTAATAAAATACCTACTTCTTATTCATTGAAAGGTAACTGTATTCAGCAACTAACCAGCATAAGAGACCTAGGAGTTTCTCATGACTCGAAGCTTATTTTTAATGAACACGTCGATAATATTGTAAGTAAAGCTGTCACTTGGATTTATAATGCGTAGTTCGGTTTGTTTTACACGTATTAAGACGCTGAAAATCTTATATTGTGCTTATGTGAGAAGCAAGTGGGAATACGCATCTCAGATTTGAAATCCCCAATATAAAATTTACATCAATAGAATTGAGCGATTACAATCCAAATTCATGAAATTTCTTTGCTATAAAATGCATATACATTATAGTTCAACTAATTATTTAACCTTATGTAAAAAGCATCACCTGATACCCCATGTTAAGCGTCGTGAATTGCTGATGTATTATACTTGTTAAATATAATAAGAAGCAATGTTGACTGTCCTAATTTACTTGGAAAAAATTATTTCAATACTCCCATAAGAAGATTCCGCCATTTCCGTCCTATTAGCATGTCCCATGTTTCCACTAAATATAGAAAGAATAGTTTTTTGTGCAGAGCAGGCAGGAGTTTAAACAAAGTTGTAGTTTAATTAGATATAGACATATTTTGTGATAGCATACAAGCAATAAAATCCAAATTGATAAGATTCTTCATGTGTGAACTTCAGGTGTAGGCTCGGGTTATTAGAGTTTATATATCCTAATTTATTAACTACTTGTATATTCCCATTGCCATGCTTGCTATTGGTGCGCGATGGTTACTGTGCGTCGTAATGTACGCTAAGTTTAAGTTTGGCTATAGATTTCTTTGTTAGTTTATTTCTATAAGTGAGAACCTGTAATTGGCTATATGGATTTATTATTTTGTCTATAAATATGTGGCGCTGTTGGTTTTCCATGTATCAATAAATAAATAAATAAAGAAATACAAATAGTTTGAAAGTACAATGAACCTACAAAGCATCCTAAAAGTTTTTCTGTTCATATATCTAAATAAATGTAAATCATTATTTATTTATTTATAAATGTAGTTTTTAGTTGTAACTTTATTTCAAAAGTAATTATTCAAACCATGTTTAAATTAAAAGAGTGTTTCAAGCTTATGCGAATTAATATTAAGAATATAAATACTTGAAATGTATGAATGTTAGATGACCTAAGAACATTTTTTAATAATAATCACATATGAAATTGATTAAATGACATTTATTACGTATGATGGCAATTTAAATTAAACAATGTTACGGCTACTTTACTTGGATGAATATATCGTGGCATATTTCCCTTTCAGAACGGCATAAATGAAACTCTAACTTTTATACTTAAGTTAATGATATACTAAAATAGCACTCTTTAACCAAATTCTCCGTCCCAAAATTTCGCTTACTAAAGTTTATCTTATAAAACTTTTGCGCATAAAACAGAATACATGGTCTATTGTATTAATTATGTATGTGGTTCGTCAGCGATATCAGGGTTTGCTATTACTTCGATTAAACTTCCCGCGTTCCTTTGGACAGCTAATTAAACAAAGAGGAGCGGTGACGCGCGACGGATTAAATTTAATCCTCCCGCGAGTGTTCGCTGGGGATTACTCAAAATTGTCAACTTCAACCCCGTGTTCCAGTGCTCATGTCAACTGGCAAGGCAAGTACTCTGTTGTTACAAGTATTTTAACTAAATGGAACTTAATCACGTACAGGACGATTGGGGTGACTTAACGAAAAATTGGGGGCTACTTTGACAGACTTAATAAATGTTGATAATTAGTTAGACATTATTACGCATACTGCAATAATCATAAAAAAAAAAACATTTAAATATTATTTACGATCCCGTTTTTTTAAGGCTGTAAGTGTAGGTAGGTACTTGTATGTATAGTTAGCGTAATCGCTTATGTCTGTGTGTATTTGATTTGGCCCACTTTTTATAAAACTTTCATTGGAATTGGAATCTTCTGGCTTGGACTGCAGAGTTGCTTTTTGAATGGATTTGATGCAATTCAGCTAACTCAAATAATTTCAAGTATAATTCACTTACACATTTGTAAGTGAAGACGTTCGAAATATAAACCTGAACCTGCTGAAATTACCGAACATCGTGAATATAGCTTTGTTGTCATTGAAGTGACATAATCATAGAGAAAGTCAATTTAATATGTTAGTTAACGCGTTCACTGATAGGAATACGAGAAAAACCACAGGATCGGCTACGAGCGTAGCGCGTAGCGATTCTCGGCAGTGAATGTGGTAATATTAATATTACGCGTTATAACGCTTCAATGAAAATAATACACCTATTCGGTAATTGGAAATTACTTTCATGCGCTGGTATAGTCGCACTGTCTGATGATTTGTGGCAAATGTATAAGTGCCCGAATCCAAGTAATGGAATTCTGTAGGTATTTGTTTTTTATAACGACAGCTTCCTTTTCTTACAAAACTGGTAGAGCATCTTGTAAAAGTAATTGGCCCTAATTCTAACATATTGTTCATCAAAATTTGAGTAGAAGTACCTTGGTTCTACGAGTACATTCATCATCATCATCATATCAGCCGAAAGACGTCCACTGCTGGACATAGGCCTCTCCCAAAGAGTGCCAAAGTGACCGGTCCTGCGCCACCCGCATCCGACGGACTCCAGCAATCTTTACCAGGACTTCAGTCCACCTAACCGGTGGTTCTACATTAACCCTTTGTCAGAAGCAAGTGAAATAAAAAGAACGTGGCATTGTTATTAGGCACCCTTGTTTCTTACCCAGAATCTTAATATTTTAATGTCTATGAACCTATTGTTCATGTCAGCGACCACTTGATACCTGGCTCTTCAAGGCTTTAATTAAATTGACTCGCACTGATAGAATTTGAGTAGGTTTTAAATGAATACTAAAGGCGGCTTTTATAATCCACACTTTACCGACCGGTACTTCACTAAATATGGCGCCGGTAGTTGTCATTGTCACGGTTGTCGCACCATATACAGATTTAAAATGTTGACTTGTTTGGTCTAGACTGGCATGAAAGTCGGGTATATGTGATTTGTCGCGGCCGAATGCTGGCCCCGGAGCTGTAATTAATCAGCGACGGGCGGCCCGCGCATAGCGCCGCCTGACTTCCTCGGCAGCGCCGCCGACCCCGCCATACCGCGTATCGTCACGTACGCGCTATTCCGCAGACATCTATATGATTTCTTAATAAAGCGCGACCCAGCCCGGAGCGTTCGCCGCCCATATCAATAAGAGGCACGAGAATTTAATGAAATTCCCTTTAAGAATTCCTCGCAGCTCTCATACCTAGCAATTTTCCCCGGCTATAGCATATCTACATTATTTTAAATTAGACGCAATATTACGTTCGGATAAAATAAACCTATTTTACTTTTATGTGAGTGGTTAGATACGTTTGAAGGGCCTGAATACACGCTAACCTTCCTTATACACGTAAAGGAGAGAATAAAATTATTTTCCAGGCTAAGTGTATTTCATTGCCTTCATTTTAGCATCTTAAGATTGGTTATGATTATGCATTTAAAAAGCACTTAAACCAATCGTTTGAGATTAAAGTAGGTTCTGTCAATCGTTTGAGGTTAAAGTAGGTTCCGCCTACTATTAGGTACAGATATTATTAATGATGAAACGAACTTCCCTGTATGTGAAGTTCTGCCAGGTCTCGATCTAGGTTCAGAATCGGAACTATTGTGGCGACGACGACTTCATATTCATTTCTCTTCGACGCAACTTTTTTAAGATTTTTTCGTCTCTCGGCCTACTACGGTGTTTCCGCTTCCTTCCCATGGTAAAAAACACAATTTCGACTTGAAAAAACTATAACTAAGCAATATCTAATTTTTTGAATTATTTGGCGTGTAACGGCCGTTACACGAAAACAGATAAGGGAGCGACCACACCGGTGCTTAACGCTGCCTATACGCGTTGACGTGTCGTATGCGTCACGTATTCTTCATACATTTTGCTGCGGTTTACGGTGCGTTAGCGTATTTTGAGCAGCGGTGTGGTCGCACCTTAATGAAGTTAATATGGCGGACGGAGGGCATCCCTTCTATTGGCTGAGGGGATAGGTAGTCAAAATAGGTACTTTTAATGTTTTTTTGGAGATTAGCATTTATTCTTTAAATAATTCGTGATAATGGCCGTGAATTGGAAAACAGTAAGCATGTAAACATTTCGAATTGAGCAGCAAAGCATAATTGCAAATAAACTAAAGTATAAAGATATTAAAGATATTTCAAAAGTAGTGACTGTGTCTCAGGCTATTCTTAACCCCCGACACAAAAAGAGGAGTTGATAAGTTTTACGTGTCTGATGTGTATCTGAGTATCTGTATGTTCGTCTGTGACATCGTAGCTCCTAAACGAATGGACCGATTTTAATGCAGTTTTATTGTCCGAAAGCTCGTTCGGTGAAGGAAAACACCGTGAGGAAACCGGTTTGATGGGATTAAACCGGTTTCCTCACGGTGTTTTGTGCTTAAGGTCTAGTTTTCCCTCTGGGTTGGAAAGTCAGATGGCAGTCGCTTTCGTAAAACTAGTGCCTATGTCAAATTTTGAGATTAGGTGTCAAAACGGACCTCGGGCTCCTTTAGGGGCACAATCGGGAATAACGCTAGGAAGATGATGATTGTTGTACGAAAGCTGACTTGATCGGGATGGTTTTTAGATACGTTTCAAAAAATCGGTTCAGCCAGTTTTAGATATAGTTTTTCAACTTTTCCAAGTTGTTAATTATATTGGTTGATCACTGGTAACGAAACTAAATGACTGCTGTGTCGCCAATGAAGCACTAATGCGTCACATTTGCGAAAAACTTTAAAATAAATAAGCATGTCCTCAAATGTCAATGACCAGTCAGCATCACATGGTTAGTAGCAGCCAAATATATCGTAACACTTCCTTAATCCTATAGTAATAAAGACGTGTTCCTATATATTTGGCTACTTTGGCTGCTACTAACTATGTGATGCTGACTGAACATAACCAGCAGCAGCGCATTTTACGTTGGTATCTCTACCTAGCACGAGAGTCAAATGGAATAGGTTAGCAGCTGCAGACTGTTTTGAAAATGTACTTCATTTTACAACCTGCATGTAACTACCTACACCATACAGGGAACAAAATGGATAAAAAGATACAGTTACATTTACAATTGCTTTTGTTGAATTTTCTGTGCCCGCTCGAGCTAGTTTTACTTAAGATATAACATAATTCCTTGGTTTTCCCAAAGAAATTACGAGTATATACACTTCTTTTGTTCCGGGAAAATGCTCCCTCTGTAATATAATTGAAATTATTCGTGACGACTTGAAATAAGTTTCACAATTATATTTAAGTCAGTATAACTATGCTTCCCAAACTTGGCAGTGTATCTTTAACTGCACACTTTTGCATTATTTTCTAAAACATTTGTTTGTGCTCTAGACATTGCGAAAAGACGTTTACGTTTTTATTCGATTCTCGCCTCGGGTTCGTGTTTGAGGGCCCCTAGGACCGGATATCGATGTCCAGCATTAAACACCGCAACACGCATTGTTTTACCTTGAATTCCCGTTTCGCTTTCTAAATTAATGTGAGATAGAATGTAAAATTAAATGTTCATATCTTCCGGTACATTTCGAACGTCATTCATTTTATCTTTTCACGAGCGTCACAAATATTAATGAACGAACAGATCTACGAGTAACTATTTATCCGGAAATAAAATAAAATAAATTTGGATACCGATCGCGAATACTAGTAATCTGAGTTCGTACTAGTAACGAGCACAACACATTGGAATTAGGGCATTCTCCCGGGAATTCCCGGTATTTTACCTTTTTATTTGGTACCGGTACAGACGAATCCATATCTGGAAATATAATTTCGATACATTTCCGGAATTGGTAACGCAATGACTTTAAAATTTCGTCTTAAGGGGCTCCCATACGCCAATGACCTTCGATCTGAATCCCTTAGTTTTCTGATGTTTTTGTAGCTTATTATACGCTTATTAACAACGGCTTTAAGCAATAGGTATAGTATCCCATATTTACTTCAAAGTTCATTGTTTTCGAGATATTTGGCATCAAAGTTGAACAATTTTAGGCCACTGGTTTTCTGGCCATAACTTTTGTGTTAATTGGTTTAAAATGAAAACCCTAGACCAGATTTTAGAGACGTCACTGACGAACCCAAATATGTAGATTTCGTATATGTTAGATTGTATATGTTATGTTCTTTCACGTCAATAGAGATACGAAATAAGTGTTTTATTAGACAATGTCAAAAAAAAAACATACAAAATTAAGTATTCATTTCTTTCAAAATCCGGTGGACCAAAATAGAGATAAAAGATTGAAAAACCGATAGCCGTTTGACTTATAATTCTATCTGTAGTTCAAAAGTAGGAGATACGATTCAAAACTTGTTAAAAATCGATGAAAACCTCGGGTAGCCCCTTAATGCAGCGCTCTATGACCCACGTCCCCTGTGCCCTACCCTCCAGTCGGTATTTAAAATGGATTAATGAACATGTCAGTGGTATTTAGAATTAGAAGTGATTAAAAACGAAATCACGAAGTGCAAAAGTAAAAATGTGAATAATGTAATATAAATAGAAATAGTTTGAAAGTACAATGAATCTACAAAGCATCCTAAAAGTTTTTCTGTTCATATATCTAAATAAATGTAAATCGTTATTTATTTATTTATATATGTAGTGTTTAGTCGTAACTTTAATTCAAAAGGAATTATTCAAAGCATGTTTATATTAAAATATTGTTTCAAACTTACGCGAATTAATATTAAGAATATAAATACTTGAAATGTATGAATGTTGGATGACCTAAGAACATTTTTTAATAATCACATATGAAATTGAATAAATGTAATTTATTAAGTATAATGTCCATTTAAATTAAACAATGTTCAGTGTATTTCTTTTACAAATTCTTCTTCTTTTTATTCAAGATCTAAGCTCTTCTCGGTGTAGCTCAAAGTAAGCCTTCTATCTATTCCGATCCCTGGCAACCTCTTTGACATCTCGATACGAACTAACAGCAACTCTGTTTCTGAATTGATCTATTATTTACAAATTAATGGACTTTTAATTTATGTAACAACATAATAAGCTGCTTGTCAATTTATCATGACTGTACGTAATTTATCTTTATTCTTTATTTTTAAAAGAAAAAAAGGTAATTGTCATATTATGTATCAGCATGTTGAGGGTGGTTTAAAAATAATCAATAAAAACAGTCTTAATGTTCTCGTTTTTGACTCTTTTTTCCTGGGCCCCTTAATATATAAGGGCTTGTTTACACTTTGATTAGTGATTAGTGCGAGCTCTTACATTTGCTGCAAGTGCGAGTCGCTTTTGTATGGACTCTCACTAACCCTACTAATATTTCAAATGCGAAAGTTTGGATGTTTACATGTTTGGATATTTGTTATTCAACCACACTTAAACGGCTTAACCGATTTGGATGAAACTTTACAAGAAGATAGTTTATAGCCTGGATTAAAATATAGGATGGTTTTTATCCCTGGTCCACGCAGACGAAGTGCGGGCGGAAGCTAGTCACTAATAAACGTGTAAATAGGGCTTAACGGCACCCAGAATCAGGAAGTGGTCTGTCAACTTGTTGGAAAAATGAATCGTCCGGCCGCGTATGCATGCCACAGACTGATTGATAGTGATTAGTTCTCATTTATAAAGGAGATTGGGCAAATTAGGATGGGCCAATGGTAAAAATATACAGTTGAGACATATATCATTTCATAGCTCTTAACGGTAGGTTTAATTCCTTGTATGGTAGCTCATTTTTAATAATAATAATAAATAAATATTAGGGGACAATCTTACACAAATCGAGCTAGCCCTATAGTAAGCTCAATAAGGCTTGTTTTACGGGTACTAGACGACGATATATCTAATAGATAGATAATATACTTAAATACATAGAAAACATCCAAGACTGGGAAACAAATAATCATGCTCATCTCACAAATATTTGCCCTTACCGGGATTCGAACCCAGGACCTTCAGCTTCGTAGGCAGCGTCACTACCCACTAGGCTAACCGGTCGTCAAGTCAATTTTATAACTGCATTGTGGCGTTCACTGGATCTGAGGCTCTAGTATAAGTTTTACAGAAACAAAACGTTACGACCGCGTTTGCGTTTAGTTGTCAAATCCCATATAAATTGAGGGTAAAACGCAAACGCGATAGTTTTGTTTCGGTAAAACTTATACTAGAGCCTCTGAACATTCTGAATGTCTGTTAATTGCAACTTCGAGTAGAAGTGAATGTACCATATAATACCTACATACTCGTAGTTGCGTGTGGGTACAAGATGGCATTAACAAGATGTCTAAAATCAGTAATCAAAGTGTACCTAAACAGGCTTTAGGCCGCGGTCTGGGCGCCAGCGGGCAGCGGGTTGGCGAGCGTGCATTCCTACGATTGAACTCGTGTTCGAATTAAAAATTAGGCCCTTTGATTGTTAGGTAATGAATAAAAGTTCATAGGTTGAAGTGCGAGTAGATATTGTATGCAGTCGCACTAATTTCTACTTGATTTTTTATTATATGTTCCTTTATCGTATTTTTTTCTAATCTTGTTAATGTTGCTTTATCCGGCATGAAATTCATTGGAATACTATTTTAATCGAGACAAATTGGCATATCAAGTATATGACCGACGAAATGTTCTCGAACATGGCCGTTAAAAACGAAAACTAACTAAAGTCGAAGTATTAGTAGGCTGGCAGTAGTAGCAGTGCAAGAAAATTCATTTGGTCTAAGCCCAGCATAATAAATGGTGTATAATGTATAATCTCATATCCAAGCGGGCTCGGGAGTATGATAATTGGGAGCTAACTCGCGCATCGATCATGCACCCCTCCATTGATACGCTTTTGTATGTACTCACCCTAATCAATCATCGTGATAACCAAACTCTCGTGCGTACCCTTCTTGAATAAACACGTTGTTACGGATCGAGCACTAGTGGCCCGAAATTGTTGGTGGAAGTTTACAAATGACGTTTTTGCTATTAATAAGTAAAAAAAAAATACAATTGCTTAATGAGGTGTGGTTCTCAATCTTTTCTGATACTAAATGCGTTATCATCATCACATCAGCCGAAAGACGTCGACTGCTGGACATAGGCCTCCCCCAAAGAGTGCCACAATGACCGGTCCTGCGCCCACGCTGCGCCTTCCGGTACGTGGTCGCCACCCGAGAATCTTTCCGCCCCAACGGCCATCGGTTCTACGTGCAATGTGCCCCGCCCACTGCCACTTAAGTTTAGCGATTCGGAGAGCTATATCGTTTACCTTGGTTCTGCTGCGGATAGCCTCATTTCTGATGCGATCGCGCAGAGAAACTCCCAACATGACAAATGCGTTAGGATTAGGATAATGCGAATAGGATTTTTCTTTATTTTTTGTTATTTTGGTCTATGATCTGATAATAATAAATCTAACGGTTCGTAACTAGCACTGTTTTACATGTTCATTATAAAGATTCAAAGTAGGCATAAGTCAAATACATAATATAAGCAAAAATCCTTCGGGAATATTTTGAAATGCGTTGCAGTCTAGAGGTATCTAATTAATTAATAACATATAAAGCTCTCTGAATTTAACCTACGCTTGTTACGTAATAAAGACAATGCGTTAATATTATATTACTCACCATAGGGCGAGTAAAACAAAGAATGTCTCAAATCGCTGGTATTCGACGACGGAGCCGAATGTAGGGGCATGCGCAGATTATATATAACTAACACCTATGGTTGTTTATTCTTTAAAATCGCAGGAAGCACCCATTGAAATCTAGGCGCTCAGTAATAGTACATTGTTTAACGAGGGGTATAAGTGGAATATTGCGAATATTCTTACGCCCGTATTATACACAATGTTTTTCATTACATTTGCGAGGAAATAATAACTACAAAAGACAGAAAAAATCTATGTCTCATACCTACAACCACACTTTGATTGGTGTGGAAATTGTCGAAATTGACAACTTCACTTCCAGATCAGTGCGAGTGGAGCGCGCAGCTTTCAATATTTCAACCAATCACAGAGCAGTACCTAGTCGGTCCCAAAGTTCTGTCACTGGCATATTATTTTTAAATTTAGAAGATGATTTTAAGAAAATTTTATTGCATTCCATTTTTGAATGTTTGACAATTATTTTAAATCAAAAAACAGTCATTCGTTGCAATTTCTCACGATGGAGTGGACATTGAAAGAAAACCGAATAGCTGTTTTAGCATTGCACCGCTGTGGGCACTCGCCAAGTACCATTTTCAAGTTGCTCAAAAATTTAAAAATAACGCTTAGGTTTGTGTACCGTACTATTGATAGGTACAATGAAGTCTCCAGTATTGAGGACAAGAAAAGAATTGGCCGGCCTCGCTCCGTACGAACACCAGCAGTGATCAAAGCGATCAAGGCGCGCATAGCAAGAAATCCTGTCCGAAAACAGAAATTGATGGCTTTGCAGATGGGTGTCAGTAGAAAAACCGTCAAAAAGGTTTTAAACGAAGATCTTAGTCTACGAGCATACAAAAAAAAGCGTGGGCACTTACTTAATGCCCGTCTAAAAACAATAAGGCTTAAAAGATCCCGGAAGTTGTTAAAGCGGTACGCGAAAAATCGACACCGTGATATCCTCTTTACAGACGAAAAGATTTTCGATATTGAAGAGAAGTACAATAAACAGAATGATAGAGTGTATGCTAGGAGCTCTGAAGAAGCAGGAAAAAGAGTTCCGCGGGTGCAACATGGGCATCATCCATCATCAGTGATGGTCTGGTTGGGTGTATCTTATTACGGGCCAACTGAGGTTCATTTTTGCGATAAAGGTGTCAAAATCAGTGCGAAAGTATACCAAGAAACAGTTTTGGATAAGGTTGTCAAAGATCTGCCCAACACGCTATTTTCGGGACATAATTTTGTGTTCCAGCAGGATTCTGCGCCAGCACACAAAGCCAAGACCACTCAAGCTTGGTTTGACCGTCAAAAAATCGACTTTATAAGACACGAAGATTGGCCTTCCTCTAGTCCGGACCTTAATCCTTTGGACTATCAAATTTGGCAGGTCTTAGAGGGGAAGGTCTGTGCTAAACCACATAAAAATTTGGAGAGCCTAAAGTCATCTTTAAGAAAAGCAGTCACTGAGATAGATATGAAAATGGTGCGTGCTGCGATAGACGACTGGCCGCACCGATTAAGGGCCTGTATTAAAAACAAAGGAGGTCATTTTGAATAATTTTGAGTAATTTTAATTCTTTATTAAATGTACTTTAAATCAGTATATAATTTATTAAAAATTGATTGCTACTTTTGTTTTTATCATTATTTTCATTTGTGACAGAACTTTGGGACCGACTACGTACAGTAGTATTCTTGCGGTGCGTGGCCAACTAGAATTTTTTCAACCAATCACAGAGCAGAATTCCAGTGGCACGCGGCCAGCTAGATTTGCTTAAACCAATCGGATCAAACACAAGCTCATAATCATAACGCTCATAAAAATAGCACGTGTCGCTCCGGACACGCCGGCTCAGCAGCTATTCATAGATCTCAAAATCCTGACACTTCCCTGTGTTTTCATTCTGGAAGTTGCCAAGTTCGTCCGGCGGAATCTGGAATCATTCACGAAGAAAAAATGGAAAAGCGGTCGATATCACGACAGCAGGCAATACGACCTGGATGTGCCGAGGCACCGTCTTGTGAAAGCGGCTAATAGTTTGCGCGTTTTGGGTCCGCAAATATATAATAAAATCCCTCCTACCATTCTAAAATCACTCCTATTACAAAAGGCCTCCGTTTCTGAATTCCTATCTGAATGAAGTTAAAAAATAACGTTAATATGTATAATTGTGTGTTGTGTCCCTTAGTGCAGATTTTTTTATGGTTTAAATTATATGTTTTTGAATTGTTAACTATAAATATTACCTTTATTGACCTAAACTAATTTATATGACTTTTTATGGTTTTTGTATGATTTGACTATCTGTACATATTAGCATATTATTCCTGCTTAAATAATATGAATATGAATATAACTAACGTGGAAACAATTTAGGCCATTATCCTTCTGAATACAGGCATGGAATTGGAATAACACCATTTACGAGCAAGTGTGATGAAAAGATTTTCAGCTCTCATACTCTTAAAGTAGGTAATTGGACCCGATTCTACGTGCACATGGCTTAAATAGCCTAAAACTAAACTGTCTAATTTTTTGGCATAATTTAGGCGGCAGATTAAAAACGACATATTTAGAATAGCGTTTAGGCAGCTAAGCTAAGTTGAATAGACGGCCTAAAATAAGAAACATCAGATTCAAATGAGCGCTGTCATTTCATTATGACAGCTGCTCAAAGAATAGCAAAATGTTTTAGCGACACCTAAATAAAATTAGGAAGTTTAGAGGCCACTGTAGAATCGAGTCCATTGTTTATTTAAACAGCGTGTTGAATTAAAAGTGATGCGTGTCGCCAGTAGGGCTGAAAAGTTATACAAAAAAGCACGGCAAGCAATGCCAGGAACCTATACAGCCACAGTTTCATAAAATTGTATGGATTTTTGAAACTTGTCGATAACGCATTTTTTAAATTACTATAATAAATTAATTATGTAATGACTATTATTGCTATTTGAAGATTCTTGAATATTTTTTTAAGCGTTTATACTTCAATGTATCCGCGTCAGAACCACGTCCTAAAGTCATTAAAAAAATACAATGTCAGAAATCTATACAGCTACAGCTACATTTTCATAAAGTTTCGTTTTTATATCATACAATTATAATTCTTTAATACTATATATATAAATATATTTGTAATGATATTTTTCGTACATAAACAATTAAAGTTAGTTTATCAATATATATATAATAATATATATATAATATATTAACCAGGATCATTTCCCACACACAAACATTATTAAAATAAGTCAACAGTTCCCGCCCAAATGGTCCACGCACAAGCGCTTTTGAAATGGGTTCTATGGGATCTGACTGATTTGGGTCTTTTTTTAAAGTTTTTGGCTTTCATTTAATTCTTTCGGGTGGTGAAAGCCACCCATTTCAGCTTCAAACTATTGGCGCTCTCATTTCGTTCGAGCGCACAGAACACCTAACCCCCACTGTGTTCGAGCACCAACATATCTAGTCGGGAATGGGTGGCTGTCAACCTTCGGTTAATTTGTAAAAAAAAACACACATATACACACATATACTACGTGTTTTTGATAATTTCCGTTAATTGCAAGTGGGCATAGGTTAGATCAAATAAAGTTAATTTCTCCAAGACAGTAGTATCTTTACTCTTACTGTTATTAAGATATTCAATATTTTAATTTAATCAGATGTGCAGCTTTAACCACTGTTAATGCTACATCCAATTATTTCGTAAAAAAATATTTTTTTAAAGTAATAATTATGCTTATTTGTTTCTGTGAATGTACTCTGCAATATGCCGAAGTTAACGGAAATGCCCGGGAACACTGTGTATATATATTACTCTACTGTAAGTGAGTTGGCGCTGACAGCTGACAGCTTACTGATTCTGCGAAATGCGGAAGTAGCCAGAAATCACGTTTCACTGTAAGAAAAAGCTAAATGGCTATTTGGTAGTCCAGCTAGAAGATTCAATGCACATAGTCATTTCTGTTTGTTGTAAAAGGATAGCCTTAAATCGACTAGGGTTGTATACTTTTCTTACCTAATCGAATTAGAGAGGACAGGGCCAGCATATAACGTGCCCCATTTACCCATCCTTGTTGACTCAGCGGGGTCGCGAGTACCCAAATAAATTGTTATGTTTCCTGATTTACCCTTATGAACCTTGTTTTCGTTTACATAAAATATATATAGGATATAGGTATAAAAGGTTATCATATTTGTAAGACAACCCCTGCGAACGCATCGGGCGACCACTTCCATTCGTTTTGGGTTGTTTATACATTTGAAACGACACCCTAACTTATTTGTCTGCGAAGTTTTCCTTTAGCTCCCTTTTCGCAGGGGATGATGTTTAAATTTTAGTTAAAGGGAGCAGTCGATTCATAAAAAAACACTTAAGTTGTATGCTATTAAACTTGTTGGTGTTAAATGGGGCATCGAATTATAGCTAGCTTTTATTGCGAAGTTAATATATTATTTCTCGAAGTGCTCCAGTAAAATTTTATCCGAAACCCGAACCCGTGGTCTACTTATCTACATAGAATTGAAATCAAATTGATATGTACCTTGAGTGCCTGTTCTAAGGCCAGCAGCCGCGAAACTATCTCTGTTTGCCAAATATTTGATTTGTAATTATTTCCTAAATATCGAAAAACAAAAGAGTTGCGATATTATATTTTCACAAATACAACCAAGTCAGTTGAGCTAAAGCGCACGACAAATACCAATTTGATGTAAATTCAACATGTTTATGCAATTCACAAACTGTGGCGCGTGGAGAACAAACTACTGAGGCTAGGGCCTCGAAGTTCGTTCGTGTATCTCCTTCTCTGTCGCACTTATTCAAGCGACCGATACACGAACTAAATTTGTTTTCGTTACCGGGTAGCGCCGCTGACTTATGCGTTGCACAGCGCGCTCCGACGTAACAAAGTTTGTGTGGTCAGGATCCACCCAAATTTTTAAACAAGGACGACATGGGATGGAATCTTAGCCATCCTATGATTCAATTTACGGAACAGTTTTACTGCTGACGTTTAAATGATCAATGTTAATAGAAAATCTATTTCAAATACTAAATTTAAAGTCAGTAGAAGCGAGCGCCTGTTTAAACACGCGATAGAGTTTCCATTCCAGAACAAATACACAGTACGGCTGAGGTGTTAGGTCCAATACCTATTTAACTCGGCGTTTTGACATTGGTATGACATTTGCGTGCACTCTTTCTGTCTCGTCAGGCTTCGCGCGCGCGAAAAGCGCGGTTGACGAATGTTACACAATTTTCAAATCGATACGCCGAGACACTTAGTTAGACCGCCAATACTTTATTTTTAACCCACTTCAAAAAAAGGAGGAGGTTCTCAATTCGGTTGTATTTTTTTTTCAATGTTTGTTACCTCAGAACTCCGTCATTGATGAGCCGATTCGTAATTTTTTTTTGTTTGTTAGTATATGCTTCCAGGTGGGTCCCATTTTTTTACAATTCAGTTGGATGATGGGATCCATGAGGAAGACTCCAGATGACTTATGGAACTCCTCAATTATGTACTTAAAGTACAGATGTACGTCACAGATTCTGATAGTTTAGTTCAATCAGTTAATGAAGTGCCAAAGGTGATCCTTGTGGAATCGACGGAAGTACTCAAATATTATCGGGCCACATACAGCGGTTGGGTTTTTTTTCTCTAATAAGTAATCAACGCATTTGCTCTCGGAAATCAGTTCATATAGTAAATTGGAAAATAAATGTGGAAATGTTCTCGTGGCTTGGCGGAGTACTAAATTGAAGTCGGTAAAACTTTGTTTTTATATGTCCCTTGATTCAAAATGATATAGTACCTTCATATGCCCAGAACCGCATTAATATGTATAAGGGCTGTTCATCGTTTTCGAAACAAGGGCAAATGAGATACCAAAAAACAAGCATAGTTCTGGGCATATATGGGTTAAAGTAAATTATACAGGATGAAACATAAGTCGTGAATGGAAGTGGCAAAATGTGAATCTATCCGTGGTTCTGAGCCATTTTTAGTACAGGACCCACTTTGTAGTATGAAAAAAAACAACACACTTGCTCGTACATTTTCGTCAGTGTAAAATGAGCACAGTGTATGAAATTGTTGTTTTTTTTTTGCATAACACAAAGCTGGTCTCATAGTAAAAGTTGCTTAGAATCGGATAGATTCACATTTTGCCACTTCGATTCACGACTTATGTTTCAGCCTGTATATTATAGATACAAACTTTAATTCTCCTAAGGCCCACCATACAATACCTACAAATAAAATTGAAGTATGAATCAACTTGTGTAGAAAATAGAATAGATACAAACTTTAATTCTCCTAAGGCCCACCATACAATACCTACAAATAAAATTGAAGTATGAATCAACTTGTGTAGAAAATAGAATAGATACAAACTTTAATTCTCCTAAGGCCCACCATACAATACCTACAAATAAAATTGAAGTATGAATCAACTTGTGTAGAAAATAGAATAGATACAAACTTTAATTCTCCTAAGGCCCACCATACAATACCTACAAATAAAATTGAAGTATGAATCAACTTGTGTAGAAAATAAAATAGATACAAACTTTAATTCTCCTAAGGCCCACCATACAATACCTACAAATAAATTGAAGTATGAATCAACTTGTGTAGAAAATAGAATAGATAAGGCCCACCATACAATACCTACAAATAAAATAGAAGTATGAATCAACTTGTATAGAAAATAGAGTTGAATTTCGTTTTTATCACAAAGCAAATTCAACTAGTTAAGTGGCCTTAAATAAATAAATATTAGGGGGCAAACTTACACAAATCGAACTACCCCTATAGTAAGCTCTATAAGGCTTGTTATGGGTACTAGATGACGATAGATTTAATAGATATGAATCACACTGATATTATAAATGTGAAAAATCGTTGATGTAAGAGACACAATAAGAAGTATATAAAGGAAACTGTATTTATACGACATAATTTAAAAACTTCAATAGCGCGAAGCAGAACATCACCAATTTCCGTGCATTTTCTAGCCTTAGAAGGTCATTCTTCAGTTTTTTGTCGGCGTTTAAACTCCGTCAAACCTTATGAAACGCATAAAAAAGTCTGATGGAGTTAAGGTACTGTTGCACATGCTCTTTAGTAGCACGAAAGCATGCTAGTTTCGAGCAAATAGCATGTGTAAATGTAAAGTTGCTAGTAAGTAGCATGCTATTCGCATATATAATAATTGAGCATGCTCAAATAAGCATGCTACTGAACAGCATGTGTACCAGTACCTTTAAGGTGACCCGCAGACCAATAGTACAATTTTGGTGGCAAATTCTAGCAAAAACTACTGAACCGATTTTGATGGTACTTTCTAATATTGTAGTTTAGACCTCAGAATAGGACATAGCGCGGCCTTTTTTTAGATATAATTTCTTCAGAGGGTGATATATGGTTTGAAAAATTGTATGTGAATTTATTTATTTTTTAAGATGAGACTTGAAGCTTCGTAAAAATGTTCTTTAATAAAACAGAAGAAAAGTAATTTCAGCGTATTCGAAAATTCATACCTTAAGGGGGTCAAAAATGGGTTGCAAATTTGTATGGAAAGTATATATTTTTAAAGCTAGACTTGGAACTTAGTAAAATGGTTCCATACTAAAAAAAAAAACTATTTCAGCGTTTTTAAAAATGCATCTTCTAAAGGGATTAAAACTTGCTTGAAAGTTTGTTTGGTGAAATCCAGAGTGAAGAACTCCTAGATGGCGCCGCCACCGGTCTTACCCGATACTTTTAAAAGAGCAATATTTGGATATATTATACCTATATTTATATAAATTTGTAATCAGGTTCAGATAAAATTTGCAGTATAGGGTTTACGGGGCCGAGAAACCGATCTAGCTTGGTTTTATATTCGAGAAAATTAGTTATTTCTGTGTTTTCTTCCAAAGGGCTGGCTTACTCTTCGACGACGACCAATAGTTTATATTCTTTGTTTATTGGCTGCGCGTTCGAACCCCAGCGATGAGAAGGTTTTAAGTTTTTTTTTCATCAGTTAATTTCGTACTTTTTTGATACTTAAACGATTCATTTGATTTTTGTTTCATTTTGTATAGAAATCGTTTTTTAGTCAGTCAATCGTTGTTTTTCAGTCCCGGGTAAAAACAAAGTTTAATCATTAAGCACTACATCGATGGTTGTGGATTTGAATGCAGTCTTATCGTTTTTAATTTATTATGCCGATTGTAGTCCAACACGACCCCAACCTGGGCCAAATTTAATTACAATATGGACTGATAAAATGTTCTGTTTGCGAAGTTACGGAAATATTGTATGACATTATACATACATTTAAAATTAGATTAGTGTTTCTTTCATAATTTTAGAATTAAATAAAACCCATAAAATATCAGAAACTTAATTTAAGCGGCATCTACCGAGCTGAAGTGGACTAAAATCATGCTTGCTAGATGGCGCAAATCGACAACTAACATCAGCGACCTCTATCCAAACATCTAAACATCCAAACATCAAACCATCCAAACTTTCGCATTTATAATATTAGTAGGATTATCCTTTACTTTATATTTGATCGATAAAATTTTCACTTTGTTGGTAAACTTCAGCACAATTCTACCACCATAGCAAAAACCGTAAGTAAATAAACCTTATTCATTAAACTTAAAATGCCTGCTAGTCCTAGTCTGTCAAGCGAGTTGTGTACCTGGGGACCGATTTTTGACTTTCGAGCGCTCGAAAATTAAATAAAAGTAAATGCTATTGTAGTCTCAAAATTACGGGCACTTACTTTCTACCGATAGAATTGAATACGAGCGGTCAATACCGCTCTTTTTTAAATTTTCTATCGTCATTTCAAAATTGCATTTCATAGTTTTTGTCAGTTTTCGAGTGAAAGAGTCTCGAAAGTCAAAAATCGGTCCCCTGGCCTTATTGCAAATCCTACTAATATTATGAATGCGAAAGTTTGGACTTCAATCGTGCAAAAACGGCTAAAGAGATTAAAATGAATTTTGGCATACATATAGTGTATAACCTGGATTAATTTTTTAAACATAATAATGTAAAGGTCAGTCCAGAAATGTTGATGGTTTTTGGTCTTATTTCTTTTTATTTAAATGTTTTTCTTCTTTTTAAGTTTTTATTTTAATGTTTTTTATTATTATATATTTCTATACATATCAATTCTGTACTATTTATTTATCAAGCAACAAAGGTGTAAAAACAAGAAAAACATAACATAGCTTAAAATAATATACTAAACAATAAATTAGAAACCAGGATAAAAATAATTATGAATAAAAAAATGGCCCAAATCACCTTCAGCGTTGCCAAGTTGTATGGTAATGCTGATCCGCTGTGCCATATATGATCTAGCTTTCCTTTTTAGGGTTTCGTACCCAAAGGGTAAAAACGGGACCCTATTACTAAGACTTCGCTGTCTGTCCGTCCGTCCGTCCGTCTGTCTGTCACCAAGCTATCGCGGTTCTTGATATACATACAAGAACCGCGATAGTTGAAATTTTCATAGATGATGTATGTCTATTGCCGCTATAACAACAAATACTAAAAACAAAATAAAATAAGTATTTAAAGGGGGCTCCCATACTTTTTTTCTTATGTAGTATTTTCCTCGCATCAGTAAGATGAAATGGGTGCAATTATTTTGACGTCTCGTGTGTTGCAACACTCGCTACGCTCAGGATTCTATTTTTGATCCACTCGCTTCGCTCAGGATTCTATTTTCGAACCACTCGCTTCGCTCGAGGTTTAACCATAGAATCCATTCGTGTTTCAATTCCACACTCACCGTTAACATAAACTTTGCACCCTTGTATAACAATTTTTTTTTACCGGACTTACTTAATATTCGTACTTGACATACGTATTTTACGATCAATTAAAAATACGAATAAGGTATCAAGGTGGATTGCAAAACTAATGAAACTAACGCCCTTACTGTGGGATATCCTTACCTTACAGTATCCAAGAAATAAATTGATTGAATTTCAACGAGAAACCCGAGATAAAACCTGTGAATAGAAACGGAAACCCTCGCATACAATATTACTGTTCATAGATTTTCAAATTTCTCTTGCTTGAGCTTTACTTTACTTACGAGCATGTAGGCTACGCGGATTACACAAATTAAATATGTACAGTTCATACAAGTAGGTATATAAATTGAGCCATGCCACTATGACCTATTTGAGGGAAGTGAAGTGGAGTGACATAGACAGCGATTTAGGTGGGGGGTAAAAGGAGCAGTACCTACCCTGTAAGTTTTTGTCTTACCGTATTTATTAATCAAATAAGGGCTCGGAAATTGATATAATTGTATAACAAACAAAAATAAAAATGTCAACAACGTTGCAGATCCGCAATTCCATCCGTGATAAATGACAGCCCAATCGCGGCCCGGGGGTATGTCAATCGCAAGATAATAACCGTCTATGGCGCTTCTTTATTAACTTTATTTTTTAATAATGATGTCGAAGTCAAAGCTGCCATACTTATTTAAGAAGGTATACAAGGTGTCTCGGAACTCAACGATAACCTGGTACCGGGTGAGAGGCCAAGGCATACCAGTTATATAAAAAAAAACCATGTCAATTTTTTTTTCATAATGTATACCTTGGCCTCTCACCCGGTACCAGGTTATCGTTGAGTTCCGGGAAGTCTCATCATCATTCCACTTTAAGCTATACTTTCACCTATTCTTAATATTAAATCAAATTCTATGAAGTGGTGTTGGTGTGTGCAATTCGCCCTATTTACACTAAGCCTACTACGCTGGTGTTGAGAGCTCTTAGCCCTGAGTATAAGTTTTACCGAAACAAAACGTTACGACCGCGTTTGCATTTAGCTGTCAAATCCCATACAAATTGGGTAAAACGCAAACGAAATCGTAACGTTTTGTTTCGGTAAAACTTATACTAGAGCCTCTGGTCTCAGCTCACACAGTTTTGCGATTATGTCAGCCGAATCATCAGGGCAGACATACACAGATTCAGCGACAATAATAGGGATGATGAATAAGATTTTTTTATGATGTCATTCGAACCAGTTTTTGGAGAGGAACAAATGTTTGTATGGGAGCAACTAAAATTGAATAACAAATAATAAAATACAAAAATTTGAGAGAAAGATTGACCTCGCTGGCGGCAGCGCAAAACGCTTCATACTGATAGACACACAAGTATGGCGTCACATTTGTTCATTTGTACTAATCGTTGTAAAGAAAATCAGGTTAGTTGTTGTTTCGGTCGCGAAATACTGCGTTAAAGAACATAGTTGTCGTACAATTTCGTTTCTATAAAAGCGTAAGGATTCTATTGGTAGCTTTATATTTACTCTTAGACAATAAAAAAATGCATATTTTTTCTAACTTTCAAGGTTCATGGGGCCGATTTTTGACTTTCGAGCGCTCGAAAATTAAATAAAAGTAAATGCTATTGTAGTGTCATAATCACAGGCACTTACTTTCTACCGATAGAATTGAATACAAGTGGTCAATACCGCACGTTTTTAAATTTTCTATCGTCATTTCAAAATAGCATTTCATAATATTTGTCAGTTTTCGAGTGAAAGAGTCGAGCGCTCGAAAGTCAAAAATCGGTTCCCATATCTTTTATGATTTTAACTATATTATAATTACGATAATTTGATGGTTTACTATCCACTACGTTATCAATTTGAACATGACATCATGCCTATTATCAGGAAGTAACTAAACGTCTCACTGATACCTGTTTGTACAGCCAACCTGTACCCTGACGACGGTAGCACCCGATCTGTGCTGCCGAATCATGGCATTATGCGCTACGGTGGTCCGACGCGCCGGGCTGAGCCGCTATCCTCGAGCAACAGTCTTCAAATATTCCGGAGCACAGCAGCCGGATTTCGAATAAAATTGAAGCCCCAAATAGACGTCTCCTAAAAGCAATACCATTCATTAGTAAAATTACAGCGGTGACCCACAAATGAGTCAAACCACGCTTACGTCGCACATCCACAACATTGACATAGGTACCCGGAGAGAATGTTGGCCGTAGAAACCACTAACTATAACAGCCGCGCTTGACAGCTAGCGTTGACATTGACAATCAACCAAAACAACCCTTACAATATACACTCGAACGGTATAGGTTTATGAATCGTCATCATCGGCCACTGTATGTCCAAGTGATGGCACAGGTCTCGTCTACTCGCTTGTAACACTCTCAGACCAAGAAAAAAAGAAAGAAGAGACGGCGCATGACGAACAACCTAGTGGAGCCGGTTTTCAACCAAGCCAAATAAATTTAGCACACGCCCACGCACGCATAAAGAAATTAAATTGCACAAAAGTCGCAACAATTGATCTAGACAGCGTTGCGACGCGTGCTGAAGAGCTGAAGGTTGATCGGAATGCTCTATCTTTTTTCTTGGTCTGAGTGGCTGGCCTGGTCCTGGTCCTGTGGCCTTGGTACACTAGCGTGGGCACTGGTCTGGAAAAAATGAATTGCCAATAGGGAATATGCATGTGATTCAGAAATGGCCAAAAAAAATCATGAGTAATCTTTATTGCTTAATAAATATACTCACATGATTATTTTTACAAATGATCATGTTTCTATTAACAAACTTAATTACTTAAAAGTAGTATTTTTCAAATTCCCTCGCAAATTTTCAAAACGCAACGCTATTGGCCGAGCGAATCGTGACGTCACCGTGCACTCGGTGTCTACTGTTAACAGGTCGTTTTTATGATTATTGAAAGTTATTCGCATTGTTTTGCCGTTGTTTATGATAAACAATGAGTGTTTTTTGGGAATTATTAACTGAAAGCAGTGACTCCTTGTGAAAAAAGACTCGCCACAATGACTGGAAGCGGTTTTGTCAAGGCAAAGTCGGATAATCGTACCTCGTAGGTGTCTTTCTTAAATAAATGGAATAAAAAACTAGTACATATGTTCATTATATACCTAATCAAAGATATGTTGGTATTAGGAATGTTACAGTATGGTGAGAACATCTTTATAAACAACAAATTATGTTGCTTTCGTCAAGGCTTATAAATAAAACAAATTTGTGTAGGACACTCAGTAGAAAGGATTAAATTCTTTCCACTTCGATCAACAGTGCAAACATAGAAACTTAGCTAAAACGTTTTGTGATCAAAATCAACGCTCGTAGTCAGCTGTTGATCAACAAAAATCATGATATTTTGTAACATTAATAACTAAAAAAATGGGAATCAGAATAGTTTTATGAATAAGTATATAAATTTTTAGGTTAGGTTATTGTTTATATTGTTCGGGAGTCCTAATAAAAAAGATTTTAGGTACAAACATATTTATTAATCACTTCGAAATGTTGTTCATAACAATATAAACTACTCAAACACGATACATTATATCTCCTCATCGCCTTACACCTCTTTTTCCTTATATTGTGCATCTTTGGGCATATGAAAATATATCATGTCAGGTGCAGTTTTAGTGTTATTTTCACAAATAGGGGCAATACAATATTTATAATAAGCTTTTGTGTGCTCTTCCGTTACAATAAGTTGATCTTACAAGCTTTAATAAGTCACTTTTACTAAAACTGTGAATCAAACACTTCGTTGTTTATTTATTCTAAGTGCACGGTGACGTCACAAAATGAGCGCGCAAAAATGGCGGCGTTTTAATCGTCCGAAAATGATAGTAGTTTTAATTTTTTTTTTAGCTCATTCAATAATATTGTGTGTTATATTTTCTTTCTTCTTAAAAAAATTAAAAAATGCATGAATATACCCTATTAGTCCTCTCCTAGCTCGACGGTTCCAGATGCGGGTGCCATATAACGATCAAAACATCAATTTGGTTGGAAGGAAACCATTCTTCTCCATAAAAACATAATTATATTGCCTAAATTAAGATCTTGCTAAGAGGCCAAAAACAAACTTGGGTTGTGGTCGTATTTGCCCTTTCTTCTTCAGCCATCTCATCTAAAACCTCTTAGAAGAATAAAACTTGAGATATTTTTCATTTGTCCAAAAAAGCCATTTCCGAAGAGTTGCATCTCGCATTTTCGTGCGCCAGAGACATAAAGTACGCGTCTCGTTACATGGGGCGTGGATTGCAAAATAGAGTTATTAATATGAGTACTTTGATGAGTATTTTTGATTTGATGTGAGAATGTTAGAGCAAACATGTTCAGATGTTCGGCTTCCCATGTCATACCAAATCAAAAATCAGTTAACATAAGGAAAATGGAACTTCGCGACTCGGGCACTTCAAGGTTTCTCGGAATTGAAATTGTTTTATATCGAATTACGCTGTTTAAATAGCTTTATTTGATGCTTTTGTTGAAATAGAGTTTTAATTTGATGCCGTTGGATTTAAAGTTCAATTTAGCATGGTTTCGATTTGATGTACTTATGGTAGTTTAGGACATTGTCGGAGAAAAGATGTTTGATAACACAGCATACGCATGATAAAGCGTCTAAACCACCCTTTTTGCGGAACATCTTTCCGCGCTTACAATTCACCTACATTAATTACCTCAACAAATAGTCTCATTATGATACACGTCGACGAAAACGTCTTGCTGTGTCGGAAAATATACTTTATGAAAACGGAGACTTGAACCCGATTACAACGGAGAAGAAGCACAGAGTTCCTGTTTGAATAAGCCAAGTTTCAGGCAACATTATATTTCAACCACGTGAATGATTGGTTGACAAAGTATATAATCAACGACGTTATTAAAATACTTATGAGTATTTATTTATATAGTACCTATTTAATTTGACAATCAATATGAATTAGGGACAGAAATAGTGCTTATGTTATAGCTTATTCATTTGAATCTCGTCGGTGGCAACAGCGGTTTACCGCCTCTACTGTCGATGGCGATGACGGATTGGCTTATCAAGTAACGAGCTTGTGATGTATTGTATATTTTATCCTTGATAATTTTGTGATATTAAATAATCCGTGTTATGTCAGCTATCTCAATCTCAAAAAGCTCCCTTCGCGTCCTTTATTAAAAATACATAGTGCGCTATGTATTTACTCCTACCACGCTCATACCATACGGCATCAGCATGAGGAGTAAAATACTCATATTACTGTCCAATGATGTAATATAAAAACCGGCCAAGTGCGTGTCGGGCCACGCGCAGTGTAGAGTTCCGTAGTTGCCTGTCTGTCTTAAAATTAGTTACATCAACGTGCGGTGAACTTTAAACTAATACACTTTATCAAAAATCAGCCTACAAATCTTATAACGAGCCCTCTGTTTATACTATTCTTTGATCGGCAAAGATATTGCTTCTCTATCGCACTCACTCCTCGCGTATATTTTTGTTGCACTCAATGTGTTCTGGAAAAATCTTTGCACGTAATTATTAAATACGTAAAATGTATTAATATTATATATAAGTCATGTCATTTATTAATTATATTCAAAATATTACATGTCAAAAAATAAAAGAAGTTACTTGCGTATGATACGTTATTCCCTGGCTTTTGCTGGCTTTTTTACTTTAATTAGTGCAAAATCGCATCACACACGACGGCATGGTTTTACTTTCGCGCAACAAATCTGACAGCTGAGACACGTTCACACGTTGCCATTGACCATGAAAAACTGAAGCAAGGTCATCCAAGTGACTGAGTTTTAGTGTGCCACTTTTGGAGCGCTTATAACGTATCTACCTCTTTTTTATACACATTACATCATTGTTACTGTCATACACATTTTCCAGAATAGGGGTGTAGACACTAATTAAAATAATAAAAAATGTTGTATTTTTTCGAAAAAGGATTAAAAATGTAGCCAAATGAAGAAAAAAAACAGTGAAAGAGGTTAAATAATCACAAAGTTATAAGTGTCCAAAGTGTTAAGATGGGGTATGTTCTGTCCCTTTCCGAACTACTTTCCTAAACGATTGTCATTTGCTATGACGCTCGAGGATCGTGACGTCACGAACCCCGAGCGTTTTCTCTCTCTAACTAGCAACATTGAAACGGTTGTAGCTTCGTAATTTTTTGAGATATTTGTCATATTTCTTCCTTTTGAAGTAAAATATTTTTTGAGTACAAATCCCTATTTAAGAAAATTGCCTCCTAGTCATCATTTAACGAATTAAGGCCCGAAATTAAGGCCCGTTCCACATTTGACGGTGTGGTATCGGTGATTTCGCGAGCTTGACAGCTTTTTAAAACGCAGCTTCGTGCATCTCTGATGGATATTCATCCTAAATACGACTATACGCACAGTTAAGCTACTGACAGCTGACAGATTACTGATAGCGCATCGATACCTCGCTGCCAAATGCGGAAGTGCCCTTATATTGTAAAACGTCTACTTGGTCTACTGTGACAGGAATATACGCGGAAAGGAATGTATTTATACCTACGATAACAGAACCGTAGACACACACCTATGTATGCGACCTGACACATTTACGTAATTAGCTCTAAAGATTTGAGAGAAGCATAAGATAAAATAACAAAAATATAAATAAGTTTTGAAGAAAGACCTTTCTTCGAATAAAATGGAATCATTATGCAGTCCTGAATTTGTTCGGGACCTCCGGGTAAAATCACACAGAATACTGAAGAGACGTGTGCAGAATGCTAATGTTTGTACTTTTCGCGGCTTAATTTTTCGAGTCCTCGAGGACGAATTAGGGAAATTCTCAGCCAAACATGTCTACTTTTATTCTCACGTAAAATATTTTAATAAAAACGTTTTTATTATTGGGAATTAGTCTTTTGACTACATACACATTCATACATGGATTTAGCATGCACTGCTAACCTCGCTGAAAAGTTTTTGACTTTAAATTCACCGATTTAATTTCAAGCGTTTCTGAAGACTGGATAAGGGTGAGTTTTCTATAAGAGCTTGTCACATATTCGTATACATATAGGTGTCAGCAGGAGAGTCGACATGACACAGCTCCGGGTACATAGAGTACTAATTGTGAAAAAGGTGGTAAATTAACGAAATACTGAATGTGATTTACGTGCATGGTTGCAGTTATATTTTAGAAACATGAATCAAGATAATTATTATTATTCCCTTAATATCACATTTTAAAAAAACACACTGTCACACTGATATTATAAATGTGAAAAATCGTTGATGTTGTCAGAGAGACATATAAGGAAACTCCGAAGGAAATTGTATTTATGCAACATAAATTAAAAACTTCAATAACGCGATGCAGAACATCGCCAATTTTCACGCATATTCTAGCCTTAGTAGGTCATTCTCCAGTTTTTTGTCGGCGTCTAAACTCCGTAAAACCAAAGTTTCATGGAGTTCAGGTGACCCGCAGACCAAATTGGAGACTAACCGATTGGATAAAGTCGTGTATACGCAACAGCGTTATCTTTTGTTGTCAAGTGGGCGTCGCGTGGCGGCGATGACATCCAGTATAATTTTGGTGGCAACTTGAAACTTCGTAAAATGGTTCCATACTAAAACACAAGAAAAACAATTTAAGCGTTCTCGAAAATGACTAGGCAAAATAATTGAAATTATTACGTGTTTATAAATATAACGGATTTAATTTAATTCAAGTTTCTTTGTTTAAGGTACATTTGTATGTAATTTTTATAGATGACGCTGTACTCTTGACGGTAACTTTAACTCTGCGCTGTTAAGAATTTTCCAGAATTAATGAGGTCGTATAACGGGTATGATGCATGAAAGTGTGTGTACGGAACCCTCGGTCGCGAGTCAGACTCGCACTTATCATTTTTTTATTTTTAGTTGACCAAGTCCCAGCCTTTGATACTGTGGTTTATATAGCTCCGACGAAGTAAGTTCACGTCAACGGGCACTCGGTTAGAGCGAAATTAAAACTACCTAGTTAGTTAGTTTTTTAATGAGCAACTGGTGATATTACTCTGGGATGAAAGGTTAAAGTATGGATATGCACTCTTTTCCAAATAAGACCTGTAGCAGACCCAGGGTTCAAAAATACCTGAGGATGTTACCAGGAAAACGCGGAGGCAAAACGAGGAAGGTGATTTTCTCTTATCTAAGTTTAAACTTCAATAAAATAATTCCCGTGGAATTATACAGTGTGTGTCTTTCATAACGACATTGGTTTTAAATAACGATAGTTTAAAGTGCTGTTAACCACTTTATCAAAATAAAATTTAATGATTACCTTTTAATTATGAGTAATTAATTTAAAAAAAAATCTCGAGCAGCAATGTAATGCAAACATTTATTTGACGTTTCAGAGAGGAAGAGCTAGTTTCTTTTCCATTTAAATTCGATCAAAACATTAAAATAACTCTGAACTGTTGCCGACGTTAACTTATTTACTGAATTATCCACTAAGAAAACACTGCAATTTAAAACATACGCGATTTTGACCACACTAGCACAAATTTACATCAACAATTATTTTTCTTAGCAACCACATTTATGAATCCCATTATTCACTGAATTATTCAAAATCACTGCACATACATTTATTGTCACTTCTTAGAAATCACATTACCTAGTTCAAACATGTTTATTAAATTAATTAATATTAGGAAAATCTGTGTTGATCAACAAACTCGATGTTATCTTGACTATTCAACTCAATCAATGTGAAGTTATTAATCAGTACTTAAACGAAGCGATTACCTATCTTATTTCGCCTTCTTTGTTAAGACGAAGTTACCTACTTACATTAGTCTTTTGAGTGCACTGGCTGGTATGACAGGATGCAGGTAGGTTGACGTAAAATGTTTAGATGATGACGAGTATAATCCATCTAGAAAGTCACAGGTGAAAAAATATAGGTTCTAGATACCAAATTACAAAGCTTCAATCTCACTTTTGCTTTTTATTTATTTATTTATTAATGAAGATTTCTGTATGAATAGTACAAAATAAAATACAACAACAACTGTAAAATACAGACTTGTACAAATTATAATACGACTGTACTCGTGGTATCGAGGTACCTTTAAGGAATTCTTCTCCAGTATTTTTTTTTCACACTTATTCTGAAGTAGATCTCTTGAAGGTTTCAAAATACGTCGCCCGCGGTGACAATGACTACGTGAGCTTTAACATGTAATAATCAGTCACATAGTGTCTCAGTTTTATCATTAATATGTGATTTCCGTAAAAATTACGTGCACTGAATACCCATATACTAGTACTTTCACGAGTATTCTAGCCGCCGGTAGTTATTCGCGTGGCATTGCCGCGCCGGGGGACACATCGCGTCTCGTGATGCGCAGACATTAGCTGGAGTAATTATAACTGATTACCCAGCATGTGACGAATTGCACTCATTTTTTATGTCCTGTGGCGCAACGGCGGCCTTGTGAGTTTCGTTGAGTGGCAACAGTCTTACTAATACTTTGTACCGGTTTCGGGCATTTTAAAACTACTAAATAGTTGTCATACAATATTTTTTCTATTAAAGTGTAAGGATTGCACTGACATTAGGTACTAACTCCTGCACGTTAAGAGGAAACTATCCTGTTACATTCGACAGCCTTGCTCACTCCTTTTGTGCGCGTTAAACGCCAAATGCAACAGTTGTCATTTTTGATCACACTCGCTCGTAAAGGCCTTCATAACGCAGAGGCATAAAGAGCTATCCTATATTGCGCCAATGGGCAGAATGTTTTTTTCTTTAATTTAATATGGCACAAAACGTCGGTTGTAAAGCAAGTCAGCAGCAGTAGTTTAACTCAAGTACGGCGTTTGAAAAATTCTGTATAAATAAGTACAAATGTAAATATTACAAAATAAATTGTAGTAATTTAGTGTCCGTGTAAAATAGTTTTTACAGTGAAATCGTGGCTGATTGCCGGGAGAAATGTACAAACTTGAAATTTCTTACCGACCTTGTTGCGTTATATACTAAGTATTAATATCATACCAATACGAGTAAAACCAGAGCCGAAAAATAATTCCGACCAAGCTTATCAATCGTCAATAATCACGTATTCATTGCACGAATGTACAAAATAAGGTGGTATAAACATTTGCTGTCCAATACATTCTGCTTTACTAAGCATGCAAGTTTTTGTCTTCTTTATAAATTAATTTACATTATATACATATACAGGATGTCAACAATGTCAAGATATACTAGATAAAATAGCAATCAGCAATAATTGTATATAAAATAATTAGTAGTAGTCAACCCTATAGTTAAAATATTCATTAACACGGTTCTGCAAAAGCCACTTCGACAAATACTTTTTAAACATCTTAATAGGAAGTTCTTTGAGCTGGTTGTATATCCGTATACACATGGAATAAACATTCTTTTTAGAGCATGTGAGGCGATAAGGTGGTACTTACAGCAAGTTTATATGCATGCCTTTGGCTTATTGGCGGTTTTGGCTGTCTAATAGACAAATCTCCCTGATGTAAAGGCACGCAAGGGGCAGTATGCCCAGCGATTTAAAGAAAGGTCTGCAGCTCTCTCTGTACCCAGCACCACAGATGGCTCGAATATACTTCTTTTGTGCTTTAAATGCATCTTCTAAATCAGTGGAGTTACCCCAGACAATTAGACCATAGGTAAGACTTGATTAGACGTACCCATAGTATGCAGTAATGGCGGTTTCTAGTTTCTAATCCAAACACAAATTTATGTAATTTATCACATACAAAATTTACATGCGATTTCTAATTTAATAACTGATCCAGCCTTATGCCAAAAAGTTGTCATATACTCGTACGTCTTCAATCCTCTCACTCATAAAGTCAACAGTAAGAGGGACCGGATTAGCCTTACATGTTTTAAATTGGATAATTTTAGTCTTGGATAGGTTGATCCTTAAATTATTTTTAGACATCCATTGATGCAGTTTTATTAAAATGGAGTTTATTTTCCCCTCCAGAGAGACATCTTGGTCCGCCCTAACTATTACAGTAGTATCGTCGGCAAACAAAATGTATTTATCGGATGAGACACTAGAGAGGTCGTTGATGTATAGGTAATAGGAAGAGAAGTGGACCAAGAATGTCAAATGTCGAATGTCTTTAGTCATCATCATCATCATATCAGCTGAAAAACGTCCACTGCTGGACATAGGCCTCCCCCAAAGAGTGCCAAAGTAACCGGTCCTGCGCCACCCGCATCCAGTGGACTCCAGCAACCTTTACCAGGTCATCAGTAGATTCTTGATTCCTGGTACCCTGGTAGGTCTTTAGTACTGGATGTTTTTGACCGTTGTCGATATTTGAAATTTCAACACATTGCTTATTGTTAAGGTAATTTTCGATCCAGTCCTGGGCTTTACCCCGTATGCCATACTTCTTTAATTTATTAAGTAATATCCAATGATTAACTAAATCAAATGCCTTTGACATATCAAGAAACCGAGTCTCGGTAGGTATTTTCTGTTACGTATTCAATTAAGTGATAACAAGCTAGTGATGTCGAGCATTTTTTCCGAAAAGCGTATTGTTCCGATATTAAAATATTGTGTCTTAATACATCTATACACATTATAAAACTCTTGCGTTACTAACCGATTGACAGACAGCGCACAGCCAAAACCGCTAAAGATATAAGCATGAGAAACATATATTCTTTACAGTACGTGGACGTGTATAAAGAAAGAATTTTCGAAATTCAACCCTAAAGGGGGTGAAATAGGGGTCGAACCGTTGTATGGAAATCGTTAATTTGGAAAGTTATAGACTTGAATCTTCGTATGAAGGTTTCTTACTAAAAAGCAAATCAAATAATTTAGCGTTGTTATAAAAATTCATCCCCTAAGGGGGTTAAAAAAACTTTGAAAGTTTGTATGGGAAACATGTCGTTTTTAAGGTTAGTAGACGTTTAAAACTTTGGTCAGCTCCTAATGTACAGTTAAAAACAATAATAAGGGATTTTTTCTAATTCATCACTTGAAGGGGTTAAGATAGGGCTTGAAAGTTCACATATGTAATGTGTGATTTTGAATGATAAACTGTGGCTAGAAACATGAAAGCAGGACAGCAGGTTTCTTATAGAATATATTGATCTATACAAAAATACATTTGTTTCAACTTGCCCTCTTTAAAGGGTGAAATATTAGTTGAACCGAAAAGACTTTCTTTTAAAAACTTAGAAATTTGAAAGTTCGTATACCTATACATTCTTCATTTACAAACCAGATAATTGACATAGCGTTTTCATCAAAATTCATACCCAGTGTGCAAAGTGTATATAGGGGAAACCTTGTTTTTTGAGCTAGAGACTTGAAACTTTGTAGAAAGATTACTTATTAGAAAACAAAGAAAGTATTTTCAGCGTTTAAGAATCAGTGAAAAATTTTTTTTGCAGAAATTTGACCCTGTAGGAAGTTTACTTATTAGAATATAAAAAAGAACTTTCAGAGTTTTAGAAAATTACATCCCTAAGGGGGTTAAATAGGGGTGCAACGTTTGTATGAGAAACACTTTTTTTTTAGCTGGAGACTCAAAACGTTATACTTAGATTTCTTATCAGAAAAAAAAAGTTTTTAGCGTTTTGGAAAAATTACACCCCTAAGTGAAATCAAATCAAATCAAAATATTTATTCAGCAAATAGGCCACGAGGGCACTTTTACAAGTCAAAATGACCAATAATGATGAATGATCTATAGACTCTAAATACTATATGAGTACATTATAATAGAGTTAACTACATCAAAGTTTACATGTTAAGGGGGTTAAAACGGGATTCAAGGTTTATATGGAGACTAAGAAAATGTTATAGTATGAGATTTGTAACTTCGTTCTTAGCCTGTATGTTAAAAGACTACAAAACTGATTTCAGAGATTTGTAAAATTCATCCCTTATAGGGGTTAAAAGTTTAGACCTTTTTAAAGTAGGAGATTTGTAACTTCTGTGTTAGACTGTTAGACATTGATTCCATAAGGGGGTTAAAAACATTCCTCCCATAAATGGGCTAAAAGGAGTTGGATGTTTGACAATTGTAAAGTAATTAAGTATCTGTAACTTCGGTTAAAGAGAAACAAATTACAGCGTTTCTTAAAATTCATCCTCTAAGGAGGTTAAAAAGGGTTGGAGGTATGTATGAGGAACAAGTAATTTTTGAAGTTAGGGAATTCTTAGGTCATACATATGCTATATGGTAGCATAATCACTATGGTAGTCCTTTAAACTATAGGGAATACTGCATATGACGACATTTGTATGCGACTAACACCGTTAAATGGGTGGTGCTGTTGCTTTCAAAACTATACAGATAGCCCGGACTAACGTGAGTAAAACTACTAGACGGATTTATGCAAAAAAATCTAGTAATGTAGCTTACTTTAATACATTTAAGCAGGATCTGCTCACGCTCCTTCCACGCTTTCGGGAACTAGGGTTAGAGGTCAACTCGGGTAAATGCGAGTTTTTCCCCTGCGGTGCTAATTCCGGTTCCTCCTTCACATCGTTCAGTGCCGTGCTTCCGGGACTCAAAGAGCTGTCAACCCATACTTTTACCCTCCTGGGTTCTCCCATTTTTTCTGAAGCCATCCCGGAGGCCTTCGAGGTGAGAAGGCGGCTTCTTCTGTCTGCTGGGGAGAGGTTGAAGCTGCTATCTGCGCATGTGGCTCTTATTTTGCTACGGGTTTGTTTCGCTGTTCCCAAACTTACCTATTTTTTGCGCACGGTTCCGACTTGGCTTCACCCGGTGCACACTGACTCTTTTGATTGTGTGTTGAAGGAGTCAGTGGAGTGCCTGTTGAATGTCTCCCTCAATTCGGACCAGTGGGACCTGGCATCTTTACCCATTCGGTACGGTGGGTTAGGCGTAAGGCGCGCGCGGGATATGAGTCTGCCAGCTTTCTTGGCGTCGGCGGAGGGGGTTGTGGACCTTGTCACTCAGATACTTTCCCTAGATGGTGTCAAGGCCATACCACCGGGTAAACCCAGGACCATACCTTTTGCTGCCGATGCTTTGTCAGCGTGGAGGACTCTCAACTCGGGTGCGCCTGTGCCTGAGAAACTTGACCGGCAGCGGTTGTGGGATGACGTGGGGGGGAAGCGGACGCTGGACGGCCTGGTGGAGGGCGCGGTAGGTGTGGATAGGGCAAGGCTCATGGCCGTATCAAGGCCAGAGTCTGGGGCGTGGCTACACGCTCTCCCTTCTCCGCATTTGGGTACGTTTCTTGATAATGACTCGTTGCGGGTGGCCGTGGCTCTTCGCCTGGGCTGTGATGTTTGTGAACCACACATATGCATCTGCGGCGCTATGGTGGAGAGCAGCGGTCATCATGCACTGAGTTGTTGTCGCTGCGCAGGAAGGTTCCCACGTCACCACGCCCTTAATGATATTGTTAGGAGGGCCCTTGTGTCGGCGAATGTGCCGTGTATGCTGGAACCTCCTGGCCTTAGCCGATCTGACGGCAAAAGGCCTGACGGTTTGACCTTGGTGCCCTGGCAGAGAGGCAAGTGTCTGCTCTGGGACGCGACGTGTGTCAGCACTTTTGCTGCTTCTCATATTGGTCGCACCTCGCGGGCGCCTGGAGCAGCGGCTGAGCTGGCGGCAATGCGGAAGAGGGACAAGTACTCGGGCCTATGCAATTATTTATTTGTTCCGCTTGCGGTGGAGACGACTGGGTGTTGGTGCTCGGAGGCCACAACCTTTTTTAGGGAAGTGGGGCGTCGTTTGCAGGAGAGAGGCCTGGATCCCCGCTCTGGGTCATTTCTGGTGCAAAGGTTAGCCACAGCTGTGCAGCGCGGCAATGCGGCTAGCGTGATGGGAACTTTTGCACCTGGAGTAGCGCGGGGCGGGTTATTCGATACTTAGTTTTTAGTTTAGATTAGTAGGCTTAGGTTTCTAATTTTAATGTGTTGTTTTGTTGCGATGTATTTGTGTGATATGTATATTATTTGAATATGATTTTATGTTCTTTTGTACTCCATGTTATTATAGAATACTTGAATTATTTATAAATAAGTTTAAACGTATAAAAAACTTTAATACATTATGAAAAAATATACAATTTAAGCAGAAACGTCTGTTGATGATTCTTTAGATATTTATATTTGTAAAGACGGAGTTTTCAATTGAGATTTAGCAAATTAAACTAATGAACTCATCACACTGTTACCTTTTACGCTCCTTGAACGGATTTAGATGAACTTTTTCGTAAACATAATTTGAGACCCTTGGAAGAATATAGAATAGTTTTTATCTCGGAAATCATCCCTTAAGATGGTAGAACTTTGTTTGGGTCGGCGATAATTAAGGTTCTACCTACAATAATTTAATAGCAATCATTTTTCTAAGACGGTTACAAGTTCTACGCGGACGAAGTCACGGGCAACAGCTAGTATTACATATATATGAGGTCTGTCGCGGGGCAACTGTTTTGTGATTTATATGGAACAACGTCAATGTAGTCGGAACAATTTAGTAGTTTCAATGAAATTCCGAATTTAATGACCCTCACAATAAATCTAGTCATACTTTATATTGGTTCAAGGTCGAGATCCCTATGTGTTTTTTTTCAACTGTCGTAACGTAACGTTTATTTTCAGCTCTGTTACGATCACTTACAACTGAGTTTAGGCATTTTTCAATTAGGACTTTATTTTATAGGCGTTTTTTACTCCATATCTTGTATCTCCATGTCTGTCCTGACTATAATGTTTTTTTTTAAAATATATATCAGATAGGCTGTCTAAAATAATGAGATATTGCCATTAATGGTGGGTAGGTATTATTTTATAGTTAGATTGTCAACGCTATCGTGCAACCTACATTTTGACAACGAATATTGAAAATTGAAAAAAGGTAACGTGTAAATACAACCCATTCCCTAGGGCGCTGCAAAGCTGTAGAACGGAGTTATAGTTACTAATTACATACATACACATGAAAATGTAGTATTAAATGAACTTGTATCATTATTATTGTAGGTAGGTAGAATGAATACCTACTGATAAATCTGCTCACTCAAGTCCCTCTGAATAATACTTTCACAAATAAGCAGCCAATAACTCGAAAACTTTGTAACTAGTATTAATTTAATTACTCGGCAGGATTTCAGCTTTATTATGTACTAGCTTTTGCTCGTGACTTTCTCCCCGTATACCCGTTAATAGCCTTGAGGGGTTATACTCACGGGTTATACTATATTAATAAGCTTTTATTCCGTATAAGAGATACATAGTGGTTTTGACAACTGACAAATAGATTTTTTATTTTTATTTTTATATCTCTTATTGCGGAGTGCCTCGTTGGCATAGGCCTCGCCCAACTCTCTCCATTGCTGTCTATTACGCTACCCTGGTCCAGTGTGGACCAATAGTAGGCCAAATGTCATCTTCCTATCGTCTTGCTTGGCGACCTCTCCACCTCTTGCCATCCCTGGTATACCAGTGGATCACCTGTCTACTCCATTTGTCCGTGGGATTATACTACGAATATACACATTTTTATAGCAAATATGCTATTGGACTTGCCACTGGCGCCTTTTGACCTTTTTACCCCTATAAAAGAATTCCTGTATAATAATATCCTATGTCCTCCCGAGTGTAATAAACTATCTCCAAACGAAATTTAATCTAAATCGGTTCAGCAGTGGGCGTAGCATGGTTGACATTTTATCACTTATCGTTGTGGTAAAGACGCCCATCACGCTCTGAGAAGTATGCGAGTGCAAGAGTGACGGATGCCTTATCCGCCGCTGTGGTTCAAGTACGAAAAGGTGAAAGAATGACAGAGTTATTTTCGCAGTTATAATATTAGTATGGAATATAATTGATAGCGAAATTGAAGCCTGAAAGATTGAATTAATATTGTTTGCATTAATTAGTGAATAAAGGATACTGTTTCAAAATATAGGTGGATTAGCTGTTGCCCGCGATTTCGTCCGCGTACAAACAGATGATTTCCGAGATAAAAACTATCCTATATCCTTCCAAGGGTCTCAAATTATCTCATCGCCAAATTAAGGGGGTGGATTGGAAATTGTCGCATGCTTTAAAGCGCTGTTCTGACTAGATTAAGAAACAATAAGGTCTGACTTTCGGATATATGATTCTTGACTATATGATTGTTTATCTGATTTAATCAATACACGATTAAAATTTCCTCGATAGAAAAAAAATCCAAAGTTGGGTCTTTATTTTCCTTTTTTTACTCAGCCTACTCAAACGATACATTATTTTACGACACAATCAAGTTCATAGGTACTATAGTATTTTAAGTATATAACCTTTCACTTCTCGTATGCTACTGTCTAGGTATCAAATATATGATAACACAGCATCGGACATCTCTGTTGGATATTCAGCTTTATCAGTTTTTTTGCACCTTATCAAAGCACGCATCACGCACACGCATCATGTATAGACTCCCAACTGACCAAAATCAGAATGAATTATTTACTCTGCAAATAGGCCACAAGGGCACTTTTACATGTCAAACGGTAATTTACAATAAAATAATAATAATCTTACACGATAATAAATTAACATTTGCGGGTTGGACTGATATAAAAGGTTAACAAAAGTGTCACTAAATGAAAACAAAACAAAATTTCAAAATATTACGTCCATAAGTTTTGAAATTCTTGAAATGCAAGAAGTAAGGCGGGTAAGCATACAACGCATTTGAAAAAAATATTACTGATTAGTAGCTATTAACTTATTGCTTTTTTTTACTGAATGTTGCTGTAATAAATAATAGAAAATGTCGACAGCAAAATGCTGGAATATTCTACCAATTGTACAATACACCAAAATATTACACTGGTTCGAACAACACGTGCTTGACAAAGCGATAACCCTGATCAACTTGTGTGTTATTAATAAGTAAGTAACAATATCCTCGTTATATAAATATACTAAAGATATCAAATATAGTCCAGTGACTGACCAAGGAAGTAAGGCCATTGCAAATAATTGGAAGATATATTTTAATAAAAACGTTGCCATACTTAGTTTCTACATATAGAATGAGATCCCAAATATTGTATCTTTTTTTTATTGTACTTTATTATTATTCTTATCCATTCGACAAAATTGTCGAATGAATTTTACGAAACACACCGAACCCACTGTTTTTATAGGTAAAACGCACAACCAATCTAATCAATCTAATAAAATAATTATATAGTGATGCGTCGAATATGGGTTTTGCGGAATACGAATATTCGGCCGAATGTTTGGTTCAGCTTTGGCTGAACCGAATATTTGGCCAAATAATGGCGGTTCAAAGTAATGCCCTAGTCAGTTGTTTTAAAACAGATTCATTCAAAAGATTTTTACCGCTATCTTTTTGATTTATACAGTAAAATGTTTACAATAAGCGTAGTTAAATAGGTAGATTACAATAAACATCCGTTTTAAAATAAAAATATATATATATATATTTTTTATTTATTGATTAAGACAAAAACAAAGAATATCATTATAAAGCCCATCTAGGCAAAACCTTGGACAGGTTTGTGTGCCGATGGGGAGTTCTTAGTATTCTATTGATCTAATTTATAGTTAAATTAAAAGCTAAGGATTTTAAGTAGGTTAGTTAGTACAAGTTAGTTTACAGAATATAGGTTACATTATTGCATTTTAAAAAGTGCATCTTTAATATTTTCCTTATTTTTCAACCTTTCACATATAAGTATTGTACATGTTCAGGTAATTGATTTATTATTTTAGGCAGTAAGTATGAGTATTTTCGAGCACCATATATGTTATTATATTTAGGTAAACAAAATTGGCTTTGGGATGATAACTTTCTTAATCTAATACATCTTTTCTTAACTTTGAGTTTTGTAACATTGTGATATTCTTCAATTAAGACAGCTAGTTTATTTTTTTTTTGATCAGGTAGTAGATTACAGTATTTAAATAGTTGTGAATATTCGGTTACATAATGCTCTTTAATATTTTTTGGTACAATAGTTTTGAGTATTCTAATTTGTAGGTTGTATATTTTTTCCATATAGGTCTTAAAGGTTCTACCATAGGTACCCAGGGCGTATCCGATCACAGAGTCAGCGAGGGCTAAGGTATAGCAGACGTAGGGTTCTGTACGGTACTTTATGCTTTAAAATGTATAATCTACTCAAGATAGCTCTCAGCTTATCGCATACGTAATTAACTATACGTATACTATACGTAATTAATTATACAACTCAAGGCAATGACTATATTACAATATTGCAACTTGCAGAAAAACACCTCTTAAATTATTCGGAATTTGAACCGAAAAATTCGGTGGAATAACCAACATTGAAAAATATATTGTGTTAAGTTTTATTTTATAGGTACTATTTACTGTTGTCATTAGAAATAGCACGTTATTGCAGCTAAATTACGAATAAAAGGACATGCCGAATAAAGCGAATACCGAATAATGACCGAATATTCGGCGCATCTTTAAAACAATTCTAAATGCCAACTAACAATATGATTTCCAGGAATATGTCGGTATATTGATAGATATGTAACAATCAAATTCATGGATCACATATCATATAGAATCTATTTTGATTCGTGAATTTCGCTGTAATACTTGTGTATAATATTTCAATGGTACGCTGCAATATAATATACCTTCTGCAACTAACCATCAAAATAATAACTTGTTCATGGCTGAAAAACCGAATACCAAAAAAGCAGTAAACTTATTGGAACACGTTATACGGAAGTCTAATGAGCACTTTATTGTTCGAAATGATAAAAATACCTTTGCATTCTCCGTAGCGTTACAG
The DNA here is from genome assembly GCA_947049275.1 of Epinotia bilunana. NCBI lineage: Eukaryota > Metazoa > Arthropoda > Insecta > Lepidoptera > Tortricidae > Epinotia > Epinotia bilunana. The sequence goes on from OX346253.1 coordinate 29,049,654, forward strand.
TTGCCGAAGCCTATTGTTACGTGGCATATTATATTTTTTTTCGGGAAAATAAGGTATTATCCCTGGCTAAGCAAGACAAATAGGGAAAAGTGGAACATTTCATTTTAATCCTGACAGGAGAGGGTCGTGCTTGGCCGGGCGGCGCGCCGCGCAGTCGGCTCGTAGGCGCGCTACGGACGCACGCGTCTACGCCCACCCGCTACGAACTGTCGTGCGTACTGTTTCGGTCTACGAAAAGTTTAAAATTCATGTAGTTTCTAGTGCCCATTCAGCGGGAAAAGTAATTGGAATTTTTGTGTTGAGTGTTTATTGTTCAGTTTGTTTGAAAATGATTTGTAATTTTAAGAAAGTTTTATGGATACTTCTCTATACATTAACTGTTCAAGGTAAGACATTCTATACAGTTTTTAGTTGTTAGTTTTTTTAAATCTATCTAGTGAATGTTATATCTTTTTCAAATGGCCTCAAAAGGTAAACATTACAATAGGTCCAGAAATATCGGTATGCCAAAAGAAAAGCTCAATTGTAAAGGAAATAACAAAAGGTTAGCTAAATATAGTACTACATAAGAATTCAAACTTGCTTACAATGGTTGCACACACAATAGAAAGAGAAAAACTGGAGAGCAAACAAAACAAACAAATAAACAGGAGACCACTTATGTTTCGCATCTCAATTTGATATCGATGTGTTGCGCCGCGTTTGATACTAAGATATGAAGATGGTACCAAATTGTGTAGAATGAGAATGTTTGTAAACAACTGGTTGCACGTCACTGTCACTACACTAAAAACAAAATTAGTAAAAAACAAAGGATTAGTCCTGCTGTTCGATCATGTAACGCATTGTACAAACGACAATACTGTTAACTGACCATCCTGTGCTTATATAGAACCTTATTACAATGCACTTAAGTGCACCGATGGTCAGTTAGCTGCGTTGTCGATAGTACGCGCGTTAGGTAGATTGACATTTAAAAAAAACCGGTCAAGTGCGAGTCTGACTCGCGCACCGAGGGTGCCGTACTATCCGTACCGTCAAACTATCAATTAACTCAAGGTTAAGTAAATGTCCCTATATTTGACACCTTCATTCTGTAGCTAGTATGATGAGCAAGAATTGCATGAAATTTATCCACGCAGTGATCTTCGATGTAATTATTTTCAATTACGTAAGAAAAACTATCAGATTCCATATTACATTTTCTCTTTAAGCTTTTATAAGCCCTTATGAAATAGAAGAGAAAACAACGAATTCTAATACCTCCATGTATCAATGAGTATATTTTATTTAGTTTTTCCTAGCCGATCCGCTTCAGTTTTTCCCATTACGAAGTCCAACGAATACGACGACAAATAGCCTGCGAAAATAGCGAAATTTCGCCTGTTAAATTACTTATTTTAACCCAACACAACAGAATTCAATTTCAAACAACGAATAACTTTTACACCAAGACCATCGAACTACCAAGACAATTGTATCACGAATTTGTTTTGACCTGGCCCCTATTTCACCAACTTGACAATTGTCACCTGACACTTACAATTCGCCATACATTGATTGTTCTAGAAGTAAAGGTGGTTGCTAGGTTACTTGTGGAACCAGCAATGTACGGAGAATTGTCGTTGTCAGGTGACAATTGTCAAGTTGGTGAAATAGGGGCCTGCTATTGAAAAGATACCCGTCCCAACCCCATTAATTCTAGAAAAATCTTAACAGCGCGATGTAGGAATGGGGTCAGCACCATCTATCGGCCCCATTTGGTACGTACGTGCAAGGGCAATCAGCTTAGTATGTATGTTGGTGTTTTAGCGATAATTGTTTATCACGTGAACCAATCTCGATTATTATTATTTTATTTGAAAGAGAGTACTCCTATTACAGTCTTATAGGAATTTGAAAAGAAAAAAATACTTATAAAGTTTATTAAATTGCTAACTTAACTAGGAAATGATTTTTGAAAATAAAACAAAAAATACGCTAGATATAGAAAAAGTTATACTTTTCCAGTAATATTTATGTTTATCTTAATCACAAGTAATTATTTCAAATTTTTCGCTTGAATAACTTCGGAGATAAGGGGGGGAATGGTTTTTTTTTACATTTTCCTTCATAGATCGAAATTTTACCAATGTAGAAAAAAAAGAAAAACTGTTTCAAAAAGTACAACTCAAGTCCTTTCACATGATACCCCACTTGCCCTAATAGTTGAATATATTTTTTGCCCCCCCCCCTCATATTCGTAATATTTCATAGAAAACTTAAATGTACATTTAAATTTCTCATTTGCCATGCACGTGGATAACTCTCATTTAAAACCATTCCAAATTTCAAATTGATAGCTTAAGTGGTTCGTGATATATTTCACTTTGTGACAGACAGACAGACAGACAGACGGACGGAGTCGCACCATAAGGGTTCTTTCTTACCTTTTTTGGTACGGAACCCTAAAAATGAAATTTAGGTCTAACTGACGCGCGTACAATGCGTTACATGATTGACCTGCAGATCACGGGGTATTGCTGGTTCAACCGAAAGTTGTCAAAACTGAACAAATGGATGTATGTATGTATACTCTTAGTACATTCGACACTGTAAGTGTAAATGTAGACAAAAAAACCGCAAGAAAAATACTACCTCATAGATAGTTGTTTATTTTGCTAGCGATTGTTTGACAGACTTCAATTTTACAATACTTAATAAATTTACAATTTTTTGTGGCAACGTAGGTAATCTAATTTCCAAACTAGATATGGCGGATGCCATTATTCCCATTGTCTATACAAAACAAAGTATCCTGTTATTCCAGATTGCCGTTTTAAAATTAGAACTAAACTACGTTTGTATGAAGAGCCGAGCGTTCTGGCGACTAAGTTGAGACGTATGTTTGCACTATAAATGTATAATAGTACATAATACGTTACGAAATACATTAATAAAAGGCAAGGTGTTTACTCTGATTTATTATTACTCTTTGTCCATTCTCGTTCTATTGAACGGTGTCAGCCAGTGACGGACGCTCTATCTTGTCACTTATCGTGTGATTAGGCCGTCCATGCTACGGGGTCAGGTGACAGCAGGACGGTATGTCCGTCATAAGTGTTTCACCTGGTACCATAGCAACCGATAGTAAAGTGTTCGTATCGGCCACCAGATGGCGGGATATAGGTGCCGTGTGACTGTCTCTTTCTTATAAAAAACTTTCTAACTTCTAACGGACAAATAAAAAAAAGTGTGGGATTAGTACTTTTTGATGGTTGTGTGTGGTGCTGGGTTTAGCTAGCTAATTAACTCTAACTAAACTGTGTATCGTATGGGGAAATAAATTCATCTTGCCGATAAATAAGATAACTTGGGACATTTTCATTATTCCCCTGCGCCCGATTTTACGAGTTTATATATAAGTGTAGCATAATTTCATGACATATTATGTAGTTGCCTATTTATTTAAATACAGGCATAACAATAGACATCCTTGTAAAAACTTAGAAAAGAAATCAGCCCTATCACAACTGCATTCTCGATATTATTAATCTCAATTAAAACTAAATTATGTGCATACAAGATTTTTCCAGAACATATTGAGTGCAACAAAAATATACCCGAAGAGTGAGTGCGATAGAGAAGCAATATCTTTGCCGATCAAAGAATAGTAACGCTTGATGAGATTCGTAAGGCTGAGATTCGTTTTTTGATAGTTTATGGTTTTGAAATTATTATAAAATATATGTATGTATATGTTCTATTATCCTTATTTCGTTTCATCAAATTCTAAATTTGTATAATAACCCCCTTATTGCTAAAACTTAAAATGCCTCTGTAAGAATAATGTGATCGCCCATTTGTTAAGGACACAACATTAAATGACAGAGAGAGAGAGAGAAAGTGACAGATAAAAACAATATAATTCTATAGCCCGACAAATTTATTTTTGACCAGGGTTCCATTAAAAATCCGCAACGTGGCTTTTTTATTTCCACAAGTACTTATAGTGCAAATATATATATGTCTTTTTTAGTGTCAGTTATACGAAGTATCTAATGACTTTTTCTATTTTCTATTATATTTCTTTTATATTTTGTGGCAACGTAGGTAATCTAATTTCCAAACTAGATATGGCGGATGCCATTATTCCCATTGTCTATACAAAACAAAGTATCCTGTTATTCCAGATTGCCGTTTTAAAATTAGAACTAAACTACGTTTGTATGAAGAGCCGAGCGTTCTGGCGACTAAGTTGAGACGTATGTTTGCACTATAAATGTATAATAGTACATAATACGTTACGAAATACATTAATAAAAGGCAAGGTGTTTACTCTGATTTATTATTACTCTTTGTCCATTCTCGTTCTATTGAACGGTGTCAGCCAGTGACGGACGCTCTATCTTGTCACTTATCGTGTGATTAGGCCGTCCATGCTACGGGGTCAGGTGACAGCAGGACGGTATGTCCGTCATAAGTGTTTCACCTGGTACCATAGCAACCGATAGTAAAGTGTTCGTATCGGCCACCAGATGGCGGGATATAGGTGCCGTGTGACTGTCTCTTTCTTATAAAAAACTTTCTAACTTCTAACGGACAAATAAAAAAAAGTGTGGGATTAGTACTTTTTGATGGTTGTGTGTGGTGCTGGGTTTAGCTAGCTAATTAACTCTAACTAAACTGTGTATCGTATGGGGAAATAAATTCATCTTGCCGATAAATAAGATAACTTGGGACATTTTCATTATTCCCCTGCGCCCGATTTTACGAGTTTATATATAAGTGTAGCATAATTTCATGACATATTATGTAGTTGCCTATTTATTTAAATACAGGCATAACAATAGACATCCTTGTAAAAACTTAGAAAAGAAATCAGCCCTATCACAACTGCATTCTCGATATTATTAATCTCAATTAAAACTAAATACAAATCTCGAGGTCTCAATTCGGAACATCACTTTCACACACCAATAGAATTTTGATAAATTTCACGGGCTCGTTCTACTCGTACATTTATTAAGGGGTCGACTCTTGTAAATCAAGCCCTCGAGTAAAGCGTGTCTATGTGTGCCGCGCACGAGAAACCTGAGTCGCACTAGGCGGGTTATATTTTATTTTTGCCGCGGGCGTGAAAGATTTAAGCCAACTGGCTTAAAGCCATGATTGGATATAAGACTAAGCCAATTTTAATTTTTATACCTCAACATAGACCCGTTAAACAGATTACGTAAATTAAATTGAACTACTTACATTGATTATGAGACTATATAAAATATTTTTAAACGTTAACATAATCCTTTTATTTCAAAAATCCGTATTTGATTTATTATATTCAATGCCAAGAATCTCTACGCGCTACGCACCGGGGTATTCCCGCTAGGTAGCGGAATGCGCTTACGGCGCAAGGTGGATTCCAGGCAGTATGTGTATACATTTTCTTATAAAATCGACGTATCGCCCAGTGAGAAGTACAATTTAAGAAATAAAAGATTACGTCCTTGGGAAAAGGTATTTCAGTTATTAAGTATATAACTCATGCCCATGCCTGAATGATACAATAGTATTTCATGCAACTGTATGCAACTTGCATAAATAAGAAGGGAGCGGTAGTGATTACGATGCAATTATATTGTTTTTAGACCAGATAGATACGACGAAATAAATAGCATTATCAAGTAACTTTTTTCTACACAAACACTACGAATACAATCTTTATAGGTAAAATAACTAATACTTATCATCTTTCGTATTTTAATTTTGTACTGAATTTTTGGTGGGAAATAAGAAATAAGACACCTCTTGTTCATGGTTTGTTTTGTTTTTAATTTGCTTGCACTTGCCATCATGCCCGTACCTAAATGATACCCAGAATTGATAAAACATAAGTAACATGACACAATAGATGCTGATTTATTTTTATTTTAGCAAATAATTTACAATACGAGTATACAAATGTTAGATCGTGAAGAAAAATTTTTTTTTTAAATTCTTAAATTAGATATTATTTAAATCGTGGTAAACAGTGTTGTTATGTTAAATGTATGAACCATGACAGCACGCTAAACAGTGTGTTTTTGGGCAATAGAGCGTAGAGATTTCGACGATTTATTATCGGTGTCATTGTATATGAGTTAAGTAGCCTATATATATGGCAGATAACGGTACAGAAGTAGAAAAAATACTTAACAAGCAAATACAAGGAAAAAATAGAGACAGCGGTTATCTTGGATGCAGCTGTCTTTTTCCAGGCTTAACCTTTCCTAGCGCACTTAGTGCTCAGTTGCCACCTAGCGAGGGCTAAACCAACATTATAATTGAAAAACTTAACTAAGGCAAGAGGGCGTGCAGTAGTGGACTATTCGAATAGTCATTTGATATATTAACTTAATCTTTTTCAGTGTTATTTTCTCCAAGTAATCTCTTCTACGACAACTGTACCATTTCATCACAGGTCGATGCTCAACAAGGCGGCCTTTGGGCCCTCTGGTGTTTTGTCTAGTCATGCAGAGTTTGATTACAACGCTAGAGTCACCTCTGAATATCTGGTATTTAGACGATGGCACCATAGTAGGTGATTCTGACGTTGTTCCCAATGATATCAGTACGCTCTTACCAGCTCTGCGGTCAAATGGCCTAGAAATAAATGCTGCAAAGTGTGAGCTATATCCTTTTAGTTCCGCCTCGCTAAATTCAGTATCTAATTTCCAAGCTTTATTGCCAAACGTTAAAGTCATACACAAGTCGTCCTTCTGTCTTCTCGGAGCACCAATTTTTCGTGATGGTGTAAGTTCTGTCCTCCTGGCTAAGACAGCAGCTTTGAACTCCCCCGGGGCACATTTGAAGCACTTGTCAGCGCACGTGTCTCTCGTACTGCTCTGTAACTGTTACACATTGCCCCGTGTGACTTACATGCTTAGAACAGCGCCAACTTGGTTATTTAGGCAGGATATGGACCATGTATGATAATGTACTCAAACAATGTCTGGAACTGGAAACTGTTCTAAATGTACAATTCAATGAGGCACAGTGGCGCCAGGCAAGGATTTAGGGGTTCGATGCATTCCTCGCGTCTTCCCATGCATCGACAAATCTTGTCACAAAGATACTCACTTTTAATGGTGCCAATATTTGTCTACCGTATGTTGGGGAGGCTCTAGTTGAGTGGTCTCGCTTCTCTGACGTAACGCAACCAGACAACCCCGCATCACAAAGACTCTGGGACGATATATCTTTGAAATGGAATATATACAAACCTGTTAAATGTAGCCCTTGGGGTAGATGTGGCTCGTCTAAAAGCTGCCAGAGCTCCCGAGTCTGGGGCGTGGCTGCACGCCTTGCCTTCACCAAAACGGAACATTGCTCGACAATGATACATTGAGGACAGCGGTAGCTCTGCGTCTTGGAAGCAAGGTATGCGATCCCCACCGCTGCATATGTGGAGCAATGCTCAAGGCAAACGGGCACCATGGTCTAAGTTGTGCAGGGCGTATCCCCAGACATCACGCCATTAACGAGCTTATACGCCGCGCCATGGTCTCGGCAAACATTTCTTGCGTTCTGGAGCCCCAAGGGCTAAGCCGTACTGATAGCAAGAGGCCGCTGCCTGCTATGGGATGCAACCAGTGTGAGCACATTTGCACCCACTCACCTTTACCACACCATGAGTATAGCAGGTGCGGCGTGTGGCCGCCTATAATGAGGCTAAACTAAAACATGGGAAATATGCCCACCTTGAATCGACGTACTCGTTCTGGTTCTTACCTGGTCCAACAAATATCGGTGGCTGTTCAGCGTGGCAATGCAGCCAGTAGGGGAGACCTAGGAGATTAGTGACAGAGGTGAGTTGTGACAGACGCGATTTCTCCCTACCTATGAAGGTGAGCGAGCTGGCAACAACGCTCGATTGACGGTTTACAGACGCGCTAGTTGACTCGGTACCCGCTGGCGGCGTATGCGAAGCGGTTGCGTAGTTACGACGTCCGCGTGCAAAAAAATGCGAAAAGTAAGTTTTTCGTCAAAATTTTGATTGAATTTATATCATATCTTATTACATGTGCGTTGTTATGTTATTTTTTCTTAAGTTGTGTGGTTATCTGTCTCAAAACGTGGCATTGATTTTTTGTGTTTGCATCGTTTAGAAAATATGAATTATTATTCGGACCAAGTCGTAATTTTGAGCACCTATGAGAGTTGTGACAGCCTGTCACAACTCTCCTCTCCTCCTCTATTTGACTTCATTTTTCTGCTGGGTTATATGGACACTGGAGGCGAGCTGCAATATGTTTGCCATAATTGCCTATCAGATTAGATTTAAATTTTTGACTGATTATAATATGATTGATCTCAAATCGATGCCATAATTACTTATAAGATATAATTACTTGTTATGGAAAGGTTATACGTTGTGTTTGTTGGTACTTGATGTGCTAAAAGATGATTAAACTACTTTTTGCAAAAAAAACTTGTGTCATTTATTTATAATATGTGTAAATGGTATTTTTTAATACTCAAACAGTCTAAATACATAGCTGTCACAACTTTCCTCGGTACCTGTCACATCTTACCTCGGTGATAGGGGAGTTGTGACAAAGGGAGTAGTCTTCCTTTTTGTTGATTTTCCCGGAAACCGTAATACTTTACTTAATTTCGATGATTGTTTTGGAAAGGCAAGGAATGGTGTTACATTTATTCACATAGGTCGTAACTGTGGAATGTTTGTGGAGTGAGATATTCCCCTAAAATTAAAAATTGCCACAACTCTCCTAGGTCTCCCCTATATATGGCACCTTTGGACCAGATGGGAGCCGGACAAAAAAAATATTTATATTTCATTTTCTTTCTTGTTTTTCTATGATGTTATCTTATTTTCTAGTTTTAGTTTTAATTTAGTTCTCTTAGGGCCGATTTTTCAATTCCCAGATAAAACTGTCTGTTAGATAAATGTTAGCTCAGTCCTTTTCTTTCATATGACTTAAGAAAGAGATGGTGATAATTTTAACTGACGGATAACTTTATCTAGAGGTTGAAAAATCGGGCCTTAATATTTAGTCTTAGTTTATAATTTTTATTCAATATGTGTTTTTAACCTATAATCATAAAATCTCTTTTCAATTTGTAATCATGTTCAGATTAAAAAACAAATAATATAATAATAATAACATCTACGAGAGGGGTTTTTACTTAAGTTTTTACCTACACTGTCTTGCCTGGGCATTACCAAAACAAAGACGAAAAATATGGTTTAGTGGATGTCATGTCATGTTTGTGGATATAGTTTGGATACGTGAAAACTATATGCACGAACATCTTTTTTCATAGACATCCACTAAACATTTTTTTAAGTTGTGTTAAATTACGAGGATACCTATTCAATATTCCGCTAAAAACGTGCAGGTCTATTAGCGATGATGAGATTTACCTATTTGCGTACTTTTGCATGCAGTTAATGCGCCCGCACGAGCATGAGAGTAGAAGGAGGGGACATGCCATAAGCCTACGTCATAATAGGTTGCCACCGTACACGTATAAATGCATATATTATATCCGAGGGTCTAGTCTACTGGCCAATCCAGTGACCCACCATACGGTCGATTACGCCTCCAGGGCAGGTACTGCCTGTCAGTACCTCGGTGCTCTACGCACCAGCTGGACATGGGGGCGTTGCCCCCACGAGGTCCTCCATAAGCCTGCCCTCTAGACCTGGCCCTGTTACTCCAACTCATAATCGACCGTACTACATGCCTTGCAAGTGTGGCTTCAACACACACTCCTGGGAAGCCTGACCGGGCGTTCCCTGTCCAAATCCCTTGTCTTTCAGAGGTACTTACACCTTGAGATTGGACTACGTGAAACTACATTAACCAGCGACCGTTGGTCAATCCCCTGTTCCACTCTCATGTAGCTTGGAATGTCGATTATATAGTACACAAATCATGTATGAGCACTACCAGGATCCTCTAGTACACCTCGTGAAGACACGCGCAGTCTTCCTGTTCTGCGCGTCCCATCGCCTTCACGGTCCATGCTCGTACCTTCTCACCCTCCCGCAAATAGCACTGTCATCTCACCGCCAGTGTTGCCACATAACAGAATGCAAACAGTTACCTGACTATTTCCGGTCCGAATCGCGCTCGGCGCGACACCTACCTAAGTAGATGCAAATTGAGAGCCCAATGCAATTTAGATGTTCTTATTTAAAGCTTATTTATACAAAACATTTGTGCATAGGCTTCGTACAGAGCACAAGTCAGGACGCACGTCCTCGGAATACATGGAGGTTATCAATTGAGAAAGAAGCTGACTCAACTCGGTATTGCCTGGAAAGAGCTAGAAGAAGTCGCGAAAGATGGAGAACTCTTCTGCGAGCCCTATGTCCCTCGGAGTTCTTAGATTGAATATTTACCAATGACAAACTAAAGCGAAGGCCAGGAAAAAGAACATACAAAACCAAAATTGCCTCGATAGAAAACAATCGCCAAAACATGTCTTATTTTTACCTAATTTCAATAGTGTGACGTAAAAATTGAGTGTATTAGCTTTTTGATATTGCCTAGCTATTTGACCAGCGAGGATTTTTTATGTAGTCCCTTTTCAGACTTATTGAGGTGAAACGTATTTGGCGTATAAACGCCAAGCTTTTGTGTACCTACTGATAGTATACTTATGTATACTTGAAATCGTAAGATAATTAAAATGGAATTGGATTTTTAGTCGGAAAATGGAGGCCGTGAAGGAGCTCTCGAGTACTTTTTAAAGGGATCAACTTTTAAACAACTCATATGTTATAATGAGCAAAGTTTTTAGCACAAGGGCTTAAAATTGTTTTGATCAACATAACGGGGACTTTTTGTTTCCAAAAAATGAAATAATTAGGCGAGTCATATTTCATGGAAATCGTTTTATTATTCCCTTTATTACTAATTTGGTAGCTTCTACCGCGCATTTATTGGTATTTAAATAACGAATACAGAATTTGTGCGAACATAAAATGGTTGACAGAGAGCCAACTGACAAAGCTATCAAATAGGTTTATACCTACGTTCACATTTGGTCCAAAAATAGAATTAGAATAGCTATTAAAGCCTATATTTAAACACATCACAACTGAACAATGAAACACATGCACCATCAAATGAAACACAACCTTTGACTGTGTGCTTTGGTTTTATAAGGCAAACGTGCTAGTTTAACACATTCATTCTTTAAAAAAACTCGATGTTTTAATTTTTCGTATACACTTTATAGCTTTTTGCTAAATGCCTGTGATAGATGGACAGACAGATGAGGAAACTATAAGGGTTCTGTTTTTGCCATTTACCGAAACCGAAAATATATCTGTAAATAGTATGAAAAATACGCTGCTAACTCAGGAACAAAAATGGAGACCACCAAAGTATTTCAAGCGTTGCTTGTGCCTAGTTTATGTATTTCAAACAGGTTCCTCATCTGTCTATGTGTCCAAACTCCAAATGTATATCAAACTTTGTACATATGTAAGTAAATATTGGACGTTGGTATCTAAATTGATAAATGAACAAGAACCGTGTTAAGTAATGCAAGATAAGTTAGAATAGAACACATGCCTACGTAAATCATAGCAAGTGAGACAGTGACTTAAATTAACTACGTATGTTAATATATTCGGGCCCTTTAATTGAATTGTTAAGTAAGCACCACTAACTGAATAATTTGTAACTACTTACTTAGAACGGAAATTAAGGGGTATGTCTCATTGGGGTCAGGAGAAAAGTCCCATTCTGAGAGTTTAAGGCGCTAAAATTAACAAACCTAAAATTTAGAAAAAATATGTGGGACCCATAGTTTTTAATTGCGTTACTTTGTTTTTTTGGAAAATAAGTGGTTTTTTTAGAAAACAATCAATTTTTTGCGAAAATACGCATAAATAAGTGTATATTTAAATATGAAAAAGGTGCAATAACTTTATATCTAAGTATAGTCTTTCGAACAAAAAAATATTTTGAAAACTTACTTTATTTCTATGGGGAACAAATTAAGAAGTCAGATTCGACAAAATAAAAAACGATATCAAAATTGTTGATTTGACCATCTTTTTCCAGGAAATTTACCAAAAAAATATTCTTTTTCCAAGGTCACTTTGAAATAACTCTCTTCCTCTTCGGCAGTCGAGTAAAAAATGCAGCAAGACCTTCCTTCAGGAAAATACGTTTTACGATACTCCTGCAATATTTTTTGTTCCCTCCGGTAATGGACGTGAAAAGACACATAGTTTGACCACTGTTTTGTCATAGATAAGTAAAAAATCCAAGCAGTTGTTTTTTTACAATTATAACACAAATGCATGTTTTGCCTAAAAATGTACAGTAGTACTCGTATTTTCAAAAACAGCTCCGTTAAAGTTTTAGCGTTTTTCATATTTATTTTATTGTATATAATTATAATAGGTATGTGAATTTCACAACTACGAGTATTGTATAGTCATACATCGAATTCAATGTTTTCACTTTTCTTAGTTAGACTTAAGAACCTACTTGAACTTGTCTCTGTGAATTGCAAACTTTATTTATTTCAATTTTTAAATTAAATGTAGTTGTAAAAGTGTTTATAGATGTACAGAGAAACGCTAGAATTATCTTTGTTCAATAATAATCATCATGCAAGTTTATAGCGGCAACTTTGTAGGTTCCTTGCCGAAGTAATCGGTATGAAATTTTGTTACACCAACATTGTAGCTTCTTGGCCGAGACTAGAAAGTTCGATTTGTGACACTTGCTTCGAGTTTACTGCACATTGTACATAGTTGCTACGCCTTCGATGTGATTTGATCCTTATAGGACCTACATCTAGTTTGTCGTTTAAGGACCAAATTATCTAAAATACGAGTTTTTACGATATAAAATCCAACGCTCAGGGTTAATATCAAACTAGAGAAGTGCGAAGCTATGTTATCATATAATTTGACATCTCGCAAGCGTGACATTCACCATGACGCTTTATGCATATTATGACGTGTATCTGCGTATAGCATTATAACAGCCACAAGAATGAAAATACATTGAGTTTCTTTGTTTTAATAGTGAATTCATCGAATATATTCTGATTACGTTGTCAGTTTTTTACAAACATTAACACATTTTTAATTTCACTATTTATTCATTCTATCAATACAATACGGACTTGCCACGTTCATTTGAGTAAGTTCCAATACTCTACGAGAAGTTTCTGACAATCGCGCAGATACTTGCATCTTTCTACGAGCAAGAAGCTAATTAATCTTCAGTCTTGGCCAAAGTTATACATTAAACTTGGGAAATTTGAAATACCTGCACCTTTATACTGTTCTGAAACATCGTCCTTGGTATTTCTCAACTTGAAACTCGATCGAGATAATATCGAAATAGCCACGGGATTCCCTGCGGACATCCTTCGTTCTTCATTGTTAATTTGTGAGACAATGTTGGTCCATGATTTTGAAGTTTTTAGTGCGTTCTTATATCCTGTATATTTTCATTCGATTGACTTAATTTTAGTAATTAACGTAGTAGTAGGTTACGAATATTTAATTACCATATGCATGTAACATTAATTTTAAAAAATAATGGTGCCGTGCCCCAAGGCACGCTTTAAAAATTCATTGGTACTCAATGGAAAAGCCCACCAATTATACTCTTCTCTCTTTAATGGATAGTTCAATTCACATTCAAGCAGAGTTGAATGTGACTCGCGTGGTCGCTTTCACACGTCGATCTATGTAGTTGTATCAGAAGTGTCACACATGCCATACGTCAAGCACGCGAAGCTTGAAATACAAGAACATAACTCAGATTGACAAAAGGGGTAGTTGCGCAACTGTTCGAAAAATCGTTATAATGCTTTTATAGTAGTTTATGCAATCGTTATATAATGTATGCTTTTTCAGTCGAGTACCACGTTTAGGCCACGAAGCTTGCTGAGTGGCCTAATAGTATGGAAGTTAAAAAGCGAATTATATAACTATTGCATACAATACTTTTTCTAGGAGTCAACGGAAATAATAATTTATTAAACAAACTTATTGAAATTTGCCCTGCTGAAACGAAGTGCAGCCAACCGCTTTTTTATTTTTGCGCGTTGATGTCTTCTGGAAATCGAGCCTCGTGATTGGTCAATATTAATTTTAGTTCTGTACACAGTTATCTTATATTCATAAGATGACTGCTAAACTCAATTGCAGTTGATTTAGATATCGCTGTCAGTCATTTAATTGACGGATAGAAGTGCTCGAGTAGAAAAAGGTAATTTTAAGACTGCACCTTGACCTGCATTTGTCTCTAGCTTTGAACACAACGAATATATCCTCCAACCTATAAAGGGCCGGCGCCGCGCGCTTCTTGTGTGGCAAGCGTCCATAATTATGGCCTGCTTACCATCAGGCAGACGGTATGGTTGTCTGCCACCGTCGTTGTATAAATTAACCTTACCTATCTGTGCCTGTTTGGATACTAACATTGGATATTCAGGACTAGGCCAGGGTGTAATCGAATATAAGGCGTATAATTTATGTTCGGTCCCACATTCGTATTCTGTTTCATTATAATACATAGCCTTATGTATACTAACGAGCTCTTGCTTTGGGGCTATAATGCGGTTAGTGCCGTAAGCCCTCGGAGTGCCACATCCTCCACGTTAAACCGAATCAACAAACGGCATATCTTCCAGAGACGTATAAAGTATGACCCGCATTCACATTTGTTGTGCGCTCCTGTGTTGATAGTAGGTTTAGTGCAGACTAAGAAAGGAGGATTGTAGATCTAGATAGACACTTAAAATAACATTCCGATCTCAGATTCTGATACTAACTCTACCCCACCAGCACAACACCATACAAGTAATTCATGCCTTTTTGTTAGGGTTCCGTACCCAAAGGGTAAAAACGGGACCCTATTACTAAGACTTCGCTGTTCGTCCGTCTGTCTGTCACCAGGCTGTACCTCAAGAACCGCGATAGCTAGACAGTTGAAATTTTCTCAGATGATGTATTTCTGTTGCCGCTATAACAAAAAATATTAAAAACAAAATAAAATAAATATTTAAGGGGGGCTCCCATACAACAAACGTGATTTTTTTGCCGTTTTTATAGATAATGGTACGGAATCCTCCGTGCGCGAGTCCAATTCGCACTTGGCCAGTTTTTTATTTAAAATAGCGTGCAGAATAGCTAGTTAATAATAGTTAGATATTGATACATTTTTTTATAGGTACTCTTTTTTATTCGCACAATTTCTATCGCTATTGACTATCCAATTCTTTCTAATTAGAAAACTCAGAAAGAGACGGGTAGTCGATATCGGGCGTGGTCTTGTGCTAAAGATAAAAATAATATAATAAAAACTTTCAAAAATAGAAGGAGAAATATGTTAGGGCTCATGATACGACTCTACATTAACTTTCTCTTTAGCTTGATCCGACACAGCAGACTAGCGAATTACTCCACCGACACGAGCCCAGCTCTAAAGTTAGGATGGGTGGGACTAGATAGTCGCATAATGACTCTCGTCATAATTTCGAAAGCCATACAACTTTACGCATAAAGTTGTTGCGCATAAAAGTCTTTTGTCATTAATAATTCTGCGCATAATACTTTCATTGTCATAACTGTACTATATCATATTTTGTTTCCCCCGCAGTGAAAAAAAACTACCATAACAATTTTACCATTGCTAGGTTTAGTCCAGTCAATGAACTGACAGCTTGTATGGAAAAAATTACAATTTTGGAAATAATGTATAATAGCTTATTTTAATTTACATAATCCGACAAAATTTCAGACATCAATAAAATGATAAATTAACTAGCTTCTGAAAAGTCAGAAAAAATATAAATAAATATTTTTGGCTTTGGTTCATTTACATCTTCTCTATAATATTCAAGATAAATTGTACAAAAAAAGACAATGCATGATTCATTGAAATCTACATAATTACTTCCGGGTGGAAAGTTCGTCGGATTCTTGAATAAATCATCTTAGAATAACATTTTAAAATGAAAACAACAAAAAAAAACGCTATTATAAATTAATGTTGTTCAAAACCGTATTTTGCCTGGAGTAGTTAGTTTAGGGTTCACTTGTGTCCCTAAGAACGGAAATAGGCACCGCAGGCGGTTAAAAATGGTTGTCTTATATGACTTGAAAAATTTATGCGCAGACCTATTATGGCGACTGATGATAATTATGCTTAAAGCTTTTATGGACAATACATTTATGACATTTGCTATTTATGCTCTCAAATATTATGGCTAAAAAATGTATGCGAACTAATTTATGTTATGACTTGTCGTTTATGCGTAATGATGATTATGACACAAGTAGTTATGCCTATCGGCCTTATGGTTACAAATATTATGCAACCCGATATGGACCCCTTAAAGTTAATGTTGATGAATGTTCGTGTAACAATTATACCGTTTCGGTTACAGAATCCCTATGCCTCCGCAACGTCCACGTGCTCGTGCCAGAGGCTGCGGAGCGCGGCTCTAAAGTGCGGATGCAGTGTCTGTATGACCTGGAGCAAGAAGTGCTGTACTCAGTGAAATGGTACCGTGGGGACCGCGAGTTCTGTAGATACCAGCCGCGCGACGCGCCACCCTTGAAAGTATTCAGGATTCCGGGGATCGAAGTTGAGGTGAGTTTGCTGTGAAATATAAAAACTTTCCACATGAGAAGGGAAGTAAAGTTCGCCTATAGGTAGGTGCTTAAATACTTATATTATACCTAATGTGGAAAATCTGTGAGATTGCATGTTTCTAAATTGGTATGTAGGGGATAAACTTCGGAATCCCTTATCCGATTTCAAAATTATCTCACCCTTCTATAAAATGGACTTCCTGGTCCACAAGGCTATTATTTATCCCGTGGGCTTGCCTGCGTTCTTTACAATACGAGGGTAAAGCCGCACGTCCAGCTAGTGTTGTAAATAAGCTGTATAAAATAAAATCCGCCCCCGGCCCCGCCGCGCTGTCGTGTGTTTGCGCTCGCATCGAGCCGCACGAGTTATATGTAATTTTAGTTGTATTGCAAACTAGCGAGATAAAAAAATATGACTGTTGTTAATCTACAAAGTCCATTCTAAACAAAGATGAAAGTATTTGTGAAATCGCTCGTCAGGCTTTTCCGTAATGTCAGTGAAATAGAAGTTTCGTAACTTTGTATTTAGGGCGTAACCTCCGTAACTTCTCATCCTATTTTACAAGCTTTTATTTAGTTTCACCTGTCCCGTTGTCTGTCTGTCTGTCTGTCTGGTAAAGAAGGTGGCCATGGGAATTCAGTACTTAACCGACGTAACCCCGTTGAGTGTGGGCTCTTTAGAATCGTCTCAATGAGTAGTTGGTGATGCTATACAGAAAAGTACAGTCGGCGCTGCTTGTACCAAGCTTGTACCAAAAATGATTTTTTTGATAGAAACTTGTTAAAAAAATCCTTCAGCAGTAGGTACCTATGTAGAATGACCACTTGGGATGGACAAAGGCTAGGTCCGTATTTAACCATTCAAATCTCTAAAATCGCAAGCAAAAGGCTAGTTGTGTTTTTTTAATGTATTGTTAGGACCACTACCAGTTTGCAGCTTCGAAAGAACTGTGCTAACTTTGCAGACATCGATAAACCAAGAAATTTTCGCACTTTTTTGGTTATTATCAATATAAGTACCTAACCATGCGAATTTTAAAATAAAAATCTGTACCTACGTATTTTTAAGTAAACTAAAATTGCTACAATTTGAGTGCTGCAGAACCAGCTCTGTAGGTTCAATACTTACTGAGATACAGCTCACCAAAAATTTGTTGTTAAGCCAACTTTAAATCGTTAAATAAATCCTAAACAGTTTATTTAAATGATTAAAGACCCTTAATAATGATTTTGAAATACAAAATGACATAGTTTGTCGCCTGTATTTTTTTCTTCTTTACAATATGGTTTTGGCAGGCCTTTTTAGGGTTCCGTACGCAAAGGGTAAACACGGGACCCTATTACTAAGACTTCGCTGTCTGTCCGTCCGTCCGTCTGTCTGTCACCACGCTGTATCTCAAGAACCGCGATAGAACCGCGAATTTTCACAATTTATGTATTTCTGTAGCCGCTATAACAAAAAATACCAAAAACAGAATAAAATAAATATTTAACGGGGGCTCCCATACAACAAAGGTTTTTTTTTTTTTGCTGTTTTTTAGATATTGGTACGGAACCCTTCGTGCGCGAGTCCGACTCGCACTTGGCCGGTTTTATTGATTAATGTTATGTCTTCAATGACACTTGCAAGATTACAGCAAATCGATTGATATATGTTTCATTAAAATCGACCTACGCGTTTGATCTCTAGAGTGCATCTCTAGAGACAAACACAACAATAAGGCCCCTAGACTAATTAATACCAACATACAGAAATACATTATATTTGATTTATATAGACAATACCAAAAAAGTGCGAAAATTTGGTAGTTTTTCGAGTGCTGCAAAGTTAGCACAGGTCTTTCGAAGCTGCAAACTTGGATATACCAGTAGGTAGTGGTGCTAATAACATATAAAAAAAGTCACAACTAACTATTTTAATGTTCGATATGACTGGCCTGTATGTTATCCAGCATGGCTTCCCCTGGGTTGTTTCTTCACACTAGCGGCTAGGCCATGCTCTTTATACTGATCTTATACAGAGTACAGGGATAATATTTAAAATGTGATACATGCTTCCGGAGATTACCCCGTACACAAAAAGTTATACTCTCACAAAGCTACACACTCATAAACTATACCCATTTATAATATTATCTAATAAAGATGTTACGTTTAACTTAAAACTCTGTATTAAAACTGACGTTATTACATAACTAGTTGCACCGACCAATGAAATACGGTCGAAAGTTATAAGTGTTTAACTCAATAAAGTGCATCGGATTTTGATTTATTAGCCGTTGGCTTTTACAGGGAGAAATACAGGGCCGAAATACAAATACCAGAAAATAAATATATAATTACTTGATTCGAGGTTATTATTCTTGAATAAAAAAAAAATGGAAGATGTTAAATAAAATTATCCAGAATGAAGCTAAATTATTTTGAGTTAAAAATATTTTGTTTTTAGTTTAGAAATAATAAAACACTGACTGCTCGCCCGTCTCCGTTCGCGTATAACAAAGAACCCAGAAAGAGCTAAGGGATAAAATATACCCTATGGACATAGGGTATCCCGAAGATCCAGACTTTATAATTATACTGGTGAATAATTTTTAAATAAGCGGATGAATAGTCGTAGGTTGCCCCCTACAAACAAACACACATTTCGCAGACATTACCTAATTATCAGTTCAGAGTTAATGTCTATAGCAATAGCTATCAAAGAAGAAAACAATTAAAGTTTCTACGATCAAAACTATAGATATATATATTGTTTTTAAATATTTGACATGCTCACTGTACCTACATCATTATACACGATAGTATATGTCAGTAATCATACGATATATTATTATACATGCTGGAGTAAGTCCAGAGTCGTTACGCCACTAAGATGATTTAATGTTATCACTTTTATCAGTTTGTTATTATTACTGGCACATTGCATGTGTATAATTATATAGCAACAAGCAATCGAGTATACGTTTGCTTGCTACCATAAGGATATGCTCGCTGATTTATAACAAATTACTTTTTGTCTATTAAGACGAATGGAATCGTGGCCGTGTTTGAATGATATAAATTGGCAGCGACGTACGTACTGCTTCCCATATTTTATGGACTCCTGGTTAATAGCCTGTGTAAATCAGACCATTATTCCCTTTTACAATTCCGTGGAGAGTCGCACGAATAAAATATAACCTTCGAGAGCAACATGTAATCAAAACAACAACATGTAATCAAATATATAACCACTTACCCTTTAACCTGAAGCATTAAATGTTTTAGAATTAAAAAATAAATAATAGACATTATTAATACATAAATGTTATTATTCAATTTCAGATTTATACATTTATTTTAACAAATAATTAATTTGTTTATTAGTAAAAACACAACAACAGATAATAAAGGCTTAAAACTAAATAAAAATAACGTTAATAACTAGTAAGTATAAATATGATTATAGATCTTGACATAATTTAATGGACATTCTTTAAGACCGGACATGCACTAATACATTCATCTATAATCTGTATAATAATAGTTATTATAATTAGTATATAATAGTTTTAACACAGATTGTTTAACTGCCATTACTGACTTTACTATAGAATTATAATTTGTATAAAGGCACCTGCCAAATCTTAGGATTAGGTGCCAAAGTGGACCCCTGGCTCACTTATATATTTTTTAAAATGTGGCTTGATATAGTACGTGTTTTTTTCACTTTCCGTTAATTGCAAGGGGGCATAGATTATATCAAATAAAGTTAATTTCTCCAAGACAGTAGTATCTTAACTCTTACTGTTATCAAGATATTCAATATTTTAATTTAATCAGATTTGCAGCTATAACCACTGTTAATGCTACGTTCAATTATTTTGTAAATCATTTTTTTTCTTTAAGTAATAATTATGCTTATTTGTTTCTGCGAATGTACTCTACAATATGCCGAAGTTAACGGAAATTCCAGGGAACACCGTGTATATGTCGCAGGAAAATGCCCAAAACAGAAACTTGAACAAATCTCTAAGGGATATGATCAAATCACGCAGGATGTTAAAATGGCGAATCCATTTTATCATTTGCCTAGAAAAAATCAGTCATTTGATCAAATCTCTGAATCTGTTTAGTGGAATGACGAAATCGGCCAAAAAAGGCAACTCGTTTTTTCATTTCACTAGATTTGTTTAGAGATTTGATAAAACCCCTGAAACGCGTTAGTGAGTTGATGAAACTAACTCGCAGAGTCAACTCGTTTTATCATTTCAATGGACAAGTTTAGTGAAATGATGAAAATCTCAACTCTAGTACAGATTAAGTCACTCGTGCGGTCGTGTTACCTCCCTCCTGCACCTTACCGCTCCTCGGTTTCGCCCTTGCGTATTAGGCATCGACCGGCTTAGACGCAATTTATGAAAGTAATTAATGTAACAATAAGTTTCTTAAATTATCACGCCGTTACCCTGAGAATGTCAAAGAACGTTTTGTATGGCCATTCCATTTTATCATTTGCCTACAAAAATCACTTATTAGATAAAATTCCTGAATGTATTTAGTGAAATGACGAAATCAGCCAAAAAAGGCAACTAGTTTTTTTCATTTCACCAGAATTGTTCAGTGATTTGATAAAATCCCTGAAACATCATGTGAGAGATTTGCTCAAACTTAATTGTAGAGTAACACTGAACCAGTTCAGAGATTTGATCAAATCACCTACACCATGTTACAGTAGAAACTTTATCATTTCACTAAACGTGTCTAGTGAAATGATAAAACGAGTTGACTCTGCGAGTTTGTTTCGTCAACGCACTGACGCGTTTCAGGGATTTCATCAATTCACTAAAAAAATCTAGTGAAATGAAAAAACGAGTTGCCTTTTTGGCCGATTTCGTCATTTCACTAAACAGATTCAGAAATTTGATC
This sequence comes from Epinotia bilunana, assembly GCA_947049275.1. Classification (NCBI taxonomy): domain Eukaryota; kingdom Metazoa; phylum Arthropoda; class Insecta; order Lepidoptera; family Tortricidae; genus Epinotia; species Epinotia bilunana. The sequence continues at coordinate 29,071,195 of OX346253.1, forward strand.
AAATGACTGATTTTTTCTAGGAAAATGATAAAATGGATTCGCCATTTTAACATCTTGCGTGATTTGATCATATATCCCTTAGAGATTTGTTCAAATCTCTATTTTGGCCATTTCCCTGCGACATATGCACTCGTAATATCCTGCTCTCTTTTGCTCTCGAGTGCAGTAATGTTAAATGTTACCCGCAAAGCAATAAAACATGGGACCGCGACGTCGTCTGTTACGCTATCTTCCTCTCTCGCTCGCACAGCCACGGTGCGTCAGTGAATCCAATGGCCGGCGTCGGTTCGCATATTTTATTCCTTGGCAAGTCTTTGATATGACTCCAATATGTCTGGGCTGGGGTTCGCATAGAGGCGAGCGTGCACGGCCAATATCAAACATATACCTATTTAGTGCAAAGTCGAAGTACAACAGACTGAGATCCAATGTACTCGAATATGAATGGTTAAGCTAGGGATTCAATAAAATAAACCTCTGTAAGGGTTTAATATATTGAATAATAAAAAGTATATAAACCTATATCTCCCTGTTTAGATTTTAGGGTTCCGTATCAAAAAGCCTCTGTTACCCATGTAGTGCGACTATGTCTGTCTGCCACAATGTTAAATACCTATATCTCATGAACTACTCATGCTATTCATTTAAAATAGTGTAATTATTTATACAATATTTGAACTGAATAGACATTGAAAGGTCGGCAACGCGTATGCGGGCGACACTGGAGTTGCAGGCGTCCATAGTCTACGGTACCACTTTCCTGGTACGCTTGTTTGCCACCCACGTGGTACTTATAAAATAAATTTGATTCATAAGACTCGGCTAAGGATGAATTCTGATTGTAATTTTAAACGAAATTGTATTTGTATGGAGCGTTGTACAAGATTACCGAGACTTATGAGAGCTTTAAAATATGTGACGCATAGCTCCGGGATTTATTTCTCATTAAGGTATAATGGTACCTACATGTGTGCTATGATGTAATAAAAATTTGCGTATTTCAATGATTAATAGGTCTTTTTATAACAATTTCTGAACTAAACTTTATCAAAAATCAGCCTACGAATCTCATCACGGCCCCCTTGGATGAGGTGTAAGCTTTGTTGAAGAGCTAAATATTGGATTTGACGCTTTTATTGGAACATACTGAAGATTTTATTACTGGATTTGACTTCATGAATTGGATTGGAACAACTGGAGACTTATTTTTTCGATTTGACACATTTGTTGATAACTGATGACTTTATATCTGGATTTGATCATATGAATTGGAAACAACTGAAGACATATTTACTGGACTAGAAATTTCTGATTTAAATTATTGACGACGTTACGAGTATTACTGGATTTGACAAAATGAAATTATATCTACTCAAGACGAGGCAGTATGGCCCATAGCCTGTCCGAATGGACGAATAAAAAAAAATATTTATACTATTCTTTGATCGGCAAAGATATTGCTTCTCTATCGCACTCACTCTTCGGATATATTTTTGTTGCACTCAACATGTTCTGGAAAAATCTTTTATGCACGTAATAATTGAATACCTACGTAAATTGTATTAATATTATATGTAGATACTTACGAATGATACGTTATTCCCTGGCTATTTTACTTTAATTAGTGAAAAATCGCATCACACACGACGGAATATCACTTTCGCGAAACAAATCTGACACCACACGTTTACACTACACTTTGCCATTGACCACGCTAAACTGAGGCAAGGTCATGCAATTGACTGAGTTTTAGTGTGCCACTTTTGGAGCGCTTATAACATATCTACCTCTTCCTTATATTACATCATCATTGCCCTGAATGCTGTCCGCCGCACTCGGCCGTTTGGAAGCAGGTATAGACGGTCAGAAGCGTTTATTCGTGGTGTTTAATATTGTGTAACTGGGGTCAAAACAGTTTATTAAAAAATCATGCCGCTTTGAAAAAAAATTTCGCCGTGGAATTCATTATTGATTGTGGGTGTATAATCTTTGTTTTTACTATTTTCTCGCAGTCAAAGTGAAAAGTAGAGTGTATAACTCTGGTCTAAAAGCCATATTACCCCTCAAACAATTTCCCATCACTTCGTTCGGGAAAATAATCATCTCGTGGTAATATGGCTTATTTTAGACCCTGTCATACAATCTATTATTATATGGAGGTCAATAAACATTATTGTTGCCCTCGCTGCGCACAATATCTTATCACATTAGCCAGGAAATAGGCAATACATGAATGAATAATAGTACCTACATTACTACAGAGGCCGGGAAGTAAGGGGTTGCCGGCCGAGTACCCGAGACCGTATAGTTATGAGGCTGGCAACCCCTTTTACGCCTTTTCACGCCGATGTATGATCAGTGCTTATCTCAAACATGCAATGAAATAAATAAAAATAACTTCAAGAAATCAAGCTTTAATTTTCATGAGTGAACTCCGTACCCAGCAAACCGAATAGACACGCATAAAAGCTCATAAGTAAGTCCCAGATAGATTTTTGCGATCTTAAAGGAACCTTTGTTAATTCTATTATACGTAGTTCGAAATTTGAATTTGTACTTATATAAGTACGCGGGGACTTACGAGGATAAAATAATAATGGATAAAGTATTTATTGTGAAAATGTGTTAATTCTGACTCGTTCAATCGCTACATTATTTTATCATTTCATAAAAAAAACTAGTTCATTCGTAATACGCTGCGTATCAGTTTAATTAATTTTAATTTATATTTTTGAACCACCTATTCGTTGCCCGTAATTAGGGTATAGGTAGGTATAATGTAAAGAAATGCCAAACAATCAAATCACGAACCAATTGAATATTATTATATACATATATTATTCATAATCAAAATAGTCGAAGGCCTCAAGCGGCACTCTGTCAGATACTTAATAATACTAACGATCCTAATGTACCAACATGTCTACGTATCACATCATTATAAAAGTTTTTGATAAATCCGCCACATCGCGCCGGCCCGGCCGCTCTCCTGACCGTAAATTTTTAACTCCCTTTTACTCGGGTAACGTTTTCGACCCTTAAATTTTATCACACTCCCGCCACGCGGCTTAATTACTGCCAACCGGTGGCAGCCATACCTACAAGCCACAAATGAATACCAAGGCTGTTGTTTACGTAGGTACATCAAAGGTTGCGTATTTATGTATCGATACACTGACTAATTATTACCGGGAGCCAAAGCGAACTCGGGCTCGTTTGAGCACTACCGGGCAATACGCTAGGAGGATGTTGATACTGACTTATTGTTATAAATTTAAAAATAGTTTTTTGAAAGTTAATCCAGATACTTAATAATTATTCACTTATTTACACCCAAAAATGGGATCACCCTGTTTCATCTAGTGTATTATTCCGCAGAATTAAATTTTTTTTAGAAACTGTTAACTTTTTAGTTAGGTAGGTACAGCTAAAAAGTCATCATGTAGTATCCAACAGCTTACGTAAGGTTTGTTTTATAACTTATACTAAGTTAGCTACTGTTTCTGAAAAAAATATTTATGGTAAAATGAAAATTCTGCGAATTGTCGGTAAAACTAGGGTCATCATGCTACTAGCGTTATTCCCGGTTGTGCCCCTAAAGAAGCCCGGGGTCCGCTTTGACACCTAATCCCAAGATTTGGCATAGGCACTAGTTTTACGAAAGCGACTGCCATCTGACCTTCCAACCCAGAGGGAACACTAGACCTCATTGGGATTAGACCGGTTTCCTCACGACCGATTCGTACATTTTTTTTGTGTGTAAGTATATGCTACCAGATTGATCCCATTATTTTCAAAAATCCAGTTGGATGATGGCATTCATGAGGAATTGAGGGAACTCCTCAAATATATTACGCACGCATGTAGTCATTTCGGTATTTTCTATAATAATGTAGTGAAGTGGAACTGATGATGAAGACCACAGATGTCTCCTGCAACTCTCCAATGATGGACTTAAAACTGTAAAAGTATGTCACAGATTCTGATATGATTCCGTTGAAACAGCAACTAATGAAGTGCCAATGGTCTCAGAATCACCTTTGTTGTGGAATCGACGGAACTCCTCAAATATTATCGGCCCACATACAGCGATTTGGTTATTTTCATCAATGTTCACGTGGTAAAGTGGAACGAAATGTGGAAAGTTCATGTGGCTCGGCGGAGTACTGAATTGAAGTTGGTTAAAACTTTGTTTTTAAAGTAAATTATTTCTATAGAGAAGGTTTATCAATCTTGTCGTGCCTATTATGTAAACAACTAAATATATAGTGGTAGTACCTATTTTTATTATACAGTATTTATACATATTTTCAGTGTAAGTACTGGCACCTTTATTATCCGGTGGCATCTTTATTATCCGGTGGCATCTTTATTATCCGGTGGCACCTTTATTATCCGGTGGCACCTTTGTTATCCGGTGGCGTCTTTATTATCCGCTGGCATCTCTATTATCCGGTGGCATCTTTAATATCCAGTGTCATCTTTATTTATCTACTAATACGCGGGTGGAGCCACGTGTGCAGCTAGTAGGTAACCTATAAAAGTTTCAAGTCAATCATTTCGTAACTACGAATAGCATTTTTTCCCACAAAATCTAAGAATATTACGCAATAAGGTCAAATGAATGCGGGTGTCTCTTGGGAGTGCTGGATGACCCAATTAAAATGAGAGTATCATCTCATTTTTCTATACAAACCTTTTTCATGGATGTGAAGAGTATTCAAATGACTGTTGACGTTCTTCACTTGATAATTTAAGGCTACATGAATAATTTTAAGGACCCTCTTAATGAATGCGAAGTTTCTTATTTACAACAACGGATGTTGGACGTATGTATCTACCTTGGTAGATACGAGTACCTTATGTTGTATCTTGATACAACACCATTGTTCGCAGTATGGAAATGAGAGTGTCCGTTTTATAATTAATTGGGTAACCTTAGGATTATTCCACGCAGAGTGCGGGTTTAAATAGCTACCTTTACATAGGCCGTTAGAACTAGTAAAGCGCTAAATCTCACTTGAGAATCTTACAATGACTGGTGTGTAAACGACTTGGTGTATTCTAATCTTATGTCTACGTATGTTTTAAGTAAATGAAATACAATAAAATTCATCCAACCAAATATTTTATTTTCCTATGAAAAGTGTACCTACCTGTTTTCTTTGCTATTTAATGTATCTGGTTCTCTTATTTTGATACGTTGTAAGAACAGTTTAAGAGGAGGTAGAGTGAATCGAATTTTTTGAGCCCCGATAAAATCAAATATAGTTAGGTAAACATTGCACAAATTTGCCCAATTTCATGAAATTTTCTGTTATTAAAATACTTTTGCCAACTACTAATGCCCGAACGTGATATCCAATCCAATTATCCATGCAGAGTTAAAGTGTAAATAGCGGGAAAATAACCGAGCTGGCTACTTTGACTAATACGTATTGATTATATTTCTAGGAATAACACTAAAAATATTGGATGTTGCCTGGGGTAAATACGTGATTAAGTATTAAGTTAACGTCAGGTTACATAGGTACCTATGATAAATAGATGCACATGCTCAAAGTAACAATTTTTCTTTATGATATGTCTTTAGCATGTCATTGAGAGCTCAGTTTTCACGTGTCTCTGCCATTCAAAATAAGAATAGGTAACAAAAACAAGAAAAGCAACGACAAAGGGGACGCGTGGCAGGGACACTTCATATTCGGGTTTACTAGCCCAAAACATAAACCGAAAATAAAATGAAAACCGCTAACATTATAAAGAGGAAAAGTGTGTGGTATTGTAAGTTTGTATGTACGGGTAATCACCGAAACTACTAATCCGTTATCAAATAATCTTTCACCAGTGTATGGAATGGATCATTGGGGTGGACATGGGCTGGGCTTATTGCACCCGCGGCTCTCCTTGGGTGGCGGAGGCGGAGCCGCGCGGCCAGTTACTATGAAATATGCAGCACTACATTAGCCTGCACATACATTACACTTACATTAACCTACGCATTGCGAATTTCATGTTTAATTCTACTGTGTTAATATGGATGTTGTGTGATGTGAGAAGCAACACGCAAGCAAGCAAGACGCTAAATAAAATAATAAATAATGATGTAAGGTCAGTCGGGGCAAGCGCGCCAACGGAGTAAATGCGCCTATCATACAGGACCGCTCATTGTGGCACTCTTTTTGGGGAGGCCTGTGTGGCACTGGACGTATTCTAGCTGATATGATGATCATATAAGATATCTATAAGTAGTACTAAAATATCAGTAGATTTCAATATGTCAAACATAACGTATTTTATTCCCTAATTCACCATCATTAAAAAAATAAACGCCTCTGACCGTCTATAGCCGCGTCCAAACGTCCAAATGTGGTTGACTGCATACATGGCATAAGCTACTATGAAGATTTAGCGGGATAGACTGCTGTCTATCTCGCTTTATCGTATGCCCCGTATACTGTCCGCTGCGCTCGGCTGTTTGGACGCGGCTATAGACTGTCGGCGGCGTTTATTCGAGGTATTAATATTCTTTATCTGTGTCAATGTATAAAATTGAGCAATCTTTTCGCCGTGGTATTTTTTATTGATTGTGGATAGATAATCCTTGTTTTAAATATTTTCTCGCAGTCGACTTGACAAGTAGTGTATAACTCTGGTCTAAAAGCCATATTACCCCTCGAACTATTTCCCCTCACTTCGTTCGGGATAACAACCATCTCGGGGTAATATGGCTTATTTTAGACGTCATACAATCTACTACTCCACTTCTTACGCTGGAAAAGTGTGTCATATTAGGCTTGTCATTGGCTTGGCTAAAGCCAATATGTATGATTTGGATAACATTCTATCAATCAATATTAAACTCCACCAATCAAAATACACATCCACAGTCAATCGGAACGTTGGGCTCTTTTTTGGTACGTAATCCCTTTTTAACTAATTTAAACGAGCGACCACACCGCTGCTCAAAATACGCTAACGCACTGTAAACGCAGCAAAATGTATGAAGAATACGTGACGCATTCGACACATCAACTCGTATACGCAGCGTAACGCACCGGTGTGGTCGCTCCTTAACTCTTTCGAAAATTTTGGTATATGGTTTCAACCAACCATATAGTTACATAACAATCGACTAACCAGAACACGGAATTTCTCAAAACATTAGGTGTTTTGTAGTCTAAGTATTCACAATTATTTAAAAAAAATAAAGGTCCGTCCGAACACACGAGCGCGGCGGACTGCGTATGTTTCGGGCATAAGAGTCCGCAGTAAGCTCGGTTCTCCATACAAACGTACTTACGCTCTCATTTTAAAACTATTTGGATTGTAACGAAACTTTGCATGTACAATGACATGAGGTATATCCAGTTAGTTTATGTAGCTACAGATACCAAAGTAAAAAAAATACAGCGAATTTAAGTTTTTCATACAATAGTAGTTTATGCAACTGATATATAATCAGAGGCCTTTTTACGAGTGTGGTTTTATGAAACGAGCGTCAGCGAGTCTCATAATAGGATCACACAAGTGTTTTAAGGCCAAATTATGTACAGTTTCATACACTACTTTATCTACACACATATCATAAGTACTCTAAGATGGGTTCAGAAGCCGTAGGAAAATGACCTGCATTGCTACTATAGTGCTACCTGTAAAATATCTTTGTTGCAATCGTGGCTGCATTTACGATATCCGGCGGAGTGTGCATATCGTTCTCGGAGTCACTACTACTCATATTTTCAACTAAAATGTGAGTTACAAACAACTTCTCACAATTCTACTTTCGTAACAACAAAAAACCAACAAAGAAATGACAACAGTAATAGCGGCAATTCGATCCTACGTCAAGAGTGTTTTTTTTAAATCATAGACAAACGAATGAAGTCCCTATTCTCATGTCACTCGAGATCAAATATCGTGCGGTTTATATTAAAAAAAACAGACTGAATTGACGTTTCACATCGATAACTGTTTTAATATCTATGAATACTAGAATAGAGACCCATATGAGTTTTGACAGCTGTTCCAAATTTAAACTCATAACCTTACAAAAATCTGTACTGTAATAACATTACAGTACAGATTAAACCTACTACCACAGACAAGAAAGTTCTCATGGTAAAATCGGTTGTAATAATGCTGGTTATTTCCTACGGTTTCTGAACGCATTTTGGAGCACTAATGATATGTGCGTAGATAAAACTTGTTTTTGCTGTATTTTGTTTGTTTTATAAACTGGGACCATATAAACTAATTACAGACATAGATATACCTCATGTCATTGTATATGCAAAGTTTCGTCACAATTCAACACGTAGTTTTAAAATGAGAGCGTAACTACGTTTTTATGGGAAGGTGAAATTCGGCCGAGCTTACTGCGGACTCATAAGAAATAAGAGAATGCGAGAGAGAGAACAGAATGTCTCGCTCTATCTATAGCTTCTGTCACACCGCGGTCGCACCATACAAAACAGCCAGTCCCGGTAAACGTGATAATCATAATCATATTTTTTTTATAATAATTCATATCACATGTAAAAAATATCTAATAAGTAGTTCATATTTTATTACAATAAAAAACGAACAAAATAGTTCATCAAATACTTACCAGTATATTATTATGTAGTACACAAGTCGTAATTAAAAGTTAAGCTGTAAAAGGTATCCTCGATAAGCCATCGTTTAAGCCTCGATTTATAACTGACCAGTGAGGGTGCTGTATTCTGCATGGGGGGTATATGCCATAATCGCCACGCTTGGCATGGGGGTTGGCGATCGCAGTGTTTCCACCGAACTCCGGACCGGTCCTTGTGGCACTCCTTGGGGGAGGCCTATGTCCAGCAGTGGACGTCTTTCGGCTGATATGATGATGATGATGATGATGAGTGACGGTGCTTCTGTGACATGGGCCGGCAGTCGGTTGTTGTGCTCTTGGTGATCACGACCCTCAGCCTTGAGGAACCAACGAAGAAGAAAAAGATTAATTAAGATTCCTGTTTGATATTTTTTTTTTGTTTTTTTGGTGCAATTACATTTCAGAAAATGTGGATTAAATGAGAATTTACGGTTTATTTAGTTATTTTTTCATACACCGGGGAAAAGGTAACACTGATTTCACGCCGATCACGCCGCCGCCGCCGATGATGCTGCCATCGGCGCATACCTCTAGTAGCTACATATGCAATTCTCTTGTGCCTAATTCTTCTTGGCATATGTTTAACGGACTACCAGATAAAGTAAAATATAACGCCAAAAAAATACTTTTTACTACCAAAAATAGTAAATGATCACCAAAATGTTATCTCCATTTTAATGTGAAATAGTAACCCAAATTATAACATCTTACTATCCTATTAAATAAAATGCTATTCTAATAAATCATTGTTAATCCAAAAATAGTTAAATGATCACCAAAATTTTATCTCCTATTAATGTGAAATAATAACCCAAATTATAACATCTTACTATCCTATAAAAGAAAATTCTATCCTAATAAATCATTGCTAACCCAAAAATAGTAAATGATCTCCAAAATTTTATCTCCTATTAATGTGAAATAATAACCCAAATTATAACATCTTACTATCCTATTAAAGAAAATGCTATCGTAATAAATCATTGCTAACCCCAAAACAGTAAAATAATTTCCTAAATTCGACGGAGCCCCGCTTTCGTTTCTGGGACTCAAGTCTCCCGCCCTCCGCCCGGGCTCCCGCCAGAAACTCGCTTCTGTCTCCGCGGGCTTTTATATACACTCTAGGGGTAGGACAGACGAGACCACGTGGTAACATGCATACACTTTATGGCAATCATAGTGGGTTATTTAGGTAGAAATATTGTATTAATTTGCTCGCCAAGATTTGGTGATCATTTACTAAATTTGGTCTTCGAATACAATACAATTTAATGTGCGTTCGTTACTAAAACAGCTAGTACTATTGTAATGGTAGATTTATTATATTTGGTGTTCAGTATATTTTTTTGGTAAAAGAACTTAGGGTATCAAAGCATTTTTTGGTGGTAATTATATTTGATGCCATTCTTCTTTACCATGGGTATATACGTTCAGTAACTAGACGTTGGGTTTTGTCATCCGTGTCAACGCTTGACAACCTTGTGTCCTAAGCATAAGTTTCAGTCAAAACAACTTATAAGTGGTACTATCGACAACACAGCTAACTGACCATCGGTGCACCTTAAGTGCATTGTAATAAGGTTCTATATAAACATAGGATAGTCAGTTAACAGTGTTGTCGTTTGTACAAGCTTTTATAGCCGACCGTAGTTTTTTTTGCACAATCATCAACTACTCGTTGAGAGGGTTCTAATGAGCCCAAACACGACGGACGACCTTTTGTCTCCATTATCAGATAAGCTCGGTGGTGCAATTTTATTGAGTTTTCGCCAACATAAGTATGCCAAATTTCAGCTCAATCGGATACCGACAAAAGATGGTTTATTTTTTTTTAAACACAACTTGTATACGAACATGCAAGCACACAGCATGTAAAATTGATAGCTTTCAGTGGCAAAGCGTCAAACCAGCCCCGGGAAAGTTAGTATAGGTACACTTTTTCTTGAAGAGCGATTACGTAAGTCGCTCAAATTACTTACAGTTTGCTCTTCTACAGGAGGTACATTTTGTTGTCCTAAGCTAAGGGTCGTAATGACTTAGCGCTCGAGTTCTCGATTACTTTCGTGGTATCATAATTTATTTTTGAAAAATTACATGTTCGCAATGCTCGCGATTTCTACAGCTCACTGAGCCACTTCTATTATATATTTAACTAGCTGCGCCCGCGCGGCTTCACCCACGTTATGCAAAGAAAGCAGGCAAAGCCGCTATAAAATATAGCCTATGTCCACCCAGAAAGTATACCTACTATACACAAGTGAAATAATTTATTAAATCTGTCCCGTGGTTCCGGAGATTACTCATTACATATAAACTTACAATGCTACAATCTCACCGACCTTTCCTCTTTACAATATTAGTATTCATAGATGAGGACTGACTAAATATACTCACTCTTAGTATTTCACTAAATGTTGCGTTCTTCACCGTTGTTATGTTACATAATCAGTATCTATATGAAAAGTTGGTAGCTTCGAAAGCTATTGCCAGCAGGAAAATCAGTTAATCCTTACAAGAGGTTTTGGGCTAACCAGGCTATTACTCACTTGACTTTCGGATAGCACTATTTTCTTGACCGACATTATCTTTACGCTGTCTAACTTTGGATCTTTCTTTATGGTCGAACGTAACGCTATGTAAACTGCTACTACTACAAATGAAGTTGGTTTATATTTTGTTTTCATGAAAAATAACATTAACATAGGCAAGTGTCTTCTTGATTGAGGATAAATAAAATAATATGGTCGTGTTTCCGCAGTCGCAACTGAAGCCTTTTCATATATGATACCCCATTTGACCTAATTACTAAACTGCATTTTGGCCCCTCCGCATAACCGTAATTTTTCATAGAAAATAAACTGTGTTATTTATTTACCTCTGCGGTACGTTTGGATGTCTCACCACATCCTTGTAGTTTGTATTTGATAACAAAACATACCTATGCCATAATAGTAGATTGTTTGACAAGGGTCTAAAGTAAGCCATATTACACACGAGATAGTTATTTTCCCTAACGAAGTGAGGGGAAATAGTCCGTGGGGTAATATGGCTTTTACACCAGAGTTATACATTACTTTTCACTTCGACTGCGAGAAAATAGTAAAAACAAAGATTATCCATCTACAATCAACAATTATACCACGGCGAAAAGATTGTTCAATTTGGCGCCATTCTTTTTAATAAATTGCTCTGACACAGATACAAAGTATTCACACCACGAATAAACGCCTCTGACCGTCTAATAGCCGCGTCTAAACGGCCGAGCGCGGCGGACAGCATACGCGGGGCATACGATAAGGCGAGATAGACAGCAGTCTATCACGCTCAATCTTATCATAGCTTATTTCATGTTGGGACGCGCCTATAGTCGGTCAGTGGCGTTTATTTTTTTAAATATTATGAATTAAAAAACACCTAATGTTTAAAATGAATTCTGTTTCCTTATTGGTCGATTTTAATGTCTATAGCTGTATTCTGGTTAGTTGATAGCAAATACTAATGTTTAAAAAAAAGTTGATATTGGTGGATGTGATACGTTGAACTGTTTTGATTGGTCAAATTAAAATGTTTTATAAATCTTAAATATGTATACATATTTTAAATGTACTACTTTAGCCCCCCTTCCTAAGCCTAATATAAGATGTGAAAAAAAGTTTGACTAATAATCCTGATACCATTGACTTTTATTTTAATTATGTTACTTGATAATTCATTATTACTATTTCTTTTGACTGTTTGCTGCCACTGACTCTTCTTTTTTTTAATAATTGTCTCTTTTGTCTGACTTCTCTTCTTTTATTTCATGTACAGTTTATAAATGTGTGTGTTTTTTATCTATAAATAAAATGTATTTGCATGTATTGTTATGTCTTTAGACCAAGTAAATAATTGATTATGATTTTTTGATTTTTACCAAGCAACAGGTATTTTGCTCAACCCTGCCAAAGGGTAAATAGGTACCTACTTATAGGTATATGTAAATTTTGCGATAAAAACAGATGTGTTAATAAAACACCTTGGATGGAGAGGGAAAATCCAATATTTTAGGTTGAGACGCACATCCTTCTTGCAGTTCATTGTAAGCTGTCTTTGTCCCTTACGTGAGCCACTAGGTAGGTATATCGAGAAAGTGTACTTACCCGATAAGCCCTTCACCGCTTGGTCAACTATACACAAGTTCATATAATGAACAACTCTTGTTATTTCTACTACCAGAGTCGTTATTCAAGCTAATTGAAACTGTTAGGTATATATGTTTCAACCTCCCTTTGTGCATATTCCGAGCACTCCTGCGGTCTCTGGAGTTAGGGACATTTGCACTTTGAATACGTTGAGTTATGCGCAATATTACATTTGCACTAACATAATAAGCTAGTTAAAACGATGAAACGAGGTGACCTAGGCCTATTATACCTACCTACAGAGCAGGGTTGCGTTCGGCAGGGATTTATTCGAATTTCAAGTATAAAACAAAGTCGCTTCCCGCTGTATGTCCCTATGTATGCTTAGATCTTAAGGCGTGTATACCCGCTAAAGTCCTTGAGCGTATGGGCGGAGCCTCGACCCTCTCCCCGCGCAAGTCGCACAACCCGCCGTCGTTTATTAAGCGTTACATAGATTAAGTTACAGACGCGTCATCGCGCATCGTTACCAATGCAAGGGTGGACGTGGGTGGGTGACATTCGTCATGCTTAATTGAAACGTGATATTTGTCATACATAAATTACATAATTGATTAAGTTCAAAAATTATGTCTCTACTATTATAATACTATTTACTTACAATTAGTGTAGTTCCGTCAGCACGGCTAGCACGAGACGGCCGCGACATACACTCGATTTTTTCGCACTATCGGTCTCTCTCTTATTTATTGACTTTAGCGGGTATACAAGCCTTAACTGACCATTCTGTATTTATACAAGAACCTTATTACAATGCACATAAAGTGCACGGATGGTCAGTCAGCTGTCTTGTCCATAGTACCTACTACTTTACAAACCACGAAATAGATGGTCCACTCTATGCAACAAAATTATCTGTCACTAAAAACTAAACTATACGCAAATGTTTATTAGTTACCTACTATACGAATCACAAAACGGATTGTCCACTCTATGCAACAAATATAGTCCACAATTTCCACAAATATTTAAAATTTTCGGCGCAGCGCAAATTGACACAGGTCCGTCATGCAACGTGTCTCGTCCCGCACTGACCGTAGGGACGAAAACGGGGAGGCGTAGGAACTTTGGCGGAATATTACAGAAAACGAGATAAATTTTTAAGAAAATAAAGAAAGTAAGAAAATGATGCCCTTGTTCATTCTTTTATGAAGAAAGTTATAAAATTTCATATTATTCTGATAAAAAATGGAGCAGTAAAATGGTTACAAGTGAAAAAATAGGGGTGACTTTAGATTTCTTTTTCTCTAATTTTTATTGTTAAAATGGATTTCTACGAAAACTATGACCCGTCGCATATCTTGCAGATTATCATATATTTTATTTATATATTTATATTTTTCTACAGCAAAAATGTTACGTTATAATGTATAAAGCGGTTACAAAACAACTCATTTTCATGAAAATTTCGAATGTGGAGCCTTAAAAACTACGCAACGGAATTTGATGCGGTTTTTTTAAATAGATAGTGATTCAAGAGGAAGGTTTATATGTATAATATAGTACCCGTGCGAAGCCGGGGCGGGTCACTAGTACATTATAATCTGTCAACATCAAAAAAAATTCAACACGCCTAAATACTCTATTCCATAAGGTTGAGATTAGAAAAGCCGTCCGTTAATCGTCACGCGATTTCATTTCAATGTAAATTACCGTCTTAGCTACCTACTGCAGATGCCGCTTTAGGACACTAACATGGCTCGCAAGAGATATACCTATTACCAGAATAATGGGTTGGCAGTATAAATAAAAGCGGAATATTGTCACCGTAAACAATGACGCAGCTATCAGCTCCTCAGACCTTATTGAAAATGATTTTTTGTACATGCAAAACAGGATTTGGTGCATCCTCTGGAAATGTGGAAATAATAAATATGTACAATGTGTTTTTTCTTATATCATGGGTCTAAAGGCAAGTAATGGGCGGTCTAAATTAAAAAGTTTCGAGCCAGTGAGTAAACTGCAAAAAAGTTTCAATAATGACTACGGTAACAGACAGCATGGTAATATATCAGAAATTTCACTTAAGTTAAGTAAGTGAAATTTAAATGAATTACGCCATTTACTCGGATTTTTTATTGGCAGCGTGACGAGACCGACGCGAAGCAGCTGACAATCACCGCGGCGACGCGCACGGCGGGGGGCCGCTACACGTGCGAGGTCTCAGCCGACGCGCCCTCCTTCCAGACCGCGCAGGTCCACACACACATGCACGTCGTCGGTGAGTACACAGCGTAACGAGACCGACGCGAGGAGCTGACGATCACCGTGTCGACGCGCACGGCGGGCGGCCGCTACACGTGCGAGGTCTCAGCCGACGCGCCCTCCTTCCAGACCGCGCAGGTCCACACACACATGCACGTCGTCGGTGAGTACACAGCGTAACGAGACCGACGCGAGGAGCTGACGATCACCGTGTCGACGCGCACGGCGGGCGGCCGCTACACGTGCGAGGTCTCAGCCGACGCGCCCTCCTTCCAGACCGCGCAGGTCCACACACACATGCACGTCGTCGGTGAGTACACAGCGTAACGAGACCGACGCGAGGAGCTGACGATCACCGTGTCGACGCACACGGCGGGCGGCCGCTACACGTGCGAGGTGTCGGCCGACCCGCCCACATCGTCGACCGTCGGTGACTACAGTTGTGGTTACAGGGTGACGAGACTGACACGAAGCGGTTACGATGCGGATCAGGCTGTATTTATGGACAGGCTGGGTGATCGGCGGTGCGGGCCCCGCGTCGTACGCAAGTCATCCAAACAGAAACACATGGCGTTGCATAGGAATGTTTACAGAGGCGTCAGAGTTTACATAGTCACCTGGGGCGTTTTGTTGAACGCGGTCTTTCGCCTCACTTCACCCGTCACCCCAAACAAAACTAGACCACGGGGTCGTTATTATTATTACGGTATACATAGTAAGGGATTAAGGTGCGACAACACCGCTGCTTAAAATACGCTAACGCACCGTAAAACGCAGCAAAATGTATGAAGAATACGTGACGCATACGACACGTCAACGCGTATACGCAGCGTTAAGCATCAGTGTGGTCGCTCCCTTATTTGTCTCACCTCAGCCGTCGCACCTAACGAAATTAGACCTACCAACCCTAAGGAAGTGGCATCTCCCTAGACAATAGCCATGCTTAGACGAAACATAAAAAGAACTAGTCTTGGAAAAAGTGTACCTACTCTTTTAATAGAAGTACTAATAAAAGGTAAACAAATGTACCAACCCGTACTAACAAATTGGGTACAGGTAGGTAGGTTTTGCTTGGATTGACACTAAGTAGATTAATTACTAACTTGCAGTTTCTCATTTGATTCTGACGCCCGAACCATACGCTTACTGATCCCTTTCTGATTGCGTCCCTAAGCCCGCGCTCTCTGATATGCCTGTCTTCATCTCACTACGGACTTGTAAAATAGCGTTAGCGTTACCTCAAAAAAAATGCCTAGCCTTGTATTAAGACAACCAAATAAATGTAATAAGTAACACATTTCTTCATCTTTTTCCGGCTAGTCCTTTTTACTATGAGTTATTTCGTAGCCAAATGAATAACGATATCCAGCTGCTCCCAATGTTGTTATGTTAGAAACGGTCGGGAAATTGAATTGACGGCGGCGGCGTACTGTATGGCCAACGGCGACGTCTGATGATAATGGTAATAATTAATTACTTACCCTATACGTAGATGTTTATTTTTCATCTACTGTAAACGATATGGCTTGAATTACAGCTTCTAATGAGGGCAATAATATTAATGTTGGTGGGTAAAGGCAGGCATTCGGTAAGATTATGTTCCCATATTTAATAGTATAATGATGCTATGAACTTTTGACATCGAACGTCGCTTTGAATGTACTGCACACCAAAAGCTTACTACTCTGTGAAGGAGTTCCTAGATGAATTTTATTAGAAATTGAATGGATTGTAACTGTATCACATTATTTTAAAACTTTAGTTAATATAAATTATGTAATTCACAGGTTGATGGATATTGTTTGATTAATACAAATTGTTGAGGTCGCATCATCTACAGGGGGAGCGGGGGCGCGACGGGCCTAAACCTGTTGGTCGAGTAATGCGGGCCGAATCCGCCGCCCGCGACCCCACGCCCCACTCTCACATACGTTGCCATACAAGCAACACACGCGCTATACTATCGGACGCGTAGTTAAGATATCACATATTTTATATTTAACTTTGTGGAAACGAGATTATAGAAGTCTAGAAAATCTATGTCTTCATTATTTTC
This sequence comes from Epinotia bilunana, assembly GCA_947049275.1. Taxonomy (NCBI): domain Eukaryota; kingdom Metazoa; phylum Arthropoda; class Insecta; order Lepidoptera; family Tortricidae; genus Epinotia; species Epinotia bilunana. Next base: position 29,088,275 of record OX346253.1, read on the forward strand.
AACTAAGACCCCTAAGTCTTAAACACAAATGATATCATATTATATTCCACCAGGGCACCGCGGAAAAACGGTGTGGCAAATAACTAATTATTTGCTACAAAGAGTGAAATGGCCTTTCAATTTTTCCTTCAACCTCATTTGGCAAGAGAAACGGCACCCTGATCACTAACGTGTAAAGTTTCTCGGCGGGGTCGTAACCACCTGCACGTAACGGCGGGCAGTAATTGCCTAAATGATTGTGTAACTTTTTTACACCACGACGGTGGAAAACACCGCAGCCTATGGACGGTCGTGACTCCAGTCTAGTTATATTTATTTATGCATACGTTGCTCACCCTTTATTGATTTGAGGATTCGTTGTGTAACACACCTACAGAGAAACGTAGGGCCCTCACTCTCATAACAGCGTGCCCCCGGGAGCTGTGGCGACCCTTATGTCTTACAGTTGTAAGCAGCCCCCCTATTCTGTAACTTGTTTTTAGCACACCTCAACGCTCACCCACAAATATATCTTGACACCGCGATGCGTAGTAACTAAGCGTCGGTGGAGGTCTAGTTTCATGACGGGTGACCGCCGGGGTGAGCCGTATTAGCGCTTAGCGAATAACAGCCCTGCGGCGCTACCACGAACTTCGAAAGTCGAAGTTCGGATATTTCCATCTCTATCGCACTCCCTAACTCGAGTGACAGGGATGCATGTATACTGAACGTGCACTTCGACTTTTGAAGTTCGTGGTAGCGCCGCTGGTGTTTTCTTGTACCGCATTTATGAACTTCTGTGTAGATTACTCGGAAAATCGTCACTGTACACGCATGGTATAGACAAATACATATATTCGATTAGAAGCGTTCATATAGTAAATGGTGGAGAGTGTACTGGTCTAGAACATAAATCTCACGCAACAAATATATCATGTGCACACTTGTATGTATAATTAGTTTTCTCACTTTATTTTTAAAAACAATTACATTCAATGTGTGTAACAAAATGAAAAAGTATACCCTGTGTACGAATACCGTGTGTAGGAACATAACATTCCTGCATGTAATTCGCGCCTGGAACAGAAATGAAGCAATGAAATATCAGAGAAATGAAGTAATAAAGTTATTAAACATAATACATATTATCTAGGCTACATTTAATGTTTTGTTTTCCATAAAATAACAAAATGTAGTTCGGTTTTAACAAAGACTCATTAAACTGGTTAAACCGAATGTCCGTTACATGTACTGACAGGGTTAGGTTAGGTCAGGTATTAATATTTGATCTAACAGAAAATTTTACTGACCTTTATATAACCGAACCTAAAATATCGCCAAAAAGATCAGTCGGCCTACTTGACTGTAAGTAACTAGTACCTACGCAGTTTTCCAAAAACTGGTTAAAAAATCCAGTACCAATCCATTTATATAGGCGGTTGTCACACTGCCGCCGCGTCTCGTTGCGAGACGCGGAGCAACGGGCTCGCATGAGGAGACAACGCACCAACGTCCGAGTTTTCTCCGCATCTCCGTCCGGACCTGCGATGCGCGACGTCCCGCGTTCTTGCACTAAAATCCGTACGGCACTGCGGAGCTCGGTGTGACACACTCTGCGGCACGCACCGCAACGCGTCTCCGTCCGAGTGCGCGAGTCGTCGTGCGTCTCGCTCCTCCGCGCGTCAAGGCGGAGCCAGTGTGTCGTACCATGCGATTTTTCTATACAACATCAAGATTCTACATACAAAGTTAAAAAACGCATCAACGGACGCCGCTGCGAGATGCGGAGCAGTGTGACGACCGGTAGTTAATACTTATATGGCGGTAGCTTTCACTCATAGTATATCTCGGTATTCGGACAGTATAAATGGCACTTACAATTTACATATCAGGTAATTTTCCTTACAAAATCCACCGGCCATTGTACTCTGGCACGGAGAGCTAATTGGGAAGCCGCCTACTAATATATGAAGAGCTGGCTTCTACTCCAGCGACAAGGGCCAAGTTCTTCAATGATGATGACGACGACGATAATGATGGTGATACTTAATCTTAAGTAAAAACTAAATTTAAACGTTTAAATGATTGCCCGTAGACCTACCGCAGTCGGATCCAGTGCTGATCGGCATGAAACAACGTTACCGCGCCGGCATGACCCTCAAGGCAGAGTGCTTCAGCAAAAACGCGATGCCCGCCGCCAACTTGTCCTTCTTCATCAACAGCGAACCCGTAAGTACCAGTGAATATACACACTGCGTCTACTCGTAATCTTATAATGCGGAATGAGACGAGACGGATGACTCATCCCAAACCCTTTTTACAATAAGAAATAATAGGACGATAATATAATAGGAATATAGTTCTCGTAACTTACCCTTTTTGGCAAGTGGAACCCAATTAAGGTTAGAGGAGCATTTCTCAAATTTGTGTTAACTATTTCCATTCAGAATCAGGAGTTTTTTCGACCCTGGTAGGACAAAAACTTTCCCAAAGATCTCCTGTTCTGAAAGTTGACTTTTCATGGGTATATAGCCGGGTGGAAAATTGCGTTTTCTCCCCTAGGGTGGAAAGTAATTTTTTTTATTGTTAAGTTCAGCCACGGAGTCGAAGAAAATTGAGTTAAGTCATATTATTGAAATAAAAGCTTTACCTACATATATAAGTATCTAAACTCAGCAATTGCCCGTTGTATTGTATAAGCCCGTCGACTAATGAGTCGACGGGCTTATTACAATGTACAAGTAAATATTAAAATTCTGTTACAGTCTATTTTTTTATTGTAATTATAGAAAATCAACATTCAAAATCATTCCTGTAAATTTCGGCTGCCCGCCATAATGCCATACTTTCTTTTCTTGACGTTTCGGCATGGCCTTCTAGATTAGTCGCGTTGCGGCCTAGTCGATTACAATCTAGTAGGCCGTGCAAGTAGCCAGTGCGAAAAGTTTGTAGGTTGGATATATGTGTAACTATTTTATTTAGGTATATACTTTTAATATACCTTGTATACAATGAACGTGCAGTATTCTACTTTCCTCACAGTCGAAATGAAAAGTAGAGTGTTTAACTCGGGTGAAACTACCCATTTCACCCTCGAACTATTGGCGCACTTCGTTCGAGCGCCAGAAGTATCTCAGGTGAATTGGGTCACTTTCAACCCTTGGTTAACAATCTACTATTCCTATTGTGTTAACACATTATGGAGGTAACACTATAGGAAAGTTCAAAAATGTATGGACATTTTGGGACACTTTTTTTCTCGTATTGGGATGAAAAGATCGTGATTTTGAGTACAAATAACATAAAAGATTCAGAAATTTTCCGAAAAAATGAAGTGGCATTTTTTTTGAGAAACGCTCAGAGCTTATTGTTTATTTTTGAATAATAATAATCTATATATATATAAAAGAAGAAGTGCTGACTGACTGACTCATCAACGCACAGCCGAAACTACTAATGTTAGAGAGTTGATTTTTGCACAGTAGGTTACTTTTATAACGTGGGCTAGGGATAAGAAGGGATTTTTGGAAATACCTCCCATAAGGGGGTTAAATAGGGGTGCAAAGTTTGTATGGGGGAAACTTTTTTTTGAGCTAAAGACTTGAAACTGTAGAAAGATTACTTATTAGAATACAAAAAAGTACTTTCTGCGTTTTAAAAAATTCCACCCCTAAGGGGGTTAAATAGGGGTGCAAAGTTTGTATGATGGAAACTCTTTTTTTAAACTAGACTTGAAACTTTCTAGAAAGATTACTTATTAGAATACAAAAAAGTACTTTCTGCGTTTTAGAAAATTCCACCCCTAAGGGGGTTAAATAGGGGTGCATAGTTTGTATGGAGGGAACTTTATTTTACCAGCTAGATACTTGAAACTTTGTAGAAAGATTACTTATATGAATACAAAATATAATAGGGGTGCAAAGTTTGTATGAGGGAAACTTTTCCGTTTGAGCTAGAAACTTGACATATATGTACAAAAAAGAACTTTAATCGTTTTTGAAAAATCCACCCCCAAGGGGGTTAAAAAGGGTTAAAAAGATTAATTATTATAACATAAGCAATTACTTCCAGCGTTTTAGAAAATTCTATCCCTAAGAGGGTTAAAAAGGGGTGCAAGCTTAGATGAGAAACACTCATTTTTGAGCTGGAGACTTAAAGCGTTGTATAAAGATTTCTTATCAGAATAAATAAAAGATCTTTCAGCGTTTTGGAAAATATCCACCCCTGAGGGGGTTAAAACGGGATTCAAGGTCTATTATACCCACTCACTTGCTTTCATATTTTAAAAAGGGTAGCCTAAACTGCTTCTAATTTTTCGTTATCAAGGCAGCCCATACTTCGATTGGCAACCACAGTTGCCACCATCAGTTTAGGAGTCTGCGAAATAGGCAACTGTGGTTGCCACAAGCAAGTGAGTGGATATGGAAACCAAGAATATGTTATAGTAAGAGATTTTAAACTTCGGTCTTAGCCTGTATGTTAAAAGACTACAAAACTGATTTCAGAGTTTATTGAAATTCATTCCCTATAGGGGTTAAAGGGGGTTTCAAAGTTTATATGGAGAGCAAAACATTTTTAAAATAAGGGATTTGTAACTTCTGTTTTACACTGTTTTAAATTGATTCCATAAGGGGGACACATTCATCCCCTAAATGGGTTAAAAGGAGTTGGATGTTTGTACGGGGAACAAGAAAATTTTAAAGTAAGGGATCTGTAACTTCGGTTAAAAACTAGGAAACTAATTACAGCGTTTCTTAAAATTCATCCTCTACGGAGGTTAAAAAGGGTTGGAAGTAGCAGAAAAGTAGGTTAGATTATGTTAGAACCACGACCCTTACAGAACCGAATAGCTACCAGAAATGTAGGTTAGGTTAGGGTAGAACTGGGATGCTCCCAGAATCGAAAGGTAGGTAAGTAGGTGCGGATTATTTTGTCAATTAATTTTTTTTTTTTGGTAAATCAGAATAATTTTATTCTCTAACACCATTAAATGGGGACAGCGGATGGAGATGGAAAGTTCTACGACTTCAGTAATGTAGCTTTCTTTAATACATTATGAAAAATATACAATTTAAGTTGAAACCTGAAACGTCTGTTGAAGATTTTTAAGATATTTAGATGTGTAAAAACAGAGTTTTTAATTTAAACTAATGAACTCATCGCACTGTTACCTTTTACGCTTAATCCCTGAACGGATTTAGATGAAATTTTCCGTACAGATAATTTGAGACCCTAACTTACCCTAGTTTTTATCTCGGAAATCATCCCTTAAGATGGCAGAACTTTGTTAAGGGCAGCGATAATTAAGGATAGTCAGCTAGTATTTAATACATTTGCCCAGACTTTACGTAGCTTTTTCGCTTCCGTTTGATAGTGCTGGTTCTTTTTAGCTGTTCAATTTTATTTATCTCATTCATACATCATTTCATTAAACAAAAATCTTTTACTGCCCACATCCGGTTATTGGGCATAAACTAATTGATAACTGACTAATTAATGATGTCCTGCATCCTTCAGAATCCAACCTCTTTCATGCCGGTGTTTAAGTCTAATAGCTGGAAAAAATATACATTACTTTTTAATATAATTTTCACGTAGCGATCACCATACTTGTGGCTCCTATTTTCTTTTGAGTAGTATAATAAGTATACTTACATATCCATTTCTGTACATTATTCAAATTACGAAACCGTATTTTATGATAATTATAACGTTTCTCATAAATGGGTTTACATTAATTTGGCTTAGTAAAAATAAATATAGACGACTGTGTTGACTGCTACTTAGGCTACAAGATGTTTTTAAAATTGTGGAAATTTATTTTAATATTCCCACTGTTTATTTATTTTATTACATATTTTTCTCACTGTTGTGTGTATATATTTACGATACTTATCTATCATTCTCACTCATCCTGGAAGCAGCTCGCAACCTGTGGGATAATGTCATATTATTATTTGCCGCAGTTCGATCAAAATGTTTGTAGGTACAATTGTTTGATCGTAAAAAAATGCAAAATTGTTCAAGATATTGCATATGCGCCAGCCGGGCTAGCACACTAATCGGCCATATATTTATGTTCGAACGTATAACTTTACGATTGTGCCCATTTTTACGTTATTTAGCTAATATGATAATCTCGCAACATATATTTATGCCATAGCGTAAAATATATATGTAGGAAAAAGGAGTTTAGTGTACTATAGTGTTGCCAATATGTACAACCGTATTTCTACCAATTATTACATTCATTTCATTCATTCAATCGTAGTCTATGGTTAGAGACCCAATATAATACTACTTAATGAAAGAGTACGGCCACTCGAAAGGGTAAGGGTGCCTCCAGGCATAGCGTATTTGACGCCGGTCAAAGAGTATAATAAGTATGCCGGTGCAACTTCCTTGCCTGTTAGTCGGCCTGCCGAGATATTAGGTAACTGATGTAAGGTGATGCCATCCTGAAATCAATGTAGGAGTTGGTCAGGTTTCTTGAAGATGCGCATATTATATATAAATGTATTCGTAGGCCTTTTAAATAAAATAAAATTACCTTGTAAGTTCCGGTGCGAAACAGTCAGGTCCAAAATACGTAAACACGGGGTACGATTAATACGCGATATCGAAATCCAATGGTCAAGCGAAAAGTCGTAGAAAAGTAATCAATCCAAACAGCAAACGAATAATAATAAGTTTTGAAACTGAAACCGTGTGTTGTGACAGAAATTTGACAAATATCCTGCGGCCAATTGTATCGTTTTCATAGTGTTAAAATTTATCTGGGGTCTCGAGTGACCTACATAAAATTTCGTTCGTCAACGGTTCATATCGTCACGTTTTATGTGCCAAAATCAAGAGCAGGTTAGCTTTTGACGTAAAAAAATTAGTTTTATGTACAAGACATATAAATGGTCACATTTTACGTAGATGACGGTATACCATGTTAGCTCATGACGGTAAAATTTTATACATCGGTTGTGGACATAAAGGTAGCTATTTGACTATACAAAACAAAACTGTATCGTAAAAAACCTGTGTTCAATTTTGGAAGGAGAAATTGGAGAGCTGAAGCATAGTCGAACTTTATCTATGGACGAAACGTTCCATTGACTCTTCATTCATTACCAGGAATGTCGACCAGCGTCTCAAATCGAGATAGGAACTGAATTTGCAGGCTCTATGCAATCTCGCAATTTGATTGTTATTGATCTCGAGAGCACTGAGAGTTGTATCCGAGATCTAAGGCTTTACTAGCAACACAATGTATATGAGATTGCAGTTTGTAGTTTGATAACATTGTTTAATAAGAACTGTATCTGATACGACCAACTCCGTCCGCTGCCGTTCTATGCAGAGCTAACCTAAGGCTCCACACAAGTGACACATATCTTTGTAGCTTAGCTTGTATGAAAACTTACATTATGAATGCAGCCTTAGGGCCGGTGGTTTCAAACGTCGATAATCGAAAGTGCCGTGTACCTACGTTACAATCCACCACCAAATTTAAAGTCCGCATAATTTCTCTGTCTGCCACTCTATTATATTAACAGCGACAGAGATATATTTAAATATCAAACTCTTTATACTTACATTCATATTTTAACGAACACCGCTTATGACTCCCGACAGATTGTTGCGGCCCACCCTATGTTTCTCTTCAGCGATTTCACTATTTAGCATAAGACCGCCTGTTGTCTACTCCTACGTGTTATTGTTTCGGTTTCTCTTTGTAACTGCTTCGTGTGCAAGTATATTTTTTGTATTATATTCTACTAGCTTCCGCCCGCGACTTCGTCTGCGTGGACTTGGGATAAAAACTATCCTACATGTTAATCCAGGCCACTATCTACGTTAAAAATTTCATCCAAACCGGTTAGCGTGACTGAGTAGCAAATATCCAAAGATCTTAAACATCCAAACATCCAAACTTTTGCATTTATTTAGTAATAGGATAGGATAAGTAGGTTTGTACAGTCAGCGTCATATAGTTGATAGCAGCCAGAGTGGCCAAATATTTCGTAAACCCTTATTCTTACAGTAATAAAGATGTGTACCGAACTATTTCGCTACCATGGCTGCTACTAACTATATGACGCTGACTGTACTAAGGATGTCACAGATCAGGGAAAATATTTTATTTTGAAAAAATTAAATATTTAATCGTATGGTTTGTTTGGCCGCCTTAAATAAAATGGACTTGTAGGTAAATAGACATTTCATAATTTTAACATGAAAACACTGCTACATTCATGCAACATCGACTTAATCATGTACTGACCTTCCGACAGGCAACATCTCGAATATATCCGTGTGCTTCTTGCGTTCCATTTGTATTGAAGCTTCTATATCTGCTAGAAGTGCCTTAGACTTTTGATGATCGGTGAGACAGTGAGTGACAAAATTAAGAAACTTTGACTAGTTATAATTTTTAAACCACTGGTTCAAATTGGATGAAATTTGAAATATATTTTGGTTATACAATGCATGCTTGGTTACTGAAAATTCAGGCTTCTAGTTTTATCCACAACGAAGTTATAGGGGGGTCGAAAATGGCCTGAACTGCTTCGAGAAAAGAATGGTACGGCCGTGCAGCTCGCTGTTTTGCTCGACTTGGCGGGGACACTGTAATCCTATTATTTATAAAAAAAATTATACTCGTTGACTTTATTGTTTGAGTTAAGACTTCGTACACCAAACTAAAATCACATACTTTTTATTATGGAGGTCCCAACTCAACATTTTAAAACTGTTTAGACAACTAAAATAAATTTGACCAATCACGTGGCGCCTTTACTGAACTACATATAATTTGACCAATAGAAAGTAAAAGACATCGACGAGAAAAAAGAAAAAGCCGTTGGCTGCGCTTCGTTTCAGCAGGGCTTAGATTTTCAATAGATACCAAGTTTGTTTAATTAGGTCAGTTGACTCGTAGAAAAAGTGTTGTAAACAATAGTTATATAATTAGATTTTAAAGTCTCTTACCTTACGAGTAAGCAAGCAAGCTTCGTGGACTGAAAAAGCATACATTATATAACGATCGCATAAAATACAATTTTGCATGCCTACATGGCAGAACATTTTATTAAAATAAAAACAGCACCTTAAATATAAGATCAATGTATACTTGTGTTCTAGCAAATAAAAATCTTGAAGCTTGTACATCCTGACATCTGGACATACGAACGAATTTTGACCCAAGCTGAAATGGAGATCTTCGACCGCCTCGCTCGCTCGTTCAATAAACGTGAAAGTTTTAAATATTTAAAAAAAGACTAAACATTTTTTTTTACCGTTCTGCTGTTATAATAGTAGCTTGTAGTACTAATACAAACCATGTTATAATTAAATGAATATGAACTTGCAGACAGAAGCCGGTATTTATAGAAGTACACATTTAAACTGCCAGTGTGCACTATTATTATCCAGACCGTCTACTCTGTGCCAGCGCCATTTTCATTCGGTTTCTGGGAATACACTCCTACTGCGACGTTACATATTGCATACTCGTAGGTAGACATATATATTTATACATACCTTAATATATATGTAACTAGATTTGGTTTGGAAAAGGTTTTTTTGGTTTAGGTACCTGTACATTGGTTTAATTTACCTTTACATCTTCTAAAGTACTTAGTTCCATGTTTAAAGTAGAAAATTAACCATGTAGGGTCATTTCGCCGGTTAGCGATCACCTAATTTTATGTGCCGGTTGGCGACCACTTAGCTGAGTTGGTGAACTGAAAGGATATTTCCTCGGTTTTTTAGTAGATTTCTATTCTAAAACAACAACAAAAATGCATGTACAACTAATTGTCTCAATAGGGTCTGTAGAATTGATGTTATCTTCAATAGAAAAAACCTTCTCCTTCAGGTGGTCGCTAACCGAAGGTGGTCGCGTAACCAGCGTAATGACCCTACTTGCTTTTGTATTTAGGAGCTTTTGTCAAATTGACGATGGTCAGCGTGCCTCTACAATAATATAGGTTTAAGTAGTTCCATAAATGTTCACCCCCGATTTTTCCCCCCTTAAGGGATGATTTCTGCGATAAAAACTATCCTATGTCCTTTCACGGAACGCAAACTATCTGTATGTGCATATCATCCATTTAATAAATAAAATATAACACATTTTCTACATCATTTCCTACTTACTTAGTACAAAAAAACTCATCTAAATTTGCAGCCTGACAAAGTTTATCATGAAACCATGCCTTACTAACGAATGCAATATTAATATTTTCTCTGTTCATAAATAAGTAATTCAAATTATGCTAGAGAATTATACCTACATAAAATCAGCCTCCTTAAGAAAAATACTTAAACATTATTATGTTTAAGTATTTTTCTTAAGGAGGCTGATTATCCAAACATTATATCCAAACATTCCTCGACAACGAACATACCACCAAAAACATTTCATATAAGTAATTTCCAAGATACCTCTATATAGTTAGCCGTTATTATACTTTATAGCCAGGATGTTGAATTTATAAAGTTGTGGCTGGCGGCGCGGAGTTCCGCTGTGTTTACGCTACTTGAGATCTCATCTTTTTACAAGCTTTATATTAACTTACACTGTTCAGTTATCCTTCAAAATTTGTGAACCATTTTTGAGCTACTTGCCGGTATTGTATTGAGCTGAAATTTTGTATTCAGTCTGCTGACACCGCAATATTACGCACCACCGAGCTGATTTTAATGATGCAGGCAGAACGCGGCCATAGCAACAGGCCGGTTTCGGTTTAGGTTATTTAAGATAACCTCGTCGTCGAGTTTAACTTTATTGAAACCCTTAAAAGGAGTAGTTGATGACTGAAAATAAAGTACAGTCGAAGAAAAAGCTAGAAACATAATATAAGTAGGTATAATTTCTTTTTATAAGGCAAAATGCCCACATGTGAGCTTTTGTATTTACCTAATACAAAAGCTCACATGTGGGCATTGGGACTTTACAATTGTTTTCTTTCTTTATTAGTCTTTTATTTCTATGCTAATTCTAGGCTGCATACTAAATTTCAGTTTCCTGGGACTTCAGGAAGCACCTCCCCGAATTAATGTTTCATGCAATCCTGTATATCTCTTTACGAAGGTTGTAGCGGTTGGAGGTAGAAAGTTATCGATTTCTTTATTGGTGTATTGTTTGTGTGTCAATTTTAGTCTGTATACCAAATATCAGCCTTCTAGAAAGTCACATAGTACCTAAAAGATGTGATGACCAGTGAGTGAGTGAGGATATAGACGTATTGTAGGTATCAATAAAATCTAACTTATGTAAACTAGACAAACGACCCTTTGTATGACCAATTAGGGTGCTTATCCTGTGAATAACAGCTCTCCAGTATACTTTGACTGTAAAGATGCTGTGAGGGTTTAGTAAATACGACGATACGCTTCATGAAAAGAAAAGAAGGGTCTCTTGGCATCGGCCCCACATATATAGCTTTACCGTACAGTTTTGTCTCGATAATAGAATAATCTTCACATTCTCAACACCACGAATCGATAGGGGTGTACTGAAGAAGAAAACAGTACCGACACTAAATTGTTTACTGATATAAATGCATATAGGCACCAACACACGACTGGAATATACGCTAACAGCCCTCGAAACTTCTACCAGTAAACATACATCATCAACAACACGTGGCGCTGTCGCGATATTAATGCCGTGGCATAATTTTATTTCGCAAGAATCACAATTCACCAGGACTGCACAAATACGGAGGAAATAATCTAATAATCCAGGGAAGGACTGAAACTAAAATATTACTAGTGGCTCTGTGAGCTGTAGAACTCGTGAGTCTGTTAAAAAAAGCGTTTCGGTTCGGCGTAGTGTTATTAACGAAATTAGTATACTTAAACAATTTAAGTCGTAATGCTCAATTTGCGTTAATAATAATAAGTAATAACGTTAATATTAGCCAGTATTATATATTTTCTAAAGTATATACAAGATAACAAACATTATAGTATTTTATGCAACTGTTGTATAAGGAGGATCTTAAAACGCGAGTGTCGTGGGGTGCGATGCGAGCCTTGGCGTCTATCGCAATTAAAGACGCCACGTTAGACCAGTTATATACCGTTGCATACAACTTTTTCTACGACGAATTTTAAATAAATTGCATTATGTAGACATTTCAAGCACCAGGTTTTCTATTCGTTCTTTTGCAACTCGCGCAATTTCTTCGGAAGTGCAGTTATTCATTCCTTTGACCATTTTAAAAGGTACGTACACTTTTGTCTTCAGAAACACCATTCAAATCTTAATAGTTTGGGAGTTATAGTTTATCATCTTTCGTCTTTTAATTTTGAACTGTATTTTGGTGGTAAATCAGAAATATGATACCTCTTGTTTATGGTTTGTTTTGTTTTTAATTTGATTCCACTTGCCATCCGAACAGTTCCGAAACAAACCGAATCCGGACCCAAGCCGAATCCGGACCCGAACCGAAACAGAACTGTTTATTTTTATAAATAATACCAAGAATTTATAAAACATGTAAATTAACATACAATTGATGATGATTTGTGTGTGTGTGTTGCCAGTGATGACATATGGCACTGAAACGTGGTCGCTTACTATGGGCCTCATAAGAAGGCTCAAAGTCACCTAAAGGGCTATGGAGAGGGCTATGTTGGGGGTGTCTCTGCGTGATCGCATCAGAAATGAGGCTATCCGCAGCAGAACCAAGGTAACCGATACAGCCCTCCGAATCGCTAAACTTAAGTGGCAGTGGGCGGGGCACATAGCACGTAGAACCGATGGCCGTTGGGGCGGAAAGGTTGTCGAGTGGCGATCACGAACCGGAAGGCGCGGCGTGCTTTAATTTGCTTATGAAGTTACATGATTTGACATCGTGTTTAACAGTGCTTTTATGAAAAATGTATGAACCATAAAAGTACGCTAAACAGTGCGTTTATGGGCCATAGAGCATAGAGTTTTTCGACGACTTATTATTGGTGACATTGTATTTGAACTAAAGCCTATATAAATAACAGATAACGGAACAGGAGTAGAAAAACGAAATTAAATGAAACCCAAGTGAAATCTAAAAAAGGCCCTCGAGGCATTGTACATTGTACCGTGGAATCGGCTACATTTCCTCGCTGAATTGCAATGCTAATACGTTGCGCGAGAAAGCCGCCAGCTCTTCGGTCACCTGCACGGCTATCATAACACGGCGCGCGAGCTCTCTCGATTTTTCTCGCACTATACCTCTGTCTAAGTTTTCTAATAAGAGAGAGACGGATAGTGCGAGAAAAATCGAGACGCGCGCCGTGTTATGATAGCCGCGCAGTTACGTCAACCAGACGTTTCGCGATTTCCGCTAATAACTTTTGCGCACTAGGACCCCATGGACCGAGGGTCTCGACGCCACATGGTAAAAAGTTGTACTCTCTGCCGAAGCCTCTATATTTAATGCGTTTCAGATTTCAATGCCTTAATTAACAACTTTGATTGATATTCATCATCCTCCTAGCGTTATTCCCGGTTGTGGCCTAAAGCAGTCCGGGGTTTGCTTTGACACCTAATCCTAAGATTTTTGCATAGGCACTAGTTTTATGAAAGCGACTGCCATTTGACCTTCCAACCCAGAGGAAAACTAGACCTTATTGGGATTAGACCGTTTTCCTCACGGATTCTTCACCGAAAAGTTAACGAACGGTAAATAACTTAAGGTGGTTCGACGACCATACAAAACGTTTTTTGTCATTCGCAGGCTAACGGCGTGATATTTTAAGAAACTTATATAACAAATCTTTCATAAATTGGCTTTCCATTTGCGCGAAATTCCCCCTTTCCTAGAAGAAACTTGTATAAATAGAATAATTTGAGAAATTAGTTAGGCACGTGGTACTTTGGGAAAACGATTATTCTCAAATTATTCTAGTTTGTACAAGTTTATTCTAGGAAATGAGGAATTTCGTGCAAATGGAAAGCCAATTTATGAAAGATTTGTTACATAAGTTTCTTAAAATATCACGCCGTTAGCCTGCGAATGTCAAAAGACGTTTTGTTTGGCCGTCGAACCACCTTAACAAACTTTTCTTGATATTGTACATACCATCTCCGTTAACACAACCAACCCTGCTGCACCGAAAACGCTAAATAAAGTAGGACGTGTGATTGGATTTTATACATTACTGTTATGCATTATTTTTTTTGTGTTCTATAGGTATGTTTCGATTTCACCATGAATTCCACAAATGGCTCGTCTTGGTTCCTAGCGTATACTCTTGCGCCAGCACATAGCTTGTGGCCACACTTGCACTGATATTGTATGTATGTGTGACCGCGACGCACTGATATTATTATGGAATCCAATTTTTAGTTGTTCGTAAAATGGATTGAATATTCTTGGTGCTAGGGTTGTTGCAACACCTCCCAAATGTCGATGTCGCCGTGAAAGTCACTCTAATCAGTCACGCATATTAATGGGTTGTTAGTTAAAACCAGATACCTTTAAAAATAAGAATTCAACATCCGCGCATAGACAGTTTTCCCCCCACGCGTCCCTTCGGGACTCCCTTCGACAGCTCGCGTCCATGTGCATGAGGAATCTTCAAAAAAGTATGTGAGATAAAATAAAATATAGATAGTTATGTTTAACATAAAAACTTTTAGGCCATTACTCGTTTTTGCATGACACTTCTCAAATGCTTTGTCGTTACTAGGTACACGTACACTAAGTAAACAGATTTGTCTTAAAATCTAAGCAAAATGCAGACCTTGATTTAACTTGTGCAGACACAACCCAGTCATTTATTATACTTCAGGACCTGTCCTGACTTCAATGAGTTCGCTTCTGAAGGTGTCGGTAAACCATTTTGGATATCCATTGACTGCGCCATTTGATTAAGGACTCTCCTTAAGCTAATCTGGTCAGGTGCTAAGACTAGGTAAGATTTATTACCATGATTGTCTACGGTGTAATTGAGTTATTTAGAGTAATGAACATTCTCGGGCTCCGAACGTTTACTGGAATTGATATTTTGTATCGAAGGATGCCCATTGAATGATAGGTTTATTTATGAGTATTCCGAACAGCTGATTACTGCCACATGCAGCATTTATTTTGCAAATAATTATTTCTTTTTCATTTCATCTGGATACCACATGCCATTTAAACTTATTCTGATATTTAAGCCCGATTTTCGTATCAGCCTATTGATTTGGGAATGACTTACTTTCTTAACTTGTATCGCAAATAACTATTGTCTATAGGTACTTCCGCTTAAGCCTAGAAAGAGTCCTGCGTAGAGAGGAACGACACTGTGTCCACGGAGTGATTAAAACGTATCGAAACGCGTGCGTTTGTCATGAAGCTCACGCGGCTCCATGCCACTACTCAAGCGCAATAGCAGGACGCAAACTCTCCACCTTTCACTATGCTAAACTTGAAAGAACTACTTAAAACGTTTTGTAGCTTAGATGACCATTGCATGTCGATAATGTGTTCATACAGGACGCAAAATACGCCTGTATTAATTTATAGGTTGCATTCATTCACCAAATGACGCCGCCAGAGGCCTTAACATGTCATAACTAAGCGCACAGCGAAATCAAGTGACGAACTAAATTGTTTTGGCAGGCTTCCTCGCAGCACGTGTGGCACCGCGTGGACGTGTCGGGCAACGGGCGGCTGATGACCGCATACAGCACTATTCAGTTCGTCGTGCAGCGGCACCACTTCCTCAATGAACGGATAAAAGTAACTAACTAATTACAATAGCTCACTAAACCAAAGCGGGTCTTGGCCTCCGACACGAGTTGCCGCCGAGTCGCTATTGTTTCCCATAAAATTTAAGTTCCAACTTTTTCAGTCCATAACGTCTTCCATCGTAACTTTTTTTAGTCATATTGTCAAAAGTCATAACATTAAACATTTCAAAATTCAATGTCCAGTTTGTTTGCCATTACATGTTAAAGGCAATTATCTACATATTTTATAATTATTGTTGTAAGGTCTTTTCTCGCAGGTCATAATAATTGGTAGTCACCTGATAGTCATAACATTCAACGTCATGACGGTGTACTTCATAATGTGACAACTTCATAAAACGCTCGTAATAATTATAACACATACATTTTTACTAATACTTATATATTATATAAGTACAAAAGTCCAGGGGGTTGTCTAGTATGAGAAAGTGAAATAATATAAATCCGGTTCTGGCGCTTCGCCGGCCGCTGCCGCTGCACGCTCGCTTCGCTCGCTCGGCTCGCGCGCTGTAGGGTCGCAGTTCTACCTAACACTCCTCCTCGCTTCGCTCGTCGTCGTACCTAACGGAGACCTTCCATTAAGGTAGAATTAGTACCTTGGTTAACATATATTATAGAACTACCAGTAGTACCCCTTTCAAATGTATGTCTGGAAATGTTTCCGAGCAGTTATCGATAGACCTTTGAACGTTATAGTCATCAATTTTATGACTTATGTAATTATAGTATTCAATGTTATCCGTCATTAATGTTAAAACTAGTAAGCGTTATACTTAATAAAAATTATGACTATTGATGTTTATGTTCATAAATTTTATGGATATCAATTTCTGACTATCGAAATTCGAAACAATATGTTTATGAGAAACGAAGGAATCCCGTTGCCGCCACTTGTCCCGATCCTGCACCATTTCCCGCCAGTTCAGGATAAAAGTAAGCCAAGCCCCATTCCGGGTAGAATCGGTATGCAGTATTTTGTTTTGTAGTTACAGATGTCGTCTAGATTAACTTACTTATCATACATGTGTTGTGTTGACTGCTCACTCGCTTTCGAAAGATCTACTCGTAAACAGAGAAGCCAGTATGACAACTAAGTTGTCTGTCGTCGCTTGACGACTTCCTGTACAAACTTCACAGTAGGTACTTACACTTAGGCTTTTAGAGATTTAAGAAATTTGAAAGATCAGTAATAGTCCTCTCAAACTCTGACCCTGGCCTAACTCCTCCTGGTTACAGAATATAATATGTTGAGCACTTTATAATAGCAAAACTTCAATTGGAAGAAATATGAAAATGAATATGACTATTTTCGTATTACCGTATTAAAATCGGTAGGGTCGGTTTTTCCGAATTTTCTTACTCCGAAAATGGTTCACCGAATTTATACAGTCCAAATATTTGCATATATTTGTAATACCACTGTATCATTTTGCCACAATACCATTTGCCAGAAATTCTACAGTCCGTCTTACACTTCCCAATTTTCTCATTTGACAACCCAAACTTTCATAATTTCGATGTTACGAAAAGTCGAAGTAACGTTTTCCATAATTTTACTATACCGCTAAATATACTGAAGTTTATTTAAAGAAGTCTCCTATCACTCAGGTAGGTTAGGTCGTTCGTTACCTTGTGTCCCTCAGAGCGGAAAGTAGGAGCCCCGCGAGGTCAGGGCTCCGTCGAGTCGCTGGCAGGTCATAATTGCGTTGATACCATTTTACGCAAACGGAAGGTAATCTAACAATTGTTGTCATTAGAAATATACGGAGTTTTAACCTCACGGAGATAAAAAAAAACATTAAGCTAACCTCTGTACTGAATTATGATATGATCATCGGGATTTGACATCAAACGGGAAATAAAATAGCGACGGGTTAAACAATCGGACTACAGAAATCATATTAAATGAAGTTTCAGACTAACGAAAAACTGGGAAACGAAAAAATATATTAGTTTTCGGAGTTTTGATATACGGGCTTACATTTTTCGAGGTTGTGATAGGTAACCATTAAAATCCGATACATTTGTATAGGTATAAGAAATGATCTAAAATGTCTGCACATACTATCCGTCTGCTTTATAATACGTTTTCTCAATGTGCAATAAATATATATATTTTTATAAAATTACAGTCTTAAAGTACCTCACAGTTTGCTAGATTAAGAATTCAGGAACTCACAACCTATTCAGAATGTTTGGGAAATTAGGTGAGAATCTGGGTAATTGAATTTAAATAACCGTTCAAGTGCGAGTCGGACTCGCGCACCAAGGGCTTCGTACAAATGTATGTCTATAAATGAATCGAGTCTTGAAGATTTGTACGGGTGTAAACTCAAAATGTATTATTACTTTAAAAGAAAGAAGGCAAAAACCTATGCCCAGTGACGTCCCATTCAGATATGCCAAAGAATTACTAAGCTACAGCCATTTTAATATTGCTTGTTAGAGAGAGAAAACGCTCGCAGTTATAGTGTCGTCACAATCTGGAGACAGGGATTCTCATTTCAATTGTATAATTATTATGTTGACTTTGGAAAATTTTGGCCTTATGTAATTTGCATTTCAAATACTATATGTCATTTATATTTGGATCATATGTTAAAAAATGATCTTGGTATACGAAAATTCTGCCTTGGTGGTTATACATTCCACGACAATAAATTTGGCAAAATAAAAACATCATATGTACCTAGGACGAATTACGGTTGTGTAAGGTTATCCATTCACCTATTTATATTGATTTAAACTTTCACGATTCTCTTTCTCACACACCATTTATATTAAACGAGACTTAATCGCGTATATTTAACTTATTTATTTACCTCACTGAGGTATTCCGAAGTTTCGGATGTGTCGCAACATCCACGTTAACGGGATAACACCACCATTAACCTAGGCATTTGTTTTTTAAACACCATTTTTGGGAGTGGTTGAGTTTTCAGATCTTGAATTTATGTTTTATCCCTCCGAAGTGATCAAAAAAATTACATGTAGATGTCTGTTGGCATCTTAGTTAATAAACTGGTGGGTTGATTTGGATTTAGGTTTTTGTTTGTTTGTAAAGTAGGTAACTTGATCGAAAGTGTCCTTATATAAAGCTAATGATCTCTCTACATATTTTTGTTAAGTCAGCTAAAAACATGACACATCCAATGTTATCATAAACATACGTACTTAAATTGAGTAAAACGATTTGCACGGATTTTATATTATACGCAATCGATAACATCCGTTAAAATCGTTGAATTTAATTAGTAATATTCGTGAAAACCGAAGACAATATTATAACAGACTTTGATTTTATGCAGGTCCGCTGCACTGCAATTATCTACTCCATATATTTGAAGAGCGTTGAAAAAAGCGCAGAAGAGGAGCGAGTGCGCACGACCACTACCAGTGGGCCTGAGGTGCGGCAGGCGAAGATCTACTCCGTGCATCGGCAGCCGGAATCGAGTAAGTACCTACCGTAGGGTTGGTTCGAGCCGTGGTCCGATAGTTCCAAACCGTTGTACGTCACAGTAGTTGTGACAGTTTCATAAGGGGTCAAAGATCCCATCGGCAATGTGACAGATTTAATGCAAACCATATACTTTTCTATTCGGCTAGCCTGATCCGCGATATTTTACATTAAGGGGATATGTCTTGTCAACAGCTATTCTATTTTTGGGAGTGGTCAAGTTTCCCGATGGTGGATTTGTCTAATTTAGGGTAGGTATCAGTCAGGTGGCGAGGCGTACATAGAACTCGGTTTCCATCGCCTTGTCTGTTTTGAGGCAAATCATGGCTTTATCCTGCTGCAGCCCTAGAAGAATTACCTTTAATTTTAAGTCTTTGATTTTAGTATCAACAGTTTAGTCACACTACTGGTAGGTACAACTTATGTTTTTTTTTTATTAAATAAAATTCATCATCATTATCATCATATCAGCCGAAAGACGTCTACTGCTGGGCAAATAAAGTTATGTATAATTTAATTTGGTAGAATCTAACTAAATTGTAAATGCGCCCTTAAGGAAGCATGTTGTTCTATGCTTGAAATCTGTTTCATTCGAATATGTGAGAAGGCGCTTACTTGGCGGAAGGAGCGTGCGAAACATATTGAAATGCATAACACGTGCGAAAGCAATAAACCGAATAGAGGTGTCTGAGTATACACTTTGTACGTTGTATAGTTATAACACAATGACGATAGTAGTTCTGTTTCGATTGTCGTTTCGAGTCGTCACTTCCGATGCAATAAAGCTTAACTCTGTAGAGTGGCTTTCGGCTCCCTGTACCATAAGATAGAGATTCAATTACTATTTGGCACAGAAGTGAGCGATATTCTGGTTTCACTTCACACGGATATTGTATATGGATACTTCAATGATGTGTATATTGCGCACAAAGAGACTTAACCTTGGTTCAATACTCGATTGATGGAAAATTAACCGAATATTGAACAACGGTTTGGTTCACAGTATCTATCGTCTGCTTTAAGGCTTCCCGCATGAAACTATAGCTACTGTTTAGGTATTTACACTTTAGGCGGAGAACCTATGATACGTTTCGGCACCACGCCACGCAACGATTTGCGCGTTTCGAGACTTCACTATGACGGTGCATGCACCACTTTACACCACGATCACTAAGAATTGATTATGCATATGTTTTATAGAATAATACAGTGACTGACATTTTACTTGGAACGGTCGACCTCTTCGTACTGCGACGCTCCTACGCACCCAGTAAACGCGGCGTTGCCTTTCTTCAATGCGCAGGGATGGGCGGTGCTGTTCCTTTTCACACGCGGCACCCCGGTCTTGAGCGGTGCACAGTGACGTGAAGTTTATACGCGCTTTTGTTGCGTCCACGTTGCGTCCACATCTGCACTCTTTCAATAGGTCCGTGCAATGTTTCGTGTGTTCTAAGCCTTGAGTCCGGTAAAGCATTGTGTGCACTAAACATGCCTGAAACACAAAAAAAATGTCGAGTAGATAACTGAAATTTGGTTTAGTCGGTTCATTTCACTGTATTTTTCTATATCATAATTAACATACGAGGGTTACGCTTTTTTATGGAGTACATGGGTTTATATACTGTCTCTGTGTGTCTGCGTGTGTGTTTTACTGCTAATTGGTTATGGATAAAGATAGATAGCTGATTGCATGGCATCAGGTTTTATAAGTAATAAAATCTGTTAGTTGACTCTTAGTGTTAGTTTGACTACATGATTATATTGAGGTCATGTGTACGTCACATGTCTGCACTACACATAGTACATTAAGTTTATTGTTTTACATAATAGTTTCCGTCTCACCGTATAAATTCGTCCATGCGACTGAACGAATTAGAAAAGCACATGGTCCATTGTTCCTTAGGCACCTCTTTTATGGCCTTCTCGTACGCTGTCACTGCCTTGTAGTTTTCATTTTATTATAGGAAATAAATAATAAAGACGCTCGGTGCCGGGTCGGGACTGTATGATAGACGACCCAATATTTCCACAGCTGAAGCCTCCAAATACGCCACTGTCCGCTTAGGCAGTGTGCGCTGAAACGCTGTCATGGCGGAGCAGGATCCTACTGCGAGGGCGTTATTCTCGTATTTTTCTAGGACAACTGGCCAACATTTGGTACTATACCACTCTGCAATAACTGTTTTATTATTGTAGCAGAATGTCCCGTCCGACCAAAAAACGAGGCAACCATCCTGCCTCTTAGTTTCGGGATCATAACTATAAATCCAGCATTCATCTCCAGTGATATGTCGAAAATAGTATTCGAGTGCCCGTCATCAAATTCTTGTTTAATTTTATTTGCACCAATCAACTCGAATGCGTTATTGATCCTCGTTCAAATTGTGGGTCATCCATTGAGCACAAAGTTTTCTCACGCATAAATAATATTCATGCGTCCAAATCTGTTGATACGTAATCCGATATAATTTCGTTGTGGATAAAACCAGAAGCTTGAATTTTCAGTAACCAAGCAGGCATTTGTACACGGTATATTTCAAATTTCATTCAATTTGAACCAGTAGTTTAAGAATTATAACCAGTGATCGGAATTAGGTGAGCCAAAATACCTATTATTCGCAACAGGACATAATGTAGAGTGGATAGAACCGGGTAGAAAAATATTTTTTTTCTTTAATACCGGGTAATCGATATTTGTCCGGGTACTATAAGTAGTCGTAATGTTAAACATACATATTTTTACTAATAGTACGGGATTGTTTATGTTAGTTTGTAGTAAAAAGGGAAGGAAAAAGTATGAAATGGTTATAACTTTTAGATTAACATTAAACATCCCGTTCTATAAGTAAAAACATATATGTTGAACATTACGACTGGTACCCGGAAAAATAACGAATACCCGGTATTTAAGAGAGAATTCTGTTTTCCTACCCGGTTGCAACCACTTTATATTATGTCCTCTTGCGAATAATAGGTATTTTGGCTCACCTAATTCCGATCACTGATTATAACTAGTCATAGTTTCTTAATTATGTCACTTACTCACTCACTGACCGAAAACTCTAAGGCACTTCTAGCAGACATGAAAGCTTTAAAACTAGAATACAATTAGTGTTAGGATATAAATCAAGGTAAAACTAAAATATTTTGCAATTTCGGAACAGTTTTCTAGGTACACCAACTGCATAAATAATAAATATATAGGATTACAAGGGTCATTTGCAGTGGGACAAAAAATGAAAAAGCAAGAATGGGACTGCATTCATAGTTTGTATTTATTGATAAAACAATAACCTACAAAAAGAAGTGAGATCCCATAAAAACATTCCATGTAAAAAAGAGGCCACGTATCGAAACTCTTCAACCCTAAAAAGTGGTGAGATAATTTCGTAGTACCAAGTCTCAGGCGTTCTAATTAATCTTTATTTGCTAGCTAAAAAAAATCCATAAATGCAGTAAAGTTGTGTGATTGGCAAGTTGCAGAATTTTATTTAGCTAGCAAATGAAGATTAAAAAGAATGCCTGAGACTTGGTACTACGAAATAATCCACAACTTTTTACGGTGGAAGAGTTTCGAGACTTGGGCTGGTTTTTACACGGAATGTTTTTTATGGGATTCTTTTATCAGTCTCTATCTGTTATACGCCCTACTCGAAGACCATTCATAAGAGTAGTACGGCCGCGTTTAAATTCGTTAAACTTAATGTAAGTAAGTAGTTGTAAGCGGTGAAACGAGACGGGGCTGAAGCCTCAAATACATATATTTGTGTTTCTTTATGATAAATCATAAAAAGCCTAATGCAGTCGTAACTTTGTTGCCGAGTTAGGCCACAGCGAAAGTCGTACAAACTCATAACACGGAAATCTTTACGGGTCAAACATTTTTTGAATTGCCGCCGATTTAATACAACAAATGACAACCAAAAGAAATCATTTTCAAATCATAGACAGTTTAATTTTACGGTCTAGTCTAGTCTATTCTATTTTCATACTATTTTTTTTTTAGTATATGAATTCTAAATGGCCTTTCTAAAAACGTTTAGTGTGACCCTCGCATTTTTTATCAGGGCACCAATTTTGTTGTAAAATCTTTTATTTTTTTAAAGACTATCTATATCTACGGATCTCGTACTCGATTGCAGTGCAAATATTTCTGGTCACTTGATCGAGTACGTATTTAAAACACTCCACTCGACTAGGTTACTATCGTAGTCCGAACAAACGCTTTTAAAGTCCTTGACAAAAGAATTAAATCAAGTCACTCGGCGAACTTTATGTTATCGTCTAACTTAAGTAGTTAAAAATATTAGTAGTTTTTCTAGTTAAAGTTTTTACTAGCTACGATACAAAATATATACAAAATAAAACTAGATAGAAAATCGAATAATATCCCATAATCAGTCTTGTGCTCTGCGCATGGACCTATGCTACTCCCATGAGTATCATAGGTCCATACCTATGAGTATCATAGGTCCATGGCTCTGCGCGAATTTCTAAAGAACTCATAAAAGTCAAAATGGCGTGTCTTTATTTCTTGTACGTCAGTATTTTAACACAATGACTGTCTAAGAACTAGTATTTATTAAAATGAAATTCTACAATACATTATACGGTTCCACTGCAGTTTGCATCTATAGCGGAAATATATTGTTACCTGAGTATGCTAACCATAAAATTGGATTATGATTTCAATACTTATACGTTATGAATTAGTTGGTTTTTATTGTTTTGGTGCAGGAGGATTTGTGTATGTAAATTTTGGAGATACAAAGTTAAATAAATGTGATATTTTTATCCTTCAAAGTGATAAGTGATGAATATAATGATATAAAAAACGATATAACAGATATGTTGCATATTTTATCAAGCTACTATATTTCCATCCAGATAAAGGCTTAAAATGTGAAATTGTTTAGTATTTTTTCGTCGAGCGTTTTCACTAGTGGCTGTTGAATTTGTATACCAGTCACGATTCGCGGGCTGTTTGTTCAGAGAACGGGCGATATGCGCTTGAAATATCGTAGCGGTTAGGCGTGAAGCCCTTTGTGTGCTGAAAACTGCAAATTCATTTGTTTTGGTAGGATAATTTACGTGAAAGTCGTCTTTTAAACCTCTTTTTGTGCACGAGCCAATAGGGTAATAAAACGCATAACCAAAACCGTAAAATAGAAATAATGGTTTCTAGTTTCGTCAATCGCTTACTCCTAAGACATCCATCGCCAGATTTGAGATTTTAAATTGCTGCCATTATTCAGATTTTCACTCATTTTCGAAATAACAGTAATAGTCTTGACCTATTTGAATAAAACTGGTGCATTGAAATAAACTTTTATTTCCAGATGCTAGTCCAACTGTCATGTCCAGTAGTGCCGCGGCCAGGATGCTGCCGTTGGTCACACTGCTTCTTCCAACAGTGCTAAGATAAATCTTACAACTAAACTAGGTAGACAATGTAACAAAATACAGTTTTCTACTAAATTCAAATTTATCATATACCAAAATCGTGTTCTGACTGACAAAAAATTTCTCTATTTCCACTGTTGTTAAGAATTAGTAGTTGTGCCAACCCGAATTTATGTATTTCATGAAATGGAATACACTGTCATTCTCTTCTCGTTTAAGTTTAGTTTTTAAGGTACAGGTTATTGTTAACGTGTAAAATAAGTAGACATCTGTTCTAAATAAAAGAGTATACATATATTTGTGTTTCTTTATTTCAGTATTTATTTTGAATCACCGCCTAAGAATCGTAATGGTTTACAGATAAATTGGATGTTAGGCTGTGGCATCCTGCTTTATTGCATCCCACTTGAATCCTTCGCTACGCTAAAGACTACTTTCGAATCGTTCGCTTTGATCAGGATACCGCCTTCGCCTTCAATATATAATTTCGCTCCCTTGAGACACTATTTACTATTTATTTAAAATGAGTCTGCGGTACGAATGTCCAACCATATATAATTCGGGAGATTTGTATCTTTTTTTCGGATTAATTATATTTTCACAAGCTGTTATATTTTCAATTTCAATTACGGTGGTAGATAATCTATATATTTCTTCTATTATTCGTCGAAGGCCGTTAAGTATTAACGTTTGACGAGGTGTATTAATTTTGCTACGCTGGTATTGCTCGTGGTTCAATATAGGACTAATTTGCTTGCTCAAGTGGATATTGAGCAAGCAAAAGCCCACGCACAAATTAACAACTTTCTCACTCACCAAATATTCTACGAAGAGTACAAGTTACCAAATTGTGTCATGGGTTGAGCAAATATATCAAACACACGTATCAATTTCTAATCAAGCCATTTCATCAGTTATTCTGTTGGATGTAGCTAATAATGCTCGTTACGCGGTTCAACTACATTGAAAGGTCTTTGCGGCCAAATCGTGTTATTTATGACGTTGCCTTATCCGATAATTTTAACAATCTATCATCATTATTAGACTGCCTCTAAACTTTGCCTTATAACGAAGGATTAGCGGTTGAAAGAAAGGTATCAGTATAAAGCTATGGTCGAGACTCGAGATTTATTAGTTGGCTTTAGTTTGGCGCCCGGTGAGGCAGCAAGTTGAGCAATAAACGCCACCTGTGACTCGAGTCAGACTCCCATTAAGCCGGCCTCATACCTGCCTGTTGGAGAATTCAGCGCTCCCCGAAATGACCAATTTGGTATTTGTTTTTTGACTTCACTGTCTGCAGTACATAATCTACGAAGGTAGCAACGAGGTAGGCTGCTGTTTTACGAGCACTAAAATACTTTTTCTCAAACATGCTCGGAAATGTATGCGTTAATATCACGAAATGAAGACATGAAGTTTCTTGTTTAAGGCTCCCTACATTTCTTCTTGGCCTCACGCCAAGAAGTAATGTATGAAAACCCTAAGTAAAACCATTATTGTCCGCTACTCTAACTTTTTAAATTTGCTTACTAATATTAAACTGACAAAGGAAAAATTACATACTGCTAACCACAATTAGACTCTGTAAGCATACTTGCGACATAAAAAAAAACAAAATCTATGGTAGGTACTATACTTATGTGCGGTTAAACATGGTGCTCGAACGGCTTCTTCAAATGGCACGTTTAAAAAATAAAAAGGCGGCTAATTACTCAATATTGTTTTCTGATCTTTCGTTCCGATTGTACTCGTAATTATTTTTATTTTAATATTTCTTCACATCGTTTGAGAAAAGCACTATACAATCCTCGGCCGGAATAGGGATTGCTGGACTCGTTGTATCCGGCCTCGTCTATGACTCGGCCGTCTACCCCAATCTCGTCCAGCAATCCCTTACTTCACGGCCTCTGCAGTAATGTACTATTGTTTGTATACATTTCATTATTCATTTTAAATAAATCTGTTGTATACAGATCAGTTGCAGACTTTATAGTTGCAGTTGCAGACTATACGGTTGACAACGGATTTATTAAAGGATGAAAGAGTATCCTAAAGTGCCATACTGAATAATTGTAATATTAAAATGATATTTTTTTGAAGAGATCAAAATCAATCGTGAAAGTGTTTTTGATACGTCTAAGGCCTTGCTTATAATAATAAAGAAATATTAGGAAACATTAATTTTACACAAATCAAACTAGCCTTATCGTAAGCTCAATAAGGCTTGTGTTATGTACCTATGGGAAGTAGACGACGATATATTTAAGAGATATACTCGTAAATACGTTAAAACATAGAAAACATCCAAGACTAGGAGTCATGAACAAATATTTATGCTCATCATACAAATATTTGCCCTTACCGGGATTCGAACCCAGGACCGTCAGCTTCGTAGGCAGGATCACTACCCACTAGGCTAAACCGGTATAGGCATGGTGACTAATTTTTTTTATGATGTCAAGTTTTTGGAGAGGAACAAATGTTTGTATGGGAGCAACTACAATTAAAGAACATAAATACCCAAAAATTTGAGACAAAGATTGACCTCGTTGGCGGCATCGCAAAACGCTTCATACTGATTGACAGATAGGTATGACGTCACAACGACATTTGCTAGTACAAAGTACATGTATCGTTGTATGGAAAAGCAGGTAAATTGTTGTTTAGGTCGCAAAATACTGCGTTTAAGTTCATAGTTGTACAATTTTATTTCTATGAAAGCGTTCTGTTGGTAACTTTAAATTTACTCTTGGTCAATAAAAAAAATGCATATTTTTTCTAAACTTTCAAGGGTCATATCTTTACCACGATTTTAATTATATCTTATAATTTGATGGTTTACTATCCAATTAGCATCACTACGTTATCAATTTGAACATGAGGCACCATGCCTATTGTTGTCAAAATCATATATGTACTGCTATTTTTTTGTAGAGAACAAAATCAATTTCTAAGTTTTTTATACAAGTCTAACGCTTTGTTTATAGATAAGTGACGCGTGCAATACACTCCCTGTGTGGCGACTGCGGAAATGCTCACGCACGAATTGGTTGAGATTAAACATTGAATGTAGCCGACTTTTTATAAAACTATCATATGAATTGGAATCTTCTACCTTGGTAAGTAGAGTTGTTCTTTGAATGGACAACTTTGATGCGATTCGGCCAACTCGAATAATCTCAAATAGGTAGGAAACGTAAATATAGTATATTATATAAACTCGTAAGCAACGACATAATAGCGTCTCCTGTCCATAAACGTGATCTTAGTGCACTTAGCTTTCATGACCACGACTCATTTGAATTTTAAGCGCATTTCATGTTGTACTTGAATCTTAAACAATATTAAAGGGGTTTATAGCAAAATTACACGCAAATCAGGAATCTTGCCGGTCTGTGCATTACTTGAAAAGATGGAAATTATACTTTAATTTACTTACCTACTTGTAAATATTTATAATTCTATGAATTTATGGAGTTGTCATTAACATTCGGTACCTACCATGAAATTGATCATGAGCATGACTTAGCGTCTTAGTAAATCCCCTTATCCCTATTATATGAAGAGTATGAAGGATAGGCAGTGTGAGGGTGAATTGCAAAAAAATTGAACCTAATGTCCTCCTACTTCAAAATTTTATCATACATTAGGTAAGTGTTCATCAATAAAAGTATAGGTAGGTCACGTACAGTTCTTAATTGAATAGGATTTTTACAGTTTTATATCATAACATTATTCACGTATAAAAAATCGCGTTAACAAAAAAAAAATATTTCTGCCCATAGACAAATTTCATGTAACTTTGTGTAACACACGATAAAAAAACGATACTTTTATTGAAACAACCTGGCCCATGAAATACGCAATGATCTATTAAGTACTATTTGGCTACTTGTCAATTTTTTTTCACGGCACTTTCGCTAGTCGGACCAGTTTTCTGAGTGGATCAAATGTATGTATGGGACTAACTACAATTAGAGCACGTGAAAAGACAAAAAAGAGGACCAAAAGCGGACCCTCGCTAGTGACAGCCGAAATGGCTGATAAAAATTGACAAAGAAGTATGACGTCACCATTGTCTATTTCTACTACTTAATCGTATACATGTAAAATCTAGTAAATTGCCGTTTCGGTCGTGAAACACTGCGTTTAAGTAGGTAGTTGAAGTACAATTATTTTTTTATTTAAGTTATGGATCCTATTGGCAGTAGGTTTATTTTACTGGCATTTAATTTACTCTTGGACGATGAAATAAATACACTTTTTTTCTAATCTTTAAAGTACATGTATACAATATATATTAGCGAGAGATTTTTATGGTTTTGTTTTTAATTTATTATTAAAATTTATTGCAATAATTTGATGGTTTTATATCCTTTTAGCAATATGTTTTCATTATCTTAACTACACTTTTTTAAATATCTAGAAAAGAAATCTCTGAATATCTTGTATCAAAGTTTGGGGATAGATTTCGTTCCTTTGTGTTACGTCAGCTACATTTCACGTTTTAATGCAGATAAAAATGAACTGTAACATTTTAATGTCAGGCAACAATTAGTCTACTACCAACACAAGCGCCTGTGTCGATAAACTATTACTAATATAAACTATTCAGTTCGTTTTTCTTGTGTGGACAAGTTTTTTGACACCCTAATTTGGCGTCCTTTGTGTGACGTCACACAGATAGTTTTAATAACCATTCAGTATTTTCCTTTCCATAGCTATTAGCATTTTTGCTGCTTAACTTTTCTAAGCTTTCAAGTTCTCTCTTTTATGTTGTTACTGCAATAATTTGATGATTTCCTATCCATATAATAACACTAACTACATTATCAATTGTAACACGAGGAAACTACTTAATTAAAGCGTCAAATAAAATAGCGTTTAAAACAAAGATCACTACGTATGCTTAATCGTGATGTTGTGTTCCTGGTGGTGAGCGTGGTCGCCAGAGCCCCGGGGATGCGCTGGGTTGAGAGTGTGGGACTTGCATTTGTCTTTAGCTGTCCTCAAATCAAAAAAGTGTCGGCAACGCGCCTATGATTCTTGTTGTGTCGCTATTGTCTAGTGATCGTTATCAACGTGTACTTTTAGTAGCAAACGGTATAGTTGGCAGAAAAACAAATACATTTGAATCACTTGTTCTTAACTATAAATTAAATACTTACCTTCTTAGGATTACACCCCTAGATATAACTATTTACGGTACAAAACCAATATACCTACTTCAAATGACATTAATTCGTCGCATCGTCGTATGGCGTCAATAAAAATTACGTGCAATATTTTAAATAGGTACTTAAATTACCTTCTTGTGACTGCTGTTAATGTGAAAGGTCATTTAGTTATTTAAAATGGTTTTTTTCTAATCGACGTGAACGACTGACAGCCAAATCTATGGAACAAATTTTAGTCGTTATTCACGGCGACGGTGTGTGCTTACCATCAGGCAGTCCGTATGGTTGTTTGCCACCGTCGTTTTATATAAAAAAGATCGATCGCAGTGCAATGCGACTAACTAAACGGAAAATAGGGCGCTTGCTATACACTAAACAAACGAACTGTGACCAGCCCGCGAAAAAAGGCGCCTGGTAAAAATTCTATTTAGATTTTGTTCTGCCGAGATATGCGATTCGATGAATCGGTACAAGGAATGTTTGCGGTAAGTAGGTAAGTACTAACAAATGCGGCAAACGTATATGAACTCTCACGGATGATAAGTACGAGCTGGCGTTCACGCAGTCCTTCCGTGTTACTGCTTCACATTTAGCACAGCATTTCATTCTCCTAACACGCAGCTCTGCCGTCCTTAAAACTGCAATAACTACGTTCAAATTCAACTTGGTTACTGCACTTTCCATAAAAACTGTGGAGCTCACTAATTGTGTGCATCGCCACGCGTCGCTCAGGCACGGACATAGCATCAAAGCGATATATCAAGGATTGGCTTAATGATGGATTTATACCCCTGTCTTTTCAGCTAAACCGAAGCAAATTTTGGGCTCACAAGTGACTCCGGTCACCCCTGCTATTTGTCCTAAAGAAGTACTTCTATCAAGTATTTTCGAAAATCCTTTTATTTACCCAAGTGAATAAACATAGAAATGTAATTCCGATTGTTAAATACCTACCTATATAGTTTACAAATTAAAATATTGCTATGAACCCAGTACTACGATTTAACAAGATGATTACGTACATTGTCATTGGAGTCGCAAACTTCCAGAGGCCACGGTGTCTTCTTACCATCGGGCATGCCGTATGCTTATTGTGACCGACGTAGTATAAAAAAAAAACAAAAATTGAAACAATTTTGAAAATCGGATTTAAGTGTAATTAATTGAGTAATTTTCCGAACGAGCGTTATGGTATACTATGGAAGTGTAGTTTTTTCCTCCAAAAAATACTGTTGATTGAACGTAATCACGCTCGAAAAGTTACAAGATGATCATACTAATATTATAAATGCGAAACTAGATGTTTGGATGTTTGTTACTTAATCACGCTTAAACGGCTGAACCGATTTGAATGAAATTTTGCACTAAGATAGTTTATAGCCTGGATTAAAATATAGGATAGTTTTTATCCCGGGTCCACGCGGACGAAGTCGCGGGCGGAAGCTAGTATTTTATAAAGTATGTAGTTTCCGACATCCCTATTGGGACTTCTATTTGTATTCAATCGTGTTTCTCGCTTACGTTCGTTCTGACACATTAAAGCAAATGTACCTACGCACGTGGAAATCAGCACACGAGGAAAATACCTTAAGGCTGCACATTCGAAATTTTCGTGAAAATCAGTTGTTTTGTAGCCGTTTTATACATTATAACGTAACATTTTTGCTGTAGGAAAAAATATATCATAATCTGCAAGATATGCGACGGGTCATAGTTTTCGTAGAAATCCATTTTAACAATAAAAATTAGAGAAAAAGAAATCTAAAGTCACCCCTATTTTTTCACTTGAAACCATTTTACTGCTCCATTTTTTATCAGAATGATATGAAATTTTATAACTTTCTTCATACAATAATGAACAAGGGCATCATTTTCTTACTTTCTTAATTTTCTTAAAAATGTATCTCGTTTTCTGAAATATTCCGCCAAAGTTCCTACGCCTCCCCGTTTTCGTCCGGTCAGTCCGCCATACGGTCAGTGCGGGACGAGACACATTGCATGACGGACCTGTGTCAATTTGCGCTGCGCCGAAATTTTTTAATATTTGTGGAAATTGTGGACTATATTTGTTGCATAGAGTGGACAATCCGTTTTGTTATTCGTATCGTAGCTAACTAATAAAAAATTGCGTATAGTTTAGTTTTTAGTAACAGATAATTTTGTTGCATAGAGTTGACAATCTATTTCGTGGTTTGTAAAGTAGTAGGTACTATAGACAAGACAGCTGACTGACCATCCGTGCACTTTATGTGCATTGTAATAAGGTTCTTGTATAAATACAGGATGGTCAGTTAACTGTGTTGGCGTTTGTACCTAATTAACATTTACGTAGGTATAGTTTAGATTTTGTTTTTAGTTCAAGATGGGAAATAATAATAATAATAATAAATTCCTTATTTCAGGCCAGTTTGCCCATAAATTGTTAGTAACATACAAACTTACGAAACTAGAGTTAGTACGTCTTAGCTTAGGTCTCACAAATTATTCAATAATTATTTTGGGTCTTTGGGGTTAAATAAGCGCAGGAGGAAAATACGTATAATATCAAGAAATTTTAAAAGAGAAGAGGAAAAGAATACACAAGTAAATACTTATTCTATCAAAGTATCAAATATCTAAACAGTATCAAAATTGGGAAATCGCTAACACCAGACATTTTATTAGTAAATATATTTACAATATCTATTGCTTAGGAGCATGAACCATTATATTGTTTTATCTGCTCGTATTAATGACTGTCAAGTGTTAATAGAATGAGTTCTAATAAAAATAGTGGGCTTGGCAAATATAACCTACCTATGGGTTGCATGCCAACTCCAAGTTCAATACAGAGTTATTATTTGATATGAAACAAAGTATGGTTAACGTACAACTAATCTATAAGTATATATTTACCCGAGGCCGATTTCTGTACAGTCAGCATAATATAGTTAGTAGCAGCCAAGTTAGCCAAATATATCGGAACGTACATTCATCGAAATAGTCTTTGTTACTATCAGTAGGAGTAAGGAATGTGTTACGATATATTTGGCTACTTTGGATGCTACTATCTGATGCTGACTGTACACGCCATCATCATCAAATCAAGGGAGTAGAACGTAATAAATATACCGAAAATTTGTTTAAAACGTAACAACCTTACACTTACACAAAAGGTAACGGACAGACAGACACACTTTCGCATTTATAATATTAGTATGGAGTATGGATATGAAAGTATGGATAGTATGGATTATATGTCTTTCCCGCTCACGGGACAATGATGTCCCGGACCTTTGGGAGGCGTGCGTGGAGCTCTGAGCCAACACGTAGAGGCCCTTTTGACAATTTAATGAAATGCAAGGAGTACACCAAGCGGATGCTGTCTCTGCCCGTGTCATGGGACGCACACAGAAACAGCACCCGCTGGGGTGTAAGAGTCTATTGCTAGTTGATGGAATCTAAATAAAACGGGTTATTGGGTGAAAATGATGGACTAGTAGCTGGGCTATTGGATGAAACATCGGACGCCTGCGCAATAAAACTGTTTCACATTTTATCTCTGGCAGACGGTGACTCGCTAACTGCTAGATGGGCCCCTATTAATAGCGACATTAAAAAATGGCCTAAGGGCAACAGTGGGTATGGATTATTATTATTACCTTTATTTATTTTTCGCACTATCCGTCTCTTATTAGAATATTTAGTAACAGAGGTATAGTGCGAGAAAAATCGAAAGTATGTCGCGGCCGTCTAGTGCTAGGCGTGCTGAGGGCCTACCGCGAAATAAAACCGAACTTCGTTTGTGTATCTCCCTCTCTGTCGCGCTTGCTAGTTCGAGCGACAATGAGAGTTATTCGAACAAATTTCGTTTTCACTAGCACGGCTAGCACGAGACGGCCGCGACATACTCTCGATTTTTCTCACACTATACCTCTCTTTCCTAATGTTCTAATAAGAGAGAGACCGATAGTGCGAGAAAAATCGCACTATCGGTGCGTATCGCGGCCGTCTCGTGCTAGCCGTGCTGACGGAACTACACTAATCGTAAGTAAATAGTATTATAATAGTAGGGACATAATTTTTGAACTTAATCAATTATGTAATTTATGTATGACAAATATCACGTTTCAATTAAGCATTACGAATGTCACCCACCCACGTCCACCCTTGCATTGGTAACGATGCGCGATGACGCGTCTGTAACTTAATCTATGTAACGCTTAATAAACGACGGCGGGTTGTGAGACTTGCGCGGGGAGAGGGTCGAGGCTCCGCCCATACGCTCAAGGTCTTTAGCGGGTATACAAGCCTTAAGCTTTCTTCGGACTAGGCTAGTATTTTAGTGCGAGTCCATACATTTGCTGCAAGTACGAGTAGCTTTTGTATGGACTCGCACTAAAATACTAGCCTAGTCCGAACAAGGCTTTACCGACTGTAATTGGCTAGTGCCTTCAAATAAATTTTTATGACATATGTTGTATCGACAAGTGGGTAGGAAACTGTTTACTGTTTAGCCTTGTTGGTAGTGCTAGTGACTTGGTTCTAGGTTCGAATCCTGATAAGGGGCGATTCTTTGTGTAAGAAATGCGAGTATAATAATTCGTTCCTTAGTCGTGAATATTTTATATTTATTTATGCTTTTATGTACCTATCTATATATAAATACGTACATTAACCGTCTCTAGACGACTGTTAATGTACGTATTTATATATAGACCAGCAGTACACGTCTTCCTTAGTTAGGTATAGATATGTGCGAATTTATTCCGAAGTTTAATAAAAATTGCCACCGAACGAACAGCCTATTCAATATGTTACGTCAAATTAGAGCTCCTGACACGGCCGCTGCATCATGTTGCATTAAAACGAGTTAAAGCTCATCGATTTCAATACGGATGAACAATTTCATAAACTGTCAGTTAATAAACGGATTAGCCGAGTTAAATATTTGGTTACTTAGTTCAATCATGATAGATGATGTAGGTAAATCATTATGTTAATTAATTATGCACAAATTGTTTGCATAAGGGGTGTCCAGTCCAATGTTATTTTTACTGTATTGATGCTGCACGTAGGTGCCGTACATTGCCTACATCTCATCTGATATTTTTATTTATTTCTCTCTCGCATATCCCAATAGTATAGTAGTTTATATATTAAATTATATGACGTTTCATGTGAGTCACCAACGGTGCTGGCTGAAAATCAACGGTGCTGACTACTTGTTTTTGACCGAAATTCACCTTTATTTTGGTATAGATAAATTAACAAGAGCATGGAATTGCATATGTAGTAGTATTGTATGTTTACAGGCATTCTATATTTGAATTTTCTATTTTCTCGTACAACCACTACAAATGCAATTCCATGTTCTCGATAATTCATCTATAACAAGATCTAGATCGAGAGCGTATTAGGCTTATTTCTAAAACCGTATTGTTTTTTGTAATTAAACTTTGTTGAAGTGTGCCATTCCAAACATTTGTTTTCATCGATTTCAGTGTGTT
Organism: Epinotia bilunana; assembly: GCA_947049275.1. NCBI lineage: Eukaryota > Metazoa > Arthropoda > Insecta > Lepidoptera > Tortricidae > Epinotia > Epinotia bilunana. Next base: position 29,123,507 of record OX346253.1, read on the forward strand.
TCTTTTTATCGAAAGTCTTGTCTGTGGAAATGTTTCTTAGCTATGTTTGTTATGACGCGGGGGTGTTTCAAATGCTTTATTTTAGTACTTGGGTATTTTCAAAAAATTGTGTACCCAACTAGGGTGAATTGTTAAACAAAAATTAACTCAGTGTCAGTTTTTTGACCAAAATTAAGCATACACATTATGTGAAAATTAACTTGTTTCACATTTAAGTAACGAGTTTATATTATTTGTAAATTGAAAAGAACAAGGAATTTTTATACAAACTGAATAAAGAATACCTAATTGTCGTCACAAGACTGATACGGAGTTAATTTATGTATGTACGACTCCCGATAATATGATATACACATTTATGAAAATGTCCAGTTATTTAATATTAATAGGCTAGAACCGCGTTCCGGAGAGGTAGGAAAGCCTCGCAGCGTAAACCACTATCAGCAGGTCATCATACGAGTTAGAAAGATCCGCTGAGTACTTTTACTGGCATTTTTCAGAATCTCGCAAAATCTTCGCTAAAATGTTTTGTTGCGCGGTGAACCCCTACAGTTCCAGCGTTACGATATATTAAATTACCAAAAGCAATTTATAAGTCGGCTTAGAGCTCCCCCTATTACTGAGAAGCTTTAAGAGACAGAAGCCAGCGAGTCAAGGGCCTGTTAAAATATTAAGGAAGTTTGCGGTTGGCCTCAAGTTCAATAGTGGATTGGGCAGTTCAAACTTTGAGGTTGAATATTCAAACTGGGCAGGCAGGCAGAAGTTCTTAGTTAACAAACATGATTGTGGAAGAGTATTTTATATTCCGTTTCTATTGCATTAAAAGAAAATTATTATTATTTTCAGTTTAATAAAATAAATACTTTTTCAGAACGATGATAATTTAGATAGTTTTAATTAATTAAGTTCTAAGTATGTTAATTATAAACATTTACTAAATTAAATTAAAACTAGTTTAAATCTAAGGCACTCCAGGCATTGTACTGAGGACGTTGATACGTTGCGCGAGAAAGCCTCCAGGTTATTTTCCCGGTTGTGCCCCAAACGAGCCCGGGGTCCGTTTTCACTATACTGTTTTTTTTTCTCAAACGTTTTCGGAAATACATAGACCTTACTCGTATGTTCGCAAAAATATACTGTGAATAACAGCGTTACGCGTGTCAAGAATTTACAGGTCGGTAATAGTACATTGTGATACAATTGAGGTATGTTGACAATTACATGAGAGGCGGAGTTATCACGCGAGCCGCAGGTGAGCGTGATAAGTGAGCCGAGGATGTAATTATCAAAGCTCACGCGTCTCATACGACGTTTTTCAATACATTTTGCGAGAAAAAAGCCCTTTTCATAAGATGAGAATTTTATAGGCCTGCCAAGTTATTTTCTTTACTTATTTATGGCAACGGGTTTTTTTTTAGTCACATGTTGCCACGCACACGCCAAGAATTTTCGGTGGCGTCCATTCTTTTTATCACTTTTCTAGTCACCACGAGTCAACATTTTTGTTAATTACCAAACACGCATTGACAATGTTTACAAATATCTGTGAAATAACCTATAATGGCGCGCAACAGTTTTTTTCGTGAAGTTTGCGCAGTGCGCGCGCATTAGATGAAATCTCTAAACAGCCAATACAAAATAAAACAAATATTTTCGTTTTAAAATGTTTTCTTTATTAATTCATTTCTTTATTTTACTAAATTAAACGTTTCTATATCATATCCAAAAAGAAATAGTCAATTAATTAACAACAAGGATTTAATTTGTTTAGTCGAGTAAGAATCCATTTCCCGAGAATTAAAAAAAAGCTGTACATTCTGTACAACCTGGTTAATTTAAGAATGCACCGTGTGCATGCATACATCTTGCTGCAAGGTGCCAACGTGACTTAATCGGGATATAACCATAACACACAAGTGTCGTAATGTTATAAAATACGCGTGTTTAATATCAAGGGTTATGAGCCTAAAAGCGACACAATAAGAGGTACTTTACGAGCAATTGTGTTCAAAATGTGATTTGTATAAGAAATGGCCGGCGTGTTTGTAGATTGCCAGCTGCGTGCGCGCGCCGGGGGCTGCGGGGCCCGCCCGCCGGCGCCCCCGCACCGTCGCCTGCCGGCGCCTGGCGCTGCGTCGTCGGATCACCAGCAGTTTTGTTACCTACACAATTATGAATTTTACTAGTTTTTTTCTTAACATTTTGATATTTCCGAGCATTTTTTTGAGTAAAGCGCTATACCTCAGCTGGAATTAGGGATTGCCTGCCTCATAATAATATCTGGCCTCGCTACACTCGGCCATCTATATCATACTTGGCAGGCAATCTCTTCCTTCCCGGCCCCTATAGTACTGTACTATTTTAAGTATTTGATGGTTTTTCCTCAATTTAATCGTCCTTACGTTTCGTTTCGGGGTCCGTTGCAGCTTGTAGATTGCACTGGGGCGACGCCCTCGCGCAATGCGACATGGCGGCGAGCATTTGCAAGGGGATAGCGGTATGTCTTGGGGGATGCTCTTACGTAAATAGTTTACGATTTACATTCACCACTAAAAATATAACATTTGGAAACTACAAGGGGTCTGGACTTTCAGAGTAATATATTTATATAGAATTTTTGTACAATGTTTACGATTTAAAAATGTACTTTCCTAGTTTTTTACGATGCCTTTCCAACTAGTTTTCTGAGAGGATCAAATGTTTGTATAGGTATAGGTAGAACAAGTAGAGCGCATAAGACAAAAAATGAGATTCAAAGACGGGCTCGCTGGCGATAGCCGAAACGACTCATACTAATGGACATTATATTATGATGCCCGGTCACAATATACCTACTATTCGTACTAACAGTTGTATGGAGCTTCAAGTAAATTGCTGTTAAGCTCGGGAAATACTGAGTTTAGTTCTTTTGTCTTAAAATATTTTGTTTATTGAAGCTTAAGGACCCTTTTAATTTGGACGATAAAAAAAAACCTACTTCTTTGAAACTTTCAAGCCGCATATCTATATGATTTTAAGTTTTATTTTATGGTGATAGTAGTTGGTAATCAAGTAACGTTTTGAACGCGCGCTAGGTAGATCGTCTGTCATTTTTCCTTCTAAAAAATTACATTTAGATCTACCGTACGTACAATGCGTTACGTGATTGACTTTTTTTTCTAGTATTTCTGAAAAATACAACTTCTTTGCGCCGTTCCTCACCTTTTTTAGTGTGCCGTCCGTACCGAAATAGGTCCAGCGCACATTTATTTCTTTGTAACCTTACGTATAGTCCGTAGGTGAATGACAACAATGTAAGTAAATTTATAGTCTTTAACAGTGCCTATACTTTTGTCATTAAAACATCTGTTAATGTGCTATAAATTAATTTCACCCCAAGACGGTGGCTAACGCGCATACGGTCCAGATTTAAAACATGAAGTTTTTTCATGACCTTACTTTTTACCTAATATAAATCAAAACAAATTCTTATCCATCGTTTGCAAAGCAAAATCCTCCCTTGACAGGATTAAGTCCTAATTACAATTACTTCTAAAGAAAATAAGCCAGTTAAGTACTTATTATTAGATAAAAAGTAACACAAACAAAACGAAACCAATTGAAGTTCAGCGGAGCGCGATGCAGATAAATACTATTCTGGCATAGAATTAATTGAGATGTCAAGTCCATTCGTTAAAACTAAAACTTTTAATCCTAATATTAATTTATAGTTTCAGGTTCAATTAGGTCCAGTCTAATTTCAGAAACTTGGCATTTGTTATCACTAGTATCACTACTTATGATATGACAATGACAATTTGACGTAGGATCAGCAGCAGAAGTAAGTGAACACTTTTGCACCTTATACCATTGTAATAAGGTGAACAACTGTTAACTTACTTCTGCTGCTGACGGTACATTCATTGCCGGGTCGACGGGCAAAGGCGGTTGCAGGACAGCATCGTTATTTATAGACCCCAAAAAGTACGTGACATTGTCATAGTCAGGTGATTAATTCTTATAAGTTGGTGAAACAGGGGCTTGGGCCTATATTTGAATTTCTGATATGACGATTTACATTTTTTGACATTCTTAATACCTACTTACAATAGTGGAATAGTCAGATCACCTTAACATTCAGGTGCTATTAATGACACGTCTGTACTGTAGCTATCCTCTTGTCATTGTTCCTATGTTCATGTTCATTCTTTAATATAACCCTCATATGCTTCGGCAGTCGAATAAAAAACAATAAACAAACAATCTTTCACAAATCAAACGAAGAGTAAGCTCATTAAGGCTTGTGTTATGTTAATAGGCGACGATATAATTTAATATATATATTTAAATACATATAAAATATGCAAGATCCAGGAATGAATATTCATGCATATATAAGTAAAAGTTATAAGCGAAGAATTAGCTATACATATTTAAATTAAGAATTCACACTTGAAGAGTGTTAATTTTATTACTCGCAGCAGTGGCCTGCGAAGTGTTAAGTAGATTATGCGTCTGGGTTCACAAATACCTTGGTACACGTACACTTACTTGCTTCTTATACGTACCGTAAGCAGCTTTTCTGCTCGACAACACTATTGATTCGATTAAATAATGATTGCTGTATTATAGTCATAGTCATAGTCATTTATTTTATAAAGCCAATTTACATGTCAAAAAGATATCATTTAGAATTCCAATTATACATCAAGTAATTAGTCGCATCATAATAATTATAACAAATAATAACAATATACATTTTTGCTGACGGTAATGAATCTTTTTTTTTCAGCTAAGATCCATCAACACGGGTTTAAACTCAAAATGTATTATTACTCCAAAAGAAAGAAGTCAAAAAATACGCCTAATGACGAAAATCCCATTCAGATATCTCAAAGAATTACGAAGCTACAACCGTTTTAATATTGCTTGTTAGAGAGAAAACGCTAGCAGATCCTGACTTCACAATCTGCGAGCGTCATAGTAAATGACAATCGTTTGATAAAAGTAACAGAATATACCTACCCCTCATAAAATTTCGACACTTATAACTTTGTGATTATTTAATCCCCTGCTTTACTTTTTTCTCCATTTGACAATATGTTTAAGCATTTTTCGGAAAATACACATAATTGTTTTTTTTTATTTGGTGTCTACAACGCCTACTGTTGCAGATTTTAGGCCTCTTCGTGTTCACTGCACTGCGCCCAGAGGGGTAATCACGTAACGTTTCGGACGCACGTTAGTACAATGCAACTGTAATTTTTCCATATAAAAATTGACATTTAGATCTACCTAGCGTACAATGCGTTACGTGATCGACCTGCAGATCTGCAAATAATTTTCTGCCGACTGTCAAATATCTTCAGACCACGAGGTACTGGTATACTCACTGACCTATAGCAAAGATTATATTATTATAATAGTTCTACGAACAGATACTCAAGTCTGAATAAAATATCGCATACCTAACGCTTTTCATGCCTACTAAATTTAACAATGGAGAGACCGTTCACGGTTTTTTTCTCCATTTGACAATATTTTATTTGGTTATTAAATTTAAGAGTGGTGAAAATTCTGAATCTGATTAATAATTTCGGTAAGTAAGGGACGTATTCGCGACGAAGTATTTTTTTAAAATAATCGGTCTCAACTTTTATTGTGCGCCCAGCGTCCGGCCGTGAGCGCGTGTGCCAACCGACTGGCTGAAACGCCACTAGCGGCGCGCTTGGTGTAGGTATAATTCTATGTTCCCACGGTGCAGCTAGGTAGCACTGCCTATAGGTTGATCTTGTTATTAATTTTAATTCATTCCCTTTTTAGTTCACATAACGTGAAAACTCAGTAACACTGGGTTCAAAAAAGACCTATGTTTGAAATATCATTTGATATTTAACAACGGCTTTTCGTATATAGGAAACCATTCGTGAGGAAACCGGCCAAATATCAATAAGGTCTAGTTTTCCCTCTGGGTTGGAAGTTCAGATGGTAGTTGCATTCGTAAAACAAGTGTACGCCTAATTTCAGGATTAGGTGCCATCAGAGCAGACCTCGGGCAAAACGCTGGGAGAATGACGAGGCTGATGATGCCGTGAGTATTTAGTTAAAAGCACCTGGGTAGCGAAATATTAAATGAATTGCCTTTATTATACAATTTTATGATAAACTAATAGATAGATAGATAGATATCATTTATTGTCAAAACTTACATAAGATCTCATATCATAACTACATTAAAAGGTATCAATGCCCATTTCGAACGTGTATACAATATTATTGAACTGTAAATTAAACTTAATCATCTGTAGACCAGACCTATACCAAATATTCATTAATATTGTAAGAGCATTCAATTGCCAGCCATTCCTTCAGATCTTTTTTGAACTCAGTACTCTCGAGTGACTTAATAAATTCAGGCAAGTTATTAAAGATTTTGATTCGAGTAGCGTAGGTTCTCTTTTCCTTATTATGTAACTATGAGGCCTAATTGTACACGCGTCATATTTATATTGGAAGCTTAGAGTTTTGGAGTCACTGTTTGTATTAAAAATATCATGTCGTTCCTTAACAGATCAATTTTCTAGTATATAGATACACGTTAGACTTAAAATTTTATTGCTTTTAAAGATGTCCGTTAAGAGTCCGCAGTAAGCTCGATTCTCCATACAAACGTAGTTACGCTCTCATTTTAAAACTACGTGTTGGATTGTAACGAAACTTTGCATATACAATGACAATAGGTATATCTATGTCTGTAATTAGTTAGTTCAGATACCATATCAAAAAATACATCGAATTTAAGTGTTTCATACAAAACTTGTTTTTGCTGTATTTCGTTTGTTTTATAAATTGGAACCATATCAACTAATTACAGACATAGATATACCCCACGTTTTTCGTGTCAATGTATCCATCTTTATAATAAATTACCAAATTAAATTTTGGCTCTACCCGACTGACTATCGACTATCTAACTGACAGAAATGCATGGCCCAAACCAGAGCCCAAAATAGCTTATTCGGACAATGTGCTCTTGTAGAACAACGCATTATGATGATTTGTTTTCTTTGTATTCATATTCAGTTTGACTTATTTTGAGTAGGTTAACTATCATTGTAATAAGCTTTTTTTGGCAAAGAATGACTGACTGTTGAGTTTGTTTCGGCGTTTCTTCTTAACAGTGGTCTTCTTTTTCAGAAACGCTGGTAGAAGTTTTACTTGTAAAAGTGCCATTACGTGCAGAATAAAATTAATTAATTTCATTTTATCCTTTACTAGTATCCCACTAATATTATAAATGCGAAAGTTTACATGTTTGGATGTTTGTTACTCAATCACGCTTAAACGGCTGAACCGCTTTGAATGAAATTTTGCACGAAGATAGTTTATAGCCTGGATTAAAATATAGGATAGTTTTATCCCGAGTCCACGCAGACGAACGGGCGGAAGCTAGTTACTCTATATAGGAGCTATCTACTATATAGAGTATTATTACATTGTTAAAGTGTAATGTAGACTTGTTAAAGTGTAATAATACACTACTTAATTGCAGGTTAAGTTATTTAAGGCCCCTTCCGTATTTGACGGTGTGAGTGTAATTACAGTGAGCTGTCGAAAATTAGTGAAAACTGTCACTCAAAGTCAGTACAGATTAATTGCTGCACACCTACATTAAATGAGTGCTTCCTGCTTGGCGCAGGATGCTGTGCCCAGCCATAAAAGGGAACGGGCAGTAGTCCCCACGCTGGCCCGGTGCGGGTTGTGCACTTCACATACACAATTGAATTTCTACGCACGTTGTTTTTCCTGCACCGAAAAGCTAACGGTAAATATCAAATGATATTCCGTACATAAGTTCCGAAAAATTCATTGATTGAGCCGGGATTTGAGCCCAAGACCGCCGTTTGGCAGCCGCATGCCTGTAGATAACCTAGGCTACCGTAGCTTTAATAACACTATTGCGCAAATATAACCGTGTTTACTGACAGATTACCGACAAGTAAATAAATAAGTAAATCTTTGTTTGAAGTATAGAAATTAATTGTAGTTTTCAGCAATGAAACCCGTATGAGATACATTACTAACTTTGTTTGATTTTAAACATCAAACGGCGAACAAATTGTCGGGCAATTTCCTTTCATTTGAGCACTGGCAGGATGTTATAAAGTCTCAATCACTTATTTTAGACATAATACATATATGATAGCGCTGTTGATTATGATTGAAATTATTTTTAATGATTATATTGATTTTGTATTTAAATACAGCATTCCCTATTTTAAATCAACTAGATAGTTGTATCTTTTGAATAAATCGGAATCCAGTGGTAACTTCCTAATAATAGTTTGATAAACAATGGAATAGGATTGATAATCTAATATGCTTTGTCTGATCTTAAGTTTAAGCTTTTAGTATTATGTACTCACTAATATTTGTGAAATAATTTAATCAATAACTATTCTGATTACTAAATCAAATGTATTAAATTGACAATTGACTAAAAATGATACTTGCCTAGTTGTTTAACGACTGCGGGGTATCTGCCGATCCCCTCCACTTTTTAGTACTTTGGTAGTCCTTAAATACTAGCCGCCGTGCCATTTTTACTCACTTGACCTGTGAGCTTTCGACGTGAATAAACAACAAGAGATTGTCGTAATATAGTGTATTTCATTTCCCATCCCTCATCGTCACCCTATTGTTGCCGCCAGTGAGTTCGAAGATACTAAGCTGCAGTGTCCTACCTGTACTGTGCCTCCGTATGATGGATTATCCTCCTGCGCTAACATATAAATATACATATATATTTCTAAAATAAGTGATTGAGACTGTGACAAAATGCATTTATTATTATTATGAGCGCCGTTTATACCGTTTATACGTATCTAATATTGACAGTTTCCAATAAAATATCGGCACTGAGAATCGAGTTCCAAGAAAGTATTTTCGTAGCATGTCAGTTGTAAGCAGAACACTACAATAGTAGAAAATAAATATGGCAGTGAGTCAGTTGCAGGACGTAGTGATTTGGCAGTGCTGAGTCAGCGTCGACGGCGCCGTCGCGTCGCGTCCCCTCCGGAAGAATAATCCCAGATCGTCCCATAACCAGTCTTTCCTGACCTGCACTAATACTCAATTCTCTTTACAAACAATACGAGCACTGTGAAATTTAAGTTCGCACTGAGATCCTGTTACGCTGGTGGCGTCTGTTTATCGATAAATGTTCTGATATGCATTCGTGGGTGTGCAGTTTTAGGCGAATTCTTGGGTCGAATAATAACTGGAGTAGCATATTCACATTCAATATAAAAGTAGGTTAATCATTCACTAAAGTAGAGAGCGTTTTTACGATGATAGTTTGTAATAAATTTATCATTAAGTTGTGGTCTTATGACGTACAATTGAATAAGAGCAAGTAGCTTGCAATTTGGTTTGCAATGGACATTTCTAAAACTATCCGTTTTAGTTCTAGAATAAAAGAAAGTGGTATTATGTTTCAGTAACGATCTCCATAGTGAGACCAAGCCAAAACCTTGTTGCTACATCACAAGAAAACCTTACCTACCAAAAACAAACCTATAGGAAAAACTAACCTATCAAATCGAACACTTACATATATCCGAGGGTCCCAAATTTTCAAGCCCTTTCGAAAACTTAAGCGTCTTTTACTTAAATATTCTACAAGAAAGTGCTCTTAAAAGTATACCGATTGTAACTAATATTTATAAACACGCTAGCTGTTGCCCGCGACTTCGTCCGCGTAGAACTTGTAACCGTCTTAGAAAAATGATTGCTATTTAATTATTCTAGACGGCTTCATAACGTCTTAAAGAAAGCTACATTACTGGAAATTTTTGCCTAAATCCGTTTTACTCGCGTTAGTTGGGGCTACCTGTATAGTTTTGAAAACAAACTTATTAAATAAAATAAAACTAATCTAAGGTATATAGAATCAATAGGTTCCTAAATTGTAAAAATAAACCCAATTACTTACTAACCGAAAATAACAATTTTTCAAATAAATTTCATATGGAAGTGATCTTTCCAACTTGTCTCTGCCATCCATTTTTTTACTGTTTAATGACTATCGCGAAAAGACATTTTTATTTTTACGATGTAAAAGGGAAACATAGAAAAGGCGGGCTGCAGTAAAAAAGCAGTTAAACTCATCGTTATGACGCGTAAACCAAATAAATAGACGTTTTTAAATTCTTTTTGTATTAAGGTTCTTGGTGATTCAGTTAAAACGTTTCATAATTGAGCCTCAACTAGGTTAATAATATCAAGTTCATAATAAACCTCGCAGATATTTGCATTAGAAAGCAACTAATAGGCAATCCCTATAGCCTATTAGTTACTTTCTAATGCAAATATCTGCGAGTGTGCAGTGTTCTGTGCTAATAGGTAAATAAGATTGGCACAGCACACCACATGCAGTTTTGGGATGACACGGCACGATGATACCGTTCGAAAACTGTAAATACAGTTCTTTGTCAGTTTATTTCACCAAATATTGGAAGCTTCCAATAATTTAACTTTCAACTCACCTTACACGGCTTAAAATCCAGTATAATACTTCACCGTGTCAAAGTAAAGAAACAGTTCTGGAAATATAAATGGACTAATATTTTGTTAGTCAGGTTACACAAATACATATTACCAACAATAAACTAGGTACACGTTAAGTTGTCCTCATAAACTTTGGACAAAGCGGTTTGAAACTTGCTCTGTTTATCGGTAACATTGTGTAGCGGGACTATACTGAGAGTTTTCGTTGTGTTTCCTTGAATACTTGTACAAAAGGTGTTATTTATGACTTAAATCCTCATACGTCGTAGCTCGCGCTAAGGGTTTATCATCCGGCTGGGAACTTGCTTTATAATTTTGTTGCGATGCTTGAGATTAACTCCCATTGTGCACAGGTTTATTCCTGAAATTGGATTTTTTTTCCTCGCAAAATGTGTTGAAAAACGTCGTATGAAACGCGTGAGCTTTGATAATTACATCCTCGGCTCTCTTATCACGCTCACCTGCGGCTCGCGTGATAATTTCGCCTCTGATGTAATTATCAACATACCTCACTTGTATCACAATGTACTATTCTATTCGAGTTCCACATCTGGAACGCCATGCAGCTTGTTATCGTCAAAATATAAAACTTGCTATCAAGCTGGAACCAATAATCGACACTTTAAGGAAGTCGCGTAATTTCATCAACAATAAAAACATAATATTATACAACTTAGAACAATATTTATGAGTGAAAGTTATGAAATCACTAAGAAAATACATTTTAGGTTTTAATTAAATAAAGAGAAAAAATGGAATAAGCAAAAGTAACAGAAATCTCCAGTTATCAACATCAAAGCTCCAATAAACGACACCTTTTGAGACCCACTAATCTATAGTCCCCACAATAAGGAAAGACTGGAAAAACTTTGGGATTTCCACCACCTTTGGGATTGCCTGGGTCACAAATTTCTTATAAATGTCCTGCCCCGAGATTCAAGCAATTTCCATCCTAAAATTAATAATCAATATTACATGTATATCTAGTTCTACAGCTCACATAGTCACTAGTTTAAATGTTTTATTTAACATATTTTAAAGAACTACCACAGAAATAAAGTTACAACAAAAAACTACATACTTAACATATTTACAAATTGCCTACAATATAGTCCCCCAGGTCGGCGTTCTGTGGTAGGGTGCCCATAAGGCTGGCGACGTTTCCTTGCTGAAAGGCGATGCCAATTCTTTGACTGAGGAACAAGCTAGCCCTATGGTCAGCCATGTGCTCGAAGAGCCGTTTTTTTAGGTCCCGGTATAATTTCTGGGCGTCTGGACCCCACGGCCCAAGCGTCTCTACCGCGAAGGCCGCAAACACATGATTGCCTGCGAGGCCCGTGTATTTGTGGAGTTTGGCAACCTCTGCCGATGCTGCCGCTGCGTCCGCTCTCTGCGAAGTGGTAGGTAGGTGGGACGGAGCCAATGTGTCGACGCAGGTGGCGTCCCAGACTAGGGGTCGTCCTACTTGCCACAGAATGAGCCGACGGTATGGGCCTGCCACTCGCTCTTGCCATCGTCGCGTGCGAGGCCAGGTGGCTCTAGGACGACTGGAACGTATAAACGTTCCAGTCGTCCTAGAGCCACCTGCTGCAGCATAAGCTGGCAAGGGCCCGACGGATTATGTCGTTCAAGCAGGCATGGCGGGCGAAGCAGCCTGCGCTTTTTTGGCAAGAATGGCAGTGGTGGCCCAGATGACCTACTTCCTCGCCGCAGGGGCAGCGATGGGTGACCACTTTGCTGGAACCCAGGCGGAGGCCGACAGCTAATCTCAGGGAATTGTTATCCAGTAGTTTCGCGCAATGGGCCGAAGGGAAGGCGTGGAGCCAGAATCCGGACTTTTTCTGATCAAGCCAGGAGTCGGGCATTTTAGGAGACTGACGAGGCGGAGTCCAGTAGCCAGTCGTGGACCTGGTGGCAGTGGTTCATCCCAGATTCTTTGAACACCTTTGCAGATTGGCAGCTCTTTAACGGGACAGGCCGATTTCCATGCGTTCTCAGCCTCGGTCAAGCACGAGACCTCAATATCACGGAGTAATGGAGCGAGGATTTTTCCAATGAGGGATATCGCTCTGTGGACTGAGGAGAGAAAAGCTGGAAGAACGACGCTCGAAATTTGCAGGATACCCAGGCCGCCGTATCGGATTGGGAGGGTGGCATGTAGGAATTGCCTGTCGTTCAGTTGAATGTTTAGGTTTTTTTCGATTTGGGAGTGGAGGGTGGAATCATTTTTTTCACAAAAGGTTAATTTGGGGGCAAATAGACTAAAACGGAAAATAGAAACGGCCACGCGCGAGTTAATTTTGAGTAGGCGGTCGGAGTATTCGGAGAAACGGTTGATTTGGCTGTCAATAAAATCTGGGATTGATTCTTCAAATATCGGGGCTCCAAGGAGGTGAAGTGAGTTTTCAGTCATTACTTTGATACCTGGGCAAATGCTTCGAAAGTCGTCGATAATTTTGGTTTTATTTGTGTTTTCCTGGCTAACATACAGCTCGCATTTGCTCATGTTTAGGTCCGAATCGGGGTCGCCCTGCTGACAGCCAACTGCCGAAAATATGCTATGGTTGTTGTACATTCAATTTGATGGCGCGCTGTAGCACTGCCAGAGATACCTACGGGTATAAGTGAGGAATCTTTTTTGGATTTCTGTCAGGATGACTACTCTGCTGACAGAGTTGAACGCATTTTTGACGTCGACCTTTAGCAATACCTGATCTCTAGAGTTACAGAGGAAAGTACGTCGTAGCCTTCTTTTGAGCCAACGCTGAGCTGGGTTGGCTTGAATTTAGATCTTTGACTATATTATATAGTATATTGGTTTATTGTTAAAATACATATACATGCTAGCCTGAATGATATCATCCGTCGGGCCCTAGCCAGCGCAGGAGCTACTGCCATCTTGGAGCCATCCGGTCTCGCCCGAGATGATGGCAAGAGGCCCGACGGTATGACCCTCGTGCCATGGAAGATGGGACGGCCTTTAGTATGGGACGCGACATGTGCCGACACCTTAGCGCTCTCCCATCTCCGTGGTACCTCCATGAAGGCTGGCTCTGCAGCCAACTCGGCCGAGCTCTTTAAGCGGCGCAAGTATGCAAACATTAACAGTGGTTCCATATTTGAGACTCGCCGAAATTACGCATGACCGGAGGGCTGGCTCATACCTCGCACAGAGGATAAGCAATGTCATCCAACGTGGTAATGCTGCCAGCCTTCTGGGCACGTTGCCCAGCGACGGCGAACTGGGGCAAATATTTAATTTGTAAGTTATTTTATTTTATAAGTAGGTAGTTTAGTTTTAGATATAGTTATAATAAGTTTTGTGTATTTTTGTTAATTATGTTTTTTATGTTTATTACATAAAAATATATACAATACATAAGGTACATTGAAAATAACATTCAAATTAGATTAAAAATGAAAACTAAATAAAACTAACTTAAAAATAACCTAAGAAAAACTTTAGATAATTTCTAAATTTGGACCCCACCCAGCAAGCAGGCAAAACATAACACACATCGATAAATGTTGTAGCATGTTATTGTGATGCACAGTATACTTTCGTATATCTATTCAACTTTTGCCGCAGTCTGAAAAAATCCATTTTCGAATAGTTCTTAAACTTGCATTTTTTAAATTTCCAGGGAATTTCGCGACTGGCAATACAAAATTCAGTTCCGGGACGAAAACCCTAGGACATAAGCACCCTAACAAGACCTTTAACTATGGTAAGGCGCCACTTTACCCTACGGACGCCTGCAACTCCAGATGAGTCACACTCGCGTTGCTGACCATTTATCGGTTGGAGGATTCACTTTTTCGGTAGTGAGAGATATTAGTCAGATATATCCCTCACTCCCAACACAGCGCACCCTTGGGGACTCGGGCGAACTAACTCGCCACCGCCCGGGCAAACAATACAGTTTTTCCTATATGTTGACTGAAAGCAAGCTACTTTTATGAGTATATAGTTATAATTATGTACGTACCTACTTCAGTTTTACAGGAATTGAGGAATCATTTACGAAACAGAAACTTAAAACACATAAAAAGGCCATTGGCAAAGTTACTTAACGGTCGGCGTATGCCTCAGAAGAGTAATTTGAGACATCCAACTTTACCTGGCCCTGGCCTCAAGTTTTCTTGATATATGACTCCGTTAGACAGTCATACTCGTATATATAAAGTTATTTGGAATTTCTGTGACCGACTTTCAAAAACTTCTTGATATCCTGAGAGCTTTCTCAGATTTTTTCACATTTTAAATATAGCGTTCACCAAACGTGAGTGGTCTAGTTTTAAAAAGTTTTATTAAGTCTGGATAGAACAGGCTGGCGCGCTACTGCTGGAGGATAGTGATATAACCAATTGCGAATACGCTAGCAAGACGGGCAAAGTTGTTGTGATAAAATTTATTTTAAACTTCAAAGAAGTTTTCTCCTATGCTACGAAACGAGCGGCACTGTATGTGACTCTACTGTTTCCTAGATAAGCGTTCGCATACGTCGTCGACGGCAAGGAAAACCTTCTACTCGTTATCGCCTTTGGAGATACTAACAACACTACATACCCACGGTAGTCTGACAATATCGGGAGATTCTGGTGATAATTGTCTTGATGGGAAAGGGCTTGTTTTGTCCCAAAGCGAATCGACGTATATCTCAGACCCGTGCAAGAACTAGATCTTGTTTTTACCGACGACCCAACTTGTACCAGCTTGCTTTGTAGACACTATAGCTAGACCCACCCCGTAGCATGGACGGCCTTATCACACGATAAGTGACAAGATAGAGCGTCCGTCACTGGTTCAATAGAACGAGACGGACGCTCTATCTTGTCACTTATCGCGTGATAAGGCCTACCATGATACGGGGTCTGAGAAGGCTTCGACTATATGTAGGAATCCTTATGGATGGCTAGGTATTTTGGAATATTGTATATTTAATAATAATAAAGAAAACAGCAGTCGGGTGTTATTTACATTTTATGTAGCCCTTTACACGTTGCTCTTAATTAGTTGACTGAATAAAACACTGAGAATATACGCTATGTTGTACATAATTTGATAAAACTGCTGTCGCAAAGTTTTACCTGGCTGTTGGATAAAATAAAACGCAGTAGTCTCACAGAGAAGTAATGAAGCCAGTTTCAGTTAAAGCTTTTTTTAAACCCCGACGAAAAAGAGTTGTGACAGTACGGTGAGGTGAATGAGATAGGTTGTTATATTATAAGTTTGATACCTGTGTATCTGAATATATGTGTTTGGCAGCGTAGTTCCCAAACGGATCAACAAATTTGAATGCAGTTTTTTAAATATAGTCTTGTCTGTCTTCATACATGGTTTTTAGCTATGTTATTTTTGAACCAAAGCCGCACACTAGACTAATTGGGGTAGAGCAAGATTTACAGTGGATTACAGATAACTTGAAAACCTTTGTTCCATTTCATCTGACAATTGAAATTTCCCCCGTAAACGTATATGTTTGACACGTTAATTCCACAAATTTAATCTTTGTTGCTCATCTTTACGGTTCGTATTAAGACGTTAGATATCAAGTATTAGGTCAATGTGGAGCACTGAGATGTTTACCTTCCTTACCTGACCCGGTAGCATGGACGGACTTATCACACGATAAGTGACAAGATAGAGCGTCCGTCACTGGCTGACACCGTTCGACAGAACGAGACGGACGCTCTATCGTGTCACTTATCGTGTGATAAGGCCGACTATGATACGGGGTCTGTTCTCAGGTTTTTTCAAAAGCTAATTATGAGTTAATAGAGCTGTTGAATGATGAACAACCAACTGTTGTTTCTTAATTTGTTCCACTTAATGGGGTCATATGGTCATATGGTCACTTAGGGGGGTTAATGCAGCAAGATGTATGCATGCACACGGTGCATTCTTAAACTAACCGGGTTGTACAGAATGTACAGCTTTTTTTTTATTCTCGGCAAATGGATTCTTACCCGACTAAACAAATTAAATCCTTTTTGTTAATTAATTGACTATTTCTTTTTGTTTATGATATAGAAACGGTTAATTTAGTAAAACTATTCACTTTTGATAACATTTTACATGAATTAATAAAGATAACATTTTAAAACGTAATTATTTATTTTATTTTGTATTGGCTGTTTAGAGATTTCATCTAATGCGCGCGCACTGCGCAAACTTCAAAAAAAATTGATGCCCGCCATTATAGGTTATTTCACAGATAATTGTAAACATTGTTAATGCGTGTTGGGTTATTAACAAAAATGTTGATTTGTGGTGACTAGAAAAGTGATAAAAAGAATGGACGCCACTAGAAATTCTTGACGATGTATACAACATGTGAGTAAAAACCTGTTGACATCAATAAGTAAAGAAAATAACTTGACAGGCCTATCAAATTTTCATCATATGAAAAGGATTTTTTCCTCGCAAAATGTGTTGAAAAACGTCGTATGAAACGCGTGAGCTTTGATAATTACAATCCTCGGCTCTCTTATCACGCGAGCCGCAGGTGAGTGAATTCCGCCTCTGATGTAATTATCAACATACCTCACTTGTATCACAATGTACTATTACGTCACACCAGATGAACGTAAAATTGTGTACTCACCACGGGCAGTAAAAAAGAAAGCCCTCTATCGCATATTTACAACCCTTGCCTGCGGCTCAGGTCATGCGATTTCGGGCTTTCTTTCTTTTACAGCCCTTGGTAAGTAATGTACTATTATATTATCCACTTTTATTTATAATTATCATTAGGTGCAGTTGGTTTTGCTTGAGACGACGTAATTGTATCAAATTTGTCCACTCGAAAAGCAACTTAATTATTGAAATTAAAAGATTCACAATGACAGTTTCACAAAAAAGTCGGTCAGCTCAAATAATCTGAACTGTACCATGTTGTTAATTTTCTGTAGCATGCTTTCACATTAATTATCTTAGTTATACTTAATCAGCTGTTTTTCTTTTTCTTGATGTAATTAACGGATAACTATTATTGGCCTCCTATTTTGTAAGAACGTAAACTGTATATTTACGGCTGTTGTTATCCTAAATACCAATTTTATTTTATTTTTTATAGATAATGAAAATACGTCACTAACAACAGCGTAGGCGTAGCGTGCGCTTCCCTAATAATATATGTAGATTGTTTTTCAACAACGTTATTGTTTTTTGTCATGAAAATACATAATAGGCCTGCTCGTTCAACGATCACCTATCCACAATTTCGAAGCTTCAACTTTGACCATCAATCGCCACAATGTCCGTGCAGCGTGGAAAAAATGAAGTCTTATTTTTGGTTTACTTACTCATTCCTTTTATAAATAAAATATATAAAATGTACCAACGTAAGCGCTTGTCGAGTTGACGTTAAGCTCTTCAGCCGCCGCCTTAAGAATTAAAGTTGTCGGCGAACAATAAACAGTCCTGCGCAATTAATTGATGGGTGGGCAAATAAAATCACTGGCTCATATTACTTAAAAACTATAAAATAGTAACAAAACTAAGATTAAATTTGAAGTATTGTTAGAACGGCCCTTAAGGTTGCTGCCATTTAAAATATAAGTACTTACGCCTTTATTTTATTTTATGATACCACCAAACTACCATGGTACGTATGTCCATGATAACGATAATAAATAAATAATAATGCGGGTTGCTAGCCCAGGTTACCCAATAAAAACCAGTGGTTACCGTAATCTTCTCATGTTAACATAACAATACATCCTACTAATATTATAAATGCGAAAGTTTAGATGTTTGAATGTTTGTTACTCAATCACGCTTAAACGGCTGAACCGATTTGAATGAAATTTTGCACGAAGATAGTTTATAGCCTGGATTAAAATATAGGGTAGTTTTTATCCCGATTCCACGCAGACGAAGTCGCGGGCGGAAGCTAGTCTTTACATAAATACGGTTCTTCCTGGGCGCAATTGTTCACGGGGTTCTTCACTACAGCAAGTCATATATATCTGTAAGTACCTACTGAAAATCGATT
Source organism: Epinotia bilunana (assembly GCA_947049275.1). Taxonomy (NCBI): domain Eukaryota; kingdom Metazoa; phylum Arthropoda; class Insecta; order Lepidoptera; family Tortricidae; genus Epinotia; species Epinotia bilunana. The sequence goes on from OX346253.1 coordinate 29,142,055, forward strand.
GTACTGAAATGTGTTAAGTTGAGTATTCGTTGCTGAATAACGAATGTAGTGAATTGCTATTGTGAAGAGTTGCGTTTGTGTACAATTGCGAATAGAAAGTAAATCTTTTGTGTACAAAATATGTTTCTGTGTGGTGAATCGCCGTAATTGTGAAGAATGACCAATAGGAAGAAACGCCTTTGTGTAGAGCCTAGCAAAATTACAATAAAACAATTTAAACAATCAAACAAGCAATCTGTTAACATAATAAGCCTGTTTTGCTTCCGGGTCACTGTCAGGTTTAAATGCAATGCATTTGCCCTATCTAACCTTCCTGTTTATAACCTCAAATTTTATATATATCAGAATAGGACATAGGCTATAATTTATGTAAAATTTCACCCCTTTTAGGGACGAAAAAGGAGATAAAAATATGTATGCAGAACAACAAACAGTGTAATATACCTATTAGACACTAGATGGCGCTAGATGTACTTCCAAATTCGTTTTTTATACGTATCGCCTTCAATCATTTCTATTGCTATTTTATTTGCAAAAATAAATAAATGCAGTAAAGATGTGTGATTCCCAAGTTGCATAATTTTAATTAGCAAGCTAATAAACATCGGGGCGCTCCCTAAAGGGATATTTTGGGCCTTTAGTTCCTACGAAATGCTCGGCCTTCGGCCTTGCTTGCCTCGTCGCTCACCTTCGGAACTTCGACCTGGGATTTCACTTGCAGGACACCGTGAGATAATGAGTGTCCGTCCATGGGGGCGCATTTAGAGCGCTTTCTGAAGAAATGCTTCGAGTCTTTCATTACAATGAAAAGGAACGCCTTTGGCCGCGCTTGCCTTGCACCTACGGAACTTACCTCGCCTTGCGACTCACCTACGGGATAGTAAGTGTTACTGGGGGCTCACCCTCAGGCCTTCGGCCTTCAGCCTCGCTTGCCTCACCGGTGCCGATGCCGCTCACATTTACGGACTTTGGCCTCAGGTCTCGCCTGGGGATATTGAGTGTCCGTGGGGCTCGCCCTAGGGCCTTCGGACCAGGGGCTCACATAGGGAACGCTCTCTCAAAGGATACTTTGGGGATACTAGTACTTGCTCTGTAGTAGTGTTGTGTTCCTGGAGGTGAGCAAGGCGAGCTCCTGAGGATGAGTTGTGTTGAGAGCGAGGGAATTTGTTCCTTCAGCTTTCTACACGAATCCTCAAACATAGCAAGGGTCGGCAACGCCCATGTTACTCCTTTGGAGTTGCATGCGTCTATAGGCTGCGGTGACCGCTTACCATCAGGTGGGCCGTACGATTGTTTGCCACCGTCGTTGTATAAAAAAACTATATAATGTTATTGACGACCAAGTTTATGAGGGTGTTTATTTAGATTCGAAGACAATTTGAACTGTTGCACGCACAATCTATGGAAATGAAAGCTTTGTGTACATATCAGCATTAGAGTTGTATAACAAAAACGTGCCCTTTTACACGTCCAGTTAAATAAAATACCTTACAGTAGTTAACACATCCTATATATTGTAAAATAACGGTTTACATACGTAACATTCAACCCGATTTTCCAAGAAAGCCTCATGCATTACGAGATTATGGACATAGTAGAAAATACATCCTTACAAAGATCTATTAAATGAGACATGTCTCGTGTGTGTTGGTGGGTGGGGACGTTTTGCCCATTGTCCTTTGTCAGTAAGTATAGTATGATTAAACATAAGAATATCACCATGTAAGCCATAATTTATACGCGTACGAAGTCGCGCGCAGAAGCTAGTATAATAGTACATTGTGATACAAGTGAGGTATGTTGATAATTTCATCAGAGGCGGAATTATCTCACCCAGCTCACCTGCGGCTCGCGTGATAAGAGAGCCGAGGATGTAATTATCAAAGCTCACGCGTTTCATACGACGTTTTTCAACTCAAAATCCTTTTCAGAAGATGAAACTTTTATAGGCCTGCCAAGTTATTTTCTTTACTTATTTATGGCAACAGGTTTTTAATCACATATTGTACATCGCCAAAAATTTCCAGTGGCATCCATTCTTTTTATCACTTTTCTAGTCACCACGAGTCAACATTTTTGTTAATAACCAAAGACGCATTAACAATGTTTACAAATATCTGTGAAATAACCTATAATGGCGCGCAACCGTTTTTTTTCGTAAAGTTTGCTCAGTGCGCGAGCATTAGATGAAATCTCTAAACAGCCAATACAAAATAAAATAAATATTTTCGTTTTAAAATGTTATTTTTATTAATTCATTTAAAATATTATCAAAAGTGGATAGGTTTACTAAATAGTCAATTAAGAATCCATTTGCCGAGAATTAAAAAAAATAACACACAAGGGTCGTAATGTTATAATTATAAAACACGCGTGTTTAATATCCAGGATTATGAGCCTAAAAGCGACACAATAAGAGGTACGTTACGAGCAATTGTGTTGAAAAATACTATTTTGTGTCGATGGATGTACAGACGTCGAGCTGGAAAAGAAACAGTATCCATAATAATTTTGTGTCAAGTTGTTATGGCCGCCTTCAGTCAGCGTCATCAGGTAAGATCAATAGATGTACCACCTAATACTAATCATCACTCGACTTGTTTACCATGAGGGTAATTGTATAACTTTTCGAACGAGGGGTAGGTTAGAGCAACTATCGCATTCTAAATGTAGCGCGATTAATCTGCAGGCAGGGTAATTGCATTTCTTTTGAAACAGCGTTAGGTAGTCTAGTCGGTTGTGATCCTGCCTGTAAAACTGATGGTTCTGGGTTCAAATGTCGGTAAGGGCAATTAAATAAAATCTTTGTGTGACATGTTTTGCATTAATTTATGTATTTACTTAGATTTATTGAATATATCGTCGTCTAGTGCCCAAAAGAAAAACCCTGTGGCGATGGCGTTTAGCGTTTTTGTTTAGGGTATGGCCACTACATTTGAAACAGATTTGTGTGTGGAGTGGTTTTTCTTTATTTTCACCTCATTACTCAATACTCAATCATTTATTGCATTCCACAATGTTAGTTTACAGGGTTTTAGGTAAACTTAAGTTTTAGTTGCTAAGTGATGAGAATAAAACTTAATTGTGGACCCTGTTCGGCACCGCACACATACTTAATTATGTAAAGTCACATCCAAAAATAAAATTTAATATTTTAATAGGTACGGTACCAACGCGCGTTCTCAAAGTTGCGTGATTACCCTTACTACCATTTTACACTATGATGTAAGTAAACTTTAGTTTTTAACCCGTCATGGAATCCTATCATTATATTAATGACAACGCATGGTAGGTCATTAAATTATACTCACTTCGTAATTACGGCGGCTCAACAATTAATGTTGTTAACCGTATTAAACACGTGACATTTTGTGATCAAGTGTATGAACCGGTACACCGTGGTTTAAGTAAAAGCATATAACATTGAGGGATAAATACATTCTTATAATGTTTTTCCATTTATGATAGTTACAGGTTTTTGTAGATTATTCGGCGGTATTTAAAATGATTACTCTTCCTCTTTGTCTTTTTCTGTTTCGTCAACGATACCTTCGACGATGGTGGAGTGTGGTGGCAGCCATTCGCAACTAGTGTGTTGTGATGAACAAACCTGGAAAGTTTCAGTACGGCACTTCAGTTATTTATATTACCTATTTCTAAAGCCGCACCTTATCACGTTTCCCAAGTTGTGCACTATTAAAACCTATTTTGTGCATTAATCAGTAACATCTGCTATCGAGTAAAGTTCAAATTACAAGGCAAAATTTAAAAACATACCGCCCCGAACAGTATTCTTAACTGCGATATCCAGGCACACACGACAGGGACAATCGTTCTAGCCAACTGAGGTATCGGATTAAAGTTAAGGATTAAAATTATTGACCTTATATTTTTTATATTAATGTAGCTGGGCATCGATTTATTTTTTCTTTATGGTCCATTCACCATTTTGTGAACAATTTGCCCTCAAAAAGAAGTTGTGGATCGAAATCAAGGAATGCATTGTGTAAAGTATTTTAATCATACTTGTCATGAATAAATGTTTTTCTTTCTTTCTAAAATTATTATTAAGAAAAGTGATTAAGAAGAAAAAATATGATTCCTGTTTTTATTATAGTGTTTTTTATCCACATAAAAGGTTTTAAAAAAACGCTTGTCCGGAGCAACGCTATCATTCCCTTGGTGCTTTACCAAACAACGTGTATACCCCTACTTAAACATCTCCCAACGAGTTACACTTGCCGTACTTAACAAGCGTCAGTACCACTTCCAACTTCCAACGGGAGGGGATTCCTAGAAAGTTTGGAGCTATGAAGACAAATATGTCATTCCACTGGCTTTGGTTTATCGTGATTATCATTACCATGTATTTACATATATTTCTGACAATGAACGTTTAGTGAAAACAAAACTACACGAATAATTTTACATACCGTTTTAGTAGTTATTCCTATATTAAAAAAGAGTCAGCATAATCGACTAAAAACATACTTTTTATCATTTTCCAGCTCTCATTCCCTTGGTTTTTCAGGAGTGTAATGATCATACCTCGAACAATTCATGCGGATGACGTCAAACCGCTCGTAGGATGATTTCAAATAGTATTTTCATAAACAATTACTACTTATCATTTATCATCTTTAATTAAACGACATCGTCACTTGGAATGAGCCGAGTAAATGAATAGGATAAATAATAACATAAAATTGTCTTTTTTTTAATAATATATATAGGTACTTTTATTAGAAATAATCGTACTTACGATAGCAAATTTCGTAACATTTATTTTATGCACGACATCGTCCCGTCATTCTGTATAAATCTCATGGATTTACTCACGATTATTGTTTTACTTCGTGCGATATGTCACACGGAAGTTTAATAGAAACATCATCCTGTGTACAAAGTTACGTCATTTTTACGTCATCCGCATGAATTGTTCGAGCCCTGGTAATGATATTTTTCTTACGTTCTCTAGCAAAGAAAAATCGTTTTCCTATGATTCGCATTGGATAAATTTATTTATACCAAGTTTATTCATTGTAATGTTGCATTAAAAAAAAAATGAAAACTTTAAAAAGTTACTTTTATGTCCACAAATAATACTCGTTTATAATAATTGAAAAAAAAACGTAAAAACTTTCTGTAGACATTTTTCGAATATGACCAGTAAAAAATGTTCATAAAATTGTTTTTTTTTTCATTATTACCTACCCTTTCAGCTACAATTTTGAAGTGGTATATTTTTGTACCACTTAGACCAAAAGTAGTGCCGTATTCGATAAAGATGCTTATAAATAAATAAAATGTAATATTTAGATATTAGATATAGATTTAGAAATAGGTAACTTGGCCGAAATTTGTTAAATTAAAAAAACACCCGGGGAGTGAGATTATTAATCAAATTCTACCAAAGTATGCCTGATCAATAAAGATGGTTATTAATGAATAAAATTACCAATTTTATTGTAACTAGGTCGAAATTTATTAAATTAAAAAATGCCAGGGGAATGAGATGAATAATCAAATGTCCCATTGTACAACGTTGGGTAGATCTAAACGTCAAGTTTTGTATGGAAAAGTGACGGTTTAGTTGAGTGTTCCGTGATTACCCCTCGTTCCCTCTTACAACGCCTTAGGAAGGCGTGTATTTAGCAACAGCTGCTTAAGGCTCAGGTTTTTTATTAAACCATGGATAACTTTAGACTGTCACAATGATTTAAAATTATTCTTGAATATTCTTGACCGTATAATATTTGCGTACCATGCATCGACAGTCTTCAGCGGCGATGTAGTGGAAGACCTCTGTGCCCTTGGTGACCCCCTCGTCGCAGTGCCTCAGTTTCACCACAAGGGGACGCCGGGACCCGTGCACGCATACTGGGTGGTAGGATTTCTTGAATGGGAACTGCCAGTCGGAAACCTGTTCAAGAACAGACTGTGAGTATCGAGCATCCATCGGTATTTTATGTAATGAAAATGTCGGCAAAAGAAGGATCGACCACACCAGAGCTTGATAACGTCTATAAGTTACTGTTTACATCGTCACTAAAGGGTTTTACGGTGGCATATTGTAAACTGCAGTCTGGACGATAAATAATAAATACTGGCCGTCATTCTTACACCTATGTGATGCTCTGACACTCCTCCAAAATCCTCGTTACACTATGTTATACCTATAACTAACATTAACAGCTGGTGTAGGAGCCATTATCAAAAATCGATTTAACTTTTTGGTAAGCTCAGTAAGGTTTGCGTTATGTCACTAGACGATGTTATATGTATTTTTTGTTTATTAGACAAGGTAACAAAATGTTGATTACTAAACTGAGAAAACGAGAACAAAGCGAGAAAAACATTTCACGAGGCAAGAAGAAAACCTCGAAAGCTGTTCGAAGGAGTGTCCTGACAGGCCAGCACATCTCAAGACCCTTCAGTATAAGCGAAGTTGAAGATGCCATAAAACTCCTAAAGTAAGCATAGCAGCAGGACCAGACCACATGTTTAAAGAATTTATTCAAGCAATGGGTCCTGCAAGCGTGAGTTGGCTTACCGGCTCTTCTTCGATCATATTGTGCAAAATAACCGCCTTCCAAAGGAGTTCAGTCTGGCAAAAGTCATTGCGGTTTTGTAGCTCGGGAAAACTGACGACCAATCTGAAAATTTCTAGCGTATATCCCGTCTCAGCTGTACCTATAAGCTTTTAGAGCGCCTTATTCTACCTAGAATCACGCCGTCATCCCGACAAAGCAAGCTGGTTTCAGAAGAGGAAGAAGCTGCACAGATCAGTGCTTGGCCTTAACTACGCATATTGAAGCTGGGTTTCAGACAATTGAAGTCCACTGCAGTCTTTATAGACCTGAGTGCAGCATATGATACTGTCTGGACTTGTTTCCAGAGACCTGATGAATTATTTCCTTGATATTTTACATAGTATAGTACTTAACAGACCTCAAGCAAATTTCTTGGTTAGAGCTGTTAAAATCAAAGCTAGGATTTTTTGTTCACTGTGTGATACACAAAAAACAAATAAAAATTGTATGGGAGCAGAAATGTATTTTTTTAATTAATGCAATTATTTTATATTTTTATCAATGTTATTATTTATACAAGACTGTACATATTATCCTATTAATCTGTTAACAGGATTAAGTAAAATCATATTAGGACGAATATAGGCGACCGGTTAGCCTAGTGGGTAGTGACGCTGCCTACGAAGCTGAAGGTCCTGGGTTCGAATCCCGGTAAGGACAAATATTTGTGTGATGAGCATATGAATATTTGTTTCTGAGTCTTGGATGTTTTCTATGTATTTAAGTATTTATATCTATTAAATATATCGTCGTCTAGTACCCGTAACACAAGCCTTATTGAGCTTACTATGGGGCTAGTGCGATTTGTGTAAGATTGCCCTCTTATATTTATTTATTTATTATTTATTTATATCTGAAATACATGCCACTTCAATACTTATTATTTTACATAATTTTGAAGTAGGAGAGGAGATTTACCCTTATATGACACATGTTTGACAGTGTCATATAAGGGTGAATCTCCTCTCCGAAGAGTTTATTCACCGAAAAATATATCTCCTGCTCATTTGACGTATTTACCTAATTTTTTTATAGTAAAGTAGGACAGCCATGCATGAAGTGGAATATTGGTTTTAACATTCTATTTATTCATCTTTCGTCTTCAGGTAAGCATTTTACAATATAAATTAAAAAAAAAACAAAATAAGTATTAACATTATAATTATTTTGATCTACTTAAGAGTCCGCAGTAAGCTCGGCCGAATTTCACCTTCCCATACAAACGTATAGTTACGCTCTCATTTTAAAGCTGCGTGTTGGATTATGGCGAAACTTTGCATATACATTGACATGAGGTATATCTATGTCTGTAATTAGTTTATAAAACAAACGAAATACAGCAAAAACAAGTTTTGTATAAAAACTTAAATTCGCTGTATTTTTTTACTATGCTATCTGAAGCTAAATAAACTAATTACAGACATAGATATACCTCATGTCATTGTATATGCAAAGTTTCGTTACAATCCAACACGCAGTTTTAAAATGAGAGCGTAACTACGTTTGTATGGAGAATCGAGCTTACTGCGGACTCTTAAAAGGTAATTTAACCCCACGGTTCATTGAATTCCATTTTGGCTATTAGCTACCACAATTTCGCTTAGGTCACTGGACGTCTCTTTTACCAGCGCCAGTGCATTACAACGCTGTGCCGTATGAGTGTGTGATTACTTCTCAAGAATCTCACCTAACGCGAGTGGGCGTGCTTCCTGCTGCGCTGGTCCGCTTGCTCTGCTTGCGCAAGGCACAGTGGTGCTTGAGGCGACTCGGTTAACTGACCATCACTACCACAGACCGCCACAACTGGGCATCTCGGCGTGCTTCCTGCTACGTTGGTCCGCTTGTTCTGCTTGCGCAAGGTACTGTGTCGCTTGCAGAGACTCTGTTAACAAACCATCACTATCGCCACTACCGCTAACAGGACCAGTCCATATTGCAATAAATGTTGCATGAAGATTGTGTACTCACTTCTCTAGAATCACGCAGGTCCCTACAAGTGGGCACTTTGACGTGGTTCCTGCAGCGCTGGTTCGATTGCTCTGCTCGCGCGAGATACAAGTGTCGCTTCCATAATGCACAGGCTCAGCGTATATCATCACTTCTACCAGTGATGTTACAATACAATACTTATTCATTACTTCTCTAGAATCGCACCGGCCTCCACAAGTCTGCACCTTGACGTGGTCCCAGCACTTCCTGCCGTGTTCGTCCGCTTGCTCCGCTCGCGCGAGGTACAAGTGTCGCTTGCACAGACTCAGCTCACCGGACACGGCCACAGCTAGCGCAAGCAGCGCTATCACATTGTTGTACGCCATGCTTTTGCCTGATGGATAAATTTATTTTATGAAGTTGTAACAGATATACTGACAAAATGTTCAAGTAAGGCGACTTCCTGACTTGGAGGTATTTTGTACTTTGAGGTGAGCTTATTGATGTCACACAGATTTCCTCACTTTTCCCTTCGAAACACAAAAAAAAGATAACCGGTTTGTTGACTATGCTAACAACTAAAATAAGTCTGACATGTAATATATAATAAATGAGATTGAAATTGTCGGTATACTGTAAGTATTACACTGCCTACTGCATTGGTACCGCTCCGCTTCCGCGCATCCTGCGCTAGACATAAAGCACTTATTTAAATGTAGTATGCACAGTAAAAAAAGAATCGGTACTGGCTCGACTGACAGTCTTTGACACTGACAGCTTACTGACATTGTACCGCTTCCGCAGCGACAAATCAGATAGTTGTTTAAGTAAAAATAAAAAATGTAGCATATGTATGTAACATCATAATGGATATTTTTTTCCTTACAAATAATCATCAGATAATGAAAATATGACTTTTGTATTTGTGATTGAATTATCTACTAGACTATAATAATGAAAAAAAATATTTTAGTCGTATTATAGTCCAGTAGGGAAGTAGTTGCCGATGTTCAACTGATTTAACTGAACGTCGAACTAAATAAAGTGATTAGTGACATAGATTGTTTCAGGCACCAATACCAAAAAAATATAACTAATAATACTTAAATCAAGTAAAACAGAAATCACCTAGAACTAAGCCGATTCTCTCGAATAATGTGAAAAAATCATGGCTCAAGTTAGTTTCGCTAATTCGAGATAATTTATTTTCTTATCTTGGTTCAAGAATATTTACGTTGAGTTATTTTTTTTCCAGTGTACGTACTTAAAAGCTTAATAACACTTAAGCAATGGAAATGTTTAAGCAGTGTACGCTTTATTCATAAAATGCGGGACACTCCAGACAATGGTGGACGAACTGGACTCCATATTGAATGATCGGACCGAGACCGGTGTTGGAAAAATTGCAGGTGTTTTCAACAGTGAATACGAACTCAATTACAAACTTTCCTGAATGTTAAAAGGATTGACCAAAAAACACGATAAAGCCTTTACGCAGCAGCGACACGTCTCATGCGTAGATCATGATTCTCAAATAGAAGGTAAAGAATATACTGACGTTGCTTATAAAATTAAGCTGTGTAAACCAGAAATAGCCTAATCTACTTACCGCCTGGCCGACCCTTAAAACTACGAAAATAATGAATAGGTAAGTACCTACTTCGAAATGTTTCTTAATATATATCCGACAAAATATAAGCGTACGTACTTACCTAGCAATATACAATATGACCACTAAAAACCGTGATCTTACATTGAAGGCTTAACTTCAACTGGGCAGCAATGCTGAATATACTAAAAGTTTTCCCTCTGACTACACAATATGGTTTTTCATCACGGTCATTTAACGAGGGATGAAAATGGGAATGAAATGACAACGAAACGAAATAAAACCCGAATGCCCGTAAACTCGGTAGAATATGCAAATTTTTGTTATGCTGACGAAGTAATAAAGCCAAAATATTGACTGAACTTTGTTGATACAACGTTTTAACAGGAATAATATACCTACCTACTGACGTAAAATAATCGAATGGATTGACATCATATTCTCCATTCAATGCGTACTACCACTTGAAATGTTTATTTGATTTGCAAGGCGGCAAACTAGTTGTGGGGCACAAGTGTTGACTGCCGAACTGGCAGAGCACTGAAATATTATTATATTAATATACTAGTGAAACGAGTGGTTCAAAAGTGTTTACAACTCTGAGCGCAGTTAGGCCTTCAAGGCACGAAGCGCCAAACAACTTTGCTGCCGTACGAAACACCCAATTTTTTACCTCACCACCGACTGCGAGGAAAATGGTAAGTAATACAAGTGGTATAATACTTATTTTCAATAACAAACATTGAAAAAAAAAATACAACCGAATTGAGTCGTCGGCTAAATATATAGTTAAAATCGCATTCAAATCAATCCATACTAATATTAGTGTACATACTAATACAATACTAGTATTATGCATTCTTCAAAAGTAACTTGTCTGTCTGTCTCTTATAATAATAAAAAATCAGCCTATATAGGCTGACGTATATACGTCCCAGTGCTGGGTACAGGCAGGCCTCCTCTCACAGGATGAGAGGGAACGGGTAGTTGTCCCACGCTGTATGATATATGCATGGATAGATATAGTTTTCACACCTTTAATTCGGAAAAGTATGTTTTGCTCCACGACGAGAGGGATCAAAATGCTACTTTTCTGTTCAAGCTACTTTTTTAATTTATTCATTGGCATGTAGTATTTACGTAATGTTCCAATAGAACACAGATCTTAATAAAATAATCGGCTAATTTTATCGTAGTCGGTTAAAAACGATCATGTTTCCAGTTTTAACTTGAACAACGTTATTTGAAAATTTATGTATTTTTCGTAATATTTAAAATTTTCTAACAAATATTAAGAAAATTTGTTAAAACTTGTTAAGGGGCTCTACGCGCTTTTTGGCTAGTTTTGACGAGCTTTGAGTTGATATTCCTCCGTCAGAACTAGAGATATATTTATGGCACAAACATTTATCGGTTCTTCAATCCTTTATCTACATTTGCACGAGATTTTTTTGAAAATAATTGATATTAATTTTTTATAATTTATTCAAACATGGTCCAAAAAAGCTCTGTTTTCGATATTAGTATGTTGTTTATGCACTTTTATATATGAAATCTACGTATAACTGTTCCTTATTGACGTCTTTAAAAATCCACGAGAGATTTTTATTTTTAACTCATTTTCACAAAAGTTACGTTCAAAAAACTGTTTTATGGACTGAAATTGCCAAAGTTAGGTGCCATATATCCCGAAAACTGTGAGTTTTAATGTAAATATGGGATACTATTTGGGTAAACCACGTTGTTGTTAATACGATAAGCCAAAAAAAATACGAAAAACTTACAGTTACAGATCGAAAGTCATTGGGAGCTAGGAGCCCCCTTAAGTAATTTTAACAGCATCTTTTTTAATTTCTTCATAGTCGGTGTGAAAAATAGTATGTGTCACTCGGTAGCAAAATTATCTTCGTCTTGGGCGTTAACACTTGTATCCCTCACTACGCTCATGATCCTACGTTAGAATCCCTCGCTACGCTCAGGATTAAATTATAGGATCCCTCGCTACGTTCAGGATTCAATACACCGCCCTTGCAGTATATATACTATTTTGCTCCCTTGTGACACAAATAACTATTGAGACCCTGGTAGGGACATAAATCTACGCGGATGGAGTCGCGGGCAAAAAATTATTTAATATAACACTGAAATTTTCGCCTCTACCTTTACTCTTAGGCCGGGGCTGCACTGGTAGAGCGATTAGCGACGCGACGGTGGCGATCTTCATACATCAAGTCGCCCAAAGTTGTACTGAAATCGCAGTCACGTCGTCAATCGTCCTATCAGTGCGGCACCAGGGGGACTCCCTGCCTAAGTTTGTTGCCCGACTGCACGACCTCCAAGCTAGCACAGAAATAAGACTAGACACGTATGGCCTAACGAATTGTAGGGGGCAGTCGGCCACTTGCTTCGTATATCCGTCTCGCTCCTACATTATGTAGCATCGGTAATTGGGTACTTTCCTAATGTTACCATTTACAAGATAATGTCATTATATGGATAGTAAATTGTCAGCATCATCACCTTATCAGCCGAATCATGTCCACTGCTGTAAATTACAATAACAAAATTACAATCATTAACATATAATTAAACTTCAAAGATTCGAAAATATATGTATATTTGTATCGTACCAGTGTTAATTATAACTCACCAACAGAATTTTTACATTGCATGTCAACGATTCTGTACTAAACGCAGTATTTTACCAAAACAGCAATTTACTTCTTTTTCCATACAACTTGTGGACGACGCGCCGCGTTGCCTCATGCTGGGGCGACTTTGCTGCGCCGACCGAGTGCTTCGTCATACGCCTGGAGCAGCGACGTATGCCACTCTACAGACTGCCCGCAGGATCGACCCGGAACAGAATCCTGGCGGCCCACTCGATTCCTGCTGCAGCCCACGACAGCTCACGGGCACGACTCCCGAGTTGTAAGTTCGGGGCCCTTTTGATGCCCGCGGATTTTTCATGACGTATGTGCATTATTGCCATATATTATGCGGTTTACAGCGAAACTACCTCAGGGTTAAATAGGGACTTGTCGGGCTATATATACTATTCTTTTATTGTTTCATTCCTTTGCCTATTATAACTGAGTTCACACAAAACCTGAATAGGTCACACAGGGTCAACTCGTCTAAAAATATGCTGAGCTAACATGCAGCTAGTCTTATGCGCAAACGTTTGGCGTACTTACTTTGCAAATATTCACAAATGCGTGCGTGAGAATGGATTGTTTGCCTCCGTTCCCGTAGGTTCGTGGAAGCTTCTATGTATACATAGTATACAAACCTCGTTTAGATCGAATATTATGCCCTGCCAATACTAGGGATAGGGAGCACGAGCAGCGGTAGCGGCGACAGTCATTTTTACCATACTTTTTAGCCACAGGTGTAGCAAACAGAGGCTCTAGTATAAGTTTTACCGAAACAAAACGTTACGACCGCGTTTGCGTTTAGCTGTCAAATCCCATACAAATTGAGGCTAAAACGCAAACGCGATCGTAAAGTTTTGTTTCGGTAAAACTTATACTAGAGCCTCAGATGTACACTGGGCTGGGTACCCTTATGAGTTAACGGGTTGGTTTAATTAATCAAGGGCGTTATATCTGAGGCTCTAGTATAAGTTTTACCGAAACAATACGTTGCAACCGCGTTTGCGTTTAGCTGTCAAATCCCATACAAATTGAGGCTAAAACGCAAACGTGATCGTAAAGTTTTGTTTCGGTAAAACTTATACTGCCTCTGGTTAGATCAACCGACTGGTTAGTCGAGTTAGGTGTAGAACATCGATTCAAAACCTAAACGTTATAACTGGGGCTTAAATCACATGTTCATGTGAAATCTTTTTCTTTGTGCAGTGGACCCACGATGTCCCTGGCCGTAATTTATCGATATCGATAACATTTTAGTACCACATCCCTATCGACCGTATCGTCGTCGTTATGTTGGTACGACTTCCTGCGCTTCCGCGTTAGACGTTTATTTTTTATTGTATTGTGGTATGGCAAAATAGCTAAATCATTAATAATAATAATATCATGTGAAAATGAATGACAATGTCACTGTCATCCAAAACTTAGTTCGAAGTCCCGTCTCTTGACGAACGTAGTGGTTATATTCTCTTTGCTTTCCATTTAATTCCATAATTTAAGGTCAACAAAGGGTTTTGACAAAATATGCGGCATAAATGACCATATACCTGGTCTTTTAATTTTAATTACGTTAACTTAAAAGTTTGATATTTTCACAGATCCAAGGGCTTTATTTTAATTTCAAATTGATGTTTGATTGAGAAAAAAGGTCTTTACAGACGGACGTCCCCAATCTACAGTGGGCCAGCATGGGGACTACTGCCCGTTCCCTCTCATCGTTGAGATAAGGCATGTGCCCAGACCCCGTAGCATGGACGGCCTTATCACACGATAAGTGACAAGATAGAGCGTCCGTCCCTGGCTGACAACGTTCAATAGAACGAGAAGGACACTCTATCTTGTCACTTATCGCGTGATAAGGCCGGCCATGATACGGGGCCAGCAGTGGGACTTTTATACGCAGGTCTACATATTATTATACTATAATTCCTGTAAAAGTTTTTTATCTAAATCAACTTTGGTTCGTATTTCAATTAAACGTCATCAATCTTACGAATTTACGAACTCATTTTTACATTCCAAGCTCCAAGCCCTTGGGAGTTAACTAATTGCCAGATCGCCTGCCTATTAATTGACCGCTTGAGGTAACTAACAGCAACTCCAAGCCATCATTACTTAAAATAATCAAGGTAATGTTAGTGAAGGAAATGTTTAACTCTAGACAGGTAATTCGCCCTTAGGGTTACCAGGACGCTCAACATACAAACGTAACGCTGGCAGCCCGCGGGCGGTGGGTGCGGGTGTAGTGGGGTGGGGAAAAAAAATAAAAAAAATGTGGGCTCAGCGACTTTAATTTTTTTTCAATCAGTTGCTCTGTATCGGTGTAAAGGTATATGGAAAAAAACCAACCAACGTATTACATCCACCAATCACAAGTCTTTAAAAAACCATTAGTATTTGCTATCAACTAACCAAAATACAGCTAGACATTCAAATCGGTCAATCAGGCCCCTATTTCACCAACTTGACAATTGTCACCTGACACTGACAATTCGCCACGTCAAGGTGGTTGCTAGGTTACTTGTGGATCCAGCAATGTACGGAGAATTGTCGTTCTCTGGTGACAATTGTCGAGTTGCTGAAATAGGGGTCAGGAAACAGAATTCAATTCAAACATTAGGTGTTTTTACTCCCTAATTCACAATATTTTTTTTAAAAAAACGCCTCTGACCGACTATAGCCGCGTTCAAACGTTTAAGCATGGTTGACTGCATACATGACATAAGCTATGAAGATTGAGCGGGATAGACTGCTGTCTATCTCGCCTTATCGTATGCCCCGCGTATGCTGTCCGCCGCCCTCGGCCGTTTAGACGCGGCTATTAGACGGTCAGAGGCGTTTATTCGTGGTGTGAATATTTTGTATGTGTCAAAGCAGTTTATTAAAAAGAATGGCGCCAAATTGAACAATCTTTTTGCCTTGGTATAATTGTTGATTGTGGACGGATAATCTTTGTTTTTACTATTTTCTCGCAGTCGAAGTGAAAAGTAGAGTGTATAACTCTGGTCTAAAAGCCATATTACCCCTCAAACTATTTCCTCTCACTTCGTTTGGGAAAATATCATCTCGTGGTGATATGGCTTACTTTAGACCCTTGTCATACAATCTACTATTCATAATGACTGAAGTTCAATAAATGTACAAAATTCTGAATTCATTTTGATGTGAATGTAATTTATGTCCACAAATGGACATCTCTCGGCTTATATGATGATGATGGTGAATGCAATGTATGTGTCCGCAAGGCATTTGCTTTATTGAAGCTGATAGAAATAATTTGTGTAGGTACCTACCTACCATTGTTGACAAACTATGACAACTTATTGATAAAAAACATATTGGTTGGGTTGCACTTGGGTAGATTCCCTTCGTTTTACCACCAATCTACTGAATCAAACATAGTGTTTATTTTTTTGATGAAGAGATGAATCGTAATGAAAAGAACGCTAAACAGTGTATGTTTATGGGTCATAGACGTAGAGCATGCAGTTTTTACCGACATATATTTATTCATTTTTATTTTAAAGACAGACGGACAGTAAGTAAGTACATAAAGTTACTATATTAAAAAATTCACAATTTTGAATTGAAGTTTTGATGGTGGTGTGTGTAAACTTTGGTACCTGACTATATATTTACAGTAGGTACATATAAGCGAAATCTCTGTCAACATGACTATTTTTATTCTTTCGTAATCACGCGATCGCGTGCTAAGCAAGATCGTTCCGACACGTTGCTTTTGTAAACCCAAAACGCATTGAGTGGACTACAAACGTCATTTCAATTTAGATCTTAGGGCCTTTCATTTACGTTATAGTGTGCAAGACTCACTCTTTAAAACTTTTCTCTTTTATTCTAAAGAATCAAAGTGATCGTTCACACGGAGGGCAATTAGCTACCGTCTGATTGACGATTAGCTAAGTGCTTTCTGAAAGAAATACTTAATCTATGTTCAAGAACTATGTTGTGTGACCAACATAACGTTTTATATTCAGTGGTGCGTGTTTTGTTTAGGTTTCCGTATGATAATAGGTAGTTCGATTTACTTAACTTTTATAAAAATCACTTACATAGAGGCAACCTTTAATTGAGTTATTTTAACTGAAACGCGATTCATATAAAGCGTTGTAGGTTTCTTTGTGACTTCGTGATCGTATAGTTGTTTATAGTCCTATAAGTTTAGTCAAACTTTCGAAATTGGATTGGTCCTGAATTTACCCCAACACACAATTTACCTAATTGCGAGAGGAATTTAGGGGCAGAAGGCGTTAATCCTTTACAAGCAGCCGTTTCCTTGAGCACGACTGGGCTCTATTCTTGCGATCGAACCGACATATTGTACAGGAGAATAGGTACTTTCACTCTAAGTAATTATGTACGATTTTGGCGATCACTCGGACCATGTTGGTAGTGACATGGCCTATGCAGCCGGAGATTCTTTGTTCGAATCCCAGTAGGGGCATTTATTTGTATGATAAACTGATAATACTCTTACGAACCCGAACACGACGGGTTTATCACGTGTAATTGAGGAGTTTCTATGGCCACCTTCCGTCTTCATCATTATACCAGCGTAATGGTGCCATAATATTACGTTATTTAATAATCACCGAACCCAAAAAACTATGCCACAGCAAAATTGGATACCAGAAAGTGGGTCGTACGATATTCAAATAATTGAGTAAAAATGGAAACTGGCCAGTTTACATGATTTATTTACTCGTTTATTTACTTAATATTGCAATTTATTCAAAGTGTAGTTAAAGATTTTTTGGCTCAGTTTTATTTTTATTTAAGGGGCATGTGTAGCGCGAATCGTCGAGCTCCGACGTTTCACTTAAACGAAAATGCTTTCCTGTTCTGCGCTAAACCGCGGCTAATAGGATTCTTGTCAGTTGCACATTCTGCGGCTAAACTCTTGACTTTGGATAAGCGAGGTAAAATTAATATACAGGATGGTCCAAACAGTGCCGTCAATTCATTTTTGGTTTCCTCCCACCCAGCTAGGGCGCCCAGGGGTACCCGAAAATACCCCATGTACGTTCCACGATTTTTTGTAGTTTTAAGTTATGTTTTTTTAATGATTTCCTAGGAAATTTCAGTATGGCCTTAAAAAATAAAAAATATAAACTGATGTGTGTTTTGTGTTTTTTTTTGCTGAGACATAATCTTCATAATATGCTCTTTCACATGCACAGCAATGAACTTCCTAGCATTTTATTTATTGATGTCGCTGTTTGGACCATCATCATATCAGCCGAAAGACGTCCACTGCTGGACATAGGCCTCCCCCAAAGAGTGCCAAAGTGACCGGTCCTGCGTCACCCGCATCCAGCGGACTCCAGCAACCTTTACCAGGTAATCAGTCCATCTTGTGGGGGGTCTACTCACGCCGCGCCTTCCGGTACGTGGTCGCCACTCGAGAACCTTTCCGCCCTAACGGCCATCGGTTCTACGTGCTATGTGCCCCGCCCACTGCCACTTAAGTTTAGCGATTCGGAAGGCTATATCGGTTACCTTGGTTCTGCTGCGGACAGCCTCATTTCTGATGCGATCACGCAGAGAAACACCCAACATAGCCCTCTCCATAGTCCTTTGGGTGACTTTGAGCCTTCTTATGAGGCCCATAGTAAGCGAACACGTTTCAGTGCCACATGTTATCACTGGCAACACACTGGTCAAAGACTCTCGTCTTGAGACACAGCGGAATATTGGACGAAAAGATGTGCCGTAGCTTCCCGAACGCTGCCCAGCCGAGTCGGATTCGACGATTGACCTCTTTGGACCTGTTTGGACCATATTGTATACTAATCAGGTGGTCGACTTCGTATCGCTTCTGACACGTACGTTAGGTAGATCCAAATGTATTTGTTTGTATACGAAGCTATCTTTACCTACCTAGCTTAAATATCACTACAGTATAAAACAAAGTCGCTTCCCGCTGTCTGTCCCTATGCATTCTTAGATCTTTAAAACTACGCAACGTAATTTTCCGAACGCGCGTTAGGACAATCAAACTGTCATTTTTCCATATAAAATTTGACATTTGGATCTACCTAACGAGCTTATACAATACGTTACGTGATTGACCAGTAGAATTACAATTAGTAAGAGTTGTCTGTGCCACATGCTTTTTAGGGTATTACTAAGACTACGCTGTCTGTCCGTCTGTCCGTCCATCTGTCCATCCGTCTGTCTGTCACCAGGCTGTATTTCAAGAACCGCGATAGCTAGACAGTTTAAATTTTCTCAGCTGATGTATTTCTGTTGCCGCTACAACAACAAATACTAAAAAACCGGCCAAGTACGAGTCGGAGTGGGGCTTCCATTCAACAGACATGTTTTTCTCGCCGTTTTTATAGATAATGGGTACGTAACCCTTCGTGCGCGAGTCCGACTCGCACTTGGCCGGTTTTTTAAATTATAATTTATTTTCTTTTTTCAGTCTGCTTCACTTCACACACTTCTTTTATATTTAGAAGCCAGTACTTTTTTAACTACCTACTTTGTTATGGTAAAATACTCTGTTTTTAGGCATGATATTTAGCGCATGCGCTTTAGCTGAGTTGTGTGAAAAAAAGTGGTAGTTTTTAAAAGCTACGAACATAGCTAAGTGGAGTTCGATGTCAGTAATAAGCGAAACTGCACCAACTGTATTCCGTAACGATCTGATAGTATAACTGTGTGTTTTAATAAGTTTCTCTCTAATAAGGAAATATTCACCGCTTACTGTTGCGAAAATAGTAGGGTACGTAAAGTTCCTCGTTACTCACTAGCACAAATACAAAAATTATAAAAGCTTTTCTGTCCTATCGCAGCAGACGGGAAAGTGTATGAAGTTCTTTTACCTACTGTATTGTATATAGTGTATAGCCTTTTTAATAACATTTTTTGATTTAAACCCACATTTAAAGATTTCCACGATTTCCTAATTTGTTTTTCATTGCCTTCTAGATGCTTACTTTTACAAATAAATAGAAGAAAACGTAAAAAATCAAATGAAGTTTTAACTTAGTTAGAATACCTTAAAAACGAACGACTTTCCCGATTTAGCTAATTTCGTTTTAGGTTAGAAATGTTTTTCGAAGTTGTAATTAGGTTTTTGGGGAAAGAATAATTGAAAAAGTTCACGGAGTATGGAAAATACGAAAAAACAGGAAGCCTGTATTCTTACGTGATTTTTGGATGATTGCAAAAGATAGTTCACGTTTTTCGATGTTTAGATACTTGTGACGAGCGGTACGATATAAAATTTCTTAATGAATGTTATTTATAAATTTATAAAAAAATTCATTAAGAAATTTCAAAGAACTTTATTTATAAAGTTCTTTGAAATTTGGACTTCACATCGTATTTGAGTCAGTCATTTCCACTTCCTGAAGAAAGTAGAATAAATTGCAAAACAATCAAAATCATTAAAAGTCAAGAACAATATTCCTTTGTTATCCCGCTATAAAACGTGCACCTGCACTATTATTAGGGGTGATGAACCTATGTGTGTATCCCCAGGTCATCAGAATATAAATATGGCTGACGGCTCCGGACGGCTCATTTGCAAGTGACATGTCCTGCCAGCATCTCCTGATGATGCCTCGTAGAGAGGCTTAACACGTGTCAAGGTTTTGTCATTATTGATGGTGGTTTGCTGTAATTATTGAGAGACGTTGGGCGCATTAACCGCATGCAAAAATACGCAAAACTAAAAACTAGTTGCTCTGTGAGCTGTAAAACTCGCGAGCATGTCTTTTTTTACAATAAAACCAGCCAAGTGCGTGTCAGGCCACGCACAGTGTAGGGTTCCGTAGTTGCCTGTCTGTCTTAGTTACATCCACGTGCGGTGCGGTTGCGTCGGTCGAATTTATACGAAAACTGGCCTTTTTGCCACATTAAGTTGGTCGACTATTACTCCAGTCGTTACGTTATAAGTAAGTGTCCAAAGTTTTAAGTGTTGTGTTCTGTCCCTTTTTCGCAAAACGCAACTTCATATGAAATGATGACGCTGGAAGATTGTGACGTTACTAGAAGACGGCAATATACCGTGCCCACCGTGTGCAGCGCCGCCGTCGACGCGGCTCCCCGGCAGCATCCCGTAACGTGACGTCACACACTGTTTGTGTTTTCTCTCTCTAACAAGCAATATTAAAACTGTTTGATATATCTGAATGGGATTTTCGTCACTAGGCATTTTTTTTTGCCTTCTTTCTTTTGGAGTAATAATAATTTTCGAGTCTACACCCCTATTCGTGTGAATAAACGTAATATTTCACGCCGCGTAAAACAGCAATGTATTTGATTTCGCATACAACCGTTAGTACGAATCTCATCGTTGTGATGTCAAAATTACCTGTCAATCAGTGCCTATGGAGTGTTTTCAGTTGTCGCCCGCTAGATCTGACTTCGACTCAATTTTGTCTCATTACTCACTATAACGGAATCTCATCGGAGTCTGTAAAGTACCTATGTATAAGTCATTTGTGGTTTTTCATAATCAGTTCTATTGAGATTTTACAAAAGTTTGAGAAATACTGACATTTATCATGGATCCAATCATCAGAACTGTATTTTGATTACAATGGGTCCAAAACGGATGAAACACTTTGAAATAACTAATTAATTTAATATTTAATAAAAATAAATACATCGGTGACGATGTGTATAACAAAGTAACTTAAAACAATAGTGACAGTGAGCTTATTAGCTACTTTTACTATTAAAGCTCATGATCTTTCTATATATATAACTATTTGTACAAAACAGTTCTTAAATGTCGGAGTTCTAAAGTCATGAGTGTTTTTGGCAACGAAATATTGGCAGTCTCGACCAAAAAAAAAAATACGCGTTGACTTGAGAACCTCCTCCGTTTTTTTCGTCGGTTAAAAACCATAAGAGACTCTCGCTAGATGGTTGGGTTAAGTGTCAGATACAGGAGGCGGTAATCCTGGACCTGCGTGGATAGTCAGGAGGTTCCTATCTCTGTCACCCTAACCACCGGTGAACCCCTGCCCCACTGGCAGCGGTAGTCTAAGTGATATAGCTATATACTCCGGATATCGCCGGATATATCCGGATCGCATTCACATAACTATTTCCTGGTCAGTTCATAATATAACTTGTCACGTAACGTGGACATCCAGAGGTTTGGAAGCCCACGGAACAAATAAAAAGGTTAAGTTTTAAATTAAAGAAAAGAAGAAGTATCGGTCAGGGTCTTTATTTTTATTCTTCCTATTTTTGACGAGTACCAGGGTGACCAGGGCACGTGGTAATATCAGAAATGGTGAGAGTAAAAGATAGGTAAGGAATCCCACAGGGAATCGAAAGGTAGGGCGAAGTCGCGTAGTTCAGGGGCGCGCTGTAGAGGGCGCGCAGCTCAGGACTCGAGGCGGCGAGCACCAGAGGCACGCGGTGGCTCGCGGATGAGGCGCAGTAAAGGCACGCAGTGGCGCACGGTAATGGCGCGAAGTGGCACGCAGAGGCGCTCAAGGGCACGCGGTAGCGCTCAAAAGCACGCAGTGGTGCGCAGAGGCACGCAGAGGCGCTCACGGGCACGCGGTGGCATGTAAATTAAATAGGGCGCACAGGATAAGCGCCAAACTTTTGTAGGGATCCCTCTTGAGTTGCGGGGCCAGCTGTGACCCTGCAACGGATCAGTTTGGTAGATTCCTAGTTTGGAAGTCGACATATATAGAAAAGTCCTCTGTGGAAGTCGACGCAGAACTGGTGCTTCCGTCCGTTGTACGGCTTATATACCCCTGAGGGTCCACATTCTAGAATTTCAGATTCTAAATTCACAATTTCAAAATTTAAAAAGTACCAGGACTACATAATTCACAACATAATTACATAAAATTATTACAACCTTAGCCTAAAAGCATACGACCTGGCCCCTATTTCACCAACTTGACAAGTGCTACAATTGTATCAAAATATGACATATGTAGAATTATCGGTTTCACCACAATGACAGGTGCGACAATTGTAAAAAACAATTGTCACGACTAAACATAGGGAAACATGTATCAAATATTATAGATAAAAAACCGGCCAAGAGCGTGTCGGGCACGCACATGAAAGGGTTCCGCAGCTATCCGATGGAATAACTATGTATGATACAGAGTCCGCTATAGTTTTAGTTGAAAAGGCCTTTCCAACAGTATATACGATGGGGTTAGTCGAATGTTGTATATACAAATTTCATTTTGCGGTTGACTCCATACATTTTGTTCGGCCGACTGTAACTACATAAGTTGGTCGAGTTGTATAAAAATAACTATCTATGATACCGAGACCGCTATAGTTTTAATTGAAAGTACATACTTTGAGGTATATACCACGTTTTTTTCAGAATTATATTAGTAATATTTTAAAAGTTACGGTGGGGGATAACTCAAATTGTAACTTTGTATTAGATTATCTCAAGACTGGGGGGTTTGATCTACATAGTTTAAAAGTAGTTTTTGTTGCATTTTAAAAGAGCTTTTGAACGATACCCCACACGTTGGGGTTAGTCCAATTTAATTTTTTAAATTCACTTTTCGTTGTATGGTAGGGGGGCTGAAAAAAAATCATTTTTTCATAATTTAAAAAACCAACTTTTGGAACATCAATATCTATCTCCACCAATTTTCGTGACAATCGGTGCAGTAGCGGCGGAGTACGAGCCCGGACGGACAGACGGACGGACGGACGGACATGACGAAACTATAAGGGTTCCTTGTGGACTACGGAACCCTAATTAGCAAGTGCTTGGTATGGCATATTACGAGGCAATGCGTCTGTATAGGCATTCTAAATTTGAATTATCCGTTTTCTCGTACTCTCAGCATAAAAAGAGGTTTGTTATTCATTAAAGTAAATATTAAAACAATGTCAGTGTCAAATTTTAATATTTTGTGCTTGTTTTTTTTTTAATATCTATAATTATTTTCATGTTAACGGTAACACCACTACATATGCCATTCCACGCTCTCGCTAATTTATGCATAAAAGTGTTTAACTCAAACATCAGTCAGTTTTATTTAATTCAAAAATATTGACAGTAACAATAATAATCTATGTATTTCACGTACGCTTATTAACTGCCATAATATTAAAGTACGACTCATAATGCACCGTACCACGTAAACCGAGTCCAAACCGCGTCCGAACCGCGGCTTCCGTGAAGGATAGATACTTTTTATTGGCTGAATACAAATGCCTTTGCTCTCTTTTTCACAAGACCTATTTAAAACTATTAAATCCATTCCCGCCATTAAGTAATTTTCTTCTTGAAACTAGCATTTCTTGTGTGCGTATGTTAGTATTTTTATTTTTTAAATATTATTCAAATATGGCTAATGCAAGAAAGATGACTATCTTAAAATTGATTTCCGACAACAAATCCGTGTTATTCGGTAAATTTGATAACAAATTAACATTCCAAATAAAAGTTGACAAATGGAAAGAAATAACTCAACGTTTGAGTGAAATGGGTGTATATGACAAAGATTGGAAATATCTAAGAGATACTACTTGGCAAAATTGGAAAAAGAGGACTGTAGTAAGTATTTAACAAGTTTGAATTATTAATTAGTGACAGTATATTATGGATAAATTGATCTGAAATAAATGATTTTTTTTACTTTATTTACACTATTTTTATTTGAAATTCGGTGTAAACACGTACGTACAAGTAATGAATGGGAACCCAAGGCCACTATGGCCAACTATGTCGTATTGACACCCTAGCTATTTAATTATGTAATGGAATGTATTAGCCTAGGGTGGCCTTGGGTTCCAATTGATTGACTGTACGTCGTTCGTTTAAAAACATTTATTTATTTATTTATTTAACCTTTATTGCACAAAAGAAAAACTTAATGTACATAAGGCGGACTTTAGTCATAAGGCATTCTCTCCCAGTTAACCCCTAGGCAAAGCAGAGAGAACATTCAAAATAATGAAATTTTAGCTTTCAAGAATCCTAATAATTATTATTTTTTTAGGAAAAAAGGGATAATCGTAACCAAACAGGATCTGCGGGAGGCAAAAGATGGCAATACGATGAAACTGATGAAATTATTCTGAGTATAATAGGGAAGAACACTCCAGTCTTAGAGGGTTTGGCTGTTCCGGAATCCTCAGGAACTCAGGCGGCTGAGACTATTCAAGCACAAGATACTAGTCAACCAATTCCGCAAAGTTCCCAAAATAATACGAATTCAGCTAATAGCCAGTATAAATCCGTTATACGTTTAAAAAAGGAAAAATTAGAGGCTGAAATATTGTTGCTTAAAGAGAAAACGGAACTTTATAAGAGAGAAAAATATAAATTAGATTTAGAATTAGTTAAATTAGAGAAAGAATTGAACATAACGCATTCTACGTATACGGCACCTTACCACGAGCAAAATAGTGTACAATTAAATATTGTCCAATTAGTCGACATAGAAGAAGAAAACGTTCAACTTACTAGATCAAACACAACTTAAAATTATATAATTCCTTATATAGTCATCACTTTTCAAAAACTTATTCAGTACTTAGGGTTATTGACAGTGATCGGCACTCTCGGTGCAAAACTTTAACAAAACTTTAAAGCTGACATAAACAAAATAAAGAAACATTAAAATTATAACTTGATCAGTTTTAAATTCAATTCTATATATGAATCTCGGATTTCCACTACTTGGTTCTAAGGATTTTGATATTTTCATAGCTGTAAGCATTCAATAATCTCCACTTTAGAATAATCTCCACGTTTTGTTACGGTTTTGCACCGATAGTGCCGATCACTGGTTTTTGACTATGTATGGTGGCGAGCCCTTTTAGCATACTTATTTTTATTATGTTTTAATCACAAAATACACAATTAAGCCGATAATAATATATACTGATTATAATATTAATTCAGCAAGCTGTAAGTACCTACCCAAGCCTTTTTCATAACATGTAGTTAAATAAATTGTAACATACTAATGTATGAGTAATGTAGTATAAGGTAATGAAACAAAACGCGTTTGTATTTTGTATTTATTTGTATAATATGTCCATTAAATATGTCTTTAAGTATAGATTTGTATTATTTCCCTTAACACTTCAATCGCCTCAGGGTCAATTGCATTATTACCGTCGTTACCGTTATCTTCATTATCGCTCTCATTGTCACCGTTATCAACTGGATTATGATACGGAATGTAATACTGCACTCCTAGGCGTTTTTCTAAGTTGTGAAGGGTGACACACGCTAAAAAGATATGGCATGCTTTCAAAGGTTGAACACGGAGATGATTTAGACAGGGGAACTTTTCTTTTAATACTCCTAAAGCGTTTTCAACTAATCTTCGTGTACTTTTAAACGCTCGTAGAAATCGCATAACTGCTTCGGTTATTGGTATTTCAACTGGGATGTTTGGTGTAATGAGCCATTTTTTCAAAGCATATGCACTGTCTCCTAACAAAAACGCATTTGGGAACGGCCTCCAACCATTCTCCCACTGCTGAAACAAACTTGAATTACGCATCACTCTTGCGTCATGAACGGATCCCGGCCATTTAGCACTAGCGTAAAAAAACTCTAAATTTGGCCCACAAACAACCATGGTATTAATCGAATGCCCACCTTTGCGATCAACGTACATGTACTCATGTTGCTGAGGTGAATCAATGGGTATTAATGATCCATCAACGACTCCACCAATTCTTGGAATATTTGCAAATTCTCTAAATAAATGCGGGATAGCTTCGGTATTCTCCGGCCAGCGTACTTCAATCCCAAACATTTCGTTGACAATTGCAGTCGTAACTCGTTTGATACACCGATTAATAGTAGCCTTTGACACCCCATGATTATCTCCGCTAACGTGATATTGAGATCCCGATCCCATCCAATGCAGTGTACAAACAATTTGTTGGCAAGGCGTCAAAGCTTTGTTTCTTGGCGTTGGATGTTCAATACCTGCACCAATTCTATTTATTAAATATTCTACACTCACTTTACTAAGACGGAATTTTTCCTTAAATGAAAAATCCGTAAGATCAAAAGAAAAATTAATTCTTTCTTTAAATCTTCTTATATGTGCAAATTCATCAAGATCACTGTTATTATCACTAGCGTCACTACTACTCGCATGGAGAGCCATTTTGAAATACGCGTGTATCAACCACGAAATACTACAATTGTCACGCAAATCCGACATGTGCTCAATCTCATGTCAAGATTCGATGACAATTCTACAAATATGTCGCTTAAAAATAATAATAATTGTTTCACAACATAATTGTAATACATACAATTGTAGCAAAATGCCTGTCATATTTGTAAGCATTTCTATAGAAAATATTTCATAAAATTGTAATATGTCACCTGGCCCCTATTTCACCAACTTGACAATTGTCACCTGACAACGATAATTCTCCGTACATTTCTGGTTCCACAAGTAACCGAGCGACCACCTAAACTGCTAGAAGAAGCAATGGATGGTGAATTGTCATTGTCAGGTGACAATTGTCAAGTTGGTGAAATAGGGGCCTGTCGCTTGACAATTGTAGCTCGACATATGTCACTTACAATTGTAGCTGTGGTGAAATAGGGGCCTGGGGGCCGATTTTTGACTTTCGAGCGCTCGAAAATTAAATAAAAGTAAATGCTATTGTAGTGTCATAATCACAGGCACTTACTTTCTACCGATAGAATTGAATACGAGTGGTCAATACCGCACGTTTTTAAATTTTCTATCGTCATTTCATCATTTCATAATGTTTGTCAGTTTTCGAGTGAAAGAGTCGAGCACTCGAAAGTCACAAATCGGTCCCCTGAACTTCATAGCAGCGCGATTGACAAAAACGACGAATCTGTCGTTGCATGACAGATTGACAAGAAGATAAACAATTAATTATTTTTCAGGAAAAACCTACATATTTAGTGCAAGCAGTGATAAATTACAACCCAAATTAACAGAAAACAGGTAAGAAAAGTGTGCTTAAACCGCACTTTAAGGCTGCACATTCGACATTTTCGTGAAAATGAGTTGTTTTGTAACCGTTTTATACATTATAACGTAACATTTTTGCTGTAGGAAAAAATATATCATAATTTGCAAGATATGCGACGGGTCATAGTTTTCCTAGTAATTAATTTTAACAATAAAAATTAAGGAAAAAGAAATCTAGTCACCCCTATTTTTTCACTTGTAACCATTTTACTGCTCCAATTTTTATCAGAATAATATGAAATTTTATAACTTTCTTCATACAATAATAAACAAGGGCATAATTTTCTTACTTTCTTAATTTTCTTAAAAATTTATCTCATTTTCTGAAATATTCCGCCAAAGTTCCTACGCCTCCCCGTTTTCGTCCATACGGTCAGTGCGGGACGAGACACGTTGCATGACGGACCTGTGTCAATTGGCGCTGCGCCGAAATTTTTAAATATTTGTGGAAATTGTGGACTATATTTGTTGCATAGAGTGGACAATCCGTTTTGTGATTCGTATAGTAGGTAACTAATAAACATTTGCGTATAGTTTAGTTTTTAGTGACAGATAATTTTGTTGCATAGAGTGGACGATCTATTTCGTGGTTTGTAAAGTAGTAGGTACTATAGACAAGACAGCTGACTGACCATCCGTGCACTTTATGTGCATTGTAATAAGGTTCTTGTATAAATACAGGATGGTCAGTTAACTGTGTTGGCGTTTGTACCTAATTAACATTTACGTAGATATAGTTTAGATATTGTTTTTAGTTCAAGATGGGAAATAATAATAATAATAATAATAAATTCTTTATTTCGGGCCAGTTTGCCCATAGATTGTTAGTAACATACAAACTTACGATACTAGAGTTAGTACGTCTTAGCTTAGGTCTCACAAATTTTTCAATAATTATTTTGGGTCTGGGGTTATATAAGCGCAGGAGGAAAATACGTAATATCAAGAAATTTTACAAGAGAAGAGGAAAAAGAATACACAAGTAAATACCTATTCTATCAAAGTATCAAATATCTAAATAGTATCAAAATTGAGCATGAACAATTATAGAAACAATATTGTTTTATCTGCTCGTATTAATGACTGTCAAGTGTTAATAGAATAAGTTCTAATAAAAATAGTGGGCTTGGCAAATATTGTAAGTACCTACCTATGGGTTGCATGCCAACTCCAAGTACGATACAGAGTTATTATTTGATATGAAACAAAGTATGGTTAACGTACAACTAATCTATAATTATATATTTACCCGAGGCTGATTTCTGTACAGTCAGCATAATATAGTTAGTAGCAGCCAAGTTAGCCAAATATATCGGAACGTACATTCACCGAAATAGTCTGTTACTATAAGTAGGAGTAAGGAATGTGTTACGATATATTTGGCTACTTTGGATGCTACTAACTATCTGATGCTGACTGTACACGCCATCATCATCAAATCAAGGAAGTAGAACGTAATAAATATACCGAAAATTAGTTTAAAACTTAACAACCTTACACTTACCTAAAGGGTAACCGACAGACAGACACACTTTCGCATTTATAATATTAGTATGGAGTATGGATATGAAAGTATGGATAGTATGGATTATATGTCTTTCCCGCTCACGGGACAATGATGTCCCGGACCTTTGGGAGGCGTGCGTGGAGCTCTGAGCCAACACGTAGAGGCCCTTTTGACAATTTAATGAATTGCAAGGAGTACACCAAGCGGATGCTGTCTCTGCCCGTGTAATGGGACGCACACAGAAACAGCACCCGCTGGGGTGTAAGAGTCTATTGCTAGTTGATGGAATCTAAATAAAACTGGCTATTGGATGAAACATCGGACGCCTGCCCAATAAAACTGTTTCACATTTTATCTCTGGCAGACGGTGACTCGCTAACTGCTAGATGGGCCCCTATTAATAGCGACATTAAAAAATGGCCTAAGGGCAACAGTAGGTATGGATTATTATATTACCTTTATATTTTTTTCGCACTATCCGTCTCTCTCTTATTAGAATATTTAGTAACAGAGGTATAGTGCGAGAAAAATCGAAAGTATGTCGCGGCCGTCTAGTGCTAGGCGTGCTGAGGGCCTACCGCGAAACGAAACCGAACTTCGTTTGTGTATCTCCCATTCTGTCGCGCTTGCTAGTTCGAGCGACAATGAGAGTTATTCGAAAGAATTTCGTTTTCACTAGCACGGCTAGCACGAGACGACCGCGACATACGAGGGCCACACTGAAAGTTTTGCGTAACTTTAAAATAAAACAATTTAAAACAAAACTAATACATTTACTGCTTCTCAAAATATTCTCCCTTGCATTTTATACACTTATTCATCCGCTCGAACCATTTTTCAAAGCATGATACCCAGTCGCTTGACTGCATGTTTTCGACGTGTTGGTTAAATGTCGCCACTGCATCTTCGGGCGTCTTAAATGTTAAACCTCTCATCAAATCCTTGATTTTCGGGAAAAGGTAAAAGTCACAGGGTGCAAGATCTGGACTATAAGGCGGATGAGCCACGGTCTCCACATTTTCGGAACTCAAAAACGCTTTTGTTTTTTTTGCAGTGTGGGGGGACGCATTATCATGATGCAGGAGTATGCGGCTTCGTGGTCGTGTCTCGCGAACTTTTTCAAAGATTGTGGGCAAACAAGTTGTGGTGTACCACTCGGCATTTACAGTTCTTTTATTATTTAGAAGGACTGTGCAGACATGGCCACTTTTTGAAAAAAAACAAGCGATCATTTGTTTGGCAACGCTTTTGGCTTGTTGAATTTTTGTTGGCCTACTGTCACCTTCAAAGACCCATTCACTAGACTGTTGTTTCTTTTCTGGATCGTAACAATAAATCCATGTTTCATCTCCTGTTACGATGTTATATACACCATTTGAACATCCGTTCTTATATTTCCGCAGCATTTCTTGGCACCAGTCGACACGTGCCCGTTTTTGGCCTGAAGTTAGTTCATGAGGAATCCACCGACAACAAAGTTTCCTGACTTTTAAATTTTCGTGTAAAATCTTTTGTATTTGACTCATACCAATCCCTAATTGTCCTTGAATTTCGTCGTAAGTGATTCGTCGGTTTTCTTCTATCAGTCGTCTCACAGCAGCAACGTTTTCTTCAGTGACCGCGGTTGACGGTCGACCTTCACGAAACTCGTCATCGAGACTAACACGGCCCCTATTAAATTCAGCGTACCAACGTCTCACGGTGCTCAGATGTGGTGCTTCAACACCAAATGCATTTTGAAGGCGAGTACTACACTCATGCGGAGAAAGAGAACTTTTAAAATCATAAAAAATCATTGCTCTAAAAAAAATTTTGAATGCAATCGGTTTATTTCGAACTGACAAAAAAAACAAATGACTATCGATTTCCCGCCAATATTTAGTACATTCCATAAACAAAGGTCTATATTTTTTTAAATAATCAATTCGAAATTGGAATGAGTGCGAATAGCCAGGAGTGCAAAACTTTCAGTGTGGCCTATGTACTCTCGATTTTTCTCACACTATACCTCTCTTTCCTAATTTTCTAATAAGAGAGAGACCGATAGTGCGAGAAAAATCGAGTGTATGTCGCGGCCGTCTCGTGCTAGCCGTGCTGACGGAACTACACTAATCGTAAGTAAATAGTATTATAATAGTATGGACATAATTTTTGAACTTAATCAATTATGTAATTAATGTATGACAAATATCACGTTTCAATTAAGCATGACGAATGTCACCCACCCACGTCCACCCTTGCATTGGTAAAGATGCGCGATGACGCGTCTGTAACTTAATCTATGTAACGTTTAATAAACGACGGCGGGTTGTGCGACTTGCGCGGGGAGAGGGTCGAGGCTCCGCCCATACGCTCAAGGACTTTAGCGGGTGTACAAGCCTTAACATTACCAGCGCGCAGAAATGTATTGTTTAAACTTTGGCGTTTCAGAAGGAACCAATGGACCGCAGCTTGATAAATATTGCAAGAACGCCTAAGAAAACGGCAAACCAGCAAAAGGGTGGTTGTTGCACGTGCAGAAATAGTATTTGGCAGCAGCTGCAACCATCAGAAAAAGAGGTACTTACGCTACAAACTATAGAAAGCAAAAACAGTCCAATTTATTATGGAACAGTTACTTTCTTAGTTACCATATCAAGTATCAACATTGGGACATTATACTTAAGTATAATTAATCCTGCTATTACTATTCCACTGCGACAGATACATAGATACTATCATTGATACCCTATAGTTCACAATTGACGTACTAACTACGAAGCAAAGAGTGATGTATAATTAGGATGATAGTGCATAAATCATACAGATACAATTTCATTGTCAAAAAACTTAATTAGTCGGATTGTGAACTACTTTACAATTTCCTTAACAAAAAAAATGTAATTAATACTATTGTGAACTAGGGTATCGAATTACTAAAAGATAAATATTTGACGACCGCGTTAGCCTAGTTGGTAATAGTGACCCTGCTTTCGAAGCAAGAGGTCCTTGGGTTCGAATCCCAGTAAGGCATTTATTTGTGATGTACACGAATATTTGTTCCCGAGTCATGGATATCTCTATGTATTTAAGTATTTATTTATCTATATGATAATGTTTATCGTCGTCTAGTACCCATAGTACAAGCTTTGCTTAGTTTGGGACTAGGTCAATTTGTGTAAGATTGTCTACTAATATATTATTTTATATTACTACCTCAGTAAAAAGTACCTGAAGCTAACCTAAATTCAATTTAAACTATCCACATCAGGCCACATCATGAATAATATGTTTGTGCGTACTATCACATCTACTTAGTATGTACTGTGAAACAAATACACAAATTATGTATCATTGCATTGCACATTACCCATTATAGATATAGATTAGAATAAATTGTCGCCACAAATTTTTACGCATAATAAAATATAGGGTGTTCAGCGTTAGCGAACTGCGTCAGCGTTGATATTGCCGGTTGTCAGTGGACACCGGGCTTAATATCCGGGGCAGAAACGTAACTCATTTTTCATCAGCGTTATCCTCGTGAGAAATGTTCAGGGCTAGTATTCACAACGCTTAGCGACCCACATAACGTGGACCAGTGTAAGTCTGGCCTCTGATTACACGCGGTCACCACTGATCGAGTTATACCTTCTAGGGATGTGTGGCCTGATGACTCGAGGCAGGTTATGATTAGGCTAGCATCAGTCAACGGATTGCCGGCACTTTCGAGCCTTGTCACCCACGTCGCTGATGTTTACACAAGTCCCATCACATGTGATGGATCATTAGAAATGGGCTGTTTTCAATATTTTGACATTTTACTGAAATACTTAACAATTTAGGTTAAAAAATTCAGAATTGGGTTGAGGGAATGTTGTTATTCATATTCATTAATTCATTGTTAATAGGTATTGTTAATTATTCAAATAGCTCACGTTGTGGGCGTGTAATTTGGGATAATTGGACGTAGTTAAACGAAAAGGGCTCAACCCAGCGTGAGTTGCACTCGAGTAATTGCAGTTTATAGTTCAATGAGTGTTTAAACTATCATACACTGATTATACACACACTCATATTATTGCTGCGTAAATGAACCAAAGAAGTTTCGTTTTATGTGTTTGTAGTAGAATAATTTTAATTCGCTGTTTTGAAACAAAAACAGTTTATGACGTGAGTGGAAGAAGGCGTTCTGTTAAATTTTTGATTTCTTAGGTTATCTACAAAAATGAGGTTATCATGCTATAATGATTTCAGGTTTTATGTTAAGCCATTAGTGCAACAAAAGTGTGTTTTCTCCGTGAATGAAGGTGTCAAGTGACCCAATTACGGTAAGTATTAAGTACGCACATAGCTCCTTTTCCACGATTTAGGGCAAAGTTATGAAAGAAGGTGTTATTTGTAACTGAATCATTGCTCTTTCATACCTGTTGGGAAGTTTTAGTACGTAATATGTACGTTCTGAGTGTCGAAAATTTTTATTTTTCCTTAAAAACTATTTTTGTTAATATTAATGTAAATATAAAAACAGTTGTGTTTCGTTATTCACCAATAAAAGCTTTGTCTCACCTTTAATTGCAATTTACTCAAAATTATGTCTTTATCCACTCACGGCTACAGTTATTTTCTTCATGGAAGGGGTCAAAGCTAAACCTTTGTAATTAAATAACAATATACTAGTCACGTGAAATTCATGATGCCCTTTGTTGTTTTCGAATGGACGGAATCAAACTCATGGCAGTAAAGTCGATTAAAAAAGATGTAGGTAACTGTTATTTACCTTTATTGCCAGGTAATAGGGTACTCAAATAGTTCATTGTACATGTCTTTGTAGTGGACTGTACATCAAATAAAACTTAGCGTTAATTCTAATTATTGAAAAAAGCGTACATATCTGCATTCAAAATATGTACGCTTTTTTATACATGCAAAACCTTCTATTCGGGCTAGCTTGAAACCCCTGTCAAAAAAAATTGTGCTGGTAATCGTATTTAAGTAAATGTTGAGTAAGCGTAACTAGGTTATGCACAAACCAGAAACAAAAAATGTCCTTGTCCCGAAAGTTGAGGACCCAGGAGGCTACTTTTTGGCATAATTAGCATATTAGTCAGAAGTCTACTGTAAATAGCGCTCCCGGCATTGTTCATGGCCGAATTAGGTTTTTTTTATGCTCCCTGGACTTAACTACCTACGGCTCAAAAGAATGAAATATTAGACACATACAGTTTTATTACGTGACACCTAACTTTACCCTCTCAAGTAATTTCTATAAATGCAAATCGAGCTTTACTCTTTATTTATGGAACGTAATGAGCTTCATAAAATGCAAAAATCGGTCTGCAGAGAACAGATTTTATAGTGTTATTGTAAACCGGATTGTAGTTTGTTTAAGATTTTATATTAAGTATCTTATTTTGTGAGATAATATCTCCTGTCTTTATTAACTGTATCAGACCAAACTCACTATAGGTATGCAGCATTCTGTTTCGCGCCATATTGTACCTAAATATTTAGCTTATTAAGTAGGTAAGCATTTAGTATTGTCTCCTCTATACATTTTTTTTCTCAAGCTAGGTTTTTACAGTAGATAATTATATTCTAAAAAAAGGTTACAAGATTTCTTCTAAATTTATAAATGCGACGCGCATTTCAAAGGCAACGGTCAGGCCTCGGAAGGAACGCGCGTCTAGCAATTTTGTATATATATTATATATTTCTCCCAGCCGCAGCTTTATTAGGGTACCGGAGCCAAAATGGCAAAAATGTATTAAGGTAATGTGGCGATGTAATTTATTTTAGAATAGAATAGAATATGTTTATTTGCAAGAATACTTATTTTTAGTAACAGGGTGTTCTTGGAGGTTTTTTTTCATTTTTTTTTCAAGTTTAAGTTTTCACTTCTGACGGCAGTCCCGGAGTGCAACCCGCTCTTTTTATTTTTACTTTTAGATGTCGGAATTAATTTGATAGTGTTGGAACTCGCCTAGAAGGACAAAATGGTGGCCCGGACCTGGACAATTTACTTAGTAATCGACTGGGAGAAGAGCCAATACGAGAATCGTGAAAATCAAAGGAAAGGTGATTAGGTTAATAAAAGTCTGTCTAGATATATGGCAAAAACGGTGAACGGGCCATGAATACAGCGAACTTTGCTTATTTTAAATGATTGATCATGTTATAAGTCAAGACTAGCACACCAAAAAACATTTAAAAATCATTTTTAAAATTTAGATATTCTTGATGCATTTACTTTAGGAAGTATCCTGTGTCAAATATACTTTTTAAATATTTCTTTAAGTACATCTAAACTAATTCTTTAACTTATCAGGCCTGGTATTCAATATCGTTTTTTTTTTATTCTTATGATGTGTCTTGACGAAGCATGTTGCTGATCACTGGTTGTAAATATATATTATTGGACGATATTTGTTTGTTTTTTGAATAAAGGCGTGAATGTATGTACATATGTATGTATGTATGTATGTATGTATGTATGTATGTATGTTTGTTGCGGATACTCGCTCTGTGCTCATTTTTGACGAAACTTGCGCTGTGGATATTTAACTTTTTGAATGGTTTTTAGTTTTCAATAAATGGGGTTTTAAATTCTTTAATAGGTAGATAAGTATAGGCACAGTATAGAAGAATAATACAGTAGGTAATCTGAGGCCGTTTAGGAGCGTTCGTTACCTACTTTCGCTCGATGCGCAGGGCTGTGTCAAGTTTGTGGCTTGGCATACCTATAATACTAATTTTGCTTTTAAGTATGCAAAGTATTTCTGTTACAGTTTAATAGACAATAATGTATACACAAATTAATAATATTATAGATAGTTGGGTATGTGTTTTTAGTTTCCCACTTCATGGAATATTTTAATACCACTATATACGTACTATGCCTAAAATATTTCCTAGTAAGTATAATAGTTGCTAAACTGCACTAGGTTGGTAGGTGCTTAGTAACAAGCCTATTCGGCTCCTTTTGATATCGTGGCACTGGCGGCTCGCTGTCTTCATTCGATGCGAGAACGAGCGACCACCGCAACGGCGCGGCCCCGATTGAAGCATTCTCTATCATTCCCGAAGGCTATGTGTGTGTGTGCGTACCGAACACGCGCGCATGTGTGCAGCCGTGCGATGTACCTTTGTTCGAAGTTTATCTACTGTTCCTATACTGTGGTATAGGTAATATTGGATTTATTGGAATTACTTACGGCCGTATTCATAAACGTCCTACAAGCCTGTTTTAACTAAAATGGCGTTAAAATTAGTTTGTCCTTATCTGTCACTTTGACATTTGTGTTCGTAAGAAAGGGACAAAGCACATTTTATTTAGCAGAGGCATTTTAAGTTTTATGAATAAGGGGGTTAGTGCCTACGATGGAATAAGTCAAAAATGTGCATTTAAATTAAATCAACGCTAACTTTCGCCATTCAACTGCGGCAGTGTTACTAGAGTGTGTAAAGTATATAGGTTTAATTATTTTTTGTGACTAATAAATTAAAAACAAAAATAATTTGGCCTCGGATGAAGAAGGTGATTAAAAACAAAGATTGAGAATTATCTACATTATAGCATTCACCAGGACTGGTTACAATGCCCTCCGAGTACAGTACAACAACGCATTTAGGGTACTGTTGGGGCTGCCTCGACACTGTAGTGCATCAGGGGTGTTTGCAGAAGCACACGTAAATTGTTTTTACGCAACAATGCGAAAAAGATGTGCCTCCTTGGTGCGCAGGGTGAGGGCCAGCACCAACAGTATCCTGAAAATGGTCTCGAGCAGACTGGACTGCCCATACATGAACTGGTGCTGTACAGTCTCAAGTGGAGGTGTTCAGCAGTGATCCATGACTGGACAATAATGTACTCAATTTTATAAACCTACTAACCTTAGTTATAAGTAAAACATAAAATGTGTAACTAACAATACGTGGATCCTGGTTATCTAAATAAAGAACTTTATTATTATTATTATTATTCGGTTTCCAGCGTGGTTTCGGTAGAAACTTAATTTTGTAGCCGTATTTTCTGTTTTCATGGTTATATTTTAAGGATCCGTAATATTCGGATCCAGGAGCCTGTCAGATCCGGATCCGAAATTTGGCGGATATCCGGATTGCAAACCCTATACGGAACACTACACTGCGCGTGGCCCGACACGCACTTGGTCGGGTTTTTTTTTATTTACCCTCACCTACCAGATAATGAGGCTCAGTTTGAAAAATAAAACGTGTATTTTGACTTATATTTAAAAGCTAAAATACGCAGAGGCTCCCAAGTCGGTTTAAAAAAAGAGAAAGTAATAGATATTTTTAACGATCATTAATTAAGAAGTTTCGCTAGGATGCTATACTTGCGATGAAGCCAGTTTTGTATTTCGATACTAAAACGCGTAGAATATGTAGGTGTATAATCGTATCTCATCATCATCATATCAGCCGAAAGACGTCCACTGCTCGACATAGGCCTCCCCCAAAGAGTGCCAAAGTGACCGGTCCTGCGCCACCTGCATCCAGCGGACTCGAGCAACCTTTACCAGGTCATCAGTCCACCTTGCGGGGGGCCTACCCACGCCGCGCCTTCCGGTCCGTAATCGTATCTAATACTAATAATTACACGGTTCAACTCACGTAACCTAATGTAGTGTGAAATGAAATGAAATATTTATTTATTGCAAGAATATAGCATACAGCTGATGGACTTAATATACAGGCATGCAAAAATAATTATATTATTCATCAAATAATCTCTTCCTTCCCGGCTTTTTTAATAATAATACACTTGCTAAGTTTTTGTTGACAATGATCAAAGTAAGAGATAAAGACAAACATTTAAACCAGTAGGTTGCCAAGTGAAAAATCTGTTAATTCCGTGTTAACTAGTAAGTTAACACGGAATTAACAGATGTTTCACTTGGCAGTCTTTAGCATAATAAAAGTATTCACATAAAAGCCACCAATGAAATCTCAAAGAGCGTTTGCTGAAATGATTAAGATGTTTATCAGCAGTAGGAACGTTTGAGACGCGCAACTAAGCTTGTTGCCGGGAGCCGTGAGGCGGGTATTCATAACACCTTATCTCAGGCGAAAGAGAATAAGTTGGACCTCTGATAACGCGTTAACGTTGAATCTCGGGGTCATAATATGCAAGAGGTGAGCGGTGAGTTGAGGTGATACGCGTTGTGAATAACATGGTTGCGCAGTAATAGCCGTGATATCTGCTTCACTGCTCTAAAGGGAAATTAAATCTACTTCGTCTTATTGTTCCTTTTCTCAGAAAGATTTCACAACATAATTAAGAAATTTGTTAAAACACTTAATTAATAAATAGTCTGTACTAATCTTTTAAAATAAGAGTATTTTCACTACAATTTGGGAGTACCTACTTTTACTAAATATTTGCGAGTCATAGCAGTTATTACTTTAGACAATTATACCATACCTTTACGGATTATTTTTTTATGGAAATTTGGTATGCTGATGGAGATACCATTCCCCAGCCCAACACTATTTAGTATTTTAAGTTTTAAGTTTAAGGTATGTCTTAAGTTATTTCTCTGGAAGTTAAACATATATTTCGTGTTTAATTTTCGTAGTTTGTATCCGGGGGGAAGGACCTGGGATACAAACTATCTCCATACCTACCAAATTTTAAATAAATTGGTTCAGCGGTTTTCGCATTTATAATATTAGTTTGCATAGTTTGGTGACCTGTAGATGAGAACAGCCGGACATCCGGACACATGAAAGAATTTTGGCTCAAACTGAAACGGAGAACTTTGTTGGCTTCACTCGCTCGTTCAATTACGTATTTATCACTAAATAGTATAAAACAAAGTCGCTTCCCGCTGTCTGTCCCTATGTATGCTTAGATCTTTAAAACTACGCAACGGATTTTGATGCAGTTTTTTTAAATAGATAGAGTGATTCAAGAGGAAGGTTTAAATGTATAATATAGTACCCGTGCGAAGCCGGGGCGGATCGCTAGTTTTATATAATTAATTTATTGAATTTAATATTATTTGTAAATATTTTAAATAATTTTAAGTTTAGGTTTAGTTACGCTGCTCTGACCTGTGAATCTGTATTACCATTTAAGACAATTTATTATTATGGAAGATAACGGAAGACTATTGTTTGTTACTTGTCGAAGTTTTCCATTGTGGTTGAAAGGCAAGTATACAAAATGGTTTTCGGTACCAAAATGAATGGGTGGAGTGGCTTTACCTCATAAAGCAAAATTTTAGCCTGCCGGGCCCGCAAACGATCGATGACACACTGCTTTGTTTATTTGAATGTGACGGTCAGCACCGAACAACCTCGCTCCTTAATTATTCAGCCTATAATGTAGCCACCGTGTTTATTGGATTTGATGGCATTGATTCGGAAAGGTTATGGAAAACTGTGGAGTAGCTCGACAAACCTACTATTTAAGTTAGAATCGGGTTTGTATTAGCCACGTGCGCTTTTTATGAGTCCAGAGAGGTGGTCACGCAACGTTTTGAACTCGCGTTAGTACCTACAGTCCAACCAATGTTTCCATATAAAAATTGTCATTTAGATCTATCTAACGAACGTACAATGCGTTACGTTATCGACCTGTAGAGCCCGTATTTTCGGTGGCATTTTTCAGCTGTCATGCTGACTTCTTATTTATCGAATTTTAATGCATAGTTTGGTGACCTGTAGATGAGAACAGCCGGACATCCGGACACATGAAAGAATTTTGGCTCAAACTGAAACGGAGAACTTTGTTGGCTTCACTCGCTCGTTCAATTACGTATTTATCACTACATAGTATAAAACAAAGTCGCTTCCCGCTGTCTGTCCCTATGTATGCTTAGATCTTTAAAACTACACAACGGATTTTGATGCAGTTTTTTTTAATAGATAGAGTGATTCAAGAGGAAGGTTTATATGTATAATATAGTACCCGTGCGAAGCCGGGGCGGATCGCTAGTTTTATATAATTAATTTATTGAATTTAAGATTATTTGTAAATATTTTAAATAATTTTAAGTTTAGGT
This sequence comes from Epinotia bilunana, assembly GCA_947049275.1. Classification (NCBI taxonomy): domain Eukaryota; kingdom Metazoa; phylum Arthropoda; class Insecta; order Lepidoptera; family Tortricidae; genus Epinotia; species Epinotia bilunana. The sequence goes on from OX346253.1 coordinate 29,182,328, forward strand.
TTAGTTACGCTGCTCTGACCTGTGAATCTGTATTACCATTTAAAACAATTGATTATTATGGAAGATAACGGAAGACTATTGTTTGTTACTTGTCGAAGTTTTCCATTGTGGTTGAAAGGCAAGTATACAAAATGGTTTTCGGTACCAAAATGAATTGGTGGAGTGGCTTTACCTCATAAAGCAACATTTTAGCCTGCCGGGCCCGCAAACGATCGATGACACACTGCTTTGTTTATTTGAATGTGACGGTCAGCACCGAACAACCTCGCTCCTTAATTATTCAGCCTATAATGTAGCCACCGTGTTTATTGGATTTGATGGCATTGATTCGGAAAGGTTATGGAAAACTGTGGAGTAGCTCGACAAACCTACTATTTAAGTTAGAATCGGGTTTGTATTAGCCACGTGCGCTTTTTATGAGTCCAGAGAGGTGGTCACGCAACGTTTTGAACTCGCGTTAGTACCTATAGTCCAACCAATGTTTCCATATAAAAATTGTCATTTAGATCTATCTAACGAACGTACAATGCGTTACGTTATCGACCTATAGAGCCCGTATTTTCGGTGGCATTTTTCAGCTGTCATGCTGACTTCTTATTTATCGAATTTTAATGTATAGTTATCGATTATAGACGTATATCGCCGTAAGAAAATCCAAAATAGCAACAAAATTTCAAAATAAAAACAAGCAACTTATGTCTTACTAGCTGATATGCGCAGCTTCGCCCGCGTGGTTATAGGAAAATGTAACATATTGATTTTTTCCGTGGGAATTAGATGTTTTCCCGCTGGAAAAAGTAGCCTATGTCACTCTCCAGCTTCTAAACTATTTCCATATAAAAATTCACATCAATAGGACGCTCCGTTGCGACGTGAAAGAAGGACAAACAAACACACACACACACTTTCGAATTTATAATATTAGTAAGGATTATGTAATCTTCCATTACAAACATTTTGAGGACTAAGTCATTATCCTCCTAGCGTTTATCCCGGTTGTATCTTAAAGGGATCCGGGGTTCCGGCACCTGGAAACTGAAAAATTACTTACTAAATCACGGAAAAATATTCGTAAAATAGTTAAGATTTATTACGTGAGTTACGAAGTATTGAGAAGTTACTATGACAGCTCATTAATAACCACCATAATTCCGGGCTCTGTAGGGCTAGAACGAGTCGCTATCGACTAATGATGGATGGTTATGACTATGATCGACGCGTGTGTCGAAGTGAGTGCGCGTAACTTATACTTAACTGATTCCATTTCAATACTCTTTCCGAATGCACTTCCAGGTTTAAACACGTTGGCGTAAACTACTAATTAAGCAAATAAATAAAAAAATATGATTGCCACTAATAAGTAGTAATTAGAACTACAATTTTAAAGAAGTACCTGCACATTATATTGCCCTTGCCAGACAAAGAATGAATTACTTTGGTAGCGACTATCCGCAACCAAAGGAATTTAAGGTGCTCCCGCTGAGCTGCATCATCCGCTTTGTGGAAATGATGGAGCGAGCTTGGGAGTAGGCATAAAGGAGAGGGCAAATGCACAAAAGATCCCGCTGGGTCGAAGTGCATCAGAAAGGGCCCTCATCTAGATAAGATAAGATAAGATAAGATAAGTCTCTAAAGTTGTCATTCATTCAATATGGCCACCTTGAAATTGATAAAAAAACTACTTACGAATATGAACAATAGATTACCAGTGTCAAACGCAAACGTGTGGACATGACAAAAGCCATCGACTTTGTTAATCAGGAGATTTTGTTAAATAAATTGGATAAATATGGAATTAGGGGAAACGTCCATAAACTAATCAAATCTTATCTTAGTAGCAGGAAACAAGTGACACGCATTACAAAGATTATTGACTCAAAATCCAAGGAAGAGATCATACTTATCAAACTCAAGAGGAATTCGGTACGGCGTCCCTCAAGGGACTATTTGGGGACCCCTATTATTTATTATATATATTAATGTAATGATCTACCGAAAATTACTAAACACCATATGGTTTTATTTGCCGATGACAGTACTATCATATTTACTGATACACAACCCGAAACACTTGAATTGGAAATAAACGGAACTCGAATCTACTATACAATGGCTTGTAAATAATAATCTAAAAGTGAATTTATCCAAGACGCACATCATGAATTAAACAGAGAGAATTAAACATTAAACAGAGACGCAATATTACACAGAACCCTAGTGTTACTTATAAAGATGTTAACTATCTCAGATGTCAGACAACATAAAATTCTTAGGCTTAGTATTTCATTACACTTAGTCTGTCATGGAAAATTCAAATTGAATCTATGTGCAAAAAACTGAGTAGTTTTTCGTATGCTTTGTTTATGCTACGGAAAATAGTTGGCGAATCAGCTGTGTTGACTGTATGCAGTCAACACAGCTGATTCGCATATGATATGCATACGTTTCTTCAACACTAAGATATGGGGTAATGTTCTGGGGTAACTCTACTGATTGGAAATTGGTCTTTAGGGCGCAGAAAAAATGCATACGAGCAGTACGTGGCCTGCGGCCCACGGATTTATGTAAAACTCATTTCGTAGACCTAAACATTCTCACTTTCCCTAGCTTATATATTGGGATAGTTTTGTTTGTAAAATCGAATCCCAATGAGTTTCAGTACTTTTCAAGTAGAAGATTAGAAAACAAGTTGTTTGCAGCCCCATCTAAAACGCGACTTATGTCAAAAAATATTATAGGAATGGCCCCAAGAATTTTTAATCATCTAACTGTTGATATAAAGGATAAAAAAACTGTTCTAGAATTAAAGCGAGCTTACAGTAGATTTATAGTTTAAAAAGCTTACTACTCAGTCAACGAATACAAGTGATAACTCTAATTGAATTGATGTAGGTAAGCAAAGTCGTATTTTAATTGTAACAAATATTATGAATGATTATTTAATAATTATTGTGACATTTTAAATTTAATTTCTGAATAATGTGATTTTTTATCTTTTTATAATATCCGATTTTTTATATACATATTGTTATTTACATTTTTAACATTATGTAAAAAATATTATTTTTTAAATTATAAGTGATTTGTAAAGTGGTAAGCGTAGAAATTAGTGAGCCGTAAACATATTTTTCGATATTTTTCAGCAAAAGTGCAACGGTTTGGTAAGTGAAAATTGTCAATGTCAAACATAATAATTCTACGTGATGGTGGAAGTAGTTTTTTTTTGCTTATGCATGAAGGCACGAAGGCACTATTTATGCTTGCCTGTCATTCAATCTGACAAATCTCATCTCGGTCTTTTAAAAAAATATTTCCAATGAATAACAGAAATAATGGACCTAATAATAGAGCTGATCTTTAAGATCATAGTGCTGACAATTTTCAAAAAACAATTTTCCCTCTCCAAAAAACTACACAGCCAATTGTTGGGAGCACTCCCTAAAATATAATGAATAGAGTTTTATAAAGATTGAAAATAATCGTATACAAAATGAAAAACCGGACCAAATTGAAACAATGTACGAGCTAATATTTTAAGGTAAATAACAGACTCAAAGCTAGTAAAAAATCGTTACAAGACTAATATAAAAATAAAACTATAAATATGTACATAGATTGTATTTTACTTTTTTATAGTTAGGTAGGTTTAGAATTTTTTGTGTTCTTTCTTTGACATCGATCTAATAAGCACAAATGTATAATAAATATTATGTAATGGGAGAAGGTAAGTAAGATTTATTTCGGGAAACTATTAGATACATTACATTCGTTGTTAAAACATCTCATAAACTGAACTTGTTATTACGAAATCCAATAGGTAGGTACATAATGTAATTTGCAATTGCTTAATTACGATTGTAACTTGATAAAATAATAACATTGAGTGCCCACCATGGTACTTTACGGTTAGGTTCGCTTTAAGTTGGCTTGGCAATACATGTACTGATTGAAAAAGCGGAATTCTTCTTACTTCACTGAATGCATATTCTACAACCACACGCGCTGAAATGTGTTAATAGTCTACGTTAGAACGAGAAATATTCTTATGCCCTTTAGCACGCCCAGGTACGGAGTTATCACGCAACTGCATGATTTCATTGAATTAATTAAAACGTTCCTAAAATAAATACAAAATGGCGACCAAAAAATGTGTGTTCAAAGATTATCTTCAACTTATCGTCACCTTAGGTATTTATTTTCAGAACGGTTTATGCTCCGTTTACGTAACCTACGTTTTTTTATTTTATTTTATCATGTCAAGATTGATTTCTCATTTAAAAAATATATAATAATTGTATATGAACAACTTATGTCAACAATTCTGGTTCCAACTGGCCTAAAAAAATATCTGATACGACGCCCGTGTTGTCTAGCAGGTCGATCACGTAACGCATTGTACGTACGTTACGTAGATCCGAATGAAAAAAAAAATATGGAAAATGACAGTTAAACTGTCCTAACGCGCGTTCGGAACGTTACGTGATTAGCTACTAGATCTTGATTAATAATCCCCCACTTTGTTCACCTTTGCGTGCCTAACCTTTGCCTTGAGTTGACATGTCGTGAATCCTTATTCATTTCGAATGCAATACGGGCAGAATTCTTTAGAAAGCGGCGAATTTTAAATGAATGAAGGATTTCCTTCCAGTATACTTTTCGGTTAACATTTTCGCTACACGCGTCATGGTACTCTAGGGATCCAGAAAATACACAAGTTATTTAAAACCTTGCGTAAACCACAACTCAAAAGCTACTAGAATAACTTAATACAATATAAATTTTATGGGAAACGCCACGTGAGTCACCAACGGTACATGGCACCCGTCACGCCTAACGAAAGTAGACCTCTGATTACTCTTACCTACTACGAATCGCAACAATTAAAATATATTTGGGGGTGAACGGTGAGGTGAGATTTAAACCAGTAAGAGAATTGCGGGGCTGGTGCCTGACACCTCAGCATAATGCTGAACCAGTGTCACAGCCATTTCACTGCCGCAGAGACAATTGTTTCATATTTAATGATTTTTTTGTTTGCTTATTTAATTGTGTGCTCGTGCTCAGTGTGTGTGAATTAATGTATCCTTCTTTATTTATTTAGGCAATAAACAGTCAAATACAGAAATAAAGTTTTACATATTGTTGAATTTTAATTCAACTATTGATGAATTTTCGGATATGGCACTCAAGGTCTTTAGACCTTGAGTGCCATATCCGAAAATTCATTAAAGATTTTAAATGAATGTAGCTTAGGAGTGGTAAGAAGCGAAAACCATTCGCAAATTGAGTGCATTTTTGAGTAAATGTTTATTACTTAGGAAAAAGTTTAATGTGTTGGTGGATGTGTTCACACGTGTACGCACAATTTTGTGCGCACACGGGAGCAATACACGTTTAAATGCATTTTCCGGAGTCTTATTGAGAACAAACAGAACATAACCGAATAGAACAGATTAATTATACGTATTTTTTTCGTGTGCGTGTGGTCGAATCACTGGCGGGGAGCATCCTGGGCTGGAATGTCATTTTCTTGTCCCAAATATTACTGTCTCGAGATGAAAGTGTTTGACCCGCACCTGTTGCCAATAATGACTTACCTCCGTGACCTGGTTCTCCACGATGGGCCTAATTAGAACATGGACCTTATTATCAACTTATTCCCGTAGAATGAAAGATTGAAAACGCTACCTAAAGGTTTTACATTAAGCTGAAATCTGAAACTAGAACATTATGAAGAATATCAACTACAGGGTTAATGATAAATCACATATTATATTGTAAATGGCTAGAAGGTAGGTAAGTAAAAAAACGTGTCTGAGATTTTATTTTACCACATAATAGGCGTCATTGATTGATTTAAATACCCATGCCCATATCACAGCTAGCATCATCACAGCAGGTAGGGCAGACACATGGACATGGAAATATTATAAGGATTCTTTGTTGACTATGGAACCCCAACAAAGATAGTGGACCCTATTACCCTGCAGGTCTGTTTTTAGTCATTAGTGTTCTAATTATATTGCATCCGTGAATTTATATTGTATTTTTCGCGTTATACTTGTTTTCCTCGACTGTATGCTGGGCATCTAATTAAAAAGCGGAACGCGCCGGCCTGCCGCTCTAATTCAATTAGTCAGCACAAAGAGACTCTCCCGAACGTGTTGTGATTACAATTCCAACGGGCTATGTTTTGAAACTAACATAGATTCATATAATTCACAAATTCTTTGTGATAGTGCAGCAGTTGGCCGTTGCGCTATCGTAAAGCAAAACGGAATGTTGGAATAGAGATGTGTCCCCGGCAAAGGTAGCGCTTTTTTAGTTGCCAATGAGGATGATCTTAATTATGTCATACATGCAAAGTGGTGCTTTGGCCGAGAGCAACGCAAATAGGGATGTTGATTGATAGACATATCAACAACTTTAATATGCAACGTCTGAAACGCCATGTGCAGACAAATTATAATTTACTTTAAAAACAAAGTTTTAACCGACTTCAATTTAGTACTCCTCCACGCCACTTTTCCAATTTACCACATGAACTGATTTCCAAGAGCAAATGTATGTGGGCCGATAATATTTGAGGACTTCCGTCGATTCCACAAGGATCACCTTTGGCACTTCATTAGTTGCTATTTTAACGGAATCTTATCAGAATCTGTGATATACTTTTGTACTTTTAAGTGAGGATAATTTAAAGTCTAATCTGCCCACTGATGAAAATTAAAGGGCTGCAGTATTTTGACTGTACAAAGGTAGCATAATCATTAGTCTCTTAATTGGTGACTTGTATGAATATATGTATAAGTGAGGAATTCCATAATCCATAAGTCACCTGTGGTATGAATTTCACGTTAATCAAACTCGTTCTTAATGAAATCGATAATAGGAAAGATGCAGCTATAATACTTACCATCATTTTGTGACCAAAATGTTGAAAAATCATAAAATAATAGCTACTGAAGCATTTTCACTTTAGTTTCTACTAATTTCAAATAATAATTAGGATTTGAAATAATGTTAAACGGAACGTGTTTTAATCCAACAATCAGCGTCTGGTGACGTCACTTCTGTCAAAAGTCAAAACGTAGGCAACTCTATGACATCCAGGGACGAACCACGGACAAACAAATATGGCGAATTACACACATGAGTGACGTCACAGGAACTGCAGGTCCGTTTAAACGCGAAAGTTTAAATTGTCAGTTTATAACAGGATTTTTTTACTAAGTATAAATTATAGTATTGTAATTATTTTATACTTTCGTGGTCTATTCTATATGCGATTCTTTCAAATGAAAGCAAAAATGAAAATATTGCATCTTCCCTATTATCGATAATATTGCATGCACACTGATACACTGCTCGGCCCTACTACGCCGCACACTCGAAGCTGCGTATAAGGTGTTTGCACTAGCAGGTAGCAGGACGAAGCTTTTAGGGTGCATTTACAAGGTGAATTACAAAACTTAAAAAATACATTAATAATAGAAATACTATTTTAACATATATGTATTGTTTTTGAGATTTTTACAAATAAACACGCTATAGACAGACTACAACGGTCGCCGCGCAAATGAGTCAGCGCTAAAAACGAAAAGCGGAACGAAAGCGGTGTGTGCCTATATGATCAATTTAAGGCCTCCACCCACCGAACGCGTGTCGTGCGCGGCGCGTGTGCTGTGCGGGCCCGCGCAAGTTGTAAAGCATTGAAACTACACTTCAAACATACATCGAACGCGGTCCGAACGCGGGCCCGCGGCGCTAAACAACTCGGCAGCGCGGCCGCGTGTCGTGCGCGTCGCATGTGAAGCGCGGGCCCGCGCGTGCACGCGCAGCTGCCGCGATGCTGAGTGTAATAGAGATAGTGAGATGCATATTAAATGTGTTGGTAGTGTGAGAGATATGACGCGGCGGACCCGCGCGGGCCCGCGCTGCACACGCGTTGCTAACGCGTCGCTGACTCGGCGGGCCCGCGTTGCTACACGCCGCCTGCTTGCGGTGTGATTATACCGCTTCAACCTCACCCGACACGCGCCGCGCACGACAAGTGTTCGGTGGGTGGAGGCCTTTAATCATATCGAGACGACACGCACCACGCCCGCGTGCCATATTTCCTTCTTTCTATGATCTGAGGTTGGGACCTTCCAGTAAGTATATAGCAATACTTGTAACAGAAGATCCCGCTCTTCCAGCATCTAGTTTAGAGGTATAACTAATACTATACAGAGTTTATAAGAAAGGTAGATAACTAAGTACCTATGTTAAACTAAGTTACGTTGTATTAGGTAAGTTAAGATGATCTCACTAACCATTTTATGAGTTACCTTCCTACCTGCCTACCAAATTATGGTTAAATGTGTTCCACTTAGCGGCGCTAACGTACAAGATTAAAGAAAAACAAATCAAGTACCAGTAACAACAAGCATTGTTTTGAAATACGCTCGTCTCTAAAGCGAGTGAGGAATGTTGTACGAATCTACATTCTCGCAGCTATCTATTATAGGTATAGGTATTACCTACGGAATGTCAATGGAATTTGACATCGACTCAGCTCTCAATCTCAACTCTTTTATCGGAGACGCCGATCACTAGCACTTGCTTTGTAAATACCGGACTGGGGCCCTTTTTCGGGGGGAGATACGTGATAGGAGATGGTGAGGTATGCTTTAGTTTGAGGATTCCCGGGCACAAATACTGCGAATTTCAATGGAACCCTATAACGAAGTCTGTCTGACCTATCTGTCTGTCTGCCTCATTTTTGGCCTATAAATAGATAGACTTTTATGGGTAATTTTTCACAATGTGCTCCAACTGCTGCGCCCGGTTTTCAAACATGTAACATGTTCTTCAAACAGAAAAAGAGCGTGGCCTGACTGTTATTTTTTGTTCAAAACACACATGTTTTCCACTAGTCCACGGGGGGTGTGGCGTTTATTTCGAACTGACATGACACCTGTCAAAATGGTTGGACTAAGAAAAACGTAGTTCCAATATTGTTCTTGTTCACTAGAAAGTCGTAACGGACGGGCAGTTAGAAATGAACATGTTATATTCGATTTTTGACGCAGTAGATTCGTTAATGCTCATACGATAAAACAAAAAGAAACAAAAAATATGTAGGCGATCCATTTTAGTTCTTGTAAAGGTCATGTGATATTTAAGCGTTCATTTTACGTTTTGGTACGGAACCCTTACGAGTCCGAATCTCATAATGAAATTCTGTTTTGCGATTTTGTGTTCCGATAGTTGATAATAAACGTATTAATTTCCTGTTGAATCCTGCGTGCCGAGATACGGTCTCGAATCAGTGAAGACGAGACACGAGTACTTATTTTGTATACCGCAAGGCGCCATGGTGGTACGATCGACGTCAATAATATGTTTACACTATGGACCTTCTCACATTGCAATACGGCGACTAGTGTATACATATCTTTGACGCGCAACCGTTAGTGCTGGCCGCAATCTTTGAGCAAACAGAACGCTTATTGCATCGCTTTCAAGACGCGGACGAATGTGTTTGACCAACGGCTTTGACCTGTTTATGGGCAAGCGACATATTTCTACGGCTGCAATTTCTGAATTCGTGTTCCTAGCCTCTTTACGACTGACCTAAATATTTAATCAAGTACGACATGGGGTGTAATGTTTTTTTCGAAATGTTCTGTGTTATTAAGCCAGTAATATTTGTTCATATACGGGTGCGTATGCATAAGCACTTTTAGTATAATTCAATCCTACAAACGTTCTAAAGGTATACTAATGTTGGATATAATGACCACCTCAAAACTAATTTTCATTCACCCAGCCGCAGATAATGAGAAACGTAAAGTGATTATATTCGTAAAGTCAAAGGCATTGGCTGTAACGTGGTAAGCATGATACTTCACCATTAGGTATCATTTATCGTCACGCCCCCATGTTGTCAACTTCTCCATGTTCTCAGGTATTTTTTCTTTTCCTTGGCTCAGTGACTTTGTTTTGTTGTCCCTATCCATCAGGCCCCTCTTCCTACATTGCTTGAAGAGTTCAATCCTCCTTTTCTGTTCAAGGTCCTTGAAGCTATTGTGTATAAACAACACAACACATTTATTTTAACCATCTTCTTTCAACACTCCAATCAGATTTTCGGTCTGGTCACAGATTATTAAAGATGTGAGGTTAGGCATTGAATTCTCTCACGTCACAATCTTAGTTCTAATAGACTTCTCCAGCGTTTTCAATGCTGTCAATTGTGATTTTCTCTTTGATGCTCTCCACCATAGGTATTCATCATTAGTGGTTGAGTGGTTAACATCTTCTCTACCGTCGTCTTATGAATATTTTTACCTTTTTACCGCTACCATCAAGTACTCTAAACATTCATGTATATGCCGACGAGGTACCTAAACGATTTGGACGCTAGTACCTCAAAATTGAACGGCGAGTACAGTAGCATTTTATGACTATGTACATCAATTTTTTGATAAGAAAACGATGCAAGGAGATAATGACCGCAAGCTGTCTAAACCAGCTGTGCGGGATATTAAATGTTGAATGATAATATTTCATAAGTCAGGCCGATACAAAATAGAACGTCGACAACACATTAAGCTTAGAGTGAGTCTTCCAACGAGGTTAGGCAGGCAGATACATACTTACAAAGCCGCAATCTCATAGATTTTTCCTCTTTATAATATTAGCTATTATAATATTATTATTAGAAAAAAATCCGTAATTGCTAGGGTCGCCGTCATCGAAATCGATGAGGAGGACTATATAGATTAAAACTTAAAAGTTACAAACTCACAGACTTTTTGAATGAATGAATGAAATGTTTTATTTCAGGTCTTCACCGACCCATACAAGAGGCGTTAGTTACATTTTTTTAAATAGATATTTAATTTATTTCTGGAACCTTAATCCATGGTGCCCAAAACTATATATCCCAGTCTACTATCCCGAACATAAGGACGATTGCCAAAAATCTTGTAATAAATTTTCATATCTCTAGATCTTTAGCTTATTGCAAAGACAGTTGAGTCTATTAAATGAAAAAAGTCTGACCCGCCACGAACTGCACTCAAGGCTTCGCTCGCGTCCTATTCACAATATTGAAGACAGCCAAGCTAGCGGGTCAAGTGGGCCTGAGGAAGATCGTTATTATGCAGTTGCTTACACAGGGCTTACAGCATCATCATCCTAGGTTAAGACCAATAATTATATGAGAAACTTCGATGTGCAGTGCAGTGCAGTGATATATTTTGCTTACATCAATTATCCATTATTGTGTATTTTTGATGGAAAAACGTAGACATTTTTTTGTTTTTTTTTCAAAATTAAAATTATTCAAGTTTTCACTTCTGCCGGCACTCCAGGAGCTCATCCGGTCTTTTTTTCTTTCTTTTTTTTTCGAAAATCGACGACAACCCAAAATTTTCGTTTCTCTTGAATCGGTTGAAAAATGCGACCTGTAGACGAGAAAAGCGGGAAAGCGGGGCAACCGGGGTTCGATTATGAATAATAAATTGACAAGTTATGAATAAACAAGTGTGTACGTCTGTAATTTTCACACGTGTGTACGAATTAAATGATTTATTATGAATTTTTGGACTTAATTTAGGTTCTTATTATACTTACACACAAAAAATAACATAATTATTAAAAAAACCTATCCTACCCAGCCATCTCGCGTGAAACTCTTAAGACGTTGCGCGTTGGTCGATTATATTTTTAGATTTCCGTTTGCAGAATAGAACCGCCTATCGGGACAATAATGATCGTCAAATCAATATCCCTCTGGGCGGTATTACCCCGTGAGCCAGGTAGGTATCTACTTCCTGGGTTAGTCCTTCTCGGCTTTCACGAGGTTCTCGGTATGGGGAATGGTGATGTCGACGAGCATTGCTTCAATCGATCTGTCAGCACAATATCAGGCTTATTAGGTATTGCCCTGTAAGTGATGACGACTTTTCCGAGGATCTCCATGCCACATGTGGGCCACGACCATTTTCGAGAACTGGCTTGACCTACATCATCAGCAGCCTTCACGAGGTTCTCGGTATGGAGAATAGTGATGTCGACGAGCACTGCTTCAATCGATCTGTCAGCACAATATCAGGCTTATTGAGTATTGTCCTATAAGTGATGACGACTTTTCCGACGATTTCCATGCCACATGCTGGCCACGACCATTTTCGAAAACTGGCAGTACCTACAACAGTACTCGATGCCCATGCCACATGCGGGCCATGACCATTTTCGAGAACAAATAAAATTGCAAAATAAGAAACGTTCGGCCGCTAGGTGGCAAATTTGAATATGTGATTTATTGAGAACATTGGGCAGAATAACAATAAAAAACACTGTGGGACAACAAAATGTAATGTGTTCTTTATTGAAAACATGGGCAGGACAAGGTTATTCTGAAAAAGGGACTGAAAAGTAGGTTGCTAAAACAACTTCAAAAAGGTAATAACTGGTTAAGTGCGTATTGGGTCACGCGCTGTGTAGGGTTCCGTAGTTGCCCGTCTGCCTGTGTTACATTAGACACGCGCAACGCGCGCGCTTACTAAACGGTGCGGTTGCGTCGCCCGAATTACACGTTAACTACATAGTTGTGCTTTTCACATTAACCTCTTAACACTTCATCATCATCATCATATCAGCCGAAAGATGTCCACTGCTGGACATAGGCCTCCCCCAAAGAGTGCCAAAGTGACCGGTCCTGCGCCACCCGCATCCAGCGGACTCCAGCAACCTTTACCAGGTCATCAGTCCACCTTGTGGGGGGTCTACCCAAGCCGCGCCTTCCGGTACGAGGTCGCCACTCGAGACCCTTTCCGCCCCAACGGCCATCGGTTATACGTGCTATGTGCCCCGCCCACTGCCACTTAAGTTTAGCGATTCGGAAGGCTATATCGGTTACCTTGGTTCTGTTGCGGATAGCCTCATTTCTGATGCGATCACGCAGAGAAACTCCCAACTTAGCCCTCTCCATAGCCCTTTGGGTGACTTTGAGCCTTCTTATGAGGCCTATAGTAAGCGACCACGTTTCAGTGCCATATGTCATCACTGGCAACACACACTGCTCCAAGACTCTCGTCTTGAGACACTGCGGAATATTGGACGAAAAGATGTGACGTAGCTTTCCGGACGCTGCCCAACCGAGTCGGATTCGACGATTGACCTCTTTTTCGAAGTTGGACCTACCTAACTGGATAGTCTGTCCTAGGTATACATACTCGTCTACAACTTCGAGCGTACAGTGTCCGATTGTAATGGGAGTTGGTACTACATGGGCATTTGACATGATCTTCGTCTTATCCACGTTCATTCTTAGACCAACTCGCTCGGAAGCTTTGCTGAGGTCATCGAGCATCGTACTTAAGTCCTCCATGGTCTCAGCTAAGACTACTATATCGCCAGCAAACCGAAGGTGAGTTGATGTACTCGCCGTTGATTTTGATACCTAGCCTTCTCCAGTCCAGAGTTTTGAAAACGTCCTCCAGTGCAGTGGTGAACAGTTTTGGAGAAATAACATCTCCTTGCCTGACTCCCCGCTGCAGCGGAATAGGTTTCGAGTTCTGGTCCTGGAGTCGAACTGACATAGTGGTAGTGGCGTTCTCGTACAAACACTTCAGCACTTCGATATAGCGATAGTCAACTTGGCACCGCTGGAGAGACTGTAGTACGGCCCAGGTTTCAATCGAATCGAAGGCTTTTCCTAGTCCACGAACGCTAGGCAGGTTATACTCCTCGGTCTTTTGTATAACCTGACGGAGTGTGTGTATGTGGTCTACTGTACTAGAGCATCTTCGGAAACCGGCTTGTTCGGGAGGCTGGAAGTCATTTAGCCTGCGTACGAGACGATTTGTAATGACCCTCTAAAACAGCTTAGCACTTGACTCGAATAAAAATTAGGGCTTTAAAGCCCAATATCACTCAAACGGTTCCCTGAATTGTTTATTTCTAAACCTACAATATTTTTAAACAAGCTATCCAACGAACCCCACCATGGATTTAACGAGATCAAAAAACCTTAAGTGTAGCGGAGGCACTTAACCTGAAAAATATTTTTTTCCAGGATTATGTTGTAACTACCAAGACTTTGTTTGTGAATGCGTGGAAGTATAAAGTTGAAATGAAAACAAAAATCCTCAAGTAAGCGATTTGAGAGGTATTTATTCGCTTATTTATTTATTTTACAACAAAAATAGCCGCCAATTTGAAATTTGTATAAAGTGTTCGATTGAGTGAATTTGACAGCCGTGGAACGGAGATTTTATATTTTATCTTTTATATCTTATACGTTATATATGACAGTCAACCGTGTAACGTATTAATAACGCGCTAGTTATGCTGTCAACGCCGAAACACAGCTGTTTGACAGGCGATCTTTGCAGGCGGCATATTTTAGCGGAATATATAAATATTGTATTTTAATACAAAGTATATTACACAGAAACCTGTTGGTAAAGAGTAAATAACTATACGTTACAAATGGCACAGAACCTCTGTTTATCATTTGGAAAGCTCTCGGGCGGTCAGACTATGTCTAGTCGAGTTGTATAACACAAAAAGTAATAATTAACTGGATTCTGATTCATAATACAAAATTTATGAGAGATGAGATATAGGCAAATTAATTACTGTAATCTGTCTTTTTATTTTTCATTTAATGAAATATTCAGTTGCACCGTTAAGTTCAAATAAGCAATTACAAAAGTTTAGATTACGTTCTTTAAAATATCTCTGCGTGTCTACAATTTGTTGCAGGCGTGAAATTAATTAAACGGTGTGATAAAAAGAAACAAAAAGGTAAAAATGTTATAATTAAAAACGTTAGTACCTTAATAAGACTCGCAGAACCTTCTTGAAAGTTCAAGGATCTCAGGTAAGTTTCTTTAACCTTGCGAAACTCAGAGTAGGTATGTCACTGCCAGGCCTCTGAAGTAATTAAACTTAGTTAACACAACACAAAGTATTTGCTCACCACGGGAGTGTGTCTTCACACGAACATAGGTGCTTACAATTGATGCAAGTTGTGCTGGCAAGTACAGTCGAGTCAACTGCAAAAAGACGGTGGTAACAATCTTCTCAAAGTTAATAGAGACGATGGTGCCGTAAAGAAGTTTGGTTCTTCGTTGTAGATGTCGCTGCTCATCTCCCCAAGGAGCGTAAGAAGGAACTTATTGAAAAAATTGTCGACCGAGCAGATCGTTCCGACAGCTCAGTTGGTTGAGAGCGACTGGCCGCGTATGCCAGAAGGTAGTCGGGTCTAATGTCTGTCATGGAGCATTTTTTTTGAAATCCCTTAAATTTGACATTTACAAAGAGAAGCATGCATCCGTTTTTACAAACCTTATTATTATTATTACTTTATATAAGTCATTTAGTTTAAAACAAAGTTTTAACCGACTTCAATTTTGTACTCCGCCAAGCCACGTGAACATTTCCACATTTCTTTTCCAATTCACCACATTCATGAACTGATTTCCGACAGCAATTTACGTTGATTATTAGAGAAAAAAAACCGAATCGCTGCATGTGGACCGATAATATTTGAGTAAAAAGACTGTCCAGTTGTTCACCCTAATCTCACTTGATGGTAAGTGACGACAGAGCCTATGATGAACCTCACCGGTTCAGTTCCTATTCTACAGTACCTATTCACTCTTGTTTTGAAGGCACCTCAATCGTAGTTCTCAGGAAATACAGACGAAGGGAGCGTTTCCATTCCTTAACAGTTCACACTAGGAAAGACGAGGTGACTAGCTTCGTGCGAATAAATGGTACATTGACAACATAAGGATGCATCCGCTCCCCACGTCTGATCGTTCAGTGATGGAACGGGGAAATTGGAATTAAGTTGTGCAGTTCGTGCGCACACTCCGAAATGTATCCGATAAAATACCGATAGGCAAGCTAAGCTCCTCGCCGTCGGAGACACTGATCGAAAATCAATGTCACATATTTTGCAAGAAAATATAAAAAAAAAGCAAACCATCAAGTTGACATGAAGAAAATCAAGACGCATCTTTTCCCTAAGGTCGCGCACCGCGTTGGTCTGCTATGGCATGGCAGTGAGTTACAGAATGGCCAATGGTTCGAATACGAGCCTTTAAAACGCCTTCTATGTAATTTTATGTCGACAAAGTAGTTTAAATTCTTATCACGGGATAGCAGGAGTTCTAATAACTCACGTTGTTTCAAAATTAATTCTCCACCTTTGTTTTTGCAGAAGGACAGATAACTAACCCCCGAAACACAGGTTTCACCTAGTGCGGGGTCAGAAATATCGACCTTTACTTTTAGGCATTGTTTTACAATTTGATGAATTTCTATTACACATGTTTTTGTAACTTATGTACAAACCAAGATTTATTTTGTATTAATTAACTAAACGCATTTTCCTGAAGAAGCCTTTACCCTGGTTGACCCTACATAATACAATTTTGAACTGTGAACAGATATTTAACAGTAGATAGGTAAATATGCACTGTGTGCACGCCCACTACATGCAGATGCGGGAGCTGTACCCGCACCTGGTGCTCGCCAAGAAAGACTCGTGAATATTTTGATATAGTGCGCTATACATTTGCGAAATACGGACCAAAAAACTGTTTAAATCATGTTGAAAATACATTTAAAAAATAAGAATATTTGAAAACCCCGGGTGGGCGAAAAATATTAAGAAAATTCTTTAATTTGGAATTCTTCGACTTGACTTTGTTAAAAAATCAACAACTTTTATTTGGTATCATATGATGAAATGAAGGGTGCCGCACAATATAGCAGACCACCAGTTGAAGATGTATGCAGGGAGTACAAAACTTCTAGCAAAAACTTGATCAAAAGAGGAGTTACTATTAATGCTGTTTACCCAAGTGAATGAAATAAGCAAGACGACGATGCATGGACATACCAATTTTGCAACGAATTGGGAATGTACTGGCCGGTAGCGGTTTGCAGCTGGAGATGCCTAGGTTGGACTAGATGATCTCTGGTCAGGTGCTTCAGTAGCCGAGAACTGATAACCGTCCGAGAAGCTCCGGTGTCGATGTAAGGTGACATGGTACTCCACCAATTTCTCCTTTGACAACCAGACTATTCCCGTCATTAGCCTGTGAGATCATAACTGGGACATTCCGACCACCAGCCAGCACTCGTCCCTTAGTTCTGGTTTTACTGAGCTCGGTACACATGCTCCCTGTTGCGGCCCGGATGCCACAGTACCTGTTGCCCTTGCCACTGGAGTCAGATCTTGTTCTCTCCTGCCCCTTTTCGGGCAACTGGTCTGGATGTGGCCACGTTCTCCACAATGGTAACATCGTGCCCCAATCTCACGATGTGGAGTAATTGGTTCCCTAAGAGATACTTCACGTACCCTATAAGGCCTTGACGGGTCCTGGCGCACAGCTTCTACTTCCAGGGCATGAGCCACCGCATCCTTCAGGCTCCCATGGTGCCCTAATCGCACTGCAGCCCGTACCTCCAAATCCCGTATTCCGTCAACGAAGGCCTGCACTAACGTGGTGTCCACAAAGGAAGCCGATGTACGTTGGTACGCCTTTCTGACCAACTTCTAAATTTCTAGGGCCCACTGCTGCAAGGTCTCGCTACGCCCCTGCGTCCTGTCCTTTAACTGAGCTCGGTACAAGTGCTCCAGGTGCTTGTCACCGTAACGGGCCTCCAACGCCTCTAGAAGCCGGTCGTAAGTCTCCTCTTCTCCTAAGGCTTCTAATATGGTGAGAGCCTCGTCACGTAACGCTAAGGTTAGGGCTGTACTGGCCTGCTCTTTACTCCAACCGTTAGCCTTGGGTCTCCAATTGCCGCTTATAAGCTGTCCGCGACGATGTACCATCGAAGGGAGGTACCTTGAATCGTCCACCTCCCGATACAGGCACCTCGACTGCACAGGTACTCGTACCACTGGCCACTTTTATTTCGAGCTTCTGGAGGCGATTCTTGTAGGTGTTGACTTCCTCCTTAACTGTCCCAATGGTTTCTCTAACACCATGAAGTCCAGTTTCAAATTGAATGTCCAAGTCAATCAGTTTCTCCTGGACCTCACACATCTCGCGCTTCCATTCAGTCGCGGTCTCATGTACCTCTCGAAGCAATGTTACGTCCACGGGGTGGGTAACGTGATAGAAAATACACTAATTGATCACTAATTAAAAGGAATGCAAACTTTATTACAAAATTACTAATTAACAAGGCTAACTTAATAAATCAATTCACTATGACGCACTTTTCACTCGCTTCGCTTTGAGATTCGCACTGTTCGCTGTTCAATTCCAAACTCTCCCGCTGCGTTGGCGCGCGGCTTATATATCCGGAGCCCTTCGTACTAGAACATTCCGGAGAAATCTTGAATAATCGGTCCAAGGTCCGATTCTAGGAACGGCGACCCCTCGGTTCATGAATGTTCTAGAGCGTCTAGATTGTTCGATGCTCGTTCGACCCGACGACTGGAACATTCCCGAATATGCTGTCCCTTTCTAGTTGTCTATTACACACTTCTCGAACCTTCTCAATCTAGATGTCTCTCTCTAATAGTGCTCTCTCTTTCTAGTTGTCTCTTTCACACACTTCTCGAACCTTCTCAATCTAGATGTCTCTCTCTAATAGTGCTGTCTCTTTAATTCCTTCGAGAAATTTCGCCATATAATGAAGTGTACTTCAAAGGCCCATAAGGGGTCCTGAAAACGCCTGAAAACGGGTTTTCAGGTTATCGCGCCATCTGATAGAGGCTGTCCTGAAACGGACTGAAAACATGTTAAAGGCGCCTGAAAACAACGGCAACTAGGGTGAATTTTCAATCTTCTAGTATGTGGAAGAGCCAACTCTGAAACGGCCTGAAATCACTTTTCAGCCTGCTGAAAACGCTTCTAAAGCATGGAAAATCAAGTTTGAAGTTTATACCACCGGCGCAACAGTATGATACTGGCTACTATAAAGCTTCCCAGCCACCACGTTGGTGCCTCGAAAATTTTGGCCGGTAGCGTCCCAGCCACCACGTTGGCGCCTAGGAGCGACCGTTGTCTTTGGTATTTATTTCCATGGTCCGTTTGTGATTGGTTGACTTAAAAAAAAACCCGAGCCAGTTACAGACTGACTAATTTGATTTATTTAGTCCGATAACAATGGAAAACATCAAGTATAACAAATGAAAAACGGCATACTAGTGTACCGACCGCACGTCACGGCACCGCCATACATTTTTCTAGCCGGTCAAAGTTGTGTCTATTGTGAAAAAAATTACGAAATCTGATTATTCCATGTGTTATACACCAGATTACTGAAAATTTAGTACGTAATCCATTTCAATTGTTTGTTTTAGCCGCACACCAAAATTTTATAATAAAAAAATCGGCCAAGTGCAGTGTAGGGTTCCGTAGTTGCCTATCTGTCTCAGTTACATCGACAAGCGCAACAACTAAACATTCATCATCATCATATCAACCGAAAGACGTCCACTGCTGGACATAGGCCTCCCCCAAAGAGTGCTAATGTAACCATTACGAAAAGACTGTAAGATTGTAAGTTTTTACGTAGAGTGTATCTGGATCTACTCTTCCGATTTCAACAATTCTTTCGCTAGCATACAAAGTGTCGTCAGGCTAGGCCTATTATTCTTATTATTATATATATTCGTTCGGGAGATCACCGGCTCGCTTCGCTTCGGCCCTGTGCGCCCGCTTAACTCAGGACTCAGGACCTCCTTCATTGTTAGCCTTAAATAAGTTTTCGCCATTTCGATTTTAGACTATTTAATATAAGGAGCAACAAGAATTAGAACAATCAACAAAAATGCAAAAAAAGAGATGCCCTTTGTGTGGCCTAATATTGATTGTCCTAAAATCTTTTGGCCGACCATTTTTTGCATATCGTTGAATGGCATGATTTACATTTAGCATAATCTTTTTTTGCATAATTGTTGATTGTTCTAATTCTTATTGCTTCTAATACTAAATTCTCGAAAATCTAAATGGCTAAAACTTATTACGCCTATTATTATATGGCACGCTTATTATTATATTATATTGGTATTACTATACATTTGCAATGCTTAACATATGTACCTACTAAAATAAGTACGCGGTGTCAAAAATGTATAAACGGCGATTAAATAAAAACACATAGATACAATATTTAGTTTTTTCAATAATTGATTAACATCGAAACAAAATATTATACACAGCGGATCCGGAGCGGCAGAGAAGTTTGTGTTACTCTAAGGCAGGTCGGTGTAGGTACAATGACGAGCGAAGCGAGGAGGAGTGTTATGAAGAGCGGTGACCCTACCCTAAACAAACCCGACACAAATAGGACGCAATGGCGATCCCGGATTGGCAGAGACGGCATTTAGCATATAGGTAGATATGTAGTCACGAGAGGCGGTATCCCTCGCGTACAGACGCTGTTTAAATCGTCTGTCAAGATGTATAAAATGCCTTATGATGTTTGTCTGTGTACTAGGTGCCATATTTTACGTGATACGGAACAAAAAATCTCAATCTATCCATGATTCTTCACAACTTTTACTATAACTAAAACGGACCCTTTTCATAAAGTACTTCTACTTTATACAGTTTGGCCAGTTGATCAAAGAACCTGTCGTATGAGACATTTTTTTTTTTTGCATAGCGAAGGTTCGTCTTATACTAAAAGTTGTTAAAAACCACATAAGTCTCACGTAAAATATGTCAATATGGTATATAATAACTATACATAAAGTTTGGGTTTAACTATTTATAATTTAAGTAATGCTTCATTAAATTGTTTCACACGTGTTCAAGTATGTTCGTAATTCCTAGAATGTCGTTTAATTTTATCGAAATATTCTGCTCCTAAATGACGAGGGAAATGTTTGCCGTATATTATGTTACATTGTAAGACTGACATTGACTGATATATAAGTTAAAGGGAACACAAAAGATCCTATACATGAGATAAAAGGCTTTGATCAAGTATATTAATTAAATTATGATATACATAAGCGTGAACTACACCTGCCTAGTTTGTTTTAGAAAGCTAACAAGTTTATATATAAAAAAAATTGGTGCAAGCCTTTATTGCTGCCTGTGCCTACTGAATGATTCGATAACTATTTATTGACAATCAACTATTAACTGTCACGTTGACAAAACCATCTCGTTACAATCGTAACAAGATGGTTTTGTCATGTGTAATTTAGGAGTTCCTTCGGCCACCTCCCATCTCCATCAGCAGACCAGATCAATGCTAGGTAAGTAGGTACTAAAATATTGAATTTTCACCTGATATCAATATGTGTAAGAATTTTATTACAGACTAGCTTCCGCCCGCGACTTCGTCTACGTGGACTCGAGATAAAAACTATCCTATATTTTAATCCAGGCTATAAACTATCTTCGTGCAAAATTTCATTCAAATCGGTTGAGCCGTTTAAGCGTGATTGAGTAACAAATATCCAAACATCCAAACATCTAAATTTTCGCATTTATAATATTAGTAGGATGACCGGGACAGGCGAAATATTTTTTTTTTTAGGTGTGGTGTTGGAGTCGAATGGAAAAAAATAGTTGGAGTGAGAGGGTAACCAATGAAGAAGTGCTGAATAAGTGAGGCAAACTAGGCAGTTGATGAGAAACATAGAAAATAGAAGAGGGCACCTCATACGACATGACAAGTTCATACATAATATAATTGAAGGAAAGATAGAGGGGAAGCGAGGAAGAGGAAGACCTAGAATAAACTACATAGAGCAGCTCAAAAAAAGAGTTCATTTTAGGTCGTATCGAGATGTCAAAGGGGTTGCCTGGAATCGGAGTAGATGGAGGGCCTACTTAGAGCTACACCGACAAGAGCTTAGCTCTTAAATAAGCAGAAGAAGGGGTTTACGAGTATTATGTACTAGATAAAAAAAAAATTTAAGCGCTGACACATTATTGCGGTGTTTTCACATTAAATTACGAATCATACATAGGATGTTTTTATTTAAAGTTGCTTTTTAACACACTTCCGAGTGGCTTGTATACCGTATTGAGTTAACGGAGGTATGAATAGTTCTTGATAAAAAAAATGAACTACAGAAACACAAGTACGAACACTCCTCATCTAGGACGGTAATAAAAACTATGTATCAGGCACAGATATACATATACATAGATCACGCAAATGCATGTACTTCGCGTGTCCGAATTCGGTCTCCGAGTTGGCACTCCGACTGACATTCCGCGCGCGTCTGTTGTGGCAGCCGGTTGTCCGTGAATATTAAGACTGCACCGAGCGAAATGTGCCAAACAGGCAGTGGCCGTTAAGTAGATAACGTCAACAGTATTTGTTTAATCCATGTATAAACTGTACATTTAGCACTAAGAAGAATGTGTTAACAATTTCTCCGTGTAAAAAACTTAAGATTACTAATATTTTAACCTACAACACAAAGTAAAGTTGGACGAAAACTGTAAAATCGTAAGCAGGCGTTTAAGTGTTTTTTATGCTTTAGCAGTGGAAATCTATCCTGATTTTCAGTTGAAACGAAATATGAATGTTTATAGTACAATTTGTCCGCATAAAATATTTAAATTATCGTCTTGTAATTAAGATCCAGATTTATCAAAAGGCGCTTCAAATTCGCCATACATTTTCACTATGGCGGCCGCGCGCCGATGTAAATATGCATTCCCCGTGCTCTGTGGTTCAGTCGCCCGCGAGCGTTCAGAGCGAGCTCACGTCACTTTGCAGAACGACCTACCGATCGCGACGTCGTGTACGAACGCACCCCGGTAATAAGGTGTAAGTATTTTTTTGAATTTTATATTTATTGCTTGTATTACTTGAGATTAAATTAATACAAAATTGATTTGTTTCAGTAAAATGGGAAAACGTAAAGATAAATATTATATATTAAAAAAAACTACTCCACAATAAAGGAATAAATAAAAGTATGTTTAAATTCAATTATTTAGTAGGTATATTTATTGCAATTAAATCTCTTATTGAACAGACTTCTAAAACATTTTTTATGAATATTTTCTGAGTACCTACCTACCCGAAGATGCCTGGAAGACTTTTACTTAGTAGATTTTTTATAAACGACAGTAGCAAACATGCGTACGGCCCGCCTGATGGTAAGCGGACATCGCAGCCTATAGACGCATGCAAATCCAAAGGAGTAACATGGGCGTTGCCGACCCTTGATATGTTTGTGGATTCGCCGTTTTGACAGCTGAAGGAACAAATTCCCTCGCCCTCAACACAACGCATCCTCGGGAGCTCTGGCGACCTTGCTCACCTCCAGGAACACAACACTACTACAGAGCAAGTAGTAGTGCCATTATTTATTCTGTGTGTTTATTGGTCGTGATGGTTTTGATAGTATTTCGTTCATTTGTTAACATAATAGCTTCATTTGAAGTTGGTTATTTTAGGATATTTTACATTATATTTATTATTTAATATAATACTTATATAAATTCGTGATTGACTGTCGGACGAGGTAGGTATCCGATGGAAATTAAGGAACCCGGCTATATTCTGAAAGCAAAATAGGAGAAATAAAAAACGCGGCCAAGTGCAAGTCGGACTCACGCACGAAGAGTTCCGTACCATTATCTATAAAAACAGTTAAAAAAAGTTTGTTGTATGGGAGGCCCCCTTAAATATATATTTTCTTTTCTTTTTAGTATTTGCTGTTATAGCGGCAACAGAAATACATAATTTGTGAAAATTTCAACTGTCTAGCTATCGCGGTTCTTGACATACAGCCTGGTGACAGACGGACGGACGGATAGCGAAGTCTTAGTAATAGGGTCCCGTTTTACCCTTTGGGTACGGAACCCTGAAATAGAAACAAGCGGAAATTAGATGAAACTACCAGAGAAGCAAATGAAAAAGGAAAAAAAAGAAGTAACGTCAAGTATTCTGTCTGGTTGCCTAGAAGAGATCGCTTATTAGAGATGATACCAGCTGAAGATTACCATTTAACATGCTTTTTTAGATTTAAGTTTCTTACGCTCTGTTTTTTTTGTGTGCAGTAAAGAATATTGTATTCTATAGTTGTTTCTGTCTCCCATCAATAAAGTCTATGTACAAATCGCAAAAATAGTTATTTATGATACAAGTGCGGAAAGTAGTTAATTCCCAACGAGTGACGATGACCAAAAACATGACCGTCAGGGAGTGTTTTTGATCGACACGAGTTGGGAATTACCAATCCGCAGGTGTATCATACAACATTTTACAATGCATCACGCGGGGAAATTAAAAATTATACATAAAACAAATTACCTACTTTCTGCACTTGTATCATAAATAACTATTTCGTCACACTTGCTATACAACTTGTTAATAAAATAACGAAAACCTAAAAACGGTATTCAGAATCGACAGTAGAATGTGAAAAAAAAAATTTTTACGAGTTTTTTTTTACCTTTGTATGGAGCGTTGGCCGACTGGGGCGGCTTGCTTCATACAAATGTAAAAATAAATCGCGTCAAAAAAAACCAATTTTTTCACAATCTATGCTCGATTCTGAACAAACCTTTTTCAGGTTTTGCGTTATTTTATGAACTCGTATATTTTTATGTATATATTTTTTACCAAGATAGGTGAGGCGCCTACCTACATACAAGCAAATAGATATATTTGTTTTGAATATGTAGATATGCATACATTACACACCTAAATACTGAAAAGAAAATACTTACAAAATTACTTCATATATAATTAAGAATCATAATTTGGAGTCCAGTATTTATAAAGTTTATTAATTCGAGTACGGGTTCAAAATACATTTTATAAATTAAACAAAAATACTAGTTACGTTCTTCTGCGTTCGGCCGGCCGGTCAAGCTAGACACACTCGTCGTTGTGTGCGTTCACGCACACATCTAGCGAAAAACCCAAACAGCACCCGCGTCTTACGGTCGGCGCAGTCTTAAGAAAATGCCTTTTTGCAGAATCGATTTTGCGCGGACAACGGGGAATTCACATCACTAATTCGCCCGTGTGTGACGTCACAGTAGGTAGAAAAAAGTGACACGGTCGGTTTCCATATAGATTGATTTGTTTAAGTTATTTAGTGTATATCTATATCTGTGGTATCAGGTAACAAACAAATCAAGTGCGATAAATGACGATATCGGGCTTTCTTTACGACAACAATGTTTAAGTCTCTCCCTGGCCAAGAAACGGGATTTTCCACACGCGTAGCGGACAGTAATTTCTACTTCTTGGCTTAGTGTAACGTAAAGTAAGTTTTTACATATATTTATTTTATTTTATTATGGAGAAGTACGCGTGTGTATACGAGGTCAGTAAAACTGCTACAGATACTTTCCTTTCGAGCCCACAAGCGTTGCTAGCTTAGGGGTAGAATTTTCTAAAACGCTGACAGTTCTTTTTTTCTAATAATCTTTCTACAAAGTTTCAAGTTTCTAGCTCAAAAAATAAAGTTTCCCCCATACAAATATTGAACCCCTCACGGGTGGAATTTTCTAAAACGCTGAAAGTACTTTTTTGTATCTCAGCGGATTAGTTATGGCATCATTTTGTACGGCAATAGTAGCAGCGTACAAGATATATTCGTGCTACAGAAAAAATGCATCCGCATCCTAATAAATATAAAACAGACTGACAGCTGTAAGCCACATTTTAGGAATTTAAAAATATTAACAGTCCCGTGCATATACATCTTAGAAGCATGTTGTAAAAACATACCCAGATTTCTACTCGAGACTTGGAGATAGGCCCCGCCGATTTGAATCTCGCTACAAAAATAATCTGTTTGAAACATCTTCAAAATTAAAATTACATAAAAATGGACCCTATCCCATGACAATAAAGATATTTAACAAGCTACCTAACCATATAAAGAACGAGCCTGACACAAACAAATTTAACAAATATTTAAAACAATTACTAATTGAAAAATCATACTACAGTTTAAATGAATATTGAAATGGATAACATAATTAGGTACAAATTACGAATTATGCACAAACAAGCGTCTGCCTCCCTTCTCTCCAACTTCTTTAAGTACCCACAATAAGTGCCTACATTCTTCTTTAAGTACCTGCATTGAATTTTAGATTATATTATAACCTCGATGACATAAAGTCTAATCCTGTATTCTTGATTTTTACGACATTTTAAATTAATTCTTTTTTATTTTATTTGACATAAATTTTATACTGAAAGGAATTTAAATTTCTATTCGGCTGTAAATTACGTTTTAAATTATTACTTTTATGACATTCTTTATTAATTCCAAACCATTAAAATTTTATTATTAATATCGATTTACCGTTTAAATGTTATTTTACTGCATGATATGTTTAAATGTTTAGTTTAAATGTTTAGTTTAAATTATTATTATATTGCAGTGCCCTCACAGGGTTTGTGTTGAAACATTATAATCTTAAGACCTGTCTATACACACAATTGCATTGAATAAATGAAATGAAATGAAATGAAATCTTAATAAGTAATCATCCTACTAAGTTGTGAAAAAAAAGTTTCCCTATTTAACCCCCTTAGGGATGGAATTTCCAAAAATCCCGTCTTATCCCTTGCCTACATCATAAAAGGAAGTTCTGGTGTAAGTTTGAAGTTCCTAGTCCCAGTAGTTTCGGCAGTGCGATGAGGAATCAGTCAGGAAGTTTTCTTTTATATAATATATGTATAGATTAATGTTTTTTTTTAACAAATTCCCTCGCTCTCAACACAACGCATCCTCGGGAGCTCTGGCGACCTTGCTCACCTCCAGGAACACAACACTACTACAGAGCAAGTAGTAGTGTTATTACACACATACACATTTACTAAGCCTCTATTCAAAATAATAAATTGCAGGTACTTCCACAGCTCCACTCTCAGTCCCGAAGTAGAAATGGCAAAAATAAAAATAACAATGATCACTTTTGGGGCTCTGCCCTTTACGCCTATGACGTAACGATTGTGAGATTTTGCAAACAAGTTCTATTTGCTATACAAGGCTGGCTTGTTGCGTAAGTTTACATAAAGCGATGTTCGCGGCTTAGAATTGTACGACACTGCAGCTTCTCTTAGTATGGACTAGAAAGGAATCAGTTTACAGGGCTAGGGGCCCGCTGGTATGCCGTGATGTGGGCCAAGTTTTTTCAATCAGCTTCAATGGCTCGCTTTATATTCTGATGGTTATTGAGTGTGGCGAACTCTGCCTCGATGGGAGGATCAACTTCTAAGATTGCTTATAGTTTTGCTATAACATTTTCGTTGTCATCTTCGATGAAACTTAGTGCTTGTAGAATACATTTTATGAATAATATGTTATTAGGAAAAATGGCATTTAAGGTTAGGCATAACCATTTGGAAGTTACATACGTTAATTACCTACTCGCGACGGATTGACATTTCCGGAACGTGTTATTATACTAGTAGCTCTGAGGGCTATACCTACAACTGTTTTTTTTTTTTCAAAAAATCTTGATCTTCAAAAACTTTCTATGTAAGTAATTATTGATCACGTAACGCATTGTACGCACGTCAGGTATCTAAATGTCACTTTTTATGTGGAAAAATGACAGTAAAATCGTCCTAACGCGCGTTCGCAACCTTTCGTGATTACACCTCAGCCCCCCTCTGTAACTTGTTTTAAGCTCAACTCAACGCTCAGCCACAAATATATCTTGACACCGCGATGCGTAGTAACCAAGCGTAGGTAGAGGTCTAGTTTCGTGACGGGTGAACGGCGGGGTGAGCTGCATTAACGCTTAGCGAATAACAGCTCTCAAAATTTCACGTACCTACATTGGTTGAGAAATGCGACCTGCAGGTCGATCACGTAACGCATTGTCGTTAGGCTAGGTAGATTTAAATGACACTTATTGTAAGGAAAAATTTGTTTTTTCCATATACACTAAGTCCTTGCGTTTATTTCCACCCCGTGTGTCTGGTGATCGAAATGCGGCCTAAAGCTTTGTTCGTACCTATGACTACCTGACATGAGCGATTACAGGTCCAACTCCCGCCCCCACTCCCAGCTTGTCCACGTTCAAAACTCGTCCACATTCTCAACTCATTCCCAATCTTAAACGAATAAAAAATAACAGCGTATTGAAAGAAATTTTATTGGACTAGATTATTTCTAAATCTAGATAAGAATTAATAACAACCACAATAAACAATAGTTCACTTTTGTCTAAAACCATGTGTATACATTCGGAAAGTTAATTAACGCTTAATATGAATTAAGTAAACTGGGCCAGATAGAGGACTATCCCCACTTTGATGTCAATGTCTCAATATAAATTAGAAACATCAATGAGGGGGATGTATTTATCTCCCCTTCTGTCTAATATCGTGGATGCAATAAAAGCCCTGCACGGCTAGCACGCGACGGCGCGCGAGCTCTCTCGATTTTTCTCGCACTATCCGTCCCTCTCTTATTAGAACACTTAGAAGAAGAGGTATAGTGCGATAAAAATCGAGAGTATGTCGCAGCCGTCGTGTGCTAGACGTGCCTTTATACTAGTAACTAAAGGTAGACTGCTTAAACCAGTCCTCGCCTGCGCTACGCGCGCGTGCGGCGGTAGGACGATAACGGGGCACGGGCGGCGTGCGTACGGTCTTCGCCTCCCTCGCGTCGCCCGCGCGAGTTAAGCGGTCAACCTATAATGCACTATTTCCTTTCATAATTAATTAATTAGTACTAACACAACGTTAATACATTTTCTTACGTTCATAAAGTTAAAATGTATAACACACTATTCTCTACTCATAGTTAAACATTTATTACAAGCTTTATATTAACTTGACTTGTTCGTATGTAAGTATAAAAGTATGTACCTATGTAAGTTGTCCGTCAAATCTTGCAAGTTAAATTTGACCCACTTCCCGGTGACCGATTGAGCTGAAATTTTGGGTATACGTATAGTTTGGATGCCAATTCAATATTATGGTACCATCGAGCTGATTTGATGATGGAGACAGAAGATGGCCATAGGAACTCCGTAATAAAACCACATAACCCCATCGAGTTTGGGCTAGTTAGAAACGTCTCAATGAGCAGTTGATGATGGTATACAGAAAAGTACAGTCGGCAATAAAAGCTTGTACCAAAAATGATTTTTTTGACAGAAACTTATTACGGTCAACTTGACAAATGAAAGGTAAAAATAATATTGTAGGTAGAGGAAAGGGGGTCAAGACGGGGTAGTTAACGTTACAAGTCCAATAAAACTAAAAATGCTATTGTTTTTAAGGTTTTCTTATTTTGATATTTAGCTTTGGTAACCAGTCATTCATAATCAATGCTTATTGGGAACTACATAGATTGATAATCCCAAAAAGATGCCATCTCCCCATCTTACCCCGTAGGTAGGGTAAGATGGGGCAATGAGACATGGTGCATATTATAAGAATTTTACAAAAAGCCATAGGCGAAAAGCTACCTGTCAACTGATTGCTACTTGACATGGATTAACGGGCTTTAGCTTTGGTAACCCTTTTCTATTTGTATCGTTTTAACCAAGACCGCATCTTGCGCCTGCGTGCCAAATGGAATTCTGGGATTCTGATTACTCAGTTGTGTCGCCATATAAGGCCGCTATGCCGTCTTACCCGTCACCCCGCCTTGCCCTACTCTCCACTACTGAAATTCCTGGTCAATATACCTGAAAATTAATTACCTAACGACTGCGTTTAATTATATACCGTTACAACATTATGTTAAACTTGGTCCCAAACTTTCACGCTTAGATATACATTCAGAGTTTTCTATTTATTCTACAAAGATACAAATTAAAGCTTTTTCCATTAGGAAAAAATAAATAAATAAATTAAATAAATGAATAAATTATTTAAAGGTTTATTTTCATTTATTTATATGTTCTTTGAACGGATAGCTCCGGGCCGTCACAAAAACCGAACAAAACCGATAGGCTAAACGTGAATTCATTATCAGCTTAGTTAACCTTAACATATATAATAATTAAATGGCGTATAAGTACCCTGAAATTACAACCGTCCATATAAGCTATAATAACCGCTTACCTACTTTTCGGTGAGTGGGTTGTTCAAATTAATCATTTACTCCGTTAAAATACATTTCAAGTTCACACGCAAATAGTCAATTTTACTGGAACCGAGAATTTATGTCTCTACTTAATTATAACTTAACAAATTATATTTTAACTAGTTCACATAAAATTAATTAGTAGTACATTTAAAATACCTGCTGCTTTGAATGTGAATCAATAGGAGGTTGGTTGGGTTCAGATAATTTCAGCATATTGCATATATATGAATATTGCATTAGAATATTCAATGGAAATATACTATGCAATACTTGGGTAAAACACAAATATGATTCTCGTATATTACATTAACTGAACGGGTGATTATCAAAAGATATAACGTAAAAGGGGGTTAGATTGATTATTTTTAAAATGGAGATGTTTATAACTTCGTCGGTTTAAAAGGCAATAATGAAAACAAAAATACTTGCTTGGTATACATTTTTTACAGACTTTATAAACAAAAAACAATAGGGCTTAGTTTCCAAGAAAAAATATATGTATGCCTTATTAACTCTATACTAAAAACAAGGTCACTTTGATAGCTGCAGATTTTTCTAATGGTATTCGAAAGTAAAAAACAAATCTATTGAATTATTTAAGTTATTTAAACGTTGTTTAAATTTGAACAGGGTTTAATTGATTACTGGGGTTAATTTGATTTGTTTTCAGTTACACCCTTTATACTCTCTTTTTAAGTTTAATAAACCTAATTAGATGTGTGAATGTGAAAATTAAACACCAACGCAAGCATTAGCATGTATTTTCTGGTTTTTACTCGTACGTCCGGATTGCGTGTTGGACCACGCGCAGTGTAGGGTTCCGTAGGTGCCGAGACCTGTCTTTGTTACATCGACACACGCGTAGCGCGCGCCAGCTAAACGTTGCGGATGCGACGCCCGAATTTGTACGAAAAAGTTGGCATTTTCAAGTACATTTTTAAGTTGGTCGACTATTACCTACTCTTTAAATAGTTACGCCGGCCTACTTATGCGTGATAGTTTCCCTATTAAATTCATTATAATTATTTTTCATATACTTACCAGTAGTAACCATTTAGCCGGCATAAAAATCTAATTAAAAAAAACCGGCCAAGTGCGAGTCGGACTTGCGTTGCAAGATTTTAAACATTTTTTTTTATTAACGGAGCGTTTTTGACGTTTCATAAAAATAAGCTGATTTGATTTTTGTCAAATACCGTATTAAGTCCGACTCACACTTGACTGCACATTTCTAATAGGTTTTCCTGTCATCTGTTGGTAAAGAACTATTTTGTGTGTTTGTTTCAAAATTTTAGACTCAGTACTTTCGGAGATGAAGGGGGGGGGGGGGGGGGAGAATGGTAATTTTTTTGGCTATTTTCTTAAATAATTTCTAAACTAATTATTTTAAAATTACAAAAAAGAATATTTTAGATGCACACAATGAGCTCTTTCATTTGATATGTAACATGATAGTATATGCAAAACTTTATTTTTTAATTTTCTCATTTCCCCCTAAAAGTGCCCCCTATGTTTAAAATTCATTTGTTTGTGTTACATGTTCCTCTTTGGGTCACAAACTTACATATGTGTACCAAATTTCAACGTAATAGGTTCAATACTTTCGGAGAAAATAGGCTGTGAAGGACGGACAGACAGACGCACGAGTAATCCTATAAGGGTTCAGTTTTTTTCTTATGAGGTACGGAACCCTACAAATTTTGAATTTAAAGTGCAATATCACCCAAAAGTATCCCTGAATTGAAAAATGTGTTTTTAAGACCCTTATTTTTGAACATGATATCCAACGATGCCCCACACCATTGGTCCCACGTGTACCCACACCCCAGGTACCCTAAAAAGAAATATTCTATAATTTTGTCGGTGTGATTGATTTATATACTCATGCTGAATTACAGCTTTCTAGTAAGCTTTCTAAGCCGCAGACGGACGGATAGATGAACATGGCGAAACTATAATAGTTCCATGTTGCCTACGGAACCCTAAAAACGCTGATATATTTTCTGGTTTTTAAATAACCAGTCTGAAACCGAAGTTACAAATGTCTTACTTGTTTTTTTAACTCTCCATACAAACTTCAAACCCCATTTTAACTTGGAAAAACCCCTTCTGGCTTGTGTACCTTATTATAATTACCTACTCTAACAAAGTCAAGTTCCTATCTTCAGCAGTTTCCTCTCGGTGTTGGTTAGTCAGTCGCTCAGGACAAACGATTTTAAGTATGCCCGCGACTTACTCCACGTGAAACTCGTTTATATCGTGGCTCCATACAAACTTTCACCTCCCATTTCACCCCCTTAGGGGATAATTTACGGAATAAAAAGTACGTCGCGAGACTCAAACTATTTCTATACCAAATTTCATTCAAATCGGTATAACCGTGAAGAGGTAACAGACAGACAGACACATTCGCATTTATAATATTAATAGGTAAGGATGGACTACACACCCCAACTAAACTGACTTGCCAAACTTTGAAAACATCATGTTTGCACAAAAAACTCAACTTAGTTTACGTTGGATTTATACAAAGCCTGGCAATTTTGTTCGAGGACATACACGTCATGTGTGTTTTAGAGTAACTTGCTTCAACTCAAATTACCGCGAATCCACTTTTTTATCAGACTGCAAATTTATTTCGTGAATGCTCTAGTAGATTATTTAACAGAAAAATACAGTAGTTCACGAGTATCTCCGGTTTTCGAGTGTTAAGGACGCTGTATATGACTCACTTTGAAGTATTCCCATTTAGTATTCCCGGCGTTGTTTTGGCTCGTATTTTTCCCTGGTTGCAGTAGAAGAAGGGTTATGTTGTATTTGTCGAGTGTGGTATGTATTGTGTTTTTCTTTGGTAAGATCTGCAGCTTTAATGGCTTCGAGGATTTTAACATAATGAGGTGTCGCAAGAATGCCTTTAGTCGTGGTAGTGACATCAGTCATACTATTTTTATAAAAAACTGTCTCGTTATAAAACAAATCTTGCAACTTTACTGTTATTTACATACATAAGGACAGAGCTATAATTAGGTAGCCAATAGACATCTAGAAAAATACAACATATCTAACTATAACTCCAAACTAAAGAGGCAAAACAAGTAAAAATATACATGTTACGCGAGTGATAGTAAAGTAATGGTCTGAGTATGTGTGAATAAAAAGAAAAAGCAAAAAAGTGCGGGTTTATTAAAATGGTTTTTTACTTTTTATGCTCTAGCTAGCTAGCTACCCAGCAAAGTAAAAGACAATTTTGAACTTGAAGGGGGATGGCAATAATTTATTGCACTTGTCCCTATCGCCAATAACGAACAGACATGTATCATTGTAAATGCCTTATCACGGCTGTAATTTTTGTAACTGTGGTATCTGAATCATTTGGCTTCTTTCCTATATACGTAGTCGGTCCCAAAGTTCTGTCACTGGCATATTATTTTTAAATTTAGAAGATGATTTTAAGAAAATTTTATTGCATTCCATTTTTGAATGTTTGACAATTATTTTAAAACAAAAAACAGTCATTCGTTGCAATTTCTCACGATGGAGTGGACATTGAAAGAAAACCGAATAGCTGTTTTAGCATTGCACCGCTGTGGGCACTCGCCAAGTACGATTTTCAAGTTGCTCAAAAATTTAAAAATAACGCTTAGGTTTGTGTACCGTACTATTGATAGGTACAATGAAGTCTCCAGTGTTGAGGACAAGAAAATAATTGGCTGGCCTCGCTCCGTACGAACACCAGCAGTGATCAAAGCGATCAAGGCGCGCATAGCAAGAAATCCTGTCCGAAAACAGAAATTGATGGCTTTGCAGATGGGTGTCAGTAGAAAAACCGTCAAAAAGGTTTTAAACGAAGATCTTAGTCTACTAGCATACAAAAAAAAGCGTGGGCACTTACTTAATGCCCGTCTAAAAACAATAAGGCTTAAAAGATCCCGGAAGTTGTTAAAGCGGTACGCGAAAAATCGACACCGTGATATCCTCTTTACAGACGAAAAGATTTTCGATATTGAAGAGAAGTACAATAAACAGAATGATAGAGTGTACGCGCTAGGAGCTCTGAAGAAGCAGGAAAAAGAGTTCCGCGGGTGCAACATGGGCATCATCCATCATCAGTGATGGTCTGGTTGGGTGTATCTTATTACGGGCCAACTGAGGTTCATTTTTGCGAAAAAGGTGTCAAAATCAGTGCGAAAGTATACCAAGAGACAGTTTTGGATAAGGTTGTCAAAGATCTGCCCAACACGCTATTTTCGGGACATAATTTTGTGTTCCAGCAGGATTCTGCGCCAGCACACAAAGCCAAGACCACTCAAGCCTGGTTTGACCGTCAAAAAATCGACTTTATAAGACACGAAGATTGGCCTTCCTCTAGTCCGGACCTTAATCCTTTGGACTATAAAATTTGGCAGGTCTTAGAGGGGAAGGTCTGTGCTAAACCACATAAAAATTTGGAGAGCCTAAAGTCATCTTTAAGAAAAGCAGTCACTGAGATAGATATGAAAATGGTGCGTGCTGCGATAGACGACTGGCCGCACCGATTAAGGGCCTGTATTAAAAACAAAGGAGGTAATTTTGAATAATTTTGAGTAATTTTAATTCTTTATTAAATGTACTTTAAATCGGTATATAATTTATTAAAAATTGATTGCTACTTTTGTTTTTATCATTATTTTCATTTGTGACAGAACTTTGGGACCGACTAGGTATATTTTTTCAGATTTTTGAGATCGAATGTCTGTATGGGACTAAACACATTCAAATCACAACAAAAAACAATGACGTCACCACTTTATATCCGTAGTAACCGATGTATGGAATATTAAGTCAATTGGTGTTTAATGCGTTTAGGTTCGTAGTAGCTTTACAATTTCTTTGTCATCGAAACAAAATTAATTACATTGGTGGCTTTTGATTTAATCTTCGACAGAAAGAAACGAAAATTTGAAGTTTTAAAAATATATTTTGATAATTTGTTACCATGTTATAACACATTTTAACGTGAGGATACTAACCCGGAATTAGGTCTAGGAAGCCAATTATTATATGATGTAGTTATTTCAGAGTCTAATACATATACATTGAGAGATCTAATTTCAAACTTAATACAGTTATTTCAGCCGACATATAAATATAAGTAGGTCTTATAAATTAATAAATGTCCAAGTAAATACTCACAAAAGATCCAACAAGAAAATAAATCACGTCCTTCAATCAAACAAACGAGGTCTTCAGTAAAATAGCCCATTTCACTCATACATTTAAGAGATCCAGGTTAATTCATTGAAATTCAGAGAATTCAAAGGACAGACGCGAAATTCCTGTCTCGGCATTTCACTCGAGGAAAGATAAAGGAAAACGTTTCGTACTATAATCCATAAATGGACATCAAGTTTTACCTTAGATAGTGGAGTCCAAGGTTTGATTTTGAAATCAAGTCTAAATTTTGACGATGGAGTTCGGGGTGGTCTGGGAAAGATGTATTTTGGAAATACCGAGCTTAGGTGAACTAGTAACTGCGTTTGGATAACACGGAACGAAATCACTGTTAATAGTGAAAAGCAGAAGCCAAAGTGAACTACATTTAAAAAAACATTTCGTCCTAATCAATAGGGCTCTATAGACCGAACGCAATGTATTGTAAATTGTTAACAATTCATGCTATGCCAACATTATTCTATTTAACTCATATACTATTAAAGTATAACAGTTTATCCCTGCTTTCAACAACTACCTCCCGAGTTTCGACCACGAACTATGGTCCTTCGATATTAATGGTCGAAGTAAGGGTTAATATTACAGACACGTACATACATTATTTTAGATCCGATAAAAAAATCGTACTTTTCTTGTCTTAAACACTGTTACTACATAAATTATCCACGTTCACAACTTTCATTTGTATGTCTCATATCTTCTCGTTTAAGTTTTAAGCAGATATTGTATTATTTCAAAGAGGAACACTGAGTTAAAAGGACACGTGTAATATTTCTTCTTGCAATATTCCTCGTCGCTGTTTAACTTTCCCGACTCGTAAGCTTTCGCGAAAACTTCGTGAGAAAGCTTATCCTCTGCATGAGGTTCTAATCTGAAATTAAATGAGAAGTAAGATGAGAGTAAGTTATATGAACTAATATTTAATGCATTAGCTTGCAGGCTAGAAATGTCATCCAAACATTTTTATACTGATTTAAAATCTGAAACGAATAAATTAAAACGGAAAATGGTCTCCTTGATCTTGAATTAGTTGTTTATAGTTTTCATTTATCGAAACACGGTTCACAGTTGGTATTGATGGTTGGTATGGTTGGTTGGTTTGGCATTTTAACCTAACCTAACTACCAGCGTGTCGACGTCACACAACGTCTATATTTCATCGCATGTTTGAGAAAAGTACTTTAATGCATTCTGTCAACTTAAATAATCTCAAGTAGTTGGGTAATTATTGTTATTGTTTTGAATATAAGTAACATAATTTACTTTTATTTGTTTTAGTATCACATGTAAAACGTATGATACAATTAAAATTTTATCATCCAAAATCATTATGTGCCACAGATTGTAATAAAGAGAAAAATTAGGGTAGGGCGGGGCAAAGAGGAAGGGGTATACTAATGGCAATGGATCTTCATCTGTTAGCAACAATAGCCAAATTCACCCAGTATTTATAACATTCAGCCAGATATTGACGATTTGAAAGTCGCGTCGAACGGATCTTAAAGCGCCGACCGATAAAGGACGGCATTTATGCCCCACAGTCGGGGCTTAAAGATCCGTTCGTCTCGACTTTAAAACCGTCCATATCTGGCGTAAAGTTGGAGAAAATTGAGCGAATTTGGCTATTGTCGCTAACAGATGAAGAACTATGCTATCTCCCGTGCACCCCGTGTACTAGGGGTAAAATGAACCAATGAAATTGTATGGTATCGTGTTGTTATTTAAACCAGGTACCTAAATGGAAATAATGCGTGTTAAATCGAGTCGAATATATTTTGCCCCGCCCTACCCTACCTATTGTTATTTCGTTTCCCTAGTATGATTAAAAAAAGACTCCGGGAGTGCCGGCAGAAGTGAAAACTCACATTGTAACAGTTTTTCAATCAGGTCACGTGTCCGTCTTACGAATTTTCAATCTCTCAAATCTTACGGTAACGTGACATCTTACGGTCACGTGACTTCTTACGGTCACGTGACCTGTGGCAGGTTTAACAATTTATCCCCATCACAAAAGTGCACAGCGCCGCTCAAGAAGTTTTCACTTCGAAAAAACCTCGTAAATCAAAATCACATATTTGAAAATTGTAACAATGGTAATCCTGATAAACATCTTACTTTAACATGACGACTAATCCTTTCCGCGGTTCAGTGTCCGCCGGCTTCGCGCCCAGGTCGCAGTACAAGTAGCGGGCGCATTGGATAGGGTCATGGAACAGGATCCTTCTCCAGCGGACATGCGGCTTCTGAAAACACAACAGGGACACGAAATACAATAATCAATATTGTTGAATTTTATAAAAAAAAGCATTCAAAACAAAGTTAAATGAAGAGAAAAGTAACACAAGAGAATGAATAATCATAATAGAAATAGGCGGTAACCGCCATGTGGGATGTTGATTCGACGATCATTGTCCCGATAGTCATTTCTGCGAACGGTCTAATAGCGAAGAGTCTCGACCAACACCTTAAGAGACTACTCCTGGACACTGCGCGGATAGTCAGGAGGTCCCTTTCTCTGTCACCCTCACCACCGGTGGCTTAGGCCTCGCCTCGCTGCCGGCGGCACCCTAGATTAGGTTTTTATTAACAGACTTCAAAATTTAAAAACAAAGTTCTAACCGACTTCAATTGAGTACTCCGCCAAGCCACGAGAACATTTCCACATTTCTTTTCCAATTTACCACATGGACTGATTTCCGAGAGCAAATGCGTTGATTATTAGAGAAAAAAACCCAATCGCTGTATGTGGGCCGATAATATTTGAGGACTTCCGTCGATTCAACAAGGATCACCTTTGGCACTTCATTAGTTGCTATTTCAACGGAATCTTATCAAAATCGGTGACTTACTTTTGTACTTTTTAGTACATAATTGAGGAATTCCATAAGTCATCTGTAGTCTTCATCATCAATTTCACTCCACCAAATTCCTCTTCCACTTCATTGTCATTGCATCCTTGTGGAATTGACGGAAGTCCTCAAATGGTATCGGCCCACATACAGCGATTCGGTTTTTTTCTCATTTGCTCTCGGAAATCAATTCATGTGGTAAATTGGAAAATAAATGTGAAAATGTACTCGTTGCTTGGCGGAGTACTAAATTGAAGTCGGTTAAACCTTTGTTTTTAAAGTAAATTATAATGATTTTATGTATCGTACATGTAAGTTTTTTATTTTACTTTTTATCTAATTACTTACCTATTGTAAAAACCTACCTTGAGACAAAACGTAAATAAAGTCTTAACGTAAATAATACAATCTTTATTTCGGACGAATGACATCCATAGTGTGTTAGTAAGTGTACATAATAGAATAAGGTTAGTAATTGGAGGATTAAGGTTACTAAAGAAGACAACACAAGAATGTTTTATAATCACAAAGCACCTTCAAAGGCATTCTTATTAATCTTTATTTGCTAATTTGAGTTGTTTGCTAGCAGCCTAAGTTTTCATGTCGTTTCGATAGGCTTGCTCTAATTTATTCCGCAAAGCAACTAAGTTTCGTGTCGCAGTTGTGTATAATAGACTTTTGCGATATAAAGCGTGTGTGGAAATAGAACCCAAAGCGTTTGGTCAATTAAGTTAAGTGCCGGTGAGACCTGTATCTATTTCTCAGACTGTAGGTAAATCGACGATGGGATGGTTGGTAAGGTATCTGCCCTGATTGCTGATACCGAGTCTTGTCTACAATCGCAGACAAGCCTGGTGAGCGCCAAAAGTGGTTGACTTGACATCCTATTCCACACAAACATTATTTCGCTGTTTTCGTTCCTTATTACCCGACTGCCGAAGAGGAGGAACTTAAGTAGTAACTTTTAGATAAGGAATCCGTCCATCGCTCTTATCCAACTGAGCTACCGTGGGTCCGCTAGTGGCGACGAATCTTTCAATCCCTTCCACTCCCGCTCGTAGCGAATAATTTTCTGATTCTCCATTAAATCGATATTTAAAATTTAGTTGCGGATGTTTCTGATTAGTAAACATTTACTGATCAGATAAGGAATACATTAACTGTTTTTACGAGCGACGAGCATTCCAGTGCTCGAAACTGGCCTAGTTCATTGACACTTTCAGATCAGAGTAACAATGTAGGTGTCAACAATTGACCACTATACCTAAAGCTGATTTTCCACCGGAAGGGCGAGTCGAGACGAGGCGAGGCGAGAATTGAAATTTGTGTGGCACTTACTATTTCCACCGAAGATGCACGAGGAGAGAATTGAAAATTTCCCATACGGGTGGCATCCGGTGGAAAATCAGCTTAAGGTGTCGCGCATAGGGATTTTTGGCTTACCTATATATTTATATACTTTTTGATTTATATTGGAAACTGTAGGTCTGTTTAGTACTAAGATAGCCTGTAAGAATATCTTTGTATGGCTATTTGTTTCTTAATGGTAAAAAAAACGAATAGTCAATTAGTTCATTCACTTGACAAAAGCCCCAATTAGGTCTAATTTTCTGGGTTGGTTAGACTAGTGCACATAGTCATACCGAATCTTAGGTCTACCTAGCTGGTGGACCCCAGGCTAAAATCATTTAGATTCTTGGTTCAACAATATTTACCTCAAATTCAGTAGGTTTGTATTGATTTCTGTAGAGTATTCAAAATGTAACTAAACTATAGGCTTAAGCTCAGTAGAGGGCGATCACAGGTTGATAATTATCATGATATATATATATATATATATATATATATATATATATATATATATATATATATATATATATCTCATACTTGACAATTAAAAACTAGTCTACAAAATTTACGTATCGCACACATGACCTTTTTTTGTTATTAGTATACTAGCTTCCGCCCGCGACTTCGTCTGCGTGAACCTGGGATAAAAACTATCCTATATTTTAATCCAGACTATAAACTAACTTTGTGCAAAATTTCATCTAACTTGGTTGAGCCGTTTAAGCGTGACTGAGTAACAAACATCCAAATATCCAAACTTTCGCATTTATAATATTATAGTATGTAGATAATATAAAATGTGCGTTACCGTGTAGTTTTGGGCATTGACGTCCCGTTTGAAGAGGAAGCGCAGTAGCCGTGGGGCCGAGAGGGCCTGGTAGTCCTGGACCAGCAGATGGATGCAGTACAGCACCCCGAGCAGCAGCCCCAGCAACACGATCAGCCTGCAACCGACGCCCGGTTTAGCTTAATTGGTAGTGACCCTGCCTACGAAGCCAGAGGTCCCGGGTCCGGGTTCGAATCCCGGTAAGGGCATTTATTTGTGTGATGAGCACGAATATTTGTTCCTGAGTCAGGCACTGGTCCCACCGCCGGCTAGTAAGCTAGAAAAGTTGGGCGAGTAACGGTTCATTGCGTGCTGACCAGGCACAGTGTAATCAATCGACCTTTACAGATCCGCAATGTAATGCTACTCGCCCAACTTTTCTAGCTTACTAGCCGGCGGTGGGACCAGTGCCTCATGGATGTTTTCTATGTATTTATATATTATTTATCTTCAACTAGTACCCATAGTACAAGCTTTGCTTAGTTTGGGACTAGGTCGATTTGTGTAAGACTGTCCGCAAATATTTATTTATTTATTTATATTTTAACCAACGGGACCGTAACGCGATCAGTCAAGAGACCGTAAAAGGATCGCCCCATTTATAATGTAAATATTCAACAGTAAATACTTTATTCATTTATCCATTGTTATGTCATGCATATGTAATAACTTGTTACTTATAAGTCATTTCATAACACCCTGGCGCGTTCTAGATTTAAGTAAACCGAAACTTTACCTACTTGATTATTTAGGTACATTTCGGGTGTATGTCAAAAGATTTAGTTACTTCATGTAGGTAATACTTACATAATAATACCATTACCTATTCGTTTTTTTTAACCGACTTCAAAAAAGGAGGAGGTTTCTCAATTCGACCGTATATATATATATATTTTTTATGTATGTCCGCGGATAACTTCGTCGTTTATGAACCGATTTTGAATTTTTTTTTTTGTTGGAAAGGGAGTATCCCAAGGGTGGCCCCATGGTAAGGAAACCAGGATCTGATGGTGGAATCCTGAAGAAATTGAGGGAAACTCTCGAAAAAATTGTCTTTCCGACTAGTGTGTTCCTTACTACCTACACGACAATAGGGAAGGCGGTCGTTCCGCTGAAGGAGAAAGGATTCTATGCGGATATCAACGGTGATAAATTCAAGTTGTGACTAATCTAACTTGAATTATTTTATCTATAATAACATTATTATGATTTTCTGTTTTATTATTTTTATTTTAAAAATTAACCCATTAAATTATACATTAAATATTTGACATGTATATCCATTTTATTATTATTACATACAAAGTAGACAAACGTAAAACGCCGCGTCGCTTTCGTAAAACTAGTGCCTATGACAAATCTTGTGATAAGATGTCAAAGCGGATCTCGGGCGCCATTAGGGCACAACCGGGAATAACGCTAGGAGGATGATGACAAAGTATATTTTGTGTGTGTTTCAAGTTCTTATAATGGTTATACAAACGTGGTTTTATGTCCGGCTCTAAGCTCTGGAATGTTTCCTCCTCAAAAATGTAACCTTACATAGATCTATAACCATATGACGTATGCCGAATATAGTATATGCCTGTCTCTCTCTGTTTTATTTTCATTATTGAACTAAGAGTCATGCATAAGCGCGTGCCGCGACCGCTGCAGGAGACCATCGCATGTGCTGACTTCTGGCCGGAGGGTGTCGTGTTTCGACGGTTCCGGGGAAATCTGCCGAATCCTCCACCGGAGATGACGGCTCAACGGGGCCACGCCGTTTCGTCGCCTAAATAGTATTATTTGTTATTTTTAGTTTCGTGACGCATTGGTTATTTATTACTGTAATGTCACGTAAATGTATTTGTCAATAAATAAATAAATAAGATGCAAAAATAACAAACAATTTTACTGCCGGCTACACAGGAGTTTAGTGTCCTTACAAAATCTAAAATCAGAGAGACGCAGACAAGCTATTAAATCTTCTTGTATTTGAAAAGTGGTTAGATAAGTTAAATTTTAGAGACCTGGAGAGGCCCGTGTGGCGTCGGGTTAGAATTTCACTACCCCCTTTCTTCCCGTAGGTGTCGTAAAAGTCGACTAAGAGACCAGGGTTGAAGTGTGTTGTGGGCGATGGGCTAGCAACCTATCACTGCAATATCACATTTTGTCGATCTTTTATACCCACATGTATGCTAAAAGTGGCGCTGAAATATACTTTTCATGTGCTCTGCCTACCCCCTTTTGGGAATAAAGGCGTGAATGTATGTATGTAGAGAGCTGGACCTAGTCCATACGATATTGGACTATAGATATTGTCCTTTTTTATGGGAGAAAAGCCGTACGTACGTCCTACGAATCTTAGGTGTGGTAAATCGTTATTTTGATCACAATGTTTTATGGTAGGTATTATTCAATGTGGCCGACTGTTTATAAAACTGTTATTGGAATTGGATGGTGGAACTGGTTTTTAAATGGACTACTTTAATACATCGGCCAACTCAAATAATCTCAAACTTATACGTGCCACCGCACCTCGACGCTAGTGGATGCGGACACCCGAAACACATTGTACTGTGTAGACGTTAATAATAAAACATCTTTATTTCGAAGAACAGACTTCATAGTTGTTAGTAACAAAAGTAAAACGAAACAAATAAATTAAACTTAAAGCTAAAGGTTAGTGCTTATGGAGACATTTGATTCTAAGACTACTACCTATACCTATTTAATTTTCAGTACGGGCTCTTTGCAGCCCCTTTTATTTGGCCAATCCAGTGAGCATGACAAAGTGAGTGATAAGTGAATTATGGAATGCAAACCGGTTAACCGAAAAACAGATTAACCGAAACTTTTTGGTCTCGGTTAAAAACCGGTTTTTTAAAACTTTCGCCGGTTATTAACCGAATTGGAAATAGTCCTTAAAGAACTATAAATTGCCTCAAATAAATACCCCAGAATATTCTTCAGACTATAAAATTACGAATATAGTGGTTTTTTTAGCCCTACAATAAAAATAACCAAAACAAAAAGAAATGTTAAATTGTTAATTTCATATAAGTATAAGTACCAATATTTTATTGGCAAGTATCTTAAACTTTTAAAATGTAACATTGTACTTTTTATATTAGTATAATTTAATTCGTCACTTGTTGATTTGTTTTGAAGTTTATAAAGATGATGAGAAGAACTTTTTATTTATTAGCTTAAACCTTTCTAAGTATATTATAAATATGTAACATAAATAACCGTATGTATAATTAATTTAGTACAGAGTATATCATTTAAATACCTATTTACATCTCAAAAAATACGCCGTTAACACCAATAGTAACCAAGAATAGTAAAATTATCGTCTTGTACTTCGATTTCAAATAGTTTGCAAAAAACCGGCTAAAAACCGGTTAACCGGTTTTGAATCCGTCGAGGCGGTTTTTGATTTTCACCGGTTTTTGCATTCCCTATGAGTGATGTACAAATTTTTCGTCTTATCACCAAAGAATAAGGCGAAAAATGTGTGCATATATTTAACGTCATAGCTATAGGTATCATTAACAGAGTTGAGGGTGCATACCAACTTGTGTATACAAGAAAACGTTATGTAATGACAGCGGAATTTTGAAAAAAACGTTCTTTTTTCGTACCGATAAAACAACCAATAGCGAACTATAAGATTGACTAAAACTTTGCTCAAACTTATTATTTTACGTTTTAATACATTTTAAGAAAAAAAGGGATTTCATTAGAACGTCATAGTTTTATATACGCGATAAACGCAACTATCCTTTTAATAACTAAAGCATTATTTACGTTAGTTGTGCACGCGTGCACGATGCGAATAGCATTCACTCATTCGTTCATTCGCTACCTTTTGCGAAACAAAGTTTTTTTTTCTATTCTATTCTAAAAACATCGATGTGCCTCCAATTGGCATGTGTAGGTACAGGTACGGTACGTGTTGTTTTCCTGCCACTTCTATATTTTAGAAGTCGATTAAAACTCTGTGAAGTCGGGATTTTTTCCATCAAATAGAAGCCTGATATTACAAAAAGATTTTATATGATGTCGAAATGTCGAGTAGGTATATCTTCGTCAACTTTTAATGAATTTCTTTTGACTGGGGAACTTTAAGGTATCTTTTCGAATTGATGAAAACCAATCGTGTGCCTTTGAGAAAATATTTTATTCTGTATTATTTATTTATTTATACTTCTTTGCACAAATATTAAAATAAAGGTACAATTAGACGACTTAATGCCTTAAGACATTCTTTACCAGTCAACCATTGGGCTAAACAGAAACTTCAGTGGTGCAGGATTCTAAATACTGAGACTCGAATGGAAATACAAATCAATTAATTACATTAAGATACATACATATATAATGCATACAATATAAACTTACTTATATACATACATAAATACATACAATTATATGTACCTGAACAAAGATATCATGAGGATCATCAATCTTTAATAGTTAATAAGAGATCTTGTTGACTACAGAACCCTACAAAGGAAGAGAGTCAAAATTTTGACGTTTGACGTTATTTTATTGTTTGTTGATACATTTTTTTAAATGAAGCCTTAAAACGAATTTAGCGCCTATAAGTTTCCATATCAGATCGATCGAAATTATAATTTTATGAGGTTAAATGTTTCCGAAAATTAATTAATCATCGCAGTCGGATAAAAACTATC
The DNA here is from genome assembly GCA_947049275.1 of Epinotia bilunana. NCBI lineage: Eukaryota > Metazoa > Arthropoda > Insecta > Lepidoptera > Tortricidae > Epinotia > Epinotia bilunana. The sequence continues at coordinate 29,227,286 of OX346253.1, forward strand.
CTAAGCGGAAGCTAGAGTAATGTACTTATAAAAAAAGTTACATGTTTTTCCGTTCATGGGAAGCTGAGATCATTCGTACAATGCTTAAGTTGATACTGGCTGATTCTTTTTAGGGTTCCGTAGTCAACAAGGAACCCTTATAGTTTCGCCATGTCCGTCTGTCCGTCCGTTCGTCTTCGGCGTAACTCAGTAACCATTACTACTAGAAAACTGTAATTCGGCATGGGTATATAAATCAATCACGCCGACAAAACAAAATTATAAAATCTTGAAAAAGTTTTTTATTTTTGGGGTACTCCCATACCCCTAAAGTGGGGATGTATTTTTTTCTCATTAAACCCATAGTGTAGGGTTTCGTTGGATAGCTTGTTCAAATATATTATGGGTTTCAAAAAACGATTTTTCAAATTAGTGATGTGTTTGCGAGATATTGGACTTTAAAGCCCAAATGGCTGCTACTGGGAATGTGATAAAAATCGTGGCGGTAGTACATACGTAATAATGAATTTTGCAAACACTTGGCAGTTTTTTTTTTAATGGCATGGCATAGCGCTGTTCTCGCGTTCAGCTATAAAGTCTATTTGTGTGTCTGCAAGATTACACGCTGAGTATTTGTCACGATAATGCATGGCTATGCGAGCTCTCTCGATTTTTCTCGCAGTATACGTTTCTTTCTAAGTTGTCTAATAAGAGATGTATAAAAACAGTATAGAACGGGCCTTTTATAAAAACTAATTATCAAGCGCGTCAGTATTGAGGCGGTAGTATAACTTCGTACTTCGCGCGTTCAAGTTGACATTCAGCCAATATAGAGACACAGAAATTGGTCAACATACAGGAACATACTTTTATCATAAAGCCTGCAACACACATTTCATTGAGTCGGCAATGGCGGGAACATACACAAGATTTGGCAGAATGTGCTAGTGCGATTTGGAACATTGCAATATGAAAAAAAATAGGCAATATATAAAAATATTAAAGTAATAATTCTTTAGTATTTTTAATTAAATTATCTTTAATAGAAAGGTACTTGGACTCGCGTTATGGTTGTAGAACTTACCCAGTGGTTAGGTATAGTTTGGAAAATATAAATTGGTCGTCTGTTGTCTCATTAAAAAGAGATCTTTTGTTCCGCGTAAACACTTACCGGTCAATGGGTACTCGAAAGGATCATCTATGATTAATTCCTAAACACATCTTTACCTCAGTCGGAGTGACTCAAGATCATTTCAGTCATCACGTTTTTATTTACCTATATACTGCGTGGAACGGAACGATGGATTTTCCCGCAATTGGGGGATTATTGAGCGCTAGTACGTCACATTTTCCAGATAAAAAATTTTTTTTGACGCATTTTTTTAAACTTTTGTATGGAGTTCGTCGCTCCAGTCGGCCAACGCTCCATACAAAGGTAAAAAAAAATCGCGTCAAAAAAAATAAGTTTATCTGGAAAAGGTGACGTACTAGCGTTCAATAATCCCCCTCTTGCGGGAAAGTACATCGTTCCGTTCCACGCAGTATATAAAAGAAGACTTCCTAAATGATTCATCATCGCACTGCCGAAACTACTAGGACTAGAAACTTGAAATTTACACCAGAGCTTCCTTTTATGATGAAGGCAAGGGATAAGACGGGATTTTTGGAAATTCCATCCCTAAGGGGGTTAAAAAAGGTTGCAAAGTGTGTGTGGGAAACGCTTTATTTTGAGCTAGAGATTTGAAACTTTGTAGCAAGATTACTTATTAAAATATCAATTAAGTACTTTCAGCGTTTTGGAAAAATTCCATCCCTAAGGGGGTTAAAAAGGGGTGCAAGGTTTGTATGAGAAACACTTTTTTGTGAGCCAAAGACTTTAAACGTTGTAGAAAGATTACTTACTAGAATACAAAAAAGTGCTTTCAGCGTTTTAGCAAATTCAATCCCTAAGGGAGTCAAAAAGAGGTGCAAGGTTTGGACGAGGAACACTTCCCTCGAGCTAGGTACTGGGAATATTTTAGGACGATTAATTATTAGATTAAAAGCACACATCGTTTAAAAAAAACACCCCTGAGGGGGTTAAAACGGGGTTCAAGGTAAACCTTGATATAAATATGGAGAGGAACAAAATGTTTTATTAAGAGATTTGTCATTTCGGTCTTATAGCCTGTATGTTAAAAGACTATAAAACTGATTTCAGACTTATTTGAAATTCATCCTCTATAGGGGTTTAAGGGAGTACAAAGTTTGTATGGAGAGAAAAGTAATTTTTAAAGTAAGATATACGTTGGTCTTAGAATATTTATAAAAAGGCTGCAAAACAGATTTTTCATTCATCTGCTAAGACAGTTGAAAGAGGGTTCGAAGTTCGTATAGAGAGAGAGCAACCATTTTTTAAGTAAAAGATTTGTAACTTCGATATTAGAGGATTTTTTTTAAACTAGACAACAAATTCAACGTTTTTTGAAATTCATCCCCTAAGGGGGTAACCCCCTTAGGGGATGAATTTGATGAAGATGAAGAAGGGGTAAACATTTTCTACGGAGAGCAATATATTTTTTTATTGAGATTTTTTACTTAGGATTTAGACTGTTTGTTTAAAGATGATGATCTCAGCGGTTTTTTTTTAATTCATACCCTAAGAGGGTTGGAAGGGGGTTAGAAGGTTGTGTAGAGAGCTAGACATTTTCAAAGTAAGTGTTTTAAAACTTCTATTTTAGACTGTTTGTAATTGATTCTATAAGTGGGTTAAAATACATTCATCCCCTGAAGGGGCTAAAAGGAGTTGTAAATTTGTACGGGGAACAAGACAATTTAAAAGTAAGGAAAACCTAATTTCGGTTAAAGACTAGAAAGAAAAAGACATTGGAATTATAACGAGGAACAAGTAGTTTTTGAAGTAAAGGAATTCTCCGGTCTATAAGTAAGGGAATATATCTACTATATGGTAAGCCATTTATTAGTCAAAATACATAATCCAACTGGTAGCAGAAAAGTAGGTTAGGTTAGAACCACGACCCTTACAGAACCGAAATCTAGGTTAGGTTAGAACTGCGATGCTCCCAGAGAAAAAATAAGGTAATGTTTGATTAAACTTGTGGATTATTTTGTTAATTTAAAAAGTATATTTTGGATAATCATATAAATTTATTCTCTAACACCTTAAAATAGGGAGTGGGGATGGAGATGTAAAGTTCTACGTCTTTTAGCATAAGATGAATTTGCTAAAACTATACAGGTAGCCCAGACTAACGTGAGTAAAACTACCTACTGGACGGATTTAGGCAAACGATTCCAGTAATGTAGCCATGAAAGAATATATATATCTTGACCTGAACAATATTTTTAATACAATGAAAATTTTTCATTATGAACTTAACATAGACTGGAGGAAATTTCTAAATGTCTACCTATGAATCAGATTGGATGCAATCTGCCATATTTGCAAGTGAGTACCGCAAGAAAACGCATGCATTATGCATATTTAGTACAGAATGAGAAGCAAATTGTCATAACTTGGATAGTTAATAGATACCTAACGCTTCGATGTAGTTTTACTCTATATGTAACTGTTATCGCACCACCCAGGACCGGTATGGAGAGAAAATGAAAGTTTAGTCAAAGGTTAGACGGCAGGCAGAACTTAGTACATTGTAGTAGGTATATCCCGGATGCCATAGTATTCCGGTGAAGGCAATTTAATAAAATGTAAAAGAAATAGGCACTTATTTTTTAAGCATGAGTTAGTGTTTATAAATAGTCTTTCCTGTTGACACAGCTAAAGTCTAAAAGCATGTTTAACTCTAAATTTGTCACTGGAGTCATGCATGTAAGTAATTAAAAGCGCTTTAGCTACTTAGGACATGTATGACCGAAGAGTAATTTATATACTCGGTTAGCGTTAACTATCTGGGGGCACGGCAGTGCCCCCGCCAAGTCGAGCAGAACAGCGAGCGGCACGGCCGATACGGCCTTCCTCGTCCTTCCTCGTTCCCCATCCTTTTCTCGAAGCAGTTCAGGCCATTTTAGACCCCCCTATAACTTCGTTGTGGATAAAACTAGAAGCCTGAATTTTTAGTAACCAAGCACGCATTGCATAACCACGATATATTTCAAATTTCATCCAATTTGAACCAGTGGTTTAAGAATGATAACTAGCCAAAGTTTCTTAATTTTGTCACTCACTGCACTGACTCACCGATCATCAAAAGTCTAAGGCACTTCTAGCAGGTATATAAGCTTCAAATTTAGAATACAATTAGTGTTTAGTGTATAATATAGACTAATATAGACATAACATAACGCATAAATGTTGTTGGAGTTAGACACCCGCATGCGAGGGTTAGACACCCCCGCTTTCGTCTGTCAGATAATCAATTTCGAAGCGCTACTGACGTATTGAGATTAAATTGGCATAGTTTGTCGTGCACTAGAATGCATAAATAAATCAAGACAAAAAAAATTGCAATCCGTTTTCTAGATACACCAACTGCATAAATAACATTGTTTTCACATATAAAGATACAGGATTACAAAGTTATATTTGCAGCGAATGGGCCAAAAAAATTAAAAGCAAGAATGGGGCTGCATTCATAGTTTGTATGTATGGATAACACACACACTACAAAAAGAAGTGAGATCCCATAAAAAACTTTGTGAGATATTTCGTAGAGCCAAGTCTCTCTGGCATTAAAATTAATCTTTATTTGCTTGCTAAATAAAATTCTTAATTAGCAAGCAAATAAAGATTAATTTTAATGCCAGAGAGACTTGGCTGTACGAAATATCTCACAACTTTTTACGGTGGAAGAGTTTCGAGACTTGGCCTCTTTTTACATGGTTTTTTATGGGTCGAACTGTCTCTAGCAAGGACGCCTAGTATTTTTTCTGATTATGACCACATATCGTAAATTTTGACACAAGGTAAATCGGGGGTGCACCTACCCTTTATCTTTCGCTGTAGGATGGCTGTTATCGCCCTCTCTTTCACCCGCCATTGGTCATGCATATCATCAAAACACATTTCACTTAAAACCTCCTTTCGGCACTATTTTAAATAATGTTAAAATTAGTTATATTTTGAACTACAATATTGCCTGTTTTTAATGATCACAGATTTAGTGTGTGCGCATCATCCGCTCTATGGCCTGTCTGCCAAATTTAAATTCTGACAGTAGAAAAACATCTATCAGTTCGTGTAAAAGATTTATAACAATTGGAAAGAAAGTAATACGTTTTTCAATAAAATAAGTGCGCGATAAACCCTTAAATTGTGTTGGGGGGAACATGACTCGAACAAAAATTCTCTCGCAATCTACTCACCGATTTGAAAGTTGGTTTCAGGAAACTTATAATATTTGAACGAGCTATCCAACGATACCCCACACCATGGGTTTAACGAGAAAAACATTACATACCCGCTTTAGGTGTAGGGGAGGTACCCTAAAACAATTTTGTTTTCAAAGATTTTATTGTAATGTTTTGTCGGCGTGATTCATTTATATACCCATGCCGAATTCCAGTTTTCTAGTAGTAATGGTTACTGAGCTAAGCCGAGGACGGACAGACGGACATGGCGAAACTATAAGGGTTCCTTGTTGTCTACGGAACCCTAAAAAGAAATGACTGAGAATGAAATGAAATGAATGAGATTTTACAATTCCCGGCCATCTCACAGAAATTCTTTAGTAAACCTACTTCTAAAAATCTTTGTTACTTAAAGTACGGGAAGAATCATAAAAAATGCAGGTTGCTTTTAAGAACAGCAGTGCAATCATAGAAACTTCAGCTCCGTGTGGTTGCAAAAGTCAAAAAAAGTAAAATTGCCTTACACCGTAGGTATACTTTAGTTTAGTGATGACACGCGTATAAATCGAACCCTATGTATAAATTATTTGGGGCAAGTATATTCCACCGTAAAGTTTTTTTGTGGGATCGATCTTGTAGTACGTTTATCAGACTAGCTAACAGCGAGGCCGTAGCAGGTTGTGAAAAATATTTATTTTTCGTAAAGTAGGCAGATTTACCGGTATTTTGAATGATAGCAATTTTTATGAAACGTACGCTCTGTTACTTTGAAGTTTGCAGGGAAACACAGACTATTGACGTAACCGTTTTCAATGGTCACAGATAATCCATCATTATTATTTACTAGCTTCCACCCGCGACTTCGTCTACGTGGACCCGGGATTAAAACTATCCTATATTTTAATCTAGGAACTATCTTCGTGCAAAATTTCATTCAACCCGGTTGAGCCGTTTAAACGTGTTTGAGTAACAAACATCCTAACGTCAAAACATCCAAACATCCAAATATTACTAAAATATGAAATCCTTTAGAATATCGACAAAAAATAATTGAAGTTAGATGTTTTATTCATTGGGTATGTAACGATAATCTCTTGCTCGAAAAATGTGTCATAAGGATGGAGGGGTAGCAAGGAAGGCGCGGCTCCTAGTAAGGCTTAAAAACTTGCAGTTATAGCTATGTTATGATTATGGGTAAACAAGAAAGAGAACAGAATTTCTCGCAGATGTATGCAGTCCGCCGCGCTCGGATGTTTGGATTCGCTGTAAATCGTTTCTTACTAGTTAGTATTACTGGGCATTTTCCGCAAATCGACATCCAATGTGCCTATTTTGCGTGAAATCGGTGGGGTAGCGTTACTCTAACCACCTCTACAAAGTTGGGGAGTTCCTTGGTGTTGCTGACTGCGTCCCGTAGTGTGTCTGGAGACCCTAGGTGTTTTTCCTGTATACTTTTTCTTTTAATGTTTTAGTTCTTTACCATACTTTGTATCTGTGTCAAAGCAGTTTATATAAATAATCATGGCGCCGAATGAATCAATATTTTCGCCGAGGAATTAATTGTGGTCGTGTCTTTTCTCGCAAGTCGCAATCGAAGTGCAAAGTAGATTCTAAAAGTACGTCAAGTAGTAAGTCAATATTACCACTTGAACCATTTTCCCTCACTTTTTTGGGAAAATAACCATCTCGTATTTTAGACCCTAGTTATTCAATACACTATGGACAGATACCGTATTAACTATGAAATCAAACTTTACGAGGGGTCGTGACCCTGAAATATTTAAAGATATTTGTCAGTAATATTTCGGAAGCTATACGGTAGCCTAGTGGTTCAGCATGCGGCTGTCAAGCGGTGGTCGTGGGTTCGAATCCCGGCTCGTATCAAATTATTATATCATTTAGCCTGAAATATTTAAAGATATTTGTCAGTAATATTTCGGAAGCTACGGTAGCCTAGTGGTTCAGGCATGCGGCTGTCAAGCGGTGGTCGTGGGTTCGAATCCCGGCTCGTACCAATGAGTTTTTCGGAACTTAATGTACCGTTAGCTTTTCGATGCAGGAAAACATCGTGAGGGAACCGGTCTAATCCCATTAAGATCTAGTTTTCCCTGCGGGTTGGAAGGTTAATTATGCCAAATCTTGGGAACAGATGTCAAAGCGGACCTCGGGCCCCTTTAAGGCACAACCGGGAATAACGCTAGGTGGATGATGATTTGTCAGTAATATTTCCTTATCATGATCTAGGCACATGTATTAGCAACGGCAAAGCATTGTGCAATTTGTAGAACACTAGAAATTTCTGGTAACTTTCACGAGAACCTAAATAGATTTCCATAGGAATTACTCGTTACGATCAGGAAGTCATTGCGCAATGATTCGAATTGTTGGAGACTGTTTTCTATTTTGATAGTTGGCTAGGCGTTCGCCTTCAAGTGTTATCTAAATCGATACCTATTCAGGAGGTAACTGGCAAAAAACGTACTTAATATATGTATTGCGAACTTTCTATGGACACTTTTAGAAGTATGGACTGTTCTTAACAGTGCATGCATGGCTGCAGAGGCAATTTTAGTTCTTATGAACCATGACGAGATTAGAATCTAGAAATCAATTTTTTGGGCATGGTAATTTTTTTTAAAGGGGTAGGGGGCATGACACTCGATAATCGATAAGAAATTGCCTTTTATAATGTCAACAAAGTTGGTGACGAAGTAGGTACGTACGTTGAACCTCTTATTTTCATATTTCTATCTCAAAAACGAACACTTATACAAAGATAATATCTAACAACACGAAGGAACAGAAACTTTCAATTAGTGTTTGATCTAACTTTTCCGCTTTAGAAGCGATGGCAGGAAAACTTCGATGCGATTTAATTGTTATATACACATACTAACAGTCAGCAAAAGTTTGTGAGTATACCACTGCACTTCAAACACTATAAACTTACTTGATTCCCATCACGTTCAATTATAAAATATCACTGCAATTATCACGTGTGATCTCGACAAGCAGGCGCACAAGCAAGTTGTAAATGAGATGTTCAAAAAAACGGTCATCCAACATCCCATGGTAACTTACCGCATATCTGTTACACGTCCAAACACAATACACCACTTAGCGGTACACAATGCGAGGAATTACTGGATTCTCAATCGGACCGGGTAATGTACCGAAGAGGGGGAAAGTGGTCGGTCCGCTGCGAGTTCACTTACGTTTCCGCTAAAGATTATTGCGGGCAGAAAGTAAGTTTATTCGCGGTGTTTGTGTACGAGTATTATCAATATTATGATCTACGAAGTGGGGCTAACCCACGCATTGTTGTATGGTTGCATGAACACAACGTAATTCGTTGCGTGTGCCAATTACATAGTGTGCAGCTCCAGTTAGCCCTGTCCGAATCAGCAAATTAATTAAAGGCATGTAGTACGGCTGAACCGTTTTAATTTACTTTAATATTATCATTATCATAACTTTTGCATATGTCATACCACATTTTACTTTTCCGCTATTGTATTGTATGAATTTCAATCAGTAATTAATAATTGATAAACCCAATGGACCAAAAATACGTGCAAATATGTCCTGTCATGTGCAGAGAAACTTGACCCCCTACCCGCTATGAATAGAAATTTGTATGTTCGAACATATTTCATATTAAGTATTCGTTTTCGCATCCATTTATAAGTTTGGACACATGACTAGTTCATAAGTAATGGCAGTGACTAGAGATGTTGAGAACGAGAATCTGTGTAGCGAAGAAGGTGCGCTGAGGTGTTAGACCTACCTAATTAATACCAACAGACTCCATTAATGCTTATAAAGATAATGAATTACTATGTTTTGGTGTTATGAAGGGCGAACAAATAAGATGAATGTTATTTGTCCGATATAATTGTAATACGTAAATATAAGGAAATTGGGCCGACTTGAATTGCGGCCTCAGGGGTCTGTTTTACTTTTCAACTGTATTGATTAACGGCCATTCCCAATAATCAATCCACGGATAGTTTCCTTTACCAGCAGTTATATTTTAACACATTTTCTACGGGTAATCTCTCAAAATGTAACTGCTGGTAAGGAAAACTATGCGTGGATTGATTATTGGGAATGGCCGTTCGTTAACTAACTACCCATTATGTAGATAAACACCAAAACTGACATTAATTATTGATGCCTACCGTCCTTACTGTATGATTAGGGTACTAATGAGACAACCGTGAATTGGCACAAAGGCCAATATAGGCCCAAAGGGCTACTCAAGTATTATTAACAATACGTACCGTTTAGATCGAGCAGTCATCATCATCATCATTATATCAGCCGAAAGACGTCCACTGCTGGACATAGGCCTCCCCCAAAGAGTGCCACAATGACCGGTCCTGCGCCACCTGTTGATTTTATTATATTTTATTGTACAAAATTAACATATTCTGTAAATAAAAGGTAATTGATTTGACTACTTTGTTAAGGGAATGAATGAGACTGATTGATTGAGTGAATGGTTAGTTTCAATCATTCTCTGTTCAGATCTTTTAGTTACTCCTGCGCCATGCCTCACTTTTGATCCAGACTGTAATCGTAGATAGACGTGTCCTAGCTTCCAAGTATAAAATTAAAATCATAATAAAATATTATAAAGTAAATGAAAATAATTGAACTGCTACTAAGTATTTAATTTAAAATAAATCCTATACCCTTACCTATCAAGAGGTTACGGGCCCAGATTGCGCGTTTTAAACGGTTAAAAACATACTATCGATAAATGTGTAATTAAATGTAAAACTTTAAAACTCCAACGATAAGTTTTTCGAAACACGTGCTCACAATGGATAACCTAAAATCAAAACGAAATATCAAGTCTTTCGACGGCGAGAAGTATAGCGTGTGGAAATTTCGTGTTCGGGCTCTGTTAAGTGAAATGGACGTATTAAGAGTTGTCGATGAAGAACCCTTGCTACATACCAGTGAATGGAATAAAAATAACCGGGTTGCGAAAAGCATAATAATCGAGTATCTAGCTGATTCTTATCTCGGTTTAGCGCGCGACGAGTCTACCGCCAGAGAAATATTCCAAAACCTGGACGCTCTTTATGAGCGTAAAAGTATAGCTACTCAACTAGCTTTGAGGAAGAAGTTATTAGTATTAAAATTACATGGTGATACAAGCTTAGTGCGACATTTCGCCACCTTCGACGACTTGATCACGGAACTACTTGCGGCTGGAGCAAAACTGGAGGAGACTGATAAAGTTGCCCATTTATTATTAACATTACCTGCAACCTACGACGGCATAATCACTGCAATTGAGACGTTATCTGAAGATAGTTTAACTTTGGCGTTTGTGAAAACAAGGTTATTAGACCACGAGGTTAAGTTGAGAAACGACAGTGCAGATACAAGCTCAAAAGTACTGCACGTCGAGCATAAGCCTCACAATTCAAAGAAGAGGAAAATCGATACAGCTAAACCGCCAAATCACCATAGTAATCATCGTAGTCATTACAAGAACAAAAACTGGAAAAATACCCACTTTTTAAAATGTCACCATTGTGGACGTAAAGGTCACGCAAAACGAGATTGTTATTACTTTAAACAAATGATTCAAGAAAAACAGACTGAAACAAATAGGACGCGGACAGTTCAACAAGTCGAAGTAAATCAAGAAACCGCTAACGATTTTTCTGGTTTTGCCTTTATGATGGGCGACTATCAAGACGATGTTCAAGAAGAGAAAGTGAGATTAATTTTGGACTCGGGAGCATCGGACCACATCACAAACAGGTCGGATTCTTTCCTTAATTACACAATTCTTAACCCACCTTTAAAAATATCGGTTGCTAAGCACGGTGAATTTATTTTAGCTACACAAAAGGGAACAATGAGGGTGACGAGCGACTTGGGCGTGCAAGGACTTCTGGAGGATGTGCTGTTCTGCCCAGATGCTCCTTACAACCTGCTGTCGGTGCCGAAGATGCAGCGAGCTGGTTACACGATCATCTTCGACCAACAGGGATCCCAAGTATGTAAAGGTGACACAACCGTTATGAAAGGTACGTCTCTGAACAATTTAATTGTAGTAGACTTTGCAGTATCAGTAAATATGGTTATTCCTGTTTCCCGTCTATACCAAGCTAATAATACTGACTACAATTTATGGCATCAACGCTTGGGTCATATCAGTAAAAATAAATTTATTCAATTGAAGAATAAAAGCATGATTGAAGATTATAATCAAATTCAGCTTGTTGAGCCCAATGATAATTTGTGCGAAGCTTGTATAAACGGAAAACAGGCAAGATTGCCATTTAATCAAACTAAAAATAAAGATCACTTTACACGACCTTTACTTGTTGTACATTCTGATGTTTGTGGCCCAATCACTCCTCCCACGATTGACAATAAAAATTATTTTGTTCTTTTTGTTGATCAGTATACTCATTACTGTGTTGTGTATTTGTTAACTTACAAATCAGAGGTATTTACTGCATTTAAAGACTACGTTAGTAAATGTGAGGCAAAATTCAATTTGAAAATGGTAAACTTATACTGCGATAACGGGGGCGAATATTTATCTGCCGAGATGAAAAGTTATTGTATCGAAAAGGGCATAACTTACCATCTGACAGTTCCGAGAACTCCGCAACAAAACGGTGTATCGGAACGGATGGTAAGGTCTATTACAGAAAAAGCGCGATCTATGCTTAGCGGTGTCAAATTAAATAAAGTATTTTGGGGTGAAGCTGTATTAACTGCTGTTCGATTAATTAATGTAACGCCTTCAAGAGCCCTTATGCAATCGAAAACCCCATATGAATTGTGGCATGATAAAAAACCACAACTTAAATACTTGAAGGTTTTTGGTGCCACAGTTTATGTACATAATAAAACCAGTAAATCTAAATTCGACGATAAATCATGGAAGGGAATACTGGTAGGCTATGAACCAAACGGATATAAAGTTTGGAACTCGGAAAGCGCTAAATTTGTCACTGTTAGGGACGTTATTGTCGATGAGACCAATTTTCTAACATCCAGGCCTGTATTATTGCCTGAAGTTATCGAAAAATGCCATGATAAACCTGATAACAACAATATATCAAAATCAGCGTCATCTAAGTCTCGCTATAGTGACAATTCTAAATCAGATGCATTCAAATCTGATGACATTGGCCCCCCTATTAAAAATCGCAGATTAAGTGAAACCATAATTGAACCCACATCAGGCAGTACCTCTGATAATTGTACGCAAGTAAATAAAAATCAAAATAAAAACACAGATGACGTGAGAAGGAGTGATAGGCTTAAAAATCGGCCGCCTGTTAATTATTATCAAATAGATGATGATGAGTGCATTTTGAGTGCTCAGTCTGTATTAGATGATATACCTAATAGTTATGAGGAAGTTAAGGCTCGAGCTGATAAATCTAAATGGCAAGCTGCCATAGAGGAAGAGTTAAAATCTCTTTCTGATAACAACACATGGTCTGGTACCGAGACCACCGAATAAAAATGTTGTTGATAATAAATGGGTTTTCTCTATCAAGTATGATGAATTTGGTCGGCCATAAAGATATAAGGCCCGTCTCGTTGCTAGAGGGTTCAGTCAGGAATACCTTGTCGATTTTAATAAAACCTTTGCACCTGTTGGCAGAATTGCTAGTTTTCGCTTCATTATTAGCCTTGCAAATCAGTTTAACTTATTTGTCCACCATATGGACGTTAAAACTGCCTTTTTAAATGGTAAATTAGAAGAAGAGATTTTTATGGAAGTGCCCAAAGGAGTAGATTGCAATAAAAGTTACGTATGTAAATTAAATAAGGCATTATACGGGCTGAAACAGGCTGCTAGATGCTGGTTTCAAGTTTTTGAGCAAGCACTGGTTGAGAAGGGATTTATGAGTTCATCGGTTGACAGATGTATACAGGGTGTTTTTTTTAAATGGGACAGTATGGGGAAATCCGAATCTAAAGGAGATAGAGGAAAAGTGCCCAAGGAGACATTAGGTGTTTTTTTATGTAAACAAATTTGGCTCGTTAAAATTTTTGGTCAAGCGTGAGTTGTTCTTAAAAAATTATAAAGTTGGTCATTTTTTTTTGACGCGGGTCGGCTCTGTTTCATGTAAGGATTATTTCATTGTATGGAAAGAAAACAATCTGAACAGCAGAAGTTGGTCAAATTTAACATTTACTCAAGTAATAAACCAACTGTATGAAGATTAGTTTTCATTAAATTTGACCAACTTCTGCTGTTCAGATTTTTTTCTTTCCATAGAATGAAATAATCCTTACATGAAACAGAGCCGACCCGCGTCAAAAAAAAATTGCCCAACTTTATAATTTTTTAAGAACAACTCACGCTTGACCAAAAATTTTAACGAGCCAAATTTGTTTACATAAAAAAACACCTAATGTCTCCTTGGACACTTTTCCTCTATCTCCTTTAGATTCGGATTTCCCCATATTGTCCCATTTAAAAAAAACACTGTATACATCCTTGATAGACGAAACATACATAAACACATGTATGTAGTTTTGTATGTGGACGATTTAGTTCTTTCATGTGGTGAAATAGAAACAATGAATAATTTCAAAAGGTATTTAATGAGTAAATTTCAAATGAAAGACTTACGAGATATTAAATTATTTCTTGGTATAAAAATTGACAGGTCTGACAATGAAATCACATTAAATCAAAGTGCATATATTGAAAAAGTTTTGCGTAAATTTAAAATGCACGATTGTAATCCCACAAGTACACCATTAGAAGTAAAATTAAATTATGAAGCATTGAACTCTGAAGAGAAGTATGATGCCCCTTGCAGAAGTGTCATAGGTTGTTTAATGTATATAATGCTAGGTACTCGTCCAGATTTAAGTACGAACGTTAACATCTTAAGTAGATATACAAATAAAAACAATAAAGAATTATGGCAATGCTTAAAAAGGGTGCTGAGATATTTGAGACGCACAATAGATTGAAAATTAACTTACAGACGATGTGATTTTAATGACATTCTTTGTGGTTATGTCGATTCAGACTGGGGTGGCCATGATTCGAGTGATAGGAAAAGTACCACAGGTTATTTATTTAAACTATTCAATAAATGTACAATCACCTGGAGTACAAAGAGGCAAATGTCAGTTGCAGCTTCATCAACTGAAGCGGAGTACATGGCTTTATTTGAGGCTGTTCGTGAAGCTTTATGGTTAAAGTCTCTTGCGTCAAGCATTAATGTAAATATCACACAGCCGATTGTTATTTATGAGGATAACAACGGATGTATAAGTATTGCCAACAACCCCACTAACCACAAGAGGTCGAAACACATCGATATTAAATATCATTTCTCTAGAGAGCAAATTGAGAAAAATGTCATTAAATTATGTTATATTCCCACAGGTAAACGGATAGCAGACGTTTTAACAAAACAGTTGCCGACAGCTGCTTTTAAAACAATGCGGTCTGAAATGTGATTGAAATGTTCAAGCTTAAGTAATGTTTAAGACAATAATTGTACATGATTTATAATGTTTTTTTTTTTTAACAATTAAATGACTTGATTGGGTTTTCTGGGTTTTCCCAATCCATGCAATGAATGTTGGGTCATAAAATTGTAATTCTCCCAGACAATACTTGGAAGTTAAATATGATTTGATGCGATTTATTGTAAATCATTGTTAATTTTTGAGGCGGGTGTTGATTTTATTATATTTTATTGTACAAAAATTAACATATTCTGTAAATAAAAGGTAATTGATTTGACTACTTTGTTAAGGGAATGAATGATACTGATTGATTGAGTGAATGGTTAGTTTAAATCATTCTCTGTTCAGATCTTTTAGTTACTCCTGCGCCATGCCTCACTTTTGATCCAGACTGTAATCGTAGATAGACGTGTCCTAGCTTCCAAGTATAAAATTAAAATCATAATAAAATATTATAAAATAAATGAAAATAATTGAACTGCTACTAAGTATTTAATTTAAAATAAATCCTATACCCTTACCTATCAAGACCACCCGCATCCAGCGGACTCCCGCGACCTTTACCAGGTCATCAGTCCACCTTGTGGGGGGCCTACCCACGCTGCGCCTTCCGGTACGTGGTCGCCACTCGAGAACCTTTCCGCCCCAACGGCCATCGGTTCTACGTGCAATATGCCCCGCCCACTGCCACTTAAGTTTAGCGATTCGGAGGGCTATATCGGTTACCTTGGTTCTGCTGCTGATAGCCTCATTTCTGATGCGATCGCGCAGTACTTACTTTGATTTCGGCACTCGAATATGTATACCTGCGAAATTTACATCGGATCGAATATAACGTTTAGTATGTACATAAATACATAGATTCATGCCTTTATTCCCAAAAGGTACTCCTTTTCCATGTGCTCTGCCTACCGGCAGAGCACAGTCACAATTTTTTTGAACGAGCTACCAAAACGAACGAAGTCCTCCGTGTCAGCTTGGCCAAATATTCTTTCGTATGTCCAGATGTCTGACTGTTCTCCTCCACAGACCCCGTATCATGGTCGGCCTTATCACGCGATAAGTGTCAAGATAGGAGCGTCGTCTTGTTCTATCGAATGGTGTCAGCGAGTGACGGACGCTCTATCTTACCGTGTGATAAGGCCGACCATGATACGGGGTCAGGTCACATTTCTCAACCGAATCTCGGGAAATTTTGTGAGCAGGTTCGATAATTATAATTTTTATTTAGGCTATGAATTTTTTGAAAAAAAAAGAAAACGCGCGTTCTACTTTCTACAACTCACAGATTTACCTACTATAGAACTGTATTGGAACCTCTCCATAATGAATCCTACGTAGTGTCATTTTTTTTAAATATTTTAATGTCGCTAAATATTCTCAAATATATCACGTATTTCAAGAATATATAAATTTCGTAACAGCCTTGTACATGTAGATAGGCAACTAGAATATAAGAAACCTAGATATTTTATGAAGAGGTTAATCTCCGGAGGCCCTACCGCGAAACGATCTTCGTTCGTGTATCTCCGTCTCTGTCGCACTTGCTAGTTCGAGCGACAGAGAGATTCGAAGTTCGTTTACGTTTCGCGGTAGCCCCTCGGAACTAACTAATCATGTCAATCGTTTTCGACAATCCACCAGTGTTACGGTGGTAAAAGGACCTTTAAGATCATCCTATAGGTATGTCCATACATTGTGTATGTTGTATCTCGCGGATCCGCTTGGATTGTCTGTATTACGCGGGCGGGGTATAAAACTAAGACTCCTTTTTTTAACCAACTTCAAAAAACAAGGAAGTTCTCAATTCGCCGGCGTCTTTTTTATGTATTATGTTCCCGGACTACTCGAAAACGCCTGGTCCGATTCGGAAAATATTTTTTGTTAGAAAGGGTATCCTTCCCAGCTGGTCCCATGGTCATCAGATCAGGATCTGATAATGGGATCCTGGAGAAGTCCAGGGAACTCTTCAAATTTTATAGGCACACTGGAAACGATGTGGGTACTGATTTGAAGTCGGTTATAACTTTTTAATAATGCATAATGCAACACGTAGGCACGACATAAAACGCCCGGGAGATAAATTATTAAATTGTTACCCATTTTATTTAATTCCGAGCAATATTATTCCGAAATTGTACTTGAGTTCCCGAGTTCGCACGAACCATACATTCATACTTATATTGTACAGTTTCATTACCTGTTTACCGCAGCATTGCACGCTTTGCATAACATTTGACATAAGATTACCCCGAGTTTATCATAAGGATCTCTTTATGATCATTACATTATGTCATATAACCAGCCACAGAACGAAACTGCGACTATAAAATGTTGTATCCCTCTTTAACTAGTCAAGTGTGAGAGCAACGGATGCTGGAAGTGGAAATAAGCGCGTCCTAGTCTGAGGAAGTTACTCAAATATTGCACAATAAGAAAAATACAGAGGTTTCGGGCAAATAACACCTAAAATATAGTCCTACGTAGGTACCGTAGTACCTCTATTCTCGCTCTATTTAGTCCTTGCACCAATTTCAGGTACGTATACCTAAGATTGGTTCAAGGATTAAATAGACCGCAGTCGCAGATTGTTTCTGCTACTCCATTTTATTTACTAAAATGCGTGACTTGTCAATAGTTACCTGGAAGTGTTATTTACAACGTTATTATCATTCTAAATATTTGAAAAAACTATGAACAGCGTGATTTACAAAATTATTCGGTAGTATACAGTCATTTTGCGGACTATTTAGCAGTGTACCTACATCATTATTAATTAAAATGTGGCTTTGATGCGTGAAACTTTGTAATGAGTAATGAGGCTTAGCAAAAATGTATCCCAATCTCAAATAATCATTTCCTTATTTTCTGCGTCATTATGAGTAATATTCAAATCAGGGTTACCAAACAAATCATATTAAGGTATAGATATGTATATTGAATTTGAATAGATCAGGGTGCTTAAATTCCGATAAGTATATCTCTATTTAACTAACCTAACCACTGCAGCCGAAACGAAAACAGTATTGTCTATTTTGAACAAATGTTAAAAGATTTGGTTGTCAGTGTAAAAAAAATATGTCTAGATGTTGAATAGACGATGACAATGATATAATAGGTATTATACTTTTCATCTCTCCTGTTCTGAAAGTTGAGTTTTCATGGGTAATCAATATTCAAAATCATTCCTCTATTCGACTGCCCGCCGCCGGCATGGCCCTCTAGATTAGTTGCGTCGCGGCCTACTCGATTACAATTTAGGTCATGTAGTCTTACTAGACTTACGTGGCTACATTATGCCACGGCCTACTGGCCGTGGCATAATGTAGCCAGTGCGAGAAATTTGGATATTGGATAGTAGTACAATATTATTTACAGTTGGTCTATTTTTTTATTGTAATTATAGAAAATCAACATTCAAAATCATTCCTGTAAATTTCGGCTGCCCGCAATAATGCCATACTTTCTTTTCTTGACGTTTTGATGGCTTTCTAGATTAGTCGCGTTGCGGCCTAGTCGATTACAATCTAGTAGGCCGTGGCAAGTAGCCAGTGCGAAAAGTTTGTAGGTTGGATATATGTGTAACTATTTTATTTAGGTATATACTCTTAATATACCTTGTATACAATGAACGTGCAGTATTCTACTTTCCTCACAGTCGAAATGAAAAGTAGAGTGTTTAACTCGGGTGAAATTACCCATTTCACCCTCGAACTATTGGCGCTCTCACTTCGTTCGAGCGCCAGAAATATCTCGGGTGAATTGGGTCACTTTCAACCCTTAGTTAACAATCTACTATATATTATATTATATTATTCATATAGTTTAAAATGTATTTATATCACGATAAGAATTACAATATTGATTTGCATATGAAATGGTATTTCCACTGTATAAATCAAAATGCGTAGAATATAATTAAATGAGTAAATAAACATTCACTTCAATAGTAATTTACAGTAATTTTGTGCCGCGGAACGTGCTTCGTCGTTGCGAATCGGAAAGAGAAGAGAGTGTTGCCATAAAAAATAATGTTAAGAACTAAAAGCAAACTTGCCATATTAAATACTAATTAGGCTAGGTTTACACTATATGTTTTGTATTAAACATCCACAGTAAATGGAAGGTACAGAAAATGGAAAAGTATCTTTAAATCTTTATAAACGGATCGTAATTAGACACCAAAAAACTAATAACTATTAAACAAAAATAAACAATTTCAATTTACGTAACATACGTTGGATTAAGCATGGAAAGAAAGACTTATCAAAATGTTTGATGGCTTATCTTACGACGAGGTAAAGAAATCGAGTCCTACGGACGCTTCGTCACTTGTAGGACCAGTGACGAAGCGTCCAAAGGACTCGATTTCCACCGACTTGCCTGCCATTTGATGATGATGATTAAGCTTTTTGCCCTGATAAAAAAATGAAGGTTCCTAAGCCAAAATTACACTGGTTTGCCCACGAGTATGCCTACGTAGCCCTGAAATTCAATAAGTTAGGTACTAAAAAAGGTACCAATGTTTCCAAGAAATACAAAAATTCTCGTACCAGTTAAGATTGCTTGAGATTCGAACTCAGTTAACACTCAGGTACTAAGTACAAAGGTTTTGAATAAAATAGTAAATTTAAATAAATCTACTAGGACTTGCAAGTAACTCCGCTGACGTGAGCGCACTCAGACAAGACGGAATGAGAAAAGTTTCCCTATGACTAGTAATGCGTAACTTGACTAGATCATTAAAAACTCCTACGATCTTCCTGTATAATGCTTGAACGTTGATTTTAAGGATTTAAAAATGAAATATACTACTCGGGAAAGTGTCCCACACGTGTAGCCGGCAAAGTCCGGTGAAGTGACGCAACGTTTGTGGGGCAGTAGGGGTGGGTGGCATCGACTACATCGCTGGCATATGGCGCAAATTAAAATTAACAAACAGATTTATCGGACGTAGCTTACGATTACCGACGGTTGGAAGTAGCCGAGAACTATGAAATATCTGACCACCCGATCCCCCTCCCGGCCCGGTGCGAACTGCCCGGATACCTAGACCAACGACATGTCGAACGACATTCAGCAACGTTGGACCATATTGTCCGACGTCGCCGACGACACATGTCGCGGATGAGTTTATTCCCCAGTGAGATTGCCTGGCATTATGTATTTTTGTGGGGCGATTTTTCGTCGTTCCCTTGTTTATAGAGAAAAGTTCTCATGTCGTGTACGGGGCCGGCAGCAGGTGAATTAAATATGGATTCTCTGGATAGGAATGTGTTGGCTTTCACAATAATTATAACATCAAATAGTTAATAATAGTTATGCAGACGTTTAAGAGTCCGCAGTAAGTTTGGCCGAATTTCACCTTCCCATACAAACGTAGTTGCGTAACTAGATATACCTCATGTCATTGTATATGCAGTTTCGTCACAATCCTACACATAGTTTTAAAGAGAGCGTAACTACGTTTGTATGGGGAATTGATCTTACTGCGGACTCTAAAGGGGGAGGGGTCTTGAGCCCCGCTCTGGGTCATGGCTCGCCCAACAGCGGGCGTAGCACGGTTGCCATTTTATCACTTATCGTTGTGGTAAAGACGCCCATCACGCTCTGACAAGTATGCGAGTGCGAGAGTGACGGATGCCTTATCCACAACGATAAGTGATAAAATGGCAACCATGCTACGCCCGCAGGTCTCAATTGCTGTTCAGTGAGGCAATTCCGCAAGCATTTTGGGGACCTTTGGTTCGGGCAGAGCAGGATGTAGTTTTACTTTTTAAGTAGTAAGTAGTTCGTTTAGAGCTTAATACGTATTTTAATTTAAATCATTCTTGACACGATTGTATTCTGATTTGTTTTGTTATAAAAATAAATTCATAGTTAATTATTTGCATAAAATTATTCCAGAATGTATTAATTTACAATTGCAGCTTGTAGAGCTTTTCCTACTGGGCACATATTTACTGCGGTGACAGTATAAAATGTACACTGTTCTTATAGTCATATAACCTCTAACCGTCTTGGGAAGAATAAGTCTACAAAGGACCAGTCCGCCGGGGATCATAAGCTAGATAAGCACGACGTCCGGAACAAACAAATTATACCTACCCTCACACGAGATACATCGAGACCGAAAATCATTTTCGTTACCCTTTGTGTGGGGATTAGCGCGAGATCGTTAGCATGAATTTGAATTGATTACGGTATAATACCATTAATGTACATAGTTTGTACCTTTGATATCAAATTTCCTAACCTCGCCTGGGGCGCTGACGAAATTCGGTACTAACAACGTAATTGTTGTCTGCAGGGAACCTGATGTAAGGAGCGTTGCTTCTTGCAGAATAATTCTGAGGAATACTTAGCATATAGACTTTCCCCAGACCACCAACATTCGACGCTTCCTTCGCGGGAAAATCCTCTGAAACCGGCCATGTCGGAACGGGACTAAAATGCTCAAAATGTTGTATGTATTGCCATTACTGAGCTCGAGTAAAAAACGCATATGTATTCATAGTATTGGAAGCCCGTTATTATTTTTACTTTTTTCATTTGTTTTCAGCGAAGTGAACATTTATGGTTAACAAATAGCCCATATATAACCCATTCCTGTGACATAATAACCCCACCCCACTGTACGTATGTTGTGTTGTGTTGTGTTCCAGTTCCAGGTGGTGACTAAGGTCGCCAGAGCTCCCGAGAATGTGCTGTGTTGAGAGTGAGATAGCTGCATTTATCTTCAGAACACAACGAATTCTCTAATCAATAAGAGGTCGGCAACGCGCTTCTGATTCTGTTGGAGTCGCAAGCGTCCACAGGCTATGGTGTATATGTGTTTGTTTGTTTGTTTGTCCTCCTTTCACGTCGCAACGGAGCGTCGTATTAATGTGTTTTTTTTTGGAGATATTAAAACGATGACGATGACGAACGATTTTAAAACGTACCTAGGTATGGAATGTTTTATCTATAAAATTGTATGTTTAATCGTACGTTTTGTTTTGTACCTATGTCTTCAAGAGGTCCTGGGTTCCAATCTCGGTCAGGGCATTTGTTTGTGTGATGAGCACGAATATTTGTTCCTGAGTAGGTAATGGATGTTTTCTGTATAATTAAGTATTTATTTATACATAAGTATGTTTATCGTCGTCTAGTACCCATAGTACAAGCTTTGCCTTGCTTGGGACTAAGTAGGTCGATTGGTGTAAGATTGTTCGCAAATAATTATTAATCACGAGCAATACTTGTATGTGTATACCTACCTAAATATATATTTGCAATCACGTTCTTGGAAACGGCTCTAACGATTTCGATGAAATTTGGAATATAGGGGTTTACTTACGGTAGCCTAGTGCTTCAAGCATGCGGCTGTCAAGCGGCGGTCAGTAATTTAGTAATGTTCGTAAATGCTGACGAGATGAGAAAGCAACCGAGTTGGGAATGCGAAAAAATTAGGAATGAGCTCGAGTTGGGAACAGTGACATTTATACTTGTAAATACTATTTGTGTAATGCGTCTTATATGAACCTACACATGCTTAAATCTGCAGCTCATCGAATGCCTCGGAAAATTAGGAAAATTGTAATACACATAAGTGCATGTCATGCATGACACTATGTTTATATTTTTGGCTGGTTTTGCATTGGGATTTTTGAGTTTTTTTTATGCCACGACGGTGGAAAACGAGCGTAAGGTCTGCCGCAACATAAATGGTAAGCATACTCCGTAGCCAGGACGCCTGAAAGAGAGTCACAAGCGTTTTTCCGCGATCCTTTATTATTTGATTTGATTTCTAACTACTCGAAAATGCATGCATGGATGCTAGGTAAACATATGTTACCCACGACCTCATCATTACTTACCATCAGGTGAGAAAGTGGTCAAGTATTAGTCTACATACAAAGTACTTTAGTAAGGAGTACATGTGCTCGAAATTATACAACTATTATTTACTGCACGTCTATCATGGGACCGCGACATACTCTCGATTTTTCTCGCACTATACCTCTTGTTCTAAGTGTTCTAATAAGAAAGTGACGGATAGTGCGATAAAAATCGAGAGAGCTCGCGCGCCGTCGCGTGATAGCTGTGCTGTGCTCATAATAATAACGTCAAATACCTTTACGCTTTACGTAGATCGGCAATTGCCAACTACAAAATATAACCTTGAAAATCATACAATATTTATTACACTATAACAACGACATCTCTGATTCAATTGAGAAACCTCTTACTGTCCTACAAGTAAGCAAACCTCATCATTCAGCTTCTATTTACACTGCCATCTATGGGAACATTGGTGAACATTTTATTACTACATCCTTTCATATTACTTCCTCTCGAAGCGTTCCTTAGCTTATGATAGTTCCGGAAAATTATAATAGATGGCGCAAAGATGTAGTTTAGTATACACTAACTATACAGGTGGAAAGTTTTGGCACTGGAAGTAATTAAATAAGTATCATAACATAACCATTACTGTACGATAACTAACTTAACTATTACTGTAAGATATATAATTAAACACATATTTCAAAATATTTTTTATTGATATTGCACTTATTATTCCTCTTAAATTTTTCACCGATAAGCTTTGCATTGTTTGCTAAAGTCAGAGATGATATTCGAGATCAAAAATGTAAACAAACAACTGTCAATGTCAAAGTGGCATTGCAGGGGTATAAAATCTTTTTTATCCAATGTGTTCACCAAATATAAATTATGCATAATTTTATCTGACAGATACAGCTATAGGCCGATCTTTCGCATATCTATTGTATTTTGGCAAGAATACAAGGAGGAATTAAAACACTTAATATATATATATTTTATTTATTTATAGGTATTCCTCACTATAACTTTATCATAAACGGACATAGAACTGCGTGGCCTTTTCTTCGGCGGTGAAAGATTGTCTTTTATATTTGAAGGGCCTGGCTGAGGTTCCCTATGGAACCTATTCATTTCAAAAAAAAACCTTCAATATAGAAAATGTACAACAAAATAAAACCCTAACGTAAAACACTTAACAGCAGAACACATGATCATAAACGAAAAGGAGGACATCTACAAATCAAATCTCGTCTACAAATGTCAGACAGAAAAACTAAAATAAAATGGCCGCTATGCTATGACACCAGTGTTGCCAGGTTACTTCACCTAAAAGTTTCGTTGCCATTCCTGAAAAGTTCCGTTTTAGGTTGAAAAATTCCGTTTTTTTTAAATGGTGAAATACTTATAAATAATGCAATTGAAATAGATATACATACCGTTTATCGAATATTTTAAACCTCTAGCCGCCCAAATGTCTAATAAACGGCATCCTTCTCTTCAATGGAATTTATATAATTATAAATTGGAAGAGAGTAAAAAAAAACTTGTTTTATTTTCGTCTCATAAAATACAGATTTGATTTTAATCTGAAAAAAAAAAAAAAAAATTTAGAGAAAGAGATGCTAAATCATGTAATATATAGATAGCGTAGGTGGTATGATCGCACATTAAATTAAATAAATTATCAATATCATACCATCATCATGTTGACAGGTTAACTAGATTTCTCGTACAATCACCTTTTTTACTTTAATTAGTTATAATGCAGATCCTGAAAAATATTAAGCTTGTACATACATTGCACATGAGGACTTTGTCCTAGAAAATTATATTAAAATTAGTAATTCAGATAGTAGTTGTAGTTACCTCTTAATATAGTTTTACGTTGCTAGTGATAAGTGATTTAGGAGGCTCATATCGCATAGAATCAGGGATGTGTTGTTTTACAGTCATGAGAGCAGATATAGTGCTGGTATTTAATTTATTCCGTTGGTCTGTTT
Source organism: Epinotia bilunana (assembly GCA_947049275.1). NCBI lineage: Eukaryota > Metazoa > Arthropoda > Insecta > Lepidoptera > Tortricidae > Epinotia > Epinotia bilunana. The sequence goes on from OX346253.1 coordinate 29,251,891, forward strand.
TTATTAATTTTAACTGGCTGAATACCCTTTCCACACATGCATTAGAGAAAGGTAGAACAAGCAGCAGAGACATGGCTTTTTTTAAATTTGGAAACATAGGCTCTTGACCCATTTTTTTTAATTTGAAGATTTGAGCCCAGTACTCTTCAACATCTAAATCAGGCTTCAGTCCAATAGTCTTGTTGCAACAATATTTTTAGTGTGTTATTTAATAAATTAATGCCGGGACCTTAAAAGTTTCGAAAATTGCCCTAAAATCGAAAGTTCCTTCCAAGTTCCGCGGGGTTGTCCAAAGTTCCGAAAAACGGAACAAACGGAACCAAACGGCAACACTGTATGACACGACACGATCTACGAATGCCTATGTTGTACGTTCAGAAATATTTAATGATTTATCAATCACTATGAATATTTGCCAATTAAACTAATAGGAAACCGGTAATTGTTTTAATTACAAACCAAATGTTTACAACTTCTCACCATTGCCAACACGATAAATTAAAACTCCACATATTTTATTTAAACAACGGCAATACGTATAAGAAAATATAGTTTGGCTTTTTAATTTAGTAAAATATTTTTGACTATTCATACGATATTAATATGATAATATTTATGAATAAGTATTTTAATGATTTTAGACTAACCACTGTTTGCGTTTATTTTTTTATGGTGGCAACCTATCTGTTTGCTTTTGCCCACGACGATTTGCTTTAGAATCATATACAATTTATCATACACTTATTCGCCTGTGAGATATGAAATAAATGAATTTCATTCTGCAAGTAGCCCGTAATGGCACTTTTACAAGTGAAAATTCTACCAGCGTTTCTGAAAAAGAAGACCACTGTTAAGAAGAAACGCCGAAACAAACTCAACAGTCAGTCATTCTTTGCCAAAAAAAGCTTATTACAATGATAGTTTTTAACCTACTTAAAATAAGTCAAACTGAATATGAATACAAAGAAAAACAATTATCATAATGCGTTGTTCTACAAGAAAACATGTCCGGTATGGGAGTGTGAAAGTGAAAGAAATGATATTAGGTCCTTCGCCAGGTCCCATACTATCTTAACATAGAATACTCATTGCGGTTTAAGCATGGAAACACAGACAGTTATGGATAGCAAGCCTAGTTTTGCATGGCGGTAGGTATTTAATAAGTTTGATCTCATAACTAAACAAATATACCTGCATAAAATAAGAACTGATTAGAAAAAAAAACAAATTATCGTATTAAGTATATATATATATCCGGTCGTACTGCCCCGTTCTAATGATAATTGGCATGAGATTTCTGCAATGTAGTGTAGGCAAATACCACTATTTGGTGAATTAAACGTCGTGCATGACCCAATAATGAGTCGAAGTGAAGCAATTAAGTTCGCAGGTGCGCAAATTTTGGACGAGTTAGCTTATTCTGTCCGAAGCTAAGTCCATTTTAACATGGGTCCGGGACAATCAAGTTACGATTCGGTAAGTGATACTTAAGAGCATTTGATGTGGAAAGCTCTTTTCATGGGCTTTAGTAGTTAATTTCAATTGGTTGTAAACTTAATAATGTGTAACTTGTTATCATTAACCTTGTGTTGTCGAGTTAGAATACCACCACCCGCTTCGAGTAGAGTCAAGTGTGCCAATAAGCTTCTTCTTAAGAGTGCAGTGTGTTGCGGGCGATAGGCTATAGCAAACTTATCACTGCAATAGGGGTGTAGACTCGAAAATTATCATTACTCCAAATGAAAGAAGGCAAAAAAATATGCCTATAGTGACGACAATCCCATTCAGATATCTCAAAGAATAACGAAGCTACAACCGTTTTAATATTGCTTGTTAGAGAGAAAACGCAAACAGTGTGTGACGTCACATTTCAGGATGCTGCCGGGGGACCGCGTCGAACACGATGGGGCGCGGTACGTTGCCGTCTATTAGTGTGACGTCACAATCTTCCAGCGTCATCGTTTCATATGACGTTGCGTTTTGCAAAAAGTGACAGAACTTCTTAAATCTTTGGACACATAACTTCGTGATTATTTTAACCTTTTGCATTGATTTATTCTCCATTTGACTACATTTTTAATCCTTTTTCGAGAAAATATGACATTATTGATTATTTTATTTAGTGTCTACACCCCGTATTTCACATTTTGTCGATCTTTGATACCCATGCTGAAAGTGGAGCTGTAACATAAGTTTCATGTGCTCTGCCTACCCTTTTTTGGGAAGAAAGGCGTGAATGTATGTGTGTATGTATAGCCCGACCAGGAAAATAAAAAACCTGGTCTGGGGGCGCTAAATTAGCAATAATTATGGCAACACTAATTAATTTCCACTCTGTCATGTTGACAACAAGGTCGGTGATGTTATTTAGAGGAATAGAATCTAATCCTTCAGACTTTCTTTCCGACAAATACTTCGTTATATTGTAAATCACTTTTCTTCATCATTTTAACGCAATACAACACGTACCAACGACAACTCACTTTGACAGCAATTGACAGATGGCATTAATTAGGTACGTCTTCAAAGTTACTGTTGCCAGTTGAGGAAATTAGTTCCAATAGTTTTCCGCAATATGGCGAAGTCTTTTATTTTCCTGGTCGGGCTTTAATAGTATACATATAGTGAAAACATTAATTTTCTTTTTAGGTACTCTCATTTACGAAACTTCTCTGAGTACCTAGATAAAATCCATAACATGACAATCACGAGTGACGATTACTTGCTAGGTTATGTCACCTACGCTGATAACGTGGAACGATAAGCATTAGAAGCGTGGAAGAGGGTGGTGCTCGTATCTTTATAGGACCCAGGGCAGGGCAGCATCATCGACAGTAGATATATAGCTTAAATTAGTAAAGAAATCCGCAGTATTTTGTTTTTGATACATCTTTTCATTGCCGCCTGTAAAATTACAGTCGGTGTATCTGTCTGGAACTACCTACTTATTCAATGATTCCAACGTGCCATATTAAGCAAGTGGCCGAAAGGTGCTTTGAAAATGTCGAACGGTAATCTTACCTACTTACTTTCTCGTTTATATTCGGACTTATCAAGAAAAACAATATAATAAAGACTGGTAATAGCACCACCTATGAATATAATGCGAATAAAGACTTTGATATATTGGTATCTTATATATATCTCGTGTTGTTATCCTTTTCTAAAAATTTAAAGGATTGTTTGCTCGAATGCGTTCCCTAGAGCGAATCAAAAACCTTATTAGGAAAAAGTATAATCTACAGTTAAAGTATATTTTGTGAGGAAACATTCAAAGCAAAATTACATCAAAGACACTTTTAATCAGAAGATATAAATTAAGTTGAGGCTTAGGCTTCGGTCATCCAATCAAGAAAGCGTTAATCTGGTATCCTTCAAGTTCTGAAGGAGGGAATCGTCACCCGCGCCGCAGATGGCTTTAAAGACTTCAAAACAATCGTTATTAGGGATTAATGGCGACGCCTTAGTTTTGACGCTTAAATACGGAGGCGTCGTGAAAAATTTATAAGTTATAATGTCTATTTAGGTATCAGAGTCAAATTAGGGACGTATTTTTAGTAGACAGTTGAATAATAGTTTACTGTTTAAGTACATAATAATTTATATTCCGATCATGCAAATCTCGATCAGCAGGGTCGGCGTGCCGCGTATAATTAATAATTATACCAGTTAGATTGGGTTAACATTATGTGACACTCTATTTTGATAGCATTGCTATTTCAACGAAATTCGGTAGCTTCTAAAAATGAATTGGTTCTTGATCAATCATAAAGTCTGCTGGCTTCTTTCTGCCTGTACTTACTTGGGTAGGTACAAATTTTTAAATTAATTAATTAGTTTGATGATTTTCGTACGAGACATTTCCACTCCGGAATCCCGCGACGTTTACCAGGTCACTAGTCCACCTTGTATTGTTTAATTTATTACCTTCTGTTTGAACTACGACATCTACGCATTGGGCGAAAGAAAAAGGGTCTCACTTACATTTATTTATCCATAGGCTTTCTGATTCCAGATACATGCACCACTTTCATATTTTCACATTTTCAGTTTCAGTTAGGAGTTTTGACAGCGATCCGAGCCGGCCGGCGTTTTTAGTAGAATTCACAGACTATGGCCGCTCGCAGGTGACATAGAACATTTGTTCATGCAGTTCCGTCACAAAAGAGGTTGTGGGAGTTTTCTATGTGCGTCAATTTGAACACACATTTAAAGAGAGATTCGTTCTCAAGCCCAATATCGTACACCTTCAATATTATTCGGCTTAAAATGGGTTTTTTACGGAGACGCTTACTTTTTAAATTGCGAATAAATGTCAACTTCTCATCCGTTTTTTTTACATTTTGTAATGGTTTGATTATATTACACGTATGATATTCTTTGGCGTAGATTAATTACGTTTAAAATTACGTTTTGCATTCCCATAATGATTAAGATTTGATTTGACACGTTAGTTCGATGCGCCTACGAGTATAAGCAAGCGCGCAATATATGGATATAAAATTGTAACATGTAAAACACACATATTTCAAATCGACCCTTGGCACGCGCGCATCAGTGGCCATCAATTTCGTCTTGATTGATAGCGTTCGTTCCTGTTTTTCTTACCATGATTACTTTGTAACTTAGTTTACAAGAGCTATCCGAGGTAAGTACCTACTTCGAGTCGGACAAGTAATAATACTCTTGTGCAAGTAGCCAGTTGTATTGAATGAAGTCGAAATTGTTGAATATTGCCGAAGAGGAAGTTGTGGAAGTTGCAACAAGTTGTGAGGAAGTCGCGTGCCAAGTGAACCTTAATGCCAATGAAGGGAACTTTGGAGGCGACTGTAGAAAAGATTAGGGAAGATTAGAGGACACACTTATATTCATAAACAGCCTTATCATCTTTTCTACGGTCCTGTACCTATCGTAAATGTAGCAAAAGCACCAGAAACGATTGTAGCTTTTTGATTCGGTTCTCGTCTTTACGACATATTTTTTTAATCACTATAACATCATACTTTCTTAACGAAACAAATTATTCATTTAAATATTTTGATTCGCGTTGTTTAACGAGGAAGCTACCCCGATCTTATTTTTAACCCCCGACGCAAAGAGAGGGGTGTTATAAGTTTAACGTGTCTGTGTGTCTCTGTATCTGTGTATCTGTCTGTGGTATCGTAGCTCCCAAATGGATGGACCGATTGGAATGCGGTTTTTTTTATTCAAAAGCTGATGTGATCTCAAATGTTCTTAGCTATGTTTTATGGAAATTGAGATATTAGACTTTGAAATGAAAATGTCGGGGGTTTTTCAACTTTTCTAAGTTGTAGTTATAAACGTTATGATACAGAGAGAAAGAAAAGCCTCAAAGCCCTTTATTGCTGGTGATGTTTTTTTTCTAGGAATATAGTTGCAAGATACGCGATTTCAGTCACTTTCCTCGTAGCTTAGTGGTTAAAGCACTCTACCGGCAATAGAGGGATCGCAGTTTCGAGTCCTGTCGGGGGCTACAGACGAAGATGGTTTATTTTTAACCGACTTCAAAAAAAAGGAGGAGGTTCTCAATTCGGTTGTATATATATATATATATATATTTTTTTTTTTCAATGTTTGTTACCTCAGAACTCCGTCATTGATGAGCCGATTCATACAATTTTTTTTTCGTTGGTAAATATATACTTCCAGGTGGGTCCCATTTCTTTTAAAATTCAATTGGATGATGGGATCCATGAGGAATTGAGGGAACTCCTCAATTATATTAGGCACGCGTGTAGTGATTTTGGTATTTTCTATTATAACTCGTGTATTTACATCCGGAAATCATAAATTGGTGGAGTGGAATTGATGATGAAGACCACAGATGTCTTATGGAATTCCTGAATTATGTACTTAAAAGTACAAAAGTATATCACAGATTCTGATAAGATTCCGTTGAAACAGCAACTAATGAAGTGCCAAGGGTGATCCTTGTGGAATTGACGGAAGTCCTCAAATATTATCGGGTCACATACAGCGATTGGGTTTTTTTCTATAATAATCAACGCATTTGCTCTCGGAAATCAGTTCATGAGGTAAATTGGAAAAGAAATGTTCTCGTGGCTTGGCGGAGTACTAAATTGAAGTCGGTTAAAACTTTGTTTTTAAAGTAAATTATTCTATTATGTTCTATCTCTCTATATCATATCGTTCACTATAACATCTTCATTAACCGACTATGCTACAGTGTAAGTACGTACTTATATTGTGAGCTTAATTAAGTTGCAAGAAGACTTGAATTAAACTGCATTGAAAAGGTTAATTAATTTCTAGAAACGCAAGCCAGACAAAATTTATAAATCCCATTGCGTTTCAAATTTGCTCAATATGCGAGTGAGACAGGAGTCGCGTAGTCGCTAGCCTGTGTTTTGTATCCATTTTAGTATTTTGGAGCATGGTGTGAATTATTGTTTATCTCTTATAAAAACAACATCTCACTAGGTCATCATCACAACAAGTAAATACTGTATTTACGGTAGTCAAATCACCCTCAGGCATCTGTATACTACTCTATGGAATAAAGAGTAAGCAAATTTTTTTTTGTAGAGGTGGTTAATATACCTATTAATATACCTATTAACCACCTCTACAAAAAAAATATTAGCTTACTCTTTATTCCATAGAGTAGTATACAGATGCCTGAGGGTGATTTTATAACAAACTATCTCATATTCGACGACGTCATCCGAACAAACTAAAGCTGGGTTTTCTACTTTTCTATCACCTAAGCCCGGGCCGCGCCGCTCTGCGACGAAAAGATGCATTTAAATGTATGGACGTCAGATTATGAATAAATTCACGAGCGTACTACATGGTTGCCACTTGGCCGTGGCCGTTAAACGAGTGTTGTTTCGACATTTGTCTTTGCGACAAATGGATGGACGGTACTATTGGGCCGACGTTGAATTTTAAGGTTCACGACAGTTCTATTCAGATGGCGTGTTGGCGTGTCGCGGTGGCTTTCCATCGCCTTGGATATTCAGCGGGCCACGCTGACATTCGCAGAGGAAAAAGCTTTAGAAATGATAAAGACGCTGTTAAAAATGCTGTGCTAGTTGTGTATGTTCAAAATCCCAAATAAAATGTAGGACTTGTCATTAATTAGACATTCGACAGCACACCGTTAGTTGTAGCATATCGTAGTATGTTGATGCAGTAAAGATGTCATTACATACTGTACGCTATGGATGGATACTTATAACTCCAGCGGTTTTGCACGCTCATTGACCCTATCCGCTCCTACCTACTACGCTATGCGTAGCCAGGGATCGGAAACCGGTATTTTTTGTATGGGAACGAAAACGTTATTTTTTCGTTCTTTGTTAATTATTTCATTTCTAATTGGGCAATCTAATAATACGCAATCGTTACCTCAAAACACAACTGAGTCCTACATATGAAGTATAAAATAGTTCGAGATATGTGGTTATTTCGAGGTTTTTGCAAAAAACCGGTTCCGATCCCTGGCGTAGACAAGCGAATGATAGGGCACTTCTTCGTGGCTAGAACGGTCTTTATATTACACCCTATGTATATCGAATGCATGTTGCACCAGAGGCTCGGTCCGCAAAACGAATTACTGTCACCATCATTCGCGGCGTTTGTCACATTTCACTAGGTTTAGTAAATGTTGTGGCCTTATCTCCTTATTTGATTGAACTGATAGGGCTCTGTGGAGACGGAGCTTTATTCCCTTTACGTGCCGACATTTTGCTAGTAACTGAAAAAATAATGGACCGAAGATTATCTGGGGGCACGGCAGTCCCCGCCAAGTTGAGCAAAATAAATTTCAAAATTCATTCAATTGGAACCAGTAGTTTAAGAATTATAACTACAAAAGTTTATTAATTTTGTCACTCACTCACTCATTGACTGACTGAGTGACTGACTGCCTGACCGATCATGTCACAATTAGTGTTTAGTGTATAAGTCAAGGAAAATTTAAAATATTTTGCAATCTCGGTACAGTTTTCTAGATACACCAACTGCATAAATAAAATATAAATATATGGGATTACAAAGTTACATATGTACATTTAAATAAAGCAAGCAAATAAAGATTAGGTCATAAGAATGTCTGAGACTTAGCTCTACGAAATGACATGTTTTTATGGGTTTTAAATTGCATAAAACATCTTGAAACCCGTCTTGCAAAATTCAGGCGAGTTTGAAAAACTAGATAGATAAAACCAGATAGCTTAGTGCCTAGCCAAAATGGTTTCGTTCATAAATTCTCGAAAGTTTCAGTTCTTCGGCTTTTAAAACTTTCACGGGTTCGAGTTTTGACGTACCTAATATTTTAATAAGTAGGTGTTACATGATCATGATAAAATTAATCTTTAAAAGAAAACTTTAAATTAGACATTTCGACCCACATTCATTCCATTGAGTAGGTACAGTAACAGTTAGCAACCTAGGTTATTAGGTATTGTCCTAAGTTGTAAAGGCTAACATTTAATGAACACACAAGTAATTAAAAAAGTTATATGAAAAAGTAAACGTATAAAGTTGGAAAATAGTAAGTATGCCTTTATAAAACGTCGGATTAGATTTTTTTATTATGTTTGAGTGATATATATATATGCACGGAATCTCTTAGATTTCCCAATTTTATTTACTGTCCTCTCAGGCCCTCGCATAAAACTGACAGGGATGTGACATATTGCTGAGTCGACAGAAATTCTGGGAGAGGCCGGCAACGGTGCCACCACCGTACACCGATTCTAAAACGTTTACAAAATTTTATGATAGATTCTTCGAAAAAGAAAGATTGAATAAGCAGTAATAAAAGGTCTACATAACGTAGTGACTGCACTTTTACAATATTTTCATGGGTAGCGTTTGACTTCCTACTATTTTTCATTAGTAGGTAATTCACGAATAAATTGGCTATGGTTTAAGATTTTGCGAGAAGTCATTTTGAGAACGCAGTTTATTGAATTTAAGATACTATTATTCAACAGATCATGTCGTCATAATTATAATCGTCATTTTTATAATTTCGTAATATTTTGGTAGATAGCGGATGATATTTTTTATTTTCTAAACTAAACAAGATGATAATAACATTAACTAAATAAAATTAAAACTAAGTTAAATCTAAGAACCGGCCAAGTGCGAGTCTGAGTCGCGCACGAAGGGTTCCGTACCATTCTATCAAAACGGCAAAAACATCGCGCTTGTTGTATGGGAGCCCCCTTAAATAATTATTTTCTTCCGTTTTTAGTATTTGTTGTTATAGCGGCAACAGATATACATCATCTGTGAAAATTTCAACTGTCTAACTATCACGGTTCATGAGATACAGCCTGGTGACAGACGGACAGACAGACGGACGGACGGACGGGCAGCGGAGCCTTAGGAATGGGGTCCCGTTTTTACCCTTTGGGTACGGAACCCTAAAAAAGGCCCTCGAGGTACTACCTCTACCTTGTACCGAGGATGCTGGCGGCATTTCCTCGCTGAATTGCAATGCTGATGCGTTGCGCGAAAAAGCCGCCAGCTCTTCGGTCACCAGTTACGTCAACCAGACGTTTCGCGATTTCCGCAAATATCGTTTGCGCACTAGGACCCCACGGACGGACGGACGAGGGTCTCGACGCCAAATGGTGACTAATGTAGCACATTTTGGCAGGTGTAACCCGCATTCACAAATCGTATGCCACGATAGGTACTTAGTAGGTATGAACTTACAACCTAAAATATCATTAAAATGTACAACCGTGTATCGTATTTATTTGCATAAATGAAGCTAGGACTAGCTAGGTTACTTGAAAAATATAAGTTTGGTTTTAACGCAACGTCAAACGAGTAATAATTTATTATACAAAATAAAGTACCTACAAAACAACATCCTAGTAGCCATATCTTAGGTATTTTTTTATTACTGATATAAACTTTAGTGAAGTTAGCTAACAAGCGAGTAAAAGCTAGTTATTCTCGGCAACCTTACGTCTAGGCGCCTACTTTATTATAAAGTTTGCCTCAAACTATGTATCAGAATTATAATTGAGACGCTGCAAATGGTGTTCCGTACTGCCAGTATTTAACATGATTCACACACTTTACGTCACCCTTAATGCATGCTCCGTTACAATTGTTTGACTTATAGTTACAGAATACAGTTCCATGAAAATTATTATTACTATAGCCTAAGTTACTACATACTGTTAAGTATTACCCCGGCTATGAACTCCGGATCCGAATCCCGGTAAGGACATATTTATGTGACGAGCACGAATTGTTTGTTCCTGAGTCATGGATGTTTTCTATGTATAGTTATAGGTTTCTGTTTATCTATATAAGTGCATACATTATCGCCCAGTACCCATAGGACAATAATTAAACTTTGCTTTATTTGGGACTAGGTCGATTTGTGTAAGATTGTCCCCAAATATTTTTTTATTTTTTAGCTGCCAATAACAATCGAATCTAAGCTCTATTATACCTGAACTGTTTTATTTCATAATTGGCATTTAGGTGTTCCAGTTTTGTCGGATTTTTAATTTCTAGACCTACCTACTAAGATAAATATACGATATAATAAAAAAACGGAATGTATGTTTTTTAACAAGTGGAGTCAACTCACGGCTCTGTACATATTCCAATATTTCCAATTTATCGTACTTCACTTTTGATCAAATGAAGAACCTCGTATTTTGATGTAATTTTGTTTCTATATACATGTCATCTGGAACTAGGTTTAGTGGGGTGGACTCCCTTCAATCGCTGCAGCAACCACTTTGTCTACTGCTTGGAAAATGCAGCAGTAGTTTTTCTTACACTGAAATTGAGGCTTTTTGAGTAGGTCGACCATATTAAGATACCTAAAAACGAGGCATCTCTTATTATGCTGCTGCCACTGATAAGGCCAATCAGTGGGGCTTGAAGCACTGAGTTATCGTATAGTACTACCCCTCTCCTGTTTCGAGGAACAAACGAAACGGGAGTCTTATCACACTAGAAATCATTTTTTCGTTGCAGCATCGCTATTTCATGTTCATTCATTAATGACGTGACTAATTACATAGATATCATCCGGTAGTGTTATCGAACTAGGTTTAGTGTCATTGGCTCTTAGACTATAAGTGTTCCGTTGGGTCAATTTTAGTACGGAACAGTAGAGAGCAAGGAATGCACTGCATATAACTTTACCATACTAAAGGCGGCCGGTCGGCGGTAAGAAAATCGTGGAAAGAAGTAAGTATCTTAGACTGATATCAGCTTCAACCACCTAAATAGCCTGCTGGGCTGCGCGGTATCTGAGGAGGATAACGGTTGTGATCAGTTAGTATTTAAAATATAATTTTACACGGATCTCGCGATATCTAATTATTTATAAGTTTAGATGAGGACATTTGAGATCACAGCCCGCGGAGCCTGAAAATATAGGCACGAACAAAGTGCGCAATTTTTTTAACCTTTGGGTACGTAAATAAAGTTACGTATATTAATTCGACTTTACAAAGCGCGAAAGATTAAAGGATCAGTTATTAATCACTCAAAGCGACCACCGTGGCTTAACTCGCATGATCGGTGTGTTCATGCAGGTTATTATAGGCCACGAAACCACGACCGCTCATTGAAAAGCTAACGGTAAGTATCAAATGATATTCCGTAAATCTCATTACATTAGTAACATACGAGCCATGCTCGCATGCTCAAACCACTCGGCTACCGTAGTAGCGGGGTTTAAGTATTTGGCTAACAAATATCCGAAAACGACATCAAAATCTACGCCCAATTCTTCAGATGCACTCGACATGTTTTTTAAAAGTAGTTAGAGAATTTAGTTAGTTAAACAATAAAACTTATAAAAATACAAGATGATTATGAGCAGGTATGGATAGGGTGGTATGTCTAACGTCTAACCATGCGACGAAATGTCCGACCCCGGACCATATTATACGAAGTTCATATTGTTACCGGATGCTTTAATCCTTTATTTGGCATGGATACAAACAGTGCAAATTCTATAATATGCCAACTGTTTTGAGATTTAAGGTGAAAAATAGGCTAGGAAAAAAATGAAACACAATTTACAGTTTTCCTGAAAACCTATGTATATCACAACATACAATGCAAATGGAGTGAAGTGTTACGCGTATTTGTAATTGTATACACAAAGATACACAAAGTTAAATAAGTATAGCCAAAAAGATTTTGAATAAAAAATTACAAAAATATGTTTATTTATTTATTACTTACTACTATACGTAAGTAGTAAGTAAGTGTGTTTATTTATTTATTATGTTCATCAAAACATGCACAACACCAGGAAAACAGATCACTGTTTTCATTTAGAACATAATTTCTGTCACATAACATATTGAACATAACCTCCCTGTATGTCTGAAGTAAACTAGACTGGTGCCACCGTATGCATCCGGAAATATGGGCCAGGATAAGTACGGAGTAACTCACCAGTAGCCTGGTAGTTTGGCCTATAGCCTAAAGAGTCGGTGTCCAGGAGTTCGACCCCAGCGAACGCCATGCCATTTCACACTGGACATATGATCGGCGACGGGGCTATTTGCTACCTCCTCATTAGTGGACCGGGTGGCCGGATCGGGGAATACACATGACATGAACAAAAATTAGGGCTCTAAAGCCCAATATCTCGCAAACACATAACTGTGTTTAGAAATGGTTTTAAACCTATAATATTTTTGAACAAGCTATCCAACGATACTCAACACTAGAGGTTTAACGAAAAAAAAAATGTACATCACCACTTTACATGTAGGGGAGGTACCCTAAAAAAAATGTTTTTCACGATTTTATTCCAATGTTCTATCGGCGTGATTGGTTTATATACCCACGCCGAATTACAGTTTTCTACTTGTTGGGGTTACTGAGCTAAGCCGAAGACGGACGGACAGATGGACATGGCGAAACTACATATACGGGTTTCTTGTGGACTACGGAACCCTAAAAACCATTGAATAATATATCTATCACCTTGTTTTTCCTATTTTTTTTTAAATATATATTCGTTGTAATAAATATGAAAATACCACTAAATAATACTTTGCGAAGCTGCAGTTGCTTACTTACGTCGTTCGGGCACTTTAGCTTTAGATTGTCATAAAAAAATCTTCAAAGAAGTTAACAACTCCGTAGAGATTTTATTTGCATTATACGAAATCAAATGTTTAATAATAAATCAATTTTCATTTTGTCTCAGTGTACGTACAAAAGGCTTTTAGACAAGCACAGAACGCCACGTTCTGATATTGTGTACATCTTTAAAGTCTCTTTGTTAATGGAATTCACCCTCTTTCTTTGCAAAATTCAATGTATTATAAATCAAATTTTATTACGAAAGTCGACTATTGCTAACGCAAAAATGCTGCGAAATGGGTTCAAGGGTTTTTATTTCTGTCATAAATCATACTAATTGTGTTGGTAAGCGGTGGCAGCGAAGGGGTTAGAATTTGTATTACATGCCTTATACAAAAAATAATACGACTCACAAAGTTTAATGCGTTTTATATCTTGACGTACCTATAGCGTTTCATTTGACTTTAGGTAATGCCGTGGTCGAAAACTGCTGTAACGTTTTCAATGAAGGTAAAATTTGATTGATTTGTTGGATGGCCGTAAATTGGTTTAATATGTAGCTCTGATTGGTAGTTTCCGATTAAATATTTAGACTATTGACCAACTTTGCAAAAGAATTATTGAGCGGAAAAAGAATAAACTACTAACCTATGCAACTGATACATAAACAGAGGCCTTAAAATACGAGTGTGGTTATGGCGAGTTTCATAATATTCAAATCCAAAAATTCATTTTTTTTTAACCAACGTTTTTTACATGTTGTCGAATCCTCCTTTTAAGTTAGAAAAACTTATGTTAGGAGGTATCCGCTCTTTCGTACAATGGGGATACTAGCTAAAAATAAACAATGTACTAAATAGATAATACTTAAATTAGAGTACCAAACTAGTTATAACTAGTTTGTTAATTAGAAAGTTTACTACATAACCGAGGCAATTGAAGCCTTATTTAACCTAGGGGTACTAATTTTAGTAGACATAAAGTTGAACCTATTCTAGGATATCTATCTTAGAATAAGTTCAACTTCACGGTTAGTCACATTTACATACATTCACATACAATTAGAGATTATTGCAGTTGTCATTCAGTTTCATTATAACTTTTCTCCTTTAACCAAGTTGTAAGAACGATTTTACAATCTGTATAACTTTTTGTGTAGATATTCAACATTCTATTTACTTTGTTATACAAATTAATAGATAGAACATAGAATTGTCTTCGGGCGAAGGAGGTCCTAACGGGGGTTGGAAGCTTAATTACCGTGTACAGTTTACGTTTTTTCAATAAATTATCATACATTTTTACAGTTTTATGGATTTTAAGGATACAATTAAAGATAAATAGTTGTCTAACAGTAAGTACATACGAGATAGTACATAATAGGATCACACGAGTGTTGAAGGCCAAAGTATGTATCAGTTGCATAAACTATACACACACCGCGGTAAGAAAGAAAGCCTCAGATCACAGGTATTTGACGCCCGAGCCGAAGGCATACAAACCCGTCCTCAAACACGATTATTAACTTCGATAACACCAAGCGCGCAGTGCGGCTGGTCGCGAAAATTCTATTATGTTCGTTTTACTAAGCTACTCGTTAGGTGACAAGCTAGGCTCTAGACGCTACGCAAGCCGCCTGTCTGTGCGGACGTAGCCTTTGAGTAAAATAGGTGGTAAGTAAGTAAATAGGTACCTTGGCGGTTTCGATGATTCGGGTAGTATGATTATTCAGTATAAGACAATCAAATCTAAGTAAAAAAAGACCGGGTTGCACTCTGTGCCGGCAGAAGTGAAAACTTGAATATTTTGACATTTCGAATCGACGAATACCGTAGCGACAGAAGTAAACTATTTCACTTGCAAATTAGCGCGTGAGAACTTATTGTGTCTCGGCCGAACGGGTAAGGGCCGCGGTTTGCATAGCGTTTGCGCACTTTTTCTCGCTAACTCGAATGGCGCAGCCAGTCTCGTACGCACTACGGCATCGGTCCCCCCCGCCCCCAAGCCTCGTCCCGAATCTCTCACCATCTTACAGTCACGGGACCTCCTACGCTCCTCCACCTGTGGCGAGTTTAAAAAAATTTCCCCATCCCAAAAGGGCACAGCGCCGCTAAAGAAGTTTTCACTTCAAAAACATTACCGTAAATAGGATAAGTAACATTTATGATGAAAAATATTATGAAAAACAATTTGAGGATTAAAAAAGACTAGTGTATGTATTTAAATAAAACGGACAAGTCAGTGTGTTATGATGAAAAAAAATATGAAAAATATTATAGGATATGAGAAATTTATGATTAAAAAAATGTAAGACTTGGTTGAGACTTACGACCTGTAAATGAGAACAGGCGGACAGGACATGCTAAATAATATCTGCCCAATTTAAAACAAAAAAAAAGATAAATATAAAGATTTAATTATTATTATAATTAAAACGGAGAACTTCGTTTGCTTCACTTGCTCGTTAAATTATAGTCTACGAGATTTGGGACTGGTCTTTTGACACATCGCGACACCCATATAACGTAAATTGGCACTGCTGATCGAAATAATTAATAAAAGTTTCAATAGCTTACGAGTTACGAAACAAAGTTCAATCTCCATGCACGCTCCTTTTAGCACTTATAAAGTGATTGTAATATTTTTTGACGGCTTATTTGTGCAGAAATTAGCATTGAAAACTCGGTATACTAACAATTACGTCCTACGACTTTTTATTTTTATTTTAGTGTTACACTGCTTCAATCGATTGGAGTCTGTCAATTTAGAAATAAATCGTTATGAATCAAATAGTTGTAAATAGGAAAATAATAATGAATTATTTAATTATTGTCACGATAATACGAAATAAAATCACATCGATCACGAATCGATCGAAACTGACATATTTGATTGTGCAAAATCTTCCGTTTGAACATATGGCATTGATTTCTGCACGGCTATCATCATGAGACGGCATCTTTCTTACAGGACGCTTTTGTTACCAGACGACTGTGTATAGGCTCTCTACTTGATTTCCTAAACATAATTATTACACAGTAATCAATCGATTCTTTTTATTAGCCACCATCAATCGTAATCGGATATTATGACAATCGATTTACTCTAACCATATCACTCTTTACGTCATATTGGAACTGTCAAAAGTCCAGTCCCAAATCTCGTAGACTGTAATGTTCTGCGACTACACGGCGAGTGTTGACGTGGCGTTATTCATTAACCCCTATCAGTCTATAAAAGAGTTTGACCTTTACGCCGACCTTTTGCTACCGTAGCTTAAGCAGTGACACGTGCAACGAACATTATTAACACTTGAGTAGCCCAACCCATTGACATTTAGCTGAAGTTAAAGTCGCCGTCAATGGAATTGCTAACTATGTAAACAAACCGCCATAGTGAAAGACAATTTTAATATGGCGGTTTGTTTTCATAGTTACCAAATTCAATTGACGGCCACTTTTACACTCAATTGTTTAGTTCAGATGTCATCGACGTTAACGTGTCTTAACGTTATTATTACTGTAGAAAAATATTAATATTTAAATTAAATAAAGTGGTTTTGCATGTTGCACTTTCCTCGCTGCAGTGAGGTGAAAAGTTTTGTGTTACACACGGGCGCAAATGTATTTTACTTCTCGTGTGTTGAAACACTCACTATGCTCAGGATTCTATTTTAGAACAGTTTCTACTATAGCATCCTTTCGCTTGCTCATGTTTCAACTCCACACTCGCGGGTAAAATACAACTTTGCACCCTTGTATAACAAATAACTATTTTACTTTTATTCACGTTCGTTTCTACATAGAGTCGAAGCGCCCGCGCCTCATCAGGGTAAGGGCGTTTTTTTTTGTCTGAATGAAAATGTTCAGGTCGATTTCATTAAATATCTAAGCACTACTGCCCTTCTAGTTAGTTGATTATATAAAGCAACGTGTACAATGAAAAGAAAATACTTATAAAATTAAACTTGAACCCCCTTATTCATAAAACTTAACATGCCTCTGCTAAATAAAATGTGCTTTGTCCCTTTCTTGCGAACACAAATGTCAAAGTGACAGATAAGGACAAACGAATTTTAACGGTATTTTAGTTAAAACAGGCTTGTAGAACGTTTATGAATACGGCCGGAAGAGTTTAATTATGCCTTTCCCAAAAGCCAAACTGTTTTCATCGAAGCAACCATTATAACAAAATATAATAAAACGTTAATAATGAAACGTTTTAATTAATCTCCATCTTTAATTTAACGTTGTCTAGCCAAGGTTTAACTCAAAGGAGTAGTTATTACATTACATAAATTCTCAACCAACCACAACGGCGTTGGCTTTGAATTTTTACTATTTAAATACTATACAAAACAAAAAAAAGCCGTATAAGTGATTTAAACCTTCCACTTATATGTCATCATCATCATCATCATATTAGCCGGAAGACGTCCACTGCTGGACATAGGCCTCCCCCAAAGAGTGCCACAATGACCGGTCCTGCGCTACCCGCATCCAGCGGACTCCCGCAACATTTACCAGGTCATCAGTCCACCTTGTGGGGGGGCCTACCCACGCCACACCTTCCGGTACGTGGTCGCCACTCGAGAACCTTTCCGCCCCAACGGCCATCGATTCTACGTGCTATGTGCCCGCCCACTACCACTTAAGTTTAGCGATTCGGAGGGCCACTTACACACGGACACTTATATGTAACACCTATTTAATTACTTACTATGCATAAAGTACTTAACTATATCATTATATCTATATTTTGATCAATATACCAGGCCGTTAGCATTGCTACTACAGGGTATCCTGCTGTTTCGGCAAAATATTTTTCACCAAATTTCACTTCGCACAAAACTTATGGCAGTAGTTTCATTTCCCAAACGAACAAATAGCACATTTTTGTTTTGCATTTTGTTCATTTGGTCAAAATATTATCTGGCATCATTTTGCTTTGTGTGTTATTAAGACAAAAGTTTATTAAGCAAACACTTTGTTTGGGCTAATATTGTTTTCCAAACAAAACATTTGTTCGAATTTTCATTTCGCACACTTCGCATAGCATAACTGGCAAATATTTGAAAAATTATTGTTTTATGTAATTTTATTTCATGACCAGATCATTCCAACTTTTATTATTTCATAGAATAACTGTTCAGGGAATATTATTTGGCAAATGATTCATTTTGTATGAATTTTAAATGGCAGAATAACAACAACGAATTTCATTTGTTCGAAATTTTATTACATTACAAAAACAAACAACAACCGATTACAGGGGTTTAACTAGATAAAGGTAGCCAAGGGGCGGGGGCTCGGGGGGCAAGGCCGCCCGCAGTAAAAAAACAAACAACCGTAACAATTGTATTATAAGTAGGTTAGGTTAGGGTTCACTTGTGTCCCTCAGAGCGGAAATAGGCACCCCGCGAAGCGGGGTGACGTCGACATGCTGGCGGTTAGGTTAGGTTTAGGTTAGGTTAAAATAATTGCCACAGATAACTGAGTATGCCAACTATTTTAATTTTAAATAATAATCCTTGTAAGTAATAATTTGTATGCTAATTACAAAAGTACCGGCTTAGCAAAATATGTAATCTCACTCAAATACATTTCGTATGCACTAGACAATTAGGATATAAATCGTATGCCATGCAATAATTTGGAAAAAGAATGTTATGCCAAATAATACGTTTGACCAAATGAAACTTGACTATATAAAACTTTGCCAAACAATAATTTGCGAAATAATATTTTGCCATAGGAGATGATGCCAAGTGATAAAATGCGAAACAATAATTTGACTAGTGATTTTTTGCCAAATGAACATTTGGGAAACATTTTTTGGGAACTGACACTTTGGGAAATAATTTTTGCCCATACAATAGAGAACCCTACTACAGCGATGACAACTGCAGTGCTAACTAAGGTGTACCTTGGATTTTGATATTATATTGACAACGTGTTGTATTATATGTAACAGGCGAAGATAACGCTTGTTAAACTCTATTGAAAACTATCAACTACTAGAAGTATTATTTATCTTTCGAAACCCCACTGCGCTCAGGTTTTATTTCTGTGCGATCACAGGGACGTTATATTTATCAACACTTGACATAAATTACAGGGCTTACCCCTCTGTCGGCCGCCTGGTTCAAATAAGGTCTCAAAGTAAATTATTACGCAATTAAGTCACATTTAGAGCCGCATTTTTACAAGTTGATGCTATACTTTATATTTCATTATTTTGGGCATTTTTTATATGCAAAACCGGGACTTAACACTCCTTAAATTAACAGAGTGCCTGCTAGTATTGATATGAAGTTGGGATTATTCTCAAAAAATCAAAAAAAGTTCACCAGAACCTGCAAGTTTAAATTTAGAAACATTCCCAAGTACCTAGTTGTTTTAAAAACTAGAACTGTTCACATATGTATACAAAAAATCTACAACCATTATTTTTATACGCGTATGTATTTTACTGCTGTTGTAACTTTTTAACATTGATTATCCATAAATATCATAGGTACTTAACAAAACAATTTATCCAATTTTATATTTTTAATTCCGTTGCTTAATAAAAAAAAATAGACGCTGTAGAATAAAAACTGAAAGATTCCTGAAATAAACTTATTATCCTCGCAAACGTAACATCTAATTAAAAAGTCAGGTCAACTCGGGGCAAACTCTTTACTGGGAATATTTATGAGCCTTTGAAAAGACGCGAAAGACAGACTGCGAAATTGCGTGACCATACCCCGAGTACTTACAACGTAAGCCTATTTCCATGTCCGCAATATGTACGAGTATGTATGTGGTTTTAATATTATCGAGAGTAATAAAAGAGATTTATAGCTTTAGATTTTCCCCTATGGTATCGGGAGTCTTCACGGAAGAGGGGAACGAAACAAGCCAGTTATCTGAACAGCGTTTATTACAGAACTAACTTACTGACATGACACATATTTATTTATAAGAACCCACATTTGGAAAATAGTAATACTAATCCCATAAAAACTACATGAAATCTTCCACCGTAAAAAGTTGTGAGATAAAGCCAAGTCTCAGGCATTTAGCTAAATAAAATTCTGCAACTTGGCAATCAAACAACTTTACTGCATTTATGGATTTTTGCATACCGAAAACTAAAACATTGTCACAAATTTTTATTTAGCTAGCAAATAAAGATTAATAAGAATGCCTGAGACTTGGCTCTACGAAATATCTCACAACTTTTTACGGTGGAAGAGTTTCGAGATTTGGCCTCTTTTTTACATGGAATATTTTTTATGGGATCTCACTTCTTTTAGAAGGTTATTGTGTTATCAATACGTACAAATTATGAATGCATTCCGGCTTTTTAATTTTTTTGTCCCATTCACTTCAAATGTAACTTTGTAATCCAATATATTTATATATAGGATATTTATTTATATATATCCTTTAAACACTAAACACTAATTGTATTCTAAATTTGAAGCTTCTATGTCTGCTTGAAGTGCCTTTGAGTTTTGATGATGAATTGATTTGATGAAGTCAGTATGCGAGTGACAAAATTAAGCCCATGCCCTTGGCCATTCGGCTTGCGGCAGATATGACCAGCCCAGTGTCACTTCAACTTGGCTGACTTCCGAGCTACATCGACTATTTGAGTTTTGTAGCGCAGCGTGGTGTTCCGGTAATTTAAATTGACACCTAAATTGCTACGCTCCGTGGCTCGCTGGCAAACCCCGAGTTTTGATTTTTGAGATGACGTGACGTGGGACCAAGTTTGTGCACCGTAGGTGAGAATGAGAAGTATGCACATGCCCATGAACCTTCGCCTAAATGACAATGGGAGGTCACCGTTCATCATATGCTACATAGACCAATAGCTCCTCCAGGCGTTTTCAGTCCGTATTTCGACCTCCTTCTCTTGTCGCGCCTGGAAGGAAACTAGCTGACCCAAGTATAGGTACTCATAGATATATGCAATTGATTCTCCGTTTACCTCAATCCTACGTCAAGGGTCATAAGTGTAGTCTTTGTCATGTTCATCTCCAGTCCCACCCCGAGACCTTTTGCGTTGCTCAGGTCTTGGAGCATAAGTCGTAACTCGGAAGCTGTTGACGAAAATAGAACTATGTCGTCAGCAAAACGAAGATTGGTCAAATCTTTTATCACCGACCGTTTAGATGATATATACATATATACGGTAAAATAAACAAATATTTTTGATGTTGGTGTGGCAATGGATACACCGAGTAAATCAAAGCGACACACACGCGCTCCATAATTCCGAGTGGAGCGTTCAGCGCGGCGGCGGCGGGCCTAATTTGGTAACGCACCTGAGCCAAGCTAAACAATCCGCAAAATATGTGCCTTTGCGTCACACTCACTACGATACACGAGCGCTACAATATCGCACCTTGTTTACTCCGTCTCATTTTACCAATACCTTACTTAGTGATCTTTTCGTGTTGGCAAGGTCAATCGGGTCATACAGAGAATTAGGTTCGCGTCTTACCTGGGGACATTGTCAAAGTTAAGCTACAGAGCCTAATTTTTGGTTGAACTCTTAATCCGCGTAATCGAAGGCTCGCCTAATATGTCATTATGCACTTAAAAGTCTTAAAAAAATATTTATATGCACTGCTGCTGCTGTATGCTCTTAATTAACTATTGACTGCGGGAAAGTCGAATTTTAAATTGAAAAAATACTTGCCACGGTCGATATAGGATAGTTTTTATCCCCGGTACACGCAGACGATGTCGCGGGCGGAAGCTAGTTTTATATAAAGCTGCCGATATGGTTATGCTGTGAAGGTTAAGTTGATAATGCTCCAGATAATAGTTCCGCGTCCGGTTATTTAAATTTAATTGCAGAAATACCAAGAGGTTTTTTTGCTTTCTCCATCTTGTTATTTTGAAAAGTGGCCAGTTATCAGCAATCTACCCAACTCCATATTTCTGGGTAAAATTTTATTTACCTTTCATATTATGCTATCGAATATTCGTTCGTTCATGTTTATATAATTATTTACTTTTTGTCCGTAAATTTCGGTCGAAATCACAATTCAATCTATTTCACACGCAACCCGTTGAAAATATATGCCTTTAACCCATATATGCCCAGAACTATGCTTGTTTTTTGGTATCTCATTTGCCCTTGTTTCGATAACGATGAACAGCCCTTATACATATTAATGCGGTTCTGGGCATATGAAGGTACTATATCGTTTTTAATCAAGGGGCATATATGGGTTAATCGATCCGCTGATGCATTTGGTGGTCCATTTAATTCATCCATGGCGCAACCAAAATTAAAAGGTAGGTATCGAAACCAAATACAGTGTAGGCTCGGACAAGAATAGGTCTACGGTGTCCCCCGCCTGTCGTAGAAGGCGACTAAAGGGGGTCATCGGGGTCGCAGTGTTATGGCGGGGGTTGATCATACTTTAGAGTTTCACTTTTTTATCGTTGATTTTATAATTTTTCTACATAAGAAAAATGAAAGGCATTTTATTCTATCATACACAAAATGTTCTTATTACGAGTCTGTTGCACTATAATGTTTATTAAGAAATATAACGGCCTGGCCTCTATACCACGATCAGTGAAGCGGGGGATTGCTAACGTCTCATGCGATGCTGCTGGGATGCAATTTACGATGACCCTAATATTCATTAATAATATCCTAGTTTGTCAGGCTTTCATTACATGGTCAATTTAGCAAAGTAAACGTTATATAACAGCCACTTCACAAGCCAGATCATGTGTTAGGAGTCACAATTTGTTTAAAAGGAGTACCTAATAGTACATTATGTACCTAGGCCTAAGGCGGTGAATTCGTGAATGCCCCAGGTGTTTGTGGCTCAAACCGAAGATGAGGGCCATAAATATGCTATCTGCGGCTTTACGAATTACCGCCCGTGGTGCGTTCGAAATTTTACGTCTTCTCCTGGGTGTGAAGTGAGATTTGCCACTGCGCCCGTGGGCAGTAAATTTCACTTACCGCCCAGAGTGACGTAAAGGTAAATTTCAAACTATTATCGTTTTCGTAGCACAAATAAAAGCGCGGGTTTTCGCTCGAACAAAAGTAAATAAGATCAATCAATATGACACAACGTAAAAATAGTTAAAACTCCCATAAAAAAAAAGTGAAATCTTGTACGCAGGCCTTTGAAGCAGTTAGCCCATCTGTGAATAGTACTATTTTATATATATATATTAGGGGCTGTGGAAGTGGATGGTACTGAAGCTTTCCTTGTCGGGAATCGGGAAGAAAGTGAATAAATAAATCGGCCTATATACGTCCCACCGCTAGGCACAGGCCTCCCCTCGTGGATGAGAGGAAACAACAGTGCGGGTTGCGGACTTCACATATACCGTTGAATTTCTTCGCAGATGTATTCAGGTTTCCTAACGGTGCTTTAGATTTGCCGAAAAGCGAATGGTAAATATCGCAAAAACTTATTGGCCGGGATTTGAATCCACGACGGCCGTTTGGCAGCCGCCTGGCGTACCGCTTTGATATTTGTCGTGAATAATATTGAATAATATTTAATTACGATCTCTCTCTCTCTCTCTCTCTCTGCTTATTTAAGAGCTATGCTCTTGTCGGTGTAGCTCAAAGTAGGCCCTCCATCTACTCCGATCCCAGGCAACCTCTTGG
Organism: Epinotia bilunana; assembly: GCA_947049275.1. Lineage (NCBI taxonomy): Eukaryota > Metazoa > Arthropoda > Insecta > Lepidoptera > Tortricidae > Epinotia > Epinotia bilunana. Next base: position 29,275,618 of record OX346253.1, read on the forward strand.
ACATCTCGATAAGACCTAACAACAACTCTTTTTTGAGCTGCTCTATGTAGTTTATTCTAGGTCTTCCTCTTCCTCGCTTCCTCTCTATCTTTCCTTCAATTATATTGAGTATGCACTTCTCATGTCGTATAAGGTGCCCTATCATCTTCCCTATTCTATTTTCTAAGTTTCTCATTAACTGCTTTACCTGCTACCTTCCTGCTTTACCTCACTATTCAACACTTCTTCATTGGTTACCCTCTTTCTTCAGCTACTTTTCTCCATTCGCCTCCAACACCACATACCGAGGGCTTCTAATATCTCCGCATCTTTGTGGGTCAAGGTCCATGTGTCAATTGTGTCACTCCATATGTATGATTTAATAAATTTTATCTTCGTTTCTTTTGATATTCTTGAAGTTAATATATGTTTTTTGCTGCGGAAAGCTAATTTTGCCATTGCTATTCTGGTCTTTATATCTGGTGTGCATCTCGAGTCTCCGGTGATAAGGCTTCCTAAATACTTATCTGAAAGATTTTACTTTTTCTACTGTGGGTCCGTTTGAAGAGATTGGTGTGAAGATTTTCTGTTTTAGATGCCATTACAATTTTGGTTTTTCTGGCATTCATTTTAAGCGAAAATTCTTTAAATACTGTATCCATTGTGTTTCGAGTAATGTTTTTAAATCTTTGCCTGATTCGGCAAATCTTATGAATTGACTACTGTGTATATTAAATTTTACACCTACATTTGTTTTCTCATGTATTTTTCTTATAGCGGATTTAATGAAAATTAGCGGGGAAAATTAGCGGGGAAAGTGGGCAGCCCTGTCTTACCCCTTCTTAATCCTTTCTCCTCTCCAAGTGTTATTAGTCCTAGTTTCCTGGTCCTTATACAATTAGAATATATGATCCTTCTATTCCTATAATCGAATCCTATTTCTTTAAGGCTTTTTAGCATTTTCTTCCAATCTACACTATCAAAAGCTTTTTCCAGATCTACACAAGCTACGAGTATATATGTTAAAAATTTAGGTTAATTCTCCTGACAATAATTTGCCTTAGTGCTAGTATAGCTTCTCTAGTGCCCTTATATTGACGGAATCCATATTGATCATCCCCCAAATGCCACTCGATTCTGTTTCTAATTCTATTTTGTATCATCTTAAGTATAATTTTTGAGGCTTGTGATATAAGGCTAATTCTTTTATATTCCTCACACCTAACTGTGTTGGCTTTTCAGGAATTGTAACTGTTTTTGTGGTCTTGAAATCTTTTGGTATCTGTCCGGTATTATACATCTCGCAAGTTAACTCGAAAAGTTCAGGCATCAAATGCCATTATTAGATTATTCCTGCCGCTTTATTTACCACCGTGTTTGATCCCTATAGCAACGTCAAATTCTTCCTGATGAGTGTTGGGCAAAGGTCGTCTGTTTCTATTTCTATCTTATCTTCTGTCTCTTCCCTTGTATAAGAATTCTATGTATCTTTTCCATCGCTCTGCGATTGCTATATTACCTATCAAGGGTTTCCCACTTTCATCAAGAATCGCTGTAGATTTGGTTTTATGTTTTAAGGTGCTGTCATAACGCTATGTAACACTAAGATGTTGAAAAGGAATAGTTGTATATCAAAATGTTATATAACATATTATAACCTCGGTGTGGCAGCACCTTTACAGTCAACTTCTTAACAATATTGTATTATGCCTGTTCCCTTTCTTCATACATTGATCGATGTTTTCGCAATCTTCTTTAATATCTTGTTCTTTGCTCTCTGTATATTTCATTGTAATCATATTAGTAAGCCGCATATTCTTTCTTGTTGTAGGCGCATTCTTTATTACGGAATTTCCTTCTCTTAATCATTAAATCTATGATGTCCTTCTTCAACTATTTCTTCCTTGGCTTTTTTATGCACTACGATTACAGTCGTAAATACTAAGTGTATCAAATTGATGGAAACAAGGCAATTACAGGCTCAAGTGTTGCCGCTTTGTGTAGTACGATTTAATCCTATCCCCCAGGCATAAGTTCGAAACCATACCTATTAATGTTCATATACGTGACTGTACAATGTACATATAGGTACCTTGCAGTGACGGGGCGTGACAATTTTCGATGGGCGACCCGGAACAAAAAAGTTATGACAGAGTTTAGAGTACACAACAATAGACTTGCCTGAAAATAAATTTAAGGTAAGTCGGTGGGAACCAGCTTGAATGGGCGCTCCGCCACTGGTACACTCGAGTTCTCCAATATCTATACAGATTACAGACAACCTTTTAAAAACGTCTACACATGTGTCTTATGTCAGTAACAATAAAGTCTCTTTATAGATATTTTTGAAAGGTTGCCTCTGTAGATATTGGAGAAATCGATTGTACCTTGTCTCTCATATCCAATGCAAAAATGTTACTCTAACAGCGACTTTACTATAACAAAAGAAGTTACCCTAAATATTTCTCATTTTTAGACTAGGTAAGGTAAATGTCGCGGTTCTCGACACTGTCCTTATAGCCGGCACCTTCAATCTTAATTTATAACAATAAAGGTGACTGGCAGGGTACCGTTAAACCTCCCAACTATAGATCAAATCACCCTACTATACTGCAATTAACTGAGACGTTACTTGTTTAGGTGTGGCTATTATTAGGGATAAACTCTAAGACATCTTAAATTGTATTGATACACATAAATTAATGAATTTTCTTTTAGACTAAAGTTGTTTCTTCAGAATATTAATTAAGAGGGTTTCATGGAATCAATTATTAAAATGAAGGTCAAATATTTCGATAAACATTCATATCCGACGGTCATCTTAACAAAATCGAACTAGCCCCAAAATAAGTCCCTAAAGGCTTAAATAATGGGTACTAGACGACTCTATTTAATAGACATAAATACTTGAAAACATTATAGACAACATCTAAGCCCCGGAAAAAATATATTCATGCTCGTCCTACATATATTTTCCCTTGCCGGAATTCGCACCCGACTGTTAGCTTCGTAGGCTTCTCCTTTCTTATCTCTCACTTTGACGTTTGTGTTCATCAGAAAGGGACAAAGCACATTTTATTTAGCAGAGGCATTTTAAGTTGCATGAATCCGGGGTTAAAAATTAGAGGTTAACAACTGACGGTCTTATCGCTATTAGTGTTGCCGCGTAATTGAACGTTGTGGGTTCAACTGACATTTGCCAGACACTAGCCGAAAGGCATTTTAGATTCCTTTGTAAATTATCAAAGTACTAAGCGCCGCAAATTAAGCAATTATTCAGTTTACAGTTAGTTGTTTATTAAGTACTTACGAGTGGTGGTGAGTTTACGGAGGAATTTTATTTGCAAGAATGGGGCAATGCATGCAAGGAGGTTTACTTGAGCGTTTAGGTACATATTAACTCCCTGAGATTGGCTAGTAATGTTAGTATGATTTCCTTTTTAGGGTACCGTACCTCAAAAGGAAAAAAACGGAACCCTTATAGGATAACTTTGTTGTCCGTATGTCTGTCTGTCTGTCTGTCAAGACCCTTTATCTTGGGAACGCGTAGAGGTATCAATGAAGTTGAATTTAAAACCATATACTCAGGTCTACACAGGTACTCCTCATCTCACCGCACACTCTTATTTTAAGAACGACTTGGCAGGGCACAAATGAAATTCTACATTTAACCTGGGCGTATGCTCGGTGTATACCGACGCGCCGCGCCGCGCCGTTTATCTCTGCGACAAATGAATGGATGTAATGTTTTGACCACATTCACGGGTGCCGCATTTAGATCTACCTGAGTTTTGACATCATGGACCAATTTTGGCACGTGGCGTGCCGCTAAAAGCATACAATATTTCAGATTTATCCCGAAAATCTCTCCTACGGGTTCCAAAGTTATGGATAAATGCTATTCTATATAATTCAAAGGGGACATTATGCTCCTAAGTTTAAAAACGGACCTATTTTGTTTAGTCCTGCGTTCTCGGAGGTGATGTAATATTTCGCAGGACCGCTATACAAAGGCTCAAGGCAGGATGTTCAACGTAACAACACGCATTCATTGTCCCCTGCAGCGGTCCGACTGTAAGCTAGGGGTGCCACGTCCAAAATGTGGCTTTGTATGTACACATGAAACACACGTATAATACTCATATACCGTGTTGTGTTGGTTGCCACGTTAAAATAATAGTAAATTCCTAGCAAATGTGATGTTTAAGGTTGAAAATACTTTGCACCGTATGCATGTTTTTTTAAAGTATCAATTAATTAATTATTTAGTAAGGCACATCAAATAACCTTAAATGCTTCGTTGCGTTTTATACAGTTTGATTGAATTTCACTTCTCCGGTTTAGTTAAAATCTGGTTGAAATGCGAAAGCATTTCATATTTAAAAGACGCTTCAAATGAAAATTACCAAGTATCTCGTGGATTTTGAACGAAGACGATTCGCAGTGTCTTTGACAATTAAAAAATAGAGATATTATACCAATCTATTTAATGAGAGCAAATAAGAAACGTTTACCTATACCTACATAACATAATAAGTCTAAATAATTTTATACTAAACACTTTCTCGTTTGCTCACCAAATAGTACACTATGGAAAAAAAGTTATGCCTATACTTTTAATTTTCTTTGTGCAAATAAACGACTTGTTTATTAAATAATATCTATAATTATTATTAACACCCCTTGTGCACGACGCACCTCTTTGGAATCATTTTACCTTTTTATTATTTTTTGTGCTACTTTTGTATTTTTTTTTATGAATCTGTCAGTTATAGTCTTGAGTAGTCTGTTCTTTAGCTTCCTGGAGTAAAGTCATCTGCACCATGAACCGGTGCCTATTCTTTCCATAGTTCCACCAGTAGCATTTGGTCCTTCGTGGATTACAAGAAAAAGGTCTGCCAATCGAACGGCCTTGCGCCAGCTGCTCCTCGAGGCAAAATCTGAGTCAGATAACGTGGCTGGTACCGGGCGGCCTGAAGACGCAGCCAAAAGAAAGTGCGGGGGAGTGAGCGCTTCTTCGACTGGGACTTGAGCAAAATGTGCGTCTCTGCTAGACGAATGTCAGTGGCGGTCAAATTTACAGCTGACCCTTGTGAAGACCTTGAAGTGGTAAACTGTTGCCATTGACTCGAAGGCTGAAACATAAAGGTACAAAGCCCTCCCTATAATCGAACTAAACTACGCAAGGCCGTTCGATTGGCAGACCATTTTTGGCAGCGATGGGTCAAAGAATACCTGCAACACTCATCCCAAGACGCGGGCGTGGAGTAGCTCCTGAGGTGGCCATTAGCGACGTGGTGTTGATCGCAGATCCAAACTCGGCTAGAGGCACCTGGCCACGGGGACGAGTGACAGCAGTCTTTCCGGGCCCCGACGGCGTAATCCGGGTGGCTGACGTTCGCACCCTGATGGGAATCATGCGGCGGCCCCTCCGTAAGCTGGTGAAGCTGCCCTTTTAGAAAAAGGGAGGAATGTGCACGACGCACCTCTTTGTAATCATTTTACCTTTTTATATCTTTATTTGTTACTTTGTAGCACCCCTCCTTCTCTTTCTCTTTTATTTTTCGATTATGTTCCTTCTCACCCATTAGAGGAGGCCTGTGCCCTACAAACTGATGATGATGACGATTATTGACATGGTTTTAAGAATCTTTGTCACCCTGATACACCTCCCATGCAAATTTGAACACTCAGCCGTGAATTGAGTATATAGCAACGTGCTAACTAGATAAAATGTATCAAAACGCTTTATCTAAACTTCTACAGGTATTATAAAAAGGTAGAAATTTGTAAGTTTGTATGAAAAGCGTATTATCCGATACCTGGAGTAGGTTGCGGATAATACGCTTTTCATTACAAAAATGTTTGCATTTTTAAAAATACACTTTATAAAGTAAGTAGGCAGCATAAGCTATTTTTAACCGACTTCAAAAAAAAGAAGGAGGTTCTCAATTCGGTTGTTTTTTTTTTTTATGTTTGTTACCTCAGAACTCCGTCATTGATGAGCCGATTCATACATTTTTTTTTGTTTGTAAGTATATGCTTCCAGGTGGGTCCCATTTTTTTGAAAATTCAGTTGGATGATGGGATCCATGAGGAATTGAGGGAACTCCTCAATTATATTAGGCACGCGTGTAGTGATTTTGGTATTTTCTATTATAACTGGTGTATTTACATCCACCGATGAAGACCACAGATGACTTATGGAATTCCTCAATTATGTACTTAAAAGTACAAAAGTATATCACAGATTCTGATAAGATTCCGTTGAAATAGCAACTAATGAAGTGCCAAGGGTGATCCTTGTGGAATTGACGGAAGTCCTCAAATATTATCGGGTCACATACAGCGATTGGGTTTTTTCTATAATAATCAACGCATTTGCTCTCGGAAATCAGTTCATGAGGTAAATTGGAAGAGAAATGTTCTCGTGGCTTGGCGGAGTACTAAATTGAAGTCGGTTAAAACTTTGTTTTTAAAGTAAATTATATGCTTCAGCTTCGCGCGGGCGGATCCCTGGGACAGACAGAAGTAGCGAAATAAAATAGTAAGAATACATTTGAATATTCTATTGGAAATGAAAATTTCTCATTTTGTCTTCGCATCCCGCTAAATAGTAATTTTCCCATCAAGTATGAAATAATAGATTCTACAACAAGTGCATAAAACGCACCATTTTACGCGAGATCGTTTATGGATATAAAATCGAGTGTAAAATGGGTTTTATGGACAAATTGTGTACACTCTACTTTTCACTTCGATTGCGAAGAAATGATGAAAATTAAAAACTAAGTTTATTTCATGAAGTTTTATTGTGTACTTTGGCTGCTGGTCTGGTGGGTTTGGTTTGGTGTGCCTTGGTCTTAGAATACTAACGAAACATAAATACGAACTTTTAGAGCATGAGAAGTGAAAAAACGTTTTCATCCGCCTGTTTCATAAACTGACATTAAAACTTGAAATTAACATGCTCATCCCACCTCTAGCCGACGCAGCATATTGCCCACTCATCCGTAGTCATATTGTAGCGCAGTCTTTGTGCTGGAACAATACTTTATCTCGCCGAGATTATAGGCACTTGCGTTAACGAGCGCCTACTGGACATAAAACCTTTTGTCTTGAGATTTGTCGCTGGATATTCATCACGTTTGAATCACGAGCTTTAATCAAAAGTGCCTATTAGGTACTTTTTTTCAATTTTGTTGTAACAAAGAAAACAAAGAAAGGACTGAACGTACCGATCGCAATCCTAACAAATATTTAATAATATGATATAGAATGGAATGGTTATTGAAACAATATATACAGTTTCTGGCCTGAGACGAATAGAAAAAATGTAGTGGTCTTAGTTTCTTGCCATCTGGCTATCTATCCTAAATTAATTTTAGGTTATCATATTGAAGTTGTCGTTTTTACTTATTATTTAAGAGTTAGTCTCACACTGGGCTTTTTAGATATGCTAGGGCACTGCGGAATGTCATCTCGCTCGTGTTTGGAGCAGGAAAACCAGGGAAGTAGCAGGGAAACCGGGGAAGTAGCAGGGAGACCGGGGAAGTAGCAGGGAAACCGGGGAAGTACCTCCGCTTTACAGAGGACCGCAGCCATGATAACACCACTACAATTGCTCTGTTGGTACGTGGAGCTTTTGCGTAGAGCTTGGAGAATTTGCGTAGAGCTCCTGAGGTTGCGTCCTCCATTTGTGACCAACTGGCAAAACATCGAATCTTCATATCAATATAGGGTCCACAATGCACTTGTGACTCGTCTGAAGCCGCAAGTGTCCAAAACCTAACACATGTGTTAGCATGTTTGCCACCATCATGATATAAAAAAGTGATTGTTAGTCTGATCATATCTCGATGCTTATTTGTACTGTGGCGCGTTCCCGCTCGTAAACAGAATTACACATTTGTGAAACGAGTAATGAGAAGCCCGCCAACCGCGGAATAGTTTTAGTGACGCCTCGACCTGACGATACTTTGTGAGCGACTACGCGACTGAAAACGACGAAATACTGCAATTCTTGCGTAGCAACGACAACCGTTTTCGTACTTTATACTCTGAGATTCTGGGATCTTGGAATGTTGTACGATTGCCATGGGCAAGGCAAGCGCTACAATATGTTACTTTTTTAGTCCTAAGGAATCCTGCATAGGTACATCTGCGAAGAAATTCAAAGGTGTATGTGCGAAGTCCCCAAGGCGCGCTGGCTTGATTATCCAAGGGGGCAAAATGGGGGGCAAGAATTTGTATGGAGCTATGTAAACGAGTTCCACGCGGAGGAAGTCGCGGGCGGAAGCTAGTACGTACATATATTTGCGATTATATTTTTTTAGAGTGAGATTAATTAAAACGTTTAACTATTAAGTAGATTTGCTTCTTGAAGTTCCGGACGCTGTAATGGTTACAAGTCGAAATAAGTTTGCTCGATAGAAAATGTCAAACTCGGATGACCGCAAAAATAACAAATTTGTAGTAGTCACGACCCTCAGCAATAAGGAAACGACTAAGAAGAAGAAGAAGAGAATAATAATTTACCTAAGTACTATTCGTGACTATACAACAATATTATTTCCACTTTATTGTGTTGCCTGTGTCGTAAAGACCGAATTACCGGAAGATTTAAAAGCAAGGTGATGCGTAATGCGTATAATACTGGTGGATCTAAGAAATTACAGTAATAGCTTCAACTGAAGTGAGTAGTAAAACAAAAGTATGACTATGATAAAACTATACCGGATTAAATACTATTTTTTATGACAACATATAGATGCTCCATTTATATGTAAAAAGTATAAGTGCACATATATACGAAAGTGACAGAAATTATGAAAAAATTGTAATTACGTGATTGTAGTAGAAGTAACGTTTTGGGATTAAGCTCTGATATTTGGACTAAACGAGTCGAGTCTGTAAATCAAATAGTACTGGCGACAGTTATATTGCTTTGGAAAATACTAACGTGCTTAAATTACTGAAAATAATTATGTGGCTATTAGCTAACTCTTGCGTGTAATACCTTTACGTCACTGAAGCTTTTGAGTTGTGGGTATAAATAGGGAAATAATACAAGAAGTGTCCCACTTGAAATTAGTAATTTGAAAACGTATTAGTTTACAAAAGTGTGTATGAATACGGTGACGTTTCGTATAACTAGCGATTATAGACATACGAATCTAGTGTCATTCGTTTTTCAGTGACTAATACTCATTGATAGGCCTCGTACACATATAATGAGGGTTTTTTTACGCCAGTTGGTAGCATTGTGGCGAGAGGTCTAGGTAGGCATTCCGTCACACAAGGTGACATAACATTATTATTATTACAAAAAGCACCTGTAAATGAACTCGTGACGTTTAGTCATTCAAGAAGCTTTGAGTGCACTTTGTACCCGTTAGGGGCGCTTTCCTTTACGGAAGGATTTTCGCCTTTTATATCGGCTATGACCGTAGCGCTGAGACATTGTTGGCTCTGAATAAAAATATCTACTTCATAGTACTTTATTATATGTAGGCACGTAGTAAAGAATCGGTACTCTAGACTTGACAATGACAGCTTACTGATATCGTACCGCTTCTGCACCAACAAATCCGGCTTATGTGCAGTGTGTGCGCTTTGCCACTTTTAAACATGACTTCAGTGCTGCTAACATTTAATAGTGACGCACCTTTTTAACCGACTTCAAAAAAACAGGTTATTAATTCGGTTTTTTTTTTTTTCAATGTTTGTTGCCTCAGAACTCCGTCATTGATGAGCCGATTCGTAAAATTTGTTTTGTTTGTAAGTATATGCTTCCAAGTGGGTCCCATTTTTTTCAAAAATACAGTTTGATGATGGGATCCATGAGGAATTGAGGGAACTCCTCAATTATATTAAGCACGCGTTGATTGATTTTGGTATTTTCTATTATAACTCGTGTATTTACACCCGGAAATCATTAATTTGGTGGAGTGGAATTGATGATGAAGACCACAGATGACTTATGGAATTCTTCAATTATGTACTTAAAAGTACAAAAGTACGTCACAGATTCTGATAAGATTCCGTTGAAATAGCAACTAATGAAGTGCCAAAAGTGATCCTTGTGGAATCTAGGGAAGTCCTCAAATATTATCGGGCCACATACAGCGATTGGGTTTTTTTTCTCTAATAATCAACGCATTTGCTCTCGGAAATCAGTTCATGTGGTAAATTGGAAAAGAAATGTGGAAATATTCTCGTGGCTAGGCGGAGTACTAAATTGAAGTCGGTTAAAACTTTGTTTTTAAAGTAAATTATCATTATGCAACTAGGCAGCAGTAGAGAAAAGCAGACAGGAACAATAATGCCAGCACTGTTTTTACTAGTCCTGTGAGCCCGCGTTGAACCGACCAGATGTACAGACAGTATCATAAACATGTATACACTTTTGGTGATTCTAGGACCTTGTCTCTAAGCGATAAGGTCCTAGAACCATCAAAAGTGTATACATGTTTATGATGCTGAATGTACGCGGGTGGATGCGGAGCACATTCTTGCGCTTATTGCACATGCCTCGAGCCGAATCCGCTGTTCTACAGAAAGACACTTGGCTATTAGTTACGTGTGCCTTTTATCTAATATGTGCAGACATTGTACATTTTATAGCATTTTCGGTTCAGCATGGCTGTGTTAACGGAATTGTTATAGACAATACCACTACATATAATAAATCCCTTAGTAAAAAAAGTACAGAAAGTATTATTGCAGCCGTTACTTCGTCGCGAAGGACCTACTGACTGTCACAGCCATACTGTCTGTACCTTCCCATGAACGGAAAACATATTCTATAGGTACGTTATTGTTCTGTCTTTCGCTTAGGCTAGTTTTTATCCAACTGCGATGATAAACGAATTTTCCGAAATATTAGACCTCATTAAATTTTTCATAATGTTTTATTTATATCTATCATTGCCATATCTGTCGTTGCCATGACTCCAATATTAATATTAATTTCGATCCGACTTTCACGAATCGCATACCAAAATGATGAAGTATAAAAAACATATCGATTCCGATCAGAACTTATATGCGTAACATTCGTATTATGGCGTGATTTCAATAAATGTTAGTACTAATATGTAAATTGTGATTGTCTGGAAGTTTGTAGCCATCCATGTTGTTCGCTTTTATCGCAAGTATTTGACACATCACATTTTTCATTACTCAATTCAGATTATAAAGGATGTCACAAAAAGGACGCACGATTTCAATTTGCCGGCATTTGTGTATTTTAGTGCTGGCAACCCTAAAAAAACGATTTGACAGCTGAATGTTGTTGTTCAACACATATATTTTCTCGTGTTGTCCTAGTTTCGTATTGTAATATATTTGACATACTTGAAATCAATAATTTACTTTAAAAACAAAGTTTTAACCGACTTCAAATTAGTACTCCGCCAAGCCACGAGAACATTTCTTTTCCAATTTACCTCATGAACTGATTTCCGAGAGCAAATGCGTTGATTATTATAGAAAAAAACCCAATCACTGTATGTGGCCCGATAATATTTGAGGACTTCCGTCAATTCCACAAGGACCACCCTTGGCACTTCATTAGTTGCTATTTCAACGGAATCTTATCAGAATCTGTGACGTCCATTTGTACTTTTAAGTACATAATTGAGGAATTCCATAAGTCATATGTGGTCTTCATCATCAATTCCACTCCACCAATTTATGATTTCCGGATGCAAATACACGAGTTATAATAGAAAATACCAAAATCACTACACGCGTGCCTAATATAATTGAGGAGTTCCCTCAATTCCTCATGGACACCATCATCCAATTGAATTTTTTGAAAAAAATGGGACCCACCGGGAAGCATATACTTACAAACAAAAAAAAATGTATGAATCGGCTCATCAATGACGGAGTTCTGAGGTAACAAACATTGAAAAAAAAAAAAATACAACCGAATTGAGAACCTCCTCCTTTTTTTGAAGTCGGTTAATAATATAAAGGGTTAATGTTATATTGTAATGTAAGTAGTCATAACATGTTTAAATTTTTGAAATTTGTCGACTATTAAATTTAATCAAATGGTGTATGCATACATAGAATCACTATAATAATTGTAACTGTGTCTTCGCTAATAATCATTCAAACACAATGTACATTGTTCAATGAATAAATGACTAAAACAAGACGGGGCCACTTGCCACATAGCCAGAGAAACGATGAAATGAAACATTTCCTATTCGTGTGATCTCTCGATTCGGTGATCAGAACTGGCCCCCTAGATCTGGCGATTTAACACCTTTACCTTTTTATGGGGTTAATTAAAGTTTAGTCTATGCCAATAAGCCCACAACCACTCATCCTTTAAAAGAGGAAATTCGACGCTGCATTGGAGAGATTCAGCCGCATCTATGCAAAATGGTCATAGAAAATTTTGTCAAAAGAGTGCATATGTGCCAGCAAAGCCTAGGAGGACATTTGCCTGACGTGTTATTTCTCAAATAATCCAATTTTTTGTATTTCTAGATTTTATATATATATATTGTAATGAAAAAAAATGTGTTTTTCATCAATTTCAAATCTTGCGTCCTTTTTGAGACACCCTTTAAGTATCATTTAGTGTCTACTTGAGTTTGAAAGCTAGTAATTAATCAATACGAATATAATACATAGCTAGAGTTTTTGAGTGTGTGGCTTTGTGACGGTGTAGCTATGTAAATTTGTATGTACTGGGTTTATACACAGTATACTTATGTATATATCTCCGGATCTAGGATGTATAGTTTATCCAGGAGATTCTCATCTCTGTACATGGGCAAAGCCGCGTAATACGAACTAGTAGGTAATAAATAAAGAAAATCAAATAAATAACGTGAACAATAAAGACTGTAAATAAGATCATTGGTGTTGAAAGCTTAGTAATGCTCTTAATATAACAGCCGATATTTGACAGCCATCATCCCGGTACAATAAACGTCAATGATGACCATAAGATGACATAAATTGTACTGGGATGACAGCTGTCAAATATTGTGGTACTAAAATACGAAATCTGACAAGCCTGTGTTTAAATGCTGGTTATTCATAAGATGAGCACTGTGAAACCTTTGGACGCGTCAATTGCACCAACAATAAAATACAACAATCTAGAACATATTAACACGGTAAAAACTAGCGTACTTCATCAAATGTCCATTTTTCCTCTGCGGTTGACATGTTTGACTTGTTTTAGATATGATCTACCATATTATCTAAAACAAGTCATTGCAAATCAATGTAATATGATTCATTTCAACGACTCAAAATAATACTGATTGAAAAATTATCGATACTTAAGATAATAACTTCAGAGCGTGGGCTATCGGAAGCAGGGGATTATGTTAAAGAGCCGCAGGCGGCCGTTTGGCCGTCTGCCAGCCAAATAATGCTCAACAGGTCACTAACGACAATTCCGCGGCTTCTCTGTAAAAACTGGACGGTTTTTCTGCCTGTGAATGGTATTTGAAAATCGGATTGGTCTACCAATGCGGATACACAGTTAAAAATAATACTTCAGCAGATAAGAATTTATTTATTTATCGTATGGCGGTTACACACTGGTTATACATAAAGCATTTGCAATTAAAAATTAAAATTTACAATTCTGCAGATAAAAGCTCGCTTCCTTTGTCAGGCGTTTAAAGTCTTCAGCTGACCCGTTGTATCTGATGTTGGGGCACTCGAATACTATATGGTGAATTGTTTGTTCCGGGTTTCCACAGTCGCACGCCTGTGTCTCGCTCCGTCCCCATTTGTGCTAGTGGTATGCGCAGTTTCCGATACCAGTCCTTAGGCGATTCAGTCTGCACCAAATTTGTCGATTTTCATTAAACCCCTTGGGCCGCTTATCAACCGTAAGCTCAGAGATGGAATTGTTGATATTGTGCTGCTGGGATTCCCATTGTTTCATCCACACTTCGCTATCCTTCCACGCTGGGTCGTATGTATGAAATGTTTTAGCTGGCGGGTTTCGGGATTTAAGGCGGGTGTTAAAAATGCTACACAGGTCTTCATGGATGTGCAGCAGGGTATTTTCGGACATTTTGGTGAGTTCCCGCGTTAGGCATTTTTGTCTGCGGATGTCCGCTGGTGCAATGTTACTGAGGACAGGTAACCAATGGGTAGGTGTCGGCAGGATGCAGCCTGATATAATCCGCATTGTGTAGTTGAGCTCAACATCTACTCTGGCCACGTGTGCACTGTTCATCCACACAGGTGCACAGTATTCTGCCGTCGAGTAGACGAGGGCCATAGCAGTGGTCTTTAGGCATTTAATTTCTGGACTATGTTGTTCCTAGTCTTGAGTTTTCCAGACAATTTATCAAGATGGTACTTGTACGTCAAACTCCTGTCGAGAGTCACACCAAGATATTTCGGACTGAAATTGTGACGCAAGATGGTACCTCTAAACCTAACTTTCAGCTGTTTGTTCGCTAATCTGTTGGAAAGATGGAAACAGCAGACCTCAGTCTTGTTGACATTTGGGCATAAGCGCCAGTGCTGAAAATACTCGTCCATAGCTTCCAAGTCTCTCTCTAAAACGGTTTCTGATGTCTCCATGATTTTGTTCTGGGTTACTAGAGCCAGATCATCAGCGTAGCCGAACTTTCGCGAGGTCGTGTCAGGTATGTCGTGGATGTAAAGATTAAAGAGCAGGGGAGCGAGCACAGATCCCTGGGGCAGACCATTATTTAGAATCCTCACTTTACTTGACATATGGCCCAAGTGGACTTGGAACGGTCTGTTGGTAAGAGCATCTTCTATTACTCTGAATATTCTCAGGCATGGAACGGCTTTTAATAGTTTGTAGAGCAATCCTTGTCGCCACACAGTGTCGTATGCAGCTGTCAGGTCTATAAATACTGCAGAGGACTTTGACCCTGATTGGAAACCTGCCTCGATATGTGTTGTGAGGGCGAGAACCTGGTCACAGCAGTTTCGTTTTGGCCGGAAGCCAGCTTGCTCTTGGGGGATTTTTGAGAGGATAGTATCCGATATGCGATTATAGATCAGGCGTTCCAATAGCTTGTAGATGACACTGAGTAGTGCTATTGGGCGATAGCTGTCCGCCCTATCCTCGGGTTTTTCAGGCTTAAGGATAGCAACGACTTTTGATGTCTTCAGTTTGGGTGGGATTTTTCCATATTGAATCATATTTGTGTAGAATGCTGCCAACCATAATTGGGTCCGCGCGCCGCTGTGCTTCAGAAACTCTGGGAAAATGCCGTCTTCTCCGCAGGCCTTGTTTACGTTGATGTGTGCGATTGCAGATTTAATCTCGAGCATGGTTACAGGGCCGCTATATTTGTCGTCTGGAGTGGCCTGGGATTTTTCCAGCTTCAGTTTCTTGCGGACTTCACGGGTGTGGAGTTTGTGACTTGGCGCTTTCGAGAATTACTAGTACAAAATCGGAACATAAGTTTGTAGTTCATTATATTTATTTAAATAATAAACAAAAGACAAACACACACACACATGCGCACGCCAAAATAGAAACGATATTTTAGTAAATGTAAGAATTAAAAATGTTGTTTGTACTAAATTACAGTATAAGTAGTTAAGTATTCATATTCATATTCATTTATTGCCTCATGTGGTTTACAATGGTCTTACAGGATAATACAGTTCGCAACATGAACCCTGCTTGGGCACAGCAATTGTAACTTATAAGCTAAGTATATAATATTTAGTAGCAAAACAAAATTAATTATTATTAACGGCAATTACATAATATCATAAAATACAGAAAATAAATTAAATTAATTAATTCATAGGCATATAATCATTAAATTTAATTGAACATATTTGAGCTTAAGTATATTATTTATTTATTTTTATTAAAATATACATATACAATGAAGACGAATAAAAACTATTTATAATTTTAACAAATAATTTGGTAAAAGTGAATGCTGACTAAAAACCAATATGTAAGTAATATAATAAATGAACGTGTTTAAATTAATTAATAATTTAAATTATAAAAACAATTCGTTAATTATGCAAACAATTCAAATTATTATCGCTAAGAAAGTACAGAATAATAGAAGAAGAAAGAAGAAAGAAGAAAACATTTTATTCATGGCAACAAAAAAAAAGACAAACTGTGGAGTGGACACGTACGCACATACACATTTGCCACGAAATGGTCACAACTCAGCGTAATGCTGGCAACGCCAGCGCTGGTCTTCCGTTGTGGCCATTTGGTGAGGTGAGCACGGAACAATGACGCCACGATCACACAAAAGGACAAATGGCAAATTACAAAAACAATACAAATAACGAAGAACACAAACTCATTAAAAATAAAAATCAATAAATAATAACAAAAAAAAGACACCTGCCACTTAATTTTTAAAAAGAAAGAAAAAAGGTACTACAACTATGGCTTATCTATGGTAAATTTGGGTTGACAATTATTGACATTATATAACTACAGGTGACAACTAACGCGTGTTGATGCAAAACATTCTGTGAAAACAAGTAAACGTTGATCATTAAAACGAAAACTATACTATGAGACTGACTGCTAAACCAGTAGCAATAGCAATTACTAATTAATAATTTCTTTAATTTATATTGTTTATATGTCACACCCCATCTAAGATAAGAGCGGGGTCTCCTGACACGAGCAATTTTTATGCTTAAAAGGATGTTCCTGTAATGTATTTTTAACACGCACTTTAAGAAACTAATAAATATTTTTCATTCATCATTCGCTTCCCATACAAATTTTGACCGGAAGTGAAGGATTTTCAACATTCGGCCAATTTTAGGCACTAGTCCCACCGCCGGCTAGTAAGCTAGAAAAGTTGGGCGAGTAGCATTACTTTGCGGATCTGTAAAGGTCGATTGATCACACTGTGCCTGGTCAGTACGCAATGAACCGTTACTCGCCCAACTTTTCTAGCTTAAGGCGCGATAATCTCAGATTCTGATTCTTGCTCAGCACAAGTTTCCCGACCTGCTGCCATGCATTTTATCGTGTTGTCGTGAGACGCAGGTGTATTAGGAGTGGGCTTACGGCCTATTAGGGGATGTGATTGCATGGAAACACGCTGTCGTTCCACCTTCAATTATCAGTTTAATTAACAAGTATAGGCAAACCATATAATGAAACCCTTTATCTATACAAAAGCTACGTCCGCAATTTCAAACTTTCGATCATTTGCATGCAAATATCTCAAGCACCGTTAATGAAAAGCGATACTAGAAAGCGGTTAAAATTCAGCCAGCTAACCGAATTGCATTCAAGGCGCGAGCCAGATCGATTGCGTCCGGAGGATGCGGCCGGCGACCGGTGTTGTTAATCAGAATGCTTTCTCGCATGAGGCAAACCAGGATAACTCTGACCCCGTTTATGCGGTGTTGTTACAAATCTACGGCTCAGTTGCAAATGGTCTATGAATAGAGGAATAGAGTAACTCGCCTTGTGTAATTAAACCAGACCATGGTATGCTGTGAATGATTTCTAATTGGCTGAATTGTTTGATCCAATATGCGGGTTTTGTCGCAATTTTAATTGCAGTTCAAATTAAACTATGCCGTAAAGTTACTGATTTTTAAATACGAGTATATTGCCGTCATACTAAGTTGGTCGTAAAATTTTAAAAATTTCTAAAAGGTATTATTATTATTTTTTAATGTCTTTTAATTTAAATCATTTAGAGATTAATTTCTCATTAGATAAAAAAGACTAGACCTGTTTTACCGTATCAACGTACCCATCAAATAGGATCAATGAAATATTTAACGCTACATTCGATTCAAAGTTTTAAAGGGTAACCCCTATCCAGAGGGGTATCCAGGTAACGTTTTCGAACGCAGTTTACTGTATGTAGGTATGTGCACTTTATTGTACACAATAACACGTTAAAGAATATACATGTCACACAATAGATCAAAGTACAAAGGCGAACTGTAATATTTCCATAAAAAAAATGTCATTTAGATCTATCTAACGTACGTACAATGCGTTCGACATCGACCTGCTGACCTACTGTTAAGTACCTATAGTGACATATTAAGTACCTACTACGGCAAATAAATTGAAACCACCGTATAAATGGGCCATTGTACAACATTTTCTCAGTGATAATATACGTACGTTAGTTCCTTTACTCTGTTATTTAGTCTTTAATAAAGGAGATGGCCAAATGTACTAAATACCAATTTTAAATATTAATGTCAGAACCCAATATACGTATATGGGCCGAAAATCGTTTGTTCGCTGTCCCGCTGTTCTCCTCTTATGGTCACATTTATCAACCGATTCTCGTGAAATTTTGTGAGCAGGTCCGTTAATTATAATAATAGTCTTTTTTTTAACAAGACAGCTGGTAGTATAATATATTGTACTGCTAATTGTCAGAAGCTTAGCATAGGGTACACACCCGCCAGGATTTAAATCATTCTGATTCGTAGGTCAGAATTTTATAGCTAGTTTCTGGTTAGCAGAGTAGTTATGGCCTCAAACAGGAATCACTTGTTTTTTTCAGTTATTTTTGACACTCACTATACGTTTTTCCTACTCAAAACCCAATTTTTTTTATTTTTTGGAACCCATTCCAGCCAAAACAAGTTTTACAATTTCCGTCAAATAATAAGTATGAGAAAATTCTGAAGTTACGATCACCTACCTAAGTCGTATAGGATTTCCATTTGCAACTATAGCAATTTTCAGTCCCGAACACGCTTTTGGCGATACTCTCAAGAAGGAGCGCATGCAAAGATAATTTACATATCATAATATCAATTCGCCACGGCTCGTTCAAAAAAACAAACAGAGGTAAATCGGGAAAAATGCAGCTTGCTAATCAAGTTGCATCCATAGCATGCGGGCCGGATCGATTGTGTCCGGCGAAATCGCCGGGCGCGGCACCGGCCCGTTATTACACTGTGCCGGCCCTGATGGATACCGGTTTGTTCGACACAATATCATACGCCTGTCAGGTAACCGATATCAATGTAATTGACGTAATATCGCACTAGAATAGAGTAAAGAATTGGCATGACTGTCAGTCTGATTTACCAGAAGTAGCAATCTGATATTCTGCAATTGAAACTAGATGGGTAACAAGGTAAAGCGCGTCGTATAATTACCAATTAATTAAAGGTATTTTTTCTACAATGGTAAAATGATACAGGAAAATGGTGAAAAAAATACCATTCTCCCCTTTTCTCCGTTTGGTAAGCGAAATTTGAAATTAAAATATATGATTGAGACGAACTTAAATATTACCGGAAACGAATAACAATATAGATAGAGGATCTACAGTATTTTTAGGGTTCCGTAGTCAACAAGGAACCCTTATAGTTTCGCCATGGCCGTCTGTCTGTCTGTCTGTATATCCGTCTTCGGCTTAGCTCCGTAACCCTTAAACCAATCATGCCAAAACAGTAGAATACATGTAAATTGGTGATGTATTTTTTCTCTCTCGTTAAACCAATAGTGTGGGGTATCGATGGATAGCTTGTTCAAAAATATTATGGGTTTACTAAAACTATTTTTCAACTCAGTTATGCGTTTGCGAGATAATGGGATTTAAAGCCCTAATTTTTGTTCGAGTCATTTATTTATTTATAGACACGAAAAGAAATAACAAAAAATGTAACATTACAGGAAAAATCCCAAGTCATTACAATTCTTTTAAAAATCATGTGTATATTAGACACATATTAAAAATTAAAAAATACAAGCACTCTCTTTAAACAACCGTCCAGCCATCCACAAATAGATCGCAGGACAGTTGCTTCGCGTTTAGTTTATTGAGCGCATGCAGGGAGCGGCAAACAGGAGAGTTACGATGCGCGACCGTACGAGAGAAAGGGACAGCGAAGAGCCGCAGCCGATCTGCTCGAAAACGGGTACAAAGAGGCGACAGGCCTCACTGGGACAATCGAGACGACCACGCAATATGCGAAGTTGTGATCAGCAGGTCAAACAATCTGCGCGTTGCCAGCGAGTTATATCCGAGGGTGCCCTGCAGATAAGCAGTAGGGTAAATCAAGGGGTAATAACTGTACAACTTTTTAAAAAGATAGCGCAGGAAACACTTTTGTCCTTTTTCAAGCATTAGTGCATAGGTCGACTCGTGCGGATTCCAAACGCACGAACTAGCCTCTAGGTTGGATCTTACAAGCTCCGAATAGAGTAACTTGATGACACCTACATGTGTGAAGTCTTTGCAGTTACGGAAAACAAAACCCAGACGCTTAAAACCTTCACCAAGTAGAGAGCGCGGCTATGAAACGTAAGTTCATGATCGAACACCACGCCGAGATCTTTTATGGAATAAGTTCGCGAGATAGGTATTTTATCAATAAAATATCAAGCGAGTACACCCTGCTTTGATCGAGTGAAACTCATAATGTAACACTTAGAAGCGTTAAGATAGAGGCGATTTTCGAGTCATGTGTGTCCCCCCCCCTCTTCCGGCTAAATGGCTACTACTGGGGACGTGAAAAAATTCGTGGCAGTAGTACATATAATGCATTTAAAAGGAAAACTATCACAATTAAGTAGACATAACTAGTTAACGAGTAGTACACATATAGTTAACTGGTAAGAAATGCACTTAATTTCGGGTGCATACCTATACATTGTCATTGGAATTTGAACCTTTTACCGTGGACGGTAGAGTTGCTTTTTCACGGCACGGGGCTTCTTGCCTGCGGCGAAGACCTGCCCTGCGCTGCGACATGCCCCCCACCCGTGGCAATGCTAAAACTTAGGCGGACTTACGGCACGGTACTTCTTGCGCGCGCGGCTAGCGTTGTAGTTCTTCAATTATATTATTGTTAACTAAGTTTGTAATTTAATACGCATGTGTTTTTATTTATCCTTTTAAGTCGTATGGAAGTATTCTGAAAGTACCTTCTTTCATTTTGTTTTTATCGTAAATATTTCACTTGAAAAATAATTATCTCTGAAAACGAACATAGCAGGTTGCAAGTTATTACTAATGTAGCACCGGTCGTATACAGACACGCGTAACTTTCGAGTATCACAATTACACACTAGATGTCGCTAGTCGCTACCTATACCTAATATAGATCGCGCTGACGATTGTTGAACATAGAAACTATAAGAAGGATAATATGCTTCCTTGGCACTTTCATAAGTCTCATAAGTGCAATGGATAAACAATAGACTGAATCTTGAGCTCATAGGTTCAAATCTCAGGCGAGCCAGTGTTTATAAGATAAGACTTTCATTTGTGGGACTCTTGGGGACTACCACTAACTTTGGAACCTGAGGTTGTTCGTGTTTCGGATGATCACTCCTGTGAGTCGGCATTCTGGACTCAGACAATTCTTGGTGAAATTTTTGCAGCATAAAGCGGGGTCATGACAGGTAGTATAATATTAAGATTTTGTACGAAACTCTCGGTATGTGAAACATATTCGCACTTGACCGGTTTTTAGGGTATTTTAGAGAGAGTTTTAATATATACGATTAGTACCTGAATGACCGAGAGAAAACGATTTTCCCAGATATGAGACCTAGCTAGATCGATGTTTCGCTTACATAAACCCCTAGAGCTACTGCAAATTTCATCGAAATCGTTAGAGCTGTTTTAGAGAACGTGATTACAAATACATATTATATTATATGCAACAAATATTGCTCGCGTAATTCTTTATTAGTATGACGAGGAATAAGTATTTTAATTTTAATAAATAAATAAAGTACTTAAAATAAATATTTGTGGATAATCTTACATAAATCGATACCTATAATCCCGAACTAAGCCAAGCTTGTTGCCAAGCTTGTTGTTGTGTTGTGTTGTGTGTATATGACGATAAACAAACTTATATGTATAAATGAATAGGTACTTAAATACATAGAAAACATACATGCCTCGGGAACAAAAATTCGTGCTCATCACACTATTAAATACCCTTACCGGGATTCGAACCCAGGACCTTTTGCTTCGTAGGCAGGGTCGTAACTGGTAATAAATAAATAAGAATTCAATCGCCAGAAAAATGTAATGAATCAAAATTATTAAATTGAAATATTCAAACTGAAATAGTGTAATCCCTATATGATTCTCAATTTCTCACCATGGCTGAGAAAGTTAAGGGCTGGTTAAAAATAGGCTGCGTTAAAGTTGGTGTATCGGAAAGCGGGTCGGCGAGTTGTCACCGCTGTTGTTCCGCCGGCAGCTATTGCTGCGTTCAGCCCCCCCTATTCTGTAACTTGTTTTAAGCTCACCTCAACGCTCACCCACAAATATATCTTGACACCGCGATGCGTAGTAACTAAGCGTAGGCAGAGGTCTAGTTTCGTGACGGGTGACCGGCGGGGTGAGCCGCATTGGCGCGTAGCGAATAACTGCCCAGGGCGTCGCAGTAAATACCTCAGCAGCGGGTCAATCTCATACTTTTTAAGGTATTCAAAAATGTGAGGGTGAAATTAGTGATGATCATTGATCGGAATAGTGCTCACAGTACGGGATATTTTATGTTTGTGTCTAGTAAAAATAACTAGACACAAGGAATCCGAAAGTAAGAAGTATGAATGCTTCTCAAGGGGGCGCGGCAGCTTCAAAAACAGGTTTGAACTAGTGATCTAACCGGAATTCAATAAAAACAAGCAAACGTTTTACCCGGATGTAACCGCTCCATTTTTTTTTCTATTCCGATTCCTATTCCGATCACTGATGGCGATAGATATTTCATGAAAGGTGCCACCAGGCAATGCGATATACAGACATATAAGCTGGATATCAGTAAAAGTGGAGGCTCGCAAGTGTATTGAAATGTCAAGTCACAGGGTAGACCTGCCAGAAGTCAAAGAAAGGAATAATCGATCCAATGTAAGCTCAAAAACACCTTTTGAGAGTTTAGTTTTAGCGAAATAGTAGAGATAATATTTCTCTTAAACTAGTATTGATACAATTTATTGGTCGGTACTGATACATTGCAATGTCCTTCACGCGCTCCTTCCGACACATTACCTCATCCTCTTGGGAAACCCTTAAGAGTCCGCAGTAAGCTCGGCCGAAGGTCACCTTCCCATACAAACGTAGTTACGCTCTCATTTTAAAACTACGTGTTGGATTGTGACGAAATTGCATATACAATGACATGAGGTATATCTATGTCTGTAATTAGTTTATATGGTTCCAGTTTATAAAACAAACGAAATACAGCAAAATCAAGATTCGTATGAAAAACTTAAATTCGCTGTATTTTTTTTACTATGGTATCTGAAGCTGCATAAACTAATTACAGACATAGATATACCTCATGTCAGCGTAACTACGTTTGTATGGAGAATCGAGCTTACTACGGACTCTTAATATCAAATTTTCCCTCTGATTGTAGACTTACTGCGATGTCGCACAAGTAACATGTGACGTCCAATTTCCGTTTCGTCAAGTTGTCGCAGTAGCATTCGGCTTCGTCTAACATTTATGAATAGCTTGTGTCTAGGGAATAGCAGTGTAGTCATTCAATTAAATAAATTAAACTCATAGAGCGATATTTCCTTTCAAGATATTTCTGACATTGTCTCATCAACAAAAGACAGACTGTGAATGATCGCATTATTACTCTTATGCAGGCTCTACACTCTCGGCCGAGACCTCTCGCCGAGAGTCTCGGGGGAGAAGTCCTCGACGAGAGCACCATATACACTCTCGTTGCTTTATTTGAACAGCGAAACAACCCTTTGACTCGGCTGCAAAAACCGACACGCGACCGAGGCGATACCCGAGCGGGCGAGACAAGGCGAGAGCATCATGTACACTCTCGTTCTCGGTCTGTCTCGGGGTGTCTCGCTGAGAGTGTACAGCCGGCATTAGACCTAATTGGAACCACGGATGTGGTTCCCGGCTCGCTGTCTGTCTATTATGATCGCATTATTAGACCTTCTGAACACTAAAAAATATCATACGGGTGTCAGGTCATACGTACGACCCGATGTACATTTTTTCACTTGCAAGATAATTCAAACGCGCGTTAGGATATATCCATTTTCATTTTTTGTGGGTGAAAATTGAGGCAGTGTATTGTAACATTATGGGTACTGAAATCTCAGAAGTAAGGACTTTGGAGATACCTATAGCCACAGTCTACTGACCGTTGTGCCGGAGAGATGAGACGGTGCCCTTAGCAGGCACTGGATCCCTCAATATTTAAGTTTAGGACTCCAAATTTCTGAAATAATAATCGTTATTACTTATTAAAACTTTTACCTCTCATATACTCTTTCATATACTAATCCTAAATTATTTATCTCTCCGTCTACCTACCGTTATCTTATTCTATAACATAACTTTTATAGAATAACATGTTGTTAGGATATTTAATGACAATATATGTAGATTATAAATACTACCTAATGTAGTTTGTCGAAGTTCTTGATGTTTATGTTTAAACATATTATAAGATAAACGTCCCAATACTTACCAATTTTAATCTTAATTCATAAAAATATGCGGGTGTTTAGTGTTTAGCATTAATAAATTCAACAGTCCTTAACGCAAATAGTCTGTGTTTTACTGAAACATACTACGTAAAGTTAAAATTAAGGTCCCAAGCATAACGGCCCCGTCTGGTTCAGTTATTCGACCCGAATTACCAATATAAACACACAAACCTCAATGTTTATTTCATGTTTGTGAATAACCAAAATATTTAGCCTCCATTCCATTCAGACCATGCATCAGTAAACCCAAATAGGAAACCACCGGACCGACAAATAAAACAATTTGAGCAATCAGTATACATTTTTCATTGTCGCGATTCAGAATAACCTCAAGGTTTGGCAACGGGACAAAGGTCCGATGAGCGAGGAGGGCAATGATGAGGTCATCAGAGGGCGTAATTAAATTAGGCCGAATAAAGCTCGACCCGCAATGGGGATTTAGACGGGAGTTAAGCGGCTGCCCAGTGCTGGCGGGCACCTGAGACGCGGACGCGATTTCAATGAACGAGCAACATCACGTTCTACGCTGTTAAAGCCTATATTATTATGGTTTCTGTATCTTTGTGGGATATATCTAAATACATCCCACCGGGCTATCCCTGCAGCTGTTTTATGTGCGCCCTAATTAGTGCTCATCAAAAGCAAAAAGAAGTTAAAAGTACCGAGAAAAACGTTAAAAAAAACCACCTACAATACTTGTTTAAAAAATACTTGCAATAAGTATGAATATATACATGCAAATACATGTTAAATTAACAAATTATTGGTAGCAATTAGTACTATTTTTACGGATACATTTTCAAAATATTCCTTAATGGAATAGAATGGTCTGGTTATGAAAAATTGAGTTGTGTTGTTGTTGCATTGTGTAATTAATAAGTTACTGTCAACAATGTAATTTTTTGTAAGTACACGTTTTTATTACTGACTGTACTTTTTAGCAAATTCTTCGACTTCTCGTTGACAGAGTTCCAATGAGCCCAACAACAACGGGTTTATCTTCGGTCTCCATCATAAGATCAGCTCGTTGTTGACAATGCCAAAATTTCAGCTCAATGGGATACCGGCAAGTGGCTGAAAAATGGGTTACAATTTTAAAAGACAACTTACTAACTTATGTACTTATTGACGTGCCTACATACAAACAGTGCAAGTTACCTAAATAAATGTAAAAATCAAACTTATGGCTGACAGTGTTACCACCTAAGAAAGGTGTCTACTGTATCAGAAAATAAGAATCGGTTGGTGTAAAAATATTGTTATAAAAGTCAATGTCTATAAGCGCTATTAATTTCTTCAGACCACAGTGATAAAACTATCAACCAACGTTGCTTTTTTTTATTGTAAAATTTGTTTCTTAATTTGGTTCTGCTGCGTTATAATTTCTTCCCAGTGCCTACACAAACAACATTTTCTTTAACATTTAAGTAGGTAAACTCCCAAAAGACTTCAATTGTTTTCTTTACGATTGACACATCGTTATTTACTGTAACAGTCACGTATCTCACAGAGTTTGCAAAACTCGCTCTCAGTGGCTTAACCCATCCCGCCATATTATCAGTGGAACCTTAAAGCTCAATGTTGCATAACCAGGGACCTTTAGGTGGGAGGTCGTTAAATAAATCGCTTCCATGTTCATTTCTTAGTGTAATCGCGGGGATATCACTGCGTAAGTCAGGAGGAAAACCATTCACCTCTATCCTTAGTGTAATGTTAATAAGGCTGCGGTACAAGAATTTAATTAAGATCTGGCCAGGTGACAATAGGTACCCAGGATAGATAGTAATTATGAAATCCGTACCATGTCCATAATGTCTATATTTAATCATTAACATGCTATGTATTTTCATTTGTTGTTGGTAACAATAGCAGTAAGGTACTCAATAAATAAATAGGTACCATTAATATTATACTTTGATTACCTTAGTACCTACTTTTAATTTGTAGTTTAAATCGTTTGTTTGGTCCGATTTCCTTTTCTTTTAATTTTATGGCCGATATTATTGATTCTTAACATATTTTGATATTGATATATCTTTAATTGTATGTATATGTGTATGTATGTATATTTATATTTTATAGTATGGTGATTTATATTGATAAGATAATTTTTCATCACCACATTAGTTTCTGCACCAGTTTTACTATTCATTAAATAATAATAAATAAATATTTGCGAAATTTTTGAAACCTGGGCCCTGTACTACAATCTCTCTAGCAGTGCCAAGTTGACTATCGCTACATCGAAGTGCTGAAGTGTTTGTACGAGAACGCCACTATGTCAGTCCGACTCCAGGACCAGAACTCGAAACCTATTCTGCTGCTGTGGGGAGTCAGGCAAGGAGATGTTATTTCTCCAAAACTGTTCACCGCTGCACTGGAGGACGTTTTCAAGACTCTGGACTGGCATCAACATCAACGGCCAGTACATCACTCACCTTCGGTTTGCTAACAATATAATAGTCTTGGCTGATACCATGGAGGACTTAAGTACGATGCTCGATGACCTCAGTAAAGCTTCCGAGCGAGTTGGTCTAAGAATGAACATGGATAAGACGAAGATCATGTGAAATGTCCAACTTCCATTACAATTGGACACTATCCAGGACAGACTATCCAGTTAGGTAGGTCCAACTTCGAGAAAGAGGCCAATCGTCGAATCCGACTCGGCTGGGCAGCGTCCGGAAAGCTACGGCACATCTTTTCGTCCAATATTCTGCAGTGTCAAGACGAGAGTCTTTGACCAGTGTGTGTGTGTGTTGTACCAGTGATGAAATATTATAGCACTGAAACGTGGTTGCAGTAGAATATGTTTTAGGTCGTCAGGAAGTAAATTGTACACTCTAATGGTAGTAATATAATACAGACAGGTTAAAATCGTGCGATCAACTCGTCAATATTCTACTGAAAAAAACTAGACTCCTTAATAAAATTCACTCCTGCCCCGCACAGATACCTACTTATTATCTCGCGACCGTCACGCAGTCAAACCCGGCAGTGTCACCCAAATAACGGCAACATTACACAAATACGGTCGGCTTATCAATCCGGATATAATTGAATTAGACGGAATCGACAGGACGAGGGTTGTGTTGGCCGTGCTTCTACGAGCCTGGCCGAGATTACCCGCTGACCCTCCCAAAACTTAGTCACTATGTAACTTGGAGTTGTTATTGAGACTTGATTACAACCGTATTGTTTTACGTTATCTGTAGCACGGGTTAGTATAGCTACAATTAGTTTTCATTAATGACGACCCAAAAGTGTCAAGTTAACTTGAAACTTTATGCGCGTTTTAAAAGCTGTTTTCGGATTCCAATAGTAAAATAAAAACCAGCGTGAAGTTACGGAAAGCGGTGGGAAGTTAGCGCTACTCATTACACAAGTCGGTTCTGTGCACAATAAATCTGCTTACCGGAAAATTTGCTCTTTGAGTTCCGTGCCGCTCGAAGCCACGCAAGTAATTTCTCCTCCTTTTAAGTCTCTCAGATTTTTTTATAAGATGAGATAAGATCATTAATATCCTACTATAATATTATAAATGCGAAAGTTTAGATGTTTGGATGTTTGGATGTTTGTTACTCAATCACGCTTAAACGGCTGAACCGATTTGAATGGAATTTTGCACGAAGATAGTTTACGAAGACGAAGTCGCGGGCGGAAGCTAGTATTAAATAATGTGATAAAAAAGCTTTAAAGGGATAAGACCGCCTGTTGTTACCATTATTTAGTTTACGTCACTCTGGGCGGTAAGTGAGATTTACCGCCCACAGGCGCAGCGGCAAATTTCACTTCACACCCAAGAGAAGACGTAAAATTGTGTACGCACTACGGGCGGTAATTCGTAAAGCCCCAGACCGCTTACTCACCTTCGGTTCGGGCCACAAACACCTGCGATCTGGGGCATTCACGAATTCACCGCCCTAGGTACGTAATGTACTATAATCAACTCTTGTAACATGATTCACGTATATTGCTATTTATGTAAAAAAATATACATAGGACCTTAATCCTTACTTTCACTGCCAGGAACCTGCCTAGCGGGTGCCTACGCCGTAGTGGCTTTCCGCTACATACGAGGAAAACCACGGGATCGGCTACGAGCGTAGCGCGTAGCGATTCTTGCCAGTGAATGTGTTAAGGCATAAGCATGCTACACGGCACAAGCGAGCAGAGCCCAAACAACTGCTGTGTGATTTCGAAAATATTCACGGTCATCGAGCAAAAGTGAGTAACTAAGAATGTAAAAACCTCTCATTTAAACTGCTACGAATACTTTACCATCACACTAAGGGAAGCAAATACATACTTTTAATTTAAAAACCCGTGTAAAGAGAGTATCATCAAGAGAAAGTATTTAATGTTAAATTATGGATGATAATTAATGTAATGTCTGAATCTTGATAATATGTACACCATTGACTAAAAATACCAGCTTCTGGTAATTTGAACCGAATTTTATTAGTGGAGTTAAAGAGAAAAAAAATGATCACTTAGTACCCCCAAATGCGCTCCTTTGGTTAGGGTTTACTCCGTTTTGACTTTATTTGTACTAGTAGACGATCAACCGACGCCCGTGACATGCGGGGACTCCGCAAGATCTGTATCCGTATATCTGTAGTTGCACCGCCCACAATTTGTCTGCTTTACCCAAAGGTTGGTAGAGAATGCTTACGGCATTAAGTCCGCGTTTTGTATGATAAGATAATCTTTTGTGCAATAAAGATTGAATAAATAAATATGTGTTCCATTGCACTTGAAACGGAACACTACAAACGTTTCTGTCATAATCAAGATACCCGAGCCGACAGTTTTTTTTTTTCATAAAAAATATGTGTCTCGTTGTGTACCTAACTTTATTTATATTGGCTTCGAAAGTGAAAAATTTAACTTACTTTTATAAAGTTTAAAAGAACATTGCAAACCAAAGTTCCTTATAACAGAGCACCTTAAAAACATTCGCGATATTTGCAACGATGCAGCGGGCGAAGTTTCAGGAAAAAAAGTGATTCTGTTCTTTGAACGCGCTGAATGGAGCGCTTATCGCGCGCCGGATCTTCTGACGCCTCAAAGTGTGCTCGCAATAACGCCTGCCTTGAGGTTCATTTCTACTGCTTACTCAACTTTGATAGGTGCCGAAGGAAACTTGAATAGGAATTCAACACCTATGCTTACTGTTTGTTTTAAAGTTTATATTAAATACGTTTTGGTAGTATTGTTGTATTTGTTATATTTATATTTTTAACCGACTTCAAAAAAAGGAGGAGGTTCTCAATTCGGTTGTATTTTTTTTTTATCTTTTTCAATTCAATGTTCCTCAGAACTCCGTCATTGATGAGCCGATTCGTATTTTTATTTTTTTTCTACTTATGCTTCCAGGTGGGTCCCTTTTTTTTCAAAAATTCAGTTGGTTATTAATTCGGTTGTTTTTTTTTTCAATGTTTGTTACCTCAGAACTCCGTCATTGATGAGCCGATTCGTAAAATTTGTTTTGTTTGTAAGTATATGCTTCCAAGTGGGTCCCATTTTTTTTCAAAAATACAGTTTGATGATGGGATCCATGAGGAATTGAGGGAACTCCTCAATTATATTAGGCACGCGTGTAGTGATTTTGGTATTTTCTATTATAACTCGTGTTACACCCGAAAATCATAAATTTGGTGGAGTGGAATTGATGATGAAGACCACAGACGACTTATGGAATTCCTCAATTATGTACTTAAAAGTACAAAAGTATATTAAAGATTCTGATAAGATTCCGTTGAAATAGCACCTATTAGAAGTGCCAAAGGTGATCCTTGTGGAATCAACGGAAGTCCTCAAATATTATCAGCCCACATACAGCGATTCGGTTTTTTTCTCTAATAATCAACGCATTTGCTCTCGGAAATCAGTTTAGTAAATTGGAAAATAAATGTGGAAATGTTCGTGGCTTGGCGGAGCACTAAATTGAAGTCGGTTAAAACTTTGTTTTTAAAGTAAATTATTGATTTCAAGTATGTCAAATATATTACAATACGAAACTAGGACAACACGAGAAAATATATGTGTTGAACAACAACATTGTTTTTAAAGTAAATTATGTGTGTTTAATTCACAACAAGTTAACCTAATCAGTATAATGTCTTTTATAGTTGAAACAATTATATGCAAGTATACCTACATTCTGGATTGGATTTTTAATCTTTCATTTGACTGATCCTTTGCTCCAACACTCGCTATAAATAATAGGGCTTCTCGCGCGCCGGATTCGTCTGACGCACCAAACTGTGATCGCTATAACGCCTGCCTTGAGGTTCATTTTTACTGCTTACTCAACTTTGATAGGCGCCGGAGGAAACTTAAATAGGAATTCAATATTGATATCTGAAATTCAATACCTACTTACTGTTTGTTTTAACGTTTATATTAAAGATATTTATATTTTGTATGTTTAACACTTTCACTGCCAGTAACCCGCGCCTACGCCGTAGTCGCTTTCCGCTACATCATACGAGGAAAACCACGGGATCGGCTACGAGCGTAGCGATTCTTGGCAGTGGATGTGTTAATCCTACTAATATTATAAATGCGAAAGTTTAGATGTTTAGATGTTTGGATGTTTGGATGTTTGGATGTTTGTTACTCAATCACGCTTAAACGGCTGAACCGATTTGAATGAAATTTTGCACGAAGATAGTTTATAGCCTGGATTAAAATATAGGATAGTTTTTTCCCGAGTCCACGCAGACGAAGTCGCGGGCGGAAGCTAGTACACAATAAATTAACCTTAACTTTCCTATTTATTTGAAACAATAAATTGGATTTTTGTCTTGAAACTGATCCTATGCTTCAATACTCGCTAAATATAGGGCTTCTCGTGCACTGGATTCCTCATTCTTCTCGTGCACCGGATTTCTCTGACGCCTCAAAGTGTGCTTGCAATAACGCCTGCCTTGAGGTTTATTTCTACTACTTACTCGATAGATGCTGGAAGGAACTTGAATAGGATACCTGGAATTCAATATTGTTTGTTTTAACATTCATATATAAGACATTTTGGTAGTATTGTTATTCTTGTTGTATATACTTATATGTATTTAACACAAGAAATTATCCTAAACAGCATATTTTTCCGTTTAGTTAAAACCAAAGGCATACTTACATTATCAATTGTTTTTAGGGTTCCGTAGTCAACAAGGAACCCTTATGGTTTCGCCATGTCCGTCTCTCTTTACACTAATCATTTAATTTAATTTAATTTCAAATACAGGCCTTACCCAGTAACACGACAATTTTAGTTTAACTTTAGAGAGTCTTCTATCCGGACAGACCAACGTTTTATTTAAAGCAAAAGCCACAAACCCTTCCCCTAGCTGCGTAATTGCGGACAACATATTTTTGTCCCTAATTTAATTACTCAACGTACCTACCTTCCATTAGGTTTTATTTTGTTCTCTTATAATAGCCGCAAGCCAATAGGGGATTAAAGATACGGTCGATTTTTAATTGCTTTTCCCAAATAATAGCTTTTAGTAACGACACAACCCTTTAATGTACTAAATTAAAGTTAATCAGCAGTTCAAATCTTACATAGACTTATGTATCTACAATAAGATGAGCATAAAAGGTGGTCATTTTGACATTTCCCTGCCACTATTAGGAGTACCATCTTTAATACTTATAGGTCCCTTTAATGCATAAAAATATAAATTAACGACTTAATAATATTGTAACGCATATATTTGGGTAATGATTACATACTAAATGACAAACTTGAAATTTACAATGAAACGTACAGAGTAGGTATAGGTATGGAAATGAGTGCTAGATTAGTTGAAAGAGCATTTTATAATATAACAACTAGTTATTGATATAAAATTTGGAAGTCGGTAATACATGGCTAAACACAGTATGCATGACAACGTGGTTTCGATATTACGCAATAGCAAATTTACCTATCAATGCAGCCCGTAAGTAAGATTAAGTTATACAAACTATTTCAATTATAATATGAGTACACAATAGGCTATTATATTTTTTTTTAATATTTTGAAATGTTCGTATAGATTCGATGTGGATTCGATAGTCTACTATTATTTTTATTTCCTCAAAATAATATCGCTTTATGCAAAGAAATATTGGTTTTTATTTGAACGATTTATATTGCGCCAAAAAGGCAGCCTCCATTTTCGTGACGTCATAAGAGCAGAAATATAGAAACGTCATATATGTACACACTGACGTCACTCACGTAAAAAAAAAAAGTGTTATATTATATTTGTTGTTCTTATGTTAGAAACTATTATAAAAAATAAGTACTTTGATAATTGAATTTTGATAGATACCATATTGGCGGCTGTCACTATTTCCATTGAGACCAGGATATAAAATATCTAGGAGACTGAAGCTTTTTTTCTACCAAAAATAGCTAAGAATTACCTCTACAGTAAAAAATCGCACTTAAATCGGTTCATCCGTTTGGGAGCTACAACAATGCCACAGACAGATACACAGATACCTACACATATTAGACTTATAATAACCCTTCTTTTCGCGTCAGGAGTTAAAAAGAAGGCATTTCCAACAAAAGTCTCTTGATATTATAGCTTTTATTATAATCTTTAGATACTAAACATAGATTTCAGTGCTCACATTGAATCGCAAAATTACCTCGGGGAAGCATGGCGTGTGTCGCATCTTGCATACGCGGATATATCTACATTTCCTGCTTGCATCTGAAGCGTCATGTGTTGCGTGTACATTAAAAGGAAATTTCATATTTATTGCCTCTCAATAAGGTTGTTTTTAGGGTGACACTGTGTGGTGTGAAACGAGGTTATTAAAGTAAGTAGCTGGTATTGCACGTCCGACCTAGATTGCGTCCGAGACACAGCTTTAATGGGACATTATTATAACAAAAGGGATTGATGAATACACCCTGACGTTTGTTTTATTTTAACAGCTTACTGATACCCAGAGGCAAGGTTTTAGGCGGAACCCTAAGGGATCGTCCTAATACAACGCGACTACGCGATCATCGCAAGTTCGCGGGAATTTTACTAGTGCCAACGCGCCATCAAACATATTGGATTCGAATATGTGTCCTAATTGACAATCGCGCACTTGCGAACTTGCGATGATCGCGTAGTCGCGTTATATTAGGACGATCCCTAAAGATTTTTCGGTGGCGATACATTACGGTAACTGTAAGAAAACAAAACGAAAAGGCTAGTGGAGCCGTTCTCGTAAATTTCCTCGCATATTTACATCCCTCGCTTTGTTCGAAACGTAGTACGGGCTGTCCTACATTCATCATACGGGGCTTACTACAAATCAGGGACTTAATATGGTCCATAGGTTTTAAATCCCAATTACATTCTGTTTTTTGGCACTCTTGTTTTGACTTAATAAATCGGGCGATTAAACACACAAAACATAATGAAAGGTGGAGGCGACGAGCAGATACATATGTAGGTACAGTAAGCGTCATTTAGTTCGTAGCAGCCAAGGTAGCTAAATAATTCGGTACACGTCTTTATTACTATAAAAATAAGGGTGTGTTACGAAATATTTGGCTACTCTGGCTGCTACTAACTAAATAACGCTGACTGTACCTATACCCCCCAGTTTAGCATAAATGTATACTGTACTTCACATATATTCTTATGTTATAATCATTGCTACGATGTACCTAAAGGGCATCATTAAGAAAAGCCTTGGTAGGTAAATACTTTTAGTATTGAGTTATAGTTTGTTCAAGTTTAGATGACGAAAAGTACAGCTACTTATAACCAAACATTAATGACATCTATTGTTTAATTGGTATTTTCAAGTACTTTTTGTAAAAGTTGTAAAACAATTACGCATCAATAACGTTGTTTACGTGGCGGTGTCGCTTGAATCACTCATCCTCACACTCATCCTGAAGAAGAACTCCCGAAGAGTTCCAAACATGTCACCCGTAGTGACATTTAATACGTGAGTTGAACCGTGTAATTATTAGCATTACGTCTCTTTGTTATCTTCATATTTAGCAGAAAATCCCACGTATTGTGCATTTTCATAAAAACTGGTACAAACTATACCGGAATATGAAACTATGGAATTGGTATCAAATAGAAACACAGCACTCTCTCTCTCTCTCTCAGCAAGTGTGTATAAATAGCATGAGATGCGACAGAGAAATGATTTCGTGTATTGCATCGGGTTTAGGCGTGTGTTCACTGGATTCCGCAGTCGGGATTCGGGAGATTTACAAACGCCAGCCACAGCGCCCGTATGCGGAGAGACAATCAGTTCTCTTCACTGCCGTTATAGGGGGACGCCATGGGATCGCAAGCATTCCACCACGACGTTCCCCCGGCTGCCCCGGCTTTTCACCGGGGACACCTCGCGCCGAAGGAAGGAAGGATTGGAACGCATCAACCCTACCCCAGACGTGTAAGGCCTTAAGTGGTGGGTCCCCAGCCCACCGGCCCTACAGGGGGAGAAGGCAGTTTATAACCTAACCAAACCTAACCTATCCTAACCTAACCTCACTAATCTACAGTTTTCTACATATACCGCATTCGAGGAATATCCGCAAGCGGTAGAACGACTGTGCTATCGACTGATGACTTTCATTAGTCGTTATCTCGTCTGCATGTCTATACCGTGTTAACGACCGACTTATCGACGTATGTAAATGCGTCTTTAGTTAGACAGTGGTCCTGTCAGTTTGTATTAGGTACTACTCTGTGGCATATAATGCCTAGGTAAGCCAAGGCAGTTGTTTTGAGATGAGGTCAAACTTATAAGGTACCTATATAATGAATTAAATCACTGAATCACTAAGTGAGTAATACATTATTTTTAGCCATTATATGTATGGAACTAAGTACCTTATCTTATTTGCTGGGCGTTACCTGTTCAAGCACGTTGCCTGGCGTGCGGATAATTGCTACAAGAACGGGGCTAAACTTTACCCTAAGATTAACCAGTAGTATGGGAAATTTGCATATAAGTTAGGTCGTTTATTTTCGATAGAAAATCAAGTTTAATTTTAGTATTAGAGTTACTAATTCGAGTAGACTAAGTATTTGCTGTTAATTAAACACTAAATGTATACTTGTGATTTCAGTATTTATGATTTGAGGTCGTTAAAATTCAATAGAATACCTACTATCTATATATATAAAAGAAGACTTCCTGACTGATTCATCACCGCACAGCCGAAAGTACTGGGACTAGAAATTTACACCAGAACTTCCTTTTATAACGTAGGCAAGGGATAAGACGGGATTTTTGGCTATTCCATCCCTGAGGGTTTAAATAGGGGTGCAAAGTTTGTATGGGGGAAACATTATTTTTTGAACTAGAGACTTGAAACTTTGTAGGAAAATTATTTATTAAGATACAAAAAAGGTAATTTCAGCGTTTTAGAAAATTCCACCCCTAAGGGGGTTAAATAGGGGTGCAATATTTGGGGGAAACATAATTTTTTGAACTAGAGACTTGAAATTTTGTAGACATATTACTTATTAGAATACAAAAAAGTACTTTCTGCGTTTTAGAAAATTCCACCCATAAGGGGCTTAAATAGGGTGCAAAGTTTGTATGGAGGGAACTTTATTTTTTGAGCTAGAAACTTGAAACTTTGTAGAAAGATTATTTATAAGAAAACAAAAAGAACTGTCAGCGTTGAGTAAATTCCACTCCTAAGGGGGTTAAATAGGGGTGCAAAGTTTGTATGGGGGAAACTTTTCCTTTTAGCTAGAAACTTGCAACTTTGTAGACAAAAAAGAACTTTACGTCACACCTGGCCATAATGCGAGTTTTACCAGATAAAGACGTAAAATTGTGTACTTACCACGGGCGGTAATTCGTAAAGCCCCAAATCGCATATTTTTGGGCGTCACCTTCGGTTCGGGCCACAAACACCTGCGATCTGGGCCATTCACGAATTCACCGCCCTAGGTACGTAATGTACTATTAAGCGTTTTGGAAAAATCAACCCCTAAGGGGGTTAATAAGGGGTGAAACGTTTGTATGGGGGAAACTTTTCCTTTTAGCTAGAAACTTGAAACTTTGTAGACAGATTACTTATTTAAATACAAAAAAGAACTTTAAGCGTCTTGGAAAAATGAACACCTAAAATTAGGGGTGCAAAGTTTGAATGGAGGGAACTTTGTTTTTTAGCTAGAGACTTAATTTTTTTTTATAAAGATAAACTTATTAGAATACAAAAAGTACGTTCAGCGTTTTGGAAAATTCTACTCCTCAGGGGGTTAAAACGTGATTCAAGGTAGATATAGAGGCTAAGAAAATGTTATAGTAAGAGATTTGTAACTTCGATCGTAGCCTCTATGTTAAAAGACTACAAAACTGATTTCAGAGTTTTTGAAATCCTTCCCCTATAAGTGTTAAAGGGGGTTCAAAGTTTGTATGAAGAGCAACACATTTTTAAAGCAAGTACTTTCTGTTTTAGACTGTTTGAAATTTATTCCATAAGGGGGTTAAAAACATTCAGCTCCTGAATGGGCTAAAAGGAATTGGATGATTCTACGGGGAACAAGGCAATTTTAAAATAAGGGATCTGTAACTTCGGTTAAAAACTAGGTAACTGATTACAGCTTTTCTTGAAATTCATCCTCTAAGGAGGTTAAATAAGGGTTGGAAGTATGTTCTTAAGTCATACATATACTATTTGTAAATGGCTTACCATTTATTACTTCGAATGTCGAAGTTCGGATATCTCTATCTCTATCGCACTTACATACTGCTTATTGTTACTTAAGATACCTATGTATTCTTTAAAATATGTTTTAGCGTAGGTATTTGTTTTGTGTTGCCTTCCAGGAGGTAACTCATGTAAAGGTTCCGACGGAAGACCAGCGCTGGCCTCCTAGGTTAGCACCATGCTGAGTCGGGGCCTTTTCGTGGACCCTGCTACTTTTACTTTACTGTGTTTTGTTTTGTATACCCATTGTTTTGTCCACGAATAAATGTTTTCTTTCTTTCTTTCTTTCTATTAGTCAAAAAGAAGGTTAGGTTAAGTTAGAACCACAACCCATACAGCAGCTACCAGAAATCTAGGTTAGGTTAAGTTAGAACTGCGATGCTCCCAGAACCGAAAAGAAGGTAATGTTTCATTTAACCTGCTGATTATTTAGTTAATTTAAAAAGTTTATTTTGGATAATCAAAATAATTTATTCTTTAACACCGTTCAATGGGGACGGCGGATGGAGATGGAAAAATGTTCTACGTTTTTTAATATTAGATAAGTTTGCTTTCAAAACTATGCAGGTAGCCCGAAATAGCGTGAGTAAAACTACTGGACGGATTTAGGCAAACAATTCCAGTATTGTAGCTTTCTTTAACACATTATGAAAAAATATACAGTATAAGCAAAAACGTCTGTTGATGATTATTAAGATATTTATATTTGTAATAACGAAGTTTTCAATTTAGCAATTTAAACTAATAAACTCATCGCACTGTTACCTTTTACGCTTAATCCCTGAACGGTTTTAGATGAATTTTTCCATACAGATAATTTGAGACCCTTGGAAGGATATAGGATAGTTTTTGTGTCGGAAATCATCCCTTAAGATGGTAGAACTTTGTTTGGGTCGGCGATAATTAAGGTTCCACCCACAATAATTTAATAGCAATTATTTTTCTAAGACGGTAACAAATTCTACGCGGACGAAGTCGCGGGCAAAAGCTAGTGTGTCTATAAATGAATACCTAAGTTTCTGTCAAAACTTAAATTTTAGAGGCAAGCATTTATTGCCGACTGTACTTTATTTTTTCAGTCCGGATCAGACAAATTCTAGCAAGCCCGATCATGACAGATTTACCATCTCTATCATTAGATCTGCTTAATGGTATCATTTATGTCATCGTATGGCATGGCATACTAAATTTCACCTTTAAAATTTGTCACTCTAGCACCACTAGGTGCAGGGTTTTGGTAGGTATAGCTCCTGCGGACGCGTGTAACAGTTGTCCCCCTTGGTATCATAATAAGTATTGTATTTTCACTGACCTTCTACATGCCAGCCACCTCTTCTATTAATTACATAAGATAGGTAGCCTAGCCTATCCATATCCATACTAATATTATAAATGCGAAAGTGTGTCTGTCTGTCTGTCTGTTACCTCTTCACGCTTAAACCGCTAAACCGATTGAGATGAAATTTGGTACGGAGATAGTTTCAATTCCGGGGAAGGACATAGGATAGTTTTTATCCCGGAAATCATCCCCTGAGGGGGTGAAATGGGGGATGAAAGTTTGTACCGAGCTACGATATAAACGTGTTCCACGCGGACGGAGTCGCGGGCAGAAGCTAGTAACCTATAAATACGATAAGGAGGCGCAAGAGGCGTGACGTCGAGTTGCGCTAATAGTGGTTCAGGCACGCGGCTGCCAAGCGGCGGTCGTGGGTTCGAATCCCGGCTCGTACCAATGAGTTTTTCGGAACTTATGTACACTTATTTACCATTAGCTTTTCGGTGAAGGAAAACATAGTGAGTAAACCGTTCCAATCCCAATAAGGACTAGTTTTCCCTCTGGGTTGGAAGGTCAGAAGGCAGTCGCTTTCGTAAAACCAGTGCCTATGCCAAATCTTGGGATTAGGTGTCAAAGCGGACCCCGGAGTCTAAGGGCACAACCGGGAATAACGCTAGGAGGATGGCGACTGATCTTACATTATTGTGGCACAACCGCATATACCAGCAAGTGGGTGTTTTTTTTGTAATGGTTATAAACGAACAAACAGATGTATAAATATAAAAGGCAAAAATACCAGCCAGTGCAACTGACTTACCCACCTTAGCCTATAGGTATCTTACCTATTTTTTATTAATAGATTTCGTTCGTTGCATTATAAATTTCTCCTCGTCCCGTCCTTTCATAGCGGTCCCAATTTCTGAGGGTCAGCTAGCCACCATATTTCATTAAACTGCATGCCAAGAGTCTTGGAAAAAGCGATATAGATCGATGTTATAGATCGTTAACCAAAAATCATATTCATAATAATCAAATGTCTGGAAGAAAGTCGCAACAGTAATCTCCATTGACATGACTCTACTATATTGTGAGAGTATACGTACGTCCTGTTGCTACGAAATGCTAGCCACTAAAGTCGCTAGAAAAAATATCTAGAGACGAACTGTTTAAGGCGCATTGGTTCAATGGGGTGACGTCTACAACTAGGCCACGCCCGAGTGGAGCACCGTGACTTCGCATAACAATTTCAGCTTATGCATTCCAAACATACACACTGTTTTACATCAAACGGTATTTATCAGTGGATAGTAGAAGGCGAGTACAAATATCAAATTGGATTTTAACGATCCTTTAAGTCAAGCAGATGATGTTGTCTAACGAACTTGAGACGAAAGTTTCGAAATACTTTCAAAATGAACATTGAATATATACTGAGTCTTAGAGACAATTTACTGCTTAAACATCGTCAAAAAAACTTTTCTGTGCTTAACAATGTTTGATAGTTACTGATCTAAACAATAATATGCTCTACACTGATACAAAAGTTAAAATAAATGGCACACCACACCGGTGTAATGTTCTGCGGCAAACGACAAAATGATCCTGATCGTGTTTTGGTATTTTGGACTTATGATTAAGCTGAAGATAAATCATATATCATATATATAAATCACATATAACATATTTTTTATTTGTCAAACAAACTTACTAGCCCTTTTGGACATAAGTACATATGCGTTAAATCAATTTCCCACCAGTGAAATCAGTAAGGAGTGCGAGGGGTAATTTAAGTCGAACATTCTGCAAAGTTGTGTAACAACTCCCGTTTTTTAAATTCTTGTGAAAGGAAAATAGCACTGTCTGTTTAAGTGCCGTAAATTATAGTGCCATTGATTGCCTCATATTTTTATACACGTGAGAATGTTGACCGCTTCACCTTCTTATGAAAATATCTAGGAGATGTTTTTACCAAACTAACGAATAGGTAGTAAGACCTAGGGCAGAAGAGTAGGTAATAACATCACTGTTTACCTATGCAAAATAGGCTCCCATCTTACCATTTATAGTTCCGCTGGAGCAATCTTAAAGCAATTATTCCGCTTAGGTATATACTTAAGCTCGAAAGGTCGCGAGACAGGCAAGGCCGCGCAGAGCTGCGCGTCTCAAAGTGCTTTGACTCTACCCCCTTGGGACACGTCATGGTACCGTACCTACCCGTACCAGAAGTCTTGAGTGGAATGAACTGCCCTTTAAAGAATGAAAATATTCCATCTAATATCCTATACCTGGGTAAAATTCATGATAGGTCTGGAATAGTACCAGTCGGATAAAATGCAGTTTCGTAGCATAACATTCATTAAACATTCAACAATAACTACCTGCAATTACCTAACAAATGTAATTTATATCAGTATGAAATTGCCCGGTTACACAGTTCCCGATACGTTGGAGAGCAAACATGACGTTCATTGCAATTAACATAGTAACACTGAAAGGCAGGAATCCGGAAAACTGGAATTTCAATTTTCAACTGAAAATAGAGGATCATTCCTCACTGTCAGGCTTTCCCATGCTGAATCGAATTCCGACCATTACGGCCATTAAGGCTTCAAATATGCACAAACTAAAGTTTAATTACTTACTACATTAAAACTTTCGAATGTAGATTTAAAATTATTACTTGTTAGGAAGTTTTGTTCAGATACGTAAATGAAATAGGGTCGGTCTTATTAACTGTTTATAAAGTTGTGTAAGGAAACCCTACTTATATTTTATTTTATGCGATACACATAGGTATGTCCGTCATGGGGATTATGCCGCAAGGGTGCTTGATGAGGTGTTCTTTTCGTGATTTTTGTGGTTTAGTTTAGCATATTTATTATAATCGTTTTAGTTTTTTACGTATCTTAATTATTTATTACTGAATTGTTTAAGTTGTAAAGAATATATTCGTTTCAATAATGCAACCTGAAACTATCAACAATTGACAATGAATTACATTAAAATCCCCCGCCTCTTTGTTTTTCAGTATTTCAAAGCAATGAAAAGGTTTAATCGGCTTTTCGCATACCTATGGCATATCCTACTAATATTATCTTTCGTTCAGCTTTGTTCATCTGTGTTCGCTTATTTAATACTATTGTAATTTCAAAGTTATATTTCTTAAACCAAACTTAATTTTTAGTGTAAAAGTGGCCTCGTGGCCTATTTGCAGATTAAATATTTGATTTGATTTACGATGTTTGATCCCGACGTTCTGTTAAAATAAAAATTTATCTTTCGTCCTTAAAATATGAAAAGTAATTATTTAAATGTGTACTTAGGTACAATGAGAGAATCTAAAGTGCTAAGTTTACGAGTAACATTTAAAGTGAATGATTTGATATTGCAAAATAATCAAGAGAAATAATAATAATGTTTTAATTAGTTAATTGCTTCGGACGCGCACCAGTAGCAGTACGGCGAGTGAATTTGATCTGCACTTGACCCATTACATCGACCAGAGTCCTAAAATAATCAGTATCCTTGAAATGTGTATCGACTTTACCTCATTACCGTAATTAAGTACTTATCTGCTTAATATTCATGCACTTAATATATGTTTGTAAAAGTGATGGATAATGTTTGCTTTCTTTGTGCTGGAATCGGTGAGACCATGGGTTCATACAGCAAAATATGTCCTGGCGTCGGTATTGTTACTTTGCTTACTTAAGGCGAATGTAACCCTCTTAATCTAGTCTCACTAATGTTCTTGCGAAAATCCCTATAAAAAAGGGTTCCTGTCAAACAGTGTTCAAATGTTTCAGATTAACGTATTTTGATTATTTTCCCTCAAGAACTGCAATGTTAATTACGTACGTTAGATTACTTGCCACCATACCTGTTGCCACGCAACAATAACAGTTATGGTAACAGAGGCTCTAGTATAAGTTTTACCGAAACGAAACGTAACGACCGCGTTCGCGTTTAGCTGTCAAATCCCATACAAAATGAGGGTAAAACGCAAACGCGATCGTAATGTTTTGTTTCGGTAAAACTTATACTAGAGCCTCTGAACTATTAACTTCTTACTTCCATCCATATTAAATAATCTGCCCAAGAACTTATTACAGGACCTTACTGATACCATCATTGGTCATAACAAATGTAAGAAGCTACTTAAAAGTTACTACCTAAGTTTAGATGAATTACTGTAGGTAAGGAATAAAATTGTAGTCAACAATAGCACCTTGTTACAAGTATTATATTATAATTAGTTAACTTAAGGAACACGGGATGAACCGCGCGATCTCGCCAACTATTGCCTAAACCTTCCGGGTTTTAAATAGTGGCTTTATGTGCAACACATTTATTTTAAAGAATTTCGATTAAATAAATAAATAAAAAATTAAAAAAATTAACAGTCAGATCTGCAAAACAGCTACTTTTCAGGAGATGCTGTTAAAGTTAAAAATGTATAGAAGACATGCTTAATTAATTGAATATCATTATATAACTTCGAATGTGTAGTATTTTTTAAAGCCATATTTTAAAAATCCTTACTTTTGTTTGCCCAGAAAATATTGAAAATATAAAATATACTCACCGGCAATTTTGGCCCAAATTAGAAAAATGCATTTAATTATTTAAAACATTATAGTCTAATCTATTCAATTTATAGTTTTAAATCACGAAAAGTTTTTGGGCCACATTTTCTGCCGGTCAGTGTAGATCTGTGAATCTAATCTACTTTTAATGGGATTAAAAATGGGATGCAAGGTTTGTATGGGAAACACAATTTTTGGAGCTAGAGACTAGAAATTTTTGTACAAAGATTACTTATTAGAATACAAAAAAGCACTTTCAGCGTTTTGGAAAATTCCACACCTAACTAAGGGGATTAAATAAAGGTGCAAATTTTTTATTAAAGAAACTTTGTTTTGTGCTAGAGACTTCAAAGTTTGTAGTCGGGTTAGCCAACAATAAACCACTACAAATTCGTCGTGAAATATAATGATGTGATATATTTTTAGAATCGGCTTAGATCAAATATCACACATGAAAGCAACTTTTTTTTTCAAATACAAAAAAAGATGTCCTCTCCTTTTTGTTTTTTTTTCGTGCTACGGGTCAAATTGATTCGTATGCCCTAAAGATCAATTGTTCCGATTTTCATGCTTTTAACAATATTGCAGCTTTTTACTGAATTTCGGGGTACACCCCGCTAGCACTAGAGAGGGTATAGATAATTTACTTACGAGAACATGTCCACATTTCTTTTCCCATTTACCACATGAACTGATTTCCGAGAGCAAATGCATTGATTATTAGAGAAAAAACCCCAATCGCTGTATGTGACCCGATAATATTTGAGGACTTCCGTCGATTCCACAAGGATCACCTTTGGCACTTCATTAGTTGCTATTTCAACGTAATCTTATCAGAATCTGTGATATAGGTACTTTTGTACTTTTAAGTACATAATTGAGGAATTCCATGTGTCATCTGTGGTCTTCATCATCAATTCCAATCCACCAATTTATGATTTCCGGATGTAAATACACGAGTTATAATAGAAAATACCAAAATCCTACACGCGTGCCTAATATAATTGAGGAGTTCCCTCAATTCCTCATGGATCCCTTCATCCAATTGAATTTCCAAAGAAATGGGACTCACCTGGAAGCATATACTTACAAACAAAAAAATATTTTACGAATCGGCTCATCAATGACGGAGTTCTGAGGTAACAAACATTGAAAAAAAAAAACAACCGAATTGAGACCCCCTTCTTTTTTTTTGAAGGCGAGATTGAGATGTATTCAATTAAAAAAAACCACGTTGTTCTACCACAGATAAAATTTAGCAAATACATTAATTTTGTAACTTATTAAAGAGGCTAGCTTTGGTGAAAAAATTGGGGTGTCGCGCGCTGACGAGAAAGCTTTTTTTTGAAAAAAGTAATCGTATTTTTTTCTTTTTTGTATGGCAATATGTCCTATAATTGATGTTATATAATTTTCTTTATTATATGCACATTATACGTGACGCACGTCAAAATCGGCTGGCTAGAAAAAAAACATTGAAGAAAGATCATATTTTGTTTTTTTTTTGATCTATAAACTTTTGGGGACTCAAATTTTGCATACTTGTTACCAATACAAAGCCGTCGACATCATCGAAAAAAATCACAAGCCAAAACTCGCTGGGGGCAGATTCACTTAGCTTATCCTGCCATGACCTTTTGCATAGCAACACACCTCGCGAGATGATTGTTTGATTTTAAATTCCCTTACACAAACTCACTCATTTCATAATATTGTTTTATGGCTACAAAAACCGGAAGTTTTAGGTTCGTTCGTTACCTTGTGGCCCTTATAGTAGGATAAAGTAGGGGCTTCGTGGATTCGCTGGCGGGCCACTTTCGCCTATTACGAATAAATGATACACAACACAGAAAAACTGTTTGTACCAGTTATAGGTTCGTTCGACACCTTGCGTCCTTCAGAGCGGAAAGTAGGAGCAAATAAGTTTATGGAAATTGTATTTATCATTGACCATTA
Organism: Epinotia bilunana; assembly: GCA_947049275.1. Lineage (NCBI taxonomy): Eukaryota > Metazoa > Arthropoda > Insecta > Lepidoptera > Tortricidae > Epinotia > Epinotia bilunana. The sequence goes on from OX346253.1 coordinate 29,320,575, forward strand.
TTTTATGACAATAATAAGTGAAGTTTATGTTTAGCTAAAATTGATTCTGTCGTCAATTATTTACTTATGCTAATGTATAAAATATTGGTAACAATATTATGAAATCGATAGACCATTTTTTGATGACAATATTAAGTAAGTTTTATGTTCAATTATAGTAGATTCAGTCATCAATTACTTATACTAACGTATAAAAATAGAGGTGACAATATAAAATTATTTTATCGATGCATTAGCGAGCAATTACATTATATTAGAAGCTTAAAATATGTAGATATAATACAAGTTAAAATCAGTCGCTGACCCTATTAATTTAGTAGACAACTAAGTTTTGGAGGCGAAAATTACAATTTAAAGAAGCTGCATTAATTACAATCATTTTTAAAGTAAGGGAACTGTAACTTCGGTCAATGACTAGAAAACAAATAATAGCGTTTTTTAAAATTCATCCTCTAAGGGTTGGAAGTTTGTATGGGAACAAATAATTTTTGAAGTAATGGAATTCTTAGCTAAACTAATAATTCGTCAAAATACGTAATCTAACTTTAGAACATTAGAACTGCTATGCTCGCAGAACCGAAAATAAGGTAATATTTGATTAAAATTGCGGATCATTTTGTTAATTTAAGAAGTTTATTTTGGCTAATCAAAACAATGTATCCTCGAACACCGTTAAACGGGGACTGGGGATGGATATGGAAAGTTCTACGTCTTTTGGTATAAGATAATTTTGCTTTTAAAATTATACGGGTAGCCCAGACTAACATGAGAAAAACTACTGAACGGATTTAGGCAAAAATATCCCGTAATGATGTTTAATAGACATAAATAAACCTTTAATACATTATGAAAAAAAAACTATTTAAGTAGTCTTGATGACACTTCAATTTAGATTTAGGAAGAACCTTTTACGCTTAAACCCAGAACGGATTTAGATGAAATTTAGCGTAGAGATAATAGATAAGAGACCCTAATGATAGTTTTTATCTCAGAAATCAACCCTTTGGTAGAAGATTGTTAAGGACAGCGATAATTAAGCTTCCATCTAAAATAATTTAATAGCAATAATTTTGCTAAGACAAGTTCTACGCGGACGAAGTCGCGGACAACAGCTTTATTAGATAAAAACAACTAAGGTATAAACTTAAGTAACATAAAAATATTTATAACGAAATATAGCTATACTAAAACTATATTATTAACTAAACCTATAAAAAGTAAATGGCCCCCAGGTCCCCGTCATAGGCTATAGTGCCCAGAAGGCTGTTATGCTGTTATATTTTAAAACCAAAGAAATTAAAATGTGGATATATCAGACTCTTTTCATTTGGGTGTAACAGATCACTTATAAGTGTAGAAGCAGCAGAGAATTTAAATTTGAGCACGACTTTTTTGACAAAGTATTGAAAATATTATAATAATTAAATTAACAACTAAACGCTATAAATTTATTATAAATTGTTGGATAATTTGAAGACGGAACACTAACTCACGGTAAAAATGTTTTATCAACCCAAAGATGATATAAATAATATATTTAAAAAAGATTTGCAGTGTAATTGCCAATAACTATATAGAATTTAAAAAGGTACCGTTTTAAACATGCAGTTATTCTTCAACCCCCGGGCAAAACTCTGCTGCTAAAAATTGATTTTACATTGACATGGCGACAGCGTCGCTTGTTCTATATACCTGTAGACGTATATGTATTTACGAATATTCTTCGGTCTTTAGGAGACCACAGTTATAGAGGCGAGCGCCACTGGAAGTACACCAGTGCTAAATAATATTTTTTTAATACAGTTGTTCAAAAAGTGCTACTTTACGTAGCTGTTTATCGTGCGGAAAGTTGGTTTTCGCGAACTAGTGTTTTTCACTAATCCCACTCAGTAATGACATACTTTCCGCACTGGCATCGAAATGTACTATTGTATGGTACTTTTCCAGTAAAAGTGTCAGTTTTTTTACTACTTAATACAAATAAATACTTAGGGATCACAACTTACACAGCTAATATTTGGAAATGTTCCCGAGCCGGGAAACCATACAAATCCTTCACACGAATCGGGAATATTACCGAGAAGTTACATCACGAAGTTTCATAAATATAAATACAGAACACATGACCACTATGATGATAGCTACTGTTTTTTTGCAATCTACATATAAAAATGTATAGCCACGATTGTTTGTACAGATATAATTGTAAAAGCACACTACAAACGATGCAATTTCTCACAACAATGTTATGCAGCTATGTATTGCTGACCCATAAAAAATAAAGTGTCATATCTGGCAATTGTTATGACAACTTGCGAGATGTGTAATAATGCCCTTATCACATTGAAATGGAATTTATCGTTGCAAAGGCCCTCTATGCCTGCTTACAAATAAAACATGCAAATCATCCGCAAAAATTCAATTTCACGTCCAGTTGCTCTTGGTCGATGTGGACGATATCGCCGGTCGTTTTACATCGTCATAGCGCTATCTCTTACACGTCGACAGTCGTTAAACACTCATCGTTACATTGCCAAATGTCGACTAGGATTCGCCTTAGTGCTGTACTTTTAATGTAAGTTACCTGACTTGTTTTATTAAAATTAGATGAAGAACGTATAACATTTAGTGATTTTAACATTTCAGGCATAATAATGGAATCTGTTTTATTGTTTGGTTATCACCGAACTTACGAACATATTCACTACCAAGAATCGAATCTGCCCGTTAAGTAGCGGAAAGTGCCTACGCGACGCACCCTCTAGGCGGGTTCCAGGCAGTGAATGTGTTAAGTTTTCCAATTTTCAGGTCAATCGAATACCGGCTGTGTATGGAAAAAAGTGGCTGGAAAACGGTATTCAAATTTTAAGGGCGATAGGCAGTACTGTACATTACCTCCTCACAATTAATTTGCGTGTAAAATAGCACTATATATGCGATTGTACAATATATAAACATTACCCACAAAGTATACGTTATCACGTTTGCGCTATAAATAGTGATGTTCGTGTAATTGAGCGTAGGTTTCATAATTTCCTACAGTACAAACACGCGGCCCACAGGTTTCCTACGTAAAAGTGTATTCATTTTGATATTAATATAGCAACACCCACACGTCTGAAAATGGAGTTAAAAGATTATTTTGAAGACACATAGATTCTGAACTAAAGCACCGTTGTCAATATAGTGGATGGTTTTCTATGTATTTAAGTATTTAAATCTATTATATAGCGTCGTCTAGTACCCATAACACAAGCCTTACTTAGCTTACCTACTATGCTGGGACTAGGTCGATTTGTGTAAGATTGTCCTCGTATATATATATATATATAGGAATATTTAGGTAATAATTACTTGTTTTGCCTGCTATTTTACCGTTACAAGGAATATGAGTGATTTATCCATTTATCGTATGGCAAATCAGTCTATTTCGAAGCGTGAGATCTTCGAAAAGGTTGTGGTTGTTATTAATGTGATATTTTCATTAAAATCGCAAAACAAAACTAACACTATAGGAAAATACTATACTTAGGTACTGTAAGGGTTTGTGGGTTGCAAACCTTTTCCCAGTCTAACGGGCAACAGGTGGATGTATTAGCGGATTCTCAAACTATTCATTCCATACTTGGTGAATGGGATTATGCTTGTCGAGATACAAGTCCAGATTAGCTTAGATTAGTAAAGGGCTCAATTCTGGGACCAATTCGGTGTCATCAGTGTGTAACATTTGTAAACAATCTAAGTGATTCTATTTGTCAACAATTTAGCGATGTGGGAATAGTATCTAGATAGTAAATCGTTAAGCTGTTTTCGAGAACATTATTTCAAATATGTATACCAATATTGCCCGTTTAATAGTATAGGATGTAGTGTTTACGTATGATACGAACGCGATAAATTCTTCGACCAATGCAGAACATTTGAATAACAAAGTTACTTGTTCTTAGAGAGTTACAAGCGCGGTTCAACAGTGATTTGACATTTAACATGAATAATACACATGTTAATGCTATTTAGAACAATGTCTAGGACAAGGGTCTAAAATAAGTCATTAGTACGACAAGATGGTTATTTTCCCTAGCAAAGTGAGTTAAAATAGTTCGAGTGGTAGTATGGCTTTTAGACCAGAGTTGTACACTCTACTTTTCACTTGGACTGCGAGAAAATTTTAAAAACAAAGATTATACATCCACAATCAATAATACATTCCGCAGCGAAAAGATTGTTCAATTTGGCGGCATGAGTTATTAAAGAATACTGTTTTGACACTGATACGAAATATTAACACCACGAATAAGCGCTACTCGTCTATAGGCGCGTCCACACGGCCGAGCGTGGCGGACAGCATACCTTGCAGTCGTTGCATAAGAAAAAGCGAGATACGTAGACAGCAGTCTATCCCACTCAATCTATTAGGTTATGGACGCGGCTATAGACTGTCAGTCGGTTTTTTTTATAATTGTGACTTAAGGAATAAAAAACACCTAATGTTTGAAATTAATTCTGTTTCCTGATTGGTCGGTTTCAATAACTGTATAGTTGATAGCAAACACATTTTTTTTAAAGTGTTGTGATTGGTGGATTTGATACTGTGAAGTTTTGATTGGAAAAATTTAAATGTTTTATAAATCATAAATATGTATGCATATTTCCCCTAGGGGCTACATGTACTACTTTAGCCCCGCTTGCTAAGCCTAATATGACACACTTTTCGAGCATGAGAAGTGAAAAGAGTATTTGCATATGAACTTGGAAGATTCTGAGTTAGTTACCGCAGTTCCAGCTAAGTTCTTTGGTGAAGACTACTGATCTCAACTGGAGAGAGGAAAATTCAGTAACTGGCAATCACCATCAGTTCAGCGTACTATGCACTTGGGAGATTACGTGACGAGATTACGCTTAACTACAGTCTGTTATGCACTAATAGCGAATCGCGTTTGCGATATAGTATCAAGTTTTGAGGTCAAAGTAACGAGTATAATATTAGCAAGGCTTTGATTATTCAAAATGATTCATAATCCGTATCCCAGCGTGGCAGTCTCTCAGGTGGATGTCACACTGCGCCGCATCTCCCGAGGGAGATGCGGAGCTCGTTGTATACAAGTACCTCAGTTTGTATCAAAATTCCGTGTGGTACGACATACTGAACCGCACCTGCGTCTGGCGAAATTTGTATACAGCTCCGCACCTCCGTCCGGAGATGCGGCGCAGTGTGACAGCCGCCTTAGAGAACACTATGCCAGACTAGAAATTCTCACAGTGGCGTGTACATATTTTTTCTACGCAGAAGAAGTGTTTTTATACACCTAGAGAGATGGAGACAAAATAATAAATAATCTCTAGACAGAACACTCGTAGGCAGGACTTAAGGAATTCCGCTTAAATGAATGCTTTCTCAGTACGATCTGAGACAACATGTCCCTGCAATCCCGCCTACCTACATACCTAATGGAGTAAGGCTATATTAATTAATTTTACCCACTTTACCAGAGAGATCGGCCTCTAGCCTGCCAAAAAAATGTCACATAGATGTTTAACCTTCTTGATGATTTGGTATAAAAATAAAGACATACAAATACCAGGTATGTTATGCGTCTCATTAATGAATTTTATATCTGACCCAAAATACGAAGGAGAAAAAGTGATAGGTACTTACATATATACATTGGTCCACATAATATGTGAATGAGCCCTAAAACCCGATCCCTCGCGTCCGGTACAAAGCAACATAGGCACCATAAGGAAAGTATTATAATATCATTCACAAATACGATTACCATCTGAACTGAAATAGAATTTATTGCTTTACGTATGAGGCAAAACATTATTGTGAGCCGAATTATGAACGATAACCGAGTTGAGAGGCGGGTGAATTATTCATAAGGAGATCGGTCGATGCGAGGTGCTACTGCGAGTGACAGTCACATGTAGCCTTGTCAGGTGAATGTTCCCAAGGGACGCCAGTTAACCAGAATGAAGTCAAATGTAGGTCTAATTTAAAATACGGACTTTCATGACCAAGATCGTCACTGGATTTAAGACAATTCGCTACATAATAAATAGGAATCTGCGGTATTGAAAATGTAGTGAGTGGGATTTGTCAGAATGAAATTAAAAATAAAACAAGTTCTTGCCATAATAAGCTTTTTTATTTTAATTACATTGTACGTCCATCTTGTAAATAATATTTATGTAGTAGCGAGGATTTACAAAATCAAACATGTTGATAATGTAAATGGGTAATTTTTATTTTATTAAGGACAAAGTACCGTAACATTTCCATAATTTTTCTCGTTTGTTTACAATAATGTCACTAAATTACCTCAGGCAATGTCTATTTTAAGATAAATTGAAAACAAATACCTTATCCTCAATAAATAATGAGCTTACCTAGATAAAATTCGAGAGATACGGCATCAAAGAATATAACTTTGGGTCCCATACCTTTATAAATAAAATAATGTAACTAAAATATTAATGTGGGTACTTCCAAGCTTGACAATCGGTAGGTAAGAATTAATATTTAAGAAATATACAGTACATATAATTAAAAGGATAAATTCTTAGAATATCCGAAATAATAACCTAATTAAAGAATATTGTAAGTTATTTAATGCTGTGTATTTGGTCTTAGAAATAACGATCTATTAGCAAGGTATCGCTTGGGTTAATTACACGCCATGTTTAAATTAATTTTCAAATGTATATTATGTAGGTAGGTAGTATAGGTAAGTACTTACAAAGTTTTGTCACTTTAATATACGTACTTAGAACACTAACACGTTTGCAATCAACCCCATCTTTAATGAACAATAATAATCACATGATTATCAGTGTTGATTAAATTTATATTCATTAGTTTCTGGTACCAAGCCAACTACTTTCTGATTCAACTAAGACTGTTAAAATAGTTAACACAATTTAGTTTATTGACAGAGTCAGCATCAAATAACGTATTTTGTCAAGTGACATGAGAAAAATATCCTAAAGAGATACATTGACAACGTTCTCATCAGTCGTCATACTTGCTATTAAATTGACCGTATGGAAAATCTATAGATGCGGTGCAACACGAGTTACTTCGAAATCTGCATAGTGCGCTGCGCGGTCAATAGTCTCCACGATTTACGTCGTTCGCACGCCTTAACATTGTCGGCCGTGTTTACCAGTCAGTAGATCAGAGAGAGTGATATACGCATGTAATTTTTTATTTGGTACCATGCTGTATACAGGGTGAAATCGGAGACTTAATCAAAACATTTTTTTCTCATTCTATAATTGATCGCCTTTCCAATGCAATCGCTATTACCTCGAATGCTCTTCTTCTTCTTCAATTCTTCAAGGCTGATTGTCGTGACCATTACCACCGTTGTCCAAACTCCTCTATTTTGGGCTAATTGTTTTTTCTCCTGGCAACGACCAATAAGGCAGGTTTATTTATTTTACTTAAAAGGTAAAAATGGAATACCGCTGGAGGTGTAATGGCGCAGGACTGGCTAATTTGGTACTCTTTGTGGGAGGCCTATGTCCAGCAGTGGACGTCTTGTCCCTATCACTTATGACGCACTCTCTGTATGGGGTATGACAAAACGTCGTGTGGTATAGGTTGACAAAATTGTTTTTTTTTCTATTCATAATTTGAAAATAATAGTAAATATTGCGACTAGAAATATTATTACCAACGTTATTATTATTAAGTTTGTCTTTCATTATGTCTGTTATTCCTGATCACGTTTTTGATATCACCCTGAATAAAAACCTTGTTTGTAACGCATGCGGCCAATTATTACAAACCTGTAATCAGTCTTTGGTACTCCTCCGTTGTATGAGAAGTATAATATTTCCCTACATTTCGAGAATATTCCCAGGAACTTCACATCTCTACGTGTAATTATTGTAAGTATCGGAGTCGCTACGGGCTCTTTTGATCGAATCTCGTTAGAAATTATTGACTGTAGATATCTCTGATAACACATTCTACTGTCATAACAGTAGATTAAGCTATATACATAGTAATTACATATAAGAGTGCCTTCAGACTGAAAACCGATAAAGCGAGGTTTCATTGAAGACAGAAATTTGCAAGGAATAATAAATAAATAACTATTAAATAATTACAAAGTGTTAAGATATAATACATTTTTGCAATATGAATACTTCAACATTGAATATAAACAAAATTAGAAGTTGAGTAGCATTCTTTCCTGAATGGGACCCATAAACTGATTGTACTAACATCATGACGTTTTTTTCTAGTACGGCTAAAGTATTCTACATTACGATATATTTTGAATATAATTTATCTATACAATAGCTTAATGTTTTTAAAATAAATATGTCGATTCGCAGTACATGTACACATTTTTCCTAACATATCACATCTTTTAGCCTATCAAATAAATTTTCTACAATAGTCAGTGTAAAGAGCTGCGGGAAGACGTTGAACACCAATCGACGGGAATGACTTTTCGCAGGGTATTTTGGAACTTGATATTTCTTGTTTAAAAAAAAACAAATCAATGCAGAAACATAAAATCCAAAGTAAACATGGTAATAAATATTTAAAAATATAGGTATCCAAAATAAATAAAACTTTGACAACCCTATATTTGTTAAAGTCAAACCCTTCTTTGGCAATTATGATTACGTTAACATACATAAATCTGTTTTCACAGCTTTATTCTAATCATATCGAAAATATTCTGCTGAATTACACAGACTATAATAATTGAACTCTTAAAATACTTTCTCACTTTTAAATTGCCTACCAACATGGAATATTTTGAAGTTGATAATTGTGACGTGGTTAAGTATCTGTGAAATATTTACAAAAGACAAGACTGAAAATTTAAAACCTAAAAATTAATACCAGTAAATAAATGGCTCATAAAAACATGGCTGGTTCTACTTAGCATTTGATACTTTAACTTGAAAGTGAATCAGTAAATAATAATCAAATATGTAATGAATAATGATACAACAATGAGGAAAACCATACAAATTTAGTGAAGCACAATAAAATTCGCCCAACATTAGGTAGTATAAAATACAAACGTTTGCGGTATTTTAATTATTTTAACTATGACTACTAAGTGTAAGTTTCCCTCTGGAGACTGGTTTAGGATTAAGGAACGGTTCTAAATTGGAATTAATGAACAACAAAGGCCATTCACAGCATTTAACATTTTTGTATGAGTAGATACAAGCTTTTTAAATCAGATAAAATTGAATGTACAATCTTAAAAATTATTAAAATAATATTGTGGTCAATCACGATGGAGCCACAGAAATGGTGACTATAAGTACACATTAATAAGAAAATTGGACAACATTCAAAGCGGTAGCAATTCATTTTCCAGACGTTGAATATTCGACAACATTTAAGACTCGTGTGAGTGTACGCGATATTAAGTACGTATTAGTTATTCGTAATACTATTATACTATTAGCTATCGCTGTCTTAACTTTTATTCCGACGTCGTCATTAGTTAACAATAGCTCTCCTTTTGATTATTATTATACAAGTTTTGGTTGGTATAGGCATCAGATATCTGTCGTACTGTCTACTACAACTCACTGCAGTATAGGAGAAGTCAGATAAGGCTAAGAGCTTCCTAGCTCACCCTAAATAGCCAAACCGTTCTCTCTCTGTGGAGCTCTAGCTATTATTAGGTAACAGATGTCTGCAAATTGAGAATTGAGACTAGTCTAGTCTAACTTAAATCCCATTATATTTGTAGAGAGTACTTTGTAAACATAATTATCTTGTAGAATTTGGATGAGGTGAAACTCTTGAACTAAGTTTTTATCGTAATCGTTTTAACTTATTTGTGACGTGTATTGGTTGTTATCTTCAGTTAGTATCTGTGCCAGTGACGTGCAGCTCAAGGATCCACATAATATCAGCGTGGAGTCATCCTCTGTGGATCGACATTGTACTGAGTGGACTCCTTTTTCGCATTTCACGAAGTGTCAAAATGTATGTAAATGTGTATTCTGTATTTGTGAAATAAAGCTTTTTATTTACTTTCACCTGTCCCGTTCTATCTGTAATCAAATCTTGCAAGTTAAATTTGATCCACTTCCCGGTTTCCAATTGAGTTGAAATTTTGCACGAATATGCAAATCGCGTGACAATGCACTATTATGATAACGTGGAGCTGATCTGATGATGGAGCTGGAAGGTGGCTATAGGTACTCCGTAATAAAACCACATAACCCCATCGAGTTTGGGCTCGTTAGAATCGTCTCAATGAGTAGTTGATGATGGTATACGGAAAAGTACAGTCGGCAATAAAAGCTTGTACCAAAAACGAAATTTTTGTCAGAATCTTTTATTTTCTTTCTTTCTTCTTATCTCAAAAACACAATGAAAATTAAATTTGCGGACTCAAAGTTTCAAATTATAATAAATAGGAACCATGTTCATGGTTATTTTCACAAGAAAACAACTACGTATATTATTATTCGTACGACAATCATTTTAGCTAGGTACATTAATTATATTAATACTTTGGCCATAGATCTAAGATAAAAAAAAGTTTAAATCCATGAGGACCTGGCAGTTAAATGCGCTAAACAGCAACCTTTTTCTATGAATTTTATTGTCTTAGTATTTAAATTAAGAAGTTTATAATAGTTAAATGTAAAATGTCTACAATTTTCTTTTAAACAGTGTTGACAAATAATGAACTTCTATTCAAATAAACAAAACTTTATGTACGGGACAAGATAATTAATTAATTAACAAATATTCTTATAAAAAACGGGTCATAAGATCATAAGCGCAAATTGCCGATTTCTAATATTCTCTCTTTTCAGGATTCCCAATATCCCAGAATTCTAATAGAGGCTTTAAGATTCCATGGGACACTTCAAAAACTACATTATTATATATATATAGCAACCGAATTCCATTGATCTGATCTGGTTATGAATACAGGAGGCACTGTAAACTGTAAGAGATGCCGTGAAACATTATGATTGTTCCATATAGACCGAGTAACAGTGCATCAATTACATGATGGAATAGTGTCGTCATATTATTATTTAAAGGATCCATTAGTGCTTTATCACGCTTAAGGTAGCGCCCCGGTAATGTTCATGAATTTTACCGGATTATGCATATAAGCATTCAGTATTAACATAATTAGAAATATTATCGTGTGTTAAATACATTATTAAAGTATTCAGTAAATATCTTGATTCATTTAATTATTATAATATTTTTAAAAGCCTTTTATTTCTAACACACTTTTCCTTAGTTACACTGGTGGTCTAATACCACACTTTCATAGATTATATGTGTGTCTGTTTGCCATCAGCAAAGGTCTCCTCCATTATAATAATATATGTCAAATAAATGAAGACTGTAATTACATATACGATGCAGTGTGACCTAGGTATTATGTACCTATTTATCGAAATGGTAGGTTGGCCGGTTAGTTGGTACAGTCGATGTCAATTAAATTTATACGTTCTTCTCCTTATTCCAAAGCGCAAAAATACAAAAGTGTACACAAATCTTTGACGTGGACTGTACCAAAAATATTTGAATTACATTATGTGTAACAAAAAATAGTTTTTGTCGTTTTATGAGTGATATTTACAAACTATTTATTTTCTGAATCTTCGCGTCACATGTTTTAAGTCACTCTTACTTATCGAACGCGCTATTAAAAAGAAGTCTGTGACGTTCCTTGACGGACTTTGTAGTTGAAATAGCAGAGTTGAAAATCTTATCAATAAGGTAGAATTTCATTCTTGCTTCCAAATCCATAGATGGGATAATAGATCCATACTGAAACGGTTACGTAGTGTTGAACGCCGTCCGGCAGGATGGCACCGATGACTTGAGAAAGGTAGATGGCAGTGACTGGATGGCGAAAACAGGAGACCGCGGGTCATGTAGCGTACCCTGGGGGAGGCCTACGCCCAGCACTGGACAGCAATAAGCTGATGTGATGTGTGTTGGTTAGAAGGGAATATGGCAATAATATTTATTTAGTCACTCATATTCTAAGGCGAAATGTATTTTACCTACAGGATAGTTGAAGTTACAATTATTAAACGTTGTATTTCGTGTAACCCTGTCGGAGAAGAATAAGATCAGGTTTAAAGTGGTATTTAATTGACTTAGGTTATAAGAAGCTCAGGTAAAATCATAATTGACTAGGTGCCATATTAAAATTAGACGTTTATACTAAAATATGAATGTTATATCAGCTTTAGTACATAATGCTGTACATATATTAAAAAAAAATACGTAGGTAACCTATTTTAATAGTCAAACTATTTTTAAAGAAGCGAAATGTTATAATAAATATGGGTTCTGTTTACTAAAAAATGAAAAGGACAACCATTTACCTTGAAAGTGAGACGAGGTTAAATATATGATATCAAGAAATAATATTAATAGACATCATCAAAAATTTCAAGGTTGGAATAATAAATACTTAAAGTTTCAAGATTTTAAAGCTCTACGGTTCCAGAGAGTGAAAAATACTGGTTGACCAGCAGACTCCAGCTGAGAAACCAAAATGGTTCATAAATCTGCAGGCAGGCAGCCGTTGAATTAGTAGGACTTGTGTCTGAATATGGTCTCTTCATACTTAACTCGTTCACAGCAACTGCAAAAGAACAAATCGTCTTAATTTTAACTGTGTGTGAAGAAAGAAAAAACTGCAGAGGCCGGGAATATCGGGATTGTCGGGTAGTTAGATGTAGACCGAACGTCGGGAGGCCAGATACGAATACGAGTCTGGCACATCTTTTTCACGCCGACATATGCAAAGAGCTTTCTCAAACATGCAAAGCTAAACGCCATGATGGTGTGTCACAAATTCCTATTTAGGTCAAGAAACCACGATCCCTTTTCAGACCATCAATTTTGTATTGAAATTATGTTATTGACCTCCAGCCTCACCGCACTGGTACGTAATACTTGGTAGCCTATTAAAAGGGACATAAGGTCAATATTTCATAGCATTTTTGAGAATATTGCCTCTTATCCGTGGGAGGAGACCCGTGATATCTGAAACAAAAATACTTACCTGTAACAGTTTGCTTCTTGATGTCGGCGTAGCGCTCGTCCGGGCCCACCTCGTCGGGGATGGTGGCGGTGCACGTGAGCTGTAAACGCCCGTGCGCCGGCGCACGCAACTCCGCTACCGACACCCACAGGGAAATCGGCGTCGGCGCGGCCACGCGGGGTCGGTCGCGGATCTGACAAGGACAGTGAATTGAGATATAATATTAAATATAGTAGTCCCTGGGCGACCAAGCTCTGGTCGGGTGAAAATAGAAAAAAAAAACCGAGAAATCGTATTTTCCCAGACATGAGACCAATTCTAAATTTCATTGAAATCGTTAGAGCCGTTTTCGAGAACGTGATTTCAAATATATATACAAATATTGCTCGTTTAATTAATAGTATATAGGATAAAGCCGACATTCCCTATAATTCGTTTGCACATGGTAAACAACTCTCATGGAGTTTACCTTTGCATAGTCGGGGGCTGGCGGGCGATTACTAAATAGTAAGTACTGAAGTCCAAGGCCTAATGGAAGACTTCAAGAAAAAATTGTAAAATGATCCCTTGTCTTTCAAATCGCATATTTTAGGAGCATGAAAGATAGAACTTGATTGTTGCAGATTAAAGTTAAGTTAATTACTCTTAGATACAGTTGATCTAGTTATCAGCCAGTATATATCCCAAAATATCTACATATTAAATATTTCTTCTATTCTCAAACTGTAAAGGACACTGGTTAGATTAACATGTTTCTGGCTTAACAAACAACCAAGTAACTTACGCAATTTGTCAAGATGTTCCTGTGAGGGGAAGATAGACTGTGGCCATCAAATAAATGGCATCTCATTGAAACAGAACGCGTGTTGGAGTAGGCATAACATTTCATCGTGATCGGTTAAGATTGCTAAGATCAAGATTTGACAAAGACCATTTTTTAAAAATGTTTTTACTTGTGGAAAAAAGTAACTAGGTATTAGGTCACTTAATCTATACTAGCGTATACTAATATTATACAGCGGAAAAGTCCGTGAGATTGTAGCTTTGTAAGTTTATAAGTTTGTATGTTATGGGTAGGTAATCTCCAGAACCGCTTATCCGATTTAAAAAAATATCTTTTGCGCGTAGAATGGACTTTCTAGATGGTTATATATTTTATCCCGCGGGTTAGTCTGCGCGGGCAGATAGTAGGTAGGTGCGTAATAAAATGCAAATTATAAAATACGTCTGTAAAATTAATTACGAACTATTAACGATTTCTTCTGACAGTAAAATAATTAGGATCTTACGCAATAACAACAACGACATTAAGAGTCCGCAGTAAGCGCGGCCGAATTTCACCTTCCCATACAAACGTAGTTACGCTCTTATTTTAAAACTACGTGTTGGATTGTGACGAAACTTTGCATATACAATGAAATGAGGTATATCTATGCCTGTAATTAGTTCATATGGTTCCTGATTATAAACAAACGAAATACAGCAAAAACAAGTTTCGCATGAAAAACTTAAATTCGCTGTATTTTTTTTACTATGGTATCTGAAGCTACATAAACTAATTACAGACATAGATATTCCTCATGTCATTGTGCATGCAAAGTTTCGTTACAATCCAACACGTAGTTTTAAAATGAGAGCGTAACTACGTTTGTATGGACAATCGAGCTTACTGCGGACTCTTAACACGTTCAGTAAATTTCTTATAAACAAAAAACGTAGGTATAACAATCACTTAATTCGTTTGGCATGATAACAACCAACGCAGCCTTGAGTTAACATCCCTTAGAAAAAAAAAACGTATTCTGCCTACCTATTATTAATAAGAATGTTTTGGTTGTTGTAAAGCTCAGGGGTAAAATTATATTATATTTTTATACAGTTTTACAAATGTCGTCAAAGCAAAACTAATTTTTGCTCTAGTCTGATATTACATAGGAATAAGGTGTAAAAACGGACACCGGGCTCCTTTAGGGCACAACCGGGACTAACGCTTAGGTTGGTGATGAAGGTGTAAAAACGGACACCGGGCTCCTTTAGAGCACAACCGGGACTAACGCTTAGGTTGGTGATGAAGGTGTAAAAACGGACACCGGGCTCCTTTAGAGCACAACCGGGACTAACGCTTAGGTTGGTGATGAAGGTGTAAAAACGGACACCGGGCTCCTTTAGAGCACAACCGGGACTAACGCTTAGGTTGGTGATGAAGGTGTAAAAACGGACACCGGGCTCCTTTAGAGCACAACCGGGACTAACGCTTAGGTTGGTGATGAAGGTGTAAAAACGGACACCGGGCTCCTTTAGAGCACAACCGGGACTAACGCTTAGGTTGGTGATGAAGGTGTAAAAACGGACACCGGGCTCCTTTAGAGCACAACCGGGACTAACGCTTAGGTTGGTGATGAAGGTGTAAAAGTGTAAATGAGCGTTTCTCAAAAAAAATGCCACTACATTTTTTCGTACATTTTCTGCAACTATTATGATTTTTCTACTCAAAATCACGATGTCTTTCCATCCCAATAGGAGAAAAAAAGTGTCCCAAAATATCCATACTTTTTTGAACTTTCCTATTGTGTTACCACCATACAAAGTATAAGGTAACACAATAGGAAAAATATCTTTGGGACAGTTTTTTTACCTACCAGGGTCGACAGGGCTCCTGATTCTGAGTGGATATAACATAAAACTCCTAGAAAATTGCACAATTAATAATAGAGGCATTTTTTTTTGAGAAATGCTCAAATATGTCTTTGAAGTCGACCGCATCTAAATCTTGAAAACACAAAAGATCCCCGTGGGCCCAAGTGTAACCAAAGGGCCTCATACATAATATGATAAGACCTAACTCGCTAAACTTCCAAGCTATTTCTAGGGAGCCATTACTTTTAGACATTTTCTCAACATTCTAGCACTTGTGGTTGATTTTTTAAGGAAAGTTGATATATAATAAAATCAAAAAATGTTCTTTGGTCTCAGTTTGTCTAAACGCGCCTTTTGACTTGGGCATGTTATGTTGGTACTTTGGTACGTCTGGTAGAGAGCGGGAGCTTTAAGTTCAATATACTTGCAGCTTTGATAGTTTATTCATTAACTCAGCAGATGAGCTGGTCGATCACGTAACGCATTGTAAGTTCGTTAGATAGATTTAAATGACAATTTTGGACTGTTCTAACGCGCGTTGGAAAGGTTACGTGATTACCCCATATGGACACAATAGGGAAACAACTAATTGATCGCCCATTTATCACTTAGTTATCTACCTACTTCGATATTTCCTTGATCAAAGGCACATGACACATCGAGCGGGCGCTTGACATGTACTATATAATAGTGAGTTTGGAAATAGCGGAGCATGGGTATACCTGTCTTTTTCTTCTTCTGTTTTCAAAAAGTTGAAATGAGGTCATATTATGGTGGTCGCATCCATCCATAACAACCTTTCGCCACTAAATCCCATCATCCGCAATCTGTAAAATACATTCATAAGCTTTGGTGTAGAGTTTACCTTGGCAACTTCCTCACTCTGCTCGTTGAGCGTGCATTTAGTGTGCTTGGTGTGGTTCGGCGCGGGCGCGGTAGTGGTCTCGCTCACGAGCGCCCAGTACTTGGCAGTGTAGTTGAACTCCGGCGCGATGTAGCGATGCTGGTGCTTCCTGTGGCGGTAACCCCCGCCCCCTTTCGTACGGGTGGAGCTGGACACCCGGTATGAGAAGTAGCGTACGGATTCTTCGTCCACCTGCAGAATATGGCAACGTAAGGTTCCGTGCTGGGAAAAACTTGGCAGGTGTATGAACACTACGTATGAACGTAGAACAGCGCCATCTAGGTGATTAGGGATGAACCCGAATCCTAGATCGCTTGTTGGTTAAATCGATCATTAGAGCTAATTACCTAGTTGGTTCACAGTGTCACCAGAAGGGGGCGCTGTTCTCAATCCATGCTAATATTATAAATCCGAAAGTATGTCTGTCTGTCTGTCTGTCTGTCTGTTACCTCTTCACGCTTAAACCGCTAAACCGGTTGAGATGTGGTATGGATATAGTTTGAATCCCGGGGAAGGACATAGGATAGATATCATCCCCTGAGGGGGTGAAATGGGGGATTAAAGTTTGTATCGAGCTACGATACAAACGAGTTCCACGCGGACGGAGTCGCGGGCAGAAGCTAGTATAGGAATATTGTCAAAAGCTAGCATGTACATCATTAGTTCACTTTTCTAATATACACGATACCAAACGGACGAAGTCTCTCTCTGCACCCTCCATCACGAAACCCGGTCCAGCCACGTGGCAACAGCAGGTCTACTTGGACCTTGCCGGTTCATAACCAAGCGACCCACTCCTTATCATTTCATTTAGGTTTTGATTAAGTATTAGTTACCAACGCAGACTAAATAATTTTATTAGTATTACTCCGAATCGCTAAACTTATGTGACAGATTGTGATGATGATGATGATTGGGTGAGGATCAAATTCTTGGCCAGTAGTTAGCCTGGTTAATCGGTAGTAGTTAAAAAGATTACTTGTGACACAAAAACTTGCCATACAATTGTATGGTTAATTTTTGTGTCACAACGGAACTTTTTAACTACTACCGATTAACCAGGCTAACTATTGGCCAAGAATTTGAGCCTCACCCGATTATGATGATGATGACATGCATTACCCATCAAAGGCAAAACCTAAACTTCTGATTGTGTAGCTACTAGTTTATGACTATTCTATAGCGTAAGTATCTAGAAGTGGGGGCAGTTCTTGGTGCATTGAATGATTTTCATGCATTTTTGCCCTTTAGCATGAAATAATAGTAAACAGAACTCTATGGCGGTAGTCGATAGCCATTTTGAACACACTTCAATGAGGAGATTTTGGATTGGTCGTACTTCATCTTCACCGTTTCGAAAGTTGCTTGATTTATTAAGAATGGGCTGGTGGTGTCTAAATCTAGGTTCAAAAGAGTACAAACGAGCTAGATTATTTGCAACCAGCTAATGTACTACATTGAGCAGTTATAATTTATCAACCACATTAGTAGTCGTCAGACAGTAATCAGTGTGATGTAAGCTGATGTTGTAAGATATGGATATGGTACCTATAAGAAGAGTTTAATTATTGTGGTTACGATTAACCTCATTACATATTATTTTATGCAAAGTTTATACTTCGGAGCACCGTACAAACAACTTATATGCTGCAGTCTGCATGCTATTTATCACACAAACAAGCCGTGTACATAGTACACGTGGTGAAATCTAGGTGACATAGTCAATTTCCGATCCATGCCTGGCGCGTAGCGCCTGCGGCATGCATCCTCCCCTATTCCACGATACAAATAAAATGAAAGGGATCATTTTTCGCACGTCAAACTGCTTAGTTTAAATTTCAAAAACATATAATATAGTAGGTATTTAGGTCGGTGAGGGAGCGATAGTCGTAAGTATTCAAAAATACTTAATTATTAAGCTTTAATTCTACTTATTCAATAATCATTTACTAACAAGCAGATGAAGTTAAAACTTGAGTCATGCAATTGATTTATGTATGTATTTTCTGCATGTCGATATTGGTGAGACGTTGTTTGTTCGAAAATAATGCAGGGTTGAGAAAGTCTCCCGATTGCAGTAAAAATAAGTACTTAAAAAAAAGCTTTTAGATAGCTTTTTAACCTTACAGTATGATGTGGCAAATATATTCTAAAGATTGGAAATAGTGCGCATTTGTTGAGTGTAGATTCGTTTGGGCTGCATTTCAGTTATTACCTGACTGCATCAGAAGGAGGGTAATGTTTGTCGAGTGTATCTAGGTACGTTGAGAAGAACAGTTCTATTTCATGGGCTACAGTCCAAACGTCCTGATGGATCTTAACATGTGATGCGTCGTTACATTCCTCATAGTCATGAAAAAGACATGGGCTACAAAATATTGAAAAAAAAACCAAAAATATAATTTGTTTGAAATACTTATTTTGTAGATTTACCTTCTCATTGTCTATGTACCACGTGAGACGCGGCGCGGGCGCAGCCGGCGCGCTGGTGCAGTTTGCGCGCAGCAGTCCGCCCACCACCGCGTCGGGCTTCCCGAACGTTATGATCGGCGGGTGTTTCTGCGCATCTGTTGAAAACGTTTACTAAGTACCTATTGAGATGTTATGATATGAAACTTATATTTTATTTTCTTAGAACTTGTTCTTATGAATCATCTGATGGTCCCATCGCAAGATCATCGCTGTGATCATTAGGTCAGCAGCCAGCACCATTCTGGGGTGGAACCGTTTTGCGGCATTTATGAACTGATTTGATATGCCTATCTCAGTCCATAGTGTCCATGTATTATTGTTATCCTACTAATATTATAAATGCGAAAGTTTAGATGTTTGGATGTTTGTTACTCAATCACGCTTAAACGGCTGAACCGATTTGAATGAAATTTTGCACGAAGATGGTTTATAGCCTGGATTAAAATATAGGATAGTTTTTATCCCGAGACCACGCAGACGAAGTCGCGGGCGGAAGCTAGTCATAAATAAATGATTTTTCTATTCTATATTTTGTTTTCGCAGGCGACTTTCTGACATGCCTTTCGGGGCGGAATCCGTATGTGATATTTTGTACAATGACGTGAGCTTCCTGCTGTCGCACAGATTTCTTGACTTATCGGTATACTATCAGCACCTATTACATTTGTACAATTAACATCATGTGCGCAAGCGGGCCGGTGCGCTTGCAGTACTGCGTTCGTACCGGTCCGCTTCCGCGCATCCCTCGCCAGTCAGGAAGCACTCAGACAAATGTATGCGCTTAGTAAAGAATTCGTGCATGACTTGACTGACAGTTAACACTGTTCTGTTATATAGGTATGTATAATAATTTATAGTGTAAGTGTTTTGGTGTTACGTATGCTGTAAACTTACATTGACCTATGAATGAATAAATGAATAAATGAAACACTGACAGCTGACAGCTTACTGATATCGTACTGCCTCCGCACCGACAAATCAGGTAATACTGACTGTATACCGATGTCAGGAAACCTGTGTGACATAAGTAGGCTCACGTCAAAGTACCAAATAACACATATCGAATCCGCTCCGCCAAGTCAGGGAGTCGACTTAGTTTTGTAAAGTAGTGGAAATTTGTTGATAAACCGTTGCCCCGTTCGCATTTAGCGGTGTTAGTTTATTATCCTTGCTTAATGAGGGCGAGGGCATCAGTGCAGCTTGGCTCAAATTGATTAAAGCGTTCTTTTAATTTTGATGAAGAAAACCAGCGGAGATGACTTCCTGGTAAATCCTTTATCGCTATCTATGCCACTCCGTTGACGGACTATGTAATAAATCCATCTTTTTTTAAATAACCTCGTTACAACAACTGACAGTAATTTCGATTTTTAAAAACCACACTAAATTCGGTTCATCGGTTTTGGAGTTTTTACGATGCCACAGACAGACACTGATACATGCATAAATACGCAGACACACCGATACACTGACACACAGCATACATAGACACGCATATACACCGATATAACTTATAAAACCCCTCGTGTGCGTCGGAGGTTAAAATTGAATACGATAGAGGTCTCGTCATGCGGACCCACGGCACGACAGGCCTTTCCCGGACCGATGGGTTAATTGGGCTTCCCTTGCATTTAGGTTTTACACACGCGAGAAAATTCATATCATTCGATCAGGATATATATCTTGATAAATTATGAATTCATTTGTTTTATCATCGGCTGTGCAAAATTTCTCAACTTAGTGTTTCTTAATATCCAATTTAACCATAAACGACCAAAGTTTGACACCCTAATTATACTAATTGACACCCTGTTATTTACTTGTATTGCTGTGAATTAGGGTTGAAAGTGTATTAGAATACTGCCGAGCGCTGGATTTACCTAACCTACGAGTGTGTAAACTACTCTAATAAGAGTCAATTTCGCACTACTACTACGTTTCGAAAAAACCAAAAAACATCTCATCATCTTTACTTTACCCCTTATTTTAATAATTTCTGAAACTAGTTTGCTAGTCGCTAATTATATAGAGGGAATATATACGATAGGAAAACTGCTTTAAGTGAAATAAGTTTTACCAAAAGAAAACTATTTGCCGTCACGACGTTGATTAAGCGAACGGTAAGTTAAAAATAACTACCCAAGAAGTTTCTCGTGGTTAACATTACATTTTAGTTTTAAAATTGAATTAAATTCTTTGCATGATTGTAAAGAAAGATACGTCTAGTCAGAGTCGATCAAAAAAGTTGCGCACACTTTGGACAGTCAGTTGAAATGAGAATTTCGCTGTGAATTTAATGTCACTAAGTGTCAAATTTCAAATTTATTATGATTAAGTATCCTGCTCAACATTTTCATTGGTCGACTGTATACAATTGAGTAATTCAAGCAGGGTAGGAGATGCGGAGCCTTTAAATTTGATATTATCGACGGTAAAATAGCCTCAACTCAATCCCCGTTGAGATGGAAAAAATCAGCTTGGCAGCATCACATGCATCGGGAAGATATTTTATTTAGCAATATATAACGAGAGAATATTTCATGTTATTCATTAGCAAGGATCACAAAGGTCCTTTCCTATTTTATGGATATAAAAAGGTTGATTTTTTACACAATTTTAATTCCATCTTCAATCTTAACACTTTCACTACCAGGAACCCGCCTAGCGGGCGCCTACGCCGTAGTCGCTTTCCGCTACATACGAGAAAAACCACGGGATCGGCTACGAGCGTAGCGCGTAGCGATTCTTGGTAGTGAATGTGTTAAGGGCGAATTGGAAAATATCGCGTTCTTTAAAACATGGGCACAAAAATATGGTTTGATTTTCAGATATATAATGATTCTTGACTATTATTTAAACAATTTGATTTGAGAGACTCGATTCTTCTATAGAAAAAAATGTATTGTCTTTTTGCGTTTTTGAACTGTCTGCATTTAAACACTATTCTTTATTTTACGATGAAATTAAGTTCATATTATGGTACTTTACCTCATCTAAAATCCTACTGCAGGAAGTATGAATAAAAAAACTTCACAAAGTTAAATATTTATCGAAATTTGTCGAAAACGGTAATTCCCAAAAAGTGTTGAATCTCGTTTTCGCGCGCGCGGAAGAAGTAGGTACAAGAATTATAAATAATTAAACATTACACAGGGGGATATTCTAACATAAATCGATTAAGCCCCACAAACTCAATGAAACTCATGTTATGGGTAACTGCCGGCGATATAGGTACTGATCAGCCTCCAAATTTAAAGGAATATAGGTTGTGCCACTGTCTTTAACGCTAAAAATCAATTTTGATAAAAAGTGAGTATAAACCCATTTATCCAAACTATCCTACTAATATTATAAATGCGAAAGTTTAGATGTTTGGATGTTTGGATATTTGGATGTTTGGATGTTTGTTACTCAATCACGCTTAAACGGCTGAACCGATTTGACTGAAATTTTGCACGAAGATAGTTTATAGCCTGGATTAAAATATAGAATAGTTTTTATCCCGGTTCCACGCAGACGAAGTCGCGGGCGGAAGCTAGTTGTAAATAAATCGACAAACCCACGGGCGACATAACATGGCTTATATGCCACCACATTCGTATTTATTCAAATGAGCTCATTCTGTATTCAGTATGCCGGTTCTGTGCGGGAATAATAATATTTCACTCACAGACGACAGTCAGCTGATGGGGCGGCGACGCGGCCGTGAATATGGGCGTCTCCAGGGACACCTCGCACCAGTACAGTGCAGAGGCCGACGGGTCCAAGTTCTCGATGGTAATGGAGTTCTCCGTGGCCAGTGACATCTGATGACAACAAGCAATGTTAGAAGCAAGAAAAAAAACACAGCTTTTTTAATAATATATAGCTCATGACATTCACGATCTATTTCCATCATCTTTTTGTTTCGTACATAGCAGCGAATGCCAAATAAATAGTAATACCCACGTATAATTTGCTCTTTTTCAGATTAGAATTTTAATGGTTAAGTTCATATGTAGGTACTTGTTTCGATGATTAATAACTTGACAAAGAAAGCACGAGGCATATACAGGCTGTCTAAAAACGGTTTTCTTTGGGGGAATTTCTTGAAATCGCATGACAGATATCGCAACGTTTTTCTAATATGAACGAAAAACCAAGTGTAAAATATAACATACTCCAGTAGAAAAACATCAGATTTTATGAATGTAGTCAATTTAGTCATTTCGTTTGTAATCTGATAATTATCTCAAAAAAAAACCTAAATCGTTTTGCAGGTACCTATTTACATCAAATTATTTAATGAAAAACGATAGAATAAGCGATTACCATAACTAACTTACTCCTAACTAATACTTTAATGGATTAAACAGGCAGGATAATTATGCATAACTTGGTAATTACAAGTAACGAACAACATGTGCGTACAAGAGAGGAACTCCTCGAGTTTAATAAGTTTAAACAAGCTAATAAAGTGTGTGCGTAAGAAGATAATACAAAAGAGTAAAATTTATACGAAATACATGTAGGACATTAGCGAGAGTAGCATGTGTACGTACGTAGGTACGGCACATTGCAAATTTGGCAACTTTGAAAGTGATTAGCGACTTGACGTAGTGCCTCAATTTAAACATAACCAGTGAGGATGCTAATTATACTCTCTGTAGAGTAACTTAAATAATGTAATATTGTTACTCGTTTAATTGTAATAGTTACTCTATCGTCAAACTATTTTGTCCGCACTTTTATGACGCAATAAGTAAGTGAATATTTTGATTTGTCCACTCTTAGAGATACATGTGAAATGATAGTAGTTCAGTGTCACGAAACAAAATTTGTGCATACCTATTATTTACTGATACATTTTCATCTGGGTGATATTTGATAAAGTAATCAATTGCAACCAAATAGTACATTGTGATACAAGTGAGTTATGTTGGTAATTACATCAGCCCCGTATCATGGTCGGCCTTATCACACGATAAGTGACAAGATAGAGCGTCCGTCTCGTTCTATTGAACGGTGTCAGCCAGTGACGGACGCTCTATCTTGTCACTTATCGTGTGATAAGGCCGTCCATGCTACGGGGCCTGAGGTGGGATTATTCACGCGGGCCGCAGGTGAGCGTGATAAGAGAGCCGAGGATGTAATTATCAAAACTCACGCGTCTCATACGGCATTTTTCAACACATTTGCGAGGAAAAGTCTTTTTCATTAGATTACAATTGTATAGGCTTCCTTAGTTATTCTCTTTAGCTATTGATGGCAACAGGTTTTTACTCACATATTGTACATAGCCAAGAAGTGGCGTCATTTCTATTTATCACTTTTCTATTCACCACGAGTCAACATTTTTGATAATAACCGAACACGCATTAACAATGTTTACAAATATTTGTGAAGGTGCCACTTGGATGAAATCTCTAAACAAACGTTATCTTTATTAGTTCATGTGTAATGTTAGCAAATGTGAATAGTTTTACTAAATTAAACGTTTCTATGTCATATCCAAAAAGAAATAGTCAATTAGTAAAAAGGATTTAATTTGTTTAGTAGAGTAAGAATCCATTTGCTGAGAATTAAAAAAAACCTGTACATTCTGTACAACCCGGTTAGTTTAAGAATGCACCGTGTCCATGCATACATCTTGCTGCGAGGTGCCAACGTGACTTAATCGGGATATAACCATAAAACACGAGTGTCGTAATGTTATAAAACACGCGTGTTTAATACCCAGGATTATGAGCTTAAAAGCGACATAATAAGAGGTAAGTTACGAGCAAATGTGTTGAAAAATACGTTTGTAATTTGATTTGACAAACATGTAATTAACAAATGATAATTTGACATTAAACATTTCGTAAATGTGTTGAATGATAAAATGTAATTTATAACTTTTCCATTTGACCACATAACTGTTTCGTTTGCCTAATCTCTCAGTACGCAAATTGTGGTTCGATAGAAATAAAAAGAACTAAAAGATGAAGTTTATTATTTCAGTAACCTAACGCACTTAACAATTAAATAGTTTTCATATATTTTTCTTGCTCCTTGCCATTTCCTTTGCCATGATTCATAGCAGTGTATAGACGGCATTACTTACAACCTAACGAAGTTTCCTAAGTATATTTGCTTAGAGGCTTCCGAAATATGCATACTTATTCGATACCCGTAAGTTTCTTGGTGTTAAAAATAAATGATATAAGTACTATGATTGCACTTTGCTAGGTTTTTAACAACTTCTTTCCTTGGCAACTCTTGACTTGAAGTCCCACTCGGTACTTTACATACCGATCAACTAACCCCTCACTTTTTAACCGACTTCAAGAAAAAGGAGGAGGTTCTCAATTCGGCTGTTTTTTATTTTCATGATTTTTTTTAATGTTTTTTTACTCAGAACTCTGTCACTTATAAGCCGATTCGTACATATTTTTTTTGTTTGTAAGTAATGCCTCCGGTTTGGTCCCATTTTTTCAAAAATCCAGTTGGATCATGGGATCCATGAGGAATTGAGGGAACTCTTCAATTATATTAGGCACGCGTGTAGGAATTTTGGTATTTTCTATTATAATTCGTGTATTTACACCCGGAAATCATAAATTTGGTGGAGTGGAATTGATGATGAAGACCACAGATGACTTATGGAATTCCTCAATTACTTATGTACTAAAAAGTACGTCACCGATTTTGATAAGATTACGTTGAAATAGCAACTAATGAAGTGCTAAACGTGATCCTTGTGGAATTGACGGAAATCTTCAAATATTATCGGCCCACATTCAGCGATTCGGTTTTTTTCTCTAATAATCAACGCATTTGCTCTTGGAAGCACAAATGATGCAGTGACTACCTTGATCGATGATATAGTACTCCAACTAAACAGCAAAAAGAGAGTGGCAGGTTTATTCCTGGACCTAAGCTCTGCGTTTGATACCGTGGACCATGATGTTCTGCTCGCCAAATTGGAACATTATGGTGTTAGACGCACATTGTTAAAACTATTCCAGTCTTACCTTGCGAATAGGAGACAGTTCGTGGAAGTAAAGTGGGTTCAAGACAGCATAGAAAGTGTACACAGATCAAGGGTAGCCAGATTGGAAAGAGGTGTCCCACAAGGATCCATACTAGGTCCAATCTTCTTTATAATTTTTATTAATGATTTAGTTGCGTTCATGAGGACCTCGGCGCCAAACGCTAAACTTGTGATTTTTGCTGATGACACCAACGCCATCATATCAGCAGAGAACATGATGCAGCTGAATGATAGAGTCAATCACGCTCTGAATTCCCTTAATTCCTGGTTCAGCACAAATAATTTGAAACTGAACTGTTCCAAGACCAATGCTCTACTCTTTAAAACCACCTCGAGACACAATGACAGTCTGCAAATTTCATCTAATGGTGTGAACATCAACCAAGTAGATTCAGTTAAATTTCTCGGGGTCTGGATAGACTCGAGTCTGAACTGGAAGGACGAACTGTCCTCGCTAGTAAAGTCCATTAGCTCGTCCTGCTATGCACTAAGATGTCTAAGAGAAGAGGTCACCATGTCACAGCTCAAAATGATTTATTACGCTTTGGTTGAATCCAAAATAAGGTACAGCATCAAGTTCTGGGGTAATAGTTATCGCTACAACATCCAATCTGCATTTGTGAGCCAGAAAAGAGCAGTCCGAACCATGGCCAGAATACCCCAGATAACTTCTTGCAGACCTTATTTTTTGGAGTATGGAATCCTTACTGTTCCTGGTTTATATGTCCTTATAGTTCTCAGCGATTTGATAAAAAACCTGAATAATATTGAAACATTAGAAGAGAGACATAAACGCCTATCAACCAGAAGGATGGACCTACCACAAACAATAAACAGCAAACTAAATATTGTCAAGCACTCCTCGGGCTATCAGGCAATTGCGCTCTTTAATAAGTTACCTGTTGAGTTAAAGTCCATTACGAGTTTAAATATGTTTAAAAGGAATCTAAAGGGTTTTTTGCTGAGGAAGTGTCTCTATTCGGTAGACGAACTTACCTTATCAAAATGATGTAACAGTAGTCGAGTAGGTAGTATATTTGTTACAGTTATTTAGTATAGTATCATTATATTGTTATTTCTCCGATGAAATTGTTATGTAAAATAATATTTGACATCAGAAAATTTAATTATTGCTTGAATTTAGTGAAATTGACATGTATCTAATTTACACATTCTACTTGTATTATAATTTTTTATTTTAAGGTTAAGTATTACTATATTTTCTCGTGTTGTCCTAGTTTCGTATTGTAATATATTTGACATACTTGAAATAAATAATATAAAGGGTTAATGTTATATTGTAATGTAAGTAATCATAACATGTATAATTTTTTGAATTTTGTCGACTATTAAATTTTAATCAAATGGTGTATGCATACATAGAATCACTATAATAATTGTAACTGTTTCTTCGCTAATAATCATTCAAACACAATGTACATTGTTCAATGAATAAATGACTTATGACTTATGACTTATGGAAATCAGTTCATGTGGAAAATTGGAAAATAAATGTGGAAATGCTCTCGTGGCTTCGCGGAATACTAAATTGAAGTCGGTTAAAGAAGAAAGTAAAGAAGTCGGCTTTGTTTTTAAAGTACATGATTAAGGCAAGTAAAGAAACAGTAAAATGTTGGCTAGGACTAGATAAACAATATGAAATTTCGTTGTTATAATTGTCAAATTTATTGGTCGAATTAATATTTTATCTACGGACCAATGAGTCCATCAATCATTATGTTGTCAAATACTTAGTACTTTTACTAATGATTTAATAGCTCTCTTTATCAACTCCTTCCCTCTGTACATACACTTCGTAAGTATAATCAACACCAAGCCATTAACTCTGCTTGCTTCGGCAAAGCTTAAATAAATCTATAGCCTTAGTTCCATTACTTCTATTGCGTTTGAACAATTCGTTATTTGGGTTAAGTTCCGACACTTTGGCAGCAAAACTTTGTCAAATTACTTTTATTAGTTAAGTAGGTGCTCCCAAAAACATTCCGGAACATTTTCGTTCCAAAAAAAAGGTGCGGTCATACTAAGTGGGTGGTATCACACTGTGTGCACTGGCTTGAATTGAACAGGTGCATCTGAAGTAAATAGTGTATACAATATTCGATGTTAGCAAACAGTTAATAGTAATTGCCTAAGTTATCGTTCTTAAACTCTTAGGTTTGCGTTACGAGGCAATGAGTCTGTGTCAGAATAAAGAGTTTTTATGCATCAGTAATTTCCGTGACGCAGGTGTATCTAGTCTGCCCTAGATTTAAAATAATTTCTAATAAGGAAGATGCTTGAGTGTTTAATATTTCAAGGGAGGCATATTGGCTTTGAACAGAACTTTTCGTATTAGTCTTGTCATTCTGTCAATTCCAAGCGTGCATTAAATTGGATTGCTATGAATATACCTACAATTTTGCCCACCCAGCTCTCGCCGCCAGACTAGGCAAAGGCGCTTTGTGGCTAAAAGTTGATTTACAGCGACGTTTTTCATTAAAAAAATGTGTAAAATTTCTCTCAACGCTTGGTGTTTAAAAAGTTGACGAAGCCCAAAAATAGGTCTTTGAATATGTTATATCCCGGCTACCGAATTTTATGATTTGTTTCATGCTCAAGTGATCATTCTCATTACCTACTGATACTTACTACGAGTATGAAAACATAAAACGGCTTGCAAAGTTGTTGCTTTAAGACACCATTTGGATTAATATTTAGTAAGACAGGTAGGTAATTAACTCAAAATTATCAACGAAACTGTACGCTTTCTGTACGTTAAATAATGTTAGCTTATAACTTGGCGTTGGTGTGCAGGAACTCGACCTTTTAGAGAAGCTGTGACGGGACTTGGTGCAGACAAAGTTGACATGACTTACCTTTAACCGTCCTCCAGGGAATGTGTAGTTAGTGAAAGGAGGCACTCGCTTGCGTACTGAAGCAGCTTCGCCTCGGAGCGCAGGAACTCGACCTTGTAGAGGAGCTGCGGTGGGACTTGGTGCCGATAAAGCAGACATGACCTACATTTAACCATCCTCCAGGGAACGTGTAGTTAGTGAAAGGAGGCACTCGCTTCCGGACGTACTGGAGCAGCTTCGCCTCGGAGCGCAGGAACTCGACCTTGTAGAGGAGCTGCGGTGGGACTTGGTGCCGACAAAGCAGACATGACCTACATTTAACCGTCCTCCAGGGAACGTGTAGTTAGTGAAAGGAGGCACTCGCTCGCGGACGTACTGGAGCAGCTTCGCCTCGGCGCGCAGGAACTCGACCTTGTAGAGGAGCTGCGGTGGGACTTGGTGCCGATAAAGCAGACATGACCTACATTTAACCGTCCTCCAGGGAACGTGTAGTTAGTGAAAGGAGACACTCGCTGGCGGACGTACTGGAGCAGCTTCGCCTCGGAGCGCAGGAACTCGACCTTGTAGAGGAGCTGCGGTGGGACTTGGTGCCGATAAAGCAGACATGACCTACATTTAACCGTCCTCCAGGGAACGTGTAGTTAGTGAAAGGAGGCACTCGCTCTCGGACGTACTGGAGCAGCTTCGCCTCGGAGCGCAGGAACTCGACCTTGTAGAGGAGCTGCGGTGGGAATTGGTGCCGACAAAGCAGACATAACCTACATTTAACCGTCCTCCTGGGAACGTGTAGTTAGTGAATGGAGGCACTCGCTCGCGGACGTACTGGAGCAGCTTCGCCTCGAAGCGCAGGAACTCGACCTTGTAGAGGAGCTGCGGTGGGACTTGGTGCCGACAAAGCAGACATAACCTACATTTAACCGTCCTCCAGGGAACGTGTAGTTAGTGAAAGGAGGCACTCGCTCGCGGACGTACTGGAGCAGCTTCGCCTCGGAGCGCACGAACTCGACCTTGTAGAGGAGCTGCGGTGGAACTTTGTGCCGACAAAACAGACATGACTTACATTTAACCGTCCTCCAGGGAACGTGTAGTAAGTGAAAAGAGGCACTCGCTCGCGGACGTACTGGAGCAGCTTCGCCTCGGAGCGCACGAACACGACCTTGTAGAGGAGCTGCGGTGGAACTTTGTGCCAACAAAACAGACATGACTTACATTTAACCGTCCTCCAGGGAACGTGTAGTTAGTGAAAGGAGGCACTCGCTCGCGGACGTACTTGAGCAGCTTCGCCTCGGAGCGCAGGAACTCGACCTTGTAGAGGAGCTGCGGTGGGACTTGGTGCCGATAAAGCAGACATGACCTACATTTAACCGTCCTCCAGGGAACGTGTAGTTAGTGAAAGGAGGCACTCGCTCGCGGACGTACTGGAGCAGCTTCGCCTCGGAGCGCAGGAACTCGACCTTGTAGAGAAGCTGCGGTGGGACTTGGTGCCGACAAAGCAGACATAACCTACATTTAACCGTCCTCCAGGGAACGTGTAGTTAGTGAAAGGAGGCACTCGCTCGCGGACGTACTGGAGCAGCTTCGCCTCGGAGCGCAGGAACTCGACCTTGTAGAGGAGCTGCGGTGGGACTTGGTGCCGACAAAGCAGACATAACCTACATTTAACCGTCCTCCTGGGAACGTGTAGTTAGTGAATGGAGGCACTCGCTCGCGGACGTACTGGAGCAGCTTCGCCTCGGAGCGCACGAACTCGACCTTGTAGAGGAGCTGCGGTGGAACTTTGTGCCAACAAAACAGACATGACTTACATTTAACCGTCCTCCAGGGAACGTGTAGTTAGTGAAAGGAGGCACTCGCTCGCGGACGTACTGGAGCAGCTTCGCCTCGGAGCGCAGGAACTCGACCTTGTAAAGGAGCTGCGGTGGGACTTGGTGCAAGCAGCGCATCGTGGCTGCGCCGCCGCGCGCCACCCAGCTTGGCGCTGTCAGCTTCACCTCCACGTCTGTGGCTTGACCGCTTCCTGGACATACGATACATAATTGTTACTAGCCCAGCTCAGTGATAAATACAAATACTACACATTTCAGCGACTGTCATAGTGAACGTTGGTTTTTGTCGCTTCCGTCACGTCGTAAATAGCTCAGCTGGCTCCACATCTGGATTTGTTTAGTTTTAGGTCAGTTACAGTCGTAGTACGTAATTCTACATGTTGATATATTTAGTTTACGCTTATTTTATTTATTCGCGTTCTTTGCCGGTTTTCTTTTCAGCAAAATATATTGTGTTTCTATGACTGTTGCCGATTTTCTTCTTTTGCCCCAGATAATGATTAAAAAAAAAATGTTGACCGACAAACGAGCGTGCATTTTTAGAGCGTATTTTTTATCCGACAAGAAATCGTGACAGATTTTTCCTGAATGTGTGTCCGATTGTTTGATCTAACTCCGCTTTAATTAATTTAATATCCATTAGGTATGCAATATCCTACCTACGAAGTAATTATAAATAGGAAGGCTGACTGGTTGAACGATGAATATGCCTTTATAGTGGATAAAAATACTTTTCTGTGATGTTTATGAAAACGCATGACGGTTCGTAGGTACTGTTTGTTTCTGTTAGTGTGGCTTACTTGGGTGTGTATTCAATTTAGCCGAAGGGAGCCCATAGTTGTGTACATAGTCCCTCTAACATACGAGCCGAACGTGTCGGGCGGTGTTTGCACCCAACTAGGGTTGCGAACAAATGGGATGCCGTTCAACTTTTTGATTGTTATACCGGAATACGTGTTAACATAAATTCCGGAGCAAACAAGGATAACAGGCTGGTCAGACAAAACAAAGCTTGACCCAAAGGCAGCCGACCCGAATTTTATAATACGCCGTATGTAACTTGCGATTCGGTACAGCTCAATTTTTGCAGCTATTTGAGCTTGGGTTTAGGGTGTTACCACACCAATGGTTCGTTATCGATCGATGGCATCCATCAATTGGTGTGTCAACACCCTTGCGTCTTAATCGTCACGCATAAGGTCGCCTCTCCATTAACAAGGTCTCTGACTTTGCGTAGACACGTAAACTCATCGTCAGAGATGTAAGTATGATACGTAGATATGTCAGTGTGTCAAATTGTTTGCCTTGCTTTGCAGATTTTGACAAATGAGGCCTTTTACATTCCACTGTTTTTAATTAAATCTTTTAATTTAGCTTGTTACTATTTCTTAATGTGTGAGTTTAACCTTTTTTATATGAACTAATTTAACACGACAACCATATTTTTTTGTGCCTACGTATAGGAGAATCCATACCTAGTTAATGATTACTTTTAGAACCCTATATTATGTGCCCATTACTTGGCGTTCATGTCTCTGTCTCTTAACACACGCATACATAAAGGGAGAGAGAGGAAGATCCGTGGACAAGGATTATTGAGCCGTACATTATAGATCCCTTCTTTATTGTCAGTTTTAACCCCCAACGCTCGTGATGAATGACGAAGGTTTGGTTTGGTACTGCAGCAACTACCGATAAGTCAGGTGGAACTATAAAATCTCACGTCGGGTCTTGGTTTCAAATCCCGGATTTATTTGTGTGATGTTCATGCTCATCATATTTGTTTCTGAGTCTCGCATGTTTTCTACGTTAATATTTATTTTAAATGTATTTCTTACAAGTTACCGTCGCGTATTACCCATATCATAATACTTATTGATCTTTGTAGTGGGCTAGTTCAATTTGTTTATTTATCCCATAACATTTTTTTATTTTCTAAAGTATATACAAGATGATAACTAACATTAACTAAATTAAATGAAAACTAAGTTAAGTCTATAAAAGGCCCTCGAGGCACTCCAACCATTTTTATTTATTTATTACTATAGTGCCATCTCACCTAACCGTTGTCAATTAGCGGCACGTTGCACAGTTGGCCGAACATTGGTATGATTACACACAAAAAATTATACTTACACATTAAAATTTTAAATGTTGATATATTAATAATTAACGCCAATTTTTTTTAGGGTTCCGTACCCAAAGGGTAATAGTTTACTTTAAAAACAAAGTTTTAACCAACTTCAATTTAGTACTCCGCCAAGCCACGAGAACATTTCCACATTTCTTTTCCAACTGATTTCCGAGAGCAAATGCGTTGATTATTAGAGAAAAAAGCCGAATAGCTGTAATGTGGGCCGACAATATTTGAGGACTTCCGTCGATTCCCCAAGATTTGGCACTTCATTAGTTCCTATTTAAACGGAATCTTGTCAGAATCTGTGACGTACATGTGTACTTTTAAGTACTTACATAATTGAGGAATTCCATAAGTCATCTGTGGTCTTCATCATCAATTCCACTCCACCAAATTTATGATTTCCGGGTGTAAATACACTAGTCAAAACCGAAAATACCAAAATCACTACACGCGTGCCTAATATAATTGAGAAGTTCCCTCAATTCCTCATGGATCCCATTATCCAATTGAATTTTTGAAAAAAAAATGGTACCCACCTGGGAGCATATACTTACAACCAAAAAATAATTACGAATCGGCTCATCAATGACGGAGTTCTGAGGTAACAAACATTGACAACCTCCTCCTTTTTTTTGAAGTCGGTTAAAAACGGGACCCTATTACTAAGGATCCGCTGTCCGTCCGTCCATCTGTCCGTCTGTCACCACGCTGTATCTGATGAACCTTGATATTTAGACAGTTGAAATTTTCACAGCTGATGTATTTTTGTTGCCGCTAAGGTCGACTGGGGTGAGGTTACTTTAGGAAAAAATGGGGTTACTTTGATCATTTAGAATGAAGTATAAAAATAGATCTATTTGAAATTAAGAAGACTTTAATCTAGTAAACAGCAATATAGAATACTAATATATATTCACTGCCACAGTTCATCCACACGTGAACACAATGATTTCGGAGTAAAACCTATTTGATCAAAGTCGCCCTCCGAATCAAAGTACTCCACCCCATTCCACGTATAATAACAATTATTTTAGGGGGCTCCCATACAACAAACGTGATTTTTTTGCCGTTTTTATAGGTAATGGTACGGAACCCTTCGTGCGCGAATCCGACTCGCACTTGGCCGGTTTTTTAATGAGGTAAAGTACTAATTGACGTTAGTTGTAAATGTAACTATTATAATATAACCAAGTTTTAATCATTAGTGTTTCTCGGAATATTAAACAATGAATAAGTCAGCTAAATTACATATTAACGACATAATTGATATTAATGATTTAATATATACCATGCTGACGTGAAGTAGTTCAGCTGGCCGCTTGCATAATTAGGTAGTTAGGTGGGTAGATAAAAATGTATTTATTTGTATAAGAAAATGACGGTTGATAAGTTCTTCAAAAAGTTACGTAGAGGGGTAATCTCTGGTTTGGCAATTCTGTCAAAGCTTTCGTAGAGTGCTGAAGACCATTCCTTCATTACTAGGTACTCATATCGATGTATCGCTGGAAAAGTAACCGGCATTTTGTTTTTATTACTATTGATTGATTGGCTGTTCAAAATCAATATCTGAGGGTCTATGCGGTCCTCAAATAATCATCGTCAAATTGAAAAAAAGGCTTCGTTAACTTGTTAATTTTGCGTTTCAAACACAAATCCGAGGTCAGTATTCGAAATGGTAATTAGATTTTCTTTATTAATCCTTCGAATGCCGTCAAAATCGATATTACAGCTAATTAAATTAGAGGTATTTGGAGTGTGTTTCAATTCGGAATAGTGACCGCCGTTTTGAACTATTTTGTTAATCAGCTGTTTTCGTCAAAATCGGTCTTAACACTTTCGCGACCAAGAATCGCTACGCGCTACGCTCGTAGCCGATCCTGTGCACAGAACTGTCTACATTAGAGAGCTCAGCTAATCTTCTTCTTTTTGTACGATCACTAACTTGATTAAAATCTTTTCGCGGTCGGCCAGGGCCTCGTGAAGTGGACGTAGAGGGATTGACAACGTCGTCCTGCTGTTGCAAAATGGGTTGCTCGATACTTCGTTTTACATCAACGTATTCTATTTCAATAAGCCAGTCTGAATATTTTTCTAATAATTTTGACTTTGTACGATACACTTTTGCCCAGTAATGTGAAATAAGTTTACATATATTGCGTATTCCAGTACTTAATGTCTCTAGTTCGATATTTTCGATTTGATCTGAAAGTCGTGAAGTTTCAGTCAAAGTACTAAGTACTTGTTGAAACTTTTCGCTTTCTTTTCCCTTCTTAGAATGCCAAATATCGAAAATACTAAGCCTCGAAATGGAACACCTAAAAAAGTACCTAAAAACAAAAAAGTTTTTTTTTACTAAAAACACTTAATTTGACTTATATACTTCGATAGCTCTGTAATCAGAGAAGATGCAAACTGATGCAGATGAAATTCATAGGAGTAATTAAGGATATTTCAGACTTTAAGATGGTATATATGTGATGCATTGCATAGCATTGCAATTTTTTGTAAGTCTAAGTAAAGTCATACTTCTGAAAAAATTGACGAGACAAAAGACCTCTCGAAAAAAAATCATGAATAATATAAACAAACATTGTATATATATAAAACATGTCAATAAATAAAGTACATACCATGGTCTTCCACGTCCATGTTAACAATACGTGGATACACGCGGTTAATAATAATAACACCCAATAACAAAGTGATTAAGTTGCGGCAACGAAAATGCACTGATAATTAGGGTCGTGATGCGTTCACTTTCGTTGCACAAAAGTAAATGATAATTAATTAGAAATACTTGGCTATTTATTGAATTTAGTAGCTTGTCTAATAGTGAATCACTTTACATACCTTTCAGACCGAGATGCGATCACGATATTTTTGGAAATATGGCCTAGGCAGGAATCACAGTGGCTGTGGTTTCCTTCGTATGTAGCGGAAAGCGACTACGGCGTAGGCGGTTCCTGGTAGCGAAAATGTTAAAGGATCTAAGAGGACTCCAAATAAGAATCCTAGGACAAATAAATATGGCTGCCACTTTGAACTTCTTTGTTAATTATAATGACTACCAATAATGTGTTCATTTAATATGTATTTTCATGTATTACTGTACACTTATTATATACACACATTCACGCCTTTATTCCCAAAAGGGGTAGGCAAAACACATGAAACGTATGTTCCAGCGCCACTTTTAGCATAAATGTGGGTTTTTTTTAAATACTTATGGCAAGTAAAATAATTTTGTTTATTTTTTATCTGATTGGTGTCCAAAATCAATATCGAGGTTCCGAGAGGCCTCTAAGTAAGAATCAAAAAGAAACATAAACATGGTAAGAATGGTAAATGTATGTATCCGATCGCCCCCAGCGAAGAAGTTAAAATATTTGTCTCCCCTCTTACATCGCCTTGCAGGAATTTCGCAAGAGCTCAGCCTAGTAAATTAATAAACACTGTACTTTATTTGTCTTCACGTTGAAAGCCCACGTCGACTTCCATGAGTACTCACGAGATTGTCCCAATTATTGTGGTCCAGATTTTATCTGGATTTGTACACTTCTATCTGAAGTTTACCACTTACCTATATAGGAGAACTGGGAAGAGATCTCTTTTCTTTTGTCGTAAAATCATATAATGGGTACGAAATTTATATACATACATACATACATATACATACATACATTCACGCCTTTATCCCTAAAAGGGGTAGGCAGAGCACATGAAACTTGTGTTCCAGTGCCACTTAAATTTATATTTATACTAGCTGTTGCCCGCGACTTCGATAAACATCTTAACAATCATCAACAGACGTTTTTGCTTAAACTATATATTTTTTCATAATGTATTAAAGAAAGCTACAATACTGGAATTGTTTGCCTAAATCCGTCCAGTAGTTTTACTCACGCTATTCCGGGCTACCTGCATAGTTTTGAAAGCAAACTTATCTAATGCTAAAAAACGTAGAACTTTCCATCTCCATCCGCCGTCCCCATTGAACGGTGTTAGAGAATAAATTATTTTGATTATCCAAAATAAACTTTTTAAATTAACTAAATAATCAGTAGGTTAAATGAAACATTACCTTCTTTTCGGTTCTGGGAGCATCGCAGTTCTAACCTTCCCTAACCTAGATTTCTGGTAGCTTTTTGGTTGTGTATGGGTTGTAGTTCTAACTTAACCTAACCTTCTTTTCTGCTAGCAGTCGGATTATGTATTTTGACTAATAAATGGCTTACCATATAGTATATGTATGACTTTAGAACATACTTCCAACCCTTATTTAACCTCCTTAGAGGATGAATTTTAAGAAACACTGTATTCAGTTTCCTAGTCTTTAACCGAAGTTACAGATCCCTTACTTTAAAATTGCCTTGTTCCCCGTAGAATCATCCAATTCCTTTTAGCCCATTCAGGAGATGAATGTTTTAACCCCCTTATGGAATCAATTTCAAACAGTCTAAAACAGAAATTACAAATCTCTTAATTTAAAAATGTGTTGCTCTTCATACAAACTTTGAACCCCCTTTAACACTAATAGGGCTAGAATTTCGAAAAACTGAAATCACTTTAGTACGTCACTTTACGACGTACTGTCCGTGAACGTGTTAACATACAGGCTAAGATCGAAGTTACAAATCTCTTACTATAACTTTTTCTTAGTCTCTATATAAATCTTGAATCTCGTTTTGACCCCCTTAGGGGTAGAATTTTTCCAAAATGCGGAGAGAACTTTTTTTTATTCTGATAATAAATCTTTATACAACGTTTTAGGTCTCCAGCTCAAAAAATATTGTTTCTCATCCACACCTTGCACCCCTTTTAACCTCCTTAGGGATGGAATATTCTAAAACAATGCAAATACTTTTCTTGTATTTCAATAAGTAATCTTTCTACAAAGTTTCAAATATCTAGCTCAAAAAAAAAGTGTTTCCCATACATACCTTGCACCCCTTTTTAACCCCCTTAGAGATGGGATATTCTAAAACGCTGAAAGTGCATTTTTGTATTCAAATAAGTAATCTGTCTACAAAGTTTCAAGTCTCTAGCTAAAAAAAAACTTTCCCCCATACAAACCTTGCACACCCTTTTGACCCCCTGACGGGTAGAATTTTCCAAAACGCTGAACGTACTTTTTGTATTCTAATAAGTAATCTTTATACAAAGTATTTTTTTTAGTCCCTATATAAATTTTATAGTCTCTAACTAAAAAACAAAGTTCCCTCCATACAAACTTTGCACCCTTAATTAACCCCCTTAGGTGTTGATTTTTCCAAAACGCTTAAAGTTCTTTTTTGTATTTAAATAAGTAATCTGTCTTCAAAGTTTCAAGTTTCTAGCTAAAAGGAAAAGGTTCCTCATACAAACTTTGCACCCCTATTTAACCCCCTTATGAGTGGAATTTACTCAACGCTGACAGTTCTTTTTTGTTTTCTAATAAATAATGTTTCTACAAAGTTTCAAGTTTCTAGCTCAAAAAATAAAGTTCCCTCTATACAAACTTTGCACCCCTATATAACCCCCTTAGGGGTGGAATTTTCTAAAACAAAGAAAGGTCTTTTTTGTTTTCTAATAAGTAATCTTTCTACAAAGTTTCAAGTCTCTAGTTCAAAAAGTAATGTTTCCCCCATACAAACATTGCACCCCTATTTAAGCCCCTTAGGGGTAGAATTTTCTAAAACGCTGAAATTCCTTTTTTTGTATCTTAATACGTAATCTTCCTACAAAGTTTCAAGTCTCTAGTTCAAAAAATAATGTTTCCCCCATACAAACATTACACCCCTATTTAAACCCCTTAGGAGTGGAATTTTCTAAAACGTTGAAAGTACTTTTTTGTATCTTTATAAGTAATCTTCCTACAAAGTTTCAAGTCTCTAGTTCAAAAAAATAATATTTCCCCCATACAAACATTGCACCCCTATTTAACCTCCTTAGGGGTGGAATTTTCTAAAACGCTAAAATTTCTTTTTTTGTATCTTAATACATAATCTTCCTACAAAGTTTCAAGTCTCTAGTTCAAAAAAATATGTTTCCCCCATACAAACATTGCACCCCTATTTAACCCGCTTAGGGATGGAATTTTCTAAAACACTCAAAGTACTTTTTTGTATTTTAATAAGTAATCTTCCTACAAAGTTTCAAGTCTCTAGTTCAAAAAATAATGTTTCCCCCATACAAACATTACACCCCTATTTAACCCCCTTAGGGGTGGAATTTTCTAAAACATTGAAAGTACTTTTTTGTATCTTTATAAGTAATCTTCCTACAAAGTTTCAAGTCTCTAGTTCAAAAAATAATATTTCCCCCATACAAACATTGCACCCCTATTTAACCTCCTTAGGGGTGGAATTTTCTAAAACGCTGAAATTCCTTTTTTGTATCTTAATACATAATCTTCCTACAAAGTTTCAAGTCTCTAGTTCAAAAAAATATGTTTCCCCCATACAAACATTGCACCCCTATTTAACCCGCTTAGGGATGGAATTTTCTAAAACACTCAAAGTACTTTTTTGTATTTTAATAAGTAATCTTCCTACAAAGTTTCAAGTCTCTAGTTCAAAAAATAATGTTTCCCCCATACAAACTTTGCACCACTGTTTAACCCCCTTAGGGATGGAATTTCCAAAAATCCCGTCTTATCCCTTGGCTTCGTCATAAACGGAAGTCCTGGTGTAAATTTCAAGATTCTAGTCTCAGTAGTTTCGGCTGTGCGTTGATGGTAGATCAGGACTTCTTCTTTTATATATTTAGATTATTATTCCAAAAACAAACATAATCGTTGCCCGACGACGTAAATTGCCGCAATAAAAATGTCGGGGATCGTAAAACGGGTAATGTGGAATCTCATTACACTAACGATTTCATCAAGCATGCATTTGGCCAATAGGCAACATTTTTGGTGGGATATTTCATTTCAGGTAGCAACGAAAATTAAAAATGTTAAACGGGGTGAGTAAGGTAACCAAAGCCCCAGAGCATGTGCTAATGTAAGAGTACAGCATATGCTATTTTCTTTGTTGACACAATGAATCCTCAAATCACTAAGGGGTTGGCAACGCGTATTGTAATTCCCCTGGAGTACAAGCGTTCACAGGTTACGGTTTCTGCTTTCAGGAACAGGACACTTATTTGGCACGATAGTGGTACCTATTAAGGCTTGTATACCCGCTAAAGTCCTTGAGCGTATGGGCGGAGCCTCGACCCTCTCCCCGCGCAAGTCGCACAACCCGCTGTCGTTTATTAAGCGTTACATAGATTAAGTTACAGACGCGTCATCGCGCATCGTTACCAATCCAAGGGCGGACGTGGGTGGGTGACATTCGTCATGCTTAATTAAAAAGGTGATATTTGTCATACATAAATTACATAATTGATTAAGTTCAAAAATTATGTCCCTACTATTATAATACTATTTACCTACTTACGATTAGTGTAGTTCCGTCAGCACGGCTAGCACGAGCCGGCCGCGACATACACTCGATTTTTCTCACACTATCGGTCTCTCTCTTATTAGAACATTAGGAAAGAGAGGTATAGTGTGAGAAAAATCGAGAGTATGTCGCGGCCGTCTCGTGCTAGCCGTGCTAGTGAAAACGAAATTCGTTCGAATAACTCTCATTGTCGCTCGAACTAGCAAGCGCGACAGAGAGGGAGATACACGAACGAAGTTCGGTTTCCTTTCGCGGTAGGCCCTCAGCACGCCTAGCACTAGACGGCCGCGACATACTTTCGATTTTTCTCGCACTATACCTCTGTTACTAAATATTCTAATAAGAGAGAGACGGATAGGGCGAAAAAATGTAAAGGTAATAATAATAATCCATACCTACTGTTGCCCTTAGGCCATTTTTTAATGTCGCTATTAATAGGGGCCCATCTAGCAGTTAGCGAGTCACCGTCTGCCAGAGATAAAATGTGAAACAGTTTTATTGGGCAGGCGTCCGATGTTTCATCCTATTGGATGAAACATCGGACCCAGCTACTAGTCCAACATTTTCACCCAATAACCCGTTTTATTTAGATTCCATCAACTAGCAATAGACTCTTACACCCCAGCGGGTGCTGTTTCTGTGTGCGTCCCATGACACGGGCAGAGACAGCATCCGCTTGGTGTACTCCTTGCATTTCATTAAATTGTCAAAAGGGCCTCTACGTGTTGGCTCAGAGTTCCACGCACGCCTCCCAAAGGTCCGGGACATCATTGTCCCGTGAGCGGGAAAGACATATAATCCATACTATCCATACTTCCATATCCATACTCCATACTAATATTATAAATGCGAAAGTGTATCTGTATATCCGTTACCTTTTGTGTAAGTGTAAGGTTGCTAAGTTTTAAACTAATTTTCGGTATATTTATTACGTTCTACTTCCTTGATTTGATGATGATGGCGTATACAGTCAGCATCAGATAGTTAGTAGCATCCAAAGTAGCCAAATATATCGTAACACATTCCTAACTCCTACTTATAGTAACAAAGACTATTTCGATGAATGTACGTTCCGATATATTTGGCTAACTTGGCTGCTACTAACTATATTATGCTGACTGTACAGAAATCGGCCTCGGGTAAATATAAACTTATAGATTAGTTGTACGTTAACCATACTTTGTTTCATATCAAATAATAACTCTGTATCGAACTTGGAGCTGGCATGCAACCCATAGGTAGGTACTTACAATATTTGCCAAGCCCACAATACGAGCAGATAAAACAATATTGTTTCTATAATTGTTC
The DNA here is from genome assembly GCA_947049275.1 of Epinotia bilunana. Taxonomy (NCBI): domain Eukaryota; kingdom Metazoa; phylum Arthropoda; class Insecta; order Lepidoptera; family Tortricidae; genus Epinotia; species Epinotia bilunana. The sequence continues at coordinate 29,362,190 of OX346253.1, forward strand.
ATGCTCCTAAGCAATAGATATTGTAAATATATTTACTAATAAAATGTCTGGTTTTAGCGATTTCCCAATTTTGATACTGTTTAGATATTTGATACTTTGATAGAATAGGTATTTACTTGTGTATTCTTTTTCCTCTTCTCTTGTACAATTTCTTGATATTACGTATTTTCCTCCTGCGTTTATTTAACCCCAAAGACCCAAAATAATTATTGAAAAATTTGTGAGACCTAAGCTAAGACGTACTGACTCTAGTATCGTAAGTTTGTATGTTACTAACAATCTATGGGCAAACTGGCCTGAAATAAAGAATTTATTATTATTATTATTTCCCATCTTGAACTAAAAACAAAATCTAAACTATACCTACGTAAATGTTAATTAGGTACAAACGCCAACACAGTTAACTGACCATCCTGTATTTATACAAGAACCTTATTACAATGCACATAAAGTGCACGGATGGTCAGTCAGCTGTCTTGTCTATAGTACCTACTACTTTAAAAACCACGAAATAGATTGTCCACTCTATGCAACAAAATTATCTGTCACTAAAAACTAAACTATACGCAAATGTTTATTAGTTACCTACTATACGAATCACAAAACGGATTGTCCACTCTATGCAACAAATATAGTCCACAATTTCCACAAATATTTAAAAAATTCGGCGTAGCGCAAATTGACACAGGTCCGTCATGCAACGTGTCTCGTCCCGCACTGACCGTATGGACGAAAACAGGGAGGCGTAGGATCTTTGGCGGAATATTTCAGAAAACGAGATAAATTTTTAAGAAAATTAAGAAAGTAAGAAAATGATGCTCTTGTTCATTATTGTATGAAGAAAGTTATAAATTTTCATATTATTCTGATAAAAAATGGAGCAGTAAAATGGTTACAAGTGAAAAAATAGGGGTGACTTTAGATTTCTTTTTCTCTAATTTTTATTGTTAAAATGGATTTCTACGAAAACTATGACCCGTCGCATATCTTGCAGATTATGATATATTTTTTCCGACACCAAAAATGTTACGTTATAATGTATAAAACGGTTACAAAACAACTCATTTTCACGAAAATTTCGAATCTTAAAATAAACTTTACGTTAAAATACATAAAAATACTAGAAGTGCTTGCTGCTTCTAAAAAACTACCTTAATTGACCTACTTATACCGTTCGTTATAATTAAATGTTATTTAAACCATTATATCACAGGCCAGACAGATAATCCATTTTTCCAAGTAAAACTAAACCTTAACAGCCAATATTGGAACCAATCTAGTTTTCCAACTGAGAGTAAATACAATAATTAAAGCACTCGGAACCAGAGTCAAGTTTCCTCCTCGTAGTGTTTGCGTAGCGCCGATTAGATTCCGGTCGCCATTGTGTGGGACACGCCAACAAGACCGATGCCCACGATGGACAAGGCGGTTAATCTGAAGCATCTTGTATGGCAATATGATTTCAATGTGATTCGCGCTACTTCTGACACGTTAGGGCGCGTCAACGACCGGCTATCACAAGACGGCGCGCGAGCTCTCTCGATTTTTCTCGCACTATCCGTTTTTCTCTTATTATTAGAAAACTTAGAATCAGTGCGAGAAAAATCGAGAGAGCTCGCTCGCCGACTTGTCATAGCCGTGCTGGTCGATTGCTTAACGCTTCTTACGTTTTTGTATGGGAAAATGAAAGTTGAGTTTATGTGTTAGTACCTACTTTACCACAAAAGCATAAATTACTTGTAGCGATTCACCGTGTCGCATTTCACCGCGATCGTGTTTTTAATTTTCGCTTTGTATCTCATTGTGTGTGTACTGTGCAGGTCTGTGCCCTGTCCTTATAAAAAATCTCTCCCGTCTGAACTAACGATAAAATAGAAAGATTTTTATTGATTGATAAAAGGTTTTTTTGATAAAATTACTGATATAATTACTGACAAAATAATAAAAATAATTGAAATTAGTATAGATACTACACGGAAAATAAGATGCTGCAAATTAAGTATAGTAATGTAAAAGCCACGCGATTTTTTTTTTCAGGTATAAAACTCTATCGTGATTTTTTTCTGCCGCGGTGAGGGACGCGGTGAATCCCTACAAGTAATTTAAGCTGTTGTGGTTAAGTACTAAAAAATGCTTAAGTTGTCCTGACGTACGTTCAAAACGTTACGTTATCACCTCACAGTGAATGTCGCACAAGCTGTCTGGCGCTGTCTCCGCGGCCGCCGGCCATAGTCGCCTGAATGATCGCGCGTCGTATCGCACACCATTTCGCCTGTGCCTAAGCATGGCACTCAATCGAGCGCGCAAAACTTATTGAAATGAAATTGGAATACGTATAACTCAGATTGCTCCTAAGGTTTACGGTATAATGTAAAATTTCATTCTACGTGCGGGAAATCTTGAGTAATTTATGCTATCCGTGAAGTTTACTCGACTTTCATTTCAGAACAGAACACAAACAGAAACAAGTAAAAAAATACTTAGAAGCGATTTACATATCAAAATATTTCGTAGAAGGCTACATGTTCAATAAAAGATTAAGAGAGGCAACAGAGCCATTCTAAATCTCCGATAGCAAACGACTATTATTCAGATTGAGCGCTTAATAAATTATCAGACAAAGATCAAGCCACCGCAATCCGTAGGGTTGTCGGTGTTTAGAAAACGGATAAAGCTTTTCAAGTACTGTCTGTAAGTACACAAATGAAAACTATTTGTAAGGCCTCCGAAATCCGCCTTCGTGACTCAGTGGAATTGTGTATTGTCTACGACATCCTTTTTCTTCCTGTAAAATAGGTGTGTGAAAGTAACGGCATATTTTTTCCGAGCTCTGGAAAAAAGTAAACTAAATGTTTAGATGGATACGATACTATACGTAAACATTTTTTACTATGAGTTAGTGTACAGTCTTTCTTGTAAACATATCCATAGTAGCAAGACCTTTTAAGGCCTAGTTTTGCCACTGGAGCCAAAACCCATATTTTTTGGCCCGGCATAATTGGAATACGTGCTTTTTTTAGCAGCATGCGGCAGAAGTTTTCTATTTCATTGTTCTAGCCTGACTAAAATGAAAACGTAGCAAAAGCTCACTTGTTGATCTAAATAAGTTAATGCCAATGCCGCCTGTCACACATTTTACGAATATGTTATTTCAGAACGCTCCCAATAACTGCTCAATTCGAAGCCGCTCAACTTTGCCGGTCCTGTTGTTAAGAAGTGGGCCACTTTCATGAAATATACTGTAAAATTATACAATATATCTGAATATACCGTAGGTATTCTGATTGACTTTTAATATCTGGTCGGCTGTTTGCCCTGGATATCAACGTTATGACACTAGCAACGTAAGTATGGTGTATTGGAAAAAAATATTGTCTTAAACGTACTGCATAACTGTGTGTTTGCGCCTATACAGCCTTTTCTGCTGCAGAAGGTAATCCATACCTTAAGTTCTCATGAAATTATCCTATACTTACTGGAAACTTCAATTCAAAAATACTAGGCACATACTTGTCCCAGTACTTATGAGAATATTCCGCAATATATTGAGGGTCAACCATTTTCATATTAAGTGAAAGTATATAATTTGCATATTTATTTCACATTTTTCTATTTGAATGAAATAAACATTATCTTCGTACAACTGCTACATTTCACGTAAATGCGTATTATTATTAAATGTAACTATTGCAACCCTATTACATAAAGTGTAATACATTTCTTCCGCACACATGGTATCGGGGTCGCGTGAAATGGCCCGCGGTCCGCGCGTGCCGTGCAACTGACACATCGGTATATACGTATTGCAAGCTTTGTCCTCCACGCCTGTTCCATTTGATAAGTGAATGCAATTATTGAGTTAGCTCTCTTCTAATATGCTATTGAGTCCACCCTCGGAACAATGAAGGCTGGAGTTCGCATTGTTTGCAATAACTTCTTCTGTTCGCGAATGAGTTTGCATGCTGTTTGGTTGGAATCTCAAATCGATTTATCTCGTAAATGGTATGAAATGCTTCTGAGAGTGTCTTCTTTATTTTGTATATGGTCTGGCAATGCTAACCCAAGACAATATAATTCAGTTGACTCTCGCTGTGCTATGTCATCTGGTTTATGGTTCCACCATCATCATGGTGGAACTAGTTTTTGAGTTAGTGCAACTGGGGGGAATTACACAAAAGGGTCGGCGACGCGCTTGTGACTCCTCTGCTTACCAAGGCAGGCTGAATGCATGTTGGTCTCGGCCGTGGTATAATAAACCCATTGCCTGTCGAAATGCATCCAAAAGAGTCTCCGACATTAGAAGACTAGATAAGACTATATTTAATAGCTCTCTCTAAGTCTAGCTAGGTATACGCGTCGGTAATGAAAAAATCAAAACATTGTAAGAAAGTGAAGAATAAATCTGAACCTTTCATTTATTAACAAAAATAGGTTAGTAATAAAACATATTCTTTGTAAGGCGAGTTCCCGAAGGAGCCAAATTTATTCAAACCAGGCGATTTAGCCTTGAGATTTCGCTTTCGCTTTGAATGAAGTGTTGATCAGACTTAACGAAGTTTATTTTTCCGGCAATATTAAGTATTCTGTGGTTTTTTCATCAATTTACTTTCATTAAAGTCATACTTATGATACAATTTTCAATTGACACAAAGAATCAAGGTGCTATAGACCAATAATAGAAGTTTTAAGAACTATAATTAATTATATTGACGTCATTATAAATAAATCGTTGAATTTGCAATCGTGAAAATTGAACCAAATACAAATTTAATTTATTACGTCAGTTTTTGAGGTAAGTACAAAGTTAATATTAATCTCAAGTTATTCTATAATTATTCGAAATTTTCCAATATAATCGAGTTTATAGTAAACTAAGATCGTTTGAGCTGTGCGTGGTAGCGGAGCGGTGTGTGAGGAAAAAAACCATCAATATTTTTAACAGCCCTCACGCATTTTTTCCTGTTAGTGAATGTTACACTCGCACGCCGCTCCGCTTCCTCGCACTGAATGGTGGATACTCACCGTAACAAGAGCTATAGTCTGTGACTTTAGTTTATTGTGGATATTCGGGACACCGTAATAGATTAGAGACCTTGTACCTACTTATAACAAAAATACCTGTGCAATTAAAACAATGCCAACTCAAGACCAGTTGCCAGAACAGCAAACCTTTCAGCTATAGAACAAACGACAGCCTTAAAAATGATTTCCCTAAATTGGTTCAGTATGATATGCACGAATTAATTTTATTGAAGTAACCAAAACACTTCTAATAATTTGACATTTCTAAATCTATACATAGGTACGTGTAATACAAAAAAGGTTGTAACTTTTCTTAAATTCATACTTGTAAGGTCTATTATCGACTTTCTTCTTTAAAAACTTGGCGACAAGCATTTGTTTAAAAATGGCTAAATCAGTTATTTTCATTTATTCATGTCATTGTTATCCCCATAGATGACCCAGACCTCGCTGTTACACATACACTTTAAAAATATTTTATAAAAATATTACGTGTTCTGTATTATTAACTAAGTCTTGTTTATAAGATTTACATAATTAATTTAAAAAAATTATAAAAGATTTTTTTTAGTTCATTTTGGAGCAAAACTCACTCTATATTGTCGGTAATGAAATGAAGATATTTGTTGAGACCTTACAGAAGTTTCTTACTTTGATGTATTTGATGTGTTACAAGTACAACGTAACTTTCTTAGACTCGTAGTAATTCATTTATGGGCAAAAGATACGGTCATAAAAATAAAACACCAATATAACGTGACTTGGGACCATTTGTGCGAGAACAAGGCGTAGCGTGGTTATGTCTGTCACTGACTCGCTGAGTCACCTTGCACAAATACTTTTAGCAAATTGTAATTTACTTACTGTTATTTGCGAAAAAAAGTTTTTTTCATTCTATTCTATTCAAATAATATTAACATTCGGCAAACGTGTCGTGGCTGAAAGGGAACTAAATTATTAAGATTAGGTTGTGCTGCAGAGGAGTGCTTCAGCTTCATATTTAAAGTTTTGTACCCAGTTCGTCACAGTCTTCTTACATTTATGCTACAACAGTATAGGGGGAAGTCCCTTAACGCCGGACGGCACCTAGTGCCGGACACTCGTACTGTCTCGATAACAAGTAAAGGGGGCGCGGGGGGAAAAGGGTCCCTTTTACTTGTCCTTGAATCGCTCGCGTTATTGGTTATCGAGATGGTACGAGTGTCCAGCACTAGGTGCCGTCCGGCGTTAAGGGACTTCCCCTTAACTGTAAGAAGACTGTGGATATATATTGCTAGTTTACGAGCAGATAGCTTACAATACTGATACATAGCAAACTGAGATTTAAAAGCAGACCGGGCTACATTGTGTTTGCGCCTTCCAGTTAGTTAAGTAACAGTGGATCGTATGTTAAAGATTTATGTACTTACGAGAGTAATACATAACTTAGGCGACATAACGGTGTGGCTCTTTCACAGAAAATTATTCATTCTACTATGACACTGAGAAGTGTCATAGTAGAATGAATAATTTTCTGTTAGAAAGTAGTTCTGAGGTGTGATAGTTAAAGTTGGCTTGTTGGATATAGAAAGGGCTTAAAATACCTTACAACGGAGCTGATGAGGCAGCGGAGCCACACCGTTATGTCGCCTAAGTTATGGATTTTAAATTAGTATTTTATAATTGTATTTATGTATTATTTATGGTTCTGGTTACATATGCCTTAGATGCCTGAATTTAATGAATAATAATTATTAAAATATATAAACTTTTACAGGTTTTCTTTACCGCCTCTCTACTTCAATACATTTTTTTTTACTGCCCTTTTGTATAAATATTACTGAATATGACATTATCATCAATTTTATTTTATTTGACATAATATGAACATGTACATTTCAGAAATAAATTTTCTTCTTGACTTTTTATATAAATTACACGTTTAATCTATTTTGAAAAAATGAGTATTAGTCTGATTATTAAATATCAACGTGGTTCGCGCGCTGGCTTTCTTACGCTTTGACTTTTAAACGTTTCAGATCGAGCACGCGAATTATTTTGAAATTAAATCGGAATCCGAAACGAATATGCCAGATAGATCACCATTGCAATATAGATTGCAGTGGCAGGGTGAAAAACCACACCGGCACGAACTATGTGCTGAATACCTATTGAAGTGCATGACTACTGGGTAGACATAAATATACGATACCTAATTGATATTTGTTTCGATTGGGGTCATTCGTTATGCCGTACGGTTTATTATGCAATTTAAAATCCATCCATATCGTTGAGGACTAGTTTTAAATTAGATACACGTTTCCTTAAACAGGAATTAAAACTAGAACATTGATTTGGCTTGCATAAAAACACATCTCAATCTAACCTATGACTGTAGCTAATCCTTTTTAACCGACTTCAAAAAAAGGAGGAGGTTCTCAATTCGGTTGTTTTTTTTTTTTTTTTTTTCAATGTTTGTTACCTCAGAACTCCGTCATTGAAAGGCCGATTCGTAATTTTTTTTTTCGTTTGTAACTATATGCTTCCAGGTGGGTCCCATTTTTTTCAAATATTCAATTGGATGATCCATGAGGAATTGAGGGAACCCCTCAATTATATTAGGCACGCGTGTAGTGATTTTGGTATTTTCTATTATAACTCGTGTATTTACATCTGGAAATCATAAATTAGGTGGAGTGGAATTGATGATGAAGACCTCAGATGACTTATGGAATTCCTCAATTATGTACTTAAAACTACAAAAGTATATCACAGATTCTGATAAGATTCCGTTGAAATAGCAACTAATGAAGTGCCAAAGGTGATCCTTGTGGAATCGACGGAAGTCCTCAAATATTATTGGGTCACATACGGCGATTGGGTTTTTTTCTCTAATAATCAACGCATTTGTTTTCGGAAATCAGTTCATGTGGTAAATTGGAAAAGAAATGTGGAAATGTTCTCGTGGCTTGGCGGAGTACTAAATTGAAGTCGGTTAAAACTTTGTTTTTAAAGTAAATTATTTTATGATGTTTATGATTCGTCTTTTTGATATGGAGTTGCATCTAAGAAAAACATTGAAAGTCGTGACTACAGTTCGAGTTGAATTATGTAACTCGCCCGCAAGCGAAATCATATTTTTATTTCTACTAGCTAGCCAGATAGTCAGAGTGGCGTGGTTTAGGCGTCTTTCGGACTTGATGAGGCGAAATCAGATCACGTTACATATCAATGTCATTTGTGATATGAATTTGTAAGTTATAATTTAAGTTACTATCAGGCGACTTCCTGATTTGTGGGAAAGTGCGGAGGCGGTACAATAAGGTGTCAGTGCCAACTATCAAGCCAGTAGGTAGCGATTCGTCTTACTATTCCTACCTAGTGTCAGATAATGTTAGTCAAGCGATAAAATTACTTCGTTCTCACTCCAAGGTGTTAGCAGAAACTGATAAGTAATTTTACGTTTTTCTTGAAGTAAAATTAATAAAGTACCCTACATACAAGTACCTACTTATGTAATTATTTACTTATCTTATAAATGAAGTGTCGAGATGCGAGCACTTTGAAAGAGAATATTTTTATGCAAGTCTCAGAAGAGCTGTTTCAGACAGAAAGGAGCATCGTGGCAGATAAAGATTGACCTAATATAACTACATCCTGGGACGTATTCTGCAGTCCTTATCTATAACTATATAACAAAGATAGTAGCGTGAATGTAGTTATTTCACTTCTCATGAATAAATGAATAATAGGAACAATCTTACACAAATCGAACTAGCCCCATAATGTAATAAATTATATTTGTTTTAAAGGGTCTCTGCGCTGTTCGCTTCGGCCCCACGCATGCCTTCCAAAAGTCTGGGACCCCATGGTCCTGAGATATGGAAAACATACAAATAATAATAATAATAATAAACCATTTATTTCAGGCATCTAAGGCCCATAGTTACGAATATCTTAATTAAAGGCTAACAAACATACAATTATAAAATTAAAAACCGGCCAAGTGCGAGTCGGACTCGTGCATGGAGGGTTACGTACCGTACACGTTTGTTGTACGGGAGCCCCCCTTAAATATTTATTTTATTTTGTTTTTAGTATTTGTTGTTATAGCGGCAATAGAAATACATCATCTGAGAAAATTTCAACTGTCTAACTATCGCGGTTCTTGAGATACAGCCTGGTGACAGACAGACGGACGGACAGCGAAGTCTTAGTAATAGTGTCCCGTTTTTACCCTTTGGGTACGGAACCCTAAAAACGAACGGCCATATCACGACAGTATATAAAGATGGCAGTATTGATTTAAAATTATATTTTGTGAGTGATTTCTAACTGAGACACCCAAATGCCACATCATTCTTGCACGATTAGAACGTTAAAATCATTTCCTAGTGATGTGCCGTTGTCAATAACATAAAAAACTGGCACCAGCAAAGTTGCCCGGGTCTTCAACCTCTTCCTGGCAATGATTTGCGTTTTCTAATTTATGATCGATACTGATGTCGAAAATATCGTAATTTATATGTTTATCTTGAAGGTATTCATATCGTAATATCTTCTACATTAAATATATATCATTCTACGGAAGAAATATGATTCTCGACCCTTCCACTTAAGCTTTGCCTATTCTTTGAGCTACAAACATTGTTATGTTTGGCTGTCTCTGCAAAGTGGTTGTCATAGAACTAGGATTTAGCTGAAATATGTAAACAAAGTTCTTTGTCACGTCATATACTGAGACCGTAACCGAACAACATTATGCAAGAGGTAATTGTATTTGGGAATTGATACCCTTGCACCCCCTGGGACGACCGCCCGTACCTCCGCTGCATACAAATATTATTATACGGGGTGTTGACCTCTCTACGATTGTATAAAATCCCAGACTGTATACATACATTACAGAAATAGTTCTGATTGTAAATGCAGTGAGCACGCCACCTGCGGCCTTTGATTTATTGTATAATACCTACGTTTGGTAATAGCTCGCTATGTAGGTAGTTGACCGCTATGAGTGACCAATATCCATGAGATTTTCGATGAAAGTCTAACCCCTTGTATACAGTGTTTGTGTGTTGTAGTCTTTTAACGCATTAGGTATAGGTACTCAGAATCATCTAAAAAGTACACACTCGCTATTATTTGTGATTTTAACGCAGCTCGATGTATCTACCTACGCATCTTTAGGGTAGGTATGTATGGATTAAAAATCAAACCCGTGTAAGTAGTAAAATATAAGGGTAAGACGCGTCAGGCGCAAAAGTATTTGTGCGTCAGTGTATTTTCTAAGCTTCGGTGTGTTCGATCGTCGGATCTCTAAATGAAACTGACCTTCTCTTGTTAAACAAACGAGCAGTGTTATCCAGAACCGCCATAACCATGGTGGTAGCACCATCACCAACAGGTTCACTCTGTCATCACCACCCAATATCTGAATTAGTTACTGGCACTTAGCATTTTGTTTTCACTTGCGCTGTTTTGTCATCGCCGCGAATTCTGAAATCAAAATAAACACCAAATAAAATTGTGAACGGTTTTACACAATAGGCACGTTGACTGATAGTCAAATCAGCAACTTTTTTTGAAACGTGTAAAATATTGGTATGAAGTTTGTCGGGACAAAAAGTTTCTGTCAAAAATTTCATTTTTAGTACAAGCTTTTATTGCCGACTGTACTTCTCTGTATACCGTCATCAACTACTCATTGAGACGATTCTAACGAGCCCAAACTCGATGGGGTTATGTGGTTTTATTACGGAGTTCCTATGGCCACCTTCCAGCTCCATCATCAAATCAGCTCCACTTCATCATAATATTACATTGTCACGCGATTTGCATATTCGTGCACAATTTCAACTCAATCGGAAACCGGGAAGTGGATCAAATTTAACTTGTAAGATTTTATTACAGACAGACAGACTGACAGACAGACAGACAACGGGACAGGTGAAACTAAATAAAATCTTGTAAAAAGGAACAAGTGATGTCACAATTTTCTATTGTCGAACAATTATTAAAAAATATCATCATCCTCCTTCATTCCCGGTTGTTCCCGAAAAGAGCCCGCGGTCCGCTTTGACATCTAATCCGAAGATTTGGCATAGGTACTAGTAATAAGCATAGGTAATTATTAAAACAAATATTCTAGGAAAAAATAAATTGAAGCCTGATGTTTTCCGACTGAATACTTAATATCTTGAGGAGGTATTACTTATGTAAGAATAATTATTTTTGACTATTAAAGACTACTTTATTTGGTAAGACATGAGAACACAACGTAATTAGTCATTCAAACAGATTTTTAAAGGTAATTGATGGTAAGTATTTTTATTTTTATAGTATATTAGAACCTTACAAACAGTTTTTTTAAGTTAAATTAAGGCTCATCGTTTTATGGTCATCATCATATCAGCCGAAAGACGTCCACTGCTGGACATATGCCTCCCCCAAAGAGTGCCAAAGTGACCGGTCCTGCGCCACCCGCAACCTTTACCAGGTCATCAGTCCACCTTGTGGGGGGCCTACCCACGCCGCGCCTTCCGGTTCGTGGTCGCCACTCGAGAAACTTTCCGCCCCAACGGCCATCGGTTCTACTGGCTATGTGCCCCGCCCACTGCCACTTAAGTTAGCGATTCGGAAGGCTATATCGGTCGTTCTGCTGCGGATAGCCTCATTTCTGATGCGATCACGCAGAGAAACTCCCAACATAGCCCTCTCCATAGCCCTTTGGGTGACTTTGAGCCTTCTTATGAGGTCCATAGTAAGTGACCACGTTTCAGTGCCATATGTCATCACTGGCAACACACACGTTTTATGGTAAAAATATGATATTGATGGTGGTGCTGTAGATAAGCAAAGATTTTTCTAAATACACAAAGGAACCTACAAACCTACAAGAATCCTCATCATGATAATGCTTGCGGTACTAACGAAACTACTTGAAAGGAGTAATGGGGAAGCTAGACCCAAGTTCTGCAAGTATAAGGCAAGCCGTGTAATGCAAAGGGCTGTGTTATCATTGGACATTCAGTCCCTCATGATAATAAAGGGATGAAACCCGTCCGCATGACATTTTATTCAATGAACCCTCAATATATCTCCGTAGTTATGTTACGGGCCGGAATTTCCGTCTTGCTCATTTCGGACTTCTTAAATACGAGTATGTATAGGTGTTAGGTTTGAGCAAAAACCGGGCTCTCGTAAACAGCTTAGAATTTGTGTCAAGTAAATAGGATAATCATCTAAAGCACAAGCTTTCGTATCTCGGAGGAGTACCCACAACGGACGCTAAAATATGCGATTTTCAATTGTTTATTTCTCTTTATCGCCGAGAACGCTTAAGAGTCCGCAGTAAGCTTGATTCTCCATGCAAACGTAGTTACGCTCTCATTTTAAAACTACGTGTTGGATTGTACCAAAACTTTGCATATACAATGACATGAGGTATATCTACATATGTCTGTAATTAGTTTATGTAGCTTCAGATACCATAGTAAAAAAATACAGCGAATTTAAGTTTTTCATACAAAACTTGTTTTTGCTGTATTTCATTTATTTTATAAACTGGAACCATATAAACTAATTACAGACATAGATATACCTCATGGCATTGTATATGCAAAGTTTCGTCACAATCCAACAAGTAGTTTTAAAATGAGAGCGTAACTACGTTTGTATGTGGTTTTAATTGTATATGGGAAGGTGCAATTCGGCTGAGCTTACTGCGGACTTTTAAAGTTACTAAAATGTATGATTACGACCTTAATATTAAATGGTTTAGTGATTTTGTCCGCGTCAATATGCTGACTTTGACTATTAATGCTTACGTGATTTCTAGAGTAAGTGTTTGAGCAAAATATGGGAAAAATCAAAATGTACAACACAATGAAACATTACGTCTTGAGCATTGCTTGCACGAAACCGTCCTTGACCAGTCATCCATCAACGTTTCGCTTAGGTGTCTAATCGTCCATGTGATAAATGGGAACAACTTGATCTAACGCTCTACAAAACATTTTACTTTCGTTTCCGTTGAACGGTATTATAATACTACTCCTCGACTTAAAGCTGATGGTTTTCAGTTTCAAATATATTTCGGTCGTAATATGGCAATAATGCGCTTATATAAAAAGTTACAATCACATGAAATGCATACCGGTAGAAGTACCTAAAGCCCAAGCACTCGGGTACAATTCATTGAAGCGAAACGTAGGCGGAGGACTGAACGTGTGAGACGTACGAGCTACATGTGAACCTAAAACTACATAATATATTTATGAGCATAACAGCTTACGTTTCTTACGTAGCAAATGTTGCACACGGTGTACTCCAAAATAAATACAGACGAGTTTCAATGAATCCGTTATATTTTGTGGAGCATATATTTATATGGAAATTTACAATCGCTCAGGTAACTATTCAAAAGTTATTTACTATTTGCCTCCGTTTGATGTGTGTTTGGTAGAACTCTTAATCATTATTTTTAAACGGTGTCTCTTTTTACATAAATTTATACGTTAAAATGTAATTTTAGTGCGTACGACTTTTTTTTTTCAATACTGGTTACTGCATTATCAAATTAGGTAATCCAAACTGTGTACTTAATGTGATGTTCTTGCATTGTTGTTTTCATAATAGACTAGCTTTTACTGTGCGGGTTTGTTGATTTACACAATTAACATTGTTCGGACTGTACCCCGTCGCAGCTGTTGCAGCTAGTTCAGCTAATTAACTTCTGCTAAGCTAAACACGGAGACTGCTGTGTAATTATTTTCTCGGGGGTTCGAGTCTTAAGGTATACTTAGCTATGGACTACTCTTCTATTCATATTTATTTATATTTATATTTTGCGAATGTTGCATTATTTTTCCTGTCAGCCAGAAAATGGGACTGCAAATTTCATTCATCATACGGGACTGTAGAGGAATTTCTTCCTCATTATTGCGTTTTTCAGACATTTTATTTAACTACTATTTCGTATTAATTTAATGTACTTATCTTATTTGCAAAGCGCATTATCATGTCAAATGGAAACGATTAATTATTCAGCGTCAAATGTCGGTCTTCATCGTTTTAATGATTTCCGCAAGCTTTTGTCCTTTCAGTAGGTACTTTGGGTCAGAATAAATCTTTGTTTTAAGTAGAACCGCCGTGACAAATGCAATGAAACTCATTCACTTTAGATATACACTGATCCCAGTGACAATATAAACGTGGTTAAGGTATTGGGCACCTAGAACCACTATGCTGTATGAAAGAGCAAGGAGCTAGACTAGTGTAGCCCAATCCAAAAGACCTCGCGTTAGTGAACTGATTACGTATCGGGGATCTCTTTGGGGAAACCGATGGTTTTGCTTGACTATTGCAGACGAAGTTATCCTCAAGGACGGTACGATCGACATCTGTAAGACATGCCGCCGGCCCAGAGTAACACTCAGGGATATTATTAACGATCGTAGTCAACGTGCTAACTTAGACGTAACCTTGAAACCTTCTGGTTACAACATCAAGAAAAATCTATATTTACCAGCAACTTGCTCTTCTATCGGTTGAGATTAATCTTTCGTCACGGACAGAGCTATTGCTAAAAAAACTTAATATCGTATATGACTTGTATATGACTGCCTATTTAATGTTTGAACATTTAAACTTCACAGCGAAATAGTATGGAAATCGTAGTAGTTGAGCCCCGGGAAATGGCCAGTTCAATATTGATTTGTATAGTCAAGGAAAGAAAATGTTCGCCACTTTTTGCCCTAATTCGAGCTAAGGTCCAAAAGTGACGAACCTTTATATCCCGCGACTGCACATAATTGAAGAAAATATAATCATAACATAACTATGAATTTGGATGATCAGGAGCGGAACATGGTAGGTATAATTGACGTCAAACAACCGGAGGTCTTTCATCAGCTATATTTAGGCCCATCTTCCCCTTTTTGTAGGCATCTGTAGGTATTTTACCGAAATATTTTCTATTGATACGGTAAAGAAAAAATATAAAATGCTGTGTGAGGAACAAATGTGTAGTCTAGTATTTGGTAACTTTAGGCGATTAGCTAAGCCAGATGATCATTTTCGAACGCTCTTAAATGAGCTGGTGAATAACACTAGAAAAAGAAAATGTTATACTTTGATACTTTATTTAAAACCTTTACGATTTAATTTCTTGTAAAACATTACATATACTAGTAGGTAAAACTTCCAAACAGACCTATTAGTCCAGGCATATTTATGCAACTAAACGATAAAAGTACATTAATTGAAGCACACCGGTGTAGCAGAATTCGACGGGCAACTTTAAATAAAATGAAACTGCCAAGCGAGTGCGTCAGGGATGCCGCTGCGGGTCGATACCGAAAGTTTAAATGGAAAAGTGTCGGATTTTATTTTGCGGCACTCATTGCTATTACAAATTAACATTTGATGCTATAATAAAACCAAGGATTTCTGTTTACGATGTTTTCCAAATAAAGGTTTTTGATGACTTATTTGCAACGGTGGAAAGGCAAAACCACTGAAGCGACATTTTGGTCAAAATAGAGTTATATATATCGTTGAAATCAGCGATTTTTTTCTCCGTCGTTTGAGCCAGGTTTCACGACGATCTGATGACTTTCATGTCGCTTAAAGTAATACAAAAATAAGTGGCAAATTTGAAAAACCTTACTTTATGCGACACACTATTTGAGTAAAATCTAACCTGTGTCACTTAACCGTATACTCAATCATAACCGTGGTCGCATACAGTATTTTGCAAAATAGCTCATTTTCGATGTTATGTCGCTAAAGTGTTTATTCCAGGTACATATTTCATAAGATAAGGTATTTAAGTGGTTCTGCCGGAAATGTAGATAATAATTGCTGTCGGTTAAATGGAAGTTGCCAAATTTACCTTAAATTTCATTACTTTAAGCGACACATAACTTTGCCGAAGTTGTCGCTTCAAGTAATTTCTAAAAACCATAATAGGTCGGTTAAGGGAATATCGTAAGAGGTGTTATAGAGCTTGAAGTGTGATCCAACTCCGTGGAATGTCGTTTAAGTGAATCGTTTTAGAGTGATATACCCGCAAATGGTGTTTTTATAAACGCAGTGTAACGGAGACGGTCGCTTCAGTCAGCGACAAGCATTGGAGGAGGTGGTTGTCTCGCCGTTCGCTGCCATATCAACTGGGCACGTAAGCTATTCCATGATCAAACTAGTGTAATTAGTAATGTTTTAGCTAAAAATATTAATAATTAGTGGATTGTAAGGCACCAGCTGCAGTTCTTGAAAGTAAAATTGAAATATTTGGTTTCCAGAAGGCATACTCAGTTAAGTATGAATTATACCTACTATAGTACGTAAAAATAAAGTTAATTTTAAAGCATTCGGACGTTTGCCTTATATCCTATACGAATGAAAGTGTCTAAACTACCCAGCTACTACCTAAACCGAATTCGTTATTCTGTATAATTAGTCACAACCCATTATTATGAATATATTTTAACTTTAACCAAGTAAATCAACACTTTAAAACACTAATAAATAATATTAATAAAACACTAACTAATAATATCACTTACGTTTAGGTAAAAAATATTGAAACGCGCTTAAATTGAATTAATAAAGTAAACTGGTTTGAATACACGTTTTTTAATTCTTTGAATAATTAATTGAATACCGACCAGTGGAACATGGAATTAACTACTACTGTCTAGGAAGGAAACTAGAAGGGAGGTAAGATTAGAATGGTAGAGATACATTTTCCATGTGTTTGCATTTTTCGTAGCTTTTTAGATAGGGCATCAAGTTTCTCGTGACATCTGATCTCCCCAGACTCCCCCATCTTGAAACAAGTGGAAAGTAGTTTGGTAAAAGTTAATTGTTTATATTTTTCTGTTATTTAAAGTCTATTCGGATATTTTATTTATTTATTTATGCTTATTTAAACTTTATACCTATTGGAATTTAAATTTTAAAGTACTTTTTAGAATAAATAAAAAACAATAAAGTAGTTATGCTGGACAGATATCGCTTTGGCAATCTGAAATACTGGATAAATATTTTAATTTCTTTCGAAACAGTTGCCGTTACTATAGTTGGTTAAATGGTTAATCCGGGAACAAATTAAACATAAGTAGTTGCTTCATTCGATTTTCGAGGGTCTGTCTACGGCATGATGGTGTCGCTTCAATGGTTCTTCCGGGAATTTTTTGGGGCTGTTTTCACTTAAGCGACGTTTATTTTCAAATCCAGCAAGTTTTAGGAAATAACATTTATTTAATTATAATGCAAAAAAAAAAAGAAATATCCCGTGCATAGAACCCAGCTCTCTATGATAACTAGAAAAAAATATGTTTTTTTTAGTGAAAAAAAAAACTTTAACCGCTCTCCTGTAAAATTCAAAAAATGTGGCTTCAGTGGGTTTACCTTTCCACCGTCGTTTTGTTATTTATAGACAAAAAAATGTCAGAATTGATGCAATAAGATTGTATGAGTTTATCATTAGTTACAAAGTTTCAACAATAGCGAGTTTTTTATACTACAGTGGCAGAAAATATACGTTCGACCCTCGTCTATGTAATTTTGCGAGATGACGATATCTTGATGAACCTCAAAACGTCCCCCTCGTCCCTAAGGAAAAATAATATTTTATAATGTCTTCATTTGAAAAGTTGTTTGTTGGAAATTGTATATATTTCAGTAATTATAAGTCGTAGGTCGTAATTACTGAACTACTAATTGTGGAAAGTTAATGACGGGCACGCGACCGAGGCAACGGTATTACGAGACCGCGAATATTGGGAATTCTTCGCTGCCTGCGTTGGTATGCCAAGAACGGTTGGGTGACGCGCAGCACTGGCGCGTTACGCATTCCTAAACAAAATAAAAATTGAAAGTGTGGATTTCACATCAAGGTCTTTTAATCTTACTATGATTATATATTTTTATAAAGACAAGTGATATCTATTGTACAACAGAACTTGCTATAATCAATATCATTTTCCATTGATTCCATTGTTACAAGATTTTCGGACAATGAAACCTTTTTCAATAATTTGAGCTTCGTTGTCTGAGAAAAGCTTAAAAAGTAGAAATCCCGTATGACAGTCGAGGGCATTCCATTCTGACTTCCACAAGTTCCTAGAATAGCGAGCTTTGTCACCTGTGCTCGTACAAGTTTTACCGTGATACTCAGTACAACAACTCTGAAGGTATTTTATTTAAGGTATATTTTTTTAATTATTATTTTTTTACTTATGCCTAATACTTGTCCGTGATAGTCTTCCTTTTAAATTCATTATATGTAATACTGCCACGATTTTTTTCACATCCACAGTAGTAGCTATTGAGCCAGCAGGAGGACACATGACTCGAACAAAAATTAGGCCCAATATCTCGCAAACGAATCACTGAGTTGAAAAATGGTTTTAAAAAACCCATACTTAATATTTTTTAACAAGCTATCCAACGATACCCCACACCATTTTTTCTAGCAATCCCGCTTTGTGTTCATAATTTTTGTGTTCATAATTTTTATTTGAAACGATTTTTGTCACTACCATCGTTATTAATAATAATACATTTTCCGAAAATTTCGACTGAATTATATTGGTTCACATAATGTTGTTTAAAATAATGTTTTTATGAATAAAGTTATTTTATAGTGGTATTGGAACTCATATCATTAAAAGTACTTATACAAATATATTGAAAAAAATAATTGTTCAGGCTCTTCGCCGGCCGCTACCGTGGCACGCTCGCTGCGCTCCGCTCGCACTCTGTAAGGTCGCAGTTCTTCCTAGAATAGGAAGGTAGGTTATCAAAAAAAAGAAACTAAATGTGGTTGCGTTAAATTAAGACCCTTAATGTTATGTATAAACTGACCATAACACTTCTTCGCATTCATAATGTTATACACTTGTTCTAAATAATACAAAATTTGGCAATAACTACTGGTATGTATAGAAATAAATATGATATTAAACTATGTTGCTAAAAATCGTTATAATATAAAAGTAAATAAACATAGATAGTAATAACAGAGACACTTATGTTGAATGACATTATGAAATTTATGAATATTGACGGTGGAAAGGCAAAACCCAGTGGTTTTGCCTTTCGACAGCGATATTTTTTGCCCAGCGACATTTTTTGAATTTTACAGGAGAGCGTTTTAAAGTTTTTTTTTTTCATTAAAAACTCATAACTTTTTTTCTAGTTATCTTAGAGAGTTGGGTTCTATGCACGGGTTATTTCTTTTTTTTTGCTATTAAATTAAATTAATGTAATTCCCTAAAACTTGCTGGATTCGAAAATAAGCGTCGCTTAAGTGAAAACAGCCCCAAAAAAATCCCGGAAGTACCATTGAAGCGACACCATCATGCCGTAGACAGACCCTCGAAAATCGAATGAAGCAACTACTTATTTTTAATTTGTTCCCGGAGTAACCATTTAACCAACTATAGTAAGGGCAACTGTTTTGAAAGAAATTAAAATATTTATCCAGTATTTCAGATTGCCAAAGCGATATCTGTCCAGCATAACTACTTTGTTTTTTATTTATTCTAAAGAGTACTTTAAAATTTAAATTCCAATATGTATAAAGTTTAAATAAGCATAAATAAAAAAACAGGATAAGAAAAATTGATTAATCTTCATAATTTTTTAAAAGTAACTTAACAAGGTACTGACGGTAGGTGACTGAGTGAAGCGGTCGGACTATACCTATTTTAATATTATACAGGTGAATCTTGGTCTGAAGAAAATGAATTGTGTGTATTTTTCTTTACCCTACTCTCCCTTACACTGGTCGGTATTCAATTAATTATTCGATGAATTAAAAAACGTCTATTCAAACCAGTTTACTTTATTAATTCAATTTAAGCGCGTTTCAATATTTTTTACCTAAACGTAAGTGATTATTATATCTATTAGTGTTTTTAAGTGTTGATTTACTTGGTTAAAGTTAAAATATATTCATAATAATGGGTTGTGACTAATTATACTATATATTAGGTAGTAGCTGGGTAGTTTAGACATTTTAATTCGTATAGGATATAAGGCAAACGTCGGAGTGCTTCATAATTTACTTTATATTTCCGTACTATAGTAGGTATAATTCATACTTATCTGAGTATGCCTTCTAGAAACCAAATATTTCAATTATACTTTTAAGAACTGCAGACTGGTGCCTTACAATCCACTAATTATTAATAATTTTAGCTAAAACAGGAATAACTACACTAGTTTGATCATGGAATAGCGTACGTGCCCAGTTGATATGGCAGCGAACGGCGAGATAACCACCTCCTCCAATGCTTGTCGCTGACTGAAGCGACCATCTCCGTTACACTGCGTTTATAAAAACACCATTCTCGGGTATATCACGCTAAAACGATTCACTTAAACGACATTCCACGGAGTTGGATCACACTTTAAGCTCTATAACACCTCTTACGATATTCACTTAACCGACCTATTGTGGTTTTTAGAAATTACTTGAAGCGACAACTTCGGCAAAGTTATGGGTGTCGCTTAAAGTAATGAAATTTAAGGTAAATTTGGCAACTTTAATTTAACCGACAGCGCTAATTTTTGTACATTTCCGGCAGAACCACTTAAGTATCTTATGTTATGAAATATGTACCTGGAATAAACACTAGCGACATAATATCGAAAATGAGCAATTTTGAAAAATATTGTATGCGACCACGGTTATGATTGAGTATACGGTTGTGACACAGGTTAGATTTAACTCAAATAGTCTGCCGCATAAAGTAAGTTTTTTTAAATTTGGCACTTATTTTTGTATTACTTTAAGCGACATGAAAGTCATCAGATCGTCGTGAAACCCGGCTCAAACGACGGAGAAAAATTCGCTGATTTCAACGATATATATAACTATTTTGACCAAAATGTCGCTTCTGTGGTTTTGCCTTTCCACCGTCGATATGGACTATTTGGAGTTACGATAGTTATTAACCACGAATAATTATGAATAGTGATTGTATGAGATAATTTGTCGGAAATCCCACATTAATCGAAGTTTAGATTTAGGGGTGGTACACAAAAAAAATCTTTTTTTTATTCTATTGTTATGTCGGTGTGATTGATTTATGTACCTATGCCGAATTAGTTTTCAGCGGGCGTAGCACGGCTGCCATTTAATCACTTATCGTTGTGGATAAGGTATCCGTCACTCGCTTTCGTATACTTGTCAGAGCGTGATGGGCGTCTAACGATGTGATAATGAACCCTAAAAACGATTATTAATCACTCATTTATTAAACAATTTATTTATTATTTCTTTATTTACTATTTATTTATTATTTATTTATTATTTATGTATTATTTATTTATTATTTATTTATTATTTATTTATTATTTATTTATTATTTATTTATTATTTATTTATTATTTATTTATTATTTATTTATTATTTATTTATTATTTATTTATTATTTATTTATTATTTATTTATTATTTATTTATTATTTATTTATTATTTATTTATTATTTATTTATTATTTATTTATTATTTATTTATTATTTATTTATTATTTATTTATTATTTATTTATTATTTGTTATTTATTTATTGTTTATTTATTATTTATTTATTATTTATTTATTATTTATTTATTTATTATTTACTTATTTATTTATTATTTACTTCTTTATTTATTATTTACTTATTATTTATTTATTCTTTATTTATTTACCAATAAATGAATAAATAAATAATTTATAATTATTAACCAGAACTTACCAATACCATCTTATTAAATACTGCTTCTTCCTTCTTGATAAAATTAGCTTCAAATAGATAATTTTGACAGATTGTATATATAAAAGTTTATATTTTTTACATTCTGTTTCTGCAGGTCGATCACGTAACGCATTGTACGCGCGTCAGGTAGATCTAAATTTCACTTTTTATATGGAAAAATGACAGTTAAATTGTCCCAACGCGCGTTCGATACATTACGTGGCTACCCCTCTGGTAGCAGTTTTGAGTGGAAGTCAAGTCAAGTTTAATTTGGTTGCTAACAGTATTCATAAGAAAACATGCGAAATTATGTATGTTGTTAAAGCTCTTTGAAATGAATTCAGAATAAGTGTAACAATCCAGGCGCGAGTTAACAGTAAAATTAAAATAAATATTTGTACAAAACAAAAGATATCAGAGAGATACTCTTGAATTTATGATGTTTTAATGTAAGAGGGTATTTTACATTCTCTTTCAGGAAATCTGTGTGCAAATATTGTTAGACCTGCAGGCGGACTCAACTACAGTTATTTCAAGGACCATAATAGTCGTAAGGGCCGAAATAACTAACATTTTACATTATCCTCGCGCGCAGAATAATTTTTGATGTCTATATTTTTTTGTAGCTCGGCTACTACCGGGGTCCGCAGGTAGCGGAAAGCGGAATAGACATTGGTCAGCTCCCAACCACACAGTGGCAGAGTTACCAGGATGTAGTAAGAAGTCTTGTAGAAGGACCTTCTCTATAATAACCTGCAATATTTATCTGGTGACAATTCTATGACATGGCGAGCTATAGACGCCATTAAATAAGCAACCTCTGATGTCAAGCAGCAGTAGCAACTGGGGTGCTACCGGGACACTAAAACAAAATTCGTTCGTGTATCTCCCTCTCTGTCGCTCGAATAAGTAAATATTTATTTTTTCTGGTAGGGCTCTCGTTCACGTATCACAGAACGATACGAACTCGGTTCGTAAACTGTGGTGTAAAAGGCAAAGGGGAAACTACCACTACACATTTCCTTAAACTGGAGTAATGGAATACCTACTGTAGAATAAGTTGGAAATTACTACACAAGAAATGGTTTGTATAATAATTTTATGAACATTTATTTCACATTTCCATTTAGTAAAAGTAGTGAAGTAAAATTGGCGTTTATTATAATTCTGAGTCCACTAATTGACAAGGACAAGTCACATGGACAAGGAAGGCCTTTCGAAACTAAGTTTAGCACTACAGTAGTTGAATTAGTTTAGTACCGCTAACAGGGATACATTCCTTAAAATTCCAACTTTATGATTATTTAGAAAGGAAAATGGCGGTCGGTTGGAGAGGCAACCAAATTAATATTTAATGACTATGCTGACAAGACCTTTTGTTGAAATTGATGTTATTTAAGCAGTTTTTTAAGAAAAACTATTTGTTCTAGCCCATCAAAAAAGAAATAAGTATGTTAATATTCACCATATTTCAAAGACCGTGGACGGGCTCGATACATAATTGGACGAAATCGGCTCGATAGAAAATAATTGCAAAGATTGGTCTTAAAGCAACATTAAACGGTTCTATGTCTTTATTTTTTTGACGTATGGGTCTGCAATTAAAAACATGAAGTCAACATATTGATACCTAAACCACTAACGAGTCATATTTCACAAATCATCCACAGTTTTTTATTTCAATTTTATTTTACTATTCTCTTCAAAAACCGGGCCGCCGAGTAACACTCGCTCTCGTTTACTCCGATACAAATAGACAGTGTGCGCGCTATCCCAAATCCTCAAGGGCATTTTGGTGTTGACAGCGTCTTATGAAGGCCTCATTGCTTTTTATTCTAATAAACAGGTTGCGCTAATTAAATCAGATACTGAGCGACCTAAGTAAATATTGATATAGGTACCTCTCCCAGTTGTCCCAGTTATTTACATAGAGCCTCAGAAACGACTAATTTAAAAAAGTAATTATTTTTCTATCTATCTAAATAATGTCAATGTGAAACTTAACCGCTTAAAATACATAAAGTAAGGATTTAATTTATCGTACTACTAGCGTTTTTTCCCTAAGGGGGCCCGGGGTCCGCTTAGTCATCTAATCCCAAGATTTGACCTTGGCACTAGTTTTACGAAAGCGACTACCATCTGACCTTTCAACCCAGAGGGAAAACTAGATCTTATCGGGATTAGACTTTCCTCACCACGTTTTGAAATGCAATGTTATTTCGTGCATAAGTTATTTTGAAAAAACCCTGTGGTAGTACGCGCCGTCGTTCGAACCCGCGAAAGTCGCATGCTTTATCGCTTGACTATAGTGGCTTATTATTAGTATTTTTTTATATATAAAAAAAAACAAATCCTTAATTTGACCAA
This sequence comes from Epinotia bilunana, assembly GCA_947049275.1. Lineage (NCBI taxonomy): Eukaryota > Metazoa > Arthropoda > Insecta > Lepidoptera > Tortricidae > Epinotia > Epinotia bilunana. The sequence goes on from OX346253.1 coordinate 29,386,316, forward strand.
AAATATTTCAGAAAGGAGGCAAGAAGACGGGAAAGGAGGAAGCTATACTTAAGTAAAACTGACAATATTGATAAAAACCTCAATGTAATTACAGTTCAGCTGGTCCAGTATATGCAAAAGGTTTGTGGCATTGTTATATAAATAACTCGTGTATTTTAATCAAATCGGGCTCTTCCCTTTTCAGCGGGTGGTCGGTTATTAATACTCTCCCGTTTGGCGGATATCCCGCGCTAAGTACGAAAAATCACCTGCCGTGATGCCTTCCTCCAACTGAAAAGTCTCTCATTTTTCATTCATTTGTTTTAGGTGATATTCACGAAAAACGGGAAACGTTTTGAACAGCCTTTGAGCGACAATGCTGCATTTTGATCTAAGGTTTCGAGACATCATGTGAACATTACGAAAATGGAACATACACCGGATGGAACAGGATCTATCCACTTAGCCACAATAGGGTATTTGACAACAGTGAAAATTACTTGTTTTTTCATTAGCAGCAGATAAAAAATACTAAAATACTCCGAAAGTATCAGTCTTTTATTTATGTTTGCTATTTTAAGAGTCCGCAGTAAGCTCGGCCGAATTTCACCTTCCCATACAAACGTAGTTACGCTCTCATTTTAAAACTACGTGTTGGATTGTGACGAAACTTTGCATATACAATGAAATGAGGTATATCTATATCTGTAATTAGTTTATATGGTTCCAGTTTATAAAACAAACGAAATACAGCAAAAACAAGTTTCGTATGATAAATTTAAATTCGCTGTAGTTTTTTTACTATGGTATCTGAAGACTAGATGATAAACTAATTACAGACATAGATATACCTCATGTCATTGTATATGCAAAGTTTCGTTACAATCCAACACGTAGTATTAAAATGAGAGCGTAACTACGTTTGTGTGGAGAATCGAGCTTACTGCGGACTCCATATAATCCATTTCACTTCTTCGAGTTAGTGTTTACTGCTGCTAAAGCATTCATAGTGCATCACTTGTTTTGTATCATAAAATGCGGGAAAGTTCTACGTCCATTTCACATGCATCATTTTTATTCCATTTTGAATATTTAAGATTTTATTATATTAAAGTTCATGTAGGTAGCGTCATCATCGTCCTATTTTTAGGAATCTAGCTCTTGTCAGTGGAGGAGAGAATCGCCATTATATTCGCTTCTCCTCCAAAGTCTATATAAAGCGCCGACAAGCATTATTTCACTGTGAAGACTTCAATCTTTACACGTCATAAACAGCCTGGCAGGAGCTATAAACTTGCACTGCATCGTGTATAAAATGTAAAGTGGTGCTCACACGATACATGATAAATATCAGTCTCATGAATACACACGTACGATATCCCTAAGCACTACCTACGCAAGCGGTGCCATGAGTTGAAAAATGTCAGGTTAGCCAAGATCAATTGCAGGTGACTTTCCTTTTAACTAACCTACCCTTTCATTTAGGTATCGCCCCCTATCTAACACGGGCGACAATCTGGGGTGCCTTACCCTTTGTCAGCATCGACCTAAATGTAAATTCGACGGACAACTAAAATATTCACGAAAAAGGTTGTCTATCAATAGAGTAAAAAGTGGGATACGCTTGGTCAGGGCCAAACTAAAAGAGACGTGTTTTATTAAATAGGCAAGAGTGTGCATCCAAGTCATCATTTTAGAGAGCAAGGCTTTTTAGCTTGCTAATTTTTTAGAGCCATAAAAAAATTATGTTAAAATAGTCGTCGGCACATAAAATTGAGTAATTTGTTGATAGAACTTTACAGCTTGCATTTTTATGATTTTACATTGATCTAAAGGGGCGTACCTAAGTGAATGAACCTGGTATGAACAAAACTAGGTGATGCACTTAGCACTCGGGTTGAACGTGAGCGCAGAGGACAGTTTGCACAAAGCGGCGCCTGACGCCTTTATCCTGCATGTGCCGAAAACACTTCACGTATGTAATACTTCGTGAAAAATAGTCTGACGTCATACTACCAGGCTACGGCGTATTCTAAAAATCAGAGACAGTCACACAAGTTTTGTACTAGTTTCTATAGTATCTAATTAACAGAGTTGTAGGCATTATCCTGTTGAGCTGTATCGACTCATAACATAAAGTATTTTTTGTGAATATTAACACTATAATGCCTTTTAGTGTATAACTAATCGTGAAAAAAAAGAATCGCACCCAACTAAAACTGAGTAGATATGGAGATCAATCCGACTCGACGTCCGCCGAACTAACGTGCCTTATCAAGTGTGCGCAACACATAGATATCAGAAATCACATTGAAATACCAACTGTTGAGTGGGATTAGGTTTGGCTTTTATTGATATTTATTTTTGAATCGTTACTCTTAATTTTTTTTAATGTTGTCGAATTTTACTCTAGTTTAAAAAAACATCAAAATTAAAATTTGGAGTTCGTGTGCCGGATTATCCACTTAGTGCAAGCGATCAATTAATACCATGGCAGTTTCAATTCAATACGTTTAAGTCAAATTGACGTAAGCGTTGGTCATAAACCTTGTCAGGCTCACGCAACCTGCTTTTACACTTAACGCAAGTTTTAAATACTTTTCTGTTTAGATAGGTACTTCGTGAAGTTAATATTTACAACGTTGCAAAGTATAAAGAGTGGCAAACTAAAAACACAAGTAGGTAACTTAATAGAAAGTGTCTCAAATTTATTAACAATTATGTAGGTCCCTCACAAACTCTTCAGGTGAAATCAAGGCAAACCATAATATCAATCATTGTTTAGTTTTGATCATTATAAAGCTGTTGAAGATAACTCAAACCGTAACTATGTCCACTTTTTACCTTAATTTTCACGTGAGTATTAAATCTGCTTAAATCACAAATAATACCTCTAAAATGTATCTATCTCTTATTAAATAAATTTTAATTTTAATCTGTATTTAGTTTTGATAATTTGGATTGGATTTTAATTTTAAAATTTAATGTTGACATTTTTTCTCTGACATCAATTATTATATTTTATATTTTTATTTTTTATTGATGTTTAATTAGAATTTTATTTAAATGAATAATTATGTGTCACCAGTTTATCGACATTTATTGTTTTTCTTTTGACGACTGCTTTAGCCTAGTTGGTAGTGACCCTGCCTACGAAGCAAGAGGTCCTGGGTTCGAATCCCGGTAAGGGCATTTATTTTGTGTGATGAGCACGAATATTTGTTCCTGAGTCATGGATGTTTTCTATGTATGTAAGTATTTGTTTATCTATATAAGTATGTTTATCGTCGTACACGTACCCATAGTACAAGCTTTGCTTAGTTTGGGACTAGGTCGATTTGTGTAAGATTGTCTCCTAATATTTATTTATTTATTATCTTTGTTGTACCTGCACATATGTTTTAACTCATTCGCCGTAACCGTTGCCTATGTTCTGACGATCCTTGTGTGTTACTAACATGAATTGTGTAAGAGTTTGTACATACTAACATTTTATGGGCACTGCCTGAAATAAATGATGTATTATTATTATTAAAAAACGATAGGTATCTAGGCTGGTGTCATAACATTAAATCTTATAAACATTTTTATATTGATTATTATCAAAAGTTTTAGATTCAACGTTCACGTTTCTATTCACGCGCCTACTCATACGACGCATTTACAGCCCAATGCGAGTTAAAATAACATGTTTAATAACAGTCTTCTTAACATTATTTTATTGCTACAAGTGATCGTATCGTAAGGTTGAAAGAGAAACTTACAATAGAACGAAATTTAGAGAAAACATGTAAGTAGGTATATTCTTTCAAAGAAGGCAAGATAAGCACCGTAAAGGTCACCCACACACAATCCGCCTACGTCACGGCAAAAATGGCCGCCTACGCCTCTCAAAAGCCGAATTTCGCTTTTACGTCACTTTGGAAAGTAAACACTTTAAGAGGATGATAAACCCTTATAAAATGTAACTTACAAATATTTAGCAATGGTTGTGTATCACAGTTACTGTTCAACATTGTTCGTTCTGATGTAAATAACTTAATTTTGAGAATTTTACTTAATCTTGAGAATTTAGACAGAAGTTTGGCAAGCGCGTTACTAAGTAGTTATTTCATAAAATACGATTCAATATTTATGTACGTTGGCAAAAGGGAATGTAACAGATGAAGGCACGTCATTTATTATTATACTATACTTAGTAAGTTACATAATTTAGCTGGAAAAATATATTACAGATGAACTTTAATAAGTCATTTGTACAGTCCATGTGTGAACAAAGAAGAAAATATATCCTATCGATCTATTTTTGGATTTACAAATATTCAGCAAATAAATTAAAAGAGAACATTAAATTCATTCAAAACAGTGTGAAAGCATTAGAACGTCGAACTAAAACCTAAAGCAAATTGGTGGAACACAAAAACGTGTTTATTTCAGTTATTCGGAACGGATAGCCCATAGAATAGTAGGTATTGGAGTTCATTGACGCGACTAATGCCGACCGGCTTAGCCGAGCCGTGGACCAACTGAATATTCTAAAGCAGCTGCACTGTAAACGGTCGCTTCTCACTCCCGGTCGTAATAAACACCAGCCTAGTTTGGGGAACTTAGCGAAACATTTAACTCCTAGAGTGAGAGATTGGAAGCGCAGGACATTTTCTGTTCAAAACCCTTGTACTTTCATTTCATCAGTAGTTATAAAGGGTGGACCATAAGTTGACCATAGTTATGCAGAATGGGACCAATAATTAATTTTCGATTTTGAGATACAGCCGTTTTGAGGTTCAATTTTTTAAGGGTTTACCACTTATTCGAATAAAAAAAGATGCAATTTGGTAGAATATTATATAAAATAATGTATTAAGGACTGATTGTACATATTAATCGTTTTTTCGTGTCTTTTTTTAAAACAAAGTGGTTGGTCGTTTTCTGTAAAATCAATATTTCACATGCTGCTTGTTATTCTTATTTCTATGAAAACGACCAAACTATAGTCGAGTTATGCTGATTACGATATTCTGTAACAGTAATTTTCTGAAAAAAGCTAAGATGATCTTCGTAACCTGATCACGCTAATAATTATGCAGATTATAAAAATTATAAGTAAATCTTACTAGTTTAACAAAAAGAGGAACCTAGGCATATTATGCAGATTGTAGCATTAAGCATCAAGTAACTCTCTCACCTTTTCCGGGTCACCTTCTATGCTCGGACACGGGCTTTCCACATTTTCGTCTATATTTTTATCAGGCACTGGTAAAGAGGTTTTTAACGCTATACCCATCAATTTATGCCCACGCTCCATTATTTATATTCTGTTGTCACACTAATCCACTTAAATTTACATGAAAAACGTACGTTCATATAGTTATGACATAAAACTTCCTTGCATTCGTCCAGCAAACTATAAAACAATGAAATTAGTACGGTAACTGCAAAAATATTACATTAAACGACCAAACTGGCGGGTAGGACTAAAAACCTAATATTATTGAAAGCGACCAACTGCCTGGTCGCTTTAAGCAGACCAAAAAGTGCGTTAGCCGTTACCGCTGTTTATTGTCAAATGCGACCAACTAACCAAATGTAGGTTGGCTGTTTTCTGCAGATTGAAAACATGGTCTTTAAACGGGCGAAATGACCTATGTTGGGTACTTTGGCTGGTTTCTACATTATAAAACGCTTCTTTTGTCATTGGTCATATTATACATAAATACTGTCATTCAGTGAAATAACGTGCTAAAAATATGACGGTTTTAGCAGATTATAGTTTAAAAAATCTAGTTGTTGATGGCATTGTTCTCATTTTTCGAAAAAATTGCATTGGTCTCATTCTGCATAACTATGATCAGTTATTACAGCCTATGTCCGGTTCTCTATTGTATGGGCAACAATTATTTCCCAAAGTGTCACTTCCCAAAAAATGTTTCCCAAATGTTCATTTGGCAAAAAATCACTAGTCAAATTATTGTTTCGCATTTTATCACTTGGCATCATCTCCTATGGCAAAATATTACTTCGCAAATTATTGTTTGGCAAAGTTTTATATAGTCAAGTTTCATTTGGTCAAACGTATTATTTGGCATAACATTCTTTTTCCAAATTATTGCATGGCATACGATTTATATCCTAATTGTCTAGAGCATACGAAATGTATTTGATTGAGATTACATATTTTGCTAAGCCGGTACTTTTGTAATTAGCATACAAATTATTACTTACAAGGATTATTATTTAAAATTAAAATAGTTGGCATACTCAGTTATCTGTGGCAATTATTTTAACCTAACCTAAGCCTAACCTAACCGCCAGCATGTCGACGTCACCCCGCTTCGCGGGGTGCCTATTTCCGCTCTGAGAGACACAAGTGAACCCTAACCTAACCTACTTATAATACTATTGTTACGGTTGTTTGTTTTTTTACTGCGGGCGGCCTTGCCCCCCGAGCCCCCGTTTTTTGGCTACCCTTATCTAGTTAAACCCCTGTAATCAGTTGTTGTTTCTTTTTGTAATGTAATAAAATTTCGAACAAATTAAATTCGTTGTTTTGTTATTCTGCCATTTAAAATTCATACAAAATGAATCGTTTGCCAAATAATATTCCCTGAACAGTTATTCTATGAAATAATAAAAATTGGAATGATCTGGTCATGAAATAAAATTACATAAAACAAGAATTTTTCAAATATTTGCCAGTTATGCTATGTGAAGTGTGCGAAATGAAAATTCGAACAAATGTTTTGTTTGGAAAACAGTATTAGCCCAAACAAAGTGTTTGCTTAATAAACTTTTGTCTTAATAACACTTGACAAAGCAAAATGATGCCAGATGATATTTTGACCAAATGAACAAAATGCGAAACAAAAATGTGCTATTTGTTCGTTTGGGAAATGAAACTACTGCCATAAGTTTTGCGCGAAGTGAAATTTGGCGAACAAAAACAGCAGGATACCCCTATGTCCATCTAACATGTTATAATACTTCATCCTATGGGCAATTAGTCGATTATATAAGTACCTAATGTAGAACGCTGAGAAACAATCATCTTAGGAGAAATACCGTAAGGTTTACCTGTCACAGATTAGATATTACTTTGAGCAAAAACCCTAAAAAAGTCACCTTTTCAGCTGAAGGCAACTAGCGAAGCATAATTCAATTTAATGGTCGGAATAATTTTTAGATATCTCGTTCTTACTACGTGTTTTCACCACAAGACTCCCGCCTCTAGTATGGCGGGTACCTCAAGCAAAATATATATAGTTTCCACACCAAAACCGTACTTAATCTGGTGTAATAAATTTTCGAGACACCGAAAAGCATCGGGCTCCATTCAATAGGGGATTATTCCAAGTCTGATGTAGCCTATGTCTCAGGAGTTAAGAGATTTGCTCTCTAAGGAGGGTTTCGCAAACTCAAGTTCACGATAAATGTAATGAATGGTTCAAGCTGTTGAAAGATAAATTCAAACGTTACTACTTTTAACTTAATCTAGACGTAATAAAAACTAGTGGCTTTGTGAGCTGTAAAGGCGTCTATTAAAAAAAACATTTTTTTTTCGAAAATGTTACTCGACGAAATAAACCTAAGTATACAATAGGGGTATAGGACACTAAATAAAATAATCAATAATGTCGTATTTTATCGAAAAAGGATTAAAAATTTAGTCAAATGGCGAAATAAGCAACGCAAGAGGTTAAATAGGTAATTACGAAGTTATAAGTGTCCAAAGTTTTAAGTAGGAGTATGTTCTGTCCCTTTTTCGCAAAACGCCACTTCATCTGAAACGATGACGCTTGTAGTTAGTGACGTCACTAATAGACGGCAACGTGCCGTGCCCCATCGTGTTTAGCGCCGCCATCCACGCGGCCTGCTGCGCGCGCAGCTCGCTCTCGCAGTTTGTGACGTCACACACTGCGTTTTCTCTCTAACAAGAGTAACAAGCAATATCAAAACGGTTGTAGCTTCATAATTCTTTGAGATATCTGAATGGGATTTTCGTCACTAGGCATATTTTTGCCTTCTTTCTTTTGGAGGACCTAATATTAGTTTTCGAATCTACGCCCGTATTATCGAACCTACTCACAAAATTTCACGAAATATACCTACATAAGAGCATAGAACTTCGTTCTCTACGCTCGCTCGTTTTTCGGCCCAAGCTGAAGCATAGAACTTCTTTGGCTTCGCCCCCACTTTCGATAATACCTATTTACCGGTATAAGTTTTGGTTATACTAACACCTGAAAAAAACCTTTGTAATTTGTCAGGTACTTACTCTGTTTAACAGAGAAATGAGCATGACCTGCGAAAGTCGACCGACCACGTAATGCAATTGCACGATCAAAATTTCACTTTTTGTATAGAAAAATGACTAAATGGATAGTAAACCATCAAATTATCGTAATAAAAGTAAAAAATAAGTTAAATCGTAAAATGATATGAACCTTGAAAGTATAGAAAAAATATGCATTTTTTTACTGTCCAGGAGTAAATTTAAAGCTACCAACAGAATCCTTACACTTTTATAGAAATAAAATTGTGTGACAACTATGTACGCAGTATTTCGCGACCGAAACAACAATTTACCTGATTTTCCATACAACGATTATTGTAAATATCAGTTGTGACGTCATACCTGTGTGTCTATCAGTATGAAGCGTTTTGCGCTGCCGCCAGTGAGATCAATCTTTGTCTCAAATTTTTGGGTATTTATGTTCTTTGGTTGTAGTTGCTCCCATACAAACATTTGTTCCTCTCCAAAAACTGGTTCGAATAACATCATAAAAAAATCATCCCTATTGAAGGTTACTTGCACATTTGCTTGGCATTTGGCGGGTCGTAATCGGTATGCCTGTATTTTGTACCCTACCGACAGGCTTATTGATGTCGCTCTGACATCCTTATTCGGCGGTGTACTGTATGTATTACATTTGAGCAGTAAACACATTGCGCGGATGCAAGGCGGTGAACATGCAGTACTGAATTCATAGCGCTGCTTCCGCGCATCCCGCGTCAATCATTTAAATGTAGGCGATACCGTAAAATGGGGTGAGTTGGGTGAAAACTGACATTCAAACCTCGATAACATTTTATTTTTACTTATGCAAACTGAATGGTGTATATTATATAAGTGTTCCGGACGTTTGTATTTTAGTTTTTATTTTATTTTGGGTAGTTCGATTTCATAACTTTGACGATAAACAGGAAAACCCACCTCACCCCGTAGTCCCTCGTAATTGGGGTGAGATGGGTTTTCATACAAAGGTAATTTTGGAAGATTGTTGGATCGTTTTTTTTTATTACGAGTATTACTATAGCTCCATTTTAAATTGGAATACATTATTTTTGTAGCAGTAGCCTTAAAAACCATCTCACCCCCCTTTCATACCTTCTCTCCCCATTCATAACCCAACTCTCCCCGCGAACCCTACTCACCCCATTTTACGGTAGGCGTGCCGTAAAGAATATGTACCTACTGACTCGACTGACAGCTGACAAACATACAGCTTACTGTTACCGCACCGATTCTGCGTTTGGAAGTGGTCTAATGGGAAAATGTAATAGAGGACGTAGATAATTACAATTAGGTATGTGGATATACTCGTGTATTGCTACGAGTATCATCCACATAATTGTAATTATCTACGTCCTCTAATAGTCAAATTGCCTGCGATTATTTCACGTCCAATAAACCCTGAGTCCATTAGGTGGAACAAACAAATGGGTATTATGTCGGTGCTTTTGTTTTCATTCCGATCGGTACTTGTGCACGTGTGGTCACGCCCTATCGCCCGGATCGACATTAACTAATTGAGTCCCTCTGCCCTATCAGATGGCACTGTATCAACAATAGGTAATTAACACTCGTTAGACCAACTTAACACGTCGAACAATACGCTACGCTTTGAACAATTCTATAAGGTGTGAATATTGTGTTTCTGATATACGGAACATGTGTATGACTTATGTCTAAGCGGCTATAGGATATAAGAACTTTGCGATATTATGATATATCATGATTAAGTGATTGATTTTTTAAATCAATCACTAAATAACTGGGGCCTATACCACAATACTTTACAAGCGTACACTTTGACAAAATTGATAACTTTTTCTAAGGAAAATTGTACAATTTTGTCGAATTGTAGACTTGTAAAGTTTTGTAGTATAGGGGCCTGGTCATATTTTTTCCCCACATCCGCACACTCGACAGATTTCACCTCAAATGTCTCCGAGATATCATGAATATCAGATGGACGGACCGCGTCAGAAATACGACCGTCCTGAGGCGTGCAAATGTCGGAGGCATCGAGTTGTACCAGATGAGGCGACAGCTGCGGTGGTGTGGACACGTGTCGCGAATGTCGGATGACAGAATGGCGAATGAAGAATGGTAAACGTAAGTGTGGTGGCCAGTACCTTCGTTACAAAGATGTTCTGAAAAGACACATGAAGAGATGAAAAATAGATTCCTCTGAGTGGGAGGAGAGAGCAGCACGGCGGCCCCAATGGCGACGTTCATCCATGAGCAGGTTAAAAATTTCGAAACTGAGCGTCGCAATGAGCTGTATAAAAAGCGAGACGAGCTTAAGGCACGTCCACCAGCAGTCATCAGTTACAACTACGTCAGTGGAGTGTTAACTTGCACCAAGTGCGCTTTTGCGAGAAAGATAGGGTACGTGAGCTACCTGAGAATAGAAGAACAACACTAGTAATAATAATGGGGGGGAGACTCGCATAATTAATGTTACTCCAAATGAAAGAAGGCAAAAAAAATGCCTAGTGACTGAAATCCCATTCAGATACCTCAAAGAATAACGAACCTACAACCGTTTTAAAAACTTTTAATATTGCTTATTAGAGAGAGAAAATGCAAACAGTGTGTGACGTCACATTACAGGATGCTACCGGGGGGCCGCGTCGAACACGATGGGGCGCGGCACGTTGCTGTCTATTAGTGTGACGTCACAATCTTCCAGCGTCATAGTTTCAAATGAAGTTGCGTTTTGCGAAAAAGGGACAAACCCTTCTTAAAACTTTGGCCACTTTATAACTTCGTGATTATTTAACCTTTTGCATTGATTTTTTCTCCATTTGACTACATTTTTAATCCTTTTTCCAGAAAATATGACATTATTGATTATTTTATTTAGTGTCTACACCCGTATTGTTAATACCGAAGCCAGAATACGCAGTCGCTGTGCCCGAAATCGGTCAGGACCTCATCATCGTCATCATCAACATCATGTATGTATGTATGTGTGTATGTCTTATTCTTTGGCACGCCCTGCAGCCTAAACCATTTGACGGATTTCGACATATGAGACGCTGGTTTTTTTTTTTGCAACTAAGTACATCTATTTCCTAAACATGATCCTGCGTTAACAGTTTGACGAACTTTATTATAAGCACTTTACTAGAGAATTTAGGTGATCTATTTGAAAAACTATTTTTATTGTCCTTTTAGGGTTCCGTAGTCAACAGGGAACCCTTACAATTTCGCCATGTCCGTCTGTCCGTCCGTTTGTCCATCGGTCTTCGGCTTAGCTCAGTAACCATTACTACTAGAAAACTGTGATGCGGTATGGGGTATATAAATCAATCACGCCAAATGGCAAAAAACGGAACCCTTATGGATTCGTCATGTCTGTCTGTCTGTCTGTCCGTCCGTATGTCACAGCCACTTTTATTCGAAACTATAAGAACTATGCTGTTAAAACTTGGGAAGTAGATGTATTCTGTGAACCGCATTCAGATTTTCACACAAAAATAAATAAAAAAAACAATAAATTTTGGGGTGTCCCCATACCTACTTAGAACTGACTCAATTATTTTTTTCATCAAACCCATACTGTGTAGGGTATCTATGGAGAGGTCTTAAAAAAATATATTGAGGTTTCTAATATATTTTTTTCAAATCTGAATAGTTTGCGCAAGAGACACTTCCATAGTGATATAATGTGTCCCGCCCCTGTAACTTCTAAAATAAGAGAATAATAAAACTAAAAAAAAAAATATGCTGTACATAACCATGCAAACTTCCTCCGAAAATTGGTTTGAACGAGATCTTGTAAGTAGTTTTTTTTAATACGTCTAAAATCGTAAACCGCAATTTAGCTTTCATTCAACGGATAACGGTACGGAACCCTTTGTGCGCGAGTCCGACTCGCACTTGGCCGGTTTTTTTGTTCGAGTCATGTGTCCCCCCCCCCCCTGCTGGCTAAATGGCTACTACGAGGGATGTGAAACAATTCGTGGTATTAGTACATATAATGAATTTAAAAGAAAAACTATCACGGACAAGTATAGGCACGTTTCCGAGTAATACTCGACCAACTTAATGTGTACTTGGAAACGCCAATTTTCGTACAAGTTCGGGCGACGCAACCGCACCTCACGTCGATGTAACTAAGACAGACAAACGACGGAACCCTACACTGCGCGTGGCCCGACACGCACTTGGCCGTTTTTATTTCATTCTGGCATCGATAAGTTTAGTATTACTTTTTTTTATTCTTTCAAAAATACATTTCTAATGTTTGCAGCTGATCATTTATCGTTTCGCTTTTGCAATTATTTGACAAATCAATCATTCGCAATTACTGTTTTACCCGCAATATCATTATTCCGATGGATGTCAACTGTTCGTGTTTTACCAAATCGAAATGTGTTTTCTTTAAATACATCGAATTCTACCTTTGTTTATTAAGTTATTCCATACGACCTGACCCAATGAGTACAATTGTTGAATACCAATAACGGCAGTGTGTTGTGGTTGGTATTCAACCTTAGTGTCGTTTATAGCAAACAAAGACTCGTGTTTGCGCTCTGAGAAACACTAAGTAATAAACGAACCTACCTTTGTGGAAATATTATGGTGGACCTTTGTTTGTATAAACAGAGACCCGTCACGAATTGAAGGAGCCCCGCTTAGCGGTGCTCCTACTTTCTGCTCTAAGGGCACAAGTTAATGATCACGTAACCCATGACGACAACACCGTAACCCAGATTTCCACTGTGGATTAATTATTTATTGTGGATGGATAACCTTTGTTGTTACTATTCACTCGCAGTCGAAGTGAAAAGTAAAGTGTATAACTACGTATACTAACTACTAGTGTATAAGACCCCGTATCAATGGTCTAAAAGCCATAATATCACTCGATCAATTTTCCCCCACTTCGCTCGGGAAAATAACCCCATAAACCCTTGTCATACAATCTACTATTAAAACAATCTTGGCTTATAAAAGCAATTTTAATGACACTTGTTAAAGTTTATCATGTTTTTATAATAAATTTATGATATGTATTTATTACTAGCTTCCGCCCGCGACTTCGTCCGCGTGGACCCGGGATAAAAACTATCCTATATTTTAATCCAGGCTATAAACTATCTTCGTGCAAAATTTAATTCAAATCGGTTCAGCCGTTTAAGCGTGATTGAGTAACAAACATCCAAACATCTAAACTTTCGCATTTATAATATTAGTAGGATTTTTGCCACAAAAGAATAACTTATAGTGCACAAGGCGGACTTAATGCCATAAATGATTGCGGTGGAAAATAAAAAAGGGATACCTTTGCCCAATAAGTACTTAAGTACTCTTAATGGGATGAGGCTGAAAAAAAGATAATAACGTAATTATATTCTGATAATTGGTCATAAATTCATAACACAAATACAACATAAGTACTCGTAGAATCTTGTAATATGAATCAAACTCAAGTCTGTATGGATAATGAAGGCAATATGTTTGGTCCTAAATAAATATTATGTTCCCATATTATATTTGAGCTTGAAACATAAACTATCCAGTGTAAATAGTGTGTGACAAATTGCCATAGCTTATAGTTTTATGAACGTTAAACTTCGAAATCTCTATTCAGCAGATATCTAGTAGTAGTGGTGTGCCATTCCCGGGAATATTTATATACCTATATGGGAACATAGGGTTTTTTTTTAATATAATACAATATTATTTTTACAATATTTTAAAATATATTATAGCTAATTCCGGATAAAAACAAATCTTACAAAAGTACTAAAATAAGTTACAAACAAGATACGAATTATCACAGGTTAGATAAAAGTACACAAAAAATTAAGTACGAATACAAAATATGGACATATTTACATATTCAATGTCAATAAAGATGAAAATTTATAATTAGTCCAAAAATGCGTTTTTTTGGCGAAAGGCGAAATGGTCGCGGCATTATTCATTGTAACTAACTTATATTAAAATTTTAATTTGCCCAATTTATATTGCAATATTCCGCTGTGTAGGAAATATTCCCAAGAACATATTCCCGGTAAATTCCTTTACGGGAATATTTTCCGGCACTATCTGATAGAGATTTGGGTTAAAGTTTTTAGTTATCATTCGATAAAATCCGCGTCCTTAAAGATGTTGTTTTATAACTATATTTAGAACTTGCTTTTACTTTTCTAAATGCATAATTATAAAGTTTTTAGTTAAAAGAGGCCAAATTATTACGAACATTAAAACCTTGGCGGGGTACTAAAATAATATTAAAGGTTATAACGTAATATGTTAGGTATCGCAATATTGCGGGCGCAGGAAGCCGCAATTATCGCTCGTAGTAATATTACTTTTATTTTTAATTCCCACGCGGTGGTGATTCACATGTTCCGCTCTCTCGATATCCATTAAAAGTTGAAAATGCTCACTCTGTTAAAAGTTAGGTACGCTTAATCTAAAGTTGCTTCTGCAGGTTTCAATGAAACATTTTGAAGCTACCGTAGAATGGGTCTAATGAAGAAATGTCCAACTGTAAGTATATGGGTGAATGTTTAAAATGAACTCTATGATATTTCTGTGGGCAACAATTATTGGATATGGTTCAATGTAATTGATCGGTTGCAACTTTGTAGGTAGGTACCAGAATCCATTGATATGAGGCTCTTATAATCATTAACTAAATGATGGTTACATTCATCCTTAATTAATTGACCTCGATTTCCTATGTTTTAGAGATTCTTAGAATACACTCACCGGCAATTGGCCCAAATTAGAAAAATGCATTTAATTATTTAAAACATTATTTAATCTATTCACTTTATAGTTTGAAATTACGAAAAGTTTTTGGGCCAAATTTTCTGCCGGTGCCCGCTTAACGCTTAATCCCGCTTAACCGATGTCAAAAATGTACGTGTAGATTGGACTTTCTGGATACT
Organism: Epinotia bilunana; assembly: GCA_947049275.1. NCBI lineage: Eukaryota > Metazoa > Arthropoda > Insecta > Lepidoptera > Tortricidae > Epinotia > Epinotia bilunana. Next base: position 29,401,493 of record OX346253.1, read on the forward strand.
TATATTTTATTTTCTATCCCGCGGGTTGCCCGCGCTCTTTGCAATACGCGGGCAAAGACGCGCGTGCAGTATATGTATAAGCCGTAAGTAAAATATCGATGTTCGAATGATACCAATTAACTAAAACCAACGCATTTACAAATACCTAGCTTGCCATGCCTTCCGTGCGGGAAATGAGTCTCTTAATATACATGAGGTTTACCGAAACTTTCCACGAGCGCTGGCGGTTGAGAATTAGACGAAGCTCAGATTCCCAAACTCAATAATCGACGCAAGTATTAAATGTATATCATGAACACTGAGTAAAGTTATATTAAAAATTATATTTTGCTTTTCTATCTAAACTAAGCAAAACTGCGCGTCCCTACAAGCGATATTATAGATTCGTAGGTACGCTTAGCTTCGTCTTGTGGGGAAACAGTCAAAAACTATTAAAAAAATTATTACTGTTGTATTCAGTATAAACTCCGAGGTATCTTCCCGATTTCATCCTGAAAGAGCCCTGAGGTAATGACCTCAGGGCTCTTTCAGGATGAAATCGGGAACTGAATGCAGTTAGGTAACTGGCAGCAATTCAGCAATTCAGGCAGGTGCCTGGCATTAGCTTAAATCTACACTCTACTAAATGTGTTTCTTCCTTTTCTCACCAACAAAAATATCAAAGTGACAGAAAAAGACAAGATGATTGTAACGGCATTTGAGCTACTAATTTTGGTTTGATGAACTTATATAGATAAGGTCAAATGTGTCTTACTGTATCTTGTCAACTTTGAAACGTATGTACTTAGTAATAATAATAATGTATCTACTACAGAAACGATCTATTTTCTATCCACTCTATTTTCTAAATACTTTAGCGGCCGAAAAACCTTTTAAATTATCAAACAGTTCCGAACCGTTCGTTATGATACTAGCATCATTTTTACGAAGTAAATCCAAGATTTTCAAGATTTAAATCTAAATACCGCACTGAAATAAATCCCAGAAAAAACTAAGTGTATTTGCGAGTGGCTCGAGACTGTAATAAATAATAATCTCGTTAGATCCAGCCCCGTTAAGTTTCCTTCGAGACGGATAACTGCACCGCGGAAGCGCGCCGGCATTGGCGAATAAAATCCAGGTCACAGGAAATTTTGCCCTAACCCTATTACAGGTACATCCCCGTAGTACGAGTATACCTATGTACCAAGTTTTGACTCCTCTTGCGCAGATCATGCGCACTGAACAGCCACGCCAAACTCGACCTTACCAACTTTTATAAGCCTAACGATAAAGCTAAATCTATAGCTAATTATATTTCATCTCACTCAAAACCCTCCTAATTGGCGGATACTCGTTTATGCGCAAAAGGCTTTAAAAGTACTCTGTGGCACTTTGTACTTGTAAACTTTTAATAATTATGACAGCTACAGGAATAGCTATTTATCGATTTTATAAAACTTTTATAAAACTAATTCCCCTTCAACTTCGGAGAGTTGTCTATAAACAAACATAACAAAACATAATATCACGTTACGTAACGGATAAAAAACTTTTTCGTCTGTTTATTTATGAAAATACACTCATTTTTCATGTGGCGAGTAAGGAAAGCGGGCACCTGTAGCGTTTTTCCTACATGCCGCGGGCGGGCGGCTGAGCGATGCTAGGCGAGTCGGGGCGAGATGAGGCGAGTCGCGGCGAGTGCACGGGCGCGGGCGAGCGTCGTGGGGGCAGACGCGGAGCACACTGAGGCCGTATGGCACAACCCCGCCCGGCATCGACCGCTTCTCGGTCCTACAAGTGCGACTTCACAAAAACCCCTTGTTACTCGCGGGACAATTAATAGCATCGAGCCTTTTCCAATTGCACGGCCACGGCCAACTCTGTTTGCGAAAATAGTAGATTAATTCAATTTTTGTTTACCGAGTTCGGGAGTTCTTCTTTTCACCTAAATGGCTTCAGAGTATTAACTGTGGATTTTACTGATTTATTTACGTTGTTGTGAGTTGTTTCGAACTCAAAGTTAACTAAGTATTTGAACATTTCTATAAAAGTTTGTACGTATGTATTCAGAACGGCAATTTAGTGGAACTTTATTTTTTCCCCTTTTTTTAAGTGTTTTAAATTCTTTACAATTAAAACAGTGTATCGTAAAAAGTAGAACCCGAATTATGACAAATATTTAGTTCCCATAAAAATATTTAAATAATTGGTATCAAAAGTTTACGTATTTATTAAGGTTTGATTTTGTTACATCAGGTAATTTATGTACATATTCATTTGTTTGTATGATTTCTTCATTGATCGTGACATCGATATGTGCACATGTTTCTAGTTTTTACATTTAGTAGATAGCAGTGGCGCGATAGTGGCGCGCCCATACAAACCGATCCCCATCTGCTTGCCTAAGGTTATTTTTTGGCAAGAAAGACGTTAGACGTTATATTCTGTCGTAACTTATTTGTTCCGGGTTGCCCGTCGAACATTTTCACGCGCCGCCATTGGTAAAGGTCTACTTTCCTTACTCACGCAAATGGTAGTGTGAGTAAGGTACATAACATAATATATGACCGCAGTACCTAATAATTTTAATTTTAAAACCAGGTCCAATTAATTAGGTTGCAAATATACAATACAAAATAATTGCACACTTCAATAAAGGAACACAGTTCAGAAAACGATAAATTAAGTTCGCAGTTCTCTCCTACACCTAGCGATGTGCCGTTCCCGGGAATATTCCCATACAAGGGAATATCCGGGAATATTAAAATTGTGTATGTTTATATAATTTGCTATCAGTGTTAGGCCCTTGGTAACTTAGGCCCTTGATATTTTTACCCAGACATTAACCACTGTAATTTATCCGCAAAAGTAAATTCTCAATGTCAGGAACATTGACAATATTCCCCTAGCCGAAAAAAAAACAAATTTTACAAAAGTACCTATTTCTATAAGTAACAAAACGATACAAAATATCACAAATAAACTAAAAAAAACACAAAAAATTTACAAATGCAAAATATTCTAATATTCATCACGTATTCACATATTTAATGATAATTGAGATAAAAAGTCAGAATTATGTAGTCAAAAATGCAGTTTTTTGCGAATGGCATTTTATCTGTCGGGGCGCTATTTAAATTTTCCTAATTTGTATTTTAATATTCTGTGTTTGGGGTATATTCCCAGGAACCCGATAATGTTCCCGGGAAATTCTCATACGGGAATATTCCCATTCCCTACCTACCTACGCCTACAAATAAGATCATTCTAACAATGTTTTATAGCAAAAAATAAGCTTTAGGACGCTGCTCATCACGCCATAAAATTATCTGGTCATGATAACGGTGGTGAAATAAGATTGCGAAATTTTTTATTAGCTAAGCGTCTCGGTGTTTGTATTAGTATTGATGTTATAAAAATACGTTTCTGACGAATTGCAAATCGGAAGAAAATATTTGTATAAAAAAGCCTAGCATAATTCGCGCGCTACGAGCTAAATCTATCTCGAAAACCGTGCACATGTGGCAAAGCCATATAAAAATCGTTTCGGAAGATAGGTGAAATAAGTGGAATGAGATATGTCAAACTGCGCGTCTACGCCTTGCTACGCAGATGTCATTTCCGACACGACGCCGTTTGGCATGTCCTCATTTAGTTGGAAGTAAATCGCAGGTGCGAATTCCCCGCTAAGCGCTTACGTAGGATGCTACGAAGTAATTTGCAGCCTAGTTTGACTAAAAATTCGTTGTACATACACACACATACTCTTTAAACTGCAGCTGCGGGATAGCTGTATGATGATAATTGTATCGTTTCTTTATATCATGAAAATTTGAAGTATTGGAATGAGTCAATTGCTAAATTAGTACCAAAAATAAATACAAATACAAATAATTTATTGATAAGACATAACGTACATCATGTTACTATTAAGTAGGTATATATGTATGTTCTGTACGAAATTAGATGTAACCTTTGACATCGAAGAGCTGAGCCAAAATATGACTACCTAACTATTCGTATTCAATTTACTTTTGTTATAAGAGGTAGAGGTGTCAAAAGCAAGTAAGTGTATATTCCCACATCACATCGCAACGCTCTCCTATTCCTTTTACCATCCGTTCATGTAACAGGAGTAGCATATATTGTATCGCTTATCCATTGTTGTGTAAACCATTCGTTTCGACACCCAAACGATTTCAGATCCCGTTAAACCTTTTTTTGATTACCCATTATCACTCTGGCTGGACTATTTTATTGCTGTTGGTATACTGAATTGCTTCTGGTAACTTTTTTATAGCTGTAAATAACTACGTTAAATTTGGTATTACAATTTGCTTACACCTGTTCACATGATTTCGGATTAAAAAAAGGGACGTAGCCTAAATTGCTTTTATTTTATTATTTCAAAGCCGCCGCCCCGCCCCTACTTTTCTTGGCAACCAGAGTTGCCACAATCAGTTTAGGGGTACAGACGCGAGATTGGCAACTGTAGTTGCCAGAAGTAAGTGCGTAGTTATAGCAGCCAACACTCTTACATTTAAGTTGAGGTTAACGTCCTAATGTTTGACATGTTATAGTTATTTACGATACAAGTGCCAAAAATAGGAAATTCGCAACGAGTGGTGATAAATTAAAACTCGACCGAACGGAGTGTTTTAAATCGACACGAGTTGCGAATTACCTATTCGCCCGTGTATCGTACAACGTTTTACTGTACGTATGGCTCTTTAAAGTTTTGGCATATGCACGAAAAGTGCCCTTTTCGGCACTAGTGCGGGAAAGTAGCACCATATGTACTGTAAATAATATTATAGTTGACCTATTTGTTACGAGTTAAGATTGAAAATGTTAAGCACTGGGACTTTTAACAAACCTAGTACGGAGATAATCGGCTTCAGAATAATACTGTTACTGGAACCAACATCACCTGACACAAGAAGTCTATATATAACCACACATTCTGCTCAAGTGAAATAACTACCATTTTTCCCAATACTGAAGCTTAAAGCGATAGATGCTTCCGACCGTGGGCGGGCAGCGGGCCAAACTGCGGGAGTTCTCTATAAGGCTAAAGGTATCATATACATTAATCTCTTTACCTTACCCGAACACCCATTTGCAGCTCCACCTTCGACGCAAGTCATTAAAATCCACCAGAAAAATATAAACTGGGCGGGATTTTTTCGTCCTAAATGGTAGGAATAAAACGGGAGCGCTCTAGTTGTAATACTTGCAATCTTCCATCTTCCACTTCTATTATAAAAACGCTCGTTACCCAATCTTGATAGGTTCTGAAAAAAAAAGCAAAGTTGAACTGTACTTTCCTCACGGCTTGCGGCACAAGGCAAGAAACAAAGTAATTCTATTATGCGACCCCACGGTCTTCCATTATTTTAATTAAATTTCACCTTTGTGATATTCGCTCTGAATAAGGATATAAAATTATGGTATTTTAAGGATATATTTCGTTTCTCTTATTTCATAACAATGGAAAAGCAAATTACAGGAATTCAAGGATTTATTTACTCTAAATATGAATATTTAGGATTAATCATATTCATTATCACCATCCTCCTAACGTTATTCCCAGTTGTGCCCTAAATGTACCAACATGGCCCGAGGTCCGTTTTGATATGTAATCCCCAGGATTTCGCATAGGCAGTATAGGCACTGGTGTAACGAAAGCGACTGCCATCTGACTTTCCAACCCAGAGGGAAAACTAGACCTTATAGGGATTAGACCGATTTCTTCACGATGTTTTCCTTCACCGAAGAGATAACGGTAAATATTCCGCACATTAAGTTCCGAAAAACTCATTGGTAAAACCCACGACCGCCGCTTGACAGCCGCATGCGTGAAACACTAGGCTACCATAGCTCTCCATACTTAATATTATCAAGGCGAAAGTGTGTCTGTCTGTATGTCTACCTGTATGTAACCTCATCACGCTTAAACCACTAAACCGATTGAGATGGAATTGAATCCCGAGAAAGGACATAGGATAGTTTGTATCCCGGCAATCATCCCCGAGGAGGTGAAATAGGGAGTGAAAGTTTGTATGGAGCTACGATAAAAACGACTTCCACGCGGACGAAGTCGCGGGCAAAAGCTAGTATATTATAAAACTGAGAGAAAAAAACTTCGTGAACGCCTCTACAGATGTAAGAATACATTGTTTTTGAAGTATAGGTCCAAAGATATAAATAACCCAAGCAATTTGTCATTTCACTCGGGGACAAACGAAATGGGAGGTTTTAATATTTTTTTCTAATTTATCGCTTATACCAGACCTCTCAGACGGGGGCACGCGTTAACCTAGAAAACGGAGTCGGGAATTCGCATGTTCACAGCTCAGACATAGACCTCGATATTGGATCTACAGATTCTACAGGCTTTTTATCAGGCAGAATGCGAATATCTACTTCCTAGCTGGTAACACTATTTCCGTAGCAAATATATTGTGTCAGAGGGCACAAAATAAATAAAGCTATACCTAAATTTATCGTAATTTATACACGTTCGTAGGAACTCGCTATGCTACGTGGGCGCTATCCTTTGGCTCTTTCGTCAACATACAGTTTTTCCCTTGTTAAGTATCGGCTTACGCTCATAGAGAGCACCTTCATGTGTTAGATATTGTGGAGTACGTGTTGATCCACCAAGATACTCATATCGATATAGATATTAGAATCGACTTTTTCGATTTGAATTTCAGCTATACACTGTACTACTAACATATCTTAAAACCTACATGAAAGAAAGCGCGCTCAGATTGGTCCGTACATTCTGAACGTGAAGATACCTGCAAACGTACAGACAAACTAGGCCACTTCCACGTTTCGTGGGGCGGAATCCGTATTCGGTTTTATACTTTACTTTGGAAAGCTTTCTTTCCATACCATATACTGTCAGTATTACATTTGCGCAGTAGTGTTATGCCGTTGTTATTGCACGGAATCGGTGCTGTACGCGCACGCGTTATGTACCTGCCTACTTAGGCACTTACGCTTTCGCGCATCTCGCGACCATCAATGACGCACTTATTTCAATGTGGGCGAAACAGCGAATGAAAAAACCATAGAAGTTTAAGTAGCGCCGCAAAATGGCCCCACAGAATGGGTGCCATTGCCATTATGCGGGGGTAGGGCCGGGGTGTCAAAACGATGTCAGGCAGCCGTTTAGTTCGAACATGTGCATACCGGGTTTTAGGCACGTGTTTGGATAGAAATTTGTAAGGAGCTCGCATTCTATGGTTTTTCGTTCCCTGGGGCGAAACAATACTGACTTGACTAACAGCAGCAGACAGCTTACTGATACAGCACCGACCCTACACCACCAAATGCGTGGCCTAGCTTAAAAAAGTAATTTGCGTAATTTAAAACCAATTAACATTGGTCGCCAAGAATTCAACAAATTGCAAATCATGCCAAAGGTCGGTGAGTACCGAAAGTTGAGGTTTTCGATTAGGTATGACAAAGTAAATAAACGAAGATATTATACTTAAAAGGTAGAAATAAAAATCTATTAAAGCGCTTGTTAAAACAAAAACCACTTTGGAACTTTAGCCTTCGTAAGTAAAAAATTGAAATAGGTAATTACTCAAGCGATTGGTTATTTTTTCAAGACTTTATTACGCCCGAGACCCAATTACAAGAAGTAGGTAATATCGAACTGTTATTAGTTTCACGTAACACACGTGACAAAACGAAAGCCATGTTGTTTCTATACGTAACTTTACAATCTCACTGAGAACCGTGTAAAAATATCAAATTTCTCCCTCAGATTCATCCCCAACGGAAGATAAGAATGTAAATGAAATTTGAAATTTAATTTAAATAATATCGTCTCGGTGACAGGTGCCGGCTGCGGAGGAGGCCGTGATCGATTACCGACACTATCGGAAATTAATAAGGCCCATTAAACAACCAACAGGCTGTTAATTCCAGCCTTAGGCCATCAAAGACGGCGTCCAAGTTTCGATTATTGAGTCAGTGATGAAATTAAACTATTAGTTGGTATATAAATTCGTTTAACTAAATCAGCAAAGATTCGTGACAGTTATTATGAACACAACAGATTATTGGGTTGTGATCCTACTAATATTATAAATGCGAAAGTTTAGATGTTTGGATATTTGGATGTTTGGATGTTTGTTACTCAATCACGCTTAAACGGCTGAACCGATTTGAATGAAATTTTGCACGAAGATAGTTTATAGCCTGGATTAAAATATAGGATAGTTTTTATCCCGGGTCCACGCGGACGAAGTCGCGGGCGGAAGCTAGTAACTGATAAGTAATTCATAGTACTTAGGTGCCTATTACATACCAGTAATTTGCCCGCTTACTTTATTTATGTGTTATTCTCATCCACTGCACTAGCTATAATTATTTTCTGTTTGGCCTAAAGGTTGACTGGTAGAGGATACCTTATGGCATTAAGTTCGCCTTTTGTAATTGTAACTTGTTACTGTGCAATAAAGTTTAAATAAATATTTATGATTTCGATTTATTATGCAAAAAGATTGATCAATAGATCAAACCAATAGGTTTGAGAGGCCTCTTTCTTCAGTTAATTCTTCTGTTAATAATGAGTCAATAATGTGTCTGTAACAAATATTATTTTCAAGTTAAAGAAGTTTCACTATGAATTGCATTGAAATATTTTATGATCTACAATATTGTTGTGAATTATCTACAAAATTGTTGTGAATATTAAGATACAAGGGATATAATTAATATTCATATGCAAAAACTAAAACATAATTATACAACAATTTTATGAGCAGCGCAAATTGTAAACAGCAGGTACTGAAGCAAAACTCGTTTACCCTCAAACAGTCATAATAATAAGCTTTGTGTACATATTTCCACCTAGGCAAATTAAGGAAACGAACTGGGTGCACGGAGATGATATTCTCAAATGCCTCTGGCACTTATGCATTGAACATAGGTAGTTAGACAGGTACGTTACGGTTGTATTTTGCTGATCATCGCAATGGTAGGTAATTCATCATCATCATCATATCAGCCGAAAGACGTCCACTTCTGGACATAGGCCTCCCCCAAAGAGTGCCACAATGACCGGTCCTGCGCCACACGCATCCAGCGGACTCCCGCAACCTTTACCAGGTCATCAGTCCACCTTGTGGGGGGCGGAGCGCCACACTGCGCATTCCGGTACGTGGTAGGAAATTGCTATGGATGAATTCAGATAAACTTAAAAAAAATACACTAAAGTATATAAGAAACGCGTGTAAGAGACGCGATTTCAAGTGATTTGCCCCAAGGATTGGACAGAAACAAGTGGAAATCTAGGGGGAGGCCTTTTCCCAGCAGTGGGACACTCCAACAGCCTAACAAATGAAGTACAAAACTTTACGTGATTAGAGGGGTAAATTCGGTTAAATATTTTAAATAAAATATGTATGTGGGATTGGTACTTTTTGGATGACTTTGTATGATGCTGGCTGTTAGATAATGAATAAAGGAACGATCGAACGTGGTTTGAATAGTTATAGAACGGTGAATGATTTGACGTATGATTCAGTTTGTAAGACGATCGGTACGAATGAAGACGTACTTTATGTAAATAAATAAGATTTGATATAGTTCTCTTGTTTCCCTGCCATCCCACTCTACATTTGGGGGCTCGTCCGGGATCCAGGGAAAATTACGCGACTACGAAGATACGACGGCAAAGACAAAACGAAGTGTAAATACGACGACGACGACGACGACGACGGAACTACGGCGAATTCGCTACGAAAACTACGAAGACTTAAGACGAAAGTTGTGTTTAAAAGAAAACGGGAGATGGAGAAGACGATGGATGTTTACATCAAATTTTAACGTTGCCCTTGTTTACGGCGGAGGATGGCTTTGAGGTGGAAGCATTTATAAAAGAAGTAGAAGAGAAGTCTCTACTATATAAGTGGACGGAGCGGCAGCAATTTTTAATCGCCAAAAAGAGGTTCGGCGGTACGGCGGCTCTCTGGTTACGCTCTGAGGATTCCTTCCGAGACTGGGAAGAACTGAAGTATACGATACGAAGGGAATTTAGCAACGGCGATTTTAGCGCAGAACATTATGCCTGAAAATCATAAAGATTACAACATTGACGACGAGTTATTGACACACGACAGGCCATCCCACTCTACATGTAACCGAATTACGTACAGAATTATTAAAACTTAAGACCAAGGATACCTGCCGTTAAAGGTGTATTTCATTGAAGGGTAACCAATTTTCTAGATCGGCACACCGTAGCTAGTAGCCTGTTAATTTCTATATGCAGCGAAAATCGCTCGCAGAGACATGGCCAATGGTCATCTATCTATCGGTCGTTTATGTCATGGTCAGCCTTGAATAGATTCATTATTCACCCTTAATTCTAGCTACAACGGATTACAATAAGGCTTCTCATCGAAGTTGCGTATCGTTTTATTTCTTTGATGAGATTACTAGTGTTTCAAGCGACCAGTAGACAGGTATTGACGACGCATATTCAATGAGGTGTGTAAGGTTTCATAATCTTATTCAAAATGTACACCATACGTTAGAGCCGGCTTAAAGTGGGTCATGTTACGCCGAAAGGAGCTATCAAATAAGGGATATGAAGATTCGTATTTGAATTTCTTAGTTAATTAATTCCGAATATACTCCCTGCTGTTCGCTAGACAACGAGAGTTCGTATTAATCATGCAAGGTGAATTTCACATTTAATATATCTTCAAGATCCAGCTTCATTTGTCATTTATAAATATCCATGCACGCTTAGGTATCACGCGCGTGGGTTCACAACCTGATCCAGGATAATAAGCAGGGGGCCGATTTTTGACTTTCGAGCGCTCGAAAATTGAATAAAAGTAAATGCTATTGTAGTGTCATAATCACAGGCACTTACATTCTACCGATAGAATTGAATACGAGTGGTCAATACCGCACGTTTTTAAATTTTCTATCGTCATTTCTAAATAGCATTTCATAATATTTGGCAGTTTTTGAGTGAAAGAGTCGAGCGCTCGAAAGTCAAAAATCGGTCCCCAGGTACGTAATTAGAAACAGACATTATTGTCTGCTAAGGCTTGTGGATTATTGACATTATGTAAATCATTTAATATTATGATTACCAATTAATTCTCAAAAGAAGAACCATCGTATCAGTCGGGAGTTAGTTTTTGGCCATTCAGCGTGGCCGTGGCTACGCCGCCAGTGTTATGGGAACTTTCGGCCGCCAGCGATCCCGCGGGCGATTACTTTTGTTAGTTAAGGCCAAAAGTTATTTTTGACTAAGCCTGTCGCAGATTCTACCATTGTTATGTCAGTGCCTAAGAAGGAGATGTGTTTTTGTACGTGCTTTATGAAGCCTATGTTACGGATTATTATTAACTTGACATTGTACCTATGTATTTAGAAGGAATATGTTTTTTTTATTCATGTAAATACATACATACATACATACATTCACGCCTTTATCCCTAAAAGGGGTAGGAAGAGCACATGAAACTTGTATTCCAGTGCCACTTTTAGCATCAATGTGGGTATAAAAGATCGACAAAATGTGATATCGTAGTGACAGGTTGCTAGCCCATCGCCCACAACACACTTCAACCCTGTTCCCTTAGTCGACTCTTACGACACCCGCAGGAAGAAAGTGGGTGGTGCTATTCTAACCCGACACCACACGGGGGTCCATGTAATTTTGGACAATTAGAATAACTTTTTTTTATTAAACAAGTCTGAACGTACCAATAATTAAAGAAGCGCCTACAAAAGTTTACATAAGTACAATAGTAATACCTACGCTATAAATATTACGAATGAATTAAAAGGTAAGATTGAACATGCATTTTCTAGGTGAGCGTAATCCATTAGTCCTTGTTACTTTCCATCAGGTTGGACAAAGGTCAAACGCAATCTCATATTTAATAAAAAAAATCATTAATGCATTATAGATTTTCGGTAAACAGTGTGCATATTTTTCATTGAACCCTATATTCCATTAAACGATTTGAGAAAGCAAAAACCAGCGCTGACGGCGGTGGATTAAGGGCTCAAGCTATCAAATGACGTTGAATCCATTACTACTTATCTCCCAACCTAAATTAACTTGCATAATTCCGCGGAAATCGAAAAGCGACTCAAGTTTCTAGCAGAATGGTTCGTTAATATACCGACAAGTAAGGTAAGGAAATCTGTGTGACATCAGCAAGCTAAGAACTCAAAACTAAACTAAACTGCAAAACTCAAACTACATACCGATCCCGCCCCGCCAAGTCCGGAAGTCGCCTAAGGAATCAGTAGCTTAATTTTCGAAATAAAACGGACAATTTTTTATTTATATTTTTGAATACCCAAATAAAAACGTGAAACCGCAGGCCTAAGACTATTTAGATGCCTGAAATAATATAATTACAGGTTTATCCATTCGGCACGATTTTGGCGACTATGTTCCCGAATCTGCCATTATAATGTGGCACGGAGATAATAAATCTCTATAAGAACTCGATACTCTTTTGTGTACAACGACATGTTCCCGACCTTTTTACCAACATAAATAAGAACGGGTCGCATTTACATTACTGGGAAATAATATTCTAACCAATTTAGTGCCTGGTTTTCCGTTCGGCACGTGTAGGTATTGTGATTTGGGATGCTATGGGAAGCGCTTGAGGAGTCGCCCGCTCATGTCACACCCACTCACTCACAGTTTGGAGGACGGGAATTGAAATTGGTTCAACGGTTGTTTTTATTACAGGCCAACTTTACATGCAAACTTTTTTGAGTGCTGTCGGGTCGCAGTTCAACCTAACACTCCTCCTCGCTTCGCTTGTCGTCGTGCCTACACCGACCTGCCTTAGACTAGAATAGGTAGGCAATGCGATTTGGATAGAAGTGGGTATTTGCATAATGTTTCAATATTATACCAGTACTTCGTCATACCCACTGAACGTTATATCGAACATAGTTATATCACAAATACGTTACACCATATTACTATTAGATCCATAGTTGTTATATTGCAAGTTCATTATACCTGATGATAGTTAGATCCTGTCAGAATATACCACATGTTGATATACCAAAGGTGCATTATATCCCTTATTCGTTATATAGACTAAAATATATCAAAAGTTGTTATATCGACCGTTACGCATCCGATATGACATAGTTCGCGGGGGTGATAAAATAATTCAAGACAGTCAGTAAGTGACTGACATATATGTTACGTACCTAATTCCGATGAAATTGAACAACTGAAACATTGGGATCTTTATAGGCTTACTGTTCTTAATACTTATAAGGAGTTATCTTTTTAATTATTGCTATACGTACTGTTACAGACAACACCCAGTACCCAGGTTTAATAATAGCAGCTGGCCATGCGACAATTTCCAATTTCAACGTATATTGCAGTCGGGTCGCGTCCTGCAGAAGGGGTCGCAACGGATGCACTGCGACCGTGTTTTATACGACCTGACAGCAATACGTTTACATAACGCTCATTCAATGAAAATATTTCAATAAGAGCTCTTGGCTTGTTTTAGATAAAGGGGTGTCCATCTTCTAGTCGCATCATGACAATTGTCATAATGTCGATTGTCATACAACTTTACGCATAAAGTTGTTGCTCATGAATGTCTTTTGTCATTAATGATTCCACGCATAGTACTTTCACTGTCATAATTGTAGTATGTCATTTTTTTTAAACCATAATGTTGATGAATATACAAGTTTTAGTAATTATATTGAAGACCATACTTATTTTTAGTCATAATAATTGATATGCTTAATTTTTGGCAATAGACTATTATTATAATTGATTCGCAAATAAACAAGCTATTAAATTTGTTGACCAGCGTTTAATTAGGTTATTGCAGCTAGAAAAGGGGGACTCGGGGGACAGTAAAAAAATATACAATCGTAACAATTGAATTTTTGGTAGGTTAGGTTATGGTTATCTTGTGTCCCTTAGAGCGGAAATAGGCACCACGCGAAGCGGGGTCACGTCGTCGACACGCTGGCGGTTTGGTTTGGTTTCGGTTAGGTCAAAATAACTGCCGTGCTTTTGTTTAAAAAAAAAGTTGTGTTAGGTTTAGATTACAAAGAGAATTCACTTTTACCTTTAATTTTACCAATTTTCTTATACCTATGACTTGAAAACGTTGTTCGCGTTATGGCTATTATGCGATTGATATTTATGCTTGAAGCTTTTTAGCCCAAGAAATTTATGCTCTTAAATATTATGGTTAAAAAATATATGCGAACTAATTTAAGACTTTTGTAGGTTATGCGTAATGATGATTATGACACAAGTGGTTATGCCAAACAAAACTATGGCTTTAAATATTATGCAACCCGATATGGACCCTAGATAAAGTGTTAATATATACGTAAAGTGTTAGGTCTTTGTTCAGCAGACACAGAAACAGGACTTGAAATAACGTTAAAAAGTTGGTATCGTTATCACTGTGAGACTTTAACGTTAAGTTCTAATTAACGTTAATCCATATACCGTTACCTAAATACTTTTTACCGGTAATTATATAGTAACGTTACCTGCTGTGCATTGAGCTAACGTTAAGTCAAAGGTATCGTTAAATGTTTTTAACGTTAGTAGGCAACTTTTTTCTCTTTATTAATTAAAAGGGTTTGATCAAAGCTGAACATGCCACCCTTATTGTGACTTCACGACAAATTAACTATTACTTATTATCTACGCTTTAATACCTAGGTTCACTATTTCAATTAGTTTTCTCGCCCTCCTTGATTGTGGGAGTGCTAGGATAGTGTTAATAACGCCTAAATCATATAGATCACAATTGTACTTTACTGGGAAATCTCGTCTCTCAGGTTCGTTCCGGACACATTCTACCATGACCATACCACGCATCTTTTTTCACTCCACATTCTGCACAATTAGGTGTCTGAGTCTTGCCCATAATAAAACCAAAACTGTTCAAAGGGATGTGTCCGGATCGCAGTCTTAGAGACGTTACAACATCCGATCTATCCATGCCAATCCCTACAAACTAAGGAATGCGCAACAAATTGGGTTGTATAGTCCGATACCAGATACCCTTGCTCAGTGACCTCTCGTCAAAATACTCTTTCCATGTATCGAATCATTTCTGTTTCACCAAGTATAGAAGATCGTTATGACATGGTAAGCAATTTGTACGAATTCCGTCACTTGCCGCCTCCTTGGCAAGGCGATCTGCTTCCTCATTTCCCGGTAACCCAATATGTGACGGCACCCATTGCAATACTATCTGCTTATGGTTTGCTAGCAGCTTACAGATTGTTCTCAGTATCGTGTAGGCTATCGGTGCGCCTCGAGAGCTCGAGGTGCATCGAGCCAAGTGTTGCAAAGCGCTTCTTGAATCCGTAAATATAACAAAACTGTCCGCTTCAAGAGATTCGATATAAGAGAGGGCTTCTGCAAGTGCCAGCAATTCAATATGCATAGAGGACGTTTTGATCTTCAAATGCAACTTAACACTACTTTTTGTTTGAGGATCAAACCAAGCCAGACCTGACTCATTGCTATCCTTGGATCCGTCAGTATAGATATGATCAAAAATTGCAGTACTTAGACTCGATGAAATCGGCGCATGTTTGTCTCAGGCCAACTGGATTATATTGGTGTGTAGGTTTATTTACGCAGTCAATGTAATTATTCAATACTCTGTATAAGTCCACATTGCCAACCCATGTGTCTAATGAAAATATTTGTAACTGGTTCGCTGAATACATTGCTTCCGATTTGAGATACTCGTGTGATACAGATAGTAAAGGTTTGTTTTTTCGACTCCAAAAACTACTGTTTTGGATCTTTAGGGCTAATCGGTCTACTATCTCAATATTTTCAGTTTCAACGAATGATTTCATCTTTAACCAATATTTACCCGCTAAATAATACCTGCGAATACAGAGCGGAGGAAGGAGGAGTTCATGTTCCATGACGTGTATAGCTGTGCTCTTAATAAATCCACTAATTATGCGCATGCACTGGTTTTGTAGTTTGTCTAATTTACTCAAGTTAGTTTTAGCACTATTATCGTAAAGGAAGCTTGCATAATCTATTCTGCTCCGAATACCCCCGATATACAATCTTCTTAAATATGTTTGATGTATACCCCATCCTGGACCGACTAAAATTTTAAAAATATTAAGAAATCGCAAAGCTTTTTCTACTGTCTCTTTAATATGCCTACCCCATTTTAGGTTTCGGTCTAACCATATGCCTAGATATTTAACGTTGTCTACAGTATCGAGGGGCACGTTATTTATTTGCAGCTGAACCTGTTCTCTCATAAATCCTCTCTTAAATACGCAGATTTTACTTTTAGATGACGAAATATCCAACCCTATACACGTTAAAGATTCCGCAAAAACCCCTAGTCCAGCTTGCAAGGTTTGAACACTATTTTGAACAGATTCTCGTGAAATTTTGTGAGCTAGTTCGATATTCAACCATAGGGCAAAAATGCTTTCGTATGTCCGGCTGTCCCCTCTATAGGTCGCATCTCTCAACAGATTCTAGTGAAATTTTGTGAGCGAGTTCGATATTTAACTATAGGGCAAAAATGCTTTCGTATGTCCGGCTGTCACCTCTATTGCTATAACTTTTTAACAGCAGATGTTATTAATCACAAGGCACAAGACACAAACTGTTACCTTACATCGTAAAACGCAATACCCGCCCGCACTCAACTAGATAGCAAAATGTATTATAGGGTACACTTATACGATAGTACGATAATATACAACAAGGCTCTTCACGCTGACGCACGATAGGCAGTGTACGAAATGGCAACAACGCCAATCAACCAACGCCGCGTGGTGCGCGCGCGCACGTCTATTGGTAGCGCGGTGTGGCAACGTAGCATTTTATTTATATATTTAATATTTATTGCACAAAAGAACAACTTATCGTACAAAAGGCGGGCTTTTACCGCTTAAAATAGTGTTACTTTGGTAATGATTCTTATGATGTGAATTGGGAACGTTAATAAGCAATGAAAAGTTAAATTACCGATAAAAGTAACCTTAATTGGGTAACGTTATAATAATTATATGATAGCAAGTAACGTTAGTTTTTACAACCGGTACCAAGGTATTTTTATGATATTACCGTTACCTTACGTTACTTATAATGGGAATTTGGTAATGTTAACAAGCCCTGCACAGAAATAGTACCTAATAAAAAATAAGGAAAATTAAAAATTAGTGACTTAGGTATTAAAGGTACTATTATCTACGAGTAATTAGGTACCTTGTACCGTATCCTTGACGAATGCTCAGTCATAGCACTCCATGTACCTATTAGCATAATTCAAGTAAATAAATATTGTTGTACATAAACTTACTTAAATACATACATTTCACATATTTATGTACAGGTAGCTATACAATCTATAAGCAGACAATGTAAAAGCAATACGCTAACTAAACGTTTGTGGTAGGGTTTAAGTTTCATGAAAATTGTACAAAAGGTTAGGAATTGAATTAATGCCCTCATTATTACATCACAAAATTCAAAGCAATGTGTAATATGTATTATTTATTTATCTTTTTTTTTCGTAAGATTTTTCTTTGTTATCGTGGTGCAATAAAGAGTATTTATTATTAATAATTTGTACGACTGTTAGAGTTGCAGTAAATATCGTCAAACAGAATCGAACACCACTTGTGAACACAATGTAGTAAAAACTGAATTATTAATGATAATGACACCATATTACCTACAGTTGTTAATTACAGTGTTAACGAATGTCCAAATGTATTTATGATGATATTGTAGACTAGCTTCTGCCCGCGACTTCGTCCGCGTGGAACTCTTTTATATCGTAACTCCTTACAAACTTTAGCCCCCTTAGACGATGATTCCCGGAATAAAAAGTATTATATACTTGTATATTAATCCAGGTTATACACTATATATATGTATGTGTGAATGAGGTCCAAACTTTAGCATTCATAATATTACTTAGTAGGATTTGCAAAATTTGCAGGACAACTCGCTATTGACACTCTAACAGTCAATTTATTCAATTTCGATGCGCTCATAGCCGGCGCCTGCGTCGGAAACGATAACGCAGGTTAAGCAAAGATGGCAACGGTCAGTCTTTGGATGGGTAACCGCCTGATGTTTGAGCGGTTAATATAAATGAGCGCTACCGTGCTTTGGCTACGCTAAGCAGTTGATCCCGGCTGCTGTCTATGACAGTAGTCGTGCAGCCGAGTAAGAGGCCTTCGGGCGGCTTAAGAACTTCTAACATTCGAGTTGCCCACTCACTGTTACCACAACCCTGTACGTGTCCCCTGGGTGGTACTTAAGAGTGACAAACTTTAAAGGCCACAAATAATGTATGCCATACGATTAAATAGTTTAATGAATGAGGTTTAGTCACGATTTTCGCTACGGTGATAGAATTGTGCTGAAGTTTACCAAATAAAGTGAAAAATCCATTGATAAAATATAAAGTAAAGGATAATCCTACTACTATTATAAGTACGAAAGTTGGGATGGTTGGATATTTAGATGTTTGTTACTCAATGGCGGAAGCTAGTGTTCTATAAGTGTACAATTTTCAATATGAATCCGCTTATTTATTACTAGCTTCCACCCGCGACTTCGTCTGCGTGGACCCGGGATAAAAACTATCCTATATTTGAATCTAGGTTATAAACTATCTTCTTGCAAAATTTCATGTAAATCGGTTGAGCCGATTAAGCGTGATTGAGTAACAAACATCCAAACATCTAAACATCCAAACTTTCGCATTTATAATACTAGCTTCCGCCCGCGACTTCGTTCGCGTGGACCCGGGATAAAAACTATCCTGTATTTTAATCCAGGCTATAAAATATCTTCGTGCAAAATTTTATTCAAATCGGTTCAGCCGTTTAAGCGTGATTGAGTAACAAACATCCAAACATCTAAACTTTCGCATTTATAATATTAGTAGGATTAGTAGGATTTATTTTAATGCGTCTTATATTCAAACGGTTACGTTCGCTACAAAAATAACACAGCTTACGCCATCTACTGACCAGTAGGTAGCTAACTTAAATTTAAAGTATTACACGGGCTTCAACTTAGGTACTTTATTTTATTGTAACTGTGTTTTGTATATGTGAAGTGCATAAAGAGTATTGAATTGTATTGTAGGTAGTACCTAATTGTATAATTTGTCATGTCATTTTTTATCTTTATAAATAGTAGACTATCATCAGGTAAAGTTTTACAAAGCTTTAAGGGAAGTTATATAAAAATGCGTTTAGTAGTTTTTGTAATCGAAAAACTGAAGCATCAACTATTCTACTGTGATTTTTTCCACAAAAACGTGTACAGCATATGCCATCTAGTGACGGGTAGATAAAGTTGTGGTACTTAGGGTTTCTTAGTACAAACTTTCAACCAAGTTTTAATCCCTTTAGAGGATGAATTTTCAAAAACGCTTAAATTTGTTTTCTTGTTTTAATATGGAATCATATTACGAAGTTTCAAGTCCCTAGCTCAAAAAATATTCATTCTTCAAACATATTTTCGACTCATTTTTAAAACGCTGAAATTTATTTTCTTGTATTTCATTAAAGAGCCTTCTTCCAAAGTGTCAAGTTTCTATCTTATAAAATAAACTAATTCCCATACAATTTTTCGACCCATTTTCAACCCCATTAGGGTATGAACTGGCAATAACGATGAAATTTGTTTTCTTGTATTCCATTAAAGACCCTTTTTACAAAGTTTTAAGTCTCTATCTTAAAAAATAAATTAATTCCCATATAATTTTTCGAACCTTATATCACCCTCTGAAGAAATTATATCTAAAAAAACGCCACGCTATGTCCTATTCTGAGGTCTAAAATACAATATAAGAAAGTTTCATTAAAATCGATTCAGTAGTTTTTGCTATATTCTGCCCCCAAAAATATACTGGTTGTCATCGCTGCCACAGGGCGTCCACTTGAAAACAAAAGATGGCGCTGTTGCGTATACACGACTTTCTCCATTCGGTTAGTCTCAAATTTGGTCTGCGGGTCACACTCCATGAAACTTTTTATAAGTATCATATGGTTTCACGGAGTTTAGACGCCGACAAAAAACTGGAAAATGACTTACTAAGGCTAGAATATACGTGAAAATTGGTGATGTTCTGCATCGCGCTATTGAAGTATTTAATGTATGTCGTATAAATACAATTTCCTTCAGGATTTTCTTATTATGTCTCTGACAATATCAACGAATTTTCACATTTATAAAATCAGTGTGATACTTTGGTTGTTTGATTGTGATGAAATATAATATGGAAGGCAGTTTTGTGTAAACGAGTAAGTAGGTATGGCTTGGTGGTTTTTTTACATCCGTTTCTGAATGCAAAGGATGTAATTTGCTCAACAAATATACCAACTTACTACAAAGTGTGGGGAAAACTTTATGCTCGTTACCTATAAAACTATATACAGTGTTTTTTTTAAATGGGACAGTATGGGGAAATCCGAATCTAAAGGAGATAGAGGAAAAGTGTCCAACGAGACATTAGGTGTTTTTTTATATAAACTTTGGCTCATTAAAATTTTTGGTCACTTTATTATATACTATACACATCGAAAAACTTAATCATTTTTAGGCGTCATCGAATATTAGTGAATAAAACTATCATATGTAATGTGGTTATTTTTCGAGTTTAATTCCCGGCAATCGCTGTCAGCAGACTTTATCCGCGAAAGAACAGTTTGAAATAAAAATACAGACTATAAATTAATTCAAATGTAAGCATCTCCGCGGACAACTTTTGCAAACTTTCCACAATGAACTATTCAAGCTGTGCTTTCTCGGTCCTAAATTGTTATTAAACTGCGAGAAATTTAAATAATATTTCAACTGCTTCGTCAACTTTTACTTACTTTTTACCTACTGATACTACCTACTAAAAATTACGGCAGTGAGTGGTTGCGTAAGTGCATGAAAGTAGCCAAATGGATCTGTCGTAGGTACCCGCCGAGAGAGGTAATATTCATTTAAATTATGGCGCCATTAGTTATGTGAATGTTTCGAACTACCGATGTTTGTTACTGAATCACACTTAAACGCCTTAGCCGATTTGGATGAAATTATGCACGAAGATAACTAGTCTATAGCCTGGATTAAAATAAAGGATAGTGTTTATGGTGGGTCCACGCAGACAAAGTCGCGGGTGGAAGCTAGTAGCAAAATAATCGCCGAGAAGTGCTACCTACGCAAGCAATTCTAAGTATGAAAATGTCACGCATTGAAGGATGCCTTTCAATAAAACCCGTAATCAATCACTATCAAGTTCAGAAGGTCTACAAAAAAATCTTTACAAATTCAGCTGAATGAAACGTAGGTTGACAGATCTTTGTGACGACACTCGCCGTTCTGCAATGGCAGCGCTGATGTGAGCAACATTTGGTTTTTATAGTGGCCTCATATAAGTTTTATTGACGTAGGTGCCCTACGTCCGATACACGAAGTGTTACTTGCCCGAACTGCCAATTATATTTACTGAAAACATTTTTTATCGCTGAAGATTCTAAATTGATGTAACGAAATGTTGTTTTACCTACATACCTCTCGAGAAAATATTTTAGTACCTAAATGGGACGGGAACCATAAATTAAAATTACACAAATAATGTAATGAATTTTATTGTAAACAATTTTTCCTCTAAGCGCAACAGTGGACTAGAGATACATACTTAGAAATTTTATACTTACCGTACACGGTAATGCCGGAAATTTCACCAAACTATGCTTCAAGTTCTGCTCGCTGAGATGAAGTTTCCTCGTATGGCCGTGTTGAATGAATGAGTGATGAGCGGACAAAGACGGGGAATACATTCGTATATTACGAATATTATCTACTTACAACAAAATAGAGATTGTTTGAAATCATCTACATCATATACTTTTCCTAATTCATTTATTGCAACCATGGTTCAGTACAGATGTTATAAAACTATATTTACAGTTTACCATGGACCCTGATACGTATAGCAAAATACAGATAACAAGTAACGAACTAATTTTAAATCTTATAACTGCTTAATAATTCTCAACTCATGATTAATTACCTTGTAAGTATCTTATGTACAGTAATTGGCTCTGAATCATAATAATTAATTAATATGTTCAATGAATTCATTACCGATTGTAATTACATTGCTTATTTTTATTTAATTAATATTAAATGTCTGTCACAAACGAAACTTGGTAAAAAATAACTTTAAATATACCTACTAGTACATAACAATCATTTTCTGTACTGTACTTTTCTGTATACCATCATCAACTATTCATTGAGACGATTCTAACGAGCCCAAACTCAACGGGGTTACGTTCGGTTAAGTACTGAATTCCCGTGGCCAACTTTTGTCTCCATCATCAGATCAGCTCGATGGTAACACAATATTGAATTGTCATCCAAACTATACTTATACCCAAAATTTCAGCTCAATCGGTCACCGGGAAGTGGGTCAAATTTAACTTGCCAGAATTGATGTCAAACAGGTAAAACTATAAAAGCTTATAATATAATAACAAACTTAATATCAATGATTTCTATGAATCACAGTTTCTGGCTCTGAAATAGGTAACCAAAGATGTTTTCTTTCTCTTTCAGGGAGGCATGTAAGTAAAAAATAATAGTTAGAAAGTGTTATTTTATGCCTCGTACACTTACCGTGGTCGGCCCTGATAAGTTTCATAATTGGCTCCCATACTAACATTTGTTTTCGATATTAGGTCTTCGATAGGCAATACCAGCAAACGACGGTGTAGGTAAGATGTTGTAACAAAATACACAGTAAAATACTTCGAGATACGAGTCATAAAGATTTCGCTAAGCACGTACCTTCCACGCATGCTCCCTGAGGCGATTTTATACGTGAAAAGGGTTCGCCGACATCGTCTGCAACCCCAGAGTAAATTTCCAAAAAGTCCTATTTTTAATCAATGTTTAATAACCTCCTTAGTGGCAATAGAATAGGGTTTATAATTTCAAAACAATGCAAATAACTACGAGGTTTAGAAACACGAATCAGTCTATAAGTTCGCGTGAGGCAATCAATCGACGAAGCAATTTACCTATTACTTGTGAGAAAAATTGCTAAGTCGTAATATTCGCTTTCACCATTTAGCTGTCAAACCATCACGATGCTTGAGTGCTTTTATTGACCAAGGTTTTCCTGCGGGCCTAAGATGGTTGCCATTTTATCACTTATCACGGCGTGACAAATGACAAGTCACGTGATTTGTCTACTTAATCACTCAAATTACCGATTCAAAACATGGTTGCACGTGTCAAAATGGAGTTATCCAACTATGACATATGACAGCGATATAATGACAAATGAGAGCATGGTACGTGGTTAATGTTGTAATTTGACGTCTCAACTTAGTTAATTTTATCTAAATGCGTCCGAGGTATTAACGATAACCTATTTTAAACTTGGTTTTCACCAAAACTACCAGTGAATGTTCGATTTTCTAGTGACTGATCAATCACAAAATTGTCTGTTGAACACACCTATTATTGAAAAACTAGTGAAATTTCATCAGGGAGCTTTCAACAAAGCTCTTGGCCCTTGTACTTGGGAGTTCCTAAATCAGAAATTTCGCTGCATATCAGGAGTAAGGTAAGTAATGCTATTTGAGTAATTGATAAATTGTATGGACCCCGAGGCTCGTTTGGGTACAACGGGGAAAACGCTAGCGGAGGATGGCGTTTAGAGTAGGGAACAACGTTAGCGTATAAGTAATACAAATGTAGCCAGTGATTATTTTATTAAACCTAGGTACTTAGGTACTGCAATCAACATGTACTTGGGAATCAGAGAGTCATTCCTTAAAACATATTTGTCATTCTTGTTTATATCTTAAACTAGCTTCTGCCCGTGACTCCGTCCGCGTAGAACTCATTTATAACGCATCTCCATACAAACTTTCACCCCGTATGGACTGATTTCCGGGATAAAAACTATCTTTTGTCCTTTCCCGGGACTCAAACAATCTCAATACCAAATTTCATCTAAATCGATTCAGCGGTTTAAGCGTAAAGAGGTAACAGACATTATCTGTTACACCTTGTACCTACTCGAATTCCTACTTTGGTAAATAAGATAATTATCATTTCATAAATGACAAAAGATGTGCGCGCGGCTCCACCCGAATTAACATGCGTAGTTGTGTTTCAGGTTAAGTACTCATTGACCTGTATTTTATTTTCTTTTCAGATCTATTAGTGAAGAAAGAAAAGAAGATTATAACCGATGGTACTCAAAACATCACACGTGTTCAAAAATCTAATTACATAAATACATGAATAAGCCATACCGTTTCATTTGAATTGATTGATTCCTTTACTTATTATGCCACCTATATGCAGGGTGTTTGAAAGGTGAGGTTCAAGATGGAGGACAAAACGAGTCAATACTAACGCGCTCTACCATCTCAACCTTCAAACACTTTGGGCATGACAACCATTTTTTAAAGATATTCTCAAGAATTTTAAGAATCTAACATTCGTGACACAACACAACACAGTATTACAAAACAAACACAAAATAAATTTATTGATGTCCTTTCTGGAACAACTACATACGAGTACATAGAAGGAGAATCGGCAACGCAATTTTCAAGCTTCAACAGGCTACGATGCCCGTTTACCACCAAGCGGGCCGTATGCTTGTTTGCCTACGATATGGTATTAAAAAATACACAATATAATGATCACATTGGATTTATTACTTTTATTTCAATTTGACTATTGTACAAAATAAACTCAATAGGTATACAATTTACAAAATGAGAAAGAGAATGTAAGAGTAGGTACAAACGCAGATTTATCCATTTCAAGTCACAGTCCAGGCACCTTTGAGTAGATTTGAGTTAATTTTAATGCTTAGGTGTCTTAAAATTTAGGTTTCATTTCCACCATTCTGAAACATAAAAGTATTGTTAAGTACATTTTTAATAATATTAATAGACTGACTTTTACAAATACTCTTAACACAGAATCCTCAATTCAATCTTTACCGATCAAGGATTCAATCTTGGATTCCTTTGAAGTTGCAACCAACCATAAAAGTGTCTGCTTATCACCAGACCAGCCATATGCTTATTTGCCACTCTTTGTCCAATAAAACTGCATGGTATGGGAGTCAAATTGATTAATATTACAGTAGTCTAGAAACAGATACGAAATAAATTACAGAGTAGCGGCTACATTATATTTATAATGACAAAATAAATTTTAGTTTTATTTCACTAATCCACAGTTGACTGGATATTTATATCTTACCTAATCCAATATAATTTAAATCACAAAGTTTTTAATGATACGTATTTTTTTACAAGTAATACCGGTGAAATATGACTACATGGATACATATTTCACAAGTAGACAAATATTTCTAATATTAAATTAACTTACATAGATAATAACCAAAAAGAGTTTATTTATATTTGATGCAAAGGATTGTTATTAATTTAATTTTAAATTAAAAATATAATAAATTATAATATTAAATAAAATGAAAAAATAAAGAAATTATTCAGTTAATTGGTACTTATTATGTGTCACATTGTATGATGATATTATTATGGATCAGTAGGTGACATCTAAATGTAAATAGTCATCTTGAATATATTTAGAAAATAAAGTAAATATTAAGTAAAAATAAGATTGTGAAAAGTTTCTGTCGCTGTAAATCTTTCAAAGAAATCATGTATGACAGCCAGAAACACAAAGATAGTGTAACAATATAGCTTTCTTTTACCACCAACTTCTACAGTTTAATCAAAATTAGTATTGAAACTGTGTAACACAATTTGGTACACAAAAATTGTATTTAGCCAAAATCTTAGAACTTAAAGTCTAGTACATTTACCTACTTTATATGCTATCTAAAGAATGTAAGTATGTTCAACTTGCCTGGTTTTTTTACAAGGAATGTCAGGTTAACCATTTGGGACTGAAAAAAGTATTACACAGCAATTCTATTGTTTGGTAGTAGAATCACTGTAAATATCAACTTACCAATTCATTCTTGATTAAAACACGTGAACTGCCTTTATCGAACTCAAAGGCAATGCAACATGTTAATGTTTTCGTGTTTTCAGACTGGATTTTATTTCATTTATCCATCATATTATAGGCCTTTCTTTGAACTGCAGCACACTTAGCCTCAATAAAATTGTTATTTCTATCATAGTCTTGAAGTCTGTAAAAAGAGGAAACATAGCTGTGAACTCGGTAAATAAGCATACTTTTGATTAAATGTGTTGGTAATAGTAAACTAACCTCTGAATTAGCTGTATTTCGGCTCGCTTAATTCGGCCTCGCTTTTAAAGCACTGCCTTTCATTGATCCGTAACTCATATTTGCCATAATTATGTGCAGGTATAGCAAAATATTATTCTAAATAAATAAATAATCCAGCGTAACAGAAGCATATTCAACATTTGACATTTTTCAATTTTGGCGACATCACGCGTCACTAGCGCCTCTAGCGGTGCTTCACTCGTAATTCCTTATCGTATCGTATCGATTTGTTTATTTTATCCATCATCCGAACATGGTTTTCATGTATGATAAATTTAAACAGTCGACGATGTGACATATTGTCACGAAATGTGACAGTTGGCCGTGCTTCAAAAATTCTAGCCATAAAGCCTTTTTTATACATTTGTTGGTAATATTGGATGACTGCTTGCTCATAAATAGGACGTTTTACTATAATGCCATCAAACTGAGAGATAATAGAAATGTTATACCTTCACTCATACTTCACTAACTTTCAAAATATTTGGGTTTTTATTGTATTTTGCATCTGTGTGATGAGACCCTTTCTTTTTCTAAGGCTTGACATTGACAGCAAAATAAACCGTCGTCGTGAACTCCGTCGCTATCACATCAACATAAATAAGAGTAATTCTTCATCCTCCTAGCGTTATTCCCGGTTATCTCAGTTTAATACAGTATATAAGTTAAATTCAGTTTACATGACGACGAAATTTTGCGAAAAAGTGTAAGTAACAAACA
The DNA here is from genome assembly GCA_947049275.1 of Epinotia bilunana. Taxonomy (NCBI): domain Eukaryota; kingdom Metazoa; phylum Arthropoda; class Insecta; order Lepidoptera; family Tortricidae; genus Epinotia; species Epinotia bilunana. The sequence goes on from OX346253.1 coordinate 29,428,554, forward strand.
AAATAAGTTAGTTTATTATTTCAACGTTGGTCGTCTTACTTATTTGTGTGATTAATACGTTTTCAGCCGTTGCACTCCGGCTCCAAAGAGGAAGCTTTGCGAGTACATGGCGACGCACGCGCTTTTTGCCAACGGCGAGTACGGTGGCACGAGGTTTCAGTGGCAGGAATTGGCGGATTCGCTGAGGGAGTTCGGCCCTGAAAACTCGGTGGCAGCGTTGAAATTGTAAGTAATCAACAATTATCTATATGATTCATGAATATATCATGAAATCGTAATGAGATTGACTTACTACCGAGTATGATATATTAAATTTATACGTATATTTAATCAAGGCACTATACTTAATCTGTTTAAGAGAGTAAAAGTGTGTTTTGCTTGTATTTCAGTGAGCATACAGTGCAGTGAGAAAGGATTCAGTTCAATTATGAGTATTTGCATTCCTATTTGAGTTATGACAGAGCTGTCTATCCCAGTACAAATTATGTCATCATTGACGTTTATTGTACTGAGATGACGGCTCTGTCATAATGCAAATAGGTTTCGTGGAGGGCCGTGACAAATTTTGAATGAAAACAAAAGTAAATGCCACCATGAGGTTTTATTCGGCAATACATTGTTACATAAAAGTGTGGCGGTTAAAACGCTCCGCGGCCTTACCCAGCTAGACACCCTTGTTATATAAAGGTATAATGTCCAAATATCATACATTTTCATTATGTTTACAGTCCAAGTCACCAAAACCGTGCATGCTCAAAGATGCATTCAAAAAGAGCTCAGAGGCCACAGATCTAAATGAAGAGCTCCTGCAGGAGAGGGATAAGAGTGAAGAGGAGGTCATGTGTGTTGTTAGGACGAACAAGACCCTCAAAGCTCAGCGCACTGAACAGGATGTTGGTTCAAAGAGTTGTTGAGCCAGCGGATCGAACTTCAACTATCCGTGGATCGGTTCCAGCAGTGCCAGGAGATACATGAGCAGGCGTATTTGGGATCAGGAGCTGGAACCGGAAGAGCTGCAGGCAAAGGAGATCACTACCTTCCGTGCAAGCAGGCTCCGCCCGAGCCGCCGTAGAACGCCGTCGAGCCGACACGAGCCGGTAACCCCGCGCTGACCGCCGTGTACATGGACTGTAGTATAAGAAAACTACATAAAAACGTATGGCGCAGACGCCGACGTAGGCAGCGGGGTTACCGGCTCGTGTCGGCTCGACAGCGAACTTAATGGAGAACTTTTATCAGGATATGTAGGTTATAGAGCAAAGTTTAATTTTATCTACTCTCCCCCCTCCTCCGGGGTGAACTTCACCCCCCTCCCCCGCGCTCATGAAATTGTCCCGGAGCGCGGTATTTTCTATTTTAAAAGACAACCGTACAAGATACATAAAAAGTATGTAGAAACAAAATAATCCTTGATAAATTTACTATAAACCATTTATACATACAAAAGCGATATCACTTATAGTTTTACCTTAATCAGCCACCAAATACAAACGTTTTTGATAATTTTGCTATTTTTTTTACTGTACTTTTAGTATTCTTAAAAACTTCACACTTTATCGCCAAGATATGTATGACTGAAGTAAAGAATAGAATATGCTCTTTATATAAAGGTATGATTTATTTCTAAACTCTTTCATTTACCGTTGCTGTGCTACTTTTTAATTTCATTCAGTGAAATATAAATATTCGTACTGTTATATTTATATATTTATTTATATTTATTTATTCACAATAATACATTGAAAGCTTACAGTGTAAGTTAGTTGGTTATACTGGGCGTTTTCCGCAAGTCCACATCCAGTGTGCCTATTTTGCGTGAATCGGTGAGGTAGCGCTACTCTAACCGCCCCGGCTCCTCCAGAAAGTTTGTGAGTGCCTTGGTGTTGCTGACTGTGTCCCGTAGTGTGTCCGGAGACCCTAGGTGCTTTTTTCTGTATACTTGAATTAAATTTAAAAAATAGGACCCGGTAGGTGGCACTGCAGTCGGTATGTCACTGATCTCCTCCAAAAGCTGCATACGAATTTGAGCGGCTCAGCCTGAGGCATGCTCGCCCCGCGTGGCGAGGTACTCACGAGCCAATTTGGTGCACATAAACATGCGCGTGCGAGCCAGGCGTGCTCGCGGCGAGCCGACATTGTGCTCGATCAAAATGGCGTCGGACACGATGACAGCCGCGGCTGCGTTTATGCACGAGTTACCTCACCGAATTATTACCAAAAAGAAGAGAAAATCGCCTCGGTGGTGGATGACTCAGATGTACTAAAATCGTAATACATGTGGTGCACATTTACTTCACTAAATTACATCGTTCTGCCCGCGGCACGCTCGGATACACGTCCAAGTTACGCGAGGCACGCACACTGATATTTAAAGCAATGACGCGTTGAGTGTCCAAGAGGCTCCGTCCGCGTGGAATTCGTTTATATCGTAGCTCCATACAAACTTTCACCCCCCATTTTAGGGAAGTGGGGGTTAGAAAGAGACAAAAGTAGCCTATGTATAGTACTCTCCATCCCTTCAACTATCTCCACTTAAAAAAATCACGTCAATTCGTCGCTCCGTTTTGCCGTGAAAGACGGACAAACAAACACACACATACACTTTCCCATCCATACTAATATTATAAATGCGAAAGTGTGTATCTGTCTGTCTGTCTGTCTGTTACCTCTTCACGCTTAAACCGCTGAACCGATTTAGGTGAAATTTGGTGCAAAGATAGTTTGAATCCTGTGAAAGGACATAGGATAGTTCTTTTCCCGAAATTCATCCCCTAAGGAGGGGAAATGGGAGGTTAAAATTTGTATGGAGATTCTTAAACCGCTAAACCGATTGAGATAAAATTTGGTGCAGAGGTAGTTTGAATTCTGGGAAAGAACATAGGATAGTTTTTTTTCCGAATTTCATCCCTTAAGGGAGTGAAATGGGGGGTTAAAATTTGTATGGAGATACTTGAACCGCTGAACCGATTGAGATGAAATTTGGTTCAGAGATAGTTTGAATTCTGGGAAAGGACATAGTATAGTTTTTTTCTCGAAATTCATCCCCTGAAGGGTGAAATGGGGGGTTGAAATTTGTATGGAGCTACTTAAACCGCTGAACCGATTTAGATGAAATTTGGTGCAAAGACAGTTTGAATTCCAGAAAAGGATAAAGAATAGTTTTTTTCCGATATTAATCCCCTAAGGGGTTGAAATGGAGGTTTAAAATTTGCATGTAGCTATTAAAACCGCTGAGCCGATTTAAATGAAATTGGATATGGGGATATTTATATGTACCTAGTCTAGCCATAAGTTCTGTTACAAATGAAATGAAACATATTTTTAAAAGGATGTAATTAATTTACCATAAGTAAATGTTTATTTATAGGTAAGTTAATAAGGTTTCTAAACAATATATTTTTTAATTAAAAATGCCCGCCTTTAGCTTTAATACACGCCCTCAAACGATCCGGCCACACGTCTATAGATTCACGCACTGTATCCATTGGGAAATTTGCCACTGCTACCTTCAAAGATTTTTTTAGAGAATCGATATTGGCATGGCGTTTAGAGCAGACCATGTCCTCTAACACTGACCACAATTTATAGTCCAGGGGATTTAAGTCGGGACTGGAAGAGGGCCAATCATCTGCCTTGATGAAGTCCGGAACATTCCTTTGCAGCCAAATCTGGGTGGTGCGAGCTTTATGACCCGGGGCTGAGTCCTGCTGAAAGGTCCAGTGTACATTTTTGAACATTGTGTCGTTTAGTGGTTTAACTACTGTTTCTAAAATCGTGTCCTGATACACTTTAGCTGAAATTTTCACTCCTTTTTCGCAAAAATGGATCTCAGAGACGCCTTGATACGACACACCCCACCAAACCATGACGTAAGCGGGATGATGACCTCGCTGAATCCTTCCAACTATCTCTTTAGCTTCTCGAGAGTTGTGTGCGTACACTTTATCATTTTGTTTGTTGTAGTGCTGCTCGATAGTAAAAATTTTTTCATCCGTGAAAAGAATATTTTTATATTTCCCATGTGCGTATCGAGATAAAAGGCTTTTTGATCTTTCAACTCTCTTGTCCTTTAGTGACTGATTTAACATATGTCCTGTATATCGTCGGTAAGCTGCAAGACTCAAGTCATCTTTGATTATACGCGAAAGTGTCCTAGGTGGTATTTTCATTTCCTTAGAAAGGATCTTCTGTTTTCTTATGGGATTTCGGCGAATTCTGGCCCTTACAGCATTAACGGCTTGTTTTGTTCTAACAGTACGTGGTCGGCCAGATCTTTTACTGTCATCGACAGAGGACGTTTTGGTGTATCTTTGAATGGTACGATACACAAACATTCGACTGATCTCTAACTTTTTTAGTGTCTCAAAAATGTGGGACGGCTCCATTCCTACCTTATGCAGAGCAATCACAGCAATTCTATTTTCTTTGACACCCCACTCCATTATTAATTTACTTATTTTAATATTATATTGTATATAAATGGTGGCAAAAACATCCAAGTACTTACGTCAAAACACAACATTCGAAATTCGAATTATTATTTTTCTTAAAATCATTGTTAACTGCCAGTAACAGAACTTATGGCTAGACTAGGTAGTTCCGAGGAAGGGCATACGATAATTTTTATCCCGAATATTGGTGAGTGATGGGTGGAAGAGGAGGGTGTCACCAGGCTGTATCTCAAGAACCGTGATAGCTAGACAGTTGAAATTTTCACAGATGATATATTTCTGTTGTTGCTATAACGCCAAATACTAAAAATAAAATAATTCATACTATACTAATATACTTAAATACTAATCCATATCCATACTAATATTATAACTGTGAAAGTGTGTCTGTCTGTCTGTCTGTCTGTTACCTCTTCACGCTTAAACTGCTGAACCGATTGAGATGAAATTTGGTATGAAGATAGTTTAGATCCCGGGGAAGGACATAGGATAGTTTTTATCACGGAAACCATCCCCGGAGGGAGGGAGAAATTGCAGATGAAAATTTGTATGGTGCTACAATATAAACGAGTTCCACGCGGACGGAGTCGCGGGCAGAAGCTAGTTTATAATATTAGTATGGATGCTGGTCTAAATTGAATACCGGTGACATTTTATTTTCACCCCCCATCCTCCAATTTCCGCTCCAGTCCAAGTTGGCTCATTTTGGGTTGCACAGGGCAGTTCCACAACGCATCGGGAGCTCAAATACCGCGAGCCATCCGTTTGCCTCTCGGACATCGAAATTACGCGTCATTGCTTTAACTATGAGGCGCCTTTGAGCACGATCAAAAGACCGCCTCCAGGCGGCTCGCGTCGCGGCGCGCCGCTCGCGCACGCATGAGCGCGTACGAATTTGAGCAAAAGAGCTTGTGTACAAATCACGCGAGGTTTTTTCGGCTACTTTTTGACCTCAAAGACCTGACCTGAAAGATCAAAACTTTTATCCTCAGATTCAGATAGCGATAACGAGATTTTGCTCTTACTTGCCCTATGGCGAAACAAAAAGAAGAAATCTAAACGGTCATCGGGGCGTGAAGTTGTAAAAATATACAACTTGCTGCACCGCTCTCAGCACGCCTCCGCGCCGCGCCGCGCCGCCACCGCCGGTGCGCGCCGGTGCATTGGCAATACTACTTCCCGCCGCAAAACCGCCCCGCGCCGCGCTCGCCTATCTGTGCACGCGTATCACCGCCTCCGCGCCGCCGCCGCCACGCTTTTTTCCCGGCCGGTCTTCTATGCGGACCCTTTCATTTAGCTCATACATTACAACCGGTACCGCCTCCGCGCCGCACCACGCCGCTCCGCCACCGCTGTCAGTGCGTTTCGGCCTTTTCGTTCACTGTAGAAAAATACACGTGACGTGAGGTCTCCTTAACGTGATCTGTCGTCATTTTTTCCTGCTGGCTGTTTAATTATTCGGCATTTGACGTACGGTTACATGCGGAAGTCACTTGCCTCATTAACATTTTTTAGAATAAATTGTGTAGGTAAAGTCGGTATAGTACCTAGTATATATATGTATATAGATATATTAAGTAAAGTAGGTATCATAATGAAATGCAGCGGTACACAGGATAAGTATTATTAAATTTGACCGCTTCTCCTAGTTAACCACAACAGTAGCCGCCCGTTGTGCTGGTGGCGCACGTGTGATGGAGAGCCCTCCTCTCTCTCTCTCCGCGCCCTCTGCTTCCAGCGTATCGAAAGGTCCACCTTCCACCAGCGACCTACAAAAGAAAAGTGTGTCTCAATTAGATCCCTCAAATCCGTAATGTGTGACTTATTAAACTATTTTTTGTAATATTCATCCCATAAAAACATTCCATGTAAAAAAGAGGCCAAGTCTCGAAACTTTTCCACCGCAAAAAGTTGAGATACTTATTTGGTAGTACCAAGTCTCAGGCATTCTTATTATTATTTATTTGCTAGCTAAATAAAATTCTGCAACTTGGCAATCACACAACTTTACTGCATTTATGGATTTTTGCATACCTAAGACTATGTAAAACAATGCGTGCTTGGTTAATGAAAATGCAGGATTCTAGTTTTATCCACAACGAATTTATAGGGGGGCCGAAAATGGCCTGAACTGCTTCGAGAAAAGGATGGTACGGCCGTGCCGCTGTTTTGCTCGACTTGGCGGGGGCACTGCCGTGCCCCCAGATTTATTGTTTATATTATTGACCCATGGATTATTGCTAATAAGGCTGAATTAGATAGAACAAATTCACATTTGCAAATTTATTTTGCAACCAATTATGCATTAAAATGCAATCGGTGCAATCTAAGATTGGGAAATGTTTGAATCACTTACCGATAGTGCTGCATTATATATTGTACAGCACACAACAGGTAGTCCATCTATGGGCAGCAATTTCTACTTAGAAGTAGGTTGTGCTCCCCTATGTGACTGTCGTGTAGCCTCTTTAATTCTGCTTTAACGGCACAATTGTTTAAAAATGAAGGAGTCCTGCACTTGCCCAGGAAATCTCGCGTTGACTGAGATTATTTTACAGTTAACATCCGCAATCTGAAACGTAATGGTACCTTCAATCAATGTGTATCGAAATCATTTATTTTAAAATCAATCTCGTGCCAACATTGTTTGTGATATTTGGTATTTAAAGTGGTTATTAGGTAATGATCTTTCTAAAATACTGCTGCCAATTCCAAATGCATCTCATGTACTAGAAAGAAAGGGGTTATAGCTAGTAGTTATAATCTACTACTATGTAGTGATACTAATATTATAAAGAGGTCTGTGAGATTGTAAGTTTGTATATTTTGTATGTAAGTGCCCCTCCGGAACTACTGAAGCGTTTTCAATAGTTATTTGTGTCACAAGGGAGAAAAATAGTATATTTACGGCGAGGGCGGTGTATTGAATCCTGAACGTAGCGAGGGATCCTAAAATAGAATCCTGAGCGTAGCGAGGGATTCTAACGTAGGATCCTGAGCGTAGTGAGGGATACAAGTGTTTAGAAGAGGGTTAAGATAATTTTGCTACCGAGTGACACATACTATTTTTCACACCGACTATGAAGAAATATAAAAAAGATTCTGTTAAAATTACTTAACAAGTTTTAACAAAATTTCTTAATTTTTGTTACTTACGCATTTTTAAATATTAAAACAGTTAAAACTTTAAATATGTTCGTTTTTAATCGATTACGATGAAATTACAATCGATTATTGTATTTAATGTGTTCTATTGGCACATTGCGTAAATGCTACATGCCAATGAATAAATTAAAAAAGTAGCTTGAACAGAAAAGTAGCATTTTGATCCCTCTCGTCGTGGAGCAAAACTTACTTTTCCGAATGAAAGGTGTGAAAAAATATTTTCCTCCCTTCTTTTCTTTTGAAGTCTACCTCTTCTCGTTTCTACTGAAAGGGTTACTGGAAGAGATCCCTCAAAGGGATAAGTTCGCCTTTGTACATCACTTCATCATCTTTTTGTTAATTGTTTACTGTGTTTATTTTGTACAATAAAGTTGTACTACTACTACCTTCTGGATGGACAGTTTAGCCCGCGGGTTTATTCCTTTGCAATACGCGGACGAAACCGTGCGGGCAGCTACTGTATGTTTGTATATTTAACAATTCATTTATCACCCAAGATGTGCAGCAACCCCCTTGAGCCTCTAAAAAGGCAAGTCCTGTGGATCGCCGGGACCAGTCATTGCCGGGAACGCTATCCACTTTCTCATGACCCTATAAACAAAATAATAATATTAGGTATAAATGATATTGTGACATCCCTTTGTAACTACTGTATGCTATGCTAATAAATACATAAAAAAATAGTTTTGAGCGTTATTTTTATGTAGAATTCAGTAACATGGTGGGTTACGTTTAGTACAATCTGTATTATTTAAGATTATTTACTAAACTTTTATTCTTAATAAATAATTATAAATATCTAGGTATATACTGGGCGCCTCAATGAAAATTTACTTAATAATATTTTTAGTTTCTGTAGGTTTACTCTCTATGTTATTTAAACAAATTCGATTTGATTTGATTTAGTCCGAGTGACCATTCTATTCGAGAAACAATATACCTAAGTTACCTTTATATGGAGCGGCAACCCGTCGGCGTAATGAGAGCGGAGATCCTCGCCCAAATTATCAAATAATAGTGCCATCTCCTTGCGCACTCTATATATGTATATATGTGACAGAATTCAGCTCGGTTCAATTCGATAGATCAAAAAAATAAAATCTTGACATATATCAATAAATAAAATGCAATAATTACATATGACGTATATATGCATGTTTTTTCAAGTGTTTTTATGTTATTCTCGTATAAAAAAATATACTTAGTTACTTAAAAAAGGGCGGAAGTTCAGGTTTTCTTGATCCACAGTATAGGTTATCGTTACTATAATCCAAAAAGCATTACTTACCTTAAGTACCGCTTCGATAAGCGTGTCACCCCCTTGCGCACTAATGATATGCAGCGAAATGTCTGCTTTAGGAACTCCTAAGTCCAAGGTCCAACAGCATTTGTTCAAGACTCCCTGATGAAATTTCACGTCTTCTTTTTCAATAATTGGTGTGACTTCAACCAACAAACAAATCTGTTTTATTATAGGGAAAAAATACCATAGCGCACTTATCACAGTAACTATCATTATTATATCACTAAAAAATAGAGTATAAATTCACTCGTAGTTTTGGTGAAAACCAAGTTTTATTACATTCGATATAGCTTATCGTTACCTCGGACGCACTTAGATAAAATAAACTAAGTTGAGACGTCAAATTACGATAATTTATCACATTAACAACGTACTATGTTATGCAAAACGGTAACGGCTGTCACTTGTCATGTATACCTGTCAAAGTTGGATAACTCTATTTTGACCATTGTGAATCGGTAATTTGAGTGAATAAGTAGACAAATCACGTGACTTATTATTTATCGTACCCTTATTGCTTGCGTGCCTGTATTTAAGTTCCCTTATATTTATTTATCTATTTACTAGCTCCTGCCCGTGGCTCCGTTCGCGTGGAACTCGTTTATATCGTAACTCCATACAATTTTTCACCCCACATTTCACACCCTTAGGGAATGATTTCCGGGATAAAAACTATTCTATGTTCTTTGCCCGGATTGGAACTATCTCTATACATGGGCGCTATGAAAATGTATCTCGAACCGTACATTTTAAAAAGTAACTTAAGAGTATTAAACTCAAGTCATTTCTAAATCGTCTTAATTTGGTGGTATAATAAATAAAGCATCCTATTTTTGTGCAAGCATTCATCCAATATCACCGAAATAGGCTCTATGGCTAGAGTTATCACTTATAGTCCTATAAGCGACAAGCTTTAACACATATCGTGAGATAAACGACAAGGTTTGGTTAACGTATCAGATGCGATAAAGAATCATATCCACTATTGCGTGACAAGCGATAGCAGCCATGGTAGCCCCGCTGGAATCTAAGCTTGCGTATACGTATATTGTATTGGATGTTACATGTAGTTCCTGATACCAGTGGTAGAGTCGAGTTCTCCAATATCTACACAGACAACCTTTCAAAAATATCTATACAGCGACTTTATTGTTACTGACATACTTAAGACACATGTGTAGATATTTTTGAAAGGTTGTCTGTATACATATTACAAACTAAAACTAAATGCAATCTAAAAGTTATCAACAATTTAAAAATTACTTTTTAAAAACAGACATAGGTACAGTCAGCAGCAAAAGTAACTAAGCGGGTCAAGTGCTCAATATGACCTACATACGACTCCTCTTATGTCAAGAGGATAAGTACTCTCTAGATCATTTTGGGCGTGTTATTTTGCGTACTTCTGCTGCTGACTGTACATACTGATTTTCGAACGTATTGACCTAGGCATATTTTCGCGTAACTTGCGAAAATGTTTTTAAATCTACCTACCAGAAAACCTGCAAATAGTCTACGTTATGTCTTATGGAACTGTTGTCATATCCCAATCAAGGCATTGGCAATTGGACTTATGGGATACCGAATGAGATAATCTAACTATGAATGCCGTGAAAAAAGGAATCAAAGTTAATTTTGTAGTTAACAGTAGGTAGTCTGTCTCGCCAGCGAGTCGTGTCAGTACGTCACTAGCAATGTGTGATGCTAATTGACAACTTAGAAAAGTTGAAAACTCCTGACATTTTTATGTCAAAGTTCTTTATCTCAAAAACGTGTGAAACGATTTTGTTAAAACAACCATCTTGATCACGTCAGCTTTCGGACAAAAGAAACGCTTGTATATCAGTCCATTGGTTTAGGAGCTACTATGCCACAGACAGACACACAGACACGTCAAACTTCCCTAGTAGCATTTTAAGTTGGCCCCACGTTGGGCCATTGATCACCGAGTTGGCCCAACGAAATGCCAACGAAAATGCTGCTTGGGTTATAACACCCTTCTTTTTGCGTCGGGGGTAAAAAAAGAGTCTAGACTCAGCATAATGTTGCAATGAGTACTAGTTTTCAGTTTGACCATTACCGTGGTCAGACTTTTCTAACGCGTGTTTAACAAAAATCATACGTCTCCGATAGCTCCGCTGGTGTGAGTGACTGGCCGCGTATGCCAAAAGCATATGCGTATTTGAGACGGCTCGGAGCAAGAAATTGTTCATTTGTTCCCTTATATTTGAAAATAAAGTACTTATTTGAGATGTGAAATATTCAAAAACGAAAACAACAATATTTTCGTGCATATTTGGGAAAAAATATTTCCGAAATGTATTGTGTCTCTTTATTTCTTGTGTACGTGGAAGAATGTCTTGTGTCACTTAGTGTAACACTGGTGCGTGGTGGACGAGAATCGACCTACTTAAGGCCGTCAGTCAGAATAAAAACAGAAGCAACATTGTAAACATAAATAAACAAAGTATGTTTTGACGGCTTTGTGCGGTAATACGAGTAGGTAAAAAAATAGCTATCGACCGTAAATTCTTTAAAGCAATCTCATTTAAAAGGGCTAGGCTCTGCCGAAGCCGCTAACCTGTGTCGTATTGCTTAGCAAAGTGAAACTCAACCCATTAAGGCCGGTAGGGATTGTCGTTGGAGGAAATTGAACGGAAACTTTTTTTCAACATTGGAATTGTTCTAGAGTGAGATTGAACGTCGAAATAATTGTTTTGAGTTTTCATTATATAAGAATTTTATTGTAGAAACTTAATTTGCAATTAAATTGGTTTTCGTTTGGGAACAAAGGCAATGATTTAACTTATAGAGTACTGTGTCCAGTCAAGTGTAAAAATGTTTAACGAATTAATCCTCTCATAAATATGTACCAGAACCTTTATTCGCCGACATAGGAGCTTTACATATTTTGATTGAATATACACAAATACGTTTAGTATTATGTGTTGTTATGAGAGGATACTTCACTTTCGGAAAACATAGTTTTGCTATTTGCAAAATTTAAATTTAAATTATTCAAATACACAGAGGGAAATGACTAAGGGTTCTGGTTTTGCTCTCCGCAGGAAGCCTAGAAAGGTTGTTGAATACTTAATAAGTTGTGGATTCCTTGAAGGCAAAAGTGAATAGGCGAGTTATTATTACTGACTCAGTGAGCTACATTCATATTGTCCTTGTTGTCATTTTCCACCACGTGAACGTAAGGCCAATTGCTATTCAGCACCTTATTGAAAAAATCTAATCGTGTCACAGTTTGTGTTGATAAATTATCGCAGTATGGCAGGGAATTATGTATTCAATGATGTAAAATTACTGCTCCTATGCAAATATCTTGAAGTGAACATTTTATTACGTCCCAAGCAACTTTACCTACACCGCTCTTCCTACATGATTTATGACGGAATGGGTGAGATTTTATCTCATGAGCGTAATGGAATCTTACGCACAGTGTGTCTAAATCACTGTCACTTTGGTTATATCAATCACACACGCATTGTATTCCAAACTCATTAACGTCTTGACGTTTTGACATGACAAAAGGTCTAAATGTCAAATGCAAGAGGCGACAGAGAATTGTTTTGGAGTCGTATTGTTTGTCACCTGTTTTGTTCTTTATACTTGATATACATAGGGGGCTAAACTTCTGGGTGGTGGATGGTGTAGGGACTTCGTAAATAACCGCTCACTTGATTCCGGATTTTAAAAAAGATTGTTTCAAATTATTCATAATCAAGGCAGCCCATCAGTTTAGGGGTCAGCGAAATTGGCAACTGTGGTTGCCACAAGCAAGTGAGTGGGTAAATAAGTAGATACCTACCCCTTTTCCCAAAGGGAAATTTATTCCTAAAAGGTTTCATTAATAATGTGATTAAAATATGACTTGGTATCTGGTAGGTAATCTTTGGTAAATTCTAATGTTCCTACCTCTTCCACAGGATTCAGATTTGCGACCCTCTGGCATAAGCGGCAATTGCTCGGTCAACGAATCCTTCAATCATTTTACTCTTAGAACGCGCTCGGAAGGCGCGTAGCGACATCTTCTTCCAACACTGAGGCTTAATTTAGTTAGAACATTTTTTTTGCCAGAGCGTTGCATGTTCAAATCCTGCTCGTATCATCAAATAATTCAATTATTCTCTGATTTGAAATTTATAATTTTCGTTAGGAGTTACTGTTAAATAAAAAAAAATATACAGGACGTAGATAGTTTGATTTATAGGGAAGGACAGAGATTGGAGGGTTGAGTTTATGGAAAAATATGAAATTACAACCTGCAGAGGCGGTACTAAGGCCACTTTTTAAGTCTCCAGGACGCTCGACTCTCCATACAAACGTAGTTTAATTGGTTCTCATTTTACGGCAAGTGGGAATACCAACATAAGAAGGAACTTTGCATACATAACGGGATCCGTATCGGATAAAAGAACCACTACGTTAGTATGGCAAACCGACTGGTGACGAGCTTCTAAACCAGGACTTCATAGTTTTGACTCTTGAGCCCCTTGGGCCACAATGCACTTAATATAAATTCGTGCGGGCCAAGACTTTGGCTTCATGGCTGGTCATGACCAGCCATACCCCATCGCTATCGAGCCGGACTTAGCCCGCAGGCCGTAGTTTTCTGTAACTTGTTTTAAGCTCACCTCAACGTTCACCCACAAATATATCTTGACATCGCGATGCGTAGTAACTAAGCGTAGGTAGAGGTCTAGTTTCGTGACGGGTGACCGGCGGGATGAGCCGCATTAACGCGTAGCGAATAACGCCGATATAAAACAAAAGAGACTCTTAAGACGCTGTCAACACCAAAATGTCCTTGAGGATTCGGGACACGGCGCACACTGTCTATTTGTATCGGAGTAAACGAGAGCGAGTGTTACTGTTACGGGCAGCCAGGTCTTGGAGATAATAATAAATAAATATTGAAATATGACTCGTTAGCGGTTTAGGTATGAATATGTTGACTTCATGTTTTTAATTGCAACGTCAAAAAAATAAAGACAGAAACGTTGAATGATGATTTTAAAACCAATTTTTGCAATTATTTTCTATCGAGCCGATTTCGTCCAATTATGTATCGAGTCCGTCTACGGTCTTTGAAATACGATGAATATTAACATATTTTTTTTGATGTGAAAAACTCTTTGTTCTAACAAAGAGTTTTTCTTAAAAAACTGCTTAAATAACATCATTTTCAACAAAATTAGGTCTTGTCAACCTCTTAAGTAAGTGTGAAAAGGCAACTTTCGCCTGTGTTTCTTTGTTTATCCAGGATATCAAAGGCAAATATTGTACCTACTTGTTTTAATAATTTCGATCATATATACATATAATGCTTTTCAAACATAGCAACACTTTTTGCGTTGCAAATTGGCTTTACTTGAAATTGTATGCATTTCTAATCTTATATGGAATAGGGAATCCTAAATTTTTCACACCAAAACTAATAATTAGGCGTGTCCACATCGGACCAAAGAGAATTTAACCACGATGTTTCATCGGACGAGCGGCTCGGCCGCGCGGATCCCCCGAGCCAGTCCAAACCAAACGCCCCGAGCGTTTGGTTTGGACTGGCTCGCGCCGTCCGAATGCTCGGCCTCAATTCCCTCTATAGGTTGCATCTTTCAACAGCACCGAAGAAAACAACCGTCCAAATAGGCTGCGGCGCGCTTTGCTCGGGCGAGCCGTGGCTCGCTGAACCACGTCTACATTGCACTGAGCGCGCACGTTAGGGCGAGCCGTGTTCGGCCGAGCCACTCGTCCGGTGTGGATCCGCCTAAAATGCAGATGAAATTTGTTATTTAAGAAGCGTTTAAGCCCAAGGATAGCCATAGAGGCTATTTGTTTTTGATATTTACTCCCCAGGAGATGAAGTGGAATTGACACAGACCGAAACCCACACGAGCGGAGCCGCGTGCAAAGCTAGTATTAGATTATTCTCTTGCAATAATCAAAGGCCACTTACGTGTTTCCCGAACTCGTGTAAATAAACAAAGCCCAGAAATAGGCGAGGTAAATCCTTAAGCAATGATTTCGGGCGGAAAACTAAGTAAAACATACGGTTTTCCCCCACGTTCCCTCCACATCACACGGAAATAGCTGTATTTACGAGTCGACGAGACCCTGAGTTAATAGACACTTGAAGGTGCTTGACGAGTGTTCCGATGGACGTTGGTGACTGGAATGAGTGGCGTTTGCACACTCCGAAATAGCCAAATAAATCTTAAGTTTGATTACGAATACTTATGAAATATTGTAGCACCTACCTTAATTGTACCACATTCAAAGAAATAAATAAATGATTGATTGATTGATTGATTGGTAGTCTAAGTTATCACGTGAGCTGTACCATTAGAAAACAAAATTATGTAACTTAAGTAACTAGCTAATAGCTAAGCCTACCCATCTATTTTTTGTAAGGGAGTCCCTCTGCCAACAAACTGTCCTGCAGTTTGGCAGAAGAAAATACTGTAAAACAAGGGTTGTTTGAGTGAATAATTTTTGTTATTTCTTTATTTTTATTTTATTCATCGGATTCACGGCCCCAGCTAAAATTTTATAAGGACTCACTGAAACTCATCATCATCATTAATTTATGAGCCAAGCTGCTGTCGGTGGAATGATGGCAATACCTACCTACTCATTATTCCATTACAGGGACTGGTACCTAATTTGTTGTTGTTTCTCCATTTTTCTTTCTCATCGCAGTGTCATAGCCGGTTTGACTCGTTCATTACTCAAATTATGTAGTTAAGAGGACTTACCGTAGGAACCCGAACCCGCCGCTTCAGTCTTCTGCCAATTCTGATACTCTACATTAGAGGAATAAGGCGGATGTCACACTGCGCCGCATCTCCGGACGGAGGTGCGGAGCTGCAGACAAATTTCGCCGGACGGCGGTGCGGTGCAGTGTGTTGTACCACACGGAATTTATATACAAACTGAGGTACTTGCACACAACGAGCTCCGCATCTCCGTCCGGAAATGCGGCGCAGTGTGACATCCACCTAAAGCCATCGTACAAGGCTAATGTAGCTTTGAATGGGAACTGGGCAGCCCGTCCATCCCTACGGCTGGATACACTACGCGGCCACTGCGTGTGCTGATTTTTACCCGAATGGTGTCGTGCTTCAGCGGTTTCAGGGCAACCTACGAACTATTACACCGAACTTGACGACGCAACGGAGCCACGCTGCTCCTTCGCCTAAATAAGTAATTTTAAATGTTTTAATTGTATTGTATGCCTTAGATTCCTGGAATAAATAGTTTATTATTATTATACTCGATACCGCTACTTGATCGGGGACTGTTCATTCGAAATATTTACAGCTAACCACCATATCTGATGGTCATTCATTATCCATCGCCTGTGACCCCCTCGGTAGTTTGCAGCTCAGCCCGACTTTTAAAATATCTCCATAGCGCGAATAGCTCCGACTTTCAAGTGAAGCGTAGGTCTTTGGTATCTTATTTGCCTACCTAATCCCGATTTTGAAAATACGAACGGTTGGTCAAATATGTTTTTTAACAATCTTCAAACGTGAAAAAGGTATTCTTTACAAGTCTAAAAACGGTTAAGTACAGTCAGCGTCATATAAGTAGTTACTCGTAGTAGCAGCCAAGGTAGCCAAATATTTCGGTACACGTCTTTATTACCTACTGTAAGAATAAGGGTTTGTTACGAAATATTTGCCTACTCTGGCTGTTATTAACTATATGACGCTGACTGTACACAAATCGATTTAGATCTAACCTCAAACGAAGCTAATCGTGTAGCTTGTTATAGAGCGCATTCTTTTTGTAACCCGGATCTTAACTAAAGGTCCATCCTGTTATAGTGCGCATTCTTTTTGTAGCCCGGATCTTATCTTAAGGTTCATCGGTCCAACAAAGCATTTGTTTAGCCACAATAGCCACGTGCCACAAACGCTTCGAAATTAAAAGGCCATGTTTAATAAAATACTTTACTCGAATGGCGTGTACCTTTTTTTAGACATAAAGTCGCCTTTTGGTTGAAAAAGTGTTGACGTTTAGGTACGGTCGGCATCATAAGTTGCTGAACACCTGAGTGACCGCTGACCTTGTCGTTTTCACTAGTTCGACAACTTCATATGGCAGTTTAACAAGACGTTTAATGCGACACCACTGCGACACGGTACAAAGGTGTTAAGCCCCATGTGAGGCTGACCGTACTATGTTTGTGTTAATATTATCAATTAGCGGTTACATACAATTAACAATAAAAGACAATCGCTTTGTTTACTAGGCACAAAGAAGTTAATTCGGTCTAGAAAATGAATCCCCTTATTATGCCATTTACATTAGGTACCTACATAGGAACTAAGTACATTATTAGTCGTTTCGTAATCTTGAAGCCCATACTATTTATATACTGGTGGGGATCTAAACAATGGTGCCCCCATTTCACCGTCAAACGTTTCGCCGAATGCATGGTTTCGCCGAATTTTCTTTTGATCGAATTTCTGTAACTCAGAAACCCTTAACTTTTTATGTTCAGTCAACAGCAATAGAAAACGGTGAAATATGGTCCCAAATAATATATACAATAAATTAAGTCAGATGTTACTGACTAATAGCTTATCAGATGTAAATTAACTCATAATGTTGCATATGTGTTGGAAACTACTAACTCGTGTTTCGGCGGTTCCGGGGCAACCTATCGAATTCTACACCGGACTTGACGACGCAACGGAGCCACGCTGTTTCGTCGCCTAGATAATTAGGTTTTATATGTATTGTATGTATGTTAGGCTTTAAGGTATTTGTTGCTATGGGCCTTAGATGCCTGAAATAAATGGTTTATTATTATATTATGTTTATTATAAAGCGTAGAATTTTTACATTCAACAAACAACACAATCCCAATACACACTGCCCCGACTATACATGACGTATGTACATTATTGCCATATATTATGCCATTAACAGCGACACTAACTCAGAGTCAAATAGGGGGCTTGTCGGGCCATATAACCGTAAATAATCTTCAGAAATCACACAATAATAGTTTTTATCAACGCTCACGTACGTCAAGCACAGACGTAAGGAAGGCAAACACCTGTAGGTAATCAGTTGCTTTGATCGCAAACATTGATTGAGTAGAAAATCCTATCGCAATCTCGGAATTCTTACACAGCTAAGTAGTAAAGTTCGCTTTGCGGTAGTTCCATGTATTATATATTTATTATATACTATATATTCCATATATTTGTCAGTGTGCTGTTTGAATCGTTTGACTGTTTTTACCTGGGTTTGAGTATATTGTTTTTGTAGGTATTTTTTATTTATACTTACGTTAAAATTGTATATCTGTATATATCCTACATATTATGTGTATAATCTGTTATTTTGTAAGTAGTATACAGTGCCGCTTACCTGTAGGCTTTTTTTCAAGTAGGGTAAATTAACGTAGTTCTTTAACTTAATTATGACCTTAATTCAAATAATTAACTATAATTCCGACTTCATACATTTTCTAACGAAATTTAAATTGCCAGCAATGTACATCACAGTAAATTGATAACCACCCAACACCAGTACATTAAAGGATTTTGGAAAAATAATTGTGGAGTGACTTTACATAATTATGATTTGCAAATATAAGTAGGTATGCAAACAATTGCTAATGGAACATATTATTATCAGTTTTAATAAATGCCCGCGTGCCGCCGGTAACACACTGTATAAAATCTGATACTAAAGTTTTGTTTGTCTAATCTATTTTATTTTTGTTCAGCTCCATTTCCACTCATGCAGCACCATTTCATGTCTGGAAGAGATCGCTGATTAGCGATAAGATCGTCTATTGTCTACCGGTGTACGTAAGGACCTTGTGTCGCTTTTTTTGGGTGAACAATGAAGAATATTTGCAAGTACCTAAGTAGTATAAATATATTTCTGCTTGCCTAATATCATTAAATTTTGTTCCGTGGGTCGAGTGACGGTGACACCTCGAATGGATTTGATGGGTGGTGGCGCGATCGTTGCGTTAAGGGACCGCCGAGGCAGAGAGGCTACCGCGAAGTGAAAACGAACTTCGTTCGAGTATCTCCCTCTCTGTCACTCGAACAAGCAAGGGCAACAGAGAGGGAGATACACGAAAGAAATTAGTTTTCGTTTCGCGGTAGGGCCTCAGGGGACAGCCTATCGCGAACTGCTTTTAGTATATTAAAATGCCTCATGACCTACATGAATGGGTTTAGGCTAATGATTGAGCTACTCGTGAGCCAGTAATATAATGACCAGAATTTTCGACGTACTTATCGTACGCCAGCTATTATTGGAGTTGTCGTCATATTTACTTGAGATTTTTAGGGTTCCGTACGTCAAAAGGAAAAAAGGAACACAAAGGATCACTTCATTGTCCATCTGACAAGAGTGGAAGAGTATAATCCCAAAGGTGTGCAATCCCTTGAAGCTGTGAAAAGTTCAAACTTCTAAGTGAACGCAATCAAGTTACGGCCATAGACATATGGCATATACCCACTTTAACTTGCAAACGAATCTAAACATATATGGTGCGTTTCGTTTTTTTTTTTAAGTATGGCTTTTACCCCTTGCTGTTTTAGCAAGGTGGATTTGCCAATATCAGTTTTGTGACATATTTACGCATGAGGCGAATGTTCGGTTTAATTTTGATTTTTTTGGGGAAGGATCAGTCCGGAAACCTAAAACAAATAAAAATTATGGACATCACAGACAATCACGTGACATTTACAAACGTTATGAAAAAAGAGCGGGAAATTGGATGACAGTGTTAATCATGCCAACATGACGGATATAGTGGAAAAATGTATCATATATCGTTAGAAATATATTAAAATGTCGAATAGAAGAAATTACATGCACAGTGGAGTATGTTTTAGTCTAATGTTGTGTACTTGAATATATTTCAAAAGAATAGCAGTTATGGGAAAGTCCATTGAACAAAGAAGAGAGTAGAAATTTATAGGACGTGGGATTTTCTTTGGTAATACGTCGTACATTGAGTAACTAAACCTAGGACAGTTGAACAATATGTGATCCAACGAACCTTCATCGAGCCCACATTCACACAAAGAGTTATCCCGCACCCTGATCTTGGCGAGGAACACCGGAGTGCAGTTATGACCGAGTCGTAAGCGGCAGATGGTTGATGTAGCCCACTTGGGGGCACTCCGGAATTTAAAAAACCATGGTCACCGTAATAGCTTACCGCATACTGCTGCTCCAACACACCTTGCTGTATCCATCTTGGAGGAATCAGTAAATACCGGTAAATATTCTGGCCACTTTTTCAGGAGTTTAATGAATGCTTCTCGTTAACCTACATTTATGAAATTTGGCAAGATGAAACTTGTAATTAAGTACGACACATTTTTTTTATTGCGTTTACAAACTTGTTTGCTTAGGGTGAATTCCAAAAAAACTATCCAAAAGATGGTATTAAGTACTTCAAAATTTAGTATTAAAGAAAGGTTTTGAAGCATATAACTTGTATTCCAGGCCCAGATAGAGCGTCAGTCTCGTTCTATCGAAAGGTGTCAGCCAGTGACGGACGCTCTATCCTGTCACTTATCGCGTGATAAGGCAGACCATGGTACGGGGCCAGATATTATTGTTGATTTACAGTTATATACTTAGTAGGTCCTATAGCCGCCCAGAGGCCTTTAAAAGGCCGTGTCAGTTGTTGAAAATTCAAATATGTACATTCCATTTAAAAGTGACTCAAATTTCACTGTTCGTTTTTGCGTGCTGGGCGGCTAGAGCATAACATTTAAAAAAAGTTTCTGGCAAAATTTTAATTTTTGGTACAAGCTTTTATTGCCGTACTTTTCTGTATACCGTTATCAACTACTCATTGAGACGATTCTAACGAGCCCAAACTCGATGGGGTTATGTGGTTTTATTACGGAGTTCCTATGGCCACCTTCCAGCTCCATCATCAGATCAGCTCCACGTCATCATAATATTGAATTGTCACGCGATTTGCATATATTCGTGCAAAATTTCAACTCAATCGGAAACCGGGAAGTGGATCAAATTTAACTTGCAAGATTTGATTACAGACAGACAGACAGACAGACAGACAGACAGACAACGGGACAGGTGAAACTAAATAAAAGCATGTAATAATTACAAAAAAACGTATTTACGAAAAAATCGTTCTGCTCCTATAAAAATTGCACGTGTGTTTTTTGTAACACTCGTCGACATTTAAGCAACTCGACCCAACAAAAATGTTTAAGGGTTTATTAAATACTAAGTTGAAATATTTGGAAAATGTTTTTTCAAGTCCCTAGAACGAACATAATTAGGTATTTTACCAAAATTTAAAAGGGAAAGATTTCGTTCCTTTGTGTAACGTTAGTTGTGTATGTACGCTATATTATATTTCGAATTTTAACGTATATTTTGAATGCATAGGTAACATGTTTATGTTTGTCAACAATAATTCTACTACAAACACAAGCGCAAGTGTCATTACTATTCCTTTTTATGTTATGGTACAAAAAAGGGTCGACAGAGCATTTCCAAGAAAACATCAATTTTGTGTTACGTCCAGATTAGGTTTCACAGCAGTATTTACTTAGTCTGGTGGTGTTGATGGGCAGGCGGCAGCAACACTATCATTGATGGCAAAATGTCGAAGAAGAGACTTCTGATAGAGGTTTTTACTAGACATCGAGGAGCAAGCTACTGACTCTCAAACCACAAGGCAGAAAGTAATGGGAACGTAACACAATATTGTAGCTGACAAGAGTATAATTCTTTTTTGCAGTACGTCACCTAACTAATCTATACCGTCTATATAGGTATGGGCCAGTGGCGGAGCGCCCATACAAGCCAATTCCCACCCCACCCCAAATGTATTTTTCAGCAAGCCTATAGTTATATACTCTAAACTCATTCATAACTTTTTTTTCGAGTTTCCCATCGAAAATTTTTACGCGCCGCCCATGATAAGTAGGTATAGGTATAACAGTTTAAAATGGCAGAGCTAGGTTTGTTCCTCAAATGGGAAAAATATATGACTCTTGTTATGTCTTATATCTCGCATGTAGTCATATCACTCATCTTATAACTAGTCATAACACTCGATTCTTGTTATGGTGCAACTATTGAGCTACCACGCCCACCAAGGGTTTCGCACCACATTTGGGTACCTTACCTACACAACAACCCTCGGTGCTCGAGTCTGACGAAGTCGCACTTGGCCAGTTTAATTGACTTTTAAACGTCAACCTTAACATCTGGTAGGTAGTACTTACTTAGATAGTCATTTTAGATATGGATCTAAAACCACTCATGGGCGTGCACAAGGAAAATAAATTTACCTACGCTACATATATAAAGGGTATAGGAACTTAAAAATTAACCTTTATCTAAATCCGATTTCATTCAGCATCGATCCCTAAAACGTTCGCCACAGCGACCTTTTTCGCCGGATATTGTTTTGGATGTCCTCTTGATAAGGGAACATTATCGGTTATCGTTACTGAGAGGTTTAATAAAAGTGCAAAACCTCTAAAACTTTTAGCAATCTCCCATAAAGATTCAGGACACGACCGAGGTAACATAAAAAATGCCTTAACTGTGCCAGAAGCTGTAAAGGTGCTCGGATATTTGGGACGAGCCACGCCAAGATGAGATTTCTCTTTATTTCCACGTATCTGCCCAATCTAACGAGAATCTATATGACTGAATGTATTCATTAAAGTTGCTAAGCCTACTGATACCGACCTTACAAATATTTATTATAATTTATTGGATTATGAAAGAATAGGCGATTATACTTTTTATAAAATATCTTTAAATTGGTGACGAGAGAAAAACAAAAATCGGCCAAGTGCGTGTCGGGCCACGCGCAGTTTAGGGTTCCGTACTTGCCTGTCTTTCTTAGTTATATCGACACGCGCGCGCCAACTAAATGGTTGCGTCGGCCGAATTTGTACGAAAGTTGGCCTTTCTAAGTACATTTAAAGGTGGTTTTCCACCGGCGAGGCGAGGCGGGGCGTGAATGGGCGAGAATTGAAATTCATATGGGACTTACTACCTATTTGCACTGAGCGCGCGCGCGCGCGGTGGAAATAGGTAGTAAGTCCCATACTAATTTCAATTCTCGCCCATCCACGCCCCGCCTCGCCTCGCCGGTGGAAAACCACCTTTAAGTTGGTCGAGTATAACTCGGTAACTAGTTATGCCCACTTAGCCGTGATAGTTTTCCTTTTAAATTAATTATTAGATATTTTTCACATTCCCAGTAGCAGCCATTTAGCCAACAAAAATTTCGCGCAAACGAATCACTAATTTGAAAAATAATATTTGTGAACAAGCTATCCAACGATACCCCACATCGTTTAACGAGAAAAATAATTACATCCCCACATAAGATGCAGGGGAGGAACCCCAAAAAAAAAAACAAGATTTTATTCTTCTGTTTTGTCGGCGTGATTGATTTACATACCCATGCCGAATTACACCTTTCTAGTAGTAATGGTTACTGAGCTAAGCCGAAGACGGACGGACGGACAAACGGACATGGCGAAACTATAAGGGTTCCTTGTTAACTACGGAACCCTAAAAAAGCGACGCTAAGGTACATCTACCTATTTTATACATTACTACTACCTATTATATAACAAATTGTAATATACTGTTTATCTTTTAAAATCCACATTTTTTAAAATGTATTACCTTAATTTCGCATTGTGCCATCAAATATTACTACTAGAAGCAGATTTTGTGTATTGCTTGCATATTCATTCTTGCAAATCACGATAAAAAGCAACGTAATGCACCGAGCGAGTTAAAACGATACAAAAAACACTTACCAATAACACAGAACTCACGCAACTCGAAAAGATGGAAAGAGAATCACGGACCAATTTACTCGTATTAAGGCGATTCGGTAATCGAGAATCGGCAACAATAAAAAGCATTCCCCATGCTCTTGAATTCACGCTATCACGGATTTATTCTCAAATTCTGGGAATGTAACGGACAGGATCGTCGAATGCATATTTGATGTAGAAATAAGGGTGTAGGTAGCAGAGGGTGACCTTTGCAATTTGCCGGGAGCACAAGCCTTTTACGTCCCACAAGGGGTTGTCTGGCTATTATTCTATTGAATTGTGCCGTGCGTTCATATTTATTACTGGTACCTACACAGCCATCGTTGTATGAAATAGGATTTTTAATACGGATATAAACCCTTTTATAAAGGGCAGTGATATTACACGCATAGGGTTTGGAAGGTTTTTGAGGTTTGCGGTGTGTGATTTGCGTATGATTCAGGAGTAATAAGGAACCTTTCTCTACGACTCCATAATTGATCGCCATTTCAATACACTCCTAATCATATGAAATAAAAGTTAGCTTTTATAACAAGTTAAGATATGAGACGTAATGTGAATGGTCTTTTCTGTAACTTCACATTTTCTTGGGGAATGGAGAACCAGCGGATTCATAAAGGGGATCACGATCAACTAACGTATGCGGAATGAAATTTGCACAATGTTTGTAACCTTATACCTCTACCTTCTTTTTTTTGACAGGTGTGCAAATATATAATGTATTTTTTATCATGAAATAAATAATCTAATTTAATCTATAAAATAAATAAATGTTTAATATAACGATAATGTTATGTATTTCTATTTTCCTGTGACACAACAGTGGCCTTAGTAGTCACGGGAAAATTAATTTCCCTTGGCACGCAGAACTTAACTTCATACCTATATCGTAACTGCAATACGTCCACGTTCATAACCAACCTATACTACTCTAAGGCAGGTCGGTGTAGGTACGACGACGAGCGAAGCGAGGAGGAGTGTTAGGTGTACATGCACCGCGACCCTACAACTGCGACGATACCTAGACCCAACCTTGTTCGAAAAAATATATAAATATTCGCTTGCTCGGCTCGCGCGCTGTAGGGTCATTTATTAAATATATGATATATATTGAATTCAAGAATCGTTGAAAAAGTGATCCACTGTATACGTCATACCTAAATAACCTACCTATAGGAAAAATTGTTATTAATATCGAATTCCGAATCTTCGTGCTAGATAGGTAGTCTGTCCACGCTGTGTGCATTAAAATGATTTGGCATCACCGCCATAACCGTGAATTAAAAAAATAGGAGGAGGTTCTATGCTCCACTGTACCTATGTTTTTAGGGTTCCGTAGTCAACAAGGAACCCTTATCTACGCCATGTCCGTCTGTCTGTCTGTCTGTCCGTCTTCTGCTTATCTCAGTAACCATTACTACTAGAAAACTGTGATTCGGCATGGGTGTATTGATTCGGCATGGGTGTATGAATCAATCACGCCGACAAAACAGTACAATAAAATCTTGATAAAAAGTTTTTTTAGGGTACTTCTAAAGCGGGGCTGTATTTTTTTCTCGTTAAACCCATTGTTTTGTTGGATAGGTCGTTCAAATATATTATGGGTAGCCCAAAACCATTTTTCAAATCAGTAATTCGTTTGCGAAATATTGGGGTTTAAAGCCCTAATTTTTGTTCGAATCATGTCCCCCCCCCTCACCCTGCCAGCTAAATGGCTACTACTGGGGATGTGATAAAAATCGTTTTAGTTGTACATATGATGATTTTAAAAGGAAAACAACAAGTAGGCATAAATAGGCGGAACAAGTAGGCATAAGTTGTTACCGAGTAATAGTCGACCAACTTGATGTGTACTTGGAAAGGCCAATTTTCGTACAAATCCGGCCGACGCAACCGCACCGCACGTCGATGTAACTGAGACAGACAGGCAACTACGGAACCCTACACTGCGCGTGGCTCGACACGCACTTCGCCGCTTTTTTTATGTATGTTCACCGATTTCTCTGACAAATTATTGACCGATTTTCAAAATTCTTTTTTTATTTGATAGAGTATATCCTTGATGTGGTCCCATTCTCACCAAGGATGAGGAGGATTTGATTATGGGATCCAAAGGAAATTGAGGGCAACCCTCAAATTGTATAAAATTGAGGGCATCCCTCAAATTGTATAGGCAGGCGTGTAGTGATTTCGGTATTTTCTATTATAACTCATGTATTTACTCTCAGAAATCGCAATTTTGGTGAAGTGGAAGTGATGACGAAGACCACAGATGACTTATGGAACTCCTTAATGATGTAAAGTACGTCAAAGACACTGACATGATTTCGTTGAAGCAGCAACTAATGAAGTGTCAATTCTGAAATCTTTTAGGAATCGATGGAATCCTCAAATGTTATCAGCCCACGTATAGCGCTTTGGATTTTTTCTGTAATAATTTAATCAAAGTATTTATTTGGTCTCGGAAAGTCGTTCATGTTGCAAATTGAAAAGGAAATGTGGATCATGTACCTCTGTGTGGCTTGGCGAAGTACTGAATTGCAGTCGGTTTAATTGAAAGATTCAAATAATGTATTTGATTCGAATACAGTTGCATTTTAAGATGTTAGAAATAAAACATGTTCCGTGCATTCAGCCTGCATGCAGGCGTGCAAACATTAATGAGGAGCGATAATAAAGTAAACTTTGTTTTTAAAGTAAATTCTCCATAGTAACATGACACTCAATGAGTAGTGTTGCCAAGTTATTTGTTGCAATTCGCACTCCATATCTTTCAACCCTTCATCTCATCACGTCCTAAATCACGCTGTTTACCTATCTATGAACATCTAACTATGGTCGAGCACAGTCAATGTAACTCAATAGCTAGGTACCTATACACGTTTGTTTTTGCCGCAACGATAAGTCAAGGGTGAAGCGGTAACCAGCTTATAATGGTCCTATCAAGAGGCACTAATTCATTATGTTAACGAGACACTGCCTCCGACGTTGATGGATTACGCTTTTTTCTCCCTTGCATAAATGTAAGGACCGGAGAAATGCGTAAAAAATGGACCAATAACAGTGTATGCAAAACTTGAGCGTCTCCGTCATAAAATATTAGGTTATTGAAATTTTCCACCCAGCGAAGCGGAGCAGGCGAAACTGCGTATACAGCTTTTTCTCTAGTAAAATCTGTACGGAGAATGCATACGATCCGGAAAGTTTCGCGTTTCAATTGCAAATTGAACGTCATGATAGTTTTAGACGTAGTTATGAACGGTTGCTCAAAGCATGTCGAATAAGCAGCTAGAATATAGGTACTATATTTTAGCCTATGCATAGTCAGCTAAATAGAAACAATACATAAAACAGAACAGTTGAATGAAATATAACCGCCAATCAAATGGATCCAATTTAGGTGAGCTACTTAGCACGTAACTAAATACGTTACACTCTCAGATAATTAGATCAAATTTGAATCAAATTTAAATTTGAGTTACCCAAATTGGCCGCCGACTAAAGCTGGCCTCGATAATTTAATCCGTTTTAGCGCAAACATAAATTTAGTAAGCCCACTGTCTATTAGGGTTGAACACTCGGAAATGGAAACGAACCCGGTTCAAATTAAAAACGAGTACTGTGTTATTAATTTAATATTCGTTCCGAAAATAATACAACATTTTCTGTTGGATAATTAAATGCCAACGTCTAGTTTAATTTTCTTGTCTTTATGCTGTGACGCGCGATGTGCTTCGACCAGCTTCCTGCCATGAAAGGTCCTGTGACAATACTCGCATTTATGACGACGTATTCCAGTGTGTACACTGGAGTGTACCTTCAATTGATTCGAACTAGCAAAACTTTTATCACAATGTTGACATTTGAATGGCATTATGCCGGTGTGCTGTCTCATATGTATTTTCAACTGGCTCTTGGCTTTGTACTTGGCTCCACAAATCTCGCAAGCAAAGGGTCTTTCGTCGCTATGCCAAAACAAGTGGTTCTTCAGAGTCACTTCTGATGGAAATTTCTTATTGCACACTGGACACCCAAAAGGCTTTTCTTTATTGACTAGCCTCAAGTGACTTTGTAAATTAAATTCGGATTTGAATGTTCTGTCACAATGAGAACATTTCACTGGAGCGTGGGTGGTGTGGCGGTTCGAGACATGACACTGGAATCAAAAGGTCAAATTTAGTACAATTATCAAAACCGTTTACTAACCCTCGGCTGTAAAGTGGTTGATACCCATTACGTTCGCAGAAACTCCCACTCACCCGGGGCAAAAGTAAAAATCTGTACACACCATGGACGGTAATAAAGAACGCCTCATATCACAAACCAGCGATCAACTCAGACATTCTTGGTTGTATCACCGAAAACGAACTTACTTACTAAAAATAATAACAATGTAATAATAATTAAAGCCTTTTATTCACTAATAAAGCTTACAAATAAAATAGAGAAAGAAAGAAAAAAAATATTGCGTTGACCCATCTTATTTTTTGTCTAAGTACCTCTTTTCCTCTTTTTGTCTCTTGGGTACCAGTTATAATTAATTACCTTTAAATTGAAGAGTCGTTTGAAACCCCTGCCACACGTCTCACAAATGTACTTGTTGAACTCTGCGTGATCGACCATATGGGCTTCGATTGCATTTCTAAACAAAAACCTACAACATAAAACAAGTGATAAATATAGCTAGGTATTGGTTTGTCAGCAAAAATATACCTAATTCGTAATAATATACCTAATTGGTAAAAAATACCATATACTTCCTATCATGGTCGGCCTTATTTATTTATTTATTTATTTATTTATTGACAAATACATTTACGTGACATTACAGTAATAACCAATGCGTCACGAAACTAAAAACAACAAATAATACTATTTAGGCGACGAAACGGCGTGGCCCCGTTGCACCGTCATCTCCGGTGTAGGATTCGGCAGATTTCCCCGGAACCGTCGAAACACGACACCCTCCGGCCAGAAGTCAGCACATGCGATGGTCTCCTGGAGCGGTCGCGGCACGCGCACCCAAACGAGCTGAAGTGCACATAGTGGCGCGAACGCAGCTGGAACACCCTCAGCGAGAAGCCGGTCTTCTGACGAACGTACCACATCATCAGCCGTGGCGGTGTAATGCAGGAACGATACATATAGCGCCTTGCTCGGTGTGGCAACCCGCAGACCGGAACCAACCGGTTCTGCAGTACCACACTGACTCTTGCGCGGCTTGCGCTTCCTCGACACCGTTGTAAAACCCTCCTTATCCACGGTGCACGAGGGCTTCCCCTTTGGAGGAACCCGAACTTTACGCGCTCTTGAGGGCGCGTCTCTCCGGTCGGCTGCGACAGACCGACGAGCTACGGCATCAGCATAGCGATGACGTGATTTAGAGGATGGGGCGGGGGGAGGCCCGGCGCGGAGGGGGCACGCGGGCCGTAGAACGGCATGCGCAGTGTCAGCAACATGCAATCACACGATAAGTGATAAAATAGAGCGTCCGTCACTGGCGGACACCGCTCAATAGAACGAGACGGACGCTCTATCTTGTCACTTATCGCGTGATAAGGCCGACCATGATACCCGTATGGCCCCGGCCAGTGGGCGTAGCATGGGCCATGCTACGGGGTCTGCTGTGCGACATATGCTAACCACGTGTATTTTTTCTCAATAAATGTGGTAAACAATTACAATTTATAAACTAAATACAAAAATAAGACACCCCCGACACAATACAATGCCTTAAGTCATTAAGTCCGCCTTTTGTATTTTTTATTTGTGCAGTACGGTTTAAATAAATAAATAAACAAACATAGGCTAACTAAGTATGTGCCTTGTCGCCACAATAGGTAACGAAACAAGTCGACAGACAAGTTTCGATTAAAAAAAAAACTAAAATCAGTACATCTGTTTGTGAGCTACGATTCTACAAACAGACACACAGTAAAAAACAATTATGCAGATGCTTAAGTCGAAATAGGTCAACACCAATTGGAACTTAGGGCGGTATTCCATTTGTCCAATGTGCATTTCACTCACTCTTTAAGCAAAATGTGAGACGCAAACACACATTGGAGAAAGATCTTGGACAAGTGGAATACCACCCTTAACTATACCTCATCCCAGATACCATTAGAATTGTAACGGACAAATTTGTCTACTTTCCTTCGTTTATCGAGGACAAAAAAAAATAGTACTTGTTTAACTTATTTCAATCATTAGGAGGGAAGAATACCTTTGGAATACTATGTACTCGTCCATACATAAGAGAAAATGTTTTTCCACTTCTAAATATCCTCCAAACTCAATGATTTTTAGTAAGTTATTGAAACATAAAAGTAAACTTTTTTTTAAAGCGGGACCTTTTAACTTTGAGGTATGTTGAAGCGATCGACATCAAAATCAAAGTGATTTGTTAATATTTAGTTAGTGGAAACCGTTTTCTCCCGAAATGGAAATTTCATCAAGAAAGTACCTATTGTCAGTCGCGAGCTGGTAGCTGCTGCAAAGCTATTCTTCCCTCTGAAGTGGTTTTCAAACATGGCAATACTATTTATTTTTGCGTTTCAATTGGTTTTCCTTGACATCGATTAACGCACGACTTTTCTAATCCATATTTCCATACTAATATTATAAATGAGAAAGTGTATGTGTGTGTTTGTTTGTCCGTCTTTCACGGCAAAACGGAGCGACGAATTGACGTGTTTTTTAAGTGGAGATAGTTGAAGGGATGGAGAGTGACATAGGCTACTTTTTGTCTCTTTCTAACCCCCCACTTCCCTAAAATGGGGGGTGAAAGTTTGTATGGAGCTATGATATAAACGACTTCCACGCGGACGGAGTCGCGGGCAGAAACTAGTCCTATATAGAATAGGGTATAGTAAATTACTTAACCTTTTCACCGCCCGACGGCGAAGCAATACGCTGTGCCACTGACGCCACGGGGGTAAAATTAAAATGGGTAAAGAAATAACGCCACCATAAAAATGGGCTGTTTTTCAATAGGTATTCATGAAAAAAAAATTGTCGGCCAGCGCCGACTGTGGCGTCGTAGTCACGATTTTGCGTTGTCGGCTATGGCCGACTGTGGCGGTGAAAGGGTTAATATGAAAAATCTTACTTTTTCCCGCAAACATCACAAATGTATTTATCAACCCTGTGCCACCGGTCGTGATTTCTCCAGCACTTGTACGTCTTGAATGACTTCTTACACAAATGGCAATCTAGTCCCGGCATTTGCAAATGCACTGTCCTATAGTGATACTGAAGGACGGTACTTGAACGCATCGTGACATTACAGAGGTGGCAGTACATCTTTCGTTTTAGATTCTCCGGTTGATGAGAATATCTGAAAGATAATTGATTACAGATGCAGGCAAACAAAAAAATATCAAGTACAGTGGAAGCCAAATGTATAAATTTTTCGCCTTATTACAAAGCAATACGGTGCAATAAACCCGTGTGGTGTCGGGTTAGAATTTCACCACCCCCTTTCTTCCCGTGGGTGTAAAAGTCGACTAAGGGAGCAGGGTCGAAGTCTGTTGTGGGCGATGGGCTAGCAGCCTATCACTGGGATCGATATGATATTTTGTCGATCTTCTATACCCACATGTATGCTAAAAGTGGCACTGGAATATAAGTTTCATGTGCTCTGTCTACCCGTTTTGGCAATAAAGGTATGAATATAAGTATGTGTCTCTGTATGTAATAAGGTGCGAAAGTGTAAACATAATATTTCACGTCCACTGTACCTACATACGAGAGATCCTTTGCTTAGGCTTGACTTTAGGTAGGTACCTAACAAAACTATTTTTGGCTAAGAGTCTTAAATTAACTACTTAAGGGGCTCCCATACGCCAATGACCTTCAATCTGAATCCCTTAGTTTTCTAATGTTTTTTGTAGCTTATTATAATATTAACAACAACGGCCTTAAGCAATATAGTTTCCCATATTTACTTCAAAGTTCATTGTTTTCGAGATATTTGGCATCAAAGTTGAACAATTTTAGGCCAAAAAACTGGTTTTCTGGCCATAACTTTTATGTGAATGGGTTTAAAATGAAAACCCTTAATCAGTTTTTAGAGACGTCACAGACGAACCCAAATATATAGATTTCGTATATGTCAGATCTTTCACATCAATACGATACGAAATAAGTGTTTTTTAGACAATGTTTAAAAAACATACAAAATTAAGTATTCATTTGTTTCAAAATCCGGTAGATGAAAATGGAGATAAAAGATTGAAGAACCGATAGCCGTTTGATTTATAATTATATCTGTAGTGCAAAAGTAGGAGATACGATTACGCAGATACGAGTCAAAAATCGATGAAAACCTCGGGTAGCCCCTTAAATTAAATAAATCCATGGACTTAAAAAAACTTATTAGTAAAATAACTGACCTATGTGATACCATACTTGCGAAATCTTTACCAACGAAATCACAACGTCTGCAAGTCACGTCATTGCTGAGAGCGTGATCATCCAAATGTTGCTTCATAAGTCCCCGATCAGATGTAAATTCGCATAGACCTTTAAAATATAGGAAAAATATATTTATGTTCCATTCCAACTTTCGAAAAGAGATCAATGTATAAATAGCTCTATGTCTCGACCATCCGAGCCACCTTGGACGTTTGCCGCGCGAGACCGAGAGTAAACCGAGTCATATAGGCCATCTGGAAACCTCCTTATTGAACGAAACAGCAAACGAAGTTCTACGTGTCAGCTTGAGCCAAAATATCCAGATGTCCCACTGTCCGGCTGATCTCCTCTAAAGATCGCATTTCTCAACGGATTTTTGTGAAATTTTGTGAGCAGGTTCAATAATTTAATTATACTTGTAGACGAAATGATACAGAGAGAAACAATACAATGGAAAATAAACTATCTTCGTCTGTCTGTAGCCCCCGACAGGATCCGAACCTGCGACCTTTCTATTAACGCTAGACTGCTCTGACCAACTGAGCTACGAGGACAGTGACGGAAATTGTATACTTTTCAATTACATTCCCGCTAAGACTAGCGCCCTCTCTGTATTCTCTTGAAAGACTCATTCACAGCCTTGGCACCACTCTAACGGGCGAGCTATGCGCCCGCTCCCAAAGAGAATATAACCACTATACGTTTTAAGAGGCGGAACTTCATACATTGTTTTAGGATTCTCTTATGTGTAGACATACCAACGTAAAGAAAAAATTAGTGCACTTTATTGCCTTGTAATAAGGTGCAAAAGTTCTGTGTTTTGTTAGGTTGGCTAAGATGCGTTAACTATCCCGTACATTTTTTCATTCTATGATAGTTTCCAAAGGCTGCCCGCTCCATTCCAATCGAACCACATCAGGCAGTTACAGACGAAGATGGTTTATTTTTCCATTATATTCATTATCTCTATATCATATCGTCTAGGGGTAACTTCCTCATTAAAAATAACACGAAACAAAATATTTAATTAAATAATTTGTTTCGTTAAAGGTATATTATACTTAGAGAATTTTTAAATCAGTTTTCGTTTTTTTTAAGAGAACACACGCTTGTGTCTTCTACAGCTCTCAAAGCTTATAAAGTCTATATGGTGAGCGACCAAGGCACGTAATATCGCACGCCATGGGCGAGCAAACCGAGGCAGCTAGGAGGCACAGCGAACGACTCGACCTAGCCGCGGCAAGAGCTTAACCGACCGAACTCTTGCCTCGCAAGGCAGCTGGTTCAATCTGAACATAGCTCTTTACTCCACAAAATCAATCAGACACTTACATTACGTCATTTGACTAAGATCTTAAAAGCATACAGCTTAGACGATATCGTTAATTAAGGAAGAAAATTGCTTATTTTTTTAGAGCTCATCAAACTTAGTATACGAAACGAACTCTAATAATAATTTGCAAACGGTATCGTACTACTTGCACGATATAATTTGCATATATGCATTGGATAGATTTAAATAGGTACATTCAGTTAAGATCTTACCACAATATAACATGTCATTATTAGTTAGTGCTGTCTTATTGGGGTCTTCACAAGTTTTTATATGACTGAGTAAACGCCTTTTATTTTCTGTAAAGCAAAGAGAGCATCATTAAATAGTTTCGTAAAGATGCATATTCATCATTCAATATTGATAAAAATGTCTTACTGTATTCTCTCGGGCAATTATCACACCTCCATTGTCTTGGTTTCTTAGTATCTTTGGTTTTATTCTTATTCATTATATTGAGACCAATGTCTGGCATAAAAGTATCAGTTTCATCAAATATGTTTTCTTGTAATACTTCAACATCTCGATCAACACACTCCTCTTTTAGTGAATCATTGTTTTCATGGTTTTTATTATCATTGTTTCCTGGATAATATGTGAGGCCGTCTATGTGTAGACCATTACTTTCAACATGAATTTCGTCATTTTCAACTTTTATGTTAATCTTACTTACAGAACATTTCTACAAAACAAATTACAGATAATTAATTATGCCTCCCTTCTACCACCTTTATTCGACTTTCATAGACATTTATAGCATTAGCACTCCTATTATACATACATGGTGGAAAGTTGAGATGGAGAAGTAAGGGCAGCTACTAGATCCCTTGCTGCTACGCGAAAATGTTCTTAGGAGACATTTACTAACTTTTTAAGTGATGACAATCGACATTCACAGATTAGAGTCGTCAGATTAGAGTGTAAGTTTTTTTTAAATGCCAATCAATTTCTATTAACGATTAAAATACTCTTTGAGACGAACTAACGTTAGAGTACTAGAACACCCAGAGATCAAAGAAATCTTTTTCCATAAACCATTCGTAGACTTTGCAGCCTAAGGTGGTTGTCACACTGCCGCCGCTTCTCGTTGCGTAACTACCTCAGTTTGTATATAAATTCCGTATGGTACGACACACTGCAACGCGCCTCTGACCGGAGATGCGGAGCAGTGTGACGACCGCCTAAGCATGAGAGTTCAAATTATCATACGCTGTGATATTTCAAACAATATTTACAGGTTAAAATAAATGTATGGAGGCAGCATGTGTTTCTGCCCAAATTGATGCCAATATTTTACAGTACCTACCTAACCTGCCATGTGTTGTTTTAGTGTTGAAGTTGTTGTTTTATGGCAAAATACTCCAAATGAAAAATTTCTATACTATTTTGGTTTGGTCTAGGAACCAATTCTGAGTGGTGGTTAGTTGATCTGAATGCTTGTCTATAAATAGGTATGTCATAAATAAGTTACTATCAAATATTTCACATTTAGTGTAGCTTTTGTTGCTGACTGTACTTTTTGCACACTGATAAACTACTTGTTAATGCCAATCAGCCCAAACACAATGGGGTTTCTTGTGTAATAGAGGAATTCCTCTGGCCACCTTCCATCATCATCAGCAGACCTGCTTTATGGTACCATAGTATTGCATAGTCATCTGACTTAAATAACTACAAAATTGCAACTCAATCGGATAGCGGGAAATTGGTCAAATTGCTTCGCAAGATTTGATACTCATACTGAAAATACGAACTAACTAACTAAGCAAGGCAAGTTAATATTAACACTTGTAAATAAGGAAAACTGCAATGGGCTGAAAATTAATTGGGTCATGTCTCTTTTTCACTTTTATTTTGTTAATTTTCATTTCTGTGCAGCATTCACCAGCTTGTGAAAAAAGAAAACTAAGTAAGCAGCAGCTTTTTTTTCTTAAATTTAAATTATATGGCTATTTTTATCAACAAATTGAATGTGTTTTATTAAAACATACATAAAATTTATGTTCCGTACAACAAATCAGCAGTAGAGTTATTCTTAAACTCAGGGGAATGCATTTCTGGTGGTTAATCTACTATTTCATCTTATTGTTACACTTACCACTTCATCAGTCAGGAGTGTACACCAGAAGTCTTCCGACTTATGACATTGCTTTTTGAATTCTGCATAGTGTTTTATGAGTTCTGCACATCTTTGGCATAGCAATTGTGAGCCACCATCAACTGTTACCTTTGGAGAAAATTGTTAAAAAACTCTTTTTTTTAATGATTATATAAATCTTACAATAAACTGGGTATTTTGCAATAGGTAGAATGCGGGTGGCACAGGAATTGGTCACTTTGTCACACATTGAGGGAGGCCTATGTCTAGCAGTGCATTCTTTCGGCTGATATTATAAGGTATTTTAATATATTATGGCTGTGTTCTTGTTGGTGTGGGTGAAAAATTATCCCAAGGTACAGCAAGTTCTCAAATGATGAGATTAAGTATATTATTACTAAACATATGTAGGTAATTCTCAAAAACTTAAGTAGTGGCTCTATAGTTAGTACCGCTGCACTTTCCGTATAAACATTATCCCCTTAATTTTCTATTATTAAAGCGGAGGTTGATCGACTTACCGATAAGTTTACACAAAATTGGTACCATTCTCTCCAAGAACCGCTTTCACTGTTCAACTGAACATAGTTCGTGCTTTTTGTATCAAGGCAAGCACGGCAAACCTCTATAGTCGAG
Source organism: Epinotia bilunana (assembly GCA_947049275.1). Lineage (NCBI taxonomy): Eukaryota > Metazoa > Arthropoda > Insecta > Lepidoptera > Tortricidae > Epinotia > Epinotia bilunana. The sequence continues at coordinate 29,464,816 of OX346253.1, forward strand.
AATTGATTCTCATGCTGCCCAGGTAAGGACATTTTTATGTCTTTGTAATTAATCTGAGCTCAATTCGATGTAATAAATAAACAACCTATTTCACCTATTTGCTGTATTGACATATACGTTCTGATACTACTTCGTGAAACAATTTCTGCCCGTCAAATTCGATAGAAACCCCAATGATTGTGTAACTACCACAATTATAAATCTTAAGCAGCATTAATTTTGGAATTAGTTATGACAAAAGATATGGGGATTACTTTTGCCTGATTTTACTCCGCTTGAAACTGATCGCAATGAGATTAAAATCAATGTAGCCCTGTATCTTATGGAATCTGAACGCTCTTGTCAATGTCACAGACGGAAATAACAAGAGACGTTTTCCGGTTTTAACTTCAATAGGTACAAAAAAAAGAACTACACCTCGAGTCTTCGACAAACCATCATTTTACTATACAATATCTACAACGATAATAATTAATAAAAGAAGGCCTTCACGGTTAAGCACCGTTATGTCAATGAAATATCCGTACCTACAAGGGAGAGGATAACTTGATAAGTGGACATGTAAAACGACTCATCAACTTATTCCCGCCAATTAAACTACGTAAAATATAGCTTGATCCCTATGACAGCTGTCATCTCAGTACAATTTTACGTTTTAAGGTTATAAATTGTACTGAGATGACAGCTGTCGCAGGGCTCAAGCTATATTTTACGTAGTATAGGTAGGGTACCTCCGGATGTATGTATGCATGGTCGTTATATCAAAGTTTTAACTGACTTCAATTTAGCACTCCGGCAAACCACGTGAACATTGTCACATTTATTTTCCAAACTTAAACCAAATCGCTGTATGTGGGCCGATAATATTTGAGGACTCACCTTTGGCACTCATAATGACGTATTTTTTATAGTTTTATGGTTTTATGTATAGGGTATCTTGTACAGATAGATAATTTAAGTGTAATCACGGCATATTAAAAAAAAAAACTACTTTCACAGTTACCTAACAAAAATCATTTATTATGTAAAAATCAGCTTTATTTTAATGCGTCCATATACGTGTATTCAATGAAAAACCTGAATTTATACAATGAAATAAAACAGTGAAAAAGTGCTATAATTCTCAACATTTGTTTGCATTTAATCAAGTTTTATATCTAGTTATTATAATTGGATCATTATACCTATATCAATTCATTTAATAAATGTTCTACATCGCTGTCTCATTGTTGCACACACACTGTTTCATTGTAAACAAACTAGGGTTTTTTTGAAAATCAAAGAAATTTTTCAAAGCCAATAAGTAAGTGACACATTTATATCAACAGCTCCATAGACACTTTGGGATTTACAGAAGCCAATGAGACACTAAAAAAATAGGAAATCAAATTCTACAATGTGTCAAAAAAACCGGCCAAGTGCGTGTCGGGCCACGCGCAGTGTAGGGTTCCGTAGTTGCCTGTCTGTTTTAGTTACATCGACGTGCGGTGCGGTTGCGTCGGCCGAATTTGTACGAAAATTGGCCTTTTCAATTACACATTAAGAGTCCGCAGTAAGCTCGGCCGAATTTCACCTTCCCATACAAACGTAGTTACGCTCTCATTTTAAAACTACGTGTTGGATTGTGACGAAACTTTGCATATATAATGACATGAGGTATATTTATGTCTGTAATTAGTTTATATGGTTCCAGTTTATAAAACAAACGAAATACAGCAAAAACAAGTTTTGTATGAAAAACTTAAATTCGCTGTATTGTTTTTACTATGCTATCTGAAGCTACATAAACTGATTACAGACATAGATATACCTCATGTCATTGTATATGCATATATACGTATTTTAAAATGAGAGCGTAACTACGTTTGTCTGGAGAATCGAGCTTACTGCGGACTCTTAAGTTGGTCGACTATTACTCGGTAACTACTTATGCCTACTTGTTCGTGATAGTTTTCCTTTTAAATTCATTATATGTACTACTACCATGATTTTTTTTACATCCCCAGTAGTAGCCATTTAGCCGGCGGGGGGGGGGGGGGGGGAGGTACTTACCCTAAAAAAAAAATCATTTTCCAAATTGTATTGTACTGTTTTGTCGGCGTGATTAATTCATATATCCATGCCGAATCACAGTTTACTAGTAGTAATGGTTACTGAGCTAAGTCGAAGACGGACAGACAGACGGACGGACATGGCGAAACTATAAGGGTTCCTTGTTGACTCATCGTATCAGCCGAAAGACGTCCACTGCTGGACATAGGCCTCCCCCAAAGAGTGCCAAAGTGACCGGTCCTGCGCCACCCGCATCCAGCGGACTCCAGCAACCTTTACCAGATCATCAGTCCACCTTGCGGGGGGCCTACCCACGCCGCGCCTTCCGGTTCGTGGTCGCCACTCGAGAACCTTTCCGCCCCAACGGCCATCGGTTCTACGCGCTATGTTGTTGACTACGGAACCCTAAAAATCACCATTTACTTTTTTTACTTTTTTGTGGAAAATGTAGAATAGAAAAGTTTTTGTGGTGACTTTATCTTCCACGCGTCGCGTCTACAAACAGACCGTGTAAGAGGGTTTCCTCAGTACGTCCTAATGAGCATATTCAGGACTACCTCTATCTACCAACATCGGGCTTTGGAGATATTGACGTGTGTCCCTGTGCACCAGTTTCAATGTCGGACAGGTGACCCTAACTAGTTGCATAATTGATAATTTATTTAATATGTGTAGTAATTATTAAGTAAGTATAAATTTTTTCATAATTTATTTTTAATATTTTTGTCATGAGCATGACTATTTGTTTCTGAGTAGTTAGCTAGCTAGAGACTAGTTCGGTTTGTGTAAGACAGTCCTCTAATATATTTATTTATTTAACTATCTATTTATTTAAGGAGTTCCACAAGTCATCTGTGGTCTTCATCATCAGTCCCACTCTACCAAATTTATGATTTCCGGGTGTAAATAAGTATCTACACGAGTTATAATAGAAAATATTGAAATCACTACACGCGTGCCTAATATAATTGAGAAGTTCTCTCAAACTGGAAGCATATACGTACAAACAAAATTTTTTTTTACGAATCGGCTCATAAATGACGGAGTTCTGAAGTAAAAAAATACATCTGATTTGAGAACCTCCTCCTTTTTTGAAGTCGGTTAAAAACCCGTCGTAATTTTAAAGATCTTTATTTTCTCATAAGAATACAACATATTCACTGACATGAGAATTTATACCATACCAAGCAACATAATCGGTGAGCGCACACAAATGATATCATGTGATAAGACAACTTATTGACTAAATGCACTTATTCAAGACTTAAACTAAGGTTTATTACATGTTTTGTGTCGGCTAGGCACCTGTAAATATGTAATAAATAAGAAGATAATTGTAGTATCCTTTATTGTCTAATATTATATTCAACATACAAGTATCTCTAGATGTTCTGTGTCTGTCTCTCTGACACCACACACCAGTGTTACCAGTCCACTTCCATATCCTCCTTACGTCCCCCTTTCCTTCAAGCAACAACTACAAACCATTAACAATTAATCAAAGCTACTACAATGTAATGATCAGATTCAATTTGTTTCATAATCAGACAGATAGCTAGGTTTCTTGATGAGTCTACCAGTTCTAGTTTTAGTTTCTAAGCCTCTATTTTCATTCATATTACTGTTCAGATTTTCTTCCCTGCTGTTTTGAACATCACTTTGTCTTGAAACATAGCTATCCTCTGGCTTACCACTAACGCTATTACTTCTACTTGCATTCAACATAGTTTGTCCTCCTTCATCATCACTATTTATCAGATTATCTGTTACAACTTTCATTTTTTCTTGATTCTTACAGCTTATTAAATATCTCCTATTTCTAGAGATTTCTTGACCAGTTTCGGTCTTAATTTTAAACGAATTGGGTCTGGACATCCCTTCTTAATACCTCAGCATAGTTATTAGGCTTTCTTTTATCATTACTAATTAATACAACTTTTTGTCCTTCATTGAGATTTGACCAGTTCCTTGACCCTTTATCATAATATAGTTTCTGTTTCCATGCATTGTCATACAAGGTTTTTTGAATATTCCAGTTTTCCTTACTAGGTTTCTCAAAATTAGGCAATAAACTCTTGATTTTTCTCCCTAACAACAACTCTGAAGGAGTTTTATAATTGAATTCGTTTGAAATTGGTGTGTTTCTATACTCTAAGAGTGCTAAGTATCTATCCTTGCCTTCATGATCTGCTTTTTTATAGAAATTTTTAGCTATCTGAATATATCGTTCCGCTAATCCATTAGACTGAGGATAGGTGGGGCTGCTGGTTTTGTGAATAAAGCCCCAGCTTTGAGCAAATTCCTTCATTTTAAAACTGGTATAATTGGTAGCCCCATCACTGTACACATATTCCGGAATTCCAAATCTACTAAAAATAGACTTTAATATATCTATTGTAGTTTCAGGTCTTAAAACTTTTAGTTCAGACACTTCAAAGTATTTACTATAATAGTCCACAACTAAGATATAATTTCTGCCCTTGTAGTGAAATACATCAGTGCCCAGATGCCACCAAGGCTTATTTGGCATTTCTCTAATTTGCATTGGTTCTTTACTATTATTTTTTCTAAATCTGTCACATGTACTGCAATTTAATACTTTATTCTCAATGTCTCTCCCCATGAATGGCCAGAACATGCATGATCTCGCTCTAGACTTACACTTATCCAAACCCATGTGATTATAATGTATGCGTTCTAACATATCAGATCTTAAAGACTGTGGTACTACAATGCAATTGTTTTTAAAAATCATTTCCTCACAGACATACAATTGATCAGTAAATGTAAAATATGGTTTCAAGCTACTTGGAATATCTTTGATACCCGGCCATCCATTCAAGATATAGTATTTTAACTGTTGTAGTTCAGTGTCTTTGTTGGTTTCTTCTTTAATTTTTTTTAGTTTTCTATCTGTTACTGGCAAGGTTGTTACCACCATACCTACCTGTGCTTCTATTTCTTTTTCCAAGAAATTATCACTAGTTTTAATATTGTGTCGTGACAGTGTGTCAGCAATCAAAAGTTCTTTGCCAGGTTTGTACTTCACAATTAAGTCATATTTCTGTAAATTTAAACGCATACGCTGTAGTCTCAATGGTATATCACACATGGATTTTCTAAAAATTGACTCTAGCGGTCTATGATCAGTCTCTACTTCAATTTGTTTACCATAAATATACTGATGATAGCGGGAACAGCCAAACACAATTCCCAACATTTCCTTTTCAATTTGAGCATACATTTTTTGAATACTAGTCATGGACTTCGACGCATAAGCTACAGGCAAGTCATTTTGAAGCAAAACTGCTCCCAGTGCATCTTTTGAGGCATCAACTGATAATTTTACAGGTTTACTGACGTCATAATACTGTAACACAGGATCTGAAACCAGTATTTTTTTAAGTTCACAAAAAGAATCATAATGTTCTTTTGACCACAGCCAATCCACATTTTTTTAAATTAAATTTCTTAGTGGACTACAAACCTGAGACAAGGATGGTATAAACTTTGCCACATATGTAATCATTCCTAGTAATCTCTGTAACTCTTTCACATTTTTTGGTTGTTCCATTTTAATTATTGATTCTATTTTTGTAGGATCTGGTTTTATACCATCCTTCGTCAACATGTGTCCTAAATATCCTATTTCTGATCTGCCAAATACACACTTACTTAAATTAAACTGTACCCCATTTTCTTTGGCCATCTGTAATACTTTCAGTAGACGCTCATCATGTTCAGCTTGATTTTTTCCATACACCACTAAATCATCTACGAATACTTCACATCCATTCACATTTTGGAATATTTCTTTATACCTGCGATGGAAGACCTCAGGGGCTGAGCAAAGTCCATAAGGTAACCTCTTGAAAAAATATCTACCAAAAGGTGTTGAGAATGTACATAATCTAGCACTATCCTCATGTAATTTTATTTGAAAGAATGCTGTAGAGGCAACTCATTTACTGAACACTTTAGCACCCGCCATTCTACTTGACACTTCTTCAAAAGTTGGCAATTGAAAATGTTCACGCATGACACAATTATTCAAATTACAAGGGTCCAGACTACTACAAATTTTTCCATTTGGTTTTTTAACAATAACTATGTTGCTGACAAATTCAGTTGGTTCAGTAATTTTTGCAATAACATTCAATTTTTCCATTTTATCTAATTCTCTCTTTAAGTTCTCATCACTTTCCTACAGTTTTCTACTTTTCCTACTGCATTTTCTTTTAACCTTATTTTATACTTTGGTCCGCTTAAAGTTCCTATTATTTTTTCATCAAATAATTCTTTATAATTTTCTATTATGTTGCTATAGTCATTTTTGATGACATTTAGATATTTTCATTCCATTAATTTTTCTTTCAATATGGCAGCGCAACCTAATATTGGCACTATCGGATGAATTGTATCAATAACATGAAACTCCAATTTTACTTTTTTATTATTAATAAAACAACCAGTTAGTTTGATTTTTCCCACACAGTTTAATTATGATCCATCATAATTATGCAAATTGTTTTGAACTTTAGTCATTTTCCATTCTAGTCCCATTTTTTGTATACAATTCAGCGGTAGTACATTACAGTCCGCGCCAGTATCCAGCTTAAAATCTATAACATGACCTTGTATTTGTATGGATTCACACAGTTCAAATAATTCTTTATAATTTTCTATTATGTTGCTATAGTCATTTTTGATGACATTTAGATATTTTCATTCCATTAATTTTTCTTTCAATATGGCAGCGCAACCTAATATTGGCACTATCGGATGAATTGTATCAATAACATGAAACTCCAATTTTACTTTTTTATTATGAATAACACAGCCAGTTAGTTTGATTTTTCCCACACAGTTTAATTTTGATCCATCATAATTATGCAAATTGTTTTGAACTTTAGTCATTTTCCATTCTAGTCCCATTTTTTGTATACAATTCAGCGGTAGTACATTACAGTCCGCGCCAGTATCCAGCTTAAAATCTATAACATGACCTTGTATTTGTATGGATTCACACAGTTCTTTTTTAATGGCATTGACTTTCACCATGCCCAATACAATATCACTTTCGTCAGATGATTGATCCACTGCTTTTATGTTTTTAACATTTCGACACATCTTCCCGTAATGTCCAAACTTGTGACACTTTTTGCAGGGCTAATTAAACGCTGGGCACTTGAATCCATGGATGTAGCCACACTGTTGACATTGAGTTCTTCTTGCTGGCCCTTGCCAACTACCAAGTGCTTGCTGCTGTGACTCTGGTACCGTTCTCGAACCATAACTCCCATGTGCATGCTGAAACGATTCTGTTAAGTTTCTTGAACCATAATTTCTTATTTCTTGATTTTTAACAACACTGACAGTCTCCTGTTCCTCATCAAACTCAAAGTCTTTTATCTGTTTTTCTGTCTGTTCGTAAGATTTACAGATCTTGATACATTTAGGCAGATCCAAATCCGGCTCCTTCAACAACCGTTCCATAATATATATTTTTTCTGATTCCTCTGATTATTTGATCTTTTATTAAACTGTCCCTCAGTGTACCAAAATTGCAATTTGCACTTAATGTTTTTAACGTATTGACGTATTCATCGAATGTTTCGGCCTCATTTATCTTGCGCCTAAAGAAAACATTTCTATTAATGCTCTCGTTGCTGAGAGGTAAGAAATTGGTAGAGAATTGCTCTACAAGCGCGTCATACGTCTTAACCTTTTCCTGGTCGAAATTATTATAAATTTCCAGCCTCTCCTCACCTATGCAGTGCAAAAACAGTGCTATTTTTCCTTCTTCAGCTAATCTCTCCTCTGCCCCCGAAGCAGTAAAATAAATCTTGAACCTTTGCAGCCATTTTTTAAATTTCTCGGCTGAATCTCCTTGTAATGACAATGGCGGTGGTTGTTTCAACGTTTCCATGTTTTCGTAACGAATTCACTTACGGTTCACTTCGCGACTGCGCCATGTAAATATGTAATAAATAAGAAGATAATTGTAGTATCCTTTATTGTCTAATACTATATTCAACATACAAGTATCTCTAGATGTTCTGTGTCTGTCTCTCTGACACCACACACCAGTGTTACCAGTCCACTTCCATATCCTCCTTACAGCACCCATGCGCATTTAGGATGTTTTATCTCAAATAGCTATGATAACGTTGCATCGTAGACTGACCACCATGCACAAAATCTGCACAACATGAATAAAAGTTAACCGTTACGAAATACATACTTATCATTCGTACTGTTAACGAAGAATGATGCATTAGCAAAGATATGATAACATAAATAACGCATTAGTCGTTTTCAGATCATTTGATGTAGGAATTGCCACCCACCTGCCTAACTAGCATGATCCTGTATATGTCGGACATAAAGCATTCGTCTCTCTCACATTTAGGTACCTAAGTGCATACTTGCTGCCAACGGTCGCATGGTTTGTGTCCGACATAAACCCTAGTCTGGAGTCGCAATCATCTGCAGGCTACGGTATCTGCTTAAGGGGATACCTTGATTTGAGTCGAACACGCCCTCTAGACAGAGATACGAAGCCTTCCGCGCACGAGAAAAAGAAATGTAACACTCTTCGGGAATGGCTCTTTTAGACAAATAAATTTCATCAAGTGAGATTTTAGATGAGATAAAATACTACTTATAGTATTAACTTGATTGTGTCGTAAAAATAATGTATCGTTTGAGTAGGCTAAGTACCTAAAAAAAGGAAAATACAGACCCAACTTTGGTTTTTTTTCTGTCGATGAAATTTTAAGCAATCATGTACCTATCGATCAAATCAAATAAACAATCATTATAGTCAAGAATCATATATCTGAAAATCAGACCTTATTGTTTCTTAATCTAGTCAGAACGGCGTTTCAAAGCACGCGATACTTTCCAATGCACCGCCTTAACGTCCGGCAGGCCATACGCCTGTTTACCGCCGTCGTAGTAAAGAAAGACGCGATCTAAACTCACTAACTTACCTAGGTGCTTTTTATCAGACAAGTCATTTTTAGGGCCAACGCTAACTCGCTCGGGCGCCCTTTCTTAACTTGTACCTACGTAGGTACTTATTTAGCACTAGATACCTACTTTTCATCCTCATTGTCACACGGTGTACACGAGCATTTGCAAATGAGTTTTGTCATATTACCTATAATGAATCGAATAAGTCGCGTTGGTGCTAAAAGTTTCCCGAAAATCGTCAGCGTAATTTTCAACGGGAAAGAGTTAAAATAATCAGCAAATTCAAAGAGGTCGGTATTAATTCAAGACACGTCTACCTACACCCACGCGTCTGGCAGAAACGTGCCCGTCTACAGGTGAGGTTCCATCCAACACACACAACAGTTACTTAAACGTAATACATAAAGGTGCTATTTACATCCCACTTGGCAGCGCTAACATAAAATAATATACGGCTAAGCGCACGCGGATTATTTCTTGAACGACGAGCGTTGTTTTTGCTTCTGATAAGTATGTTTTAATGAAGATATAATGATGTTTTATGACACTTTGAAAACACGAATCGGGAATAATCCCGAGAGTCAAGGACCTGAAGCTTCATTTTTCTTGAGGCGTAGGTAGTTTGGTAGGTATCTAACAAATTTCTGTATCAAGTCTGAGAAAAAATCAAAACTCTATCAATCAACCAGAGCTTATCCGAAGATGATTTGATGAAAATTTCTAACAGAAAAATTGTAAGTATGTATCTATCTACCCATGTCTTAAACGTCTATATAACGTGCCAAACGTGGGTTTTACTGTGGTTTTATAATTTCTGGTGATGAAGAATAGTCCTAACATTTCTGAATACAAATGTAAGTACGCTCGTTTACCTAAATGAGACGTCGCATTCGTGCATTTGCAGACAAACTTAAAATTGTAGGACAATACCTTTGTTAGCACCGGAGCTACTCTATCCTAGGCTGCATTACGTCACTTAAGATGACATCATGGCCTAGTTTCCTGGTAATGGGATGGTCGGCTAATGAGCATGAGCAAGTCATTAAAGATTATTCGCATCAATAGAATAAAACTTTTTAGGTGTTTTATGGGCGCATATTTAGATATTCATTGACATTTAGTATGGTATTTAAGAAGGTGTAATAAAATAACAATTAATTGATGCCCAAGGTTACCTCAGGGTTTCATTTGGCTTTTGGCTCCTTAATTATAGCTTAGGTACTGCTCTGAAGGTTACTGGAGGCCACTTAGAATATTCCTGATTAATATTCTAATACGAAGCAATTATTACACTAATTAACTTTCATTTACTATAATAACGATACCGACCACTTGATTAGTCACTTATAAATAGTCGGCAATAATTTTAAAAATGGTCAGCGATATAAATGTCGTACTGTGATACATGCATGATAGGTTTTATGGTCACGTCTTCTTGTGAAGTTTTGGTATATTTGGGCCGTAAAAGTTATCGTGCTAGCTGGGCTAGTCTGCCCTAACTTATTTTGGGTAGCAAACTAAATACATTCAGCAATCAGCGGGTAAGCAGACAGCACAGAGAGTTGCAGTTCTAACATAATCAATTATTCGGATAGGAGTTCGATTCTGTGACTGTCGCAGTTTTAACCTAAACTTCATTACAGTAGCTGGCAAACTTCTTGAGCATCCAATGACGTGGTGGGGGAAATTTTGCGCATCTTACACTTACAATCAAAAAAAGGACCCCGCTCTTATGGGATTACATACTTTGTGTAATAATCAAGGACCGGAATTCTTGTCAGAGGGAATGACCAGTGTTTTATTGACTATCGATAAATATGTCACTATGACACATCGTCAAAGTAATGAAATCAGGCTTTTGGATATATACAATGTATGTAAGCATAAAGGGAAGGTATAAAACAGAAAATATTTTCATTTTAAGAGTATTTTGCAATATTATAAAAATTGGAATAATTAGTAAATGACAAATGTGACGTGGGCGTGATTTATTTTAATATGGAGATGCAGGTTGCTTGTCAAAGAGGTCAAATGATACAGAATAATCGTATAAGTCGATATGCGATAATATTCCGTAACATCGATAAGTGGAATTGTCGATAAAACGATTTGGTCATTCCCTCTGACAGTTGGATTTTTGCTATGAAGAATTCCGGTCCTTGATACTAATAACACTAATAATGGATAATGGATATTTTTAATTTATAACTAAGTAATTACTCGCTTCGGAATTTAATAAAAAGGATAAACAAACATCATAGACCATTTTCTCTCTTTTTATAACGTCTTTTTATAACTACGTTGCTTTGTGGTGGCATAGGTACCTAGTCTTTCTTTTCGTAATAAATCTCAACACACAATTCACAAATTGAACAGACTACAATACCTCAATAAATAACTCTGACAAAAAGTCAATAATAATAATAAATAAATAATATTAGAATCATTATTACAGCAAACTAACCGCTTACCATCAGACGGGCGTTTGTTTTCCAGCGACGTGGTATGTAACTTAAAATCACTTTATGAATGCCCGAAAGTGTACTAAGGCGACAGCGGGACGTGGGCGGGGTGCGGGACGCAAACGTCAACCGCTCTACCAATTAGGTACTCGACACGACACCCCCCGCTGTCGCACCTCACCTTCCCCTCCCGCGGACACCTAAAATTCGCTTCTGCGCAGCCAAGGTCGTTTGCTCAAGTTGTTTGCCGTCTACTGTATTGTTGACAGTTCGATTCTGTACGAGTCACAGTTCTAATCCAGGGGTCGCCAAACTACGGCCCGCGAGCCCTTCTAATCCGGGCCGGGGAAAGAAAGCGAAGAGTTCGGCCCGCGATAGCGATGGGGTAGGGCTGGTCATGATGGGTAGTGAATGGCCCCTGTTCTAATCTAACCGAACCTACTATTCTGATAGCAGTAAGAATTGTAATTATTTTACTGACCAAGTACTTATATTGTTAACCAGGCAGACACATAATAAGTACAAGTGGTCTGTCATTAATTAAATTGTTTGCAGTGTTGCAACCTGTTTTTTTATTTATTGGAAGCAAAATCTTCGTAAGCTGTCCAAATGACTTAAAGGCTTATTTTTGAGCGAATCAATTTCAATTCGAGTAATATTTTTACTGCCCATATAAAAATACCACTCTAATTATCAATGAGTCAGTATTTATTTACTTATCATCATCACTGTTGTACTTACGTATCTAGTTGAAATAATATTCCCGTACCTATCCAGTTGAAATAATATTCATGTTGGTAACGTATTTAAGTTACATTGAGTAGGTAACTTACAATAATAATTTAAAACGTAAGACCTTGCTGAGACCTGAAGCGTTTGGATGTTCATATCTACTGGCGGAGCGCAGAATACCTACTCGGAATGTAAAGCACGAAGCGTATGGACTGCTTTCGCAATAGGTACGAGGCCAATGACTCAGATACTACGTAGATGAATATCTATTTTCAAACAAGGAGTTTTAAAATATAAATGTCCTTATTATACTCTCGTAGTTTATTTACGATAAGCTCGTATCAGCGACCTCATGGTTTCTAGACACATTTTATTAAAAAGTAGGTATTTTCTGTTTGGGCAACTACCTATTCATATTTTACGCTCTTCAGGCATTTCACGACAATGAAAGCAACATTCACGTCTTTAATTTTGATAATACTTAGAAGCCAATTTTTGGTAACTTTCATGGCCTGAAAGGATTGAGCTATATTCTGAAGCTTTTCGCGTGCCATTAATTTGTTACAAAGCACACACACACAAGTAAATGAAATAAATGAATTTGATTCTGTAAATAGGCCGTAATGGCACTTTTACAAGTCGATTTTCTACCGGCGTTTCTGAAAAAGAAGACCACTGTTAAGAAACGTCGAAACAAACTCAACAGTCCAAAAAAAGCTTATTACAAGATAGTTCTTCATCATCATATATTATACTAGTTTTCGTTTTGCTTGCGTTAATTTTAAGCCCCGATTCTAAAAAAGTTGTGTTCATAGAAGTCAGCAGTGCCTGGAGTTCTTTTTTATTTTCAGCAACTGCTGCTTATGATAGTTCTTAACCTACTTAAAATAAGTCAAACTAATTATGAATACAAAGAAAAAAAATCATCATAATGCGTTGTTTTACAAGAACACATCTCCGAATAAGCTACCTATATCAATAATTAAGCTATTTTGGGCTCTCGTTTGGGCCATGCATTTCTGTCAGTTAGATAGTCCTCAACCCTGTATAAGCCTTCGACATCAATGTTTTTTTCAAGTAATTTTTAAGAGCTGGAAACGGTAGAGCCAAAATTTCATTACGTAATTTATTATAAAAATGGATACATTGACCCGAAAAAGACTTGTATACTTTACGGACACGAAACTTTTTGGTTGCTATTTTTTTTTTCGTGTTAAAATTATGGGTATATCAGAATATATACAGAATGAGTCTATGTTCTTAATGATATAAACAGTATTTTCATAAATATATTGGGACGCTACTGTTTAAATGCTAATTTCTTTAAAGAGTTCTCTCACGGTTTCAGGTTAATATATAGAACGAATGGGTCTTTTTTGTAATACAAAGATTGTTGTCAGCTGCTTTACCCCATAAATCATGGGAGTACGGTGTGGAACCCCCGTGCGCGAGTCCAACTCGCACTGGCCGGTTTATAAATTAGTGTTCTCACTAATTTGCTCTTAACTGCACGGCTAGCACGGGACGGCGAGCGATCTCTCTCGATTTTTCTCGCACTATCCGTCTCTCTCTTATTAGAACGCTTAGAAGAAGAGGTATAGTGCGATAAAAATCGAGAGTATGTCGCGGCCATCGTGTGCTAGACGTGCTGGTGTCCAAAGAGCTGGCCGGCTTTCTCGCGCAACGTATCAGTATTGCAGGTCAGCGCAGCGACACACAAACACAGTACAATGACTCGAGGGTATTTTTTAGATACTTAGTTTAAATTATATTGTTACTGAATGTAAATATTTACTTGTACATACTGTGGAAAATAAATCCAGACCTAATCTAATACACTTATGTTTATTATAAACGTGAATATTGTTGGTAATAAAGTCAAAATAAAAGTTTCTATTAAGTTTTGCTCATCATCCTCCTAGCGTAGTTCTCGGAAACATTAAATTATTTTAAAGATACTATCGTTAATTCGACTGGAATTTTAGATGGGAAGTAATTGAATAGTTTGCCGTTATTAAAAATGAGGTTTGCTACAATTGGTAAATTCTGGAAAACATTAATTGTTTTTCCTATGCGATTTGCCCTAGAATGGATCAAATGAAGGACTTGCTCCGCGAGTTTTTCGATCAGGTCACGTGTCCGTCTTACGCGTTTTCAATCTCTCGCATCTTACGGTCACGTGACATCTTACGGTCATGTGACCTGACACGAGTTTAACATTTTTTCCCCATCCCAAAAATCAACTTCCATCGTCTTAGAAATTTGACGGTCACGTGACCTAACGCGAGTTTAACATATTTTCCCCATCCCAAAAAGTGCACAGCGCCGCTAAAGAAGTTTTCACTTCAATAAATTTTATAAGACCCGTGTTTTGGCGTAGTTACTTACATTGTAAAATAAAAATAAACACACCCGCAGCAGAGCGCGTCTCAACAGTGGTCTAGCTGTTACCTACGCAAACATGCTAGAAATATGTTTGTATGAAAAACCTGAAACGTTCCTTAATTCCGAACAAGTGGCTCTTGAGTTGGTCTGAAATTTCATTCGTGAGCCTTTACCTACTTAGTTTGTGCCTGAGGCTTACGCCTCTATGTTGCGAATTGCAAGTGAAAGAACCTCGGAAGAGCAGTCTTTGATGTGACGCGTGAGAAGTCAGTGAATCCTATATGGGTTACTTGTGGATTCCAAACAAAACCACCTACGTATTATGTATTACCACGTATATGAATACCTATATCTTTACACACTTAAAGGAACACTTACTTAATTAATACTTTCACTGCCATAACGCTTTCCGCTACATACGAGGAAAACCTCTGGATCGGCTACCAGCGTAGCGCGTAGCGATTCTTGGTACTTAGTTGATTGGGAGGTTATTATTGTTTAATTACTTCTTGTTCTTCATATACTAACTCTATCCCGGAAATCGGTGACCATAAATCTTTAGACATGCAAATTGGTTTTTCCATGTTACACTTCAGTCAGGGGTTTTTGACCGATTTTTGACTTTAAGCGCTCGACTCTAAAAACTCACTAAAAACTGACAAAAAAACTGAAATGCTGATTTAAAATATCGAAAGAAAATTATAAAACGAGTGGTATGGACCACTTGTATTCAATTCAATCGGTTGAAAGTAATAAGTGCCTGTTATTTTGACACTACAATCGTATTTACTTTTATTAAATTTTCGCGCGCGAGAAAGTCCAAAATCGGCCCCCAGTCTGTATCACTCTCTTCGTCCAATAAGTTCTTCTTTTATCACGATCCCTTTTCTATTTTCCCTTTAACGATGAATCTTAACGCGTTTATTTTTATTTTGATATAGGTAATCGAGGCACTATAATGTCCAAAATATTATTCTTTCCTCTGTCTAGGGTATTAACAACTTTCTTTTCTTCTTCATCTTCAGCAGTATTTTATAATTCGCGATCCATTTAATTTTAAGAATTCTACGATAAATGCACGTTGTGTTTCTTAGTTTATCAATTTATTTCCGTTTTAACACATTCAGTGCCGAGAATCGCTACGCGCTACGCTCGTAGCTGATCCTGTAGTTTTCCTCGTATGCAGTGGAAAGTGCCTACGGCGTAGGCACCCGATAGCCGGGTTCCCGGCACTGAATGTGTAAAAGCAAATAACTTGGTTCTTGTTATGCTATAAACGTAATTTGTACTTTTAGCAGACTGACCATGTACGATTTTGGTATTGGTACATTTTTTGTTTAACACTTTCGCGACCAAGAATCGCTACGCGCTACGCTCGTAGCCGATCCTGTGGTTTTCTTCGTATGTAGCGGAAAGCGACTACGGCGTAGGCGCTCGCTAGGCGGGTTCCTGGTAGCGAAAGTGTTAATAAGAAAATAGGAGAGGAAGTAGGCTGGCGCCTACGCCGTAGGCGCTTTCCGCTACATATGCGGGTAAAACCACGGGGTCGGCTGCGAGCGTAGCCAGTAGCGATTCTTGGCCGTGAATGAAACTACGCTTACGCTACGCTTCACTGAAACTGAACTAATATTATAATATCGGAAGATCAGTCTTGTCTCGCAATAGGAAGACTGTTAGGTAGATAAAATCAGCGGTGTTACGAGCGGAAATAATATCCGCTTGCATTTCAGTCACGCCACGTGACCGGAGGTACTATGGCATATCCCCATTAATGTTTCAATTATTTCCACCATTTAAAAAAACCCCTGTGTTTATTGCGTACAGGTGTCTGTATTTACCGCCCTACTTAGATTCGAGGGGGTGGCCCGTGCTTATAGATCGCGGGGCCACCAGTGAGTTCCGAAGTGCCGGTTCGCGCGGACGCCTGCACGACTCTGTGAGACAGAGACACAGATACACGCTTACCCGAACCCCGACGCGCTAGAGCGAGACGCAGCTCATCGACGTTTCAACAGGTCGTTATTGTTGCCTCTGCTAAATAGTGTTTTTGTGCAATTATCCCTTCTGGAGTTTGGTGACGCAGGCTTTTGCGGGATTGCAGTTTCGAGCGCTTTGGTAGCATATTATTACTTAAATTAAATTAAATATTGAAATTAGTAAACAAAAACCTACCTAGAACCTTTTATAATTGTATTTAGTCATACTTAGGTGTTAAACTGTATACTATTCAATAATACAAAGAAAGAGAAGTCAAAAACTATTTACGGGAGGGGCACACGCCATGTCAATGGCTAACATAAGTAACTAATGTGGTTTGAAACTGTCGGCTGATAGGTATAGGTATTTTTTCCAACGAAATTTATGTTACTATGATAATCATTAAAAACATACGGTTTTATTGATTGCCGGACGTACATACGAGATTTAGGTTAGATATTTAATATTTATAGAGTAGAACACAGTTTGTTCTACTTATTTGTATATTTTCTTCGCAATTGATTACTACGACACATGTTTGTTTTCACATGACACTTCATTTATATAATCGTATAATAATCGCTTTTTATTATATTTGTTTGGAAGGGCCTGCGCTGTTGGCTTCGGCCCCACGCATGCCTTCCAAAAGTCCGGGACCCCATGGTCCTGACTTATGGAAAAAACATACAAATAATATTAATTATATACATATATATCGTCTCTAAAGGGCCTCTACGTGGTGGATCTATATCCCCACGCACGCCTTCCAAATGACCGGGGTTCGCCCCGTGAATTTCAATAGGAGATACATAATTACATAATAATAAGAATAATGCATTTATTTGTTCAACACTGGTAGGTACAAAGGTCGTTTATGTATATATTATTAAAGAACGTTATTTCATTGCTGCTCCGCTCCGTCCATGTTTCTTAAAATTTGTTCGTAGATTAAACAATTAAAATATTTAACAGGCTACTGTGTTATCTTACCTTTTTGTAGAAAAGTACCTACATTAATTATCTATGCACAAATGAAATAAAAAAGTAAAGTTATTTATTAATTAATTGCCTATTCATGATCGGAACTGTTTTATTATTAATTATATCTTATTTGTCAATAGGCATCTTACCATAATTACAAGGCATCTCTTATTAGAATATATTTATAGGCTATATATAGGAGAAGGTTAATTCAAATAACTAGTGTTTAGAGAGCCGAGTAATTGTAACATACGTCCCCGGCCCAAGGGGGCACTGGAAACAGATAATTGTGTTACCAGTGTTATCCGCCTTAGCTCAATATTAGCACTATAGGTACACATGTATATACATATATACAGCTTTAGTAACCTAACGGACAACTCATGTACTAAATAGTCTGATTAGATTAGGTATTTCATCTTGTACGTACCTCAATTCCCAACAGCATCTTTGAAGTTTCGTCTTGGTTTATATACTCGCTCTTATTTTTCTTTACCTTATTAGACAAGAGTACGTGATGGCGCCAATGCACTGTTAAGTCTGCATCACACTGACGCGGCCTGCGGTGGCGTTCAATTGTAAACTTGACATTTAGCTTTCACTATTGACCGCCACCGCAGGCTGCGCCAGTCTGTGAGAGGCTTTAAAGGTATGCGATTGGTATGAAAATGAAAAAGTTTTTTTTTATTGCTGAATAAGAAATATAAACAAGTCATTGGCACGTGGTGCTATTGGGGTGAAGGCATTGGCCTTAATACTTTTACTGCCAACAGTCCGAGCGGGTTCTCTGTTTATAGAAAGTTCTCGCTTTAATTATAAAACAAAGTATGGCGTCAATTACGGGTGCAACGAAAACTTTAGCAGTGAATGTATTCTAACACTTGACGCGCATGATGCGTTTACCCTACACGTCACGATATATTTGCTACATACGATATTTGCGCTACGTGCTACGGCGTAGCTCATTGTGAAGAAGCCCCGCCTACAAATAATTACCAACCGTTTTGTAGCGCAACGCGTGCACCCGTATGTAGTTACGTTTTTTTTCGCCTTTTATAATGAAAACTGGCAACGAACAGAGGACCAGCTCCCTCGGTAAAATAAACCGGCCAAGTGCGAGTCGGACTCGCGCACGAAGGGTTCTGTACCATTATCGATAAAAAGAGCAAAAAAAAAATTGGTGTATGGGAGCCCCCCTTAAATATTTATTTTATTTTGTTTTTAGTATTTGTTGTTATAGCAGCAACAGAAATACATAATTTGTGAAAATGTCAACTGTCTAGCTATCGCGGTTCTTCAGAAACAGCCTGGTGACAGACAGACGGACGGACAGCGAAGTCTCAGTAATGGGGTCCCGTTTTTACCCTTTGGGTACGGAAACCTAAAAAGTGTTAAAGTAAAACCAATGATCTGTTTACACATTAAGTACACACAGTTTATCGATTCATAAGGAACAATCAGTAACACTTGGCTTTGGCTAACAGAAAACAGGAAAAGTTTTACCTATATTAAAAAAATGTACCTGCGAATTTCTCCACATCCCCGTTATACTCGTATGATTGAAGGCCTTCAGATATTCACATGATAATATTTCCCATAATTCTCAGTCTTCCCGGAGATTCTTTGTCATACATTTTTATTTTCCTTCAACATCCATTCCCACCTTTATCACACCCTTCATATTTACATGTAAATATACGACAGGGGTGTAAATAAACGATATTTCTATATAGTATCGTATCATAGGGATAAAGAATGGAAAGGAGCAACAAGTAAGAGTGATAACGACCTACTTTTGCCCACGCCCGGCTATAAAATGTCAAGTTAAACACGGTAACACTTCTGTTTATAATGCAGAGGATAAAAGCTTGTCCTTACCTTTTATATAATACGCGTTTAGGCAGAATAATAATGCGTACGGGGCGTCAGATAAACACGTAGATAAATTAAGGTATCATCCGAAAAGAGTTTTAGTTAGAAAGGCACAGAATTGGGCCTTCTGGGCTGGTACAAAACTTATATTAAAAAGCTTTTGGTTTCCAAGATAAGTAGGCCATTCAAAAAAAATGCAAAACCTTCTTTCAGAAGAACACTGTATACGGCACTTCTGCAACATATTTATTCCATCTGGTTATTGGAATAAGATGAATAAGATGAAATAGTTTGGCCAATTTGAAAATATAACCATTAGTTTTTGTATGTTTATATCATAACCTAAATCCTTTTTTTGCAATAAAACATGAAAAGCAGTATTTCTTTTCTAAAACTGGTCCGTGAAATCTTTTTGTTTTTGTTATATTTTTTAATAAGTTCTAAGAATTGGTATGATAACTGCCCATGATAATAATTTCCGTACTGTTATCTATACTGCTTCATTATTCATTAGTAAAACTAATAGGTAAGGAAAAAATTAAGATATTACTGATTTGCTCTTTTAATATGATGGTATAGCTAACATATTCTGACGTCAGTAAAATGGGAAGATATTTTATTAAATGTTGGGGCGGTTTTGGCAGAATTCCAAAAATTACCATTTGTTCTCGGAGATTTCCACTGTCTGTGTTGACATTTTGAATATTATTTTTATTTATATATCTTAATTATTGACGATCATGATAAGGACTGATAATTTTGACATGTAAGCAAATATAATAATATTTATCTTGAAATAAATATATCTAAATCTATTCTGGTGTATATGGTAATCCAGAATATATAATATTTGGATGCCTAGAAAAAAACTCATGTAAAAACACAACTTACCTTGCCATGTTCAACGTGGGTTTTTTTAGCCATATTTTTTTATTGCTAGAAATTCACGACCAGCATTTAATAAAACAATTAATTTAGTAAAAAAAGTAGTGTCGTTTCATTTTACGAATTTCGGGTTCCAGTTATATCAAAGATGAGTGAAGAGGAGAGTCGAACCATTTTGTAATTCGTACTGCTGATGCTGGGGAGGAATCCACAAAGTTCTCAGACTACTAGCTGCATTTATAGATGGACCAGTATAAATCGCACCACCGAATGGGGGTCAAAATACATTACGGACTAGCTGTCAATTAATTCAACGGCTCCTTATGAATATAGGGCATAGAAACGCAATGTTAGGCCCATCTGACAATTTTGACTTATTATCAATTCTGTCAAATTCACGATTTAAATCCTGAGACGGTGATATCCAATGACAGCTTAATACTCTTAATCCAGAAAGCGTCAAATAGCGTTGTTCAAATTATAACCGTCAAAGCTAATAAAGTTCATTTTTGCAGATTTATTTATGCTGTCTCTATGTGATCCGATGTTTATGCTTCTACAGCGGATAGATAATTACGCTGGTCATAGGTATGTCACATTATTTTGATTTCGTGAAGTATCAGATATTTTTACTCGGTCTGATCCGATATTTATGCTGTTACAGGCAAATGATATTTATGCCGGCTGTAAATCATCACATTTTTTATTGTTGTAGCTATTATTTTTGGAAGGCATTGTTGCTGCCCCGCAGTCTGCTAAACTTGGCAAAAATTAAAAAAATCGTGCGTTCAAGCCTCTTTTATACTGTATAGAGCGCGAAAAATCGTTCCACATAAAAATTCAAAAATGTGTGCATTTAAAGACATACTGTCAAGTTTAGGGTTAAGAGCGATGCTGCTTACTTTCGCAGGATGGCATGAAAACTATCCGTGCGGGCTTCCGCAAACATCGTTGACGCGCATCAGAACCGTACCAGCTCCAAATGAGGTGTGGGGACCTTCACCCCCGAGAATGTCCTCCAACCTCCCCTTATAGACACATCCCTTACCACACAACTGATACTGTTATAATAGCTCTGGCATGGAACTAATATAATAGCTATCAATAGAAAAAATGCGAAGTACCACCTTTAGGTTAATAAAAAAGTAAAATCCTTCTTGTTTGTAGTGATGACGTATTCAAATAGACATTTAAATATTTAAATAGTTAGACTCAAACATAACAAATGCCTATCGAACACGTCACTCGTACATGCAAGCCTTTAAACCTTGTAAATCTGTAGAAATCGGCTT
The DNA here is from genome assembly GCA_947049275.1 of Epinotia bilunana. Lineage (NCBI taxonomy): Eukaryota > Metazoa > Arthropoda > Insecta > Lepidoptera > Tortricidae > Epinotia > Epinotia bilunana. Next base: position 29,486,432 of record OX346253.1, read on the forward strand.
CCGTTTCATGAAGTTATAGCGAAAAATAAATATGACGTATCATGCTCCTATCCCTCATAATAAGGAATATCTCGAACGTTTACATAAACACTGTTCAAACAAATAGAATGTTAATTCAAAATACCAATTACTGCCAATATTCTCGAAACATAGACCTACATAAAAAAATAAAAAATTGACACGCTCCCGCGTTCATATAGGTAACACAATTAAACTTTTTTACTTATCATCAATTTGTTATTAAAAACTTTGGGTCTCCCGACTCGATTAACCTAATTACGTACTGGAATACATATTCCACAGCTGTGATAAAACCATTCGACAAGCAAAAATATTAGAAACTTTTAAACCACTTTTGTAGCTTCTCTAATTTTGGTAAAGGATTTGGAAACCATCTGTTGTAAAATAAAATCAATGAGGTGGGTTCTGCCTAATACGTGGGTTCCTTCTTAAGCACCCGAGGCATTTTCGTAGCAAAGTAAATTTCCTTAACCTAATACAAATGTTCAGATTCAATTTAGTTAATTTGAAATATCGGAGCTGTTTTATCTCCCATATTCCTAAATAGTACTCTTAATCCAGGTTCAAGTTTATTTTATTAACTAACTATTCATGAAACGGAAGGGAAATGTAAAGAAATGAATATATCTACAAGTTACAAGACTTAAGTATTACCTAAAGACGGCCTTTGCATGCACGGATATGCGTGTTTTAGACCCATGTCATACAATCATTCCTGTAAATCCAATTTTAGAACTACCTACGTAATGAAACATATTAAACCTACTATTTGTTTTTTTAGGTACAAAGGTTTTCTTGATTCCGCATTTCCATTGAACTCTTTAAAAAAAATATGATGATATGATGATATGATGACTATGGAATGAAGGAAGGGCCTAAAATGCTGCAAAAATCACCAAACGTTTTGGATTCAATCTATCTAAGCTATCTATTTTATTTTTATTTTCAGATATTGCCAAGCTTCCAGCATGTGCTACTTCAGCATAATAGTGATCATATTCGATAGCGTGCGCGAGTAAAGTGAGTGTACGAATATGCCGTGTCCGAAGTGACCTATAAAGTTGCTATCTGATGAGCGAGCGAGTCAGCATCGGCCAGCAAAATGAAGACGCATCGGCTTTGGATGATACCTCTGTTTCTGCACGTGATGAAAGTTATGATAGGTAAGTGAGATTTTTCAGGGCCGGTAAATGCTACATACGCTCTGACAGGTGGCATACTTAGCGCCTAGAACTTAGCTAGCTTAGTACCCTACCGAAGTGAAACGAACGTTCTATATTTTTTCTCAAAAATGACCCGCAAAGTGAACATTACTTGCTACATATTAGAAGGTAAGGTGTATAATTTAAGGTCAGATCAAAATAATAAAAATAAACACTGCAGGCCGCCTGGAACGTTACATATAAATTCCTTTTTATACTCGTCGACCTTAATGTTTGAATTAAGACTTCGTACACAAAACTTAAATCACAATTTTTTTACTATGGAGCTCCCAACTCAACATTTCATAACTGTTGAGACAACTAAAATGAATGACCAATCACGTGGCGCCTTTACTGAACTATAATGTATGGACGTCGTTGTGAGAAAGTCAAAACGTAAATAGACATCAACGCACAAAAAACACTAAGTTTGTTTAATTAGTTCAGTTAACTCGTAGAAAAAGTATTGATTTTTGTTCCTAAACTGTAACTATCATCGGAAGTCATAATGATCAGTTGTACTAAATTTTTTCTTCACAATTTCATTACTAAGAACTTGCTTGAAGTCATAATTTTGTTAATCATAACAGTTTTCTTCATAATGGGCATACATTTTTTTTTGTCCTAATATCATAACTAAGAACATACTTCAACTCCTAATTTTGTTTTTCTTAATGAATAAACGCTTTCGCTAAGTATATTTAAAAAAATCTGTTCTGGCATAGGTATATGCGTGCGTGCTGTAGGTATTTCTCTATGTTTCTTTCTGTATATACAGACAGCACCCACGACAGTCAGTCAGACAACTTTTCGCATTAAATTGGCAGCTATGAGGGCCTACCGCGAAATAAAAACGAACTTCGTTCGTGTGTCTCCCTCTCTGTCGCACTTGCTTATTCGAGCAACAGAGACGGAGATAAACGAACGAACTTCGTTTTCGTTTCGCGGTAGCCCCTCTGGAAAACCTCGAATACCTAATGTACCTTGGTTGACGCGGGGAGAAAGGGGAAACTAACCTACTAATGCCGACAGAATTAGTACTATTTTTATAACCATTTCCATTTAATCTTTGTTTTCCTTCGCCAGTACAAAAGTAGCCCCAATATTTACAGTTCCCCAGCTTACAAAAGGTCTAATCCCTACAATATAATAACGAGACTTATGAGTCATATAATCTCTTTACCCCGGATAAGTCGAGTGTGATGTAAATGGGTATACATATTTGGATAGTCATATAAGCTACAATTTGTGGTTGAAACGGGAACGAGGTTGAGTTTTAAACATATTATGGCGATTTATGTAAGAATTAATGAGCAAACGTGTTTGTACTCATAAAGAATTAAAGAGAGAGGAAGATACGTGGACGCGGGTTATTGGGCCGTACATTAACCGGACTCCTAGAAATCACTGCCAGCAGCGCACTTCACCAAGCGACCGAGCGCAACCAATGGAAACAATTTATTGACAAGATCAAAAAGAGCCACGATCCTTAGCAGTGAGCGAACGATTATGAAAAGAGGGAACTATTCCCTTTTTATTCAAACACACAAACAACATGAACTAGTGTGGCCGCACCGTTTCCAGAGTGTTAACATTCATTATCTCTAACAAAAACGTGACTCTGTAAACTTTGACAAAGTACAATTCGGCTTAATTGCTGTTTAAGTTATTGTCGTTCTGCGGCTAAACCACGAGACCAAAATGTTAACAACTTTGTGCACAGTGGATAAATTAGAAAATCAGCAATAAACGCGTTTGTGATGTTTCTCAATGTAAAAAGGTCTTATGATTGCGTCTAAGCGAGTGAAAAAAGATAATCACTTTATAGATAGATATACCTTAACTGCCGCACACCAATATTACTTATTCATAGTTAGAAAAATGTATGCTAATAATAAATGTGATGCAGCTCAACTTTTTCGACGGATTATAAATGTGTCAAAATAGTACTGATTAGGTGTATATGGGTGCATACAACTGACTCGTAAATATATTATGTTCCATGGCTCTTATGTCAGCAGATTAAGGCTTCGGTGAATATTTATGAGAGGATTTATAATATACATATTTAGCACTTGACTTGAACGAATACCATTTAGTTTAAATCTTACTCAACTTTAAAATCTTACTAAGCATTTGTATGTACGCTTATCTTCGCATCAGGGTTGAACTAAAAATTTCTTAGCCCAATTAATACAACACCGTTTAATTAAACGAAACAAGAAAATAACAGTTTTTTTTCATAAATGATAAAAAATTTAATAAGTCACTCAAAAATTAATAGAAATAATAAAACTATAAAAAAATAAACATTGATTTATTTAATAATCATAAAGTCATATTTTCGTATTAGACTACTGCATTAAAAACTGTGTAATATTCAACATATAGCGCGACGCAACTTAATGCTTCGTATATCGTGTGTACTTTAAAAGCAGTGTTGGCTTGATAAATGACTCTTGTTGCCCTTTCTTCGGAGTGCGTAATTTACCCGCCAGTATGTTGCCAGTGTTGCCTTAATATTTAAGAGCAAAGCCACTTCTGTTCCGAAGGCGATGAGTAACAAGATTGAGTGTGGAAAATAGCGAACCAGAGTAGGATACGGGGAAACGCTATTGTTGATTGCGCTCATAAGCATTGGGATCGAATTGAACATGGATATTATGTTTGGCTAATGGACAGAGAAAATAATAATTATGCACTTAGTGGATTGTTAGACACAATACAGTTCCGAAGACCCTTTAATTATGGTTAGAAGATGATGGATTCAAACAGTAAAAGAGGTACTAGGCAATATTGACAATGATGATGGTGGTGGTTTCTGTGAATATATTATTATAAACTACTTTTTATCCACTAATTCTTACCGACAACAATTATTACAATCAAAGTGACAACGGACTTCCAGTGTCCCCTGTGGCCAAAGCCGAGTTTCAAAGAAATTCATAAATTCATAAAGTATTAAAAGTCCATATACTAATCAGTCTAATCACATCACACTGATATTATAAATGTGAAAATTCGTTGATGTTGTCAGAGAGATATAATAAGGAGCATTCGAAGGCAATTGTATTTATACAACATAAATTAAAAACTTCAATAGCGCGATGCAGAACATCGCCAATTTTCACGCATATTCTAGCCTAAGTAGGTCATTCTCCAGTTTTTGTCGGCGTCTAAACTCCGTCAAACCATATGAAACGTATAAAAAAGTTTGATGGAGTTCAGGTGACGAAATAGGGGGCGAAAGTTTGTAAGGAGCTACGATATTAAACGAGTTCCACGCGGACGAAGTCGCGGGCAGAAGCTAGTACTGTAAATGGGAAAGTGTGTCTGTCTGTCTGTTACCTCTTCAAGCTTAAACAGCCGATTCCGACTTAGATGAAATTTGGTATAGAGATAGTTTGAGTCTTGGAGAATGACATAGGAGTTTTTATCCCGGAAATCATCCCCTAAGAGGGTGAAATGGGGGGTGAAAATTTGTATTGTGCTACGATATAAACGAGTTTCACGCGGACGGAGACGATACCTGCCACCAAAGTAGTTTGTATTTTGTATTTCAAATACATTTTAAAATATAGTTTGTATTTGAAAACCTACAAAGAAGATGCCAGTAAGGTTCCCAACCCGTGTAGCTACTCTTCTTGCTGTGTCAGTTTTTATATTTGTACGTACATATTATACGCAAAATGTATATTAAAAAAATGTATAGAATAAATTTCAATAGGTAAAGTAAAGAAGAGTAATACACATAAGTCACAAGTACCTAACTCAGCACAATACCTCATTTAATTTATTTACCATACGTTAAAATCATTTTCACGATAAAGTAATAGTTATTTGTAATACAAGGGTGCAAAGTTGTATTTTACCCGCGAGTGTTGAATTGAAACACGAGCAAGAGAAAGGATTCTATAGTTGAACCACGAGCGAAGCGAGTAAATAGAATCCTGAGCGTATTTATTTATGTTACATCTTTTCACCTCACTCTCACACTCAAAAGACTGCTCATGAAAAATAAGTCTTTATTTGTACACATTATAATCATCAGCAGGTTAATTATAATCATCGTCAATATAGTATAACATTATTTAAAATTGTAATTAACTAATTAAGATAGCAAATCAGTCTTCATTTGTACTCGGCAATGGACGTATCACGTCGACGTGCAGCTCCCGCTTTCATAATTATTTATCACATTATTCACAACACACATAGAAGCTGTTTAGAGCCGTATGATTTAATTCAAGTACGACACTTTTCGTTATCCATGTCTACGGCCGTGCGAGCCAACTGAAATCAAAACACATCCGTCCCAACAGCGCGCGAATAAAACACTGACGCTCCTTTGCCGCGCCGCCAAAAACCGACAAGAAATGGTCAGGCTCCAAGTTCAAATTACTTTCCCCACTAGTAGATAAAATTTGTTTTTACACCCTTGTTTTAAAGGATAAAAGACGGCTTTCCGAGGCAGTGGGGGAAAAAAAATTGGTAAATCGACAAAGTTTAAACTAAACCAGCAGTTTATCATTTTTACGACGGAGTTAGGGTTTAGAATAAGGTTTCTAAAATTAAAATCACAATGTGGTTAATTGAAATTGCCTTTTCTAAGCGTATTTTAATCGCTTTCGGCCACGAACGGGTGATTAAGGTATATCTACAAAAACAGCCATTTATTGATCAATTTACGAAAACGTATTTTATTATTGAGTTGAATTTAAAGGCTCATAGTATTGTTCAGGCGCTTGATGAATATTAAAAACTGAAGTTAGAAAGGTACTAAGTAGGATTTAGAAATGCCTCCATTTATTAAAACAAGTGATAAAAGTATACATCTTTGTCAATGCAAACGAATCTAGGAAGTGCGAACATGTATTAAGGTTATTCCGATCTGCGGACTAACCCATTTTATTGTCCTTAATAGTGGATTTTTTAATTCTCTTTAAGAAAACTAAAAAGTCACTATACTTACTATTAACACGTTCACGGACACAGGACCATCTCGATTTTTTTGTGATACGACACAGAAATTCCCCATACAAGATGGCATTACATCTGGGGACGGATTGTCGTATTGCTCGGTTTTGAATGTTTGTGTTGGGGCGGAAACGGCCAGAGACGTAATCGCTTGTATTCATGTCAAGCGAATACGTCGGTTACTAAGACCTGTGTTACGGCACTAACGGCCACAGGCGAAACGAACAGAATATTTGTATGCGAATCGTCCGGCTACAGACGTAGTGCCGCAACACGTGGTCTGTCAATGTGTGCGTGATGGAGGTCACTTGTGTGCACCAGTATGAGTGTTTGCTGTGGCACTGGCGGGTTTGTGTTACAGCTAAATACGGCACAGAGTCATAAGCTCCCTATAAATACTATGACAAATATTCGGCTGTTGACGGAGTGCCACTTTTAATGAAAATTAAATTCCCGTCTACAGACGTAATGCCATATTACGAGAGTTTTAGTTTACGTCTCTCGACGTACTGTCCGTGAACGTGTTAACATTCATAAATAATGAAACTGCTAACCAATTTTTAATCGACTTCAAAAAAAGGAGGAGGTTCTCAATTCGGTAGTTTTTTTTTTGTTTTATTTTTCAATGTTTGTTACCTCAGAACTCCGTCATTGTAGTAAGTATATGCTTCCAGATTGGTCCCATTTTTTTCAAAAATCCAGTTGGATAATGGTATCCATGAGGAATTGAGGGAACTCCTCAATTATATTAGGCACGCGTGTAGTGATTTGGGTATTTTCTATTTTAACTCGTTTATTTACACCAGGAAATCATAAATTGGAATTGATGGTGAAGACCACAGATGACTTATGGAATTCCTCAATTATGTACTTAAAACTACGAAAGTACGTCACAGATTCTGATAAGGTTCCGTTGAAATAGCAACTAATGAAGTACTAAAGGTGATCCTTGTGGAATCAACGGAAGTCCTCAAATATTATCGGCCCACATACAACGATTGGGTTTTATTCTCTAATAATCAACGCATTTGCTTTCGGAAATTTGATGTGGTAAATTGGAAAAGAAATGTGTAAATGTTCTCGTGGCTTGGCCGAGTACTAAATTGAAGTCGGTTAAAACTTTGTTTTTAAAGTAAATTGTATTGTCCTTAATAGTGGATTTTTAAATTCTCTTTAAGATAACTAAAAGTCACTATACTTACTATCAGCTCAAAGTATTTTACGTCAGCGAAACGTTTCTGCAAATGATAAAAATCAACACAAATGAGGATTATTCTCTTCAAAACTTTTTTTATTACTTACTTAAGTCGTTTCTCTGTCTACACTTTTATGGTATAAAGTACATTATAAGTCGTTTAAAAGAAAAAAAAGTATCTAACTTAGTAGACTATGCGTCTGAATTTTAGCCAAACTGTAATAAACAAATATTAAAAGCTGACTAAGAATTTCATCTGTCAGTCAAAAAGCTTTTAGGCTTCTAACATAGATCGCCGTATTTCAGGGATAACAAACTTCACAATTAACTGATCAAATGAAAAAAATAAATCTATAAAGATAAGAAGGATAACAAAGAAAATAACAATCGAAGCGCGGAAATCACATAATCCATACGTGTGTACGTACGTACGTAACTAGGTAGGTACCAATACTTTTTGATGTTTTTTTTATGTACGGTTGTCTTTTTTTTTGTATTAATATTAATTTTAATCGTCCAGCCGAGTGACCGCAGTGACCGCTAGCCGCCATCTTATGTAGATAGGTACGAACTCTAACCGGGTGAATGAACTTCGCACCGCGCGCCATACAAGATTTTTAAAAATTCCTAAAAACCATTTTTTTTCACGAATGATCAGTACGTTTTGGATACTTTAAGTGGGCTTCGGCTCTAAGTCGGTTGTATATTCGAAAGTTTGGATGTTTAGATGGTGAATGTTTGTTATTTGGATGAACTATTGCATATTGAACGTTTAAAGCCTGGATTCAAATAAGTTTCACGCAGACGAAGTCGTGGGCGGAAGCTTCTATAGCATAAAACATAAACAATGATAGATACTACTACCGTCCGTTAGTGTCTGGTTTTCCATGCCAATTAAAAATATGCTCGAATTCGTGTTGTATCAGTAAAAAATATTATCGGTCTAAAAAAACATGTTCCTGTTTTCAGCAGCATTTGAGTTGTTTTAATTTCATATCTCTTAACAAATGCAGCTCGATTTTATGTAAACAAACATACATTTATATTACAATAAACTTTTTCCGAACTGAACTCGGTCAATTTGCCTTTAAAAACCCCAATGTTTGGACAGATGAGTAAAATTCCGGAACGGGGAATAATAAAACAACATTACAAATGTGTTCACGTGCTTCGATCGGGAAAACTTCTTACTCACGTATTCGTACAGGCAAACTTTGCTGTGAGGGCCCTAACTAAATTTATCCGTGCGTCTCGACCATTAGCGACTTTCTGCCTTAAGGATCTGTTTCCTGGTTAAAAGTGAACTAACAAAGGATAGACAACTTTTAAGGTGGGGGAACAGCGAGGACATAACGTTGGGAATATGATTATACCTTGTGGGATACTTTTTGACTACTAACAACGGTAGGTTCAGGTCGAGTCTATTTTGTTTTCCAAGAAATAAAAATATTCTTTTTTACTAAATAATATAAAAGGTCTTGTGAAAACTGAGTTCACTCGAGATGGGCTAAGCCAAAAAGAGGTGGCTCGGTGGATGCGCTGATGTTACTTAATGCCTTTGTAGCCTACGCTGTGTTGCATTCTTTTTTAAATTTTCCTTCATTTCTATTACGTAAGTATTAGAACATTAGATATAATTCATATTTATTTTGTTCGATAACTAATCGTTATTAAAAAAGTAATTTAAACACATTGAACACATTGCGGGATTTAAGGTAATTTACCACATAATTCTCGTTCAATCCCAATTTTACACAAGAATTTAACTTAAAGAGGGCAATCCCCTAAACAAATGACAGTCTAAAGCGCTCTTAACAGACTCGTAATCTGCTTAAGTTGTGCCAACGGTGTTAATCAGAGCATTTTGCAGACAAATTTAACTTTCTGGAGTACGTCATAACGAGAGAACCCTTTATTTTTAATCTAATGTGCGTCCGTCTTCGGCTTAGCATAGTAACCATTACTACTAGAAAACTGTAATTCGGCATGGGTATATAAATCAATCACGCCGACAAAACAGAAGAATAAAATCTTTAAAAATAAATGTTTTTTGGGGTAATGTTATTTTTTTTCTCGTTAAACCCATAGTGTTGGGTATCGTTGGATAGCTATTAAAAAATATTATGAGTGATGCGTTTGCGAGATATTGGGCTTTAAAGCCTTAATGAATGTACATAAAAGGAAAACTATCATTATCATAGGCATAACTAGTTACCGAGTAATAGTCGACCAACTTAAAATGTACTCCGAACTTCCGTACAAATTCGGCCGACGCAACCATTTAGTTGGCGCGATCGTGTCGATACAAGAAAAAAAGACAGGCAACTACGGAACCCTACACTGCGTGTGGCCCGTAACGCACTTAGCATTTTTATAGCAAAGAACGCTTGATTTTAATACCTAACAAACTGCATTTAACAAACCTAAAGCAGAGATTGCAAGGTTTTAACATTCGCATATTAAAAGTGGAATTTGTGCTACTAACAGGCCTACGATTTTTTTGTTAAGTAGTTGTTGCAACACGCCTTTAATCACTTAGCAAATATAAGTTGTCCTGGATTTTAATGTGCTTCATCTGTATCACATTTCAGTATACTTCACGTGTCTTCGCGTGAAAGATTAACAACCTACACAATACACATTATACACATTCAGAACATTTGACGGGAGCAGCGATTTTAACCAATCGATGGATAGAGACATTTGTGGTTTATTTTATTTGTTTTTTTTTTAAATTGATTCAAGAAGTAGGTAGGTACTTGGGGTCTTAAAATAACCAATGCGAGTGACACATTCCAACTAACAGCAGGAATCAAACAGTTAATGTAACACAAAACTCGAGAGAGGTTTTTTTTTACTTAGGTAGTTTGTCTATTTTTTTTCTTGAAGATGTCTTGAATTAATTAATAACATAGGTACAGTACGATTACTGTTAGTGAAGACCTGACAGATGGATTGCCTTCATTTAATTTTCAACTTTAAATTCATGTAGATAAAGCATTTTTCAGAATACTGTTACCCACATCTACCGATTTATTAATAACTATTTTATTTGTATAAGATTAAAGTTGAAAATTAAATGAAGGCAATCCATCTGTCAGGTCTTAACTAACAGTAATCGTACTGTAATAGTTTTGCCCTTAGAGTCGGTAATAATAGAGGCACACCCGGTTATAGGAAGATCCCTTTAATCTGCGTTAATGAAGAATAAATTAAATTATTTGATATTAGTCTGAGAGGTAATTAGACGAGCTTGATTGTTGCCATTGTTACAATTTAATTAGATACCACCATTATTATTTTCTCCTTGAATCAAATTTCAAAGTCAAAAGAAAATGATGGCAAATGAGAATCACTCTGGACCTCTCGCTTTGATGTAATTAGGAACTGCTTTGTTTCATACCGAAGTGACCAAAGATATAAGAAATGAAGGTCGATCTTCTAATTATTTCGTAATAAGATTCCGTTCGCGACGTGACAATTACCGAGTATATACGCGAGTCAATTAATAATATCTTTCCTTTCTTTGAACGACTTCACACTGACATGGCGTTGTGTATAATATCATTCGTTATTATTAATGGATAAGTATCTGAGATGTGTTGCTAATTTTAATGCAGCCTAAAACGTAAGAAAAATAAGATTTAAATCATTGTAACTTAGATAACCTTATTTTTGATAAAAATACCGCATTAAATTTAAAATTTATATGTGCAGGTAAGTCGATCTTGTAACGCATTGTACGCGCGTCAGGTCTCTAAATGTCATTTTTTGTATGGAAAAATGACAGTTGAGTTGTCCTACCGTGTGTTCGAAACTTTACGTGATTACCCCTCTGATATACATAATTCATGACCTTCGTTTAATGCTCTGTTCTATGTTTTTTGATGAAACCTAGAGTATTTAGTAGTATACCCGGGGATATAACACCATGATCCCTTCGCTTTATTAAAACCGTTTGTAAATCGGTTTTAACTATTTTAGAGATAATGGATTCAAAAGTACTTCAGCTTTTAAGGCGTATTTTATTTACTCGTATATCGGTAAGTATTCCTTCATTTTAGATTAAGCGAGGCTAATATGGTCAGGTTGGATGATTCAATGACGACTGTGTTGGAAATAATATTTGAATCTCTTTATTTCATTCGTTTTCAGGGTTCCGTACCCAAAGGGTAAAAAGGGGACCCTATTACTAAGACTTCGCTGTCTGTCCGTCTGTCCGTCCGTCTGTCTGTCACCAGGCTGTATCTCAAGAACCGCGATAGCTAGACACTTGAAATTTTTACAGATGATGTATTTCTGTTGCCGCTATAACTACAAATACTAAAAAACCGGCCAAGTGCGAGGAGTAGAGCTCCCATACAATAGATATGTTTTTTCGCCGTTTTTATAGATAAGTACGGAACCGTTCGTGCGCGAGTCCGACTCGCACTTCGCCGATTTTATATAGGTAATCTGTGCGGGCTGCGCTGCGGCTCCGCTACGAGCGGGGCGTGGAGCGTCCGTTAAATTGCATTTGTTTTATATGGACGCTGCACTGCACGCCCACGCTCCACCACTAGCGGAGCGTGCACTCAGGCCGTACACTTAGACCTTAAACGCGTTCAGCACAAACAATTAAGGGACTTAACTAAAATTGTGTTGTGTCCAATTCTTACAAGCACGGCATTCTGTCAAAGTGAAATGATTGAAATAATCTGAACTAAAATTTTATGGGAATCAATTCCCCGTTTAACAGGCTTGATGGACTTTTATGAATAAAGGGTATACGTGTTCATTTATTATATCCCAATCAAAGGTTTTGATATTAAAATGGGAGAGGACCACTGCAAGTAAGTTTTGCTCGATGTGTTGCATACCGATATCACATTATAATGTGTTGCGAACTCTGAGCGTCAAGCGGCGGGTATGAACAAGCGTGGAATTCGGCGGAATAAACATGTTGTATAGAAGAGTTTACATACAGGCGAGACCGTTTCCATACTCGCATCAAAGCCCACGTCTCGCACCACTACACGCGATGCCCATTTATTAACAAGGGCTAACGTGTAAGTAACGTAACGTAAAAGCTAGATCGCGTATCATATGCACAACGTCGAGCAAAATTGATTCCCAACCATACTACGCCAATGGGCACTCCCTCAAAACCCAAATGTAAACAGTAATTAAGCGCTCCGTGGGTGTGACTTAACCGGTTTTGTTTTGAATTAAAACTAGAGCTTTTACATAAATATGATAAGTATAACGTACGTTAGGTAATCTATGGTGTCGTAAAAGTCGACTAAGGGAGCAGGGTTGGAGTGTGTTGTGGGCGATGGGCTAGCAACCTATCACTGCAATATCACATTTTGTCGATCTTTTATACCCACATTTATGCTAAAAGTGGCGCTGGAACATAAATTTCATGTTATAGGTTGTCCATTCCAAGCTTGTTTTTTAACCCCCGACGCAAAGAGAGGGGTGTTATAAGTTTAACGTGTCTGTGTGTCTGTGTATCTGTGTATCTGTCTGTAGTATCGTAGCTCCCAAACAAATGCGGTTTTTTTAATTCCAAAGCTGATGTGATCCCGAGTGTTCTTAACCCTGTTTCATGAAAATCAGTACAGCCGTTTTTGAGATATTGGACTTTGAAATGAAAATGTCGGGGGTTTTTCAACTTTTCAAATTTCTGGTAACAATATTATCTGAATGTTCCACTCGAATTTCAGGTGTGTGATATGCTCATACACCTAAAACTCCCCAGCCACGGTCGGCTCTCCATACAAACGGAGATTGGTTCTATTTTTAAAACGGCTTACTTTGTATGAAAAACTATCTATTCGCTCTTTTTCTTTATATACGGCGACTTAGATATGGCGAATCTCATAGTGTACACAAAGTTTCTTGTTATTCTAGCATGTCTTTTTAAAATGAGAACCAAACTTCGTTTGCATGGAGAGTCGGGCGAGCCTGCCGAACCTTAAACTTAGAACGGAGAAGAGAATAGAATAAAAACCCGGCCAAGTGCGTGTCGGGCCACGCGCAGTGCAGGATTTTGTAGTTGCCTGTCTGTATTTGTTACATCGACACGCGCCAAGTAAATGGGTTTGCGTCGGCCGAATTTGTACGAAAGTTGGCCTTTTAAGTTAGTCGACTATTTACTCGGTAACTAGTTATGTCTACTTAGCCGTGATAGTCAAATTCAGTTTATGTACTACTGGCATGAATTTATTCACATCCCCAGTAGTAGTCATTTAGCCAGGGGGGGGGGGGGGGGCTTAAAGCCCAATATCTCACAAACGAATCACTGAGTTGAAAATGGTTCGTTTTAAGAAACCCATAATATTTTTGAACAAGCTAGCCAGCCCCACACTATAGGATGAGCGAGAAAAAAAATACCTACATCCCCCTTGGGCATGGGCGTTACATGGAAGAAACCCTAAAAAAAAATTTCCAAATTTTATTCTACTATTTTGTGGGCGTGATTGATTTATATACCGAATTACTGTTTTCTTGTAGTAAGGGTTACTTACTAAGCCGAAGACGGACGGACGGACGGACGTGGCGAAACTATAAGGGTTCCTTTGTTGACTACGGAACCTTAAAAAGACTACTAGACTACTTAGTATTCGAGTTCCATTGTGTGATATCTATTGAGAAACTTTTATTAGCACACGATTCTTGGTTGAAATCAAAAAAAGAAAATCATGAAACAGGTAATGACAGTTAACTTTATCTGGGATCTGTGATATGGGTTACAATTTTTAACATGACGACCATATTTATAATCACTTATATAAAATGTGCCGATGTCATTGGTTAACTATTATTAACCTGTGGTAAATATTCGAAGCATAATGCCTTAGAATGTTTGCCAAAGTCTAGATTTATTTTAACCAATTTCAATAAAATCCGACGTGAAGAGGTTTTTTGTTGATGGAAACGAATGTGTTACCTGAGTTACCTTCAATTTTATCCCCGAATTTATTCGCTGTAGTGAAACTTTATCCCATGGTACTTTCAATTTTCAATAGTTCACGTTTATTGAATATTATTCACGGTTAATCAAAGCCAGCGGTACCGGGTTTTAATCCCGATAGCGTCATTTTGTTTGATCACATTTTGTCACTTATTCAATAGATTCAAAATGGACTAAAAGATAAAACAACCCGCTCCCAGCGAGCCAGGTACAAGGCGCTGTGTGTGATATTTTATCTCGTAGGTAATTTGGAATCTATTGTATAAGAAGATAGAGTTCATTAGTCAATGAACATTGTATGTAGCGGTAACATTTTTTTACGAAGTAAAAAAGGCAAACAAAGGTTATTCATGAGCTCAGTACAATGGCAGTTCATGAGCTGAGTTCAAATAATTTAAACTATACTTCAAATATTACTTTTCCCCTCATACAAACTCCCTTAAACCTCAATAGGGAATGAATTTAAAAAAAATCTCTTAAATCAGTATTGTAGTCTTTTAATATATAGGCTAAAATTGACATTACAAATCTCTTACTATATTGTCTTGCTCTCCATATAAACCTTGAATCCCGTTTTAATCCCCTTAGGGATGGAATTTTCTAAAATGCTCAAAGTGCTTACTGTTTTTATATGCTAATAAGTAATCTGTCTACAAAGTTTCAAATCTCTACCTCAAAAAAAAGTATTTCCCATAAAAACCTTGCATCTTTTTTTTAACCCCCTTAGGGGTGGAATTTTCTAAAATGCTGAAAGTACTTTTTGTATTCTAATAAGTAATCTTCCAACAAAGTTTCAAGTCCCTAGTAAAAAAAAAAGTTTTCCCATACACACTTTGCACCCCTATATTTAACGCCCTTAGGGGTGGAATTTCCAAAAATCCCGTATTATCCCTTGCCTACGTCATAAAAGGAAGTTCTGATGTAAACAAGTTTCTAGTTCCAGTAGTTTCGGCTGTGCGTTGGTGAATCAGTCAGAAAGTCTTCTTTTATATAAATAGATAAACGAGTTCCACGCGGAAGGAGTCGCGGGCAGAAGCTAATTAAGAAGTCATCTTAGAATTAACATTCATGCGTTCCTGTCAAACGTGTTATTCTTAAAGAAGCATTTATCCTAATTGCCAGTTATCTGAAATAAACAGAATCTAACGAACCGTCGAACAGTCGATTCATTGATATTTTAAAAAGTTCTCATGGTAACTTTTAAGCTCTGAAATCAGACGTCTGTTTCGTAATAAAGCATTTTGTTTAACATTGAGAAACAATAGTATATAATACATGATTTTACATGAATTAATTGGATTACGGAAAGCTGTTAAACGTACAACAAATGCAAAAAATATATAAGGTCCCTGTGTCCCAATATTTAACACCATTAATAGTTGACGCCTATTTCTCACCTATTAATTGAAATTGATTCTCTATTGTTATTTAACTAAGATTGTCTGTGTTGTGTTAGGTATTGGAGCTGTGTCAAGCACTGGGACGTTTACTTCAACGTTATAAGATTGGAATTCAGGCTCTGTCGTCTTTAGGGAGTTATAACGTGAAAAGAATGTGCTACTTTTTATTTTATACCTCTCTACAACTTCTTTCTGTTAGATCCTTGACGGTTCAATGAACATAAACGTCAGTTGTTCATTGAACCGTCGTGATCGTTATCGACAGATTCTTACTATGAAATCTATGAATGTACATTTTCCTTACTATTTGCTTTTCGGAATAAATGTTTTTTTTTTGATAAAACACATTTAGATTTAAATTTATTTATTTCGAGATAAAAATTACAATATAGATTCGCGTACAATGTCATAACTATAAGATTTCTTATCGCGATCTCCAATAATACGAAAATAAAAATTTAATAATATTCACAATGTCAATACAGAAAGTGGAAATAGTATCTTCGATTACTTGACCTTGTTTAACATCTGATTAACAATTACTATTTAAAAACGTCATTATTTTGCATGTCAGGTAGGATATAAACGGTATGCGGTATTTGCGGTTTAAAAAGTTTCGAATGTCTCGTGGCCTCGAAACGGATGCATAACTTATATTTTAGACTAGCTTCTGCCCGCGACTCCGTCCGCGTGGAACTCGTTTATATCGTAGCTCGATACAAACTTTCATCCCCCATTTCACCCCTTCAGGGGATGATTTCCGGGATAAAAACTATCCTATGTCCTTCCCCGTGGTTCAAACTATCTCCATACTAAATTTCATCTCAATCGGTTCAGCGGTTTAAGCGTGAAGAGGTAACAAACAGACAGACAGACAGACACACTTTCGCATTTATAATATTATAGTATGGATTAGAACCCATAGAAATTCACCAGCAATCAGACATTTATTGAATTTAATTGTTGTGAACTGGAAGTGACTATATTTTCTTGCCTTCAACTTTCTTTGGAAACGATTTTAATCAGAGCATGACAAAGCAAAAACGCTATCGCTACTTGTCAAGTGCTGGGTAAGAATTAAGTTCTTATTTTGAGGACAGGGTATAATTTGACATAAAATGGTCTACAGGAATCATAAATAAAACTAAAGAGTATTTTGACGTGAGAGGCCCTAATAACACCACAACCTGCTCGTATAGTGACATAATATTAACGACTATGAGTAAAATAAATATTCAAGTCATTTGTCACGACGGCGGAAATCAATAGCTACTAAAGTTTGGTAAGTGACTTTTAATGAAAAAAATAAGAAGCTGATTTTTGTCAAGACTTTTACTACCCCATAATCGATCAGAAACTAAAAACCAAGATTCTTCAAGAATCAGGTCACACGTCGTTACTTGTCGCCACAAGTCCGCCGCCTTAAAGTTTCTTCGACAGGCCTTCTATTACTAGTATGGAGAAGATTTAACTGGAATCACTTTGGAAAGCTGCGCGGGTGTGCCAAATGGCCAAGCTGGAGAATAAATTGCGCGTAATTTTATTACCGGTCCCTTAACAGGGAAAGTTCGAACTAGCACGAGGTGGGTGGGTACTGTCCACTGTGAATCCTGCTTCTGTGGCAATATTTGTTATCAGAAAATGAATTTATATGTAACTGCGACTGTTTAATGTTTGAGTCCATGTTTAAGTGGTACGGCGGTATAAACGTGAAACACAGTAACACATGTTTAAAGTATTTTATTTGTTAACATGTGTTTATAATTAATGAATAAATAATAAATAAGTAAGGGAACAAAGTTAATCGAACTAGGTCTCTCTATTTAGTAAGCTCAATAAGGCTTGTGTTATGAGTACTAAATGACGATATATAATTTATACATATAAATAGTTTTATACGTAGGAAATAGTCAAACTCGGAAACAAATATTCATGCATCAGAAATATTTGAACTTTACTGGGATTTGAACCCAGAACCGTCCGGTTCGCAGGCTGGGTCACTACCCACTACGCTCAACTGGAAGTCATACCTATGGGATATTATTTAATCAGAAAAAACTTTAAATCTTATAAATGGTGGACTTACTACCATTGTGGCAGTCTCTACCAGTCAATCTCAAAGTAAGCAGAAAAAATATTGATTGTTATGGATAATTTTTTAACCATCACAATTTTTCAATTGTGGTACATTATTATAAAATTGGCATATTTCCTGTTATTGTCGTCACACAGTTGAGTTCTGCATTTAGAAAACAACGTATGTCTACGCATGCGAAAAGTTATCGTATAATGTACCTATAAGCGAGCCAAATACTTACGCCTTATCATAAATTAATTAGTCCTCCGTTGGTAAGATCGCTTCGCAATTAGGCTTTGAAACCATACCACAACGCGACATCGTAGGTAGAGCATTTATTTATTTTCTACACTAGCTTCGGCCCGTGACTTCATCTGCGTAGACCAGGGATATAAAGTAGCTTATATTATAATCCAGGCTATAAACTATCTTCGTGCAAAATTTCATTCAAATCGGTTTAGCCGTATAAGCATGACTGTGTAACAAACATCTAAACTTTCGTATTTTTAGATTAGGATAGGATGTATTAATAAAATAGTCTAGATGTTTAAGGCCACTAGGCCCGGCTCCACGAACTGCAAGCTACAGGACGAAATGAGAAAAGGATATGTATTATCTTGCAATTGCAAAATAAAACAACAGTTATTTTATTAGTTACCTAATATGTTTACCTATATTATGTAAAAATGTGTAGTTTAAGTAAGCTAAATAAAATAAATAAAAAAATAAAAATAAATGAATAATTAGGTTCAAACATCTTTATTACTCATAAAGAAAAAAAAGTTCACTTACAATGAGCTTAAACTTAGAATAATTTCTTATATTATAGTAACATCCAGCTTGTCGATAACATTTAATATACGTACATTATCACTAATAAATTGTTTTGGTTGTAAACATTCATAATGATTGGCACTCTTTCACTTCGCTAGGTAAGTTACTGCTGTGCTCCCTCGGACATGACACTTTTTTTACCGGTTATGTGTTCGAAAAGTTTAATTTTGTCTGTATTTCTTAAGCAGTGTCTAAAATTTCGTTTTGTAAATGTATTGTTTGTGTGTATTTTATTTGTAAGAATTTTCTTAACTAGGTTACGATTATTCGTATACCTACCTCGATCTATCCTATACGTCACATAAAACCATCTAGATGCGCCCTGGTTCATTTTCACTGGGTGTTAGGAGCCCCAATCCTCCTTAGCTCTTGTTATCTTGTTTTGCCCTTCTACTAAAAAAACACAAGCTCTCCGCATGCGGGATGCGGGCTGTGACGACCAGTGAAAATGCCCTAATGCTGCCGCTGTTAGCTGCGGCGGGTTAGGAGTGCTTTCCCCGCGTGGCGTGTCTTCCCCGCGTGGTCGTGCCGGAGGCTTCCCCTGGATTTTCCCCAGGCTACCCTCCAACCACGCAATTCGACCGCTTTATTGGGTCCGTCCTATTATAGCAATAGTCTGGTAAAAAAAAAAGGTTAGGAGTGCAAGATAGAAGATAAAACGATAAAGGGATTTAAATGGAAATTCAACTAAGGAATTTATAGAAATGACATTTACTTAATTTTTTATAAGAAAATGTTATTTACGGAAATCGCGAGACGCCAGCTCTCCGGTCACCAGTTAGGTTAACCTAAGTTTTCATTTAATTTAGTTAATGTTAGTTATCATATTGTATATACTTTAAAAAATATCGGATCTTTATTTTATTTTATACTACACTTGCTATTGACAATTCCTCTGTTTTGTTTGTTTGATGCATGTAGTTTATAAGGATTGATTGTCATTTTTGTCTATTATTATTAATTTTTTAAAACGAACTGTGACGATCCTGGCCCCGTATCATGGTCGGCCTTATCACGCGATAAGTGACAAGATAGAGCGTCAGTCTCGTTCTATCGAACGGTGTCAGCCATGCAGTGACGGTCGCTCTATCTTGTCACTTATCGCGTGATAAGGCTGACCATGGTACGGGGCCTGATTAGGTGATACGAATACACTGATCACAAATAAAATTATTTCGTATCATCGGCCTGGCCACGGCGGTCAATGGTAAACTAGTCATAAGCTGTCAAATTTACTATTGACCGCCACTGCAGGCCGCGCCAGTGTGATGTAGGCCTTAGGCGTAGATCAATTGTCGTCCAAGTCGTTTTCAAGTGTGTACCCGATAGCAATCTGATTTTGACTCTCATTTTAGCCTTTTTTTGTGCTATAGTTATTCCACTTTCAATAAAAAAAATCTTCTCTAAAAAAATCTTCGAATGACATCAACAGGTGGAGTCCGTATCGCATTGTACGTACGTCGGGTAAATCTAAATCACATTTTGTATAACCTCGTAAGTCCCCGCGTACTTGTACAAGTACAAACTAGGCATAGTAGTTCAGACCTAATAATGGAACTGCATAGCACGAATAACTGCCTAATGTACTTACCCAAGTACAAATTCTTCATTCCCCATGTACCGGGTAATTTTTTTATCTCGGTCTGCAGCACTATTCTTGGTTTGTACTTGGTATAGTACATCCAGCAGATATGATTTGAAAAAAACACAGGACTTAAGAGGATAAAATAATTACGGTTGAGTTATTTAAACGTGCGTCCGAAAGTTACTACATTGGGGGATGGAATTGGAAACTTGCCTACTCTTTTTATCGTTGCTACTCGTTTCCAGTGTTTATACTATCTTGCGCCCATCTCTCATGACGTCACTGAGTCCGCCGTGTTTCCGTCTTACTCAGAAAACCTCTAAGCCGCATTTTATCCGTTTTCACAAAGAACCCTCCGTAATTACATTTCTTGAAGTAATTACTATTTCCTTTGTCGAAGTATTTCTAGCCACTTGTTTTATTAGTTCGCTGTACAATTCTTGGAAGGTTTGGCGTGTCTTGTGAAATACAAAGAGTTTATTTAAATAAATTATATATTGGAGCATATAATAAATAATAAACTGTCAGGAAACTATTCAAGTTATGTACTAGTACTTTCGTTATATTAACGATATTCTCTTCAAAAGTGATGTGTAATTTATGAAATGAATAGAGAATTTATTTAGTTACAGCTAGGGAGCTGTAGAGACAAATAGATAAAATGCATCAAACAAGCACAAAACCTTCAAATGCTGTAACCCGACTACGGAAAATTAAGAAAAAGCTGTTTTTTTTTCGTACAGTAGGTATATGGCCTATGCCAACCGGAGCATAATTTCAAATCAATTAACACCTCTTTTTAACCGACTTGAAAAAAGAATTCGGATGTATTTCTTTTTTTATTATATTTATTAATGTTTGTTACCTCAGAACTCGTCATTTATGAATCGATTCGTATAATGCTTTTTTTTTTTTGAAAGTATACTGCTCAAAACAAAATAAGGGCCATTGTAATTATTGGACATAAACTAATTGAAAAGTGGCTAATTAATGAAGTCCCGCATAAGGATACGAATGTATTCTGAAGTCAGAATCTAACCTCTTTCATGCTGGAGTTTAAGTCTAAAAGCTAGAAAAAATATATACTACTGTTTAATATAATTTTCACGTAACGATCACCATACTTGTGGCCCCTATTTTCTTTTGAGTAGTATATATGCTTCCAGTTTGGTCCCATTGTTTTCAAAAAGCCATTTGGATGATAGGATTCTATTATAACTTGTGTATTTTACATTCGGAACCCCAAATTTTGTTAAAGCCCAATAAAAAACACAAACATTTAACCGACTTAAAAAAAATGTGGTTCTCAATTTGGTTGCATTTTTTTTTTCATTTGTAAATGCTTCTTCTGTCTCGCCACTTCCCATTACGTGGGGTCGGATTTCCTAATCATAGAGGATTCAGGTGCCATTTACTTCGCTGGCATGCATCGAGACCTGAAGGGAAAAATTTAATAACCTGGGCACAAAAAAAAAGGTAACCTTCGTTGGGTCCCAGGGCAGGTATCGAGGGAAACGAAAAACCCGATGAACGCACGAGCGGAGGCGAAGGGGACACACGCGGACCAGAACCGTTATGTGGCATCGCCAAAAGTCTGACCAAGCTCACTCTGAAGATCTATTGTTTCTACAAGACCATTCAAGCCTGGAGAGCCATCCCTAGTCTGGACCATTCCAAAGCGCTAATTACATTCGAGGTTCTAACAAAAAGGCTTATTCTGATCCTTGGCGCTAAGCAGGAACCGATTACCCACGCTGCTAAGGGTTACGGGGCATTGTTGTCTAAACGAGCATATGCAAACGTTAGGACTGCGCGACACAAGGCAGTGCAGATTCTACCTTGAAGCAGAGGAGACGACTGCACACCTCCTAACCGATTGTCCTTGCCTTATAGCTCTATTCTGGGCAAACACATCAATATCATGTCCCCGGAAGAGACCAAATTTCTTGAGTTCAGCAAAATCAGCCTCTTCCCTCTTTTGTGTTTTCATGTAAAGGCATTTCTTCTCTACGTGGTTGTGGTCCTCGCAACATGTTCGTACCAGTTAGCTTGGACCTTAAAACTGCCGCGTATATGTTCAGAACAAACTTTATGCTTAATGATAACCCCGCGTTGTGAATACCGGCATCAGAAATATCAAAGTTTTTAAAGAACTCCGTTACCATGCTGAAAATAAATGTCTGCGATAAAAATTGCTATTTTCTGCAGCTAACAAGATTTTTATCGAGCTAAAATCTCTGGCGCTAATTAAGCCTTTCGAGAATAAACATGCGAGCAGCTAGAGTTACGAGTTACGACCGAACATGGGGGTAATATTTTAACCGGATCATTTGTGTATTTACGCTAACATGCATTTCCCGCGGGAGCCCTCTGCCATGTAATTATTTAACTATGAATATTGAATCACAGCACAAATATATTACTTATAAGTCTTATAACATTTTAATGGTCCATTTATCATGCATGTTGTTGTTGTTTAGGTAGTCGATTGAACCCCGTGGTTTACTAAATGTTTAGTGTTGTAGGTGCCATGTTATTTTCGTCCTCTGATGTTAACGTGATAATATAAAGATACTTAGTTCGAGCGATCGTGGAGGCATGGCGATCACCATTTACAATATATTTGTTTAATTCAAGTAACGCATATTGCTAAAATGACATGATTTTCCTGCTTTTAACATTTTCACCGCCAAGAATAAAAGAGACATTATCAAGCCTACATCATCATCATCACTGTTACAAGAGAGCAACCACAAACCTTATTTGAATGACTGAAGGTTGCGTTGACAGCGGACGTTATAACGCCTATAGAGGTTCTTGGCGCTGCGGGCACGACGACACACGGCACCTTTAGGTGCTCTTAGCGTTGAGAAGTTTAAGCGGCGTTTTCATAAACAAAATACCTACCATCCCGGGGTGAATGTTTGCTTAAAAGTTTAAAGTTGAAAGTCATTTATTTGCAGAAAGTAATTCAATTTTAATTCAGCCTCTCGACGAACAAGTAATGAATAGTTCATATTTTAAATTCTTATTTATGGGGACCTATTTGAAAGAGTAATTGATATGGTTTTACTCATTGGGTAACGTACCTATTTAACATATGTTATCAGTTTAAAAGTGTTATTACTCGATTAACGATTACACCCAGTATATCTCCACGCTAACAAAAAGGTGGATAAAGTTAGTGAACACAGACATGTGATCTTTACCTGCCCACCATAAGGAAGCAAAATATGTGTAAATAGCTTAAAACCCTTCACTATATGAGGAAGAAAACTGTAAAATCCGTAAAATTTCTACGGCACAATGAATGCGGATCCAATCTCTTTTAGATAAGTAACTCAATATATTCCGGGTAAAACTGAGGGTAACCTTTTTAGTTGCACGTGTCGGTAAGATATAAATGGCGTTGTGAAGCCTGTTCACGTGACGAATTAGAGAAAACCTTGGTCACATTTAATAAACTCGGATTTTTATGCTTTTGAGCCCCCAGGAAGTTCGACATAAGTCAACTCCCCACACAAACGTAGTAAATACATAGAAAAGAAGTTTAGTATGAAAAACTGGGAAAAGAGGACTAAATACCATGGTTTTGTGTAATAGATTAAATAAATAAATAAAAACTTCTTCTGTCTCTATTTTTTTAATTCTAAATTATACCTATTATATCGTGAGACACTCCGCGAGTGTCCGGCTTAGTATATACAAAGTTCCATGTTATTCCACCATGCCGTTTTAAAATGAGAACCAACTACTTTTGAGAGTTGAATTTACTGGGGACTCTCGCTCGCTCGCTTTAAGAGTCCGCAGTAAGCTCGATTCTCCATACAACCGTAGTCACGCTCTCCTTTTAAAACTACGTGTTGGATTGTAACGAAACTTTTCATATATAATGACATGAGATATTTCTATGTCTGTAATTAGTTTATGTAGCTTCAGATACCATAGTAAAAACAATACAGCGAATTTAAGTTTTTCATACAAAACTTGTTTTTGCTGTATTTCGTTTGTTTTATAAACTGGAACCATATAAACTAATTACAGACATAAATATACCTCATGTCATTATATATGCAGTTTCGTCACAATCCAACACGTAGTTTTAAAATGAGAGCGTAACTACGTTTGTATGGGAAGGTGAAATTCGGCCGAGCTTACTGCGGACTCAAATGTACTAGGATAAAATATGTATAATAATTTAACCTTTACGATTCTCGCACATTATTTTCACTAAACGGGACTTAATCGCGTATAATTAACTTATGACGACCGCTTTAGCCTAGTTGGTAGTGACCCTGCCTACGAAGCAAGAGGTCCTGGGTTCGAATCCCGGTAAGGGCATTTATTTGTGTGATGAGCACGAATATTTGTTCCTGAGTCATGGATGTTTTCTATGTATTAAAGTATTTATTTATCTATATACGTAAGTTTATCGTCGTCTAGTACCTATAGTACAAGCTTTGCTTAGTTTGGGACTAGGTCGATATGTGTAAGATTGTCCCCTAACATTTATTTATTTATATTTATTTATTTATTTATTAGGTAAATACGTCACTGAAGTCTCCCACGTTTCGGTAGTATGGCAACAACCATGGTCACGTGACACCTGGCTTGAGCGGGTATCAACATCATCTTCTCAGAGAGGTAAATAAATGAGTTAAGTCCCGTTTAGTAAAAACTAAATATTTTTTCATGTACCTACATATTTTATATCCGGATCCATTGCCAAAAAGCGGGCAAAATGCAGAAAAGTAACCTCCAGGACCACAAGGTTGAATTCCTAAAATGTTGGATTTGCATAAAGTTGAATTTGCAGCATGTTGAACGTTAAAATGTTGAATTTGCATAATGTTGAAATATTCAAAAGTTGAATTCCCACAACGTTGACTTAAAACGATAAATAATTCGAACAGTTTTGACGGAGCCCCGCAGAGCGGGGCTCCTATTTCTGGTCTGTTTGCCCTTCGGGCATCTGAAGATACCTAACGAACCTAACCTACCTACCAGTTGAACTACCTGGTGGGTACTACTGGTAGGTAGGTTAGGTTCGTTAGGTATCTTCAGATGCCCGAAGGGCCAACAGACCAGAAATAGGAGCCCCGCTCCGCGGGGCTCCGTCAAAACTGTTCGTATTATTTATCGTTTTAAGTCAACGTTGTGGGAATTCAACTTTGGAATATTTCAACATAATAAGAATTCAACATTTTGCGAAACAAAATATATTCAACTTTCTGGGAAAGTCAACATTTCGGGATTTCAACATTTTAGGAATTCAACCTTGTGGTCCTGGAGGAAAAGTAACTGCATCTAAATGTTTTTTTTTTATACCGTAACCAAAATACAATTTGAGAACTCGCACATCCTTTTAAATTCAATATAAAATAAAATAAATCCGCCTGCTAAAGCTTCTCAAAAACATTTATTACTTGTATCATCTTTGTCATTTATATAAAAACCGGTCAAGAGAGTATCGGGCCACGCTCAGTGTAGGGTTCCGTAGCCCGTTCCGTGAACCGAATGTATGAGCAAGAGAGTTCAAATTCCCAAATCAAATCGACCATGTATTATAGACAGACACAATTTTATTAGACAACGAACGACCAAAGACAACTAAGGCAATTCGAGCACGACAAATTTTCGACCTAATGTTTGGGCGCACCTGCTCCGACCCCATTACATCAGGAAAAATCTTAACAGCGCCATGTACAATGTGAGCGTTCCGCGTACAGCGACATCTATCGGCAAATTAAGTAAACGATTGCGCGCGAGCTTAAAATATGCAAGATGATTTTTATGGGATAATTCTTTATAGCGTGAACCGATTTTCACCGTTTTTTTACTTTATTTGAAAGCACGTCATTTCATTGTGATTTTGTAGAAATTACAGGTACAATAAACACCTGCTTAAACGGTTAAATTACAAACTTAGTTCAAAAATTATTTTGTAATTTTTTTCAAAATCTATTCAACCTATCAAGTTCAAAATAATTTTCCTAGAAAGTTTTTATAAAGTTCTACTTTTGAGATTTTTTCATATTTTTAAATCTTATGGTTCAAAAGTTAGAGGGGGGGACACACATTATTTTTACTTCTGGAGCGATTATCTCCGAAAATAGTAACATTATCAAAAAAATATTTTAGCAAACCCCTATTCATTTTTAAATACCTATCCAACAATATATCACACGTTAGGGTTGAAATGAAAAAAAAAACACTCCCCACGTTACGTATAGGGGAGGTACCGTAATTAAAAAAAATCACTTATTATTTTACCACTTTGTCGGCGTGATTGATATACATATTAGTACCAAATTTCAGCTGTCTAGTGCTAACGGTTAAGATTATCCGCGGACGGACGGACAGACAAAGCGAAGCTATAAGGGTTCCTAGTCGAGTACGGAACCCTAAAAACCGCAACGTTGGCAAGTACCTAATCATACGCCCTGCGTTATGCAGGGCGTATGATTAGGTAAGCAGATGACGTAGCTTATGGTCGCTTGAAACGGTGGAGGAGAAAAAACGAACATAACTGTCTCCGAAAACAATTGTATGGTAAGACAGCGGTAGTCAAACAATAAGTAGGGTCATTTCGCCGGTTGGCGACCACCTAATTTCATGTGCCACTTATCTGATGGATGATGGCGACCACTTAGCTGAGTTGGTGAACTGAAAGGATATTTTCTTGGTTTTTTAGTAGATTTATATTCTAAAACAACAAAAAAATGCATGTACAACTAATTGTCTCAATAGGTTCTGTAGAATTGATGTTATCTTCAATAGAAAAAACCTTCTCCTTCAGGTGCTTGCTAACCGAAGGTGGTCGCCTAACCACTTGACCCTGCTTTTACAAAGATGCATGCATATTTTATATATACCTAGCGTAACCTAACCTAACGTACATACATAATGCAGGTATCTATGCAAATAAAATGTCGTCGTGCATTCCAGTATGAATATGAAAAGAAAAGACTGAACATTTTTATTCTAAAAGAACAAAATGTAACAGTTAAGTTTCAGCGTTGAAGCTAAAGTTATCACACCAGGGGTTCTATTCTCGCACCGCTAAAAATAAATGGAGATCGGATGACCGACCTTTAACCTTTTGTAGTAGGGAATGCTTTTAACAAAACAACTGCGTAGCGGTATACAAGAAAAAATCTCATCCTTTTATAAATTTCAAATTAAAGAACACATTTAAAATTTTAATGCTCCAAACCGGATTCGAACTGGCGAGCACAGGCATACATGGCCCGTCGCTACTAACCAACTGACCTATCGGAACAATCTGTCTCGGTCACTGAATGTTTCTATCAGTCTCATCCGTTTAATGATGTTTAGCTTGATGTCTTCCATTAGAGATGGGTAACTCCGGATTCAAAGAGTCAAATGATCCAATTCCGTGAGCGGACTCGAGTCCCTTATTGAATCCAAGCGATTCTTGCTGAGTCCGCGTAGTTATTAACTTCTACTAACTCCCACTCTGTTCGAGCTCCGAGTCCACCGGCCGGCCGAGGGCCGACCCGAATCGAATCGAATAAAATCGATTTCTACTAACGCCAATCTAACGTATAATTAAGATTGAATGTCCCTGTAAAGTACAAAGGGAAATCAATTAACTATTATATCTAAATTACTCTTCTCAAAAGCTAGTCACTGATTCAAATTCAATATTCAATATGTATAAGTAAATACCGATCCGAAAATCCGATCCGGAGTGATTCTTGTTTAAAGCGCGCTCCGGTAACGATACGAGCCGGACTCATCAAGAGGAATCGGAATCATTATCATTAAGGAGAGCCGGTTCCGATCGCGGAGTCGGATTCAGTGAATTAAATCACTCCGCGGAGTCGAGACGAAACAAAAAAAAACTATAATAAATAAAATAAATAAATAAATATTTGCGGACAATCTTACACATATCAACCTAGTCCCAAACTAAGCAAAGCTTGTACTATGGGTACCCTCTAGACGACGATAAACATACTTATATAGATAAATAAATACTTAAATACATAGAAAACATCCATGAGTCAGGAACAAAATAAATATTCGTGCTCATCGCAAAAATGACAATCTAATGTCAGTCTTATTTATTGCCATTAAGATAGAAGTTTGACTGTCTGTATGTGGTTGATATAACGCCTCTGCCTGCAAAAAGGGTTTATTTGTCAAAGAGGTGACACCAACTCTTTTAATTAGGGCTTGTAGGTACTTTTAGTCCGTAAAATTTACACACTGCATAGTTTGTGAGTATAATTAATGCGATATACGGGAAGACAGACAGTCCTTGTAGCTTTTAGCTACGAACCCCAAAAACATCCATTTTCAATGCCATAGTTTGTAAAATATATAATTATACTCACCGACAATAAATTGGGCCCAAATTAGAAAAATGCATTTAACTATTTAAAATGTATAGTTTGAAAACACGAAAAGTTTTTGGGCCAAATTTTCTGCGGGTCAGTGTATATATTTTTATACAATTACGGCTGATTGTAAGCGGACACCGCAGCCTATAGACGCATGCAACTCTAAAGGAGTAACATGGGCGTTGCCGACCCTTGATATGTTTGAGGATTCGCCGTGTTGACAGCTGAAGGAACAAATTCCCTCGCTCTCCACACAACGCACCCTCGGGAGCTCTGGCGACCTTGCTCACCTCCGGAACACAACACTACTGCAGAGCAAGTACTTCTGCAAGGCGGAGGTACTTCCCCAGTTGGGCTGCTCCAGATTCGAGCGGGATGACATTTCGCTGAGCCCTACCTCACCACAGCCTTGAAAATTAATAAAGATAATTTCACTCCTACCCAGCTTTCTAAGCTAGCTAAGTTCTAAATATTAATGTATGTCAAGGTTATGCGTGGTTGGAAGTATCGTATTGAAATTTAACTATCTAGGATAACTTTTTCTCGGAATAATTACTACTCTATTATTTGGCCCTCCCTACCCATTGAATTGAGAGTACATAATGGAGCGAATTTGCGATATTATCTAGCGTCTGCTTCTGGCAGATACACACACGCCTGTCCTGCCTTAATAATAACATGAAATTGAAATGAAATTCCAGCCATATTACCAGCGTATAGGTACGCTATTGCGCTGCCGTATGAGTGAGTTCATCGTAATATGATGAGTTTTGTGTTGTGAGAGTTATTTTGTGTTATTTAAATTAGCACAATCCTTGAATGAATAATATAATATGAGTATATGCATCTATCCTAATAAAGTGGCAATGTCTGTGGAATGTAAGTAGGTATGTAGCTTTATAACTTTGAATGTAGACGAAATTATCCGAAACAAATCAGCCGATTTTCAAAATTCTATCACCATATCCAAATGGATCTATTGATATTTTATGTGCCTCAGTTCTTTGACATACGCGGGCGGAGCTGCGCGGGCGACTAGTAGAAAGAAACGCATACCGTATATATTAAAAACACTGCCTGCGGACATTGTTCAGTCAGCAGCAAAATGATCTACACACGAACTCTAATGTGAAGGGAATAAGGATCTGTGTATGTCATTTTGAGCGTGTTATTTTGCTTAGCTACTTCTGATGCTGACTGTTAATGAACCTAAAAAAGATTTAAGAATCGATTAAAAAACATCTTATTGATGCCCTGTACAAAATCTTCTTAGTAGGTAATATTATTGTAGAGTACCTATACATTGTAGATATTTAAGACACTACTATATTATGTTAAAGAGAAATGAGACTGTAATATTGACTCCGCAGTCAAACTATCGATGTAATTTTGTGTCTAATTTTAGTTTTTAATAAGAAAATAATGTTCGCTTTTGCGAAGCAGGCGGGGCGTTACGGGGAATTTAACCCCAGGGGGTACATTCGTGACATACGTTACGCATTCCGAATTGATTTCAATGTGTATCGCACTCAAATTTCGGCCAAGCGCACGAAACACATTGAAACCAAATCAAAATCAAATTGGAATCCACTTTTGTGCACTTGTGTTCCCGGTGCAGCGTCTCACATATCGTTACATTCGAAGTATAATTGAAATTACTGGAACTGAGCTCATGAGTGGCCTTTGTTTGCCTTTTTCCCTTTGTAAAAAAAAATGTTACCGCCACGTAAAATGTTAATTGAATAATGAACTCTATCTTCTTATACAATAGATTCCAAATTAGCTACGAGATAAAATACCACTCACAGCGCCTTGTATCTGGCTCGCTGGGAGCGGGTTGTTATTATACAATGAACATTTTATGTTCCGCTAACCTTTATTTTGAAAAAAATGGCCACGTCCGACCACACAGTCGTATTGTTAGACTTAAATGCTATTGCTATTGTTCTGAAGATAAGAAGATCAGTCCAGTTCAAAAAATCTCAACTATACCGTTGAAATCGCTTTAGCTACCATGGTCGGATGATATTTGGGTTATGATACTTATGATTGTTATAAATTCGCATTCAAGGGAATAAACGACCGATTAGCAGAAACCTCATTGCTATAATATATTATATTCTTGGAAAGTTGTGATCATGTCTAACTAATGCCAACAAAATCCTTACCGGACTTGAACATAAAGAATCATAAAAATGACAGTATGGTGAGTTTTTGGCGATATATAGCGAGGCAATAAGCGGGCCCGGCTCTGATTTATAAATAAAAATCTCCAGCGAGGTCAAATAATGTAATTTATAATTTAATGTCAGAAACCGTCAAAGCCCCGAGTCCGTCATTACGTATTCGTGTCGACGGGGTGTGGGCAAACAAAAAATTACTGTTTGCTCGCCCGGCGTTGTTTGTGGAGCTCGCTGGGGCTGACGCCGCGATTTTTATCAATTTTGACAAGCTTGTCTTTCTTTTGAATATCGTTCCCTCATCTTTACAAAATCTTTTTTCAGGGCTCTGTACCTGAAAGGGTAATTAAGAATCCTTATAGGACCACTTCGTTGTCCGTACAGGCCGGGAAGTAAGGTGTTGCCGGCCGAGTACATATAGACGGCCGAGCGTAGCGAGGTCGGATAGTTATGAAGCTGGTATAGTGCTTTTCTCAAACATGCAATGAAATAAATAAATAAAAACTCCAAGAAATCAAACTTTAATTTTCATGACTGGACGCCGTGAACCTGTGCCACAAATTGTGGAATGGAAATTAAAAAAGACCATCTTGCAGGCCTAGGCCTCCTATTTTGTATGAAATGCCATTACGGGTCTCTCGTCTCACTGCGCCCGAAACGTGAGACTTCTAAGCCCATTATGAAGAACACAACGTCCATATTTCATTGCATGTTTGAGAAAAAATATTTTTGAACGGGTTCAATCAACTATTTCTTGTTGATATTCTGTCCCGTTAGCCAGGAGACAAAATTACAGTTTCTTAGACTTTTTTACAATACTGATACGGACATCTAACGTGCCTAGAATATGGTCCATACAAAAAAGAGATCAAACTTGACATTGACAAGAAAACCTACATTCGGTGATTTAAAACCCATAAATCGCAGTTTTAAATGTGACACAGGTAACATATAACCATAGTGACAGATAATATTGATCCACCCAATTTTACGCAGGTATACAGTCCCTTGAAGCTGTCAAGAAACCGAACTTTTATGTCAATGCAATTAAAAGATACAGCCGTTAGTCTTTGCTCCATAGCTAATATTATAACGAGGAAAAGTCAGCGAGATTGATGCTTTGTTAGTTTGTATGTTTTGTGTAATTTTCGAAACCGCTAAATCCGATTTCAAATAATATCACATTCAATGGCTTTCTGAATGGTTATATTTTATACCGTCGGGTTTGCCGGCGTGCTTTGCAATAATATGCGTGCGAACGAAAGTCGCGCGGCCAGCTACTCTACTCTACTCTATATAACGTTCGTAGCCGATCCCGTGGTTTTTCTCGTATGTAGTGGAAAGCGACTACGGCGTAGGCTCCCGCAGAGCGGGTACCTTCCTGGCAGTCAAGGTGTTAGTTAATGAATAAGGTTTATTCATGATTTTCGCTACGGTGGTAGAATTGTGCTGAAGTTAACCAATAATATGAAAATGTAAATCCTACTACGACTTGAATCACACTGATATTTTATATGTGAAAGTTCGTTGATGTTGTTAGAGACATAATACGGAGCATTCGAAGGAAATTGTATTTATACAACGTAAATTAAAAATTTCAATAGCGCGATGCAGAACATCACCAATTTTCACGCATATTCTAGCCTTGTAGGTCATTCTCCAGTTTTTTGTCGTCGTCTAAACTCCGTCAAACCATATGAAACGTATAAAAAAGTTTGATCGAGTCAAGGTGACCCGCAGACCAAATTTGAGGCTAACCGATTGGGTGAAGTCGTGTATACGCAACAGCGCCATCTTTTGTTATCAACAGGACGTCGCCTGGCGGCGATGACATCCAATATAACTTTGGTGGCTAATTCTAGCAAAAACTACTGGACCGATTTTGATGGCACTTTCTAATATTGTAGTTTAGACCTCAGAATAGGACATAGCGCGGCCTTTTTTTAGATATAATTTCTTCAGAGGGTGATATAAGGTTTGAAATATTGTATGGGAATTAATTGATTTTTTAAGATAGAGAATTGACACTTCATAAAAAGGTTCCTTAATGAAACACAAGAAAAGTAATTTCAGTTTTTGAAAATTAATACCCTAAGAGGGTCAAAAATGGGTTGCAAATTTGTATGGAAAGTATTATTTTTTGAGCTAGGGACGTGAAACTTCGTAAAATGGTTCCATGCACATGAAAAACAATTTCAGCATTTTTTGAAATTTCATCTTCTAAAGGGATTAAAACTTGCTTGAAAGTTTGTATCCAAGAAATCCAGAGTGAAGGACTACATAATAGATGGCGATACCGGTCTTATCCGATACTAGCAATATTGATATATAATAAACCTATATTTATGTGTCTATTTGTAATCATGTTCTGATGAAATTTGCAGTATAGGGGTTTACGAGGCCGAGAAACCGATCTAGCTTGGTCTTATTTTTGAGAAAATTCGTTGTTTCCGTATTTTCTCCCAAAAGACTGTAAGCACTCTTTGACGACCAATCTTCTTTGTTGATGGTTGCGAGTTCGAACCCCAGCGATGAGAAGGTTTTTTGTTGTCTTTTTATCAGTTTATTTTGTTATTTTTTTGGTAAACGATCAGTTATTGGTTTTTTGTTTCATTTTGTATAGAAATCGATTTAGGAGTATCAAAGCCGAGAAAATTTCGGTCCTAGGTAATAACAAGCTTAAGCATTATGAAAAACATCCACGGTTGTGGGTTTGAATGCATTCATGCAGTCTATCTACTAACAGTCTATCTTTTTTTATTTATGCCGCTTTTAATCCAATACGACCCCAACCTGGGCCAAACTTAATTACATTATGGACTGATAAAATGTTCTGTTTGCGAATTAACGGAAATATTGTATGACATGATACATTCATTTACAGTTAGATTAGTGTTTCTTTCATATTTTTAGGATCAATTAAAACCCATTTAATACTTTTTGGTATATTATTTTTATTAGTCTAAAAAATATCAAAAACATATAAGCGACATCTATCGAGCTTAAATTGGACTAAAATTAAGTTCACTAGATGGCGCAAATCGACAACTAACATCAGCGACCTTTATGAAACTGAAATTGTACCATAATTATGCTCGCTAGAAGCATTAATAATGTTTCTTTTTCATAGAATTTGTGACTCATAATCATGAATTATTGTTACTATCTGTTGTAAAAAAGATCTGAAATTCTGTAAGTATTAACACGTTCAAAGGCCGGGCCCGGCAGACTAACTAAACGAGAACCAAAACTTCGAACTCCTATTTAAAAGTCTGGGTTACAATTGTGTCTCCGAGGCCCCAATGGAGAGTAATACGAAAATCTTACAGCGACGGCCATGGGGTCGTGCAACCCCCCAGCCCACCTGGCCCACGCTGTGTAAGTCTGACTCGATCTTGGCCAGTTTTACCACTTATTTAATAACTAGCTTCCACCCGCGACATCGTTTGCGTGAACCCAGGATAAAGCTATCTTATATTTTAATCCAGGCTATAAACTATCCTCGTGCGGTCTGCGGGTCACCTTGACTCGATCAAACTTTTTTATACGTTTCATATGGTTTGACAGAGTTTAGACGCCGACAAAAAACTGGACTATCAAGGCTATAGAATATGCGTAGAAATTGGTGATATTCTGCATCGCGCTATTGAAGTTTTTAAATTATATTGTATAAATACAGTTTCCTTCATATTCTTCTTATGTCTGACAAAATCAACGAATTTTCACATTTATAATATCAAGTGTGACAAGTGTGAAGTGTTTTGATAATAACATTTTAACAACGACGTTTATTTAGAATCTATATATGGTGAATTTACAGTGCTTTATATATATATATACTAGCATCATAGAGTGATAGTGACCAGAGTATACAGTAAGAAGGATATATTATTTACTTATCACACTGCAGCAGAGATTACATCGCAAAAAATATATTTTACCCTTTTAAAACTTATTTGCAATTGTTAAACTGACCGCGACCTATGTCGATATATTGGAACAACAGTCGTCTAACGAAAAAAATAAGTTGGTCCCTTAACTATTTCAGAAAAATCTCAGTAGCGATGCTTCTGTGACGAACGAACTAATGATATAGTTACAAAGTACGGAATCCTCGGTGCACGAATCCGGCTC
Source organism: Epinotia bilunana (assembly GCA_947049275.1). NCBI lineage: Eukaryota > Metazoa > Arthropoda > Insecta > Lepidoptera > Tortricidae > Epinotia > Epinotia bilunana. The sequence continues at coordinate 29,521,364 of OX346253.1, forward strand.
TCACTTGACCACTTTTTACAAGCTTTATATTAACTTGACTTGTTCGTATGTAAGTATAAAAGTGTGTATGTAAGTTGTCCGTCAAATCTTGCAAGTTAAATTTGACCTACTTTTCGGTGACCGGTTGAGCTGAAATTTTGGGTATAACTATAGTTTGGATGACAATTCAATATTTTGGTACCATTGAGCTGATCTGATGATGGAGACAGAAGGTGGCCATAGGAACTCCTTAATAAAACCACATAACCCCATCGAGTTTGGGCTCGTTAGAATCGTCTCAATGAGCAGTTGTTGATGGTATACAGAAAAGTACAGTCGGCAATAAAAGCTTGTACCAAAAATGAAATTTTTGACAGAAACTTATTTTCTGTGTTAATAAGGATCAGCCTTACTGGACCAGAGGCTATAGTATAAGTTTTATCGAAATAAAACTTTACGATCGCGTTTGCGTTTTACCCTCAATTTGTATGGGATTTGACAGCTAAACGCGAACGCGGTCATTACGTTTTGTTTCGGTAAAACTTATACTAGAGCCTCAGGTACTGTTACACATTACACATGGTTTGTAGTTACACATTACACATGATTTATAGTTAGCGTGCTTGTTTTAGCATGCTCAATTATTATGTATGCAAATAGCATGCTACCTAGTTACTAGCATCTTTCCAGGTACACATGTTATGTGTTTTTGGTCGAAGCTAGCATGCTTTATGACTGTGTAACAGTATCTTGAAGAATTTCGTATGCGCGACGACCATGGCATACATTTTGCCAAGTTATCGCGGCAGGAGACAGCGGATCATCATCTAATTCATTCCCTTACTCGCCACATACAAAATGACAAATATTAGTAGTAACTGAATCTGGGTTTTAAAACTAGTACCTACACCAAATCTTGGGATTAGGTGGAAACCGGGGGTTTTTTTAAGATATCATTGGCAAAAACGCATGGAAGAATCAGGACAAATTACAAAAATTTGACTTTAGGAACACTTTCATTGTGTCGTTGAGGTCATTCTCAAATTTCGAGTCTTGGTAAGTTAGTAATTTTGGCCCGATTTGCCGACTCGTTGCTAACATAAATTGTGTTCCGTCCTTGAAAACAAAGCTTTTTGCTTTGCTAATGGCCTCGAGTTTAAGCAAACATTTATACAAACTAACCTTTTACTCGCGGCTCAGTACTTGTATTTTGGATCTGTATGAACCTTGAGAACTGAAAGGAATGTTTCATAAAGTTTTAATTTTAAGCGAGCTTTAAAACGAAAGCTGACAGAGTTTGTACCTATGTAAATATGCGCATACAACATTTTACTGAATATTTTTTTAACAATGGAATAGGTTTATCAACATTTCATAAACAACATTCCATAAATACGAGTAATCATTTTATAAACTATTCACAAACTATTCATTTCACAAACCTATCATTCCTGAAACTGCTTATTATTATTAATACTATAAATAATTATTTGATAAATATTCATTTAGCAAATATTACACTTGAAAAAAATATTGAATGTTAAATTGTCATTTTAAAAAGCGGCCAAGTGCGTGTCGGGCCACGCGCAGGGTAGGGTTCCGTAGTTGCCCGTCTGTCACAGAATGCGGACTTAAAAGGGGCTTTTGGGGTTATTATTATACATGTAGCTACAGTCAGTAAGTACATTAAGTTTTTTCAAACGATATGTAGGTAATTAGGTACACAACTTTATAACTGATCGAACCGCAGATCGCAAACTTTTAGCAGCAACAGGTTATTTACGTAAAATTATTACGAAAATCTCCGAACAGCATCAAGCCGCACATCACAACTAAGCCGCGCGCGCAAAAAGCACCGTGCCGCAAGACTCGAACAAACAAATCGATAGAATAGCTTTAAATCCCATTATCTCGCAAACGCATAACTGAGTTGAAAAATAGTGTTAGAAAACCCATACTATTATTGAACAAGCTATCCAACGATACCCCTCACTATAGGTTTAACGAGAAAAAAGAAATACATCACCAATTTACATGTAGGGGATTTAGGGTACCAAACATTTTTTTCAGGATTTTATTCTACTGTTTTGTCGGCATGATTGGTTTATATACCCACGCCGAATTGCAGTTTTCTAGTAGTAATGGTTACTAAGCTAAGCCGAAGATGGACAGCCAGACAAATAGACGGACGGACATGTGATCCATAGATATTAAAACAGTTATCGATGCGAAACGCCAATTCAGTATGTTTTTTTAATATAATCCGCACGATATTTGATCTCGAGTGACATGAGAATAGGGACTTCATTCGTTTGTCTATGATTAAATAAAAACCATTCGTCTTGACGGAGGATCGAATTGCCGCCATTACTGTTGTCATTTATTTGTTGGTTTTTTGCTGTTACGAAAGTAGAATTGTAAAAAGTTGTTTGTAATTCACATTTTAGTTGAAAATGAAGGTAATGACCTTCATTGCATGGGTTCAGAAGCCATAGGGACATTTCCTTCTGAACCCATCTTAGAGTACCTACTTATGATGTGTGTAAATAAATAAAGTGTAGTGATAGTGTATGCAACTGTACATAATTTGGCCTTAAAACACTCGTGTGATATTATGAAACAAGCTGATGCTCGATTCATTAAACCGTTCGTGGTTGGTTATAAACTACTAGTATCTGTCAAATCACGGTACAGTAATAGCCAAGAAACATTTCTGTAGTAATTTCAAAAAAAAGTATAGCTTCGCCGGCCGGTGCCGCGGCACGCTCGCTTCGCTCGCTCGGCTCGCGCGCTGCAGGGTCGCAGTTTTTCCTAACAATCTTCCTCGGTTCGCTCGTCGTCGTATCTACACAGACCTGCCTTAGAGTAGAACAGGTAAGTAATCCGACTGTTATGTCAGAACATTCTAAACCTTAAAAGTTGATTTTTAGGCTAGGAATGATAATAATGTGGCAGGTGTCATGATTGGCTTCCTATACGTACATACTTACATTCAGACTTATCCAGAACACTCATTCAGAATTGTACTTGTCAAAATTATAGTTGTGCAGTTTATTGTAGTTTAAAACTTTATCAACAGGACAATTGATTTATGAAATAAGGTATTTACCAAATAATGTATTTTATTAAACGTTATTTTACCTTATTTACTTTGCCAATTGACACGAATAAAAAATTATAAATTAGTCAAATAATGATTAAAAAACAACATGATGTTTTTTCAAGTAAATAATTTGTATAATGAACTGTTTTTATTAAAACAATATTTAAAGACGCAACTAATTTTTTAATCGTTAGTTTGCAAACGTTGTTTTTAAAATGAATACTTATTAATGAAACGTTACGTTTATGAAATGAAAATTTTCGTGTCGCATAATAACTTTTCGCCTACAAACGTTTGACCTAATAATTGTGTATAATATAATATTGTTTCGCCGAAATCGTTACGCATAACATCGATTATAATTATTGTTGTGTATAAAATTTACTGTGCCGAACATCGAATTATTGAACACTACATGTGCATAACTTTACAAATCCTAATATTGAATGTACTAAAGCTGTTTCGACTACAATTCATAATTCCTAAACATATTCTCAAGAGAGAAATAAGTATCTACGGCCCGCCATCAAGTCGACGAAGGTCCTGCTTCTCGCTCTGAGGGATGGGTATACTACATAACAAACATAACGTTTTGCAAATTGTACATATAATATGATATGTATGTAACTATAAGGTAGTAAAAAACTGTTATTTCTGGCGCTTCGCCGGCCACTGCCGCGGCACGCTCGCTTAGGAAAATGTTACCTTGATGTAGTTTTTTTTATACCTAGATACTTATTATGTACCTACCTGAAGTAGTTATTAAGATGTTTAATAAATTATAGAAATAATGTTTTTTTTTGTTCAATTCCAGTTCATACATTTTTGACGACGTACCTATTTTAGTACTTAAATATTTTAGGCATTGCAATTTTAGTAATACATGTTTTATGCCATATAATAATAGGCGCAATAAGTTTTAGCCCATTAGATTTTCGAGTATTTAGTATTAGGAGCAAAAATAATCAGAACAATCAACAATTATTGCAAAAACTAAAATATGATAAATGTAAAGTAATTTAAAGTCAATGCCATTCAAAGTTATGCCAAGAGTGTTCGGCCAAAAGATTCAAGGACAATCAATATAAGAGCACCCGAATATAATATCTATACTTATACAATGTTTGTCTACTACCAGAACTCCAAATATTTGCTCGCTCTATTTTCCTGTGTAAGTACTCCGGGTGAAATAAAAAAATATTTACTTGAGATGTACATTTGTACATCTTATCTAATCTAATATTTATCTTATACTTATTCTAAATAATGATACCTAACGGGAAATATTTCTATCTCGAGTTAAGTTGACAGAATAAGTACTTAATTATGAATACTTCAATAAAGCATCTGGTATAATTAGTATATTAAACCAATCCAAAGGTGTTTATTTTTACGAAAATTTACAAAATTTAGTTAACTCTGGGTTTACGCATATTGTAAGCTGGATGAGGGTGACGCAGGACCGGTCATTGTGGCACTCTTTGGGGAAGGCCCATGTCCAGCAGTGGACATCTTTCGACTGATATGATGATGATGATGATAAAGTTGTTAAGTATTTCACCAATTTCAAGTAAATAAATGCGTGGAAACAGTCAATGTAGTAATAAGTGACAAGTTAAAGTTTATAGTATGCTGATAAGCAAGTCAATTAGAACAAAATTTGTGTCTATTTTCCGGTTAAGTGGGCAGGCGTGGCTAATCATTTGATGCGTTTGGACAGGTACGATTTTAGTGAAATTTTATTTACCTACTTACACATACTTGCATTTAAGTTTGCCGAAGATGCTGGAAGTTATATTGAAATAAATATATCTGAAGTGTATTTCAAGCCCACTCACTACTCTTAAATATATAGAATAATATGTAAAACATGATTGATTGTGGACCATACGAAGTTCGAACTATATACTCAGATACAAACAATCGAAACAACAGGGGCTTGCAGACTTTGTGTCGACCATCTCGATACCTAATTTTGGCAAAAAAGAAGTTCAATCCAACAAGTACCAACTTCTTCTTTAAAACATTCGGCATAAATAAACATTCTCTACTTTTTTTTTATCTGGTGTGTATTATAAGTGCTTTGAAATACTTTTCTTCATCTTCTAATAATCTCTCTTGGTTAGCCAGTTTCTCACCCACCTTCTCGTGTGTCCCTAAAAAAGGCCAAATAATGTATACCATACAATTAAATAAATAAATAAATGTGTCCTTGATTATTTCTTCCTGCACTTCGTCTAAAAGCTTACCTAACACAAATTACTTGATTTGCGTTGTTAATCACACTTGGCTTAGCGAAAGAATTTTCCGTACAATTTAATCATTAAAATTTAGTTATCTACTTAACAACTTACTTAATACTCTTACGTGTCAAGCCCAGCATTAGTGATGTGTTAAACTACAAGTGTGTATTGCCCGCTCAAAATCACGTAACTTCTAAACATTGAACTTGAAATTTGGAGAGTGGATCATATGTATTACCATATGCTTCATACGTTTTAAGTAGCTTTAAACTTAGTACAGGGACAATAACTTGACTGGGGCTCTGTTGTGCCCACAGATTATCAAGAATGTCATTGAATGGCTAAAGCAGAAAAGTTAAGATACTTTATGTTATGATGAATGCAATGTTACGATAATATTGAGAGAACTGAATATAACACAACTTGATAAGAAGCCCAGTACCTAAGAAACTTTTAATTTTATGCATTAATGCCGTTATTTCATAAGGCTTCATTTTGATGAACAAATTGAGAAGAAATCAAATTATGGTAATAGGAGGTAGCACAAAGAGACATTAGCTTATCTTTTAAATTGATTAACAATCAGGCAAAAAAATCAGTTTAACTTTTTGTTTGAAATTCAATGCCATTGGGGTTTATTTAACTAAAATGCCATTTACATTGGGCTGGTAGGTACATTTTAAGTTAGCTAAGTCTATGATTGTTGGATGATGATTAGAGCTTAATATAGTTTTACCTATTTCCAACGTTGACGTGCGCCGAGCTCACGAGTCAGAACAAGAACACTGAACTCAACACATATTCTATACATCGCATTGACATTCAAATTTCGATCCAAATTGCTCACAGGGGTAGTCTTCTTGTTTGCATAGTGTACAATTTACGTAAAATATTGAAACTTTTCAAATTATTGACTCATATAAAATAATAAATTCGTTTGATCGTAATGAAATTCTTGGTATTGTAGCCTTATTTAAACAAGCGGCAAAAGCGTAATCTGAATATCATTCTGTCACTTCACTTCTTCACACTATAATACAGCCTTTCGGACCAATTTCAATTCTACGTAGTTTCACCGCAACGCCCCAGCAGGAGTTCTAAAGAGTAATAAAAATGTTGACTTGGCAGGAAGCAGTTTGCTGTACGGCGAGCGGACCCAACGTAAACCGGCAGAATGTAAATTTTGTCCGCGTTCGGATATAGCTCGACTTACTGAAAGGAGATTGGTCGCGGACAATCCGATTGCATCTCCGTTCCTTGTTTTATAGACGAAGAATTTACAATCTTAGTTTCCATCTCAAGCAATTGTGCAGTATTACGAGTAAAGAGTTAAGTATTATTTAGGTACATAACAACGAGAAAACAGTGCCCAACTTACAACACCTGAAAATTGCTGGTAACTCATTTCTTATTTTTACTTTGAAATCCTTTTACCTAATAGTATTAACCAATAGGTAAGTAATGTATGTATTCTATGAGTAGGTAATTTAGTACTATATCACAATTTACGTTAATTTTAAACTACATTTTAAAACCATACTTAAATTAAAAGGCAGCAAAGTGACAACGTACAGTCAGCATCAGAAGTAGCTAAGCAAAATAACATGCTCAAAATGACCTACACATATCCTTATTCCCTTCACATTAGAGTTCGTGTGTAGATCATCTTGAGCACTAGAACTGCTTAGCAACTTCTGCTGCTGAATGTACCTATGCCAAACTGTGACTGACAATAAGAGACACAACGTCGGGGTTTTTTTAAATGCTTCTGGAGCAAACTTTAATCTGTTTAGGCGCAGTTCGTGTCTCAAACAGACGAATGGTCAGATTTCTTATCAGATTAGGTACCTACAGCAAAAATGTGCCGCATAAAGGCCAATGTCGTAACCGACGGCATGTATACATCGGTTAAAAAAGTGGTCCTCATTTGTTTTGTTCGAAAAAGTCAAAACTTTTTGTTTACGTGACATCCATTTGCCTGATTCTGATAATCGACAAATCATCGAGGGAGGTTATTTTTCTTTCAGCGGACGGTAAACAAAGTTCTGCTTACTGGTTATTTGGCAAACAGCGACTCCGAGGTCGCGGTAGTATAAATTGAAAACCAACACTTCTTTAATCACACTGAAATAAATTTAGCATAAATTCTATCAATTACACATAAACATACAACACGTTATTTTTAGGGTTCCGCACCCCAAAAGAAAAAACGGAACCCTTATTAACATTGTTGTCCGTCTGTCTCTGTCAAGATCCTTTATCTCAAGCACGCGTGGAGTCGAGAGTATCGAGTTGAAATAGAGTACTTTCCGTTGACCTAGCTAGAACAATGAAAGGCAAGTAATATCGGTTTATACTGCAAGTACAGGGAAAAATCTGAATACGTATAGTATTCAGATTGTTGTAATTAAGTACGAAACCCTCAGTGGGCGAGTCCGACTCGCACTTGTTCGGCTTTTCTTTTGTTTACTGTGATTTGATGATATTTATTTTTCTTGTGTTAAGCAAATGTGTCTTCAATAACAAAACTCTATTTAGGTTTGGTTTTGCTAGTAAATAAATATATATTGGAATCTAATTGAGGACTGTAAATATAAGATTTCGTTTCAATAACTTAGTTCAGCTGGTCGTTCGTGTAACGTGCGTACCCACGTACGTTAGGTAGATATTTGTATCTACTTATAAAATATATAGAGGTGTGTATGTATGGTATCATTAGTAGGTTAGGTTAGGTTAGGTTAGGTTAGGTTAGGTAGGGTAGGTTTTGTATCTACTTATAAAATATATAGAGGTGTGTATGTATGGTATCATTAGTAGGTTAGGTTAGGGTCTGCTTGTGTCCTTAGAGCAGAAATAGGCACCCCGCGATGCGGGGTGATGTCGACACGCTGAGGCGGTTAGGTTAGGTTTACATAACTTTTGTTTAGGACATTACTGTTATGCAGGTTGATATGATGCCAATTGATTACTATGCCTATTTGTGCTTATGCTTTTTGTCATTAGTCTTCATGAAGATTATGCTTTTTAATGTTATGCGTATATAATTATGCGTAATGAGAATTATGCACATCACTATTTCGGCGAAAAGCAATAATGCGTAACAATAATAGTACAAATGACTTTATGCCTTCCAATAGTGAACCGGTTTTGTGCCTTTTGAGTTGTAATAGCTCTCTAGACAGTTTATTATTGAACCCTTTGATTTAGCCTGTTTTTGTCCTTTGGCAAACTTCCACAGCTTGATTACCTCCAATTTTTCTGTGCAGAGAATAATATGCTTTCCGTTTTGTGATACCACAGAACGGTTCTGGCCCGACCAGGGTTGTGTCAGCGCCCTTCCATCAGTTCATCTGCTTTTTCATTTCCTACTATGCCGGAGTGTCCTGGTACCCTACCTAAGTATGACTTTGTTGGAATTAGCCAGGGTGTTTAGATTGTTTTTACAATTCTGGACTAGTTTAGTTTAGAGTAGGATTCTGGGGATTCTAGTGCCAGCAGAGCAGCTTGGCTGTCTGAGTTAATTTAGATGTGTTGGCTTGCATAGTAAAATAAACACGAATATCCTAAAAGGAATAAACTTAGATACAATATTATCTATTTCAGGCCCTCTTTCTGCTGATCATTTCCACTGATAATAATTACCATTTGACGGAATTTAAAAAGTATTTTAAAATGACCAACGTTATACCGGCAAAAACCTGCTAAAACCGGCTAAACATGCTGTGTAATTTATCAAAAGAGGTGTTTAAGTTATTAAAAAATACAAGATGTCTCGGGCAAGTGGTTTTTACCCTAGGTATTTTGTCATTACTTTCTGTGGCAGCAGGCAACTTACTACGTATGTCGTGTATCTGACGAATAAATGGCTTACAGAAAATTAAGGGAAAAAAACATCTCTAAGAAGTTAAGACGGCTCGGGCAAGTGGTTTTTACCCTAGGTATTTTGTCACTATTTTCTGTGGCAGTATGTCTTACTATTACGTATGTCGTGTATCTCACGAATTACAGAATTACGGCTTACAGAAAATTAAGGGAAAAAACATGTGTAAGAAGTTAATTTAAGACCACGAATGCTATGAATATCGAAAATTATAATATAGGTACTCGTAGATACGAGAATGCAAGATATGCTGGCGTTATTTTGTAATGTTGGGTCGAATTTCCCGTGACATAAGTAAACTTATCTTGTTCCGTCTTACCTTAAGTATAGTACCTTGTTTAGATTACTTTATAAACTACTCCCCCTCAAGATAAGTATAGTCAACCCTTCTAATGGTTGCCCATAACAAGTAAGTAACTTACGGAACCATGCGAGTGATGTCACGAAGTTTGCCTAACGTCTTAATATGTGTAACGTTTTAGTGACATTTAGTTTAGAGCAATACGACATACGGAGGGGAACAGTAAAATTAACTTGTCAGGTATCCTTACATTAGGCCTTAATTCAATGTCACACAAATGCTATTTTATCAGAGGCGGATTAAATGTCGAGTGCGCCCTCAGGCTCAGACGAGCACCTTATCGGCGCCCCTCTAGCAACCCTAGATTAAAAAAAACCGGTCAAGTGCGAGTCTGACTCGCGCACCATAGGTTCCGTACAAACGTTCATACACCATACCCGTCACGTCACGACCACATTCATTCTTGAACAATCTTAACAGCCCATGGAAGTTACGCCTGTAATGTAAGTAGGTATGTTTGTTTCTCAGCGATATATTTTTAACGCGTTTACCGATTTCGTATTTTATTTTTATTTGAAAGAAGGGGGCTACTTTAACAATAATCTCATAGGAATTTGAAGGGGGGGTGGTTTTTTTTCAACATTTTCCTCCATTAATCCAAATGTTACCACTGTAAAAAAAAAGGTTTTATATAGGTAGTGCAACTCAAGCCCTTTCATATGATTTCCCACTTGATCTATGAACTAGACATTGATTTTTAACCCCCATCATATTCGTAATTTACAAAGAAAATATTAATGTTTATTAAAAAAAACATTTTCTATACACGTGTGTACAATTCATCTTTACAATTTTCCAAATTTAAAATTGAATAGCATAAGTAGTTCTTGTCATATTTAACGTTGTGACAGACAGACAAACGGACGAAGTCGCACCTTATGGTTCCTTTTTTACCTTTTTGGTACGGAACCTTAATAAAAATTAATTGGATTGGAACCCCGCCTAGTTTGCCTATAGCGATAATCCGCCTCTGCTATTTATCATGACAGCCGGCGAAGCGTTCATGTAGTCTTAAGATTAAGAGAGTTTTATTATTGAGAAGAGTTTTATTACAGAGAGGAAATAATGTTTATTATTTACTTCATACAGTTTAACATGAACAGCTATAAACGTCAAACAATCAATGAGCAAAATGCTTCTAAAATACGAAAGTACAGGCATCCCAGAAATAGGTTTACCACTTTTGAACAAGTAATAAAGTTGCAAAGTGGAATCTATTTATTTCGCTGACTGTACCATCCGTGTAGGTCTTTAATTTAGCATGGTACGGAACTCTAAAACATATATACAATCTAAGTATTGGTACCTAAACTAGTGGCTCTTTGAGCTGTAGAAATCGCGAGCCGCCTTTCTTTTCTAAATTTCAAATAACTGAATCGACAAAAAATCTATATAATTATTGATCTGCTTACCTAGAATCTATCTAAAGAAAAATCTATATAATTAAGAAATGCTAACGGGGCGAAGAGAACGGCCGGACAGCGGGACAGCCGGACATCCGGACATTCGGGGCGAGGAGAACGGCCGGACAGCTAGACAGCCGGACATCCGGACATTCTGGGCGAGGAGAACGGCCGGACAGCGGGACATCTGGACATTCGGGGCGAGGAGAACGGCCGGACAGCGGGACAGCCGGACATCCGGACATTCGGGGCGAGGAGAACGGCCGGACAGCGGGACAGCCGGGCATCCGGACATTCGAAATAATGTTGGCCCAAGCTGAAACGGAGAACTTCGTTCGCTTCGCTCGTTCAACTAATTCGGATATTCTAAATGATTCCCAGTCTTTCGCCCCACCAAGCACAATAACCTGTTATCCAGGCGACCAATCGCAAAGAACAAAAACAAGAAATATTAGCCACTTAAAGGGGATTTCAAAAGACTCAAAAACATAGATTAAAATAACAGTTAGAATTGAATTTACGGAGGGTTAAATTTACACCTTTACGAGTCGCAGCTACCTGGATGGTTCTGCCCCCGTGAGTTATGGCATCATCAACTCGACGCAGCCTGAGAGAGAGGGGGAGAGAGAGTTCTACCATCAAATATAAACTTCTTTATTTTATTTATTATATTGCTAGAATGTACACGAACTATTAAATTACTACATTTTGCCCACGTCTTCATTCAACGTTCGGTCTGGGATTCGACTAAAGAACCTTTTTTATCTTTGTCTTCAATTCTAATTGCAATATTTTAATAAGAAAAGAAATGACTAGTCAAATAATCAAAATAACCAGAGTTCAATCAATATCTACGACCGCACTTAATTAATAGATAAGAATAATGTATCAGCACGTGGTAGATGTAACGTTATTTTGTTACTTGGCCAAATAAAAAAACTTGAACACTATAAAATGGCCATACCGGTCATTTCAACAACCAATTTCAAGACATTGTTTATGGAAATACTCGACAATCCAGCATCCCTTTTTTGCTGTAAATATTCAATTACTAGCTTCCGCCCGCGACTTCGTCTGCGTGGATCCGGGATAAAAACTATCCTATATTTGAATCCAGGTTATAAATTCGTAATTTACAAAGAAAATATTAATGTTTATTAAAAAAAACATTTTCTATACACGTGTGTACAATTCATCTTTACAATTTTCCAAATTTAAAATTGAATAGCATAAGTAGTTCTTGTCATATTTAACGTTGTGACAGACAGACAGACGGACGAAGTCGCACCTTATGGTTCCTTTTTACCTTTTTGGTACGGAACCTTAATAAAAATTAATTGGATTGGGACCCCGCCTAGTTTACCTATAGCGATAATCCGCCTCTGCTATTTATCATGACAGCCGGCGAAGCGTTCATGTAGTCTTAAGATTAAGAGAGTTTTATTATTGAGAAGAGTTTTATTACAGAGAGGAAATAATGTTTATTATTTACTTCATACAGTTTAACATGAACAGCTATAAACGACAAACAATCAATGAGCAAAATGCTTCTAAAATACGAAAGTACAGGCATCCCAGAAATAGGTTTACCACTTTTGAACAAGTAATAGAGTTGCAAAGTAGAATCTATTTATTTCGCTGACTGTACCGTCCGAGTAGGTCTATAATTTTGCATGGTACGGAACGCTAAAACATATATACAATCTAAGTATTGGTAGCTAAACTAGTGGCTCTTTGAGCTGTAGAAATCGCGAGCCGCCTTTCTTTTCTAAATTTCAAATAACTGAATCGACAAAAAATCTATATAATTATCATCTGCTTACCTAGAATCTATCTAAAGAAAAATCTATATAATTAAGAAATGCTAACGGGGCGAAGAGAACGGCCGGACAGCGGGACAGCCGGACATCCGGACATTCGGGGCGAGGAGAACGGCCGGACAGCTAGACAGCCGGACATCCGGACATTCTGGGCGAGGAGAACGGCCGGACAGCGGGACATCCGGACATTCGGGGCGAGGAGAACGGCCGGACAGCGGGACAGCGGGACATCCGGACATTCGGGGCGAGGAGAACGGCCGGACAGCGGGACAGCCGGGCATCCGGACATTCGAAATAATGTTGGCCCAAGCTGAAACGGAGTACTTCGTTCGCTTCGCTCGTTCAACTAATTCGGATATTCTAAATGATTCCTAGTCTTTCGCCCCACCAAGCACAATAACCTGTTATCCAGGCGACCAATCGCAAAGAACAAAAACAAGAAATATTAGCCACTTAAAGGGGATTTCAAAAGACTCAAAAACATAGATTAAAATAACAGTTAGAATTGAATTTACGGAGGGTTAAATTTACACCTTTACGAGTCGCAGCTACCTGGATGGTTCTGCCCCCGTGAGTTATGGCATCATCAACTCGACGCAGCCTGAGAGAGAGGGGGAGAGAGAGTTCTACCATCGAATATAAACTTCTTTATTTTATTTATTATATTGCTAGAATGTACACGAACTATTAAATTACTACATTTTGCCCACGTCTTCATTCAACGTTCGGTCTGGGATTCGACTAAAGAACCTTGTCTTCAATTCTAATTGCAATATTTTAATAAGAAAAGAAATGACTAGTCAAATAATCAAAATAACCAGAGTTCAATCAATATCTACGACCGCACTTAATTAATAGATAAGAATAATGTATCAGCACGTGGTAGATGTAACGTTATTTTGTTACTTGGCCAAATAAAAAAACTTGAACACTATAAAATGGCCATACCGGTCATTTCAACAACCAATTTCAAGACATTGTTTATGGAAATACTCGACAATCCAGCATCCCTTTTTTGCTGTAAATATTCAATTACTAGCTTCCGCCCGCGACTTCGTCTGCGTGGATCCGGGATAAAAACTATCCTATATTTGAATCCAGGTTATAAATTCGTAATTTACAAAGAAAATATTAATGTTTATTAAAAAAAACATTTTCTATACACGTGTGTACAATTCATCTTTACAATTTTCCAAATTTAAAATTGAATAGCATAAGTAGTTCTTGTCATATTTAACGTTGTGACAGACAGACAGACGGACGAAGTCGCACCTTATGGTTCCTTTTTACCTTTTTGGTACGGAACCTTAATAAAAATTAATTGGATTGGGACCCCGCCTAGTTTACCTATAGCGATAATCCGCCTCTGCTATTTATCATGACAGCCGGCGAAGCGTTCATGTAGTCTTAAGATTAAGAGAGTTTTATTATTGAGAAGAGTTTTATTACAGAGAGGAAATAATGTTTATTATTTACTTCATACAGTTTAACATGAACAGCTATAAACGACAAACAATCAATGAGCAAAATGCTTCTAAAATACGAAAGTACAGGCATCCCAGAAATAGGTTTACCACTTTTGAACAAGTAATAGAGTTGCAAAGTAGAATCTATTTATTTCGCTGACTGTACCGTCCGAGTAGGTCTATAATTTTGCATGGTACGGAACGCTAAAACATATATACAATCTAAGTATTGGTACCTAAACTAGTGGCTCTTTGAGCTGTAGAAATCGCGAGCCGCCTTTCTTTTCTAAATTTCAAATAACTGAATCGACAAAAAATCTATATAATTATCATCTGCTTACCTAGAATCTATCTAAAGAAAAATCTATATAATTAAGAAATGCTAACGGGGCGAAGAGAACGGCCGGACAGCGGGACAGCCGGACATCCGGACATTCGGGGCGAGGAGAACGGCCGGACAGCTAGACAGCCGGACATCCGGACATTCTGGGCGAGGAGAACGGCCGGACAGCGGGACATCCGGACATTCGGGGCGAGGAGAACGGCCGGACAGCGGGACAGCGGGACATCCGGACATTCGGGGCGAGGAGAACGGCCGGACAGCGGGACAGCCGGGCATCCGGACATTCGAAATAATGTTGGCCCAAGCTGAAACGGAGTACTTCGTTCGCTTCGCTCGTTCAACTAATTCGGATATTCTAAATGATTCCTAGTCTTTCGCCCCACCAAGCACAATAACCTGTTATCCAGGCGACCAATCGCAAAGAACAAAAACAAGAAATATTAGCCACTTAAAGGGGATTTCAAAAGACTCAAAAACATAGATTAAAATAACAGTTAGAATTGAATTTACGGAGGGTTAAATTTACACCTTTACGAGTCGCAGCTACCTGGATGGTTCTGCCCCCGTGAGTTATGGCATCATCAACTCGACGCAGCCTGAGAGAGAGGGGGAGAGAGAGTTCTACCATCGAATATAAACTTCTTTATTTTATTTATTATATTGCTAGAATGTACACGAACTATTAAATTACTACATTTTGCCCACGTCTTCATTCAACGTTCGGTCTGGGATTCGACTAAAGAACCTTTTTTATCTTTGTCTTCAATTCTAATTGCAATATTTTAATAAGAAAAGAAATGACTAGTCAAATAATCAAAATAACCAGAGTTCAATCAATATCTACGACCGCACTTAATTAATAGATAAGAATAATGTATCAGCACGTGGTAGATGTAACGTTATTTTGTTACTTGGCCAAATAAAAAAACTTGAACACTATAAAATGGCCATACCGGTCATTTCAACAACCAATTTCAAGACATTGTTTATGGAAATACTCGACAATCCAGCATCCCTTTTTTGCTGTAAATATTCAATTACTAGCTTCCGCCCGCGACTTCGTCTGCGTGGATCCGGGATAAAAACTATCCTATATTTGAATCCAGGTTATAAATTCGTAATTTACAAAGAAAATATTAATGTTTATTAAAAAAAACATTTTCTATACACGTGTGTACAATTCATCTTTACAATTTTCCAAATTTAAAATTGAATAGCATAAGTAGTTCTTGTCATATTTAACGTTGTGACAGACAGACAGACGGACGAAGTCGCACCTTATGGTTCCTTTTTACCTTTTTGGTACGGAACCTTAATAAAAATTAATTGGATTGGGACCCCGCCTAGTTTACCTATAGCGATAATCCGCCTCTGCTATTTATCATGACAGCCGGCGAAGCGTTCATGTAGTCTTAAGATTAAGAGAGTTTTATTATTGAGAAGAGTTTTATTACAGAGAGGAAATAATGTTTATTATTTACTTCATACAGTTTAACATGAACAGCTATAAACGACAAACAATCAATGAGCAAAATGCTTCTAAAATACGAAAGTACAGGCATCCCAGAAATAGGTTTACCACTTTTGAACAAGTAATAGAGTTGCAAAGTAGAATCTATTTATTTCGCTGACTGTACCGTCCGAGTAGGTCTATAATTTTGCATGGTACGGAACGCTAAAACATATATACAATCTAAGTATTGGTACCTAAACTAGTGGCTCTTTGAGCTGTAGAAATCGCGAGCCGCCTTTCTTTTCTAAATTTCAAATAACTGAATCGACAAAAAATCTATATAATTATCATCTGCTTACCTAGAATCTATCTAAAGAAAAATCTATATAATTAAGAAATGCTAACGGGGCGAAGAGAACGGCCGGACAGCGGGACAGCCGGACATCCGGACATTCGGGGCGAGGAGAACGGCCGGACAGCTAGACAGCCGGACATCCGGACATTCTGGGCGAGGAGAACGGCCGGACAGCGGGACATCCGGACATTCGGGGCGAGGAGAACGGCCGGACAGCGGGACAGCGGGACATCCGGACATTCGGGGCGAGGAGAACGGCCGGACAGCGGGACAGCCGGGCATCCGGACATTCGAAATAATGTTGGCCCAAGCTGAAACGGAGTACTTCGTTCGCTTCGCTCGTTCAACTAATTCGGATATTCTAAATGATTCCCAGTCTTTCGCCCCACCAAGCACAATACCTGTTATCCAGGCGACCAATCGCAAAGAACAAAAACAAGAAACATTAGGCACTTAAAGGGGATTTCAAAAGACTCAAAAGCGATTTGCTTTGAACATAGATTAAAATAACAGTTAGAATTGAATTTACGGAGGGTTAAATTTACACCTTTACGAGTCGCAGCTACCTGGATGGTTCTGCCCTCGTGAGTTATGGCATCATCAACTCGACGCAGCCTGAGAGAGAGTTCTACCATCGAATATAAACTTCTTTATTTTATTTATTATATTGCTAGAATGTACACGAACTATTAAATTACTACATTTTGCCCGCGTCTTCATTCAACGTTCGGTCTGGGATTCGACTAAAGAACCTTTTTTATCTTTGTCTTCAATTCTAATTGCAATATTTTAATAAGAAAAGAAATGACTAGTCAAATAACCAAAATAACCAGAGTTCAATCAATATCTACGACCGCACTTAATTAATAGAAAAGAATAATGTATCAGCACGTGGTAGATGTAACGTTATTTTGTTACTTGGCCAAATAAAGAAACTTGAACACTATAAAATGGCCATACCGGTCATTTCAACAACCAATTTCAAGACATTGTTTATGGAAATACTCGACAATCCAGCATCCCTTTTTTGCTGTAAATATTCAATTACTAGCTTCCGCCCGCGACTTCGTCTGCGTGGACCCGGGATAAAAACTATCCTATATTTGAATCCAGGTTATAAATTCGTAATTTACAAAGAAAATATTAATGTTTATTAAAAAAAACATTTTCTATACACGTGTGTACAATTCATCTTTACAATTTTCCAAATTTAAAATTGAATAGCATAAGTAGTTCTTGTCATATTTAACGTTTTGACAGACAGACAGACGGACGAAGTCGCACCTTATGGTTCCTTTTTTACCTTTTTGGTACGGAACCTTAATAAAAATTAATTGGATTGGAACCCCGCCTAGTTTGCCTATAGCGATAATCCGCCTCTGCTATTTATCATGACAGACGGCGAAGCGTTCATGTAGTCTTAAGATTAAGAGAGTTTTATTATTGAGAAGAGTTTTATTACAGAGAGGAAATAATGTTTATTATTTACTTCATACAGTTTAACATGAACAGCTATAAACGTCAAACAATCAATGAGCAAAATGCTTCTAAAATACGAAAGTACAGGCATCCCAGAAATAGATTTACTACTTTTGAACAAGTAATAGATTTGCAAAGTGGAATCTATTTATTTCGCTGACTGTACCGTCCGTGTAGGTCTTTAATTTTGCATGGTACGGAACGCTAAAACATATATACAATCTAAGTATTGGTACCTAAACTAGTGGCTCTTTGAGCTGTAGAAATCGCGAGCCGCCTTTCTTTTCTAAATTTCAAATAACTGAATCGACAAAAAATCTATATAATTATTATCTGCTTACCTAGAATCTATCTAAAGAAAAATCTATATAATTAAGAAATGCTAACGGGGCGAAGAGAACGGCCGGACAGCGGGACAGCCGGACATCCGGACATTCGGGGCGAGGAGAACGGCCGGACAGCTAGACAGCCGGACATCCGGACATTCTGGGCGAGGAGAACGGCCGGACAGCGGGACATCCGGACATTCGGGGCGAGGAGAACGGCCGGACAGCGGGACAGCGGGACATCCGGACATTCGGGGCGAGGAGAACGGCCGGACAGCGGGACAGCCGGGCATCCGGACATTCGAAATAATGTTGGCCCAAGCTGAAACGGAGTACTTCGTTCGCTTCGCTCGTTCAACTAATTCGGATATTCTAAATGATTCCCAGTCTTTCGCCCCACCAAGCACAATACCTGTTATCCAGGCGACCAATCGCAAAGAACAAAAACAAGAAACATTAGCCACTTAAAGGGGATTTCAAAAGACTCAAAAGCGATTTGCTTTGAACATAGATTAAAATAACAGTTAGAATTGAATTTACGGAGGGTTAAATTTACACCTTTACGAGTCGCAGCTACCTGGATGGTTCTGCCCCCGTGAGTTATGGCATCATCAACTCGACGCAGCCTGAGAGAGAGTTCTACCATCGAATATAAACTTCTTTATTTTATTTATTATATTGCTAGAATGTACACGAACTATTAAATTACTACATTTTGCCCGCGTCTTCATTCAACGTTCGGTCTGGGATTCGACTAAAGAACCTTTTTTATCTTTGTCTTCAATTCTAATTGCAATATTTTAATAAGAAAAGAAATGACTATTCAAATAACCAAAATAACCAGAGTTCAATCAATATCTACGACCGCACTTAATTAATAGAAAAGAATAATGTATCAGCACGTGGTAGATGTAACGTTATTTTGTTACTTGGCCAAATAAAGAAACTTGAACACTATAAAATGGCCATACCGGTCATTTCAACAACCAATTTCAAGACATTGTTTATGGAAATACTCGACAATCCAGCATCCCTTTTTTGCTGTAAATATTCAATTACTAGCTTCCGCCCGCGACTTCGTCTGCGTGGACCCGGGATAAAAACTATCCTATATTTGAATCCAGGTTATAAATTCGTAATTTACAAAGAAAATATTAATGTTTATTAAAAAAAACATTTTCTATACACGTGTGTACAATTCATCTTTACAATTTTCCAAATTTAAAATTGAATAGCATAAGTAGTTCTTGTCATATTTAACGTTGTGATAGACAGACAGACGGACGAAGTCGCACCTTATGGTTCCTTTTTTACCTTTTTGGTTCGGAACCTTAATAAAAATTAATTGGATTGGAACCCCGCCTAGTTTACCTATAGCGATAATCCGCCTCTGCTATTTATCATGACAGCCGGCAAAGCGTTCATGTAGTCTTAAGATTAAGAGAGTTTTATTATTGAGAAGAGTTTTATTACAGAGAGGAAATAATGTTTATTATTTACTTCATACAGTTTAACATGAACAGCTATAAACGTCAAACAATCAATGAGCAAAATGCTTCTAAAATACGAAAGTACAGGCATCCCAGAAATAGGTTTACCACTTTTGAACAAGTAATAGAGTTGCAAAGTGGAATCTATTTATTTCGCTGACTGTACCGTCCGTGTAGGTCTTTAATTTTGCATGGTACGGAACGCTAAAACATATATACAATCTAAGTATTGGTACCTAAACTAGTGGCTCTTTGAGCTGTAGAAATCGCGAGCCGCCTTTCTTTTCTAAATTTCAAATAACTGAATCGAC
Source organism: Epinotia bilunana (assembly GCA_947049275.1). Taxonomy (NCBI): domain Eukaryota; kingdom Metazoa; phylum Arthropoda; class Insecta; order Lepidoptera; family Tortricidae; genus Epinotia; species Epinotia bilunana. The sequence goes on from OX346253.1 coordinate 29,541,376, forward strand.
AAAAAATCTATATAATTATTGATCTGCTTACCTAGAATCTATCTAAAGAAAAATCTATATAATTAAGAAATGCTAACGGGGCGAAGAGAACGGCCGGACAGCGGGACAGCCGGACATCCGGACATTCGGGGCGAGGAGAACGGCCGGACAGCTAAACAGCCGGACATCCGGACATTCTGGGCGAGGAGAACGCCCGGACAGCGGGATATCCGGACATTCGGGGCGAGGAGAACGGCCGGACAGCGGGACAGCCGGGCATCCGGACATTCGAAATAATGTTGGCCCAAGCTGAAACGGAGAACTTCGTTCGCTTCGCTCGTTCAACTAATTCTGATATTCTAAATGATTCCCAGTCTTTCGCCCCACCAAGCACAATACCTGTTATCCAGGCGACCAATCGCAAAGAACAAAAACAAGAAATATTAGCCACTTAAAGGGGATTTCAAAAGACTCAAAAGCGATTTGTTTTGAACATAGATTAAAATAACAGTTAGAATTGAATTTACGGAGGGTTAAGGTGTAAATACACCTTTACGAGTCGCAGCTACCTGGATGGTTCTGCCCCCGTGAGTTATGGCATCATCAACTCGACGCAGCCTGAGAGAGAGTTCTACCATCGAATATAAACTTCTTTATTTTATTTATTATATTGCTAGAATGTACACGAACTATTAAATTACTACATTTTGCCCACGTCTTCATTCAACGTTCGGTCTGGGATTCGACTAAAGAACCTTTTTTATCTTTGTCTTCAATTCTAATTGCAATATTTTAATAAGAAAAGAAATGACTAGTCAAATAACCAAAATAACCAGAGTTCAATCAATATCTACGACCGCACTTAATTAATAGAAAAGAATAATGTATCAGCACGTGGTAGATGTAACGTTATTTTGTTACTTGGCCAAATAAAGAAACTTGAACTTGAACTTGAACACTATAAAATGGCCATACCGGTCATTTCAACAACCAATTTCAAGACATTGTTTATGGAAATACTCGACAATCCAGCATCCCTTTTTTGCTGTAAATATTCAATTACTAGCTTCCGCCCGCAACTTCGTCTGCGTGGACCCGGGATAAAAACTATCCTATATTTGAATCCAGGTTATAAACTATCTTCGTGCAAAATTTCATCTAAATCGGTTCAGCCGTTTAAGCGTGATTGAGTAACAAACATCCAAACATCTAAACATCCAAACATCCAAACTTTCGCATTTATAATATTAGTAGGATATTCAAAATAAGCTTTCTGATATCACTATAGAAAAATTAGTGTTATAAAAAGTAAAACCTTCATTTTAAAGGTAAGGCTCATTTTTGAAGTGAAAACTTCTTTAGCGGCGCTGTGCACTTTTTGGGATCGGGAAAAATTGTTAAACTCGCCACAGATTTCGATAGGTCACGTGACCGTAAGATTCCTAAGGTGAGATATTCGGGACGAGGCTTGGGGGCGGGGGGGGGGCGCGGGCCGGTGTGGTGGGAATGGGGAGGGGGAGTGGGGGGAAGGGGGGTGGTTTATACTGATAATTAAAGCAATTCTCAAGTTTTCAATTCTGCCAGCTTCTTTTTTATATTCACTTTTAATGGATCTTTTTCATACGACATGGTTAAGTAGTTACATTACTGTCGAATCTCGCAAAGTTGGAATTGACCTGGGCTATTGATAATCTATGTCTTACTTAGTCTATATATTAAGTAAAGGGTGCACTTAGTTGTTCAAGTTATAATAGAAGTTAGCGTGAGTGGCAGCACATGAAAGCGTGCCGCGTACTTGAATAGTTTAGCAAGGCTTTAATTCGAGTAAGCTATGAGCTTAAACGGATTTTAGAACCGTGTTCGCATGCTTCGGATTGCGGTTTGTGAATTATGCACACTTTGAAATTAAACAGTTATAAACTCAATATAAGCGCACCGCACCCAAACTGCACCGGCCAGGATCGCGTTTATGTTCGACATCGTACGTCCTTATCGCACTAACTTGCCAATATGGAACCAATGCATTGTTGGATATAGACGCGATCATAGGAGGTACTCAGATACTAATGCAATTGCCCACTTCTAAACATTGGCCTCTTTTCGAGTAGGTGCACAACTCTTCCCCGTCCTGAGTTGATCATGTCCAGTAGGGATTATAGATATTTCTAATACTCAAGATTCGATTTTTTTTATTAGCTAGTGGCTCTGCTGGTTAAAAACAATGTAGCTGAGAGTTAAAAATATCGCGGGCATGTCTATTAAAAAAAAACGTAATCTGAATCGACAGATTATAAATAAACTGGGTGTTTTCGGGGTCACCAACAGAATCGGTTGAGAAAACACCCGTAGTTCGCTTCCCTCGTTCAATGAATCAAGAATTTTAAACACTTTGTGGTCCTAACATACAACTGTACAAACGCTCCATGTGAACTTAAACTTATGCTAGAGAAACTAGATAAAAACTATCGGGAAACACGATACCAACAAGTCTATTACCTCTTAGGGCTCTTATTATATCAAAATGCTGCTGATAAGTTTCGTTCCTGCGCATGTTTAATCAATGTACAAGTGAAACGCACATTTCAACTAATGGTGATTAAAAGCAAACGGAAACTTGCAAAGTCTTCGCAGTGAATGAAGTAGTCATTCAGCCTGCTAAAGTGTCTTCACTATATCTTGCACAATGTATGGGTTGTGGGTTTTGGAACGCTTTGGGAGACTAAGGTACTTAAGAGCCGCCAAGGACGCTTGACTCTCCATACAAACGTAGTTGGTTTCTCTTTCTGCAACTACATGCTTGAATAACATGAAACTTTGTACGTACACGATGGGATCCGCCATATCTGGGTCAAAAACTAGTTGCTGTTTATGCTATGTATGTATGTATGTATGTACCTATATGTACCTATATGTATGTATCATCATCACCATATCAGCCGAAAGACGTCCACTACTGGACATAGGCCTCCCCCAAAGAGTGCCACAATGACCGGTCCTGCTCCACCCGCATCCAGCGGACTCCCGCGACCTTTACCATCATCAGTCCACCTTGTGGGGGGCCTACCCAAGCTGCGCCTTCCGGTACGTGGTCGGCACTCGAGAAACTTTCCGCCCCAACGGCCATCGGTTCTACGTGCAATGTGGCCCGCCCACTGCCACTTAAGTTTAGCGATTCGGAGGGCTATATCGGTTACCTTAGTTCTGCAGTTCTGCTGCGGATAGCCTCATTTCTGATGCGATCGCGCAGAGAAACTCCCAACATAGCCCTCTCCATTGCCCTTTGGGTGACTTTGAGCCTTCTTATGAGGCCCATAGTAAGCGACCACGTTTCCGTGCCATACGTCATCACTGGCAACACACATGTATGTATGTATGTGGACAAGAATTCTATTTCATGGGCTTACAGTCCAAACGCTGTGATGGATTTTGACATATTATGAGGTTTCGTTTCATACGAGCATGCAACCATCTTCTACCGGACGTCTAAAAAAAAGGCTTAATTCAAAAATGTATGTAGTGTATTATTCTGTTCGCCATTATCACATTTTTTAGCGTTTTTTTGTGTCAAGTTATAAAGTTTAGTAGTGTGCTCTCAGCTTACTCTCTGAAGTAAGCGAGTATGTGATCATCATAAAATGCGTAACGTGCAAGACTCGCCGTACGCGCGTCACATATTAAACGCCACGGAAATAAGAGCTTCAATGAAAAAGGACGATATTTATCAGCTCTTATTACCCTTGGGCTTGGTTTCATAGATTATAGTTTATGTTATTAAGGTTATACATGGGGTCTTTAACGTTCCCTGGGTCAAAACCTTTATTTCGATTCGTTTCCAGCATAGGCAGGTTTGAGTGACTTTAAAAAGTAAGTCTTGAAATGTATTTGTTAAGCTAAACATAGATTTTATTTATCCGTACTAATATTATAAATGCGAAAGTGTGTCTGTCTGCCTTTCTGTCAATTACCTCTTCATGCTTAAACCGCTGAACCGATTTGGATGAAATTTGGTATACAGATAATTTGAGTCCCGGGGAAGGACATACAGTTTTTATCACGAAAATCTCCCCGAAGGGAGTGAAAGTTTGTATGGAGCTACGATATAAACGAGTTCCAAGCGGACGGAGTCGCGGGCAGAAAGTAGTTTATTATAAATGGAAACACACAAGCATACATTTATTAGACTTACAGGTTAGCATTATTGAATGTATACCTAAGCCAAAACAGTTTGCACTTGTAGTTGGTTTTTACTTTTTATTGTTCAGAGAATAAGTAATATTTATACACTAAAAGCAAGCCTCACGTTTGAAATGAAATGAAAAAGTTAATAATCATTAAAACTAATTACCGCAGTTTCTTTGTTTAAACAGCTTTGATAGTTGTATTATTACAAGCTTTGCTTTATCTTTACTTGCTGCTTGCTGATGGACAGATAATAGCGATAGATCAGGCAAAACTAATAATAAAAAAAAAAAAACTCGAACATGACATGACTCAGCGCCCAAGCCCGGCGCAGTCAAGTGCAAATATATGTACCAAAACCTTAACTCGCCGACACATATTTGCACTAGAGTGTGCAACCCCTCTCCAACAACTTTACTACGTTGGAAATAAAATTGGAATAGGCCTTTTAATCGACCAATACACCCGTCCGCCTAATTAAAAAAGTACAGTCGTAAATAAAAGCTTGTCTGAACAATATAATTGTTGACCGAAGTTATTTGTCAACAGTTGCCGGCATGTCAGATGTGTGGGTAGACCTGCGCGTGCCCCGTTTCGTCGTGCATCAGCACAACGCCACGCTCCATTGCGACCACAACGTCGACGCCGAATCTATTTATAAGGTAAACTGCCATCTGTGTTATAACATCACACAACATCAATCTATAGACCGATAGCATCACAGCACTGAGCTTAAAACACGCATTTTCCTAGCAAAGTATAATTATGGAGATATAGTGACTTAAGGCCATGTTTATACACACAAGCGGCGCGATTGGCAGCGTGGGGCCCGCGTCGGAATACGCGCAAATACATGGCGTTGCCGAAGCGTGATTATATATACCTACAGGCTTCGTCGTGTTGATGCGCCGCCGTACGCGTCGCCTCCTAAATCATGCCCTAGGGCGCACGTACAACATCACTGCTTATACGAGGACGTGTCAAACTCCACTAAGGTAGATCTTTAAGACAATCATGCACTGTCAGGAATAGCCATACTCCTTAGCCACCCGAAGACTAGACTAGACCCTGCTGTGCCCCTATGGTAATCACAATGTTGGTAATATGGCCATATCACTGTACTTACACATATGACTTAGTTCACGTTTAATAAAAATTGATCAGGTTGCCCGAGCCATCACGATTTGTCATTCAGATTAATTAAAATCTCAAATCTAATTTCAGTCCTGCCGTAAATACATTTTGTGATCACTCCCTTATTAGCAAGGTCAGGGAATCGCGTTAACGATATAGGAATATATAACGATATAGGAATATATGCGGTGTTTCCGGACCGTTACAACCTTCAAGCCTTCAAGAAAAGAGCGTACTCCCATCTTAAAGGCCGGCAACGCACCTACAACTCCTCTGGTGTTGTAAGTGTCCATGGGCGTCGATTATCGCTTACCATCAGGTGATTCGACTGCTCGTTTGCCTCCTATATAATAAAAATAATAATAATAATAATAACGATCCGATTAAATGTTCTTATCCTCTGAAGTGTTAGGTGTAACAACCAATCATTAACATCTCAGTTATTATTTATCTTCCGGGCAAATAATTTATTAATTAACTCATAAAAAAAACAATGACAACTAAACATGTCCTGTGGCTTTTTTATCCAAGGAAATAATACAATTTGGCCATATATTGGTCCTGCTGGTCGATTGTGTAACGTTTCAAAGGACGTACCTTTGAAACGTTACACAATCTAACTAACGTTAGTTAGATCTAGATGATATTATTTTACATAGATAACGTTGAGTTGTCCTAACACTTGTTCCAATAATTAGGTACGCAGTTATCCCTCTGGACATACGTTCCGTTCCGTGATAGTATCACACCATCGTAGTAAAAAAGGATTATTATGCGATATAAAAGAAAAAAAAATAACTTGCTCGCATCTCGCATACCTTTTCCTGCAGTCTAATTAATAGCTAATGAAAAGAAAAAGACAGCCAGCCGCATTCAGTCAGGGGCGCTCTGCAATGTAATCTCGACAAAAAGTGCTTACTAAGAATGCAGGATAACCCGGACTTTGATCGAGGGATTTCCTCAAACTCCAACGGTTTTTATTCCATTATCATGCGGTACTCGAATATACATATTTCGGTCGGGTTCAATTTCATTGACGATATGCATAAAACATCGATTCTCCGAAAACCAGATGGACGCTGGCCATTGTGGGATATAATAAATAAATAAAAGAGACCGCAATTATTGTTTACAGAATAAATGAATCGTTTTCGTATGATAATATGCGATCCCTTGTATCTCCGCGTATCTCAATATTTTTGTCTGTACGTTTTTAAGCCATTTGTTACTAATTTAATTACATACATACATACATACATGCTCGCCTTTTTCCCTAAAAGGGGTAGGCAGAGCACATGAAACTTGTGTTCCAGTGCCACTTTTAGCATCAATGTGGGTATAAAAGATCGACAAAATGTGATATCGTAGTGACAGGTTGCTAGCCCATCGCCCACAACACACTTCAACCCTGTACCCTTAGTCGACTCTTACGACACCCACGGGAAGAAAGGGGGTGGTGATATTCTTACCCGACACCACACGGGGACACTAATTAATTGCACTTACTTAATTAGAAAATAATATAACATGTTATTTTTGTGAAATTCTGAATTGCGATTATTTTATGTATAAAGCAGCAAGTTTGTGATGCATTTGCAGAATCCGGATTGTGCTGAATTAATAAAGACAAACCATTATCAAATATGGAATTATTCATCACACAAACCCATTTTTATACCACTTTAGTCTATTATCCATACTAATATTACAAATGCGAAAGTGTCTGCCTGTTACCTCTTCACGCTTAAACCGCTGAACCGATTTAGGTAAAATTTGGTATATAGATAGTTTGAGTCCCGGAGAAGGACATAGGATAGTTTTATCCCCGAAATCATCCCCTAAAGGGGTGAAATGGGAAGGTGAAAGTTTGTATGAACCTGCGATATAAACGAGTTCCACGCGGACGGAGTCGCGGGCAGACGCTAGTAATTAATAATTCTTGTAACTGAGGGTCATTAGTGTGAAAAGTTTTATTTGAACTTGACTTGACCCTCGGCCTAAGCATAGGTACCTATAGGTACATACCGTGACAGAAAATATCAGTTTGCATTAGACCTTAACTAATGTTAACTTTCAGGGTACATATTTACTCTATGAACACATACACCGGTAATATTATAATCAAATATTTAAACGGGAGTTCAGCCCAACTTAAACCCGAAAATTGTAAATAAGTATACATAGATTTTTCCTAATAATTTTAAACCGATAGATTCTGCAGATTTTAAACCGATTTCCAATGTTTCAGCTTGGCCCAAAAAAAATTCGTAGGTATGTGCTGTTGTTCTCGGCTACAGATCGCACTTCTCAACTGATTCTCATGAAATTTTGTGAGCAGGTACAATATAGAAAACTTGTGGTCCATTCGGTCCTTAACTTAGTCCACAAGACGCCTTCGGGGCGATTTATTTGTTTTGAATATCTGATAAATTGCAGTCGATTTATTGGTATTATTTTGCCCCGAACCAATGTAAATGTAATCAAAGAGACATGTGTTTTAGCACCTACGCGAGAACACAATATGCACAGGTATCGTATTTGCACAACAATTGGCTCAATCAACCGTCCCACGGTTCAAACGTGAGCGTTACAAGCAGCTAGAAACCCGTGCAGCCGTGCACATGGCGGCACATTGTTCCCATATAGTCGGTCAGATTGTTAGAGCGTTAACGATTCAATAAGACATTGATGCCCCTGATTAGGTACAAGACAAACGTTCTTTGCAATCCCCTTTTAATTAAAGCGCTGAGTTTAATAGACTAGAAGCAGTAATAAGAAAGGATAAAATGTCTGTATGAGCAACCCTGCATTTTTTTTGCACTTTACCTTCCAATTAAAATTTTCCAAGCATTTTTAGGTTGGTTTTTAATGCGACCATTCGATCCTTAAATAAAAACTTCTACATTACATTTAAGATAATACAGGGTGTAGCAAAAATGGGGTGTGAACCGATCAAGGGCATAACAGGTATCGTGTTCTGTAAACAAAAAACTGAAAGAAAAAAAATCCCAGTCAACCAACGCTCCATAAAAATGTAAAAAAACGCGTCAAAAAAAATTCTTATAGTTTTTTCTTATCAGAACACGATACCTGTTATGCCGTTAATCGGTTCACACCCCATTTTTGGTACACTGTATATGGGCTTTATTCACTAATTATTATGAATCGTTCTGTAATCTTTATAGACACTTTACTCTTCATTGCAATTGTTCTAGGTCGTGTTCTACAAAGATGGAAAACACTTCATGAGGTACATTAGAAACCGAGACCCTCCGTATGAGATATTCAACATAACGGGAGCTGTAGTTGATGTAAGTAATGAACAAAATATGTAATTAAATAAGTGTGCTCTCCAAAAAGCCATCTTAAAGGCCGTCCCAATGGTCACGCAATATTTGACTTATAAATAAAACACATCTTTTTTTAAATTTTGTTATTGGATTATAATATACATAGTATATGATTTTGTACGGAGTAGCACATAGTGTAAAGGAATAATCTATAATGTGCACTGTATGACTAAATAAGTAAATTAAAAAAATAACTGAAATTAAAGATTAATATGCTAATCTTGCCTGACTTTAGGTCGTAACTTTAAATATCTATGCTATTCAATGGCTTTAAGGTTTTTTAAGGTGGCGGTGTACAAAAATCTATAGTTTTGTCTAAAAAGTTTGTAAATCTCACTAATACTGCTAATATCGAAAAAAAAATAGCTAAATTGATATACTTAATAATGAAAGCGTAGTGCACATAGATAATCAGTACCTTTCTGAGAGGTTCAAATTCATGGTGTATGGTAGTAATCATCGGTTGCGCTCTTTCGCTAATCTCACCGTACCTATACCGCCCCATAAACCCCGTTCTTATGACAAACAGCTTTACGGTACCCTGCTAAATTATGGAATGCGAAGCCCCCGTCCTTCAGCCAGGGTCAGGTCAGTCTGTGGCCTCGCTTAAAGGCTACCTGTAGTTGAAGAAGTTGCGGGTGTCGAATGCTCCCTGGCTGTTATGTGCAAAAACTTACTTTACTTTCTTCGGGTTAATTCATATAATATAGAAAATATGGAGGTTTATATATACGTTTTCATTTAATATCCCTATATACATTGTGTATAAAACGTATATGTTAGATTCGAATTATTGTGTCTATTGTTTCGGTTTTCTTAAAATCAGTTGCTCAAAGGTTAGCTGGAACAAATCCCCTAAAGGAATAAACTTTCCGTCGGATATCTTATGCTACATGCTCTTATTAAGAAGTTATGCTCGAAGTTATTATATAGGCTGTCCTTACGAGTACGCAACTATGAGCTTTATTGCAGCACGGTTCTATTGATTTGATTGTGTAGTGTAGTGAGTGCTGGAGATTATGTGAGGCGTTGGATGCTAGGTGCTGGACTGGTCCAGATAATTACTTTGTTTTTATCATTGTGAAATATAATTTTGAATTGTTAGTCTAAGTTTTGTGACGCATTGCTTGTTAAACTGTAATGTCATGTAACGTTTTTATCAATAAATAAATAAATTAAGTTTTGACAACAACAATATTTTATATCGAAATTAAATAATAGTATTTTATGCAGCTGTTGTATAAGAAGGGTCTAAACACGCGAGTGCCGTGGGTTGCGAATGTACGATGCGAGCCTCGGCGAGCATCGCAATTAAAGACAGAACGAGCGTTTTTAGACCAGTTATTTACCGTTCCATATACATGTACAGTTACAATACTTTACTTACGACAAATTTTATATACATAGCATTGTTTAGACTTTTAAGGCCGCAAGTTTTCTATTCTTTATTTTGCTACTCACGCATTTTTTTCAGGTGAGCAGATTTTAATTTCTTCGACCATCTTAAAAGGATCGTACACTTTTGTCTTCTCAAATACAAATAAAATCTTAATAGTATATGACATATGAGTTGTTGATGTTGATCATCTTTCGTCTATTCATTTTATACCATTTTGAACTTTAAGTATTTTTTTGGGAAATCAGAAATATGATACCTACCTCTTGTTTATGGTTTGTTTTGTTTTTAATTTGTTTGCATTTGCCATCCGAACCAAACTGAATCAGGACCCGAACCGAATTCGAACTGTTTATTTTTTAACCCCCGACGCAAAGAGAGGGGTTTTATAAGTGTAACGTGTCTGTGTATCTGTCTGTGGTATCGTAGCTCTTAAACAGATGGACCGATTTGAATGAGGTTTTTATTCGAAAGCTGATGTGATCCCGAGTGTTCTTAGCCGCGTTTCATGAATATCTGTTCAGCCGTTTTTGAGATATTGGACTTTAAAATTAAAATGTCGGGGGTTTTTCAACTTTTCTAATTTAAATGGTACCAAGTAACATGTAAATTAACGAACGTAGATGATGATTTATTATTATTTTAGTAAATAATTTATACTATGCAAATGACTAAACAAAATCAAAGTAGGGTTTCTGATTTCTCGGCTTTTTTTTCTCGGGACTCGAGAATTCTCGACTAAGAATCCCCGGAAATTTTCGGCTTGTCGAGAAATTTTCAAAATGTACAAAATTATGGTAAGAGATAAAAACAACACCGTAATATCACTATATAGATATATATATATATATATATTCTCCGTTTTAATTAGTAATTACCCTCCCGACTAATTGTTATTTGAAATATATTACCTTACTTGGTTTGGTACGGTCGACAGGTACTTACTACAAACAATTAACAATAAAAACAATATAGGTAAACTAAATAAATCACATTACGGTTACACATTCAGAATATGCATTGTGCGGTGCACTAATCATTTTTACTATCAACTAAATAAATGAGAATCTGTAATAACTTAAAAATTAAAATCACAATTTTATCTTTCCAAACTACATAATTTTACCCTCGTAAGTCCTGCTTTTGAGTTTTGTACTCTTACTTAATTATTAATAACAGTACTATACGTGCCTATAGTTACGCAAGTCGCGTAGGTTTGTTAGTGCAGAAGGCCAATAGTCTAAAATTTTCTTCTAGAAATTTTTAGACTTTTCTCGAGACTATTTTTCTCGTCTCAAGTCAGGTTAGATTTCCCGGGAATTCTCGCTTAGAGAATTCACGACCAGTAACCCAAGTAAGAAGTTATCGAGCTAATAAAACAGTGTCCGAATGGTTCGCCGTTTGTCAATTTATCTGAAAACTTTTCCACCTAACTTTTTTAAATTTCTGTGTTTGTTATAACCATTCGTATTCTCTTTCAGATGTCAAAAGTATCGTCGACCGCGGTGACATTAGAAAGATTCGATTTCTCGGCGTCAGGATCATACGCTTGTGAGATCGCCTTAGATTCGCCTTTGTATTCAAAAGTATCTAAAGTATATGAACTCAATGTTATTGGTAAGTCATCTTTTCGCATTATTTTATTCCTTGAGAAATACAACGTAGAATATTAAATCTAATACATTCGTTTGAACTTTCCAATTCTATATTTATTTTGAGTGTAAGTACTCTTTCATTTAGGTCTAATTTATTTAGACCATCTCAAGAGCATCACTCAATTTTACCAAACACACTGGGATATTCTTTGTTTCACATTTTTAGAGACCCTTTTAGAATACCGTACAAAAAACCTCACTAATAGAGAATATTTATATATTTTTCAGTCTGTGTATGTGGGTGGATCATGGTTGTATGGGAGCAAATAAACGTTCAGAAGTATAATAATAGGATTGAAAAGTTGCAGTATCATATGTAGATTACGGTGCCGATATCAAAATTCAATATAAATAGTACCTATTTTTAGCCTCCGCACGGACGATTTAAATTACGGGTAATATTCCTTAATTACTTAAATACATTTAATATTACGACTACTTCGATTTTTTATTGATTTTAAATATTAATGAATGTCTAAGAAAGAGAAATTATGGCTAGTATTTATAAATTTGTGAATATAACCAATATTAAAATGGACCCGAAGTACTGTACCATATTATAAATAATTTATACCACATATTTTTCAAACGTATTCTTATACTAAAGTCCGAATGATAATATTTGTAAAAAGCAGTGGTTGACTGGAAATTAATATTTTTCAAGTTTTTAAATACATTATTAAAAACTCGTATTGATAATATATTTCGCACTTTTTGAAAGAAAGAAAGAATTCATTTATTCAAATAGGATTCTTTGAACCACTTTTGCATCGTCATCAGCTAACAGAACAGTAGATACATCAGGTTCTTTAAAATAAATGTATACAAAATATACTTAAAACTTAAATTATTAAAACATATACATATACATAGAGGTCGGTATATTGCCTCGTATTTTTGGCCATATATTTTCTTTAGTCAATATCGTTTTTGGTAGTCGTATAGTCTACGACATCTGGCAAAATGCTTTAAGCACCAGATTGGGTACATTTAACAGGCTGTACACCTTTTTTTGAAATGCCTCATTTACGTGATCTAAATGGGTCATAATAAAAACCGGCTAAGAGCGTGTCGGGCCACGCTCAGTGTAGGGTTCCGTAGCCCGTTCCGTGAACCGAATGTATGAGCAAGAGAGTTCAAATTCCCAAATCAAATCGACCATGTATTATAGACACAATAAAATCAATAATTAGCGAACAATTTTATTATTAGACAACGACCGACCAAAGACCATTAAGACAATTCGAGCACGACAAATTTTCGACCTAATGTATGGGCGCACCTGCTCCGACCCCATTAAATCAGGAAAAATCTTAACAGCGCCATGTACAATGTGAGCGTTCCGCGTACAACGACAGTAAACTATTGCGCGCGAGCTTAAAGTATGGAAGATGATTTTTGCCTGCTTATACGGTTAAATTACAAACTTAGTGCAGAAATTATTTTGTAATTTTTTTCAAAAACTATTCAACCTATCAAGTTCAAAATAATTTTCCTTCAAAAGTTTTTATAAAGTTCTACTTTTGAGATTTTTTTCATATTTTTAAAACTTATGGTTCAAAAGTTAGAGGGGGGGGGCACATTTTTTTTACTCCTGGAGCGATTATCTCCGAAAATATTAACATTATCAAAAAATGATTTTAGCAAACCCCTATTCATTTTTAAATACCTATCCAACAATATATCACACGTTAGGGTAGAAATGAAAAAAAAACACTCCCCACGTTACGTATAGGGGAGGTACACTAATTTAAAAAAAAACACTTTATTTTACCACTGTCGGCGTGATTGATATACATATTAGTACCAAATTTTAGCTTTCTAGTGCTAACGGTTACCGATATTATCCGCGGACGGACGGACAGACAAAGCGAAACTATAAGGGTTCCTAGTCGACTACGGAACCCTAAAAACCAAAACCAAACATACCTGGGTACTAAAAGGTATTCTTCAACTGATAAAATTTAATTCAAATAAAACGTTTTTTTTTCAAAAAATTTGGTGTTTGTAACTTTAAGGGCAGGGGCTAAAAGTAGGTATAATATGCCAAACAAAATTGATTGGACATAAACTCATGCAACTTTTCATTACTATTACATAACGAAATACCAAAAATCGCTCCACTCCTCTGACCTATTTACTTAAATACCTATATGTTTTTAAAATGTCTTTTCTTCCCAAGTCTTCGTTCGTTTAATAGAACCAACCGAAGATCTTGTTTTTGTCCTAATCAATTAAATTCTAATTTATTTATTCTATTACAGTGCGACAGAGATTCCGGCCAAAGATAAAGATTAAAAATAAGCGATTTTCACCAAATGACTACTTGGATGCAACCTGCACTAGTGCCCCTGCACACCCCGCCCCGCACCTCACCTGGTTTATAAATAATGTCAAGGTAAAACTTCACAAGTTTAAATAAAACTGGAGTTGAAAATTCTGTCACTGAACACCTTCGTTTTCTTGAAGAGAAAAAAGTAACCGCTGACTAACGACGTCACTTGAAAACTTTACTGAAGCAGATGTCGAGGAACAAAATGTTGCGGGTTGCTGTGAAATAAAATCGCGCTTTATGTTTTATTTCAGTCTAATAGGACAATTCTAGGGACCGCATTTAGCATCTAAAATCAAAATCCTTTATACAAAAGTCCTAAAGGCGTTTGTTCTAGAACCTAGAACATGCATCAAAAGTAATGAAAAACAGCGAATTATACAAAATCACTAAATTGTTTGCAAGATAGAATAAAGACAGAAAGGTGAACATTTATTTAGAAGCGGGTTATATTAATATTGCAACCGTCATCAACCGATCCACCACCAAGCCATGCCTCCATATTCAAAAATGTTTCGCGAACGGTCAAACGATCACTGCCTTACAGTCAAAAGATTTCGACGAATTGAACAGAAGTCGATATAAAATGAATTTTATCGCCAAAAATCGGGGGCTCCAACATGAACTTCAAAAGGTTTTCCCAAGAGGATTTCGATTGAAACCTTTTCCAGGATAAGCTGAAAGAGCCCTGTTCCAGGTAAACGAGTAAAATGTTATTACCGGGCATATGCAATTTGTGCAGCCAGCCGATCTTGCTAGCTAGGAGCACTGGACGGGTCGTGGCCCGAGAGAGATTATATCGCAACATCGCGAACTGCTGCCGACAGGGGGGAAAGATACCAGTTTCAGCTCTTATTTATTCGATGTCCTATTAGTACTGCCAAATTTTCTTTATTGGTAGTGTCACCGTGTCAATATATTTCAGAACAAAACTTTCCGAAATTCGAATGATTAACATTACTCGTCTAAACTACATTAATTTCTAACACACATCATTCGATTTATTAATACATTTCATTAGCTTTGTGTAACGTTTCATAAGTTCACGCATAAATACCTATTTTTTATTCTTTAGTATTCTATCTAGTATTGCTATAACTGAAAGGTAAAGGTTTTTTTTCTAAGAATTGTGTTTGATTCCCGACAATGAATCAAAATACCTGATGGATGTTCACTCTCAGTCATCATTCATTTTAGATATTCTTTATTATACGCCATGTCTGCTTAAATCCTTACTGACTGATTGATTATACAATTTCTTGCAAAAAAATTACATAAATGAACGGTGATTAGATTAATTTAGACACACCTTGAAAAATTATGTATACTTGTATCTCTAATAGAGGTATTAGTAGTTAGTAGGGCAAAACTAGGCTAGTCGGTGATATTCAGTGATTCTGTGATAGATTATTTATACCCTTATTGCGAAGTTACTATATAATCTACATTTGTACAATATTTACGATAAGTAGCGCTATTATCAAAGTTAATAATGACATAAATAGTGTAACAGTAGGTTATAGAGAAACTTTGCAATAAAGGGTATAAATAAACTATCACATATAAGTAGGTATCACCGATTAGCCAAGTTTTGCCCTACCTACTTTCATTTTCCTTAAACTTGAAAATCTGGCGCTTAAACCTGAGTACAATTTTTATATTTATTTTATTACAATAATTGTAAAAAAGTTGGCTTGGTTCTTTCGGTTTCATGAATCATCGCTGTAATGTTTCTATGTATATCCTAATTGGTCCGAGCAATGAGTGCATCTGGATAACGTAATTGTTAAAAAAATATAAATTATAAAATTAAAAAGAGGTTATTAAATTATTTATTTTACCCAAGATTTCAACCTGCAACCTCATCTGACGAAAGGAACATCCTGAATGACCGGAATGCATTACCTTCATTTGTAATATTTTGAATTAATTTCATCGCCTTATTTGCCTTCATGTAGCAATGTACAAGTTGCAGAACATTCTCAAAATATCAGGAAAGTTTTCAAAAGTTTCCGGAAACTTGCCAGAGAATTAGAAAATAAGGTTCCGTTGGAATTTTTCCGATGGGAACTTTGGATGGACGCACTATTAATTCCATCAATAACCTAGTTTTCTTTAGGCAGGCAGTTGAAACAGCTGATAAAGTTCGTAACCAAGGAGTTCTTGATATGTACAAAGGGCCGCCTTCAATCTACGATGACGATCGACATTCGATGGTATAGGGTTGAAGTTACCCCATAGATATAATGGTTCATTTACAGTTTATATTTTCCCGCAGCCATCATATTGAATGTTTCTACTGACAGGTAGACGAGAGGTTAACGATCCCCCATGGCACGACTCCCACGCACCGGCGCCACCACGGCATGCAGCTCAGCCACACGTCGTCCGGGCTGCACTTCCCACTGTCCGCGCTTGAGCACACGCCCAACCAGACCGTCGAGATCACCTGTCTTAGCACCATCCCCAGCTACGCGAGCGTGGCTGACGGGTTCGCCGATGTCCAGAACCAAACCATATCCAGTAAGTCACTAACACTGGATAATATACATCCAACCACACCGTCGAGGTCACCTGTCTCAGTACCGTCCCCAGCTACGCGAGCGTGGCTGACGGGGTCGCCGATGTCCAGAACCATACCATATCCAGTAAGTCACTAACCATCGTTTTTTTCGAGTCAAGCCCCCTCATAGGGGCCTAGTAAGTTTTACAGTAGTACTCAATGATGACAGGTTGCCAGCAGTGCCATATTTAATGTTAACCGGTGTGAAAATGTGAAAGAGAAGAGCCAAGCTATTAATCCCTCCTCACCTCTGTTCAGAGCCTACAATAGACCATAATTATTCGCAGCCACACCTTCAAGATCATCACAATATTGGAAGGTTTACTAGTAAAATATATTTATTTAAAAGTATACACAAGATGATAACTGACATTAACTACATTAAATTAAAACTAAGTTAAAGCCGCCAGCTCTTCGGTCACCAGTTACGTCAACCAGACGTCTCGCGATTTCCGCAAATAACCTTTGCGCACTGGGACCCCACGGACCTAGGGTCTCGACGCCAAATGGTACAAAGTTGTACTCTAAGGTTTATAGTTACCTAGATGTCTATATTGTGTCATGGTCTCAATCACGAATTACTTCTCTAAGAATCAATATTTCTGAAACCTACAAATGGTTTTTGATTTGATAGCCTAAACCAATAGCTATTAGTAAGGGAAGATATTGTCGTAAATACTTTTGGTATTAGGATCGTATCGGCATTATGATCCGCCACAGCATTAAAAGATATCAATGTCCAATATGATCAAGAGCTTACCGGATTGCCGTGTATTATGAGCGGAACCCTTTGTTCATGATACCAAAGTTGTTTTTCCATCATATTCTACCGGTTTTTCTTCGGTTGGAATGTAATAAAACAAAGATCTGTAATAATGGATCAGGAACTTATTAAACTTTTGATGACGTTTATTGAAATTGCTTTGTTATGTATACATAGTCACACGGTTGTATTGTGATTTGTATTACCATCGTTATTTACGAACTATGTTCATGTTAATTTATTAATTAGCTTTAAGTGTTGAAACTTGACACTATTCGGATAAAAATCAAAGCACGGAGAAATAAGAAATATGTACAGTCAAGTGCAAAAATATGTATCGATTTAATCCTCTCGTAAATATGTACCATAACCTTAATCCGCTGACATAGGAGCTATGGGACATATTTTGTACATTGTTTAATTGAAAACTGTAATCAAACCCAATAACTACCTTTATGCTACTGGCCCAAGGTCACGACGACTCGATAACCTTGCTTTATTAGGCAAAGTAATCAACTAGAAATTGTGTTATACACTCCATGACAATGAATGGACGGAAGATTAAATCCTAGAACAGCGTACACACCAGTAGGTAGATACTAAATTTGACAGTTGTCCAATAGGAGTCTGTATATCCTATCCTATTCTATACTATTAAACGAGCAACATAAATGTATGTTTATATTTGTAATCACGTTCTCGAAAACGGCTCTGACGATTTCGATGAAATTCGCTATATAGGTGGTTACAGGGCCGAAAAATGTATCTAGCTAAGTCTCATATCTGCAAAAAATCCTTTCTCTCTGAAAAACACGTTAATCACCAAGCCAAGCTCGGTTGCCCAGGTACTTAAGAGTAATAAGTTTCCTTTTCCAGTGAACGTGTTCCGCATCGAGCCTGCGCCTACGCAGCTCCCGGTGATGATCGTGAGTCAGGACAGCGCGTCGCGTCGCCGCCGATCCGCTCCTATTATACTAAGCGTCTTGATCTTCTTGGTGTACCTAATCTAACCTAAACTCCCTCGCTATAGCGTAATACCTAGAACTAACTAAAATATTTAGTAGGAATTGAATGTATTGTCGAATGTTAATTAACTGTAGTTTTTTTTTATTTTTGTGTCAATTTACGCCATTCTTTCTAAAATAGAGAGGCAACTACTTTATTATCGTGAATATTTGAACGAAAATACAATTATATTAAAATGTTTATAAAAAACAGTGTTGTGAAACGAATGTATTTAAATTGAGCTTATTCACAGCATCAATTAAAGCTATAACCAGGTGTCAAGTAAAAGTTACAATCTGTGAAGCTTAAATAATTACTTACTCAGTTTACTCTTTATGGAGTCGCTTTATGGTAACTTTTGTAAATTTAAACTTTTCGCTGTCTTACGCAATTATGAGACTGAATTAGGAAGTTAGGGATTCAAAATGAACTAACAAGCCCTATCCCCAAAGCTAGGAAGTCCCTAAACATAAACATGCCCTTATGTTCTAGAATAATATTATGGCCAGAGGCAATTTTATAGCGATATATTAAGTACATAATAAATATTTAAAAATGTATTATATTTCTAAACCAGGGAATGCACAGAAAATAACCGTTTGAATGAATTGAAATGCATATAAATGCCCTTGCAGATAACTAAAACTTGCATAAACACTCGCTCCACCATTTCTTACCCTCTAAATGAAAGCTTTGTTTAGATTTATTTAAAAATTTCGTTTCCATGACACTAAATATTTTCGTCTGATATAGTTTTGTATCATATCGGTGTTCGATGTAATATTTATCAGCTTAGCTATTTTTAGTGAGATCTAGGAGCAATCGTGTAACAAAACATATCATGACTAGGAGTGAGTAATTTGTAACTAATTTATACGTGTTGTGGAGTGAAAATGCAAAACAAATTGAGCTAATTATGGATAAACGATTCTTGATGACAAAATAAGTGTTAACTGGCAATGTTTGGATAAGTACCCACATTTGGGTGTGCTGTCCTGTGTATGCGAATGTATCATAAGTAACATTTATTTATTAAAACACAACTAAGTACGAACCGTGCTGACTACCCTTACCACTTACGTCATACTTACTGGTATTTACTTGTAACAGATGGCCTGACTTGTATATTTGAGCTCATAAAGAGCTAAGCTTAGACCTATTTTGCAGGATAAACATTAAAAATACCTTGCAATATAGGGCAAATACAGCGCCATACGCCATACGAGTGAGTAATAAATAGGTGACGTAACTGGAACAACCGACTCTTTCTGAAAGAACTGTGTTAGTTTGGTTGAAATCGAAGTTTGTACAATCGGTTTGTACAGACAGTCGAACGAAAATGATGACCTATTAAAATTACATTATAGGAATATGCTCCTGCTCTAAAAACACATTATATATACACGTTTCAGAGGCTTATTCATAAATAATAAAGTGAAAATAATTTGCTATTTATAAATAAGTGTTAGTGAGAATTCTGTGACATTTTACATGACACTGCATTAACCCTTAAATTGTCACCCTATGATATCACATCTTTTTTTAGGCTTTACTTTATAAAAATAGGGATGATAAAAGGAAAAATAAATAAAAATCAGATACCTATTGTTTTTCATGGTTTTTTAAAACGTCGCTTATAAAGAACATTGCCAGCATATAATGACTGTCACTTAAGACGGGCATTGCCAAGTATGACATAACCATTGTTTTTTTATTTTATTTGTTGCCACATGTACAGAAAAAAAAATACTTAATTTGATATTAGTATAATCAGTAACTTCAATTCTTTAATAACTTAGGCGGATGTCACACTGCGCCGCATCTCCGGACGGAGGTGCGGAGCTGCATACAAATTTCGCCGGACGGAGGTGCGGTGTAGTGTGTCGTACCACACGGAATTTATATACAAACTAAGGTACTTGCATACAACGAGCTCCGTATCTCCGTCCGGAGATAACCTTACCCTTACCTACTGATCCAGAACAGGTTGCCATTAAACAAGCAATGAGCGTTTTTATATCGCACTAAAGTGTTAAAACTGCGGAACAAGTGAGTTAGACTACTGTTATAATGAATTATTTCCCCCGATTTTTTTTTTGGCCGCTAACTTCACACCTGTCCCAACATACCACCTACGTACCAAATAAACATAACTAAGGTTCTTATTATGCATATTCAGATGAATATGTAACTATCAAAATAAGTATCTAACTTTGTGTATAGTTTTTATATACTTATGCATTATTTGTATCTAAGCACTGGGCGTATTAAGTTTAAAAAAACGTAATTAGAAAAATGTGCGTAACATAAAATGTATAATTTGATTACAGCAGTGCATTTCTCCAAAACATCGGCGAGTTCAATTCAGGTATTCACATAATGAAACCATTGATTTGATTTAAATACGGGAGGGAAAAGTTGTTGTGTTTCACGGCTGGTTCCAATGGAAGACCAGCGCTGGTTGTTGCCAGCTACATGCTGAGTTGGGAGCATTTCATGACAGGTTTCTTATGTGTTCTGTTTGTCCTTTTGTATGCCACAAATAAATCTTTTTATATTCTTCCATTCATTGTACATGCCGATGTCCCCTTGCTTGGAGAATCACGAGGCTGTAATGTATTTCTATATTGGTGAAGAAATTCATGCAGGCTATCGATGTCTTCCTTATTGCTATACACTCTTTTTATAAAATTTAAGTATACTGTAAGTTAGATTGTATAATACTTAGAACTGTGAAATTATTACAGATGGATATGATAAAAATATTTTAATGAATGTACTACATGGACATTGCTTTGTAGTGCTGCTATGTTAAGACTATGCCTGTCAATTACACGTACGGTATATTAGCTTTCAGAAGTTTTTTTCAAATTAGAAGTCAAAGTTCAGGTTCAAATCACAAAAAAATATACACTATAATTTAAGATCCCCACCAGTGTAACAAATATAAGTAATAACGAAACTATCACGAATTATATTAGTTTTTAAAAATAGTAGACTGCGAAGAGAAAATTTCGTAATTTAATACTCGGATAGATATATGTATCTAAGTATATTAGATTTGAATCGATTATCTAATGATAGTCATCTGACCATGACATCTGAGAATCGATTCAAATGTTTGAAAACTTGAAGTCTTCGGTTGTAGGTACTAGTAGGTAGATCTACGAAAGTCTACGTGCAACAGTGAGTAGCAATTAATTTCTTATGGGCTTGTGCCTGTACGAACTTTGATTATTAAACGTAAATATTTATGTTCCTTTTTAATTTAGCAGTTGCGATTTTTAGCAGTAGCTACTATTTTTAAAAACAGTCGCAGAATAAATTACTCTAAAAATATATTCCAAATTCATGAACACATGAAAAATTTGCCCTTGAATAGAACGCATTCCAGATTAAGTATAATCCATGTTTAGTGGTGAATAACATTTTAATAACATATTGGAGATAGTATAAGTAAATTGAATGTAATTGTCGTTATTAAAACTGTGAAAATTGTTGTTTTGAATAACATATAGGTATATTTATACGTGTCACGTCAAAAAATAACATTGTCTACAGATGACCAGTGAACGTTTTTTGGAAAACTAATAAATATTTTGTGTATAGAATACACGAAATACATTTTTATTCTAAGAAAACTTCGACCCCATTCCCTTCTCGACCCCTTTTCTATTCAGTAAACCTACAATGTTTACAATCATTGCCAAGAAACGTTTACTGGGCCTTGTTCTTTTTGTTGATATAGGTTTGTTATGTTCAACAACATAGTAGCTCCTTCAATCTAGCAAAGTTTGTGTATTGAGATGCTATGCGTGTGGCTATATTGTGTACCGAACGCTTCAATCACAAATGTCACAATGTTAATTACTAAATTTCTGGCACTCATGGAGAGGTTAAATAAAATGTACTAAATCCAGCAAAATCATAGAGCCGTTACACTACTTATCTAAATATAAACAAAAAACCAGGAATTAAATGCATACCTTCAATGCTCACTATATTGTTATTGCTTTTACTTTACTTTCCATGAGCTAGGTATTTATTCCTCTTGATTTTTTAACGTACTTTACCACCCCTTCAGTTAACCTATGTATAAATCGAAACATAGATGTTATCTTATGTTTTTTATTGTGTACGATTTATATAAATTGTCTACGTATTTACAAGATGTGGAATTTTATCTCTTTATAAATATAAATGTATAACGCGTTCGATTTACACATGAATATTTTTGTTTCATTACCAATGTCCACTCCTCTCATAATAAAGGATTTTACAAAACTCGGATCCCATACAGACTTATTCATCTAAGAGTTCACAGTCCTGGGTATGAAATATTGACGTTCTAACTTGGATTACTTCATTATTTATTACATGTAGGTAAGACACCTAACCCAATTTTAAATTGGCATCCGCGCCAAACCGAACCCAGAAGTTGCCCGCTCAATACGTCGGGAGTTTAAAGACATCGATTATTAATTGCAGTTTTCCTTCCGAACTTGGCGATTAGCAATTAAGGGTTTGTTTTCTTCTCTCATCGATGGTTCAATAGGTATTTAAAATGCTAGAGGCTATCTGGCTAAACGTACGTATTAGATTTAAATAAGGTTGGTTCCAGGCACTCGTCCCGATACGTTAAGCTTTGTTTATGAACAGGCAATTTTTAAAACACGCCTTTATATAAAAACTCGTTATGTTTGTCTTTGTGGAACTTCATGGGACCGCGTTGCCTTGCCGCACGTATCACCTGCACAAATATACTCGTACATTTTATTCAATCCAATACCGACCGACAGACAGTTGATACTGACAGCTAACAGTTGACTGCATCAAGACTGCACCGCACCGACAAATACTGAAGTGGCCTTATATCAAGTTGTGGGGTTCTAATAGCCAACAGGGTTTCATCATTTATGTAACTGCGGAATATCACGAAGGAAACCATTTAAGCTCTATTTCTAAAACTACTGGATTATCCCTGGTGACTCAGTAAAGTCCTTCCCTTTCATATAAACCTTATTAATCCAACACACGATAGTTTGTCCACTTTACCAAGAAAAAGTTATTGATTTGTCAGTTTTGCATTGCATTTTGCATTTTAAAATAATTCCCAGTTTTATGTATTTTTATCACGAAACTGCGATAATAGAATGAGAAGAGGGTGGACCCATTCACCACTACCCAGCGCCAGGGGAGACGTTAGAAAACTAATTAAAGGTATGGTCCTATTTCTGTAGTTTCTTTAATTAAATCCTTGAGCCATTATGTCGTAGATTTTCATCCGCCCATCCCAAAACCAACCATTTTCCATTCACACGGTCTAAAGTGTGACACGCAGTCGGTCACTGAGTTTGTCATATACTCGCACGTGCCGGCCGTGCCACGTCTGTGCGTTGGCCGCGAACGACCCGTCAAAATCGCGTAGGGAACAGAATGTCATAATTAATAGGCAAAATAAGTTACTGCAATGAACACTTTAATTAATCAGATTATATGGTGGCATATTATATTAAGGCGCTGGTCCGGGGCACGGCCCGGACGTGGTCCGGTACATCGTAATCACTTTTACTGCCAGGAACCTCTACATGCTACGCTCGTAGCCGATCCCGTGGTTTCCTGGCGGGTTCCTGGCAGTGAATGTGTTAACCAAGCCTCTTTGATATCATCCCAGTAAACACATTTTTTTATGAATCATTCTTTTCGTCCAAAGGCCATAGTAATATTTACCTAAATCTATTACGCTTACGTCGCCGCTAAATACGAGGCGTAGCGATTCCTGGCAGTGAATGTATTAACTATCACCATTAATTATCAGCAATAGTCTACATACATTACGACATAAAGTCGATGAGTTCATACATTTCCCAGCCACACGCCGTAACTTTACTAACGTAACATTTGACTCGAAGGGGGTAAGCTTCTCCGACGACGTCACTTAAGTTAAACTCAATAAAATGCCAAACTAAAGTTGTTCCGCCGTATCGTTACAAGTTCGACCCTCGACCCTCGCAGATCGTCCCAGCAGATCCAGAGTGATATAAACGCTCGTATCTCGTTCGGGATTTGCTCTGTAGGATAACCTCGTGGATCAGTCAAGCGCGGTCGGGAGCCTAAATTGCCCCCTTTGTTTTTATCCCCGAGCTCGTCTTGGGGAAAATCTTGTTACTGCCAGTGTTATGAACTTGTTTGTATTCACTGCGAATACCGGCATGGTCTTCAGATATGGATATTGCACGCGGCCTCTAGATGAAATAATGACGTAGAGGCGGCCTTGCCGGATTTCGATCCGGAAATGGGCAACAGGTGACGGGGTTAGGGGAGGTTTTGTGAAGTGAAAGGGAAATCCGAAAGCTTTAAATGTACACTTGGTGACATTTGGGTTAGCGCGTCCTTGTCCATACCAGCCCAATTAATTAATTTACATCGTTTATTCACGTCTAAATGACATGGCCGAGTTTGTGACGTCTCGATGATATCACAGCAATTACTATTTTGTTCTTGGCGATCAGACAGACAGCTTGGTTGGACAGCTAAAGAGTGGAACTCACTTCCGACAAACGTTTTCCCAAGTACTTATAACTTCTTAATCTTTTAAATACGAGAGTGAATAGACAATATCTAGGTATGCATTTAACATCCTCAACCTCATCATCTTATATTTACCATCAGGTGAGATAGTGGTCAAATGCGGCGATGACAACTAGTATAAGTTTGGTGGCAAATTCTAGCAAAAACGACTGAACCAATATTGATGGCACTTTCTAATATTGTAGTTTAGACCTCAGAATAGGACAGACATAGTGCGGCCTTTTTAGGGTTCCGTAGTCGACTAAAAACCCTTATAGTTTCGCTTTGTCTGTCCGTCCGTCCGCGGATAATCTCAGTAACCGTTAGCACTAGAAAGCTGAAATTTGGTACTAATATGTATATCAGTCACGCCGACAAAGTGGTAAAATATAAAGTGGTTTTTTTTTTATTAGAGTACCTCCCCTATACGTAACGTGGGGAGTGTTTTTTTTTTCATTCAACCCTAACGTGTGATACATTGTTGGATAGGTATTTAAAAATGAATAGGGGTTTGCTATAATCTTTTTTTGATAATGTTAATATTTTCGGAGATAATCACTCCAGAAGTAAAAAAAATGTGTCCCCCCCCTCTAACTTTTGAACCATAAGTTTTAAAAATATGAAAAAATTCTTAAAAGTAGAACTTTATAAAAACTTTCTAGGAAAATTAGTTTGAACTTGATAGGTTAAATAGTTTTTGAAAAAAAAATACAAAATAATTTCTGAACTAAGTTTGTAATTTAACCGTATATGCAGGTGTTTATTATACCTGTAATTTCTACAAAATCACAATGAAATGACGTGCTTTCAAATTAAGTAAAAAAACGGTGAAAATCGGTTCACGCAATAAAGAATTATCCCATAAAAATCATCTTCCGTACTTTAAGCTGGCGCGCAATAGTTTACTTAATTTGCCGATAGATGTCGCTGTACGCGGAACGCTCACATTGTACATGGCGCTGTTAAGATTTTTCCTGATTTAATGGGGTCGGAGCAGGTGCGCCCATACATTAGGTCGAAAATTTGTCGTGCTCGAATTGTCTTAGTTGTCCTTGGTCGTTCGTTGTCGAATAATAAAATTGTTCGCTAAGTATTGCTTGTATTGTGTCTGTCTATAATACATGGTCGATTTGATTTGGGAATCTGAACTCTCTTCTCTTGCTTATACATTCGGTTCACGGAACGGGCTACGGAACCCTACACTGAGCGTGGCCCGACACGCTCTTGGCCGGTTTTTTTAGATATAATTTTTTCAGACGGTGATATATGGTTTGAAAAATTGTATGGGAGTTAATTTATTTTTTAAGATAGAGATTTGAAACTTCGTTAAAAGATTCTTTAATAAATCACAAGAAAAGTAAATTCAGCGTTTTTGAAAATTCATCCCCTAGGTATGAATTTTCAAAAGGTTTAAAAATGGGTTGCAAATTTGTATGGAAAGTATAGTGTCTCCGAGGCCCCAATGGAAAGAAATACGAAAATCTTTCAGAGAGTGCCATGGGGTCGCCGTCTAACCTCGCGGCCCATCTGGCGCGTTTCACTGCTACGTAAGTCCGACTCGATCTGGGCCAGTATTATCACTTATTTAATAACTAGCTTCCGCCCGCGCCATCGTTTGCGTGGACCCGATATAAAGGTATCCTATATTTTAATCCAGGCTATAAAATCTTCGTGCAAATTTTCATCCAAATCGGTTGAGCCGTTTAAGTGTCATTGAGTAACAATGACGCTTAAACGGTCCGGAGATGCGGCGCAGTGTGACATCCACCTAAAATGCGTAGCTACGTAGCTACGTAGTATCTTTGAACCGAAGGCGCGTCTGCAGGGTATCTATCTTAATTAAGGTTAGTATTGTTAGAAAATAAAATTGTAAGACAGCTAGGTACAAGGCGATTTCTCTGGGTTTATGGCCCCTTAAGGCTAGAAGCGTATCCCTGAGAATAATTTTACTTATACAATGAGATAAATAATAAAGGTAAAGGTAATCGATTGGGATGAGAACTTGATGGGATTTGTAATATTATTCAAAGCACGCAATGAAATATTGGCGTTATCGTTCCTTATCTGTCATTAGACTGCGAAGTATCACATGTCGGGTGTGGCGATAATACTTGAGGTCCATAATGGATTTTCATACAAAATGTATGGTCAGATTGAATATGAATTTCTGTCACAATATTATGGTGACCCGCCATTTCAAGAGTTTACTGTAGTTTTTTTTTCTTTGCATGTCTAAACCAAGCACTAAAGATACCGCGGCGTGAAATGGGATCACCAGTTTCGTTTCCCTACCCGTCTACATCTACTTGCGGCAATCCGGCCTCTGCACTAATGTACTTTTCAGTTAGTACTACAACTATTTTTTCAGTATAACGTTTTTACTTCATTTTAGTTTAGGTCACTAGGTACCTATTTAAAACTGATAGTACACTCATGATAATGAATAAAAACATTTCATATCATAATATTCGATTATACCTATTTCAACATGCATGGGACTAACAGTTTTTATTCAAAATCGGGCATATTTACTGAGCGTTGTAACGCTTTTCTAGCCAAATATTTGGTACCTATCAAATAGCAATAACCAAAAGAAAAATAAGTACAATGTGTAATATTTAAATTAAACAGCTTTCCTATTACACATTCATGCTTTATTTTTGAATAAGGCGTCCAGTCTCCCGAATTATGTAAAATCGATCGACATATATACGTATTTGAAGCATGCTTTTTACCAATTTTCGGCCTAACTGCGAAGTAATGACCTCCCAACGCACTTCCATTCTCGAGTTAGGTCAGCAATGCTAATTTTCCCCGTTATTTCAGCCTGGGGCCACACCTAATTATTTTTATTTGGATTAGTATCGTGTGGTTGTTCACACGTCGATCTAATTTTCACTTTCCATGCAGTACAGAGTCGAGTTCGGTGTTAAGATTTATTATCCTCTTGCAGGATGCATGAAGTAAATATTATGCTTTGGGAACACGAATTTTGCGGGAGGCATTCATGCTTTTTCATACAACTGTATGAAAAAGCATGAATGAGACATCTAACACGCAAGAGATGATCAAACTTGATCATCTCTTGCGTGTTAGATGTCTCAGTGAACATGTGGAAATGGCCAAAGCCCTGATTTAAAAAGCATCCCTAATTATGTAGATACCTACCTAATACTGAGAGTTTCACTGTCCGCACGAGCACTCTGTTATCCGCCATAGACCAAGCCTAAGTCGAAGTAAAGAAACTTGAACGGATTATTTTTCCCATACCAGTTTTTCTTTTCACGCGCCCACGACAGCCTTTTTTTCGTATGGTTTTCACTCAGGGGGTTTTGGAAAATGTACCTACTTTTGGCGGGAAACTGTATTTTTTTTAACGAAGTCTATGAACCAAACTGTATCTTAATTTGAATAAGTAAAACTGAGTTTCGATTGCCTGAAAAGAATAAACACAAACTTGAATGTAATCGCCTACGTCATTGAGTTAAGGCACATGTGGCGAAGCGTCCTAAGAACTTGATTTTTACCGGCTTGCCTTGTTTCAAGTAATTTAAGCACTTTATTACACTGCACCCAAAATAGCAGGTCAAATTAGTTCCGGCTTACCCGAGGATATCTGGTTTGACGCTACGCCACTGGTACCTATATATCGTTGTTATTTCCTTAATCCTTTAGTTAGTTTTCGCCAACACCGAAGAGATTTGCCTACAGATTACACCCAACAAAGCAAATCGATCGTGCAAAGGAACTCAACCCCTTTCGGACTGTTTCGTCGGCCGAAGAGGCCTGGCGGCGGGAAAATTACGATGCAGTAAAAACCGAGACGCCCCCGAGGCTCTTCCCGCCTTGTTTTTATCCCGTTTATTATGGGAATCTTGTTATTCGGAAGTTATGAACTTGTTTACATTCGGGTTGGGAGCGAGAACCAACAGGTGAATGTGCACGTAGCATACGGACAAACGTTCGCTCCGCATCTGACGATCAAAGTCAATGAAATATTCTGCGTTACAAACCCCGAAACGCTATTGATATTTACCCTATCATTTTAGATCCTTACTGCTTGGGCGGTCTTCTTTAGTTGTTATTGGGAGATCAAAAGTTAGTTAAAGTTGGCTTGATGAACAGAATATAAATTATGTTGATCCTTACGAAACTAAGCGTCGTGGGTCGAATTTTAGAAGACTGAAATTACAAACTTCGGTACCGTACCCATTCCTGAAAGTGAGGTATCTTTTAAACAAATTGTTTAGTTTCTTTCCAACCAAATTGGAACAGTAAGTTCATGAGAAAGGTAAGGTAATTAATTGGCAAAGAATGTTATAAATCATGTAAAATGTCATTAAAAAAAAATACACAAAATATTATCTAGGTACCTAATAAATAAAATCAACACGTTTAAGTAACAAAATGGAATCCCCAAGAACAGATGGCATTAAGTTCGTTGGAATTCCCCCACAAAAACAATTTCATTTCTTTCCGTATTAATTATACAGAAATTCAATTAATGAATATCTAGTCAATAACCCAGATACCGGACTTTTCACGACAATCAAAAGTAGAGTGAGGTGGACTCGTATAGCCTACGAATCTGGCGGTACTGGGTTCCCATGCTGGTAAGATCAGTTGTTTGTGTAGTGAACAGAGAAAAATACCCAGTCTTGAATATTTTTTTATGGAATAAACATGTTAGTACTCCTAGTAATTTGGGACTAGCTCAATTTGTGTAAGATTGTCCTCAAATAATTATTTATTACTATACTACTCAAAAGAAAATAGGGGCCACAAGTATGGTGATCGTTACGTGAAAATGATATTAAACAGTAATTTTTTTTTCTAGCTTTTAGACTTAAACTCCAGCATGAAAAAGGTTAGATTCTGAAGGATACGGGAGTTCCTTAATAAGCCAGCTATCAATTAGTTTATGTCCAATAATTAACAATAAAATAGAAAAATGTAAGTGGCCCTTATTTTTTTTGAGCAGTATATATCAGGTGATATATAAAAATAAAATGCTGCTTGTTCTAAAAACATTCGAATAGCCAGGAAAACTCAGATTCTTAATAATAGGTGCTCCTGGCGGGTAATTGCGTAACTTTTAACGAGCCTCCGGACAACCAGCTGACATTCTCCTATACAAAAATGTCATACGAAGCGTAACGCATTCGACCAGCTGATTTACCAGTGAAAATAAAGTAATTAATTTGTTATTTACTGCTGTAGAAATATTTGTGGCATTCATAAAATTGCCCAAAGTGCCGTGACGGTGGCCATTTCGGGGCCTACTCCTTGCTTCCGTGACAGCGTTCGCGTGTATTTCGGAGATTTATTATCTGATAAGCCGGGGATAAGGGAGATTTGGACTACCAACACTTAAAATTGACCAGTTTAAGTTAATTTGAATACGAAAAGTTGCCTAATGGTCGCGGTATCATGGTAACTTGTGGCTACTGGCTAAATTGGATTAGCTGAAAATAACCTTGAGTTCATTGTTCGCTGTTGCGCTTATACCTAATGTCGATATTTTTGTGACACTATGTTGGGTAAAGTGACAGAGAAATTCTAAAAATCTTTCCGAAGAAGTAGTCTAATGGTGATATTCATCATTAAGCTCTATTAGGAACTCAATTAAGTACACTTTACGCGCCAATAAAATATTAGCAGGATACGATATACAGTATCGAAGCAAATCAGCCTAATACACATAGGTCCATTCACTGCCAGGAACTAGCCTTAAAGAGGGCGCTCTGTTTACAGGTGCTTTCTTCTACTTATAGTGGAAAATGCACGACATCAAGCTACGAGCGTAGGGCTAGAACAATACTATTTTTATCATTTTATTCTAAGAGCCCTCTGACGAAGGTCATAGCAACCCGGTTTTCAGAAAAACGCCCCTTTTTTTATTTGTCTCTGATGAAATCCGTCATAATGAGAAATCATTAGGCATTCACCCTATCACCATGAGTACAATGAGATGAACAACAGGATTACTTGTGTTCACTAATTACGCTGCACAGTGAAATGCGGCTTTGATGTCTCTCTACAAATTAGTACACAGCGATCGCGGTGAAATGTATTCTACTCTACTGTAGTGTAATTAACACATCAGCTGAAATCTATTAACGTCTGAGTATTTATAAAGTGTGCATGTTAATAATGACCATTCCTAGCGAATCGAGCTATGGTATCATATTGCTTTATCCCATTTTTCAGGCAGGGTAGGTCAAAACCACGAGTACCGGGCCTACACCTACACACGTGTAACGTCACATTTGCATTTGGAAATCATAATTGTTCTGGCAAAGGTTCATGCATACAAAGTATGCAATGCACAGATTAGAATCGTACTGAAATCCTAGTTCAACGCATTTCACGGGGTTTATGATAGCTATATATAAATCGTGTCGCGTATCGCGTGTAAGCTTTCATAGTT
The DNA here is from genome assembly GCA_947049275.1 of Epinotia bilunana. Lineage (NCBI taxonomy): Eukaryota > Metazoa > Arthropoda > Insecta > Lepidoptera > Tortricidae > Epinotia > Epinotia bilunana. The sequence goes on from OX346253.1 coordinate 29,572,732, forward strand.
ACGACATTTTGATGACATTGCTCACACCTACAACGACTTCTTAAGACTTTAAAAATCATTATACACGCTATTAGTGTATGCAAGATTTATAAGCAAGTATACCGCTCTGTGTATGTTGATGTTGATATTGATTTTGCTCGAGTAATGAGATACTCCCACGTAGTCTGTGGGTGAATTACGCCGTGTAGCTTGAGGGCAGTCGCCAGCCGGAGCTAAAGAATAATAAAATAAAATAGAAGGAAGCGAACAGAATTTAGCCATTGCCTTTTATCGATATTTACTAAGTACTTATTATAGAACAGAAGAGCTTCGCGTACGCATTAAAATCCATTCGCACTGGTTGAGCATAAGTGCCATAAGGACGCTACTTATTCGGGCCCGTACATAGTCTTTCAAGAGTGTCCCACGGACTTGCATTAGTATGTCACACTTACCCTCGATGGTGAGGTACGTGACCCCTTGTCATCATGATCTCTCCTGTAATGTTTCACCCAGTCTGTCTGTTTTCGGCGGCATGACTTCGTTCTGATGGACCACTTTGTACCGGCGAAAGAATTTGGCTGATGGCTTACTGATATCGCACCGTCTCTGAATCGACCAATCAGGAAGTCGCCTAAAGTTCAAAAGTCGCCCTTTTAACAAGATGTCTCTCAAACATGCGTAATTTAATAGATCTCTAGTTGCCTACCGATACTTTCGTACTTACTAACGGCTACCTTTAACAAGGACCGTATAAGTGGCCTTCGGAAGTAGACACGTGGAAATAATATTGATTCGTAACTTTATTCGTTGACTTGATGTGATACGCGTTATTGCCATTGACTCCCAATACAGTGGCTACGCGTAACATATCTATATTATTTTTATTAATTTACTAGCTTCCGCCCGCGACTTCGCGCGTGGACCCGGGATAAAAACTATCCTATATTTTATTCCAGGCTATAAACTATCTTCGTGCAAAATTTCATTCAAATTGGTTCAGCCGTTTAAGCGTGATTGAGTAACAAACATCTAAACATCTAAACTTTCGCATTTATAATAGTAGTAGGATTACTTTTGTTATAAATGTAGTAGCAATTAAACACAGATTTCGAATAAACAAAGATTATAATTTGTTTAATTGAATACAAGCACATCTCAAATACTATATAGAATTACTACCTTCCGCCCGCGACTTCGTTCGCGTGGACCCGGGATATAAACTATCCTATATTTTAATCCAGGCTATAAACTATCTTCGTGCAAAATTTCATTTAAATCGGTTCAGCCGTTTAAGCGTGATTGAGTAACAAACATCCAAACATCCAAACATCTAAACTTTCGCATTTATAATATTAGTAGGAATCATCATTCAAAATTGTAAAAAGTAGAAATATTTGGACCATCTTGCTGCAAAATAATGTGCATTTTATATTCGTTTGCAATGCGCTTTTACAGGCTACAGTACAATTACACATATTAATAACTAACTTTTGCCCACGACTTCGTCCGCTTGGAAGTCGTTACATATTAATTTCCATCCCCAGGACTCAAACTATCTCCATATACCAATTTTCACCTCGATCGGTTCAGCGGTGGAAGCGGGAAAAGTTAACAGACAGACAGAGTTATTTTCGCATTCATAATATTAAGAGCGTGCAAACAAAAAGTTCGTATTTTAGCTAACATAAGGCTTTTTCAAAGGCCATAGTTTCGTTCAAATGATTGCATTGTTAAAGTAAACGACTGTTTTGTATAGATAAACTATTATTCTAGACCACACCATTGCTTTAATTTTATTTATATAAACGGTTATTTAAAACAACCAGGTTTTCGTCGGAGTGTTTTGCAAAAATACGCGTCAGAGCTATCTCTCAGGTAGAATATTTCCATTTTAAACTTTCAAAAATGTATCGATGTTTGCCTTTTACAATGGAATATATAGTCTTTTAGTACATACCAATCGCAATAGTTCTAAAATATTAGTTTTTCCTATTAAAAAATAGCACTACATAATGTCTAATTCGGTTAGTTTAAACATTTTTTTATTCACGTATTTGATAATGTTTTGGAAATCAAACATTTTATTTTAAAACTACAGGACTTGTTTAATATTACGTGATTTTTTTTTACGCCTTTGGGTGACCCAGTTAATTTAGCCCATTTTTTAAAAACCACTATAAAGCCGCGAGCGAAAATGTTGTTCAATTCATTACGCGCCGGGCCTTCCCAAAGAACGGACGTATCGCTCTCGTCGCTGCCCAAAGGTCGGTGACCGAGCGTACCCGACACGCGCCTGACTAGCTGTAGTGCGTCCGCTACTGATTGATACTTGGTAAGTAATTTTACATGTTAAGTAAGTTTATTTATTTTATTGTTTCACAAAGCACTGAAGTGATATAACTTTTTATAGAAATGGGTAATAAACGAACATTATTTGGGATGAAATAATCCAATAATACTACGTACGGCCAGACAAGTTAAAAGTTAAGTCACCAATATTATTCATATTATTTATGTTTATACCGCACTTGCCTAGGGGTTATGTAACGATTGTATGAAATATTTTCGAGTTAGTAATCGTTTTATAAAATTCGTCATCATCATCATCTTAGCTTGCGGCGCGCGCCGCGCCCAAACCTTTACACATAGAAAGCTGAAATTTGCCATAGAGGTTTCTTTTATGAGTTGTACTAGGGGTAAGGCTAAATTTATAGGGGATGAGAAGGGGGGTGGAATTCTGAATTAAAAAAACTTTGTTTTTTAAACTTACGATCATATAACTGGGAATAATTATACTCTTCAAAAGATATAAAAGAACATATCATGTTTCACTGTTGTAGAAAATTCCACCCATAGAATGCTGAAAAAGGGGTTGGAAGTTTGAGTGGGGAAACGTTATATTTAACCTACGGTTATGAAACTTAGAAAATGTACTTTTCAAGGTGATTTCCCTTGAAAAGTACATTTTCTAAGTTTCATGTTTTTGTTAATTACTTTTTGTGGTAAAAATGAAATTTATTTTCAGACAGAAAAAAATGAGAAAAACCGTCGAATATGGGTGAGGACCAAATTCTTCGCTAGGAGTGGACGTCTTTCGGCTGATATGATGATGATGATGATATGTGATACTGCAAAAACAAAGGATATTGCACAAGACATTCAAGGAACTCCAAAAAGAGCTCTTTTGGAATATATGTTGCCATATGTAATGCCAGTTCGGTGTGGACAGAAGAAGAGTTCCAGCTGTAAGACTGCAAAAATGAATAAAGATGACTGGTTTTGGAAGGAGAAGATGGAGCCAACATTAATATTGAAAGAAAGAAAATGGTTGATGGGAGGAAAGTAGGTCAATGTCAATTAGGGATATACTTACCTAGGAGAAACTTAAAATATAGATAGATTCATTTATTTATTTTAGAAAATAACATGATTATTTTATTTTCCATCAAAAATAAAATACATTCACTAAAAGATCGTCTATAGGTATAATAATTTGAACATTTTAAACTACACGAGTGGCTCGGATTTACTCGGACCAATATTCGTACGGCTTGTGTTTGTAATTTAAACACTGTCAGAGTCAGTCGAGTCTCCATACAAAACTATACCGTATAACATAAGAAAATAAGTTCGTCATCATCATCCCCTAGCGTTATTCCCGGTTGTGCCCTAAAGGAGCTCAGGCTCCGCTTTGACACCTAATCCCAAGAATTGGCATAGGCACTAGTTTTATGGTAAGCAAATAAGTGCGTAAGTGTAATAAAATAAAAACATTTAAAACTACAACTATAACTGATTTTTATTTCCTACCTCACTATAAAGTGAAAGTATAACAATGATCAAAAAGGGTCGGTCCAACAGCACGGCAGCACTCGAACCGCACGCACACAGTAAACATCGTAGTGTGGGTTGCTAATCATAGCCGCTCGCAGGCGATCGCGACTTTGTCGAGTTGTAACGAAATGTTTGCACGCTCTTAAAAAGGATACAACAATATTGTTTCACAGTATCTTGCAGGGTCTGGCTCACACACCGACGATTCCGTACGAATTTGTAGGTATCGTAAATAGCTCGTCCGTCAATAGGAATCGAGTCTCAAAGAAATTTGATTTTCACAGTTCAAGAGACTGCATGCGAAATGATTTCGTATTAATTTTAAATTCATACTACCACGCCCTCCCGAAAAAAGGGTCTTGACAAACAGACGGACAACGAAGTACTATAAAGGTTCTTTTTTAAGTGATTTGAGAAAAGAAAGGAGGCTCTCAGTTCTGGTGTATTTTTTAAAATGTGTGTTATCTCAGAACTCATCAACTCATTCGTGAGCCGATTCGTACAATTTTTTTTTTGTTTGAAAGTTTATGTTTCCAGATTGGACCCCTTGTTTTCAAAAATCCAGTCGGATGATGGGATCCATAAGGAATTGAGGGAACTATAACCGATGGCCGTTGGGGCGGAAAGGTTCTCGAGTGGCGACCACGTACCGCAAGGCGCGGCGTGGGCAGGCCCCCCACAAGGTGACCTGGTAAAGGTTGCTGGAGTCCGCTGGATGCGGGTGGCGCAGGACCGGTCACTTTGGCACTCTTTGGGGAGGCCCATGTCCAGCAGTGGACGTCTTTCGGCTGATATGATGATGATGATGATGATGATGATAAGGGAACTCCTGAATTACATTAGGCACGCGGTACTTGCGGTATTTTCTATTGTAAATCGAGTATTTACTTCCGGAAACCACAAATTTGGCGAAGTGGAACAGATTTAAAAAGCATAAACTACTTACTCTTCCCGGTATATACGTATTTGAGACATGTAAGTTTGTACGGAAACATAAAGAGTTCTATGTAAAACGCGGTGACATTCCCTCTTCACGACCTATCCGTAATAAGAATAGACTCGTTCGACCGCCCGCCAAACTGACACTGCTATCCTCAGGCCCATTAATAATGTCTATTAAGATTTATAATAATTTACCTGACTCTATAAAGGAAGAGGAAGACTATAAAAAGTACATAAATAAAATAAAACAACTATTACTAACTAAACCCTATTACACGCTAAATGAATACTTAGAAGATAAATTACCTATAAACGTTCAATAAATTGCAGTGCCCAACAGGGTTCACAATGATCTGTAGCTTTAAGTTAACATCTGTACGTACTTTTGTGATATTGCAATAAATGATTGAGTATTGAGTATGATGAAGACCGCAGACGACGTATAGAACTCCTCACAGATTCTGATGTCATTTCATTGAAGTAGCAACTAAGAAAGTCCCAAAGGTGATTCTGAGTTCCTTGTGGAATCATAAGAACTCCGCAAATATTATCGGCCCACACAAAGCGATTTGGGCTTCATGTTCATGTGTGAGGCTTGGCGCAGTACTAAAAAGTAGATCTTTTAAGGTAATCATTAACGGAACCCTTAAAAACGTGGCAAGTGTTTACGCTTTATTTCTTTACTAAAGGTGCCCGCGGCTCCACACGCGTGAATGAATTATATGAATGTATTTGTCACAATTGTATTTATGTTCATGAGCCCTGATTAGCAACGGAATATGGAAGTAAAAAAGAGTATATATTTTCATATACCTACATTTATTAAAATATCATCATGAAACTCAGTAATACGGGTGAAGACAAAAAATATTGTTACTCTAAAAGAAAGAAGGCAAAAAAATATGACGAAAATCTCATTCAGATATCTCAAAGAATTACAAAGCTACAACCGTTTTAATATTGCTTGTTAGAGAGAGAAAACGCAAACAGTTTGTAACGTCACGAACTGCGAGGCTGCCGCAGAGCACGTCGCGCGCGCGGCGGGACGCGTCGTCGGCGGCGCCGAACACGAAGGGGCACAGCACGTTGCCGTCTTCTAGTAACGTCACAAACTGCGAGCGTCAATTGTTTCATATGTAGTTGCGTTTTGCGAAAACGGGACAGAACATACCATTCTTAATACTTTGGACACTTAAAACTTCATGATTATTTAACCTCTTGCGTTGATTTTTTCTCCATTTTACTACATTTTTAATCCTTTTTCGAGCAAATATGACATTATTGATTATTTTATTTAGAAAGAAATAAAGAAAGATACATTTATTCAAGGATGTGGTAAGTTCTTAAACAAAATGTAAATGTAGTAGGGTAAGTAGTAGTACCTGCATGTGTCTCTTATGTTGTGTATTCATTCATACGTGTTATCTGTATACTACCTATATATAGGACCGGATGTATCACACAGCGTGTCACGCCTTCCAGTTCATTTCCTTTCTCAGTAAGCAACAATCATTCACCGCCACGGGAGGTGTCCTAGATGTATAAGCTATTCTATAGAACCAACGCTCTCTATCTTAGATACCAATCAGTGAGTTGGGGTAGGGATAGGGAATGAAAAGGCCTAGTAAAAAATGAACTTTTACTCACAGGGTGAATTTGATAGGTGAATGAATGAGTTAATACGACATAGTCATAATCATGATACTAATACGTCACCTGTATCTGATACGCGCAGAAATATTTATCTAAATTACGTCAGATAATTGTAACTTTCTATTCTGTCATGTATTATTGCAGGGCAGTATTTTTTAACAGTACAATTATGTACTATGTTTAGGACTTGAACAGTATTTCGATCTGGAGTGAACGTTTTGGGCTGAAGGTTAACCCTGGTAAAACGCAGGTCATAATCGTGGGCAGTGCGAAGCTCATTCATTTTCCTAATTTGCCGGCTGTAATGTTTAACGGAGTCCAGATTTCGTTTTCACACCAGGTCAGGAACCTTGGTGTTATATGGATCGCACGTTGTCTTGGGTACCACAGGTGAGCGAGGTCAGCAGGAGGACATTTGTGTCGATGGGTTCCCTTCGTCGACTTCGTAACTTTTTGCCATTCGCCACTAAAACTGCGCTAGCTCAATCTCTCCTTCTCACCATTCCAAACTATGCTGATATTTTCTATCTGGACCTTACTGAGGACCAGCTGAAAATCTTTCTATTAGATTCATGTTTGGCTTGCGCAAGTATAACCACGTTTCCTCCTTTCGTTCTCAGCTCAAGTGGCTTCGAATTCGTCTCTCTTCTCGAGATTCTCATATTTTATCTTTGCTTTACAGTATACTTTTTGTTTCCTCAACTCCTCCATATCTCAAAGAGCGTTTTAATCACCTCACTTCCATCAGATCATCACATAATCATCTCGCTTTACCGCCTTCATCCACCAAGTTCTATAACAACTCATTCACCTTTCAGGCTGTTCGGCTGTGTAATGCCTTGCCATTGTATATATATATAAGATATGCAAAATCTCTTCAAATTTTTAAAAATCTGTTGAAACAATATCACTTGTCGCTGCCTTAAGTTGCCTTGTTGTCCTGTAATATATTTATTTAATTGTATTATAATTTGTATGTATGTATCTATGTATTTATTCTATAATTATTTGTGAAAGTGTGTTTGAGTGTGTAGTTGTCACATAGATGTACTCGTATGTGTGAAGTGAGCTTTTCTTGATTAATTCCTGCACTACCTGTTTGCAACCCTTCTTGAAAATTTCCTGCTACCCAAATGTTGTCTGGAAGCGATCGCTCTAAAGCGATAAGACCGCCTGGTGTTACCTTTATTTATTGAATGTACTCTTGTAACATGTTTTTCTTATGTTGTGGTGCAATAAAGATTATTATCATTATGTATATTGTCAGCCCATCTCCAAGAATTAGCACTTTGAACTTAATTTCATTGCGTTATACGTATACACAGTTTAATTTACGGCTTTCTAATGTATCCAGCTCCCGTACCAGTGGGCTATTGTGAACCCGCAGGCTGGAATGACGACCCGCCGGCGTCGACAGGCTCTTCCCGACAAGCGTGCATACGTGACTGGATACGTTCTCGATATACACAGCCGTGCATGTCGACTATAGACTTTGCTTACACGTGTATGAATTATACCTCTCGTACACGAAACTCCAAAGCAGTGCTTTTCAACTTTTCTTTATTGTTCGTCCCCCTTAGCGTTGAAAAATATTTCACGACCTCCTTACATGACTTCAAACCATTCACTGCCAGGAACTCGCCAAGCGGGCGCCTACGCCTGCGCCGTAGTCGCTTTCCGCTATATCCACTGACTATACGGGGAACACCACGGGATCTGCTATGAGCGTAGCGCAGTGAATGTGTTGACTTTCAAAATACAAGTACCAGCGTCTGTGATTCCCTTCAAGAGGCAACGCGACCGACCTCCCAAGGGGTCAAAAACCACAGCTCTAAAGGCAAACTTAGTAAATAAAAGTCGCTTGCGAAAAATGCAATTTCTTATTTATCTACTCCTTTCATTTTAGTTTAGGTCACTAGGTACCTATTTAAAACTGATAGTACACTCATGATAATGAATAAAAACATTTCATATCATAATATTCGATTATACCTATTTCAACATGCATGGGACTAACAGTTTTTATTCAAAATCGGGCATATTTACTGAGCGTTGTAACGCTTTTCTAGCCAAATATTTGGTACCTATCAAATAGCAATAACCAAAAGAAAAATAAGTACAATGTGTAATATTTAAATTAAACAGCTTTCCTATTACACATTCATGCTTTATTTTTGAATAAGGCGTCCAGTCTCCCGAATTATGTAAAATCGATCGACATATATACGTATTTGAAGCATGCTTTTTACCAATTTTCGGCCTAACTGCGAAGTAATGACCTCCCAACGCACTTCCATTCTCGAGTTAGGTCAGCAATGCTAATTTTCCCCGTTATTTCAGCCTGGGGCCACACCTAATTATTTTTATTTGGATTAGTATCGTGTGGTTGTTCACACGTCGATCTAATTTTCACTTTCCATGCAGTACAGAGTCGAGTTCGGTGTTAAGATTTATTATCCTCTTGCAGGATGCATGAAGTAAATATTATGCTTTGGGAACACGAATTTTGCGGGAGGCATTCATGCTTTTTCATACAACTGTATGAAAAAGCATGAATGAGACATCTAACACGCAAGAGATGATCAAACTTGATCATCTCTTGCGTGTTAGATGTCTCAGTGAACATGTGGAAATGGCCAAAGCCCTGATTTAAAAAGCATCCCTAATTATGTAGATACCTACCTAATACTGAGAGTTTCACTGTCCGCACGAGCACTCTGTTATCCGCCATAGACCAAGCCTAAGTCGAAGTAAAGAAACTTGAACGGATTATTTTTCCCATACCAGTTTTTCTTTTCACGCGCCCACGACAGCCTTTTTTTCGTATGGTTTTCACTCAGGGGGTTTTGGAAAATGTACCTACTTTTGGCGGGAAACTGTATTTTTTTTAACGAAGTCTATGAACCAAACTGTATCTTAATTTGAATAAGTAAAACTGAGTTTCGATTGCCTGAAAAGAATAAACACAAACTTGAATGTAATCGCCTACGTCATTGAGTTAAGGCACATGTGGCGAAGCGTCCTAAGAACTTGATTTTTACCGGCTTGCCTTGTTTCAAGTAATTTAAGCACTTTATTACACTGCACCCAAAATAGCAGGTCAAATTAGTTCCGGCTTACCCGAGGATATCTGGTTTGACGCTACGCCACTGGTACCTATATATCGTTGTTATTTCCTTAATCCTTTAGTTAGTTTTCGCCAACACCGAAGAGATTTGCCTACAGATTACACCCAACAAAGCAAATCGATCGTGCAAAGGAACTCAACCCCTTTCGGACTGTTTCGTCGGCCGAAGAGGCCTGGCGGCGGGAAAATTACGATGCAGTAAAAACCGAGACGCCCCCGAGGCTCTTCCCGCCTTGTTTTTATCCCGTTTATTATGGGAATCTTGTTATTCGGAAGTTATGAACTTGTTTACATTCGGGTTGGGAGCGAGAACCAACAGGTGAATGTGCACGTAGCATACGGACAAACGTTCGCTCCGCATCTGACGATCAAAGTCAATGAAATATTCTGCGTTACAAACCCCGAAACGCTATTGATATTTACCCTATCATTTTAGATCCTTACTGCTTGGGCGGTCTTCTTTAGTTGTTATTGGGAGATCAAAAGTTAGTTAAAGTTGGCTTGATGAACAGAATATAAATTATGTTGATCCTTACGAAACTAAGCGTCGTGGGTCGAATTTTAGAAGACTGAAATTACAAACTTCGGTACCGTACCCATTCCTGAAAGTGAGGTATCTTTTAAACAAATTGTTTAGTTTCTTTCCAACCAAATTGGAACAGTAAGTTCATGAGAAAGGTAAGGTAATTAATTGGCAAAGAATGTTATAAATCATGTAAAATGTCATTAAAAAAAAATACACAAAATATTATCTAGGTACCTAATAAATAAAATCAACACGTTTAAGTAACAAAATGGAATCCCCAAGAACAGATGGCATTAAGTTCGTTGGAATTCCCCCACAAAAACAATTTCATTTCTTTCCGTATTAATTATACAGAAATTCAATTAATGAATATCTAGTCAATAACCCAGATACCGGACTTTTCACGACAATCAAAAGTAGAGTGAGGTGGACTCGTATAGCCTACGAATCTGGCGGTACTGGGTTCCCATGCTGGTAAGATCAGTTGTTTGTGTAGTGAACAGAGAAAAATACCCAGTCTTGAATATTTTTTTATGGAATAAACATGTTAGTACTCCTAGTAATTTGGGACTAGCTCAATTTGTGTAAGATTGTCCTCAAATAATTATTTATTACTATACTACTCAAAAGAAAATAGGGGCCACAAGTATGGTGATCGTTACGTGAAAATGATATTAAACAGTAATTTTTTTTTCTAGCTTTTAGACTTAAACTCCAGCATGAAAAAGGTTAGATTCTGAAGGATACGGGAGTTCCTTAATAAGCCAGCTATCAATTAGTTTATGTCCAATAATTAACAATAAAATAGAAAAATGTAAGTGGCCCTTATTTTTTTTGAGCAGTATATATCAGGTGATATATAAAAATAAAATGCTGCTTGTTCTAAAAACATTCGAATAGCCAGGAAAACTCAGATTCTTAATAATAGGTGCTCCTGGCGGGTAATTGCGTAACTTTTAACGAGCCTCCGGACAACCAGCTGACATTCTCCTATACAAAAATGTCATACGAAGCGTAACGCATTCGACCAGCTGATTTACCAGTGAAAATAAAGTAATTAATTTGTTATTTACTGCTGTAGAAATATTTGTGGCATTCATAAAATTGCCCAAAGTGCCGTGACGGTGGCCATTTCGGGGCCTACTCCTTGCTTCCGTGACAGCGTTCGCGTGTATTTCGGAGATTTATTATCTGATAAGCCGGGGATAAGGGAGATTTGGACTACCAACACTTAAAATTGACCAGTTTAAGTTAATTTGAATACGAAAAGTTGCCTAATGGTCGCGGTATCATGGTAACTTGTGGCTACTGGCTAAATTGGATTAGCTGAAAATAACCTTGAGTTCATTGTTCGCTGTTGCGCTTATACCTAATGTCGATATTTTTGTGACACTATGTTGGGTAAAGTGACAGAGAAATTCTAAAAATCTTTCCGAAGAAGTAGTCTAATGGTGATATTCATCATTAAGCTCTATTAGGAACTCAATTAAGTACACTTTACGCGCCAATAAAATATTAGCAGGATACGATATACAGTATCGAAGCAAATCAGCCTAATACACATAGGTCCATTCACTGCCAGGAACTAGCCTTAAAGAGGGCGCTCTGTTTACAGGTGCTTTCTTCTACTTATAGTGGAAAATGCACGACATCAAGCTACGAGCGTAGGGCTAGAACAATACTATTTTTATCATTTTATTCTAAGAGCCCTCTGACGAAGGTCATAGCAACCCGGTTTTCAGAAAAACGCCCCTTTTTTTATTTGTCTCTGATGAAATCCGTCATAATGAGAAATCATTAGGCATTCACCCTATCACCATGAGTACAATGAGATGAACAACAGGATTACTTGTGTTCACTAATTACGCTGCACAGTGAAATGCGGCTTTGATGTCTCTCTACAAATTAGTACACAGCGATCGCGGTGAAATGTATTCTACTCTACTGTAGTGTAATTAACACATCAGCTGAAATCTATTAACGTCTGAGTATTTATAAAGTGTGCATGTTAATAATGACCATTCCTAGCGAATCGAGCTATGGTATCATATTGCTTTATCCCATTTTTCAGGCAGGGTAGGTCAAAACCACGAGTACCGGGCCTACACCTACACACGTGTAACGTCACATTTGCATTTGGAAATCATAATTGTTCTGGCAAAGGTTCATGCATACAAAGTATGCAATGCACAGATTAGAATCGTACTGAAATCCTAGTTCAACGCATTTCACGGGGTTTATGATAGCTATATATAAATCGTGTCGCGTATCGCGTGTAAGCTTTCATAGTTACGACATTTTGATGACATTGCTCACACCTACAACGACTTCTTAAGACTTTAAAAATCATTATACACGCTATTAGTGTATGCAAGATTTATAAGCAAGTATACCGCTCTGTGTATGTTGATGTTGATATTGATTTTGCTCGAGTAATGAGATACTCCCACGTAGTCTGTGGGTGAATTACGCCGTGTAGCTTGAGGGCAGTCGCCAGCCGGAGCTAAAGAATAATAAAATAAAATAGAAGGAAGCGAACAGAATTTAGCCATTGCCTTTTATCGATATTTACTAAGTACTTATTATAGAACAGAAGAGCTTCGCGTACGCATTAAAATCCATTCGCACTGGTTGAGCATAAGTGCCATAAGGACGCTACTTATTCGGGCCCGTACATAGTCTTTCAAGAGTGTCCCACGGACTTGCATTAGTATGTCACACTTACCCTCGATGGTGAGGTACGTGACCCCTTGTCATCATGATCTCTCCTGTAATGTTTCACCCAGTCTGTCTGTTTTCGGCGGCATGACTTCGTTCTGATGGACCACTTTGTACCGGCGAAAGAATTTGGCTGATGGCTTACTGATATCGCACCGTCTCTGAATCGACCAATCAGGAAGTCGCCTAAAGTTCAAAAGTCGCCCTTTTAACAAGATGTCTCTCAAACATGCGTAATTTAATAGATCTCTAGTTGCCTACCGATACTTTCGTACTTACTAACGGCTACCTTTAACAAGGACCGTATAAGTGGCCTTCGGAAGTAGACACGTGGAAATAATATTGATTCGTAACTTTATTCGTTGACTTGATGTGATACGCGTTATTGCCATTGACTCCCAATACAGTGGCTACGCGTAACATATCTATATTATTTTTATTAATTTACTAGCTTCCGCCCGCGACTTCGCGCGTGGACCCGGGATAAAAACTATCCTATATTTTATTCCAGGCTATAAACTATCTTCGTGCAAAATTTCATTCAAATTGGTTCAGCCGTTTAAGCGTGATTGAGTAACAAACATCTAAACATCTAAACTTTCGCATTTATAATAGTAGTAGGATTACTTTTGTTATAAATGTAGTAGCAATTAAACACAGATTTCGAATAAACAAAGATTATAATTTGTTTAATTGAATACAAGCACATCTCAAATACTATATAGAATTACTACCTTCCGCCCGCGACTTCGTTCGCGTGGACCCGGGATATAAACTATCCTATATTTTAATCCAGGCTATAAACTATCTTCGTGCAAAATTTCATTTAAATCGGTTCAGCCGTTTAAGCGTGATTGAGTAACAAACATCCAAACATCCAAACATCTAAACTTTCGCATTTATAATATTAGTAGGAATCATCATTCAAAATTGTAAAAAGTAGAAATATTTGGACCATCTTGCTGCAAAATAATGTGCATTTTATATTCGTTTGCAATGCGCTTTTACAGGCTACAGTACAATTACACATATTAATAACTAACTTTTGCCCACGACTTCGTCCGCTTGGAAGTCGTTACATATTAATTTCCATCCCCAGGACTCAAACTATCTCCATATACCAATTTTCACCTCGATCGGTTCAGCGGTGGAAGCGGGAAAAGTTAACAGACAGACAGAGTTATTTTCGCATTCATAATATTAAGAGCGTGCAAACAAAAAGTTCGTATTTTAGCTAACATAAGGCTTTTTCAAAGGCCATAGTTTCGTTCAAATGATTGCATTGTTAAAGTAAACGACTGTTTTGTATAGATAAACTATTATTCTAGACCACACCATTGCTTTAATTTTATTTATATAAACGGTTATTTAAAACAACCAGGTTTTCGTCGGAGTGTTTTGCAAAAATACGCGTCAGAGCTATCTCTCAGGTAGAATATTTCCATTTTAAACTTTCAAAAATGTATCGATGTTTGCCTTTTACAATGGAATATATAGTCTTTTAGTACATACCAATCGCAATAGTTCTAAAATATTAGTTTTTCCTATTAAAAAATAGCACTACATAATGTCTAATTCGGTTAGTTTAAACATTTTTTTATTCACGTATTTGATAATGTTTTGGAAATCAAACATTTTATTTTAAAACTACAGGACTTGTTTAATATTACGTGATTTTTTTTTACGCCTTTGGGTGACCCAGTTAATTTAGCCCATTTTTTAAAAACCACTATAAAGCCGCGAGCGAAAATGTTGTTCAATTCATTACGCGCCGGGCCTTCCCAAAGAACGGACGTATCGCTCTCGTCGCTGCCCAAAGGTCGGTGACCGAGCGTACCCGACACGCGCCTGACTAGCTGTAGTGCGTCCGCTACTGATTGATACTTGGTAAGTAATTTTACATGTTAAGTAAGTTTATTTATTTTATTGTTTCACAAAGCACTGAAGTGATATAACTTTTTATAGAAATGGGTAATAAACGAACATTATTTGGGATGAAATAATCCAATAATACTACGTACGGCCAGACAAGTTAAAAGTTAAGTCACCAATATTATTCATATTATTTATGTTTATACCGCACTTGCCTAGGGGTTATGTAACGATTGTATGAAATATTTTCGAGTTAGTAATCGTTTTATAAAATTCGTCATCATCATCATCTTAGCTTGCGGCGCGCGCCGCGCCCAAACCTTTACACATAGAAAGCTGAAATTTGCCATAGAGGTTTCTTTTATGAGTTGTACTAGGGGTAAGGCTAAATTTATAGGGGATGAGAAGGGGGGTGGAATTCTGAATTAAAAAAACTTTGTTTTTTAAACTTACGATCATATAACTGGGAATAATTATACTCTTCAAAAGATATAAAAGAACATATCATGTTTCACTGTTGTAGAAAATTCCACCCATAGAATGCTGAAAAAGGGGTTGGAAGTTTGAGTGGGGAAACGTTATATTTAACCTACGGTTATGAAACTTAGAAAATGTACTTTTCAAGGTGATTTCCCTTGAAAAGTACATTTTCTAAGTTTCATGTTTTTGTTAATTACTTTTTGTGGTAAAAATGAAATTTATTTTCAGACAGAAAAAAATGAGAAAAACCGTCGAATATGGGTGAGGACCAAATTCTTCGCTAGGAGTGGACGTCTTTCGGCTGATATGATGATGATGATGATATGTGATACTGCAAAAACAAAGGATATTGCACAAGACATTCAAGGAACTCCAAAAAGAGCTCTTTTGGAATATATGTTGCCATATGTAATGCCAGTTCGGTGTGGACAGAAGAAGAGTTCCAGCTGTAAGACTGCAAAAATGAATAAAGATGACTGGTTTTGGAAGGAGAAGATGGAGCCAACATTAATATTGAAAGAAAGAAAATGGTTGATGGGAGGAAAGTAGGTCAATGTCAATTAGGGATATACTTACCTAGGAGAAACTTAAAATATAGATAGATTCATTTATTTATTTTAGAAAATAACATGATTATTTTATTTTCCATCAAAAATAAAATACATTCACTAAAAGATCGTCTATAGGTATAATAATTTGAACATTTTAAACTACACGAGTGGCTCGGATTTACTCGGACCAATATTCGTACGGCTTGTG
Source organism: Epinotia bilunana (assembly GCA_947049275.1). Taxonomy (NCBI): domain Eukaryota; kingdom Metazoa; phylum Arthropoda; class Insecta; order Lepidoptera; family Tortricidae; genus Epinotia; species Epinotia bilunana. The sequence goes on from OX346253.1 coordinate 29,588,625, forward strand.
TTTGTAATTTAAACACTGTCAGAGTCAGTCGAGTCTCCATACAAAACTATACCGTATAACATAAGAAAATAAGTTCGTCATCATCATCCCCTAGCGTTATTCCCGGTTGTGCCCTAAAGGAGCTCAGGCTCCGCTTTGACACCTAATCCCAAGAATTGGCATAGGCACTAGTTTTATGGTAAGCAAATAAGTGCGTAAGTGTAATAAAATAAAAACATTTAAAACTACAACTATAACTGATTTTTATTTCCTACCTCACTATAAAGTGAAAGTATAACAATGATCAAAAAGGGTCGGTCCAACAGCACGGCAGCACTCGAACCGCACGCACACAGTAAACATCGTAGTGTGGGTTGCTAATCATAGCCGCTCGCAGGCGATCGCGACTTTGTCGAGTTGTAACGAAATGTTTGCACGCTCTTAAAAAGGATACAACAATATTGTTTCACAGTATCTTGCAGGGTCTGGCTCACACACCGACGATTCCGTACGAATTTGTAGGTATCGTAAATAGCTCGTCCGTCAATAGGAATCGAGTCTCAAAGAAATTTGATTTTCACAGTTCAAGAGACTGCATGCGAAATGATTTCGTATTAATTTTAAATTCATACTACCACGCCCTCCCGAAAAAAGGGTCTTGACAAACAGACGGACAACGAAGTACTATAAAGGTTCTTTTTTAAGTGATTTGAGAAAAGAAAGGAGGCTCTCAGTTCTGGTGTATTTTTTAAAATGTGTGTTATCTCAGAACTCATCAACTCATTCGTGAGCCGATTCGTACAATTTTTTTTTTGTTTGAAAGTTTATGTTTCCAGATTGGACCCCTTGTTTTCAAAAATCCAGTCGGATGATGGGATCCATAAGGAATTGAGGGAACTATAACCGATGGCCGTTGGGGCGGAAAGGTTCTCGAGTGGCGACCACGTACCGCAAGGCGCGGCGTGGGCAGGCCCCCCACAAGGTGACCTGGTAAAGGTTGCTGGAGTCCGCTGGATGCGGGTGGCGCAGGACCGGTCACTTTGGCACTCTTTGGGGAGGCCCATGTCCAGCAGTGGACGTCTTTCGGCTGATATGATGATGATGATGATGATGATGATAAGGGAACTCCTGAATTACATTAGGCACGCGGTACTTGCGGTATTTTCTATTGTAAATCGAGTATTTACTTCCGGAAACCACAAATTTGGCGAAGTGGAACAGATTTAAAAAGCATAAACTACTTACTCTTCCCGGTATATACGTATTTGAGACATGTAAGTTTGTACGGAAACATAAAGAGTTCTATGTAAAACGCGGTGACATTCCCTCTTCACGACCTATCCGTAATAAGAATAGACTCGTTCGACCGCCCGCCAAACTGACACTGCTATCCTCAGGCCCATTAATAATGTCTATTAAGATTTATAATAATTTACCTGACTCTATAAAGGAAGAGGAAGACTATAAAAAGTACATAAATAAAATAAAACAACTATTACTAACTAAACCCTATTACACGCTAAATGAATACTTAGAAGATAAATTACCTATAAACGTTCAATAAATTGCAGTGCCCAACAGGGTTCACAATGATCTGTAGCTTTAAGTTAACATCTGTACGTACTTTTGTGATATTGCAATAAATGATTGAGTATTGAGTATGATGAAGACCGCAGACGACGTATAGAACTCCTCACAGATTCTGATGTCATTTCATTGAAGTAGCAACTAAGAAAGTCCCAAAGGTGATTCTGAGTTCCTTGTGGAATCATAAGAACTCCGCAAATATTATCGGCCCACACAAAGCGATTTGGGCTTCATGTTCATGTGTGAGGCTTGGCGCAGTACTAAAAAGTAGATCTTTTAAGGTAATCATTAACGGAACCCTTAAAAACGTGGCAAGTGTTTACGCTTTATTTCTTTACTAAAGGTGCCCGCGGCTCCACACGCGTGAATGAATTATATGAATGTATTTGTCACAATTGTATTTATGTTCATGAGCCCTGATTAGCAACGGAATATGGAAGTAAAAAAGAGTATATATTTTCATATACCTACATTTATTAAAATATCATCATGAAACTCAGTAATACGGGTGAAGACAAAAAATATTGTTACTCTAAAAGAAAGAAGGCAAAAAAATATGACGAAAATCTCATTCAGATATCTCAAAGAATTACAAAGCTACAACCGTTTTAATATTGCTTGTTAGAGAGAGAAAACGCAAACAGTTTGTAACGTCACGAACTGCGAGGCTGCCGCAGAGCACGTCGCGCGCGCGGCGGGACGCGTCGTCGGCGGCGCCGAACACGAAGGGGCACAGCACGTTGCCGTCTTCTAGTAACGTCACAAACTGCGAGCGTCAATTGTTTCATATGTAGTTGCGTTTTGCGAAAACGGGACAGAACATACCATTCTTAATACTTTGGACACTTAAAACTTCATGATTATTTAACCTCTTGCGTTGATTTTTTCTCCATTTTACTACATTTTTAATCCTTTTTCGAGCAAATATGACATTATTGATTATTTTATTTAGAAAGAAATAAAGAAAGATACATTTATTCAAGGATGTGGTAAGTTCTTAAACAAAATGTAAATGTAGTAGGGTAAGTAGTAGTACCTGCATGTGTCTCTTATGTTGTGTATTCATTCATACGTGTTATCTGTATACTACCTATATATAGGACCGGATGTATCACACAGCGTGTCACGCCTTCCAGTTCATTTCCTTTCTCAGTAAGCAACAATCATTCACCGCCACGGGAGGTGTCCTAGATGTATAAGCTATTCTATAGAACCAACGCTCTCTATCTTAGATACCAATCAGTGAGTTGGGGTAGGGATAGGGAATGAAAAGGCCTAGTAAAAAATGAACTTTTACTCACAGGGTGAATTTGATAGGTGAATGAATGAGTTAATACGACATAGTCATAATCATGATACTAATACGTCACCTGTATCTGATACGCGCAGAAATATTTATCTAAATTACGTCAGATAATTGTAACTTTCTATTCTGTCATGTATTATTGCAGGGCAGTATTTTTTAACAGTACAATTATGTACTATGTTTAGGACTTGAACAGTATTTCGATCTGGAGTGAACGTTTTGGGCTGAAGGTTAACCCTGGTAAAACGCAGGTCATAATCGTGGGCAGTGCGAAGCTCATTCATTTTCCTAATTTGCCGGCTGTAATGTTTAACGGAGTCCAGATTTCGTTTTCACACCAGGTCAGGAACCTTGGTGTTATATGGATCGCACGTTGTCTTGGGTACCACAGGTGAGCGAGGTCAGCAGGAGGACATTTGTGTCGATGGGTTCCCTTCGTCGACTTCGTAACTTTTTGCCATTCGCCACTAAAACTGCGCTAGCTCAATCTCTCCTTCTCACCATTCCAAACTATGCTGATATTTTCTATCTGGACCTTACTGAGGACCAGCTGAAAATCTTTCTATTAGATTCATGTTTGGCTTGCGCAAGTATAACCACGTTTCCTCCTTTCGTTCTCAGCTCAAGTGGCTTCCAATTCGTCTCTCTTCTCGAGATTCTCATATTTTATCTTTGCTTTACAGTATACTTTTTGTTTCCTCAACTCCTCCATATCTCAAAGAGCGTTTTAATCACCTCACTTCCATCAGATCATCACATAATCATCTCGCTTTACCGCCTTCATCCACCAAGTTCTATAACAACTCATTCACCTTTCAGGCTGTTCGGCTGTGTAATGCCTTGCCATTGTATATATATATAAGATATGCAAAATCTCTTCAAATTTTTAAAAATCTGTTGAAACAATATCACTTGTCGCTGCCTTAAGTTGCCTTGTTGTCCTGTAATATATTTATTTAATTGTATTATAATTTGTATGTATGTATCTATGTATTTATTCTATAATTATTTGTGAAAGTGTGTTTGAGTGTGTAGTTGTCACATAGATGTACTCGTATGTGTGAAGTGAGCTTTTCTTGATTAATTCCTGCACTACCTGTTTGCAACCCTTCTTGAAAATTTCCTGCTACCCAAATGTTGTCTGGAAGCGATCGCTCTAAAGCGATAAGACCGCCTGGTGTTACCTTTATTTATTGAATGTACTCTTGTAACATGTTTTTCTTATGTTGTGGTGCAATAAAGATTATTATCATTATGTATATTGTCAGCCCATCTCCAAGAATTAGCACTTTGAACTTAATTTCATTGCGTTATACGTATACACAGTTTAATTTACGGCTTTCTAATGTATCCAGCTCCCGTACCAGTGGGCTATTGTGAACCCGCAGGCTGGAATGACGACCCGCCGGCGTCGACAGGCTCTTCCCGACAAGCGTGCATACGTGACTGGATACGTTCTCGATATACACAGCCGTGCATGTCGACTATAGACTTTGCTTACACGTGTATGAATTATACCTCTCGTACACGAAACTCCAAAGCAGTGCTTTTCAACTTTTCTTTATTGTTCGTCCCCCTTAGCGTTGAAAAATATTTCACGACCTCCTTACATGACTTCAAACCATTCACTGCCAGGAACTCGCCAAGCGGGCGCCTACGCCTGCGCCGTAGTCGCTTTCCGCTATATCCACTGACTATACGGGGAACACCACGGGATCTGCTATGAGCGTAGCGCAGTGAATGTGTTGACTTTCAAAATACAAGTACCAGCGTCTGTGATTCCCTTCAAGAGGCAACGCGACCGACCTCCCAAGGGGTCAAAAACCACAGCTCTAAAGGCAAACTTAGTAAATAAAAGTCGCTTGCGAAAAATGCAATTTCTTATTTATCTACTCCTTTCCAAAGCAGTTAGGCAATATATTTACCTTACAGACTAACATATCTACATAAAATATAAACATACTTAAATACAACAAAAACAGACTATAACTGCGATTTTTTACGTATCTTCGTGGTGTCAGGTAACCGACCGCGAAAACGCCGGAACTTGACTCCCTTCGGCCAAGATTCTGTCTAATTCTATTAGGGGATCGTACATAGGCAGTTACAGCAACACAGTCGTTGCTTCTTCACGTAGGCTGTGGCACAAGTCGACACTAAAATCTATCGCGTCCAACCCAACAAATAAACAACTATCAAAGGAAAGCTGAAACATCTGACCGTTATTCTGACAAATAGTACGGTATTCACTATTTCGAAACCCGATCGTACATCAGGCGGGATTTCGGAATGAAAAATTCAGCAGGCTTAGAAGTGGTCGGGGTGCCCTGTCCGCTAAGAGCGGGGCACTGCCGCGCACTATTTGCCACCCATTTGGGTTAGTTCTGCGAAACTTTTAAATAATGCATTGCATTGTGTTAATGTAGGTATAAGTTTTTAAACAACTTACTCTATAGTGGCGTTTTGTAGAGAACACTGGCAAAGCCGCGGGATAAAATATAAATTATGACCATCCTGAAGCTCCATTCTATATGCTGGTGAACGAATTGTTGATAACGGATGAATAGTTCAGGAGATTACCCCTTAGGTACATACAAACAAATTTACATTTTTTTTATTAATTATATTAGTAGAGTAGTAAGTCCGCGTATTACTAAGGACGCAGGCGAACTTGCGGGTATAAATATAGCCAATTATTAAAAATTAGTTTACGTAATTTACTTACGTAAAACATTTTACTCCACTACTATGTATAGTGTATAAGCCATGAACGAAACTAACTATTAAGCTAACAAAAGAAAATTATATTGAATGGCTTTTATGATAATTTTAATTTCAATTATAATCTGGCACTTTATGCTTTTATGGGGAAAAAAAGAATACCTGAGTAAAATTTGATCAAGCATCTGGTTTGACTCAAAGCTTTTATAGCAGCTGCTTAAAAGGCCCATTGAAAGTGCCGGCCGCGCCGCGCCGCGTCAACGATTCCTCGTCTATTTTCACGAACCTTGAGTGCTGAATCAAGTGCACAATATTCGTTTGCTCGACAAACTAAAAAACTAGCTGGGACAGTGACAGACGCCGAGTGATCGCAATTTAAATAAATAAAATAGTCCATACTTACACAAAAAACAAAAGTGCTCAAAAAACAAATATAATTGTTCCGTTGTACGAATTTGGCTACGGAACCCTAAAACTACTTCGATTTTCAAATAACCTGTTTGTTTTATTTGATTGCAAAATACTAGCTCATCCCAGTGCTCGAAACTGAGCCAATACTTAGGACCTTCAACTTTAATTAACCGCAATAGAGGTTAACATCAGGGTAATTAATGATTGGAGAACGTTAATTATCCGAAAACTTAGGTAAGTACTATCGCGGATGTTTCTCGCAACGGTACAACGCACCCCTAGACCACTACATAATCAAATGTCTTGCCATCACTGATTGATTACAGTCGTAGGTACTTTGACTTTCTCTTTTAATACATACCTACTTGTTTTGTCTCTTTAAGATTGAAAGTCATGCACTAACTCAGATTATACTTAGTCAGTTATACTATGATACCTGCCTACTTAGACGTGGAAGCCTTCAAGTTAATTAACTCGCTGAACTAGTTTAAAACTAACTTTACTAACTACATCTGACTCTCAGCTAGAGGATAAAATAGACTTAGATTTTCTTTTCCACCTGTTCAAGGAAAGGTAAGGTAAACGGCAGACTCTCGGCAAATCGTATGGAATCAGACCTATATCTTGCATATAGCTGTAATATAGGAAAATATGAATAGAGTACCTATTCTCTTCGCGTTGATACTTATTTATAACATGGTGTTGCTATATGGATAGTAAACAATCAGTTTAACACTAAATTGTAAATTACAAGAAACATAATTATAAAAATCATAAAATTTGTCGTCCTATACTAAATTAACAGGTCCCAATAGGATTCTTACGTTTGAATAAAATAGGAAAAGCCATGCAGGCAAACCTTATCTTCTCGAATTAACAATAATTAGTATTGAAAAATTAGAATTCGGCAGCGTTAAAATGAGTAAAAATCCTTACTTATAAACACGTTTCTGTCAAAAATTTCATTTTTGGTACAAGCATTTATTGCTGACTGTACTTTTCTGTACACCATCATCAACAACTAATTGAGACGATTCCAACGAGCCCAAACTCAACGGGGTTACGTCGGTTAAGTACTCAATTCCCATGGCCACCTTCTGTCTCCATCATCAGATCAGCTCGATGGCACTATAATATTGATTTGTCATCCAAACTATACTTATACCCAAAATTTCAGCTCAATCGGTCACCGGGATGTGGGTTAAACTTGCAAGATTTGATAACAATCATTTGAAACTAAATAAAAGCGTGTAAAATGTGAACGTACCTACTTGTCTATTGTAACCTGACCCCGTAGCACGGACGGCCTTATCACACGATAAGTGATACGATAGAGCGTCCGTCACTGGCTGACACCGTTCAATAGAACGAGACGGCCGCTCTATCTTGTCACTTATCGCGTGATAAGGGCGACCATGATACGGGGTCTGTTTAAACTTGAAGTCCATGAACCGATACAGATGGAATATTGTGTAGGATAGTTTGTGCTCCAAAGAAAAAGCTCCGCTAAAGGTGTAATAGCTCAGTCGGAAGACCAACTGCTCCGGTGCTGTTAACACTCGCGAATTCAACCCGCTCGAGGTAAATATTTTGTCACATCACAAAATACATATATGCTAAAGGGGTTTCACGATTGTGAATTGTATGGGAGTGGGAGCGCAATTAACCAACTCTACGCGAATGAAGTCACGATAAGTTTATAAATAACTACTTTCCATCCCTTAATTTATGAGATGCATATTCAGAGTGAACAACTAGTAACATTGTTTTGACATAGTTATGCATTAACAATGTTTTGTATTTGGAATACGAAATAAATGCAGCACCAAAGTTAGCCGGTACGGCAGTTCTGAATTTCCATATAGAACGTGTTGATTCATATTTCACGTACCTACATTTATACACTTTATTAAAAATAAACATTAAGGGGTGTTAAGACTATTCAAAAAGACTGTGTTTGTATTAAAAGCTTTATATGAAAAGGTAATTATTAAAGCTTCTCTTGCCCCACACATCTTAAGCAGTTTTTACTGTGACCTTCTAAGATTGTTTTTCCCTCGGCGAACAAAATATGTACCTTCCCTTATTTTTTGAACTTAGCATACCTATATTAACTAAAAACTGTTTTTCCCGTTGAAACAAACACAAATATCAAAGTGACAAAAAAAACTGCATTTAGTAAAATATGTTTGGTGGGTGTTTATGAAATTAGCCAGACTGCATATAGGAACTAACTTCAGGTGTGCAGTTTTATTTAGATTTTGGACATCAGTTAAAACTTATTAACATATTTTTATCAATGCAATGCATCGCAACTTTTTTCCGAGGATATATAAATTGTATGATTGGCGTCGAGACCCTTGGTCCGTGGGGCCCTGGAGCCCTAAGCCTCTTTAAAGAGATATCGAAGAGGCTTATACGTACAGATGCCACCGGTGACCGAAGGGCTGGCAGTTATCTCGCACAAAGAATTAGCTTAGCTATTCAGCGAGGTAATGCTGCCAGCATCTTCGGCACAATGCCGCAGGGGCCTTTTTTAGATTTAGTTTAGTTACTATTCTATTTTATTTTTAATTTAGTTTATTATTATTACTTTAGTTGTTATCTCTTTTGCTCATCTCATACATTTTGTTATCCCCTTCTATTAAATTAAAGTAAAATGAAAGTATGAAAAGGGAAGTTATAAAAAGAACATCGCCTCTAGGAGGTCAGAATGCGGCATGGACCCCATTACGCTGGCAGCATTACCTCTCTGAATCGCAATGTAAATTCGTTGCGAGAGGTAAGCGCCAGCTTTGGGGTCTCCAGTTGCTTGGACCAGCCGCGAAGACAAAGCCTTGAAGAAGATAGGGTAGTTTAGCTGGTTTTCGGCCAGTTAAGCAAAATTTTGAATTGTATGATTATAACATTTCTTCGATCTGTTACAATTCAGATGCAGATGATAGGTCACTCGGAATGACAGCAGATAGTTACCATTAATCACTTTTTTTATCATGGGATGAATTCATTCATGGGAACAAAAATGTTCTCATAACTTTATGAGTCCGCAGTAAGCTCGGCCGAATTTCACCCTCCCATACAAACGTAGTTACGCTCTCATTTCAAAACTACGTGTTGGATTGTGACGAAACTGTGCATAGACAATGACTTGAGGTATATCTATGTCTGGAATTAGTTTGTATGATTCCAGTTTATAACACAAACGAAATACAGCAAAATCAAGTTTTGTATGAAAAACTTAAAATTCGCTGTATATTTTTTACTATGGTATCTGAAGCTACATAAACTAATTATAGACATGGATATACCTCATGTCATTGTATATGCAAAGTTACGTTACAATCCAACACGTAGTTTTGAAATTATATTTAGATATTTATATATATATTTATATATATTATTATATTTATATACCTCTCTCTAAGTACTTTAGGAGATGCTAAAGGTGATTTATTGCCACCGAACTTACCATAAGTAGAAATACAAAATTTCAGCTCAATCGGAAACCAGCAAGTTGCTGCGGGCATAGCATGGTTGCCATTTTATCACTTATCATATCACTGTGGATAAGACAGCTGTCACGTTCTAACAAGTATGCGAGTGCGAGCGCGACGGATGTCTTATCCACAGTGATAAGTGATAAAATGGCATTCATGCTACGCCCGCTGAAAACTTTTTTTTTATACCACGGCGTGGGCTTATGGCCCACCTGATTGTAAGTGGTTATCGTGGTCTATGGACGCTTGCAACTCCAGGGGTGTTACATGCGCGTTGCCGACCCTTTAAGAATGTATACACTCCTTTTTTGAAGAACCCTATACTGTAGTCCCTCGGGAAAACCTCGGCAGGGAGCTCATTCCACAACCGGACCGTCCGAGGAGGAAATTTCTCTGAAACCGTATGGTACGCGACCATTTAGGTTCCAGGGTGTGAGGATGAATGCCCTGCCGACGGCGAGCGGTGCGGTGGTAAAAAGCAGCCGTATGCATCATGTTGAACAGTTCTTCGGAGCACAACCCGTTATCCAAGCGATACAACACGCACAAGGAGGCGAAGTCTCTCCTTAGACTCAAGCAACGGTTCGATATCGCTTGTAAGTTTGGGATCGTCCATGATTCGCACAGCGCGTCTTTGAAGCGAGTCGAAAGGCCCAAGCTGGTATCCAGGTGCTTCCGCCCAGAGATGACAGCAATACTCCATGTGGAGACGGACTTGAGACTTATATAATGAAATTCTCTGTCCCGGGGAGAAGAAACGCTTTGCTCTGTACACCGAGCTTTTTGGATGCCAGCTTGGCCTTGCCCTCTAAGTGTCTTCGAAACGGGACGTCGCTGGAAATGTCAACGCCAAGAATGAAATGAAACTGGGTTTAGAGCTGGGCGTTTTTTCCCGTAAGCGTTTTCAAAAACAGTTTTTCGTACAGTAACGGAAAAACAGTTTGTGGAGAACCACAAACCGTTTTTATAAAAACGATGACAAGGAGCTACGAGTAGAAGGCGACAGTCGCACGCAACGGTTGCAATGCAAAACGTGAAAACGCAACTCGAACCGTTTCGTTTCACTTCGTTTGGCGACCGGCGACAGCGGCAACGCACGGAAAAACTAGTTATTTTTTAAACTGTTTTTCAAAACAGTTTTGTGATTAAGAAAAACGGTTATGTTTCGTTTCACGGAAAAGTCGTAACGACCCAGCTCTAACTGGGTTGCAAATGTTAAAGACTACTTATAGTGCAAGTTAATATAAATACCATTACATTATGTACCAACGTAGGTACCTATTGTGTGTCGATGCCTGTGAAATGTTGTCTCTCCGGTATTTTTGATTTAAGGTTACTGAACTGGAACTGAAAATCTTTCGAAAATCTCCATCTCTATCGCACTTGCGTTATTCGAGTGATAGAGACAGAGAAATACGAACTGCCATCTTCGGTCATTCCCGGTACCGGTAGCAGATCTGTTTAGTTAATCACATCTGTGTAGCGGTATTTCCTTACAAGCCCCTCACCAAAGGCAAATGGTTTAGTTGACTGTGTGTAAGAATACACAATGTTTGTCATCACGAAGAAATAATATTTTATAAGGAATAAATGAGGATTCCATCCGTAAGCAAAATTACAATAGTACGTAAGTCGTTTTGACGTGAGGCATGTAAAGCGAAGGACCTTCGACATTCAAGCACAGACAGGAAAGTAAAAAAATTGTAACCTAACCCAGTTAATTTATAATGTGCCGTGTTCATACAATAGAACATTGCTGTAAGGTGCCAAATTGTCTTAAATATGGTCTCAATTGAATCAAATATTTTACATTTAGTCGGTACTTCTAGAACTATATTGAAATTTAGTGAAATTATAACATCTCTTTACTCGTTTCAATGAGCACAGAAAATCAAAAGATTCAGCATTTACTAGAATTGTAAAAATGCAATAGGAAATGGTATCCAAAGAGGATTTGAATAATGTTTAAAGGCGTCCCGACTGTCGCGCGGCTTAGGACCCGCGTGCATCCAACGGATTTATATTTGAAATGGAAAACTTGCCACGTATTTACAACTCCGAATTTTATGACAATTAGTTGATATTAATGCAAAAAAAACTGTACCTAGTTGAAGGCCTAACGTAATCTTCTTTTTATTTATTTATTGATTCTATAATAACAATTAGCCATTTTTTTGCCATTCACTTAATAATCATAAAAAATTTATAAATAAAAATTAATTGTAGAAAGAATACGCGCTTCCCCCACCTATGCTAGAACCAAAAGTCCCATAAATAATTTTATTTTAATAAAATCGAGGGTGCGTTTTGAATGGCAATACAATGTTATCGATATAAGTTTAAAGAAACTTCATGGCCGGTTTATTTGGAAGAAACTTTGCTATTTTTTTCATAAACTTATACTTAATAAGTTTGTTGAACCTTTGGAGCATGTTTGAGAATCAGTGTCAGAAGTTAATCTTGTCTGTGATGTTAGACTATTCCGCAAGGGATTTCTATTTCAGCTCCAACCGAGTTCTAGTCTCGAAGCCTTAATTAATTTAATAGACTTGACATCTGAACTCTAAGTAATGAGTGTTACAACATTTTTTTCACCTCAGCAGCTCGAACAAGCATATTTTGCTGCGTGAAAACAGTGTGCAAAATGCGATTTTGCTCACTCCGTGAGACAAAGTAGCTTTTTAATTTTGGTGCGGAGCACTGACATTTCGTCGTATGGGGTCTATTACCTACAAGTTCAGAATATTTGATCTTTATTAGCACTGTCCCTTTCATTCCATTACGAAAAAAGAAAATGGCAGACATAGGTCGATCCATAGTTCGACCATCGAATTTCAAAGTAGACCCCCAGAAAAGCGGGCAACTAACACGTTCGAAAACTATCAAATTAAAACGTTTAAATTACCAAAATAATTATACAAAGTAATTTTAAATTGAAGAATATTTAGATAAAAGATCTCAGAATAAACTCAGTTTTTCATAACAAATAGGAAAACATGAATTTTATTATGCTAGCTAATTAAAAATTCTAGTTTAAACAATTTAAATTCTATGAACGTATACCACAGATGCAGTTTCCGAACGCAAGCGCGGGGCCCCGCCCCTTTTAAAAAGTTGCGCGCTGTTAATTTGTTTGCGATTTTAGTCTGTATATTATTCGTCATTATTGATATTGGTTTTAAATATAAAAAATACTAGGATAAATCAATTCTCTATCTAACTAGGAAATATAGTGAAGTCAGTGACATGACGGAGGCAGTCTTTTAACAACAGTACGGATAGTTTTTGGTGTGCACGGGAGATACACGTAATATGCTAATGTGTGCCCTTTGTGATAATGATAAATATTTCATAAATATCTCGAAGATATAAGTAAAATCTGTGAATTTTAACAATAACACGGTTAGTTTTTATTGATGTGTTAGTGTCACGCGACACTCGTATACTTAGATACTCACTGAAATATCCTTCGGTTTCTCGCGCCTTGTCTCGCCTTTCTAGTATTGAATAACGAGGCGGCCGACGCTGAGGAGTTAAAGCAAGCAGTAACTAACGCCTAATTAAGTTCTCTTCCTGAATAATCGTGAGACGAATAGGTACGTGATACTATGATATATTTTTTGATGTGAATGTGTTCTCACTGCTGAGGTGAAAAGTTGTATGTGTTACTCGAGAGCAAAGTATTTGCATCTCGTGCTTTTGAGTCCTTCGCTGCGCTCAAGATTCAGACTTTGAATCACTCGCTGCGCTCGTGATTCAATTTTAGAATCTTTCGCTTCCTCAGGACTCAAAATTAGCACTCGCAGCAAAAACAAACTTTGCTCTCTTGTTGCACAAATAACTATTGTTTCTATTTACTGCAGTTAAATAACGTTGTACTCTTTCGGAGGCAGAGTTTTGTTTTACAAAAGTGCTACGTTAACAGTGTATTTGTCCCCTGAGGGGAGCTAAGCGGGCTAGGGGCCCAGCGGTCCCCATCAGAGAATACCATAGTAGGTTGGTAAACACATGATTAGGTTATGTGATTTAAAGCACTGTTTCTAAAACCCGATTCTTTTCAACACAATTGCTCGTAACGTATCTCTTATTACGTCGCTTTTAGGCTCATAATCCTGGGTATTAAACACGCGCGTTTTATAACATTACGACACTCTTGTTTTATGGTTATATCCCGATTCAGGCACATTGGCACCTTGCACGATGCAAGATGTATGCATGTAATGCATGCATGAACACGGCGCATTCTTAAATTAACCGGCTTGTACAGAATGTACAGCTTTTTTTTAATTCTGGGCAAATGGCAAATCTTACTCGACTAAACAAATTTAATCCTTTATGTTAATTAATTGACTATATCTTTTTGGATATCGCATAGAAACGTTTAATTTAGTAAAACTATTCACAATTTGCTAACATTTTACAAACATCTTGCTGCAAGGTGGCAACGTGACTTAATCGGGATATAACCATAACACACAAGTATCGTAATGTTATTAAACACGCGTGTTTAATATCCAGGATTATGAGCCTAAAAGCGACACAATAAGAGGTACGTTACGAGCAATTGTGTTGAAAAGGATTTTTTCCTCGCAAATATGTTGAAAAACGTCGTATGAAACGCGTAACCTTTGATATTACATCCTAGGCTCTCTTATCACGCTCACCTGCGGGTCGCGTGAACAATCCCGCCTCTGATGTAATTATCAACATAGCTCACTTGTATCACAATGTACTATTCATATTTATTATATTGCCCAGGAATTGGTTATTATTGAATTATCGTCGGCCGGGGTATAAAGCGTTTGCATTATGGAGCTCAAATAGTTAAAAAGAAGGTAAAGTATTTACCCTAAAAATGTATAACGTAGATCTAATATAATAATAGCATATCGAAAATAAATATTTTTCAAGATTTTTAGCCTTCATTATGAAATTATGAATACTCTACGGTTTAACTAGTATCTCAGGGTCTAGATGATAAGGATTAGAAACGTCTTAGGTTGTAGAAAGAGAATTAGGTACACGATCAATTCCGTGAAATCATTATACCATATGCATCTTGAATATGTTAGTGCGCTGGTACTAGATATTAAACAGAAAGTAGAGAGTTAATTCTGGACAGACTAAAGCAGGTGGCAGGCGTGTTTTGTTACTAGTAAGTAATCCAACAAGAAACCGCAAAACAATCTCGCAATATCGCCGCATAGCTTTAGGTATTTTAAATTTTGAAGCAAACACCTCGCAGTATTAGGGTCTCGACAGTAACGACTCAAAAACCTACAAAAACTTCATCTGTTTGCAAACACTTTCTAGCAGCGACAGGCATATTACGGAAATGGTCGATTCATCTCCGCCCGGTACACTTTTTACGGTTTTTTTGCTACCCCGTTTGATACCGGTGTTTTAAGTTCCCTTTTCTTCAAAGAGATTGGCAGCATACACATTTACTATTTCATTCATCGACTGGGTTTTGACTGAGCAAAATCTTGTCTTAACGACAACAGCGGAAACAAAACAAGTAATTGGTATTAGGAAAATTCTAACATGCACGATAAAATTGTAGTTGTTAACAAATACGTTTACAAGCAAATTCAACTTTCAATGTTTCTGGTTGTTTATCAACTTTTAAATAAATGAAGGGCAAAAGAAACATGCAAAAGATATCTGAATGTTTCTCCAAATACTTCCTAATTTATTCAGGGAGATTCCCGATAATTGATGTCAAGCCCCAGACGGCCCCAGGGAGCGTAAACTGGAGTGTGAATATAAACATACATTTTTATTAGAAAGAGACCATCTTTATTGTTATTGTAGTGATATAAAAACATTGGCCACATTATAAGGATAGGTACGCATTACACAGTGCCGAGCCTATCCGGCAAAATATAAACAAACTACTAAAATAAAATGTTATTTTTCTATTGCCAAGAGGCAGAGCTGCCGTGGTCATCGTGAGAGAGGTATGGAGGCTGCTATGCCATTTCGAAGATGTCTCGTCATCTCTTCCGATAAGTGCTATCTCTGGTACAAAAATAATTGGTTGTCTGTAAAGTCAGTTTACGGACGATAAATTTACGTGATAACGTCATATGAAAATATTGATAAAAAAAACGGGTTGCACTCCGGGAGTGCCGGCAGAAGTGAAAACTTGAATATTAACGTTGTGCATGTTTGATATTTTGGAATGGTTAGGGAATAATTTTGGCACGAATTGCTTTAATTATCAGTATAACCCCCCTTGACATTGTGCGTTCTAGGCGATTTTAAGGGTGTATGGTTAAACGCACAACGCGCAACAGTAATTGGCAAGCGGAATAAATAACCGTGCGCCAGCTGAAACTCTTATATAACGTGAATCGTCCCTAATTTGTTCCCGTGTAATAGGCAGCGGAAATTAATATACAGAGCTGAACGTTACTTGTTTCATAGCCTTTTTAACAATACTTTACGTAAGCAAAACTGGCAATATAATGAAATGAACCAATTCCATCAGTTATAGCTGTCAGCGCCATTTTTACAAAGCTATTCAGATTGAGCTATTTATTAGTAAAATGTCTGAGACTCGCTAACGAAAATTATAGATACTGCCTTAAATAATGTTACTTACGAATGTTAATAGACGTGGTAACTTTGTACCAACTTTTCTAGAACTGCTCAAATACTTTTTATTAAACAGATCATTATTTCAAAAAAGAGGACAATGAAGTTTCAGAAAGAACTGTCAAACTATCACTTATAGTTTAGAAGCAGTAGCCAATTAAAAGTTGAAAACGGCAAATTATTTTTATACTGTTCAGTTGATGATATTTATTATTAAACGAGCTGTACCTGCGACTTCGTTTGCATGGTAATGTGGTGGGAATCAACGCATTTCTTCTCTTGGACATAGGAAACATGCTGTTCTAATTTAACCTATCAAGTAAAATGTTGAGTAAACCTAGTTTAGCTAAAAGCCGATAAAGTTCGTTATCTGGTATTTAAATCCGTAAGAAAGGGACAAAATTAATTTTATTTATCAAATGAATTTTTTGACGTTTGACGTTAGGTTGTTGAAATTTGTTGATACATTTATTGAAATTACGCCTCAACACGAATTTAGCGCATATAAGTTTCCATATCAGATTCGATTATTTTTTTTATGCTTTAGGATTTAATATGCGTTTTGTGAAGGTCTATCACAACACCGGGTCGAAATTATTACTGTAGGATAGTTTAGGCAAGCCCGCCATTTTGACGTCACTGACAGTTGACAGATATGGCGGCTACGATTTGTAGCAGAAGAAATAAAGAGTTTGACAAAAAAGGGCGGGAAAGTTGAAGTGAAAAGGCGGCTTTTTTCAATTTCATTTAATTAAAATACCCATATCATTCTTATTTTTCTGCTATCATACGTTAAAATTGCTATAGTTTCCGTTTAATAATAATCGCATGAGTGGCGTAGACGGGGGTGCGGGCGGCGGCTCCACCCCCATGGATACCGCATCTGTGCCTACGGCAAATAAAAGGAAAAGCAGTGACACCGAGATTACTTCATCTGGCAAGCAAAAAATGACTTTTATAAGGAATAATCGTGGTCTTTTTAAAGGACACCACCCAATATATGAAGACAACTTCAATTCAATTCAATTTCTCAATTGCTCAAAGGTTAGCTGAAAGAGATCCCTTATAGGGATAAGTTCGCCTTTGTACTTTCATCTATTGTGTGACATGTATATTCTTTAACCTGTTATTGTGTACAATAAAGTGCTTACATACATACATACATACATACAACTAAAATGAATATCCAGTCTTACTACAATCAGCTCAAACACAGCCTAACCAAAAGGTCCCTATGGACATTATGAAGGTGAACAAAGTTCTTAAGAATGTAAATGGAGTACAATATGTAAAAGCTGCTGGCAACTTTTTTGTAAAGGTGTTCTTTGGTTGCGCCAGTTCTTGTTGAATAATAAATTGATGAGCGAGAATGGCTGGATTTCCAAAATTCCATACGATACAATCGAGTGCCAAGGAATTATACGTGCTTCTATTGAGCTTAGTGAAGAGGATATGCTGGAGGAGTTAAAAGCCTCCTGCATGATCTTGGGAGTGAAACGATTCATGAAAAAACAAGAAAATGGTTCATTCAAACCATTGCAAACAGTACTTGTGACTTTTAAAGCTTCTTCTCGGCCAGATCATATCACATATGAACACATTTGGATGCCAGTTCTGGAATATATCAAGCCATTACTCCAATGCTTTAAGTGCTACAAATTCGGTCATGGAAGTGGAGCTTGCAAGAGCACACAAATTTGTTCCATTTGTTCCGCAAGCCATTTCTACCGTGAATGCTCCAACCCCAATGACTTTAAATGTTCAAACTGTAGCGGTGCACATTCTGCAGTCTCCTACTCATGTCCAGTTAAAGCGGCCAAAAATACTGAAATCAAGAACAAGATAAGTGGAAAGCTTTCATATGCTGCAGCTGTGCAGTACCTGTAGGTAAGAGCAATATTAGTGTTAATAATAATTCTAGCTCAAAAGCTCCCGCCACGTCTAAAACACCTCAAGGACGAGCACTGATTGCGGACATTATTAATTCTGATATTGTTCTTGGTGCTATTACGAAAACCATTGTAGAACTTTTAAAAAGAAAAGATAATAAAAACCCTTTTGGTCCCATTTCTTCTTCAGCTATCAAAGAAATGCTTATAACCAATTTTTCAACTTATCTTATCTTATCTTATCTTATCTAGATGAGGGCCCTTTCGGATGCACTTCGACCCAGCGGGATCTTTTGTGCATTTGCCCTCTCCTTTATGCCTACTCCCAAGCTCGCTCCATCGTTTCCACAAAGCGGATGATGCAGCTCAGCGGGAGCACCTTGAACTCCCTTGGTTGCGGATAGTCGCTACCAAAGTAATTCATTCTTTGTCTGGCAAGGGCATGACATTC
The DNA here is from genome assembly GCA_947049275.1 of Epinotia bilunana. NCBI lineage: Eukaryota > Metazoa > Arthropoda > Insecta > Lepidoptera > Tortricidae > Epinotia > Epinotia bilunana. The sequence continues at coordinate 29,607,066 of OX346253.1, forward strand.
ACACAGTAAATGTTCCATGGTCTCATCCTCCTCGCCACACATTCTACAGTCTAAATTGTCCGACAGTCCCATCTTGGCCAAGAGATCCTTGACCCCGAAGTGACCTGTGAACACCCCAGATATGATTCTGAGTTGCTTCCTGCTGGATTTCCAGAGCTTGTTAGTCCAGCCCGAGTCCACTCCTTCTATGAAAAGCTTAGAGTGCCTTAAGCCCGCCTCATTCCTCCACTCGTGTTGGTGTTTGGTTTTGGCGTAGGCTTTAAAGGCCGAAGTTATGGTTCTCTGCGAGAGTCCCACAAATGGTTCTGGACCTACAAAGTGATTTGTAGACCCCCCTCTTGCAAGCTCATCCGCTCTTTCGTTGCCGATGTAGCCCTCGTGCCCCGGTATCCAAACTAGTTGCACCTTATTGTGCTTCCCAAGCTTGTTCAGTGCCTGGACGCCATGATAGACTAGTCTAGAATCCACTTTCGGCGCCGTAAGCGCTTTAAGGGCCGCTTGACTGTCGCTGAGGATATAGATGGTCTGCCCTCTGGTTTGCCTGTCTATATTCTCCTGTGCACAGGCAATTATGGCGTATGTCTCCGCCTGGAAGACGGTTGCCAAACTACCCATGCTTACACTACTACTGTAGTCAATCGCATAAATGCCTGCTCCCGTACCGGATCCCATTTTAGATCCGTCCGTGTACCATATACTGTCTTCGACACCAGACCTCGGTGGTTCTAGACCTTCGGCCCATTCGACCCTGGATGGAACTTTTGTTGTGTAGTTCCTATGGAATACATACTTGGGTAGCATTTTGTCACATCCCATGTTTGTTATTCTGTCTAAGAGACTGTCAGTCTCCATGTTTGTGTGCTTAGTCTTTGGCTTGCTGTCGCTCCACAGTCCAAGAGTTCTTAGTCTATAGAGCGATTTGCGCGCCTCTGACTTAATCACCATGTGAAGTGGCGGTAGGTCCAGTAGGACTTCTAGCGCCGCTGTAGGCGTGGTTCGAAACGCCCCTGTTATAGCCATGCATGCCGATCTCTGTACCTTCGTCAAGGCATCTCTGCATGTGCTCATTAAAGTCCTTGGCCACCACACCAGGCTACCGTACAATAATATGGGCCTCACCATCATGGTATAGATCCACTTCAGTACCTTTGGGTTCAGTCCCCATGTGTTGCCATACGCTGATCTACACATTCCAAATACCCTGAGTGCCTTTGTAATGGTGAGATCTGTATGCTTCTTCCAATTCAGTTCCTTATCCAGAGTGACACCTAGATATTTCACATCGTTGGACAGTTCTAGTACCCTCCCGTACAGTTTTAACTGCTGTACGCCGCGAAGGGTCCTTTTCCTAGTAAAGGGTATTACTACAGTTTTGCCTGGATTAATGGATAATTGGTGCCGGTCGCACCATCTCTCCACTGTCTTCAGTGCCTTGTTCATGATTTCTGATACCGTGCCTGGGAACTTCCCACTGACTAGTATTACTAAATCATCAGCATATCCTACCGTGTGGGTGGGACCTTTATTGAGTTCCACCAGGAGTGAGTTCACCACCAAACTCCAGAGAGTTGGTGAGAGTACCCCACCTTGCGGACATCCCTTTGTGGCCGTGGCCGTTATCTCATCCCCCAAGAGAGATGACTTTATTAGTCTGCCATTTAGCATGTTGCCTATCCATTTACAAATGGTCGGCTCTACACCATGTTTTGCAGCTGCTTCGCTGATAGCTTTATACGTGGTGCGATCAAACGCTCCCTCCACGTCTAGAAAAGCTGCCAGACATAGTTCTTTATTCTCTATAGCCTGCTCAGCCTTGGTTGTTACCAGGTGAAGTGCGGTTTCCGTTGACTTCCCTGGCTGGTATGCACATTGCAGTTCGTGCAGCGGATGTCTCCTTAATGGGCCATCCCTTATGTGTCTATCTACCAATTTCTCCAGTGTTTTGAGGAAAAACGACGATAAACTTATCGGCCTATACGATTTAGCTTCACTGTAATCCGCCTTACCTGGTTTGGGTAGATAGGTTACTTTTACCATCCTCCACACACGCGGTACGTGTGCGAAGGCCAAGCACGCCCTGTACAATCTGCTAAGGTGCGGGATTAGTACATTAGCGCCTTCTTGTAGTAGAATGGGGTAGATTCCATCTGGCCCCGGGGCTTTGAAAGGTTGAAATGTTGAAAGTGCCCACTTTATCTTTTTATGATCTACTACCTTTTTAGACGTGTCCCAATTGTGTCTCGTTGTACTTGTGGTTTGTTCCAACGCACTAATTGCACCGTCGTCTGTTACGCTGTCGTGTATTACTGAGCCTGGGAAGTGTGTGTTACACATTATCTTAAGGGTCTCCAGCCCCGTTTTCGTCATTCTACCGTCATTGTCCCTGATGGATGTGAGCGGTACCGACTTTGTGGTTGCTAATGCCTTTGTTAGTCTCATTCCTTCCGGTATTGACTCAATCTGATCGCAGTGATTCCTCCATGCTCTCCTTTTGGCTTTCCTCACAGCCTTGCTGAGTTCTGTGAGTTTTTGTGCATAGTACCCGAAGTCATTGGATGACTTTGCGTCATTAAATATTGCCCTGGTTTCCCTCCTGAGCTTGACTATCTCTGGGGTCCACCATGGTAACTTTTTAGCCAGGGTTTTCTTTTCCGGGCAGTTGTTAGTGAAGGCCGTGTATACGGCTTGTACTATTTTGTCCGCTTCGAATTCTATGTCAATAATAGAGTTTAGCTTACCTTTTGGGTCTCCTAGGTCCACTTTGAGATCATTTCTAAAGGCCGACCAGTCCGTGTTCCTAGGATTCCGTTTACGTACCGTATTTGTTTTTATTTTAGTTTGGTACCTAAAGCAAATGTATCTGTGGTCCGAAAGGGATATGTCATCAGATACGTGCCATGAGTTGATTTTGTTGCAAGTGTTGTTAGTAGCCAACGTTAAATCAATAACCTCCCCCCGCCTAGAGTTGACGAAGGTAGGTTCATTGCCTTTGTTCAGTATTTGTAGAGAAGAGCTTACCAGGAAATCCAGTACCTTCTCTCCTCTCCTGTTGACATCTGAGCTACCCCAGATGACATGGTGAGCGTTCGCGTCGCAGCCGATGATCAGGTCGGTGTTCGCCCGGCTGCCGTATGCAACGAGATCCTTCAGTTGTTGTGTGATGGGATCCGTTGCCTCGTAGGGGAGGTAGGCTGATGATAGTATGAGCTCCTTACCCTCCCCCTTGTTTAGGATCATCACCGTGGTGAGATCCCTGCAACAGAAATCATGCAAAGGCATAGCGTTGATGCCATTTTTGACATATATACATGTCCTCATATTATTGTTATTATCTGGACACAGGTGAACAATTGTTCCTCCCGTTCCACCTAAACCTCTTATTTCACTTTTATATATATATGGTTCTTGAATAAGAGCAATATCGAATTTGTCGCATTTTAGCTGCCTTGCCACAAGGGCAGTGGCCGCCTTGTTGTGTTGTAAATTAATTTGTACACACCTTAGACCCGCCATTGGCGCTTTTATAATTTGGGCTTGCTGAGGTCGGCAGCCTCCTCCTGGACAGCCTCGTCACAGGACATGGGAGACATGGAGGCCCCCAGGTACAGCTCCGCCAATCCCCGCAGGTCCTCTGAGCCGATCACCGATAACGGTGATGACTCTCGGGCCCTGCGGGATTCAGCAAGTCCGTACCCGGAGCCCGCCCTGTTCCCGTCCTCCACCTCTGACTGCCCCTCCCCCTTGGCTACCTCAGCCCCCTCAGCCTCCTTGTTGGTGCCAGGCACATTGCCTTCCGGAGGTGTGCCCTCCTCGGCCTCCCCAGATAGCGGAACCCCCGCGCCCTCCCCCGGCGTCGGACCCCCCGCGCCCTCCCCCGGCGTCGGACCCCCCGCGCCCGTCCCCGCACGAGTGCCTTCCCCAGCCCCCTCAAGCGCCCTCTCCTCCGCGTCCTCAGGAGCTTGAAGGAGCTCAGGTCGACACCCGTGTGTAGGTGGTAGCCCGCGGCCTTGATAACGTCGGCCGACACCCGGTCCATCAGTATGATGCGCCTGGTGTTCGCGTCCGACGTCAAGGTGTCTACCACCTTCCACTCCTCCGTGTATAGCGCAGGATTGTACCTCTGCAACACACGGAGAAGCAACTTAACGTCATGGCCGCCAACTATCTTCGTTTTCCATGCCATTTTGACAGGTTTGGGAAGATCCTTGGCGTCCATGACCCTCAGGCGCAGGCCAGCAATCTCCTCGCTTCCGATTGCTGACCTGAGCCATGTGACGGACTCTCTCCCTTGGCAATTGACGTGGAGAGCGCCCGCCACTACGTTGCCGAGAGTGACTGGGGTAGGGGATCCGGAGCGTCAACCAAAAGCTCCAGAATGAGCCCCTGGATGGCGCCCAGATGCCCTAACCCGATCTTCTCGGCCGGAAAGGCCTCCGGGACGATGGCCATCCTCTCGCTTGCAGCCACTTCAGCGAACGAAGCTGCGACTTTTACTCGCTTGGAGTCGCTGACTAGCAGAGAAGAGTCGCCACTGGCTCCCAGTTGCCTCTTCTTTTGCACCGTCCCTGGCCCCGAAGTGGGTGCATCCTGGGAGGTGCCCTCGCTCAGTGTCTGAGCCCTCGCCTTGGCGTTGTCTCGCCTCTTCTGCCTCCTGCTATTGACGGCTCCTCCACCGGACCACGCATCCGCGCTCTGGGGTGCGGGCACGCTATCAACAGCGCCCGGATCGTCAGCAGGATTCGGAAGAGGACCGGCCGGCCTGTTGCAGATGACCACAGTTCCGCTAACCTCCCCTCCGGCACCTGCGCCAGCCGGTCTCCTTGCGGGGACCTGCTGGGTGTGTCCGCTTTTCGACCCGTGGGGAAAAGTTCGAACGGTGCCTCCGGTTTGGACCGCTCCACCATGGCCTCTGCCTGAAAATGCGCCTCGCGCCTTCTGCGTCCTTGCGGACCCCCTTGCTCGGCTGTTACCCGCTCTCGCTCCCCTGTCTGGGACAGAAGTGCGTGCCGCCGGTAGAGCATTTGCGCTAAGCGCCTTGGCCTCATCCCTTGCGGGTACGGCTTTCCCTCCTTCCTTCGTCTCGGGTTTTATGGTATCCATGTGACCTTTGACCTTGCTTCATCAGTTTGGCTCCCCACCCACCACGGAGCCCACACCCTGGGGATGCGTTAGCGCATCAGAGCTACCAAACTGACATAGCGCCCCGAGAGTATGTTGTCCGTGAGTCCGCACGGTGCCGAGCTACTCGTCATCTCCTCAGACGACTCGTAACCCGTGCTCCGCCGACTACAGACCCCATACCCCAGGACACTCGCCCGTGGCCATCAGACTGGACACGACAGCCGACTGATCATGGCTGGCTAGGCCATGACCGCCCGTGTGAGGTGAATCCTGAGCCAAAGAAGAGTGTTGTCTCCCAGCAGTAACTATCCCGACCGCTGGTCGACTCAGCTTCCAGGATCTCCCTCTCCACCCGTACGGGTCCCCGCGCACAGCACAAACACGCGGGTGGCATTTTACCGCTAACCATCCTTCTTTGTGGATGGAAAGCCCGCTGCGACATGCCACGTCATCGCTTACGGCTGATTAGACGGGATTAACGGGATATACAAGTATAGGCTCAACTGATTGTTTCCGTTCTGCCTGTTTCTAACGGTAGAACCAGGCAGCTAACAGGCGGTAACCTCGTGAAGGAACCCAATCAGTTTTGCCCCGAGGATCTTAGCAACTGTGAGCTCCCCCCGAGGCCATCTACCATGTTAACTGCCGGACAGGCCGCTACCATAGAGACAGACCCAGCGCAAGTAGCGACCGGTCGCAAATTTTCCTTGCCCCTGGACCTGCCTCCGCCCTACTAATTTTTCAACTTAAACTATGGATAACATTGTAAATATTGATTTGCATAGTACTTGTTATAATAATTTTAATATCATTCACTGGAACTCCAGAAGTTTACAGCCAAAGTTGAGTCAATTGCGCCATTTCATAAGCAATCTTAGTGAACAAGTTGATATGATTTTATTGAATGAAACTTGGTTGAGCCATGATAAAACTGTTAAATTGCCGGGCTTCACTATAGTAAGAAGAGATTCTGATCGCCCCCACGGGGGTGTTGCTATGGCAATTCGCACAAAATATAAGTTTAAAGTTGTCAACACTATCTCAATATCACTTTCAAAATATCTTAGTAACCATTTATTTTAATAGCTTTTCTCTTGAGGTTTTAAGTGTTTATATACCACCACCTCCAAATGGCAAGTTTACGATTAATTTCTTGAAAGCATGCTCAAAGTTGGTCTCTAAAAATAATCTGATAATAGGAGATTTTAATGCACATCACTTCTCTTGGAGTTCAAGATTTAACGATGGAAGGGGCAATGCTCTCCACGCCTTTGTCGAGAGTTCTAACTTAGTATGTTTAAATGACCACAAGATAACAACTTTTGCTCCGTTCGGCCAACAAGGTAACGTATTGGACCTGGCATTCGCGTCTCGGTCTCTTAGTTCTAGTTGCACGGCTTCTATACTTGATGATCTGCTTAGTAGTAACCATTTCCCTTTACTTATCCGTGTGTTTATTGACTCATCAGTTCCTGCTAACAACTCTAACAATTTGTTGAGTATACAAGGTGACATTCGAGATAATAATTCCCTAACCAATGAAAATTTTAATAAGATTGATTGGAACCAATTCAAAGAGTTATGTGAAGTTGAATTTGCAACTTTTCAGTTTGAGGATAACCCTCTAGAAAGTTATAACAAGTTCTTGAGTATTCTACATGACATTCTAATGAATTTTCCAAAAAAAAAATTTGCCAAAGTAAATTAATTTGCTTAAAAGCCATTCCTTGGTGGAATAGCGATTGTGACCGCGTAGTTTTACAAGCCAAAATTGCCTTATTATCATACAAACAAAGGTAACGGGCCATAAGTTCGTGCTAGTACGTCATTTCGTTAGTTTAGTTTCTGACGCTTACAATAAGCAACTCAAACATTTTTTATTAAAATTGTACATTTGTAAAAAATCTCTATCATTTAATCTTTCCAAAAAAACAAATACTCAAATTTTAACGACTAAACTAATAGCAACACAACGCTCGAAACTGTCAGTCGGCCGAAAACAGCTGTGTGGTGTGCGCGTACTGTGTGTTGACGTAAGGTGCTCGCTCCGACTTCTTAAGGAAATTGAAAGGAAAAGGTAAGTCCATTTGAATAAAACTTTTAACAATGCTTTTGTTAAGTTCCTTAGCAATGGATTGAATACGGAAAAAGTGTATATTTATGTATAGGAGCCCCTGAAATTGCAATAAATCGACTCACGAACTAGCGGTCAATAAATTAATCGTGTGGCCCCTATTTCGTGTTACTAACGAATCAAGGGTTTTCTAGATACATCCTAGTATCTTCTGTATTTAAATAACACTTAAGATATTGTGAATGCAAATGTAAATAACAGATAATGTATTTTATGACGTGTTCTATGAGCTAAATTCGGTATATGTTTTGTTCACTAAAATTTTCATAAAACGAGTTTGAAAGTGATCTAAATGTACAATTTTAAGGTGAATTCGCATATTTATTTGCAGCACAATTTAGTTTATTGCTCGATTTCTGTAATGTATTTTTATGTTTATTTACTACATATTGGATAGGTAATGGTTATTGAACATAATTTAAAAGTGATCTACGTCATTAATTGCGCGAATATCCAAGAAATAGTAACACGAAGAAAGGGACTACTACTTTTCATACTTTTTCCCCAAGTTCGTGACAGAGAAATCTGTAGTGGTAGGTAAATACACAGATCACTCCTAGTACGAGGTAAGGTATGGGGAATGTGTAACCTCATTTGTTATTTGATATTCTTCTTGCAGAAGTAACATGTATATTGATAAATTGCAATAGGGGTGTTTGGGTAAATCCCAGGAATACGGGACTTGTTATCCCGGGACCCTTATAATTTTTTCGGGATTCGTTTTCTCCTAGTAGGAGATAAAGTATGGGGAATGTGTAACCTCATTTGTTATTTGATATTCTTCTGGAAGAAGTAACATGTATTACATTGATAAAATGCAATAGTGTTGCCTGGATAAATCCCGGGACCACGAGAGTTGAATCCCGACCGATGTTATTTTTGCGGGATTTTTAAATTAAATTAAAGGTTACTTTGTACAGTCAAGGTCACCTATACGTATACACCACAAACTTAAAGAAATATGTATACAAACCTTTATACTACGGAAATAAGGTTGTTGTATACATATTTTTGCAGCTTAGGGTATATACATATTGGTGACCTTGACTGTACCCTATTAATCAGTAAATGATTTTAAGGTGGTTCGCTTTCCATACAAAACGTTATACACTTTCCATATAAACTTGTATAAATTGGCTTTCCATTTGCGCGAAGCAAAAACTTGTATACACTAGAATAGTTTGAGAAATCAGTTTGGGATGTCATATTTTGGGAAAATTATTTATCTCAAATTATTCAAGTTTATACAAGTTTATTCTAGGAAAGGGGGAGTTTCGATTTATGAAAGTTGGCTACATAAGTTTTTTAAAATATCTCGCCGTTTGCCTGCGAATGTCAAAAAACATTTTGTATGGAAAGCGAACCACGTAAATAAACGTGTTTAACTGCTGCTGGGCTTATTGTACAGACAGTCCTCTCAGTAATCATCGCTAGGATAGTCTTGGGTTAAACAATAGTAGATAATCAATAAATATTTTTGTTCTCTGTTATCAACACAGAAGAAACAACAAGTAGGTGGTACGTTTATTGTGTCACTCTTTGGGGGAAACCTATCTCCAGCAGCGGTTTGGGTTCATATGATGCTGGTGATAATAATTAAATAGGTATTTTAACTTGTTAAGGGTTTACTTAGAACATTTTTTTTTTCTGTTTCAGAGGCATGCATGGTACAAAATGCCATATAAAAAGTATAATTCCGAAAATTTGGACAATGCTTTGGCATCAGTTAAGAATGGAGAAAATACGGCTTACAAAGCGTCCAAGTTGTATAAAGTGCCTTATCAAACTTAACTGGATAAGTTAAAAAATAAACACACCAATCCTTCTGGGCACGCGACAGTTCTCACTAAGGATGAAGAGAAACTAATTGTCGAATGGATTCACTATATGTCGGCGATTGGGTTTCCTGTGACTAAAGAGCAGTTACTGCATTCAGTTGGTAACTTAGTTACAGAACTGAATAGGCCTAATCCGTTTAAAGATGGAGTTCCAGGGAGACACTGGTACGAAGGATTTTTGAAAAGAAACCCAGATGTAAGTTCAAGGGTATGTCAAGCATTAACCACAGCACGAATCGGTGCAACAGAAGAGAAAATACGACACTGGTTCGACCGTGTTCACAAATACTTGGAAGAGAATGACCATCTGGAGATTCTGCAAGATCCGTCTCGAATTTTCAATTGTGACGAGTCAGCTTTTTTCTTGTGCCCTAAAGGCCAAGCTGTGTTAGCAAGGAGAGGCCAAAAAAGTATTTATTGTCGATCCGGTAATAATGAAAAGGAAAATTTAACACTTTGTCTTGGTGCATCAACTGATGGAAAACTAATGCCAATATTAGCTCTTTTCCTTATAAACGGATCCCAATGAATATTCTTGAAAAATATCTTACAACGTGGGTAATTGGCAAGTCTAATAACGGGTGGATGACGTGCGATACCTTTTATGAATATATCGCAAATTCATTTAATGGATTCTTATCGAAAGAGAATATTAAAAAGCCCGTGTTACTCTTTCTTGATGGACACGTTTCACACCTCTCTTTGCCGTTAACAACGTTTTGCAAAGAAAACGGCATCATTCTGGTGGCACTTCTCCCCAACTCTACTCACGCACTACAACCCATGGATGTAGCAGTGTTTCATGCTTTGAAGAGTTCGTGGAAAAAAAGTGTCCACGACTGGCGAATGGCTAACAACGCAAAAAAAATGCAAAGAGAAGATTTCGGTCCAATTTTAAATGAGTGCATTCAAAAGTCTCTCAAGCCTGACACATTGATAAATGGATTCCGACATGCGGGTTTGTTCCCCTTTGATCAAAATGCCGTTAATTATGATAAACTCCTCAAATCCAGTGATGCAAGATCTAGTAGTGATGCAGGCTCTACAAGTGATCCTTGCTCAGCGGCGAGCACGCCTTTCGATATTGAACTTGACCATGGACGATCTCCACAGCAACTGGAAAAAACTTTATCGCCGCCAAATTCGGAACTGTTTGTTGCTGAATTTGAAAAGTTGTTAGGCGTAGAAAAACTCGGGCTTTTTAAAAACAGCGATGCAGTTTGGCAAGGAGACATTGAAGATACGAATCTGTATTATTTTTGGAAGATGGTATGCAATAATGACGATATTCCCATTGGAGACTCTACTCTTACAGCAAACGACTGCACATTAAACAACATGGAAGACGCTGGTCTGAATCTAGCTGACTGCCATATAATAGAAGGTATAGTTGGAGATGATGGACATGTGACTCTAACATCCCAAAAATCTTTGAGTCCAGTCACTGAACATGCAAACTGCTTTACTTCCACACCAACTACAAAAGTAACAGAGACACCAGTGCCTTTTCAACCTTTTCGGCATGAAAATGTGACTCCACCACAGAAAACTGCACGCAAAATCCCCGCTCAAATCAGTTCTGCCCAATTGTGTCACTCCTCCAACGGAACAATCCCGTGACACAATAGTTACAGATTCGACCGCGGAAGACATTAATTTGACAGAAATTCATAATGACCCCGCAGATAGTAACCCTAAAAAAGCGCAGTTCCCAACTCCTTTCAAAAACTCTTTACTATGGCCTGCAACAGAGATTAGTAAAAACACAAAACAAAGAGCCAAAAAGTCCTTGATCCCAACGATTGCTACTTCTACAGAGTATATTAATTACCAGCGCCGCTAAGAAATAGAAAAAAAAGAAAAAATTGAGCAAGTTCAACTGCGAAAAAAAGAACGCGAGGAGAAAGCTAAATTAAAGGCTGATTTAAATAAAAACAAAAGAAATTCTGGAACCAAACAAAAGGCGAAGGCTACACCAAAACCTAAGAACACGCGCCAGTCTCGAGAAGAGCGACCATTGGCACCAGAAAGTCCAGAAAATAATACAGAAGAATAAAATGATAGTAAGACTCCTGATAACGACATGTCATTTAAAACGGGCGAATACGTAGTAGTGGCATACGAGAGTGAAAAATTTCCAGGTCTCATTCTTAAAGTAGTGTCTGAAGGCTCCGCGAAAACCTATGATGTTAAAACAATGACGATGAGTGACTTGGACACTAATACTGGTCGTGTAAATTGGCGTTGGCCAGTTAAAGACGACATTCTGACGTACGAATGTGACGATATAATAAAGAAAATAAAAGCCCCGATAGCACTTAATAAAAGAGGCGTCTATTCAGTGATAGATATGTAAGGTGCAATTTATCATGGATAAAGTTCCTAAGATTTATATTTTATTTAATTATTGAATAGGGAAGATGCAATATATTCATTTTTGCTCTCATTTGAAAGAATCTCATGTACCACCATGAAAGTATTAAAAAATTAAAATACAATTGTTTCAAACTAACAATTTAAACTTTCGCGCCTAAACGGATGCACAGTTCCTGTGACGTCACTCATGTGTGTCTTTCGCCATATTTGTTTGTCCGTGGTTCGTCCCTAGATGTCAGAGTTGCCTAAGTTTTGACTTTTGACAGGAGTGACGTCACCAGACGCTGATTGTTAGTTTAAAACACGTTCCTTTTCACATTACTTCAAATCGTAATTATTGTTTGAAATTAGTTTAAATTAAACTAAAGTAAAAACGTTTCAGTAGCTATTATTTTATGTTTTATCAACATTTTGGTCAAAAAATAATGGTAAATATTATAGCTGCATCTTCCCTATTGATTGTCTAAGAAAAGAAGGATTTATTTAAAATTTGTTAAATTTTCAAGTTGATTTGATTTATTTTTTTATTACGGAAGTTCGTAATATAATATTTAATCTCTTAAATAGATAGGTACTATTAGCAGTGTTAATTATAGTTTAGATTATTTGAACTGAGCTCTTATACCCTATTAAACAGAACAGCGTTTACAGATGCGTGCCACATCCAAAAGGTAGATATTTAACTTAAACGGTTTTCGTTAATATACTTAGATAATAGGTAACCTATGTGGGACACACTTTCAAAAAGGTGAGCCTGTAGGTACTATTGGATAAGTTATTTAATCTTACATTTCATAAAAAAAACCCGGAAAAGGAACAAAAGTCCCGCGATTTTAAATACCGAGTTTTACCAGGCCCTGTATTGGATTTTGTGAATATTCAAGTTACTGCCTCATCAATAATCCTGTTCAATATAAAAGAACAAATGAGGGTGTATATTCCTTAAACGGTATCTCGTACTATAAGTTGCTTAAAAAGTGTATGCCGAAACAGGGGTCACGAACTCACAAACTTAGGAGCAGAGCCAAATTTTATCACGAAATGGGGTTCAAATACGAGGTCTACAAATAAATTAATAAAAATTAGATATTGTAACAAAAACTATATTATTATTGCATTAAATAATAGGCAAGATATCAAAATTCATCACACAAAAAATTTCAAAGCGATATCATGCTCAGTGATGTCTGAAAAAAAATACAAAGTCATAAGAGGCTTAACCTGCCGAAACAGTGGACGTTTACCTAATATCCCTCTATAGAAAATTATATAATTTATAAAAAATTTGATGCTTTAAAGAAAAGAGCGCTGTTCGCAACAAAACGAGTTAGTTGGATTAATCTCTGTTCATCGTTCAATCGTATGACATCGAGCAAAATTATTTGGGATCATATACGTAGATTTAAACACTCCAAATTGAACACCACCTCGTCGTCACCAGGTTTATTTCAAAGTCCAACCAATGCTGCTCTATTTTTAAATAAAATAGCTTCTAACATTGGTGAAGTTGTATCAAATTGCGATCTTCAGGAATGCTTTGACAATCCTGGCAGTCCTGAAGCACAATGGATGGTTAAAAAAAATCTTTTTTCAACACAATTGCTCGTAACGTACCTCTTATTGTGTCGCTTTTAGGCTCATAATCCTGGATATTAAACACGCGTGTTGTGTGTTATGGTTATATCCCGATTAAGTCAGGTCGGCACCTTGCAGCAAGATGTATGCATGCACACGGTGCATTCTCAAATTAACCGGGTTGTACAGATTGAACAGCTTTTTTTTAATTCTCGGCAAATGGATTCTTACTCGACTAAACAAATTAAATCCTTTTTGTTAATTAATTGGCTATTTATTTTTGGATATGATATAGAAACGTTTAATTTAGTAAAACTATTCACTTTTAATAACATCTCAACATGAATTAATAAAGATAACATTTTAAAACGAAAATATTTATTTAATTTTGTATTGGCTGTTTAGAGATTTCATCTAATGCGCACTGCGCGAACTTCACGAAAAAAACGGTTGCGCGCCATTTTAGGTTATTTCCCAGATATTTGTAAACATTGTTAATGCGTGTTTGGTTATTAACAAAAATGTTGACTCGTGGTGACTAGAAAAGTGATAAAAAGAATGGACGTCACTGGAAATTCTTGGCGATGTAATACAACATGTGAGTAAAAACCTGTTGCCATAAATAAGTAAAGAAAATAACTTGGCAGGCCTATTAAATTTTCATCTTATGAAAAGGATTTTTCCTCGCAAAATGTGTTGAAAAACGTCGTATGAAACGCGTGAGCTTTGATAATTACATCCTCGGTAATTATCAACATACCTCACTTGTATCACAATGTACTATTGTGAGTTTGTAGCTGCGTTAGAAAATAAAAAAGAGACCTCACCGGGTCCAGATTTTATCACTTATAAAGTGATCAAAAGTCTTCCTCAATCTGCAAAGGAAATATTATGTAAAATATATAACGGTCTCTGGCAATTTAATTGTATTCCTCCAATTTGGAAAAGTCAACATGTTGTTCCGATATTAAAGCCTTACAAAGATACCAATTGTGTTGACTCTTATACGCCAATTTCCCTAACATCGTGTTTTTCTAAAGTGTTTGAAACGATGTTAAAAATAGATTGGAATGGTTTTCTGAAAATAATAAAGTTATTCCAACTACTCAGTACGGATTTCGGAAAGGTAAAAGTACAATAGATAATCTTAGCTGTTTAGTTGGGGATGTTAAAAACATTTTTCGCAATAACCAATATACGTTTTTTTATATATTAAAGGAGCATTTGATAACATAGATCATTCATATCTTATTAAAAGTTTAAATTCTTTGGAATTTCCTGGTCACATACTGTTTTGGTTGTATAGTTTTCTTAATAATCGGCATGTCTTTAAAAGTTAGGTCTAGTTTGACCGGTATTAAATTTTCTTCTAAAGGTACCTCCCAAGGTTCTGTATTGTCTCCATTTATATTTGTACTGAGTTTGGTTTGTTTTATTAAACAAATTCCGTCTTCTGTAAAGCACTTATTTTTCGCTGATGATCTGGTTATATATGTGAACTGTGTGGATGTTAAAAGTGGTGAATCTATCATGAATAGTTGTCTGCGTAATATTTATAACTTACTAACATATTCTTTAAAGCTTGAGGTTAATGTTTCCAAAAGTTCTGTAATTCTCTTCTCTCAAAATGGTTTACATCACCCTCAAGTTTTATACAATACTGATGTTATTCCCGCACAATCTTTTGTCAGATATCTCGGAATATTTCTTGATTACGACCTTTCTTGGAAAACCAATATAGATACAATTTGTAAAAGAGCTGAATTAGGTTTGAATATTTTGAAGTCTTTAACTGGAGTGAAATGGGGAGCAGACCCAAAGGTTCTTAAAATGATATATATTGCGACAATCAGAGGTCATTTCGACTACGGTTGTATGTTTTTTGCGGATGCGAGTTTCTTTCTATTGAGGAAACTATATATTTTACAAAACAGAGCGTTACGGATTATTACAGGTGCTTTAATGTCCTCGCCAATTAATTCATTGGAAATTGAAGCTGGCATTGTTCCTTTATTTATACGTAGAAGTTATATAACAGACAAGTATTATCTAAAACTTATTAGTAGAGATAATGACGTAACGTCTAGGTATCTTAATAACGTTGATATTCCAAATTATAACTTGATCCCGTTACCTAAATCCGCTTCCATTAGTGGAGCCATAACATATTTAAACTTTGAATTTCAAGACACGGTATCTTGGTCTGCGTTATTACTTTGTTTCGAGTATCATTATCATTACCTGATGCAATATGTAGCTGTTAAATTGACTAAATTTACTTCTAAATTTGACTTTCTGGAGTTCCTAGATGATCAGACTGAGTTTGTTAAATTGTATACAGATGGCTCTAAAACTAAAGATAGGACTAGTTTTGCATTCTATGATTCTTTTTTGAATATAGGTAAAGTTTATAAGTGTAACAACTACTTCTCTGTATTTTCGGCTGAGGTTTTAGGCATAATATATGCCTTAGAACACATTCATGCCAATTACTTAAATGAGAACAAATTTATAATTTTATCTGATTCCATGAGTGCTTTGCAAGCTTTGGAAAAGAAAAGTATACATGCATCTGTAAATTACTTGATTTATAAGTTAAGAAGTAGTCTAAGCTTTATGTATAGTAAAAACATGATTGTTGAATTTTTTTGGGTTCCTGGACACTCAGGAATTGTTGGGAATGAACTTGTTGACACGCTTGCCAAGAGTGCAAGGGATGTCCAGATTTGCGATTTAAAAGTACCTCACTCTGATTTAGCGCCCTTTGTAAAACAACTAATGACTAGACGCTGGTCTAATTCCTGGGCTAAATCTGTAGAAATAAAAGGCAAATGGTTGGCAGAAATTGTTTCGGGCCCCAGTATTCATACGTGGTTTGAAGATTCCAAAAAATATTTAGGAAGACCTTTTATTTCTACATTGTGTAGATTACGAATAGGTCATGCTCGGTCTCTTTAGATTAAAACTTAGTGAGTCTGCCGCATGTAAATATTGTAATTGTAATGTTTGTGATCTTGAACATATATTTTTTCACTGTACAAAATTTAAACTTCAAAGGTTATTATTTGTCGCAATGTGCATGGATACCGGTCTACAGGTTATTCCAAACACCGTACAGGATCTTTTAAAGTATCCACAATTATATCCTGTAATTTATTATTTTGTTTCTCATACTATAGGTGATCTGTAAATACCTGCAGTTAGGCATAAATGCTTTTTTTTGTTAGCTCTATTTTCGTAATTGATGAACTTCTATTTTTTTTGTGTTTAATGAATTTGTTTAGTTTAAGGTACTATTATTCTTGTTTGTAAATGTATTCTGGTTTGAGCTGATGGCCTCGATGCCAATGCTCCTAATAAAAATAATAAAAAAAGAAGAAATAAATAATTTAATGTGGTCAAATGTTTCCGAAAATTAATTAATCGTCGCAGTCGGATAAAAGCTATCCTAAACGGAAGCTAGAGTAATAATGTACTTATAAAAAAAGTTACATGTTTTTCCGTACATGGGGAGCTGAGATTATTAGGGGACACACCAATGCTTAGATTGATACTGGCTGATTCTTTTTTTAATTTAGAGATTTATTATAAGTGAGAGATTTTTCATTTTATGTGGCGCTAACCTTTTTCTTGCAAAAAATGGCACGCATCCTACCACACAGTCGTATTGTTAGACTTGAATGCTATTGTTCTGAAGATAAGAAGATCAGTCCAGTTCAGAAAATCTCAACTATACCAGGTCGAATGCTCTGGACATATCTAAAAAAAAGTACGCTTATAGGCTGCCCTTTATCAACTATGTAAGATATCTATGACAATTGAAAATGCAGCAATGTTTATTAGAAATTGTGTTTGTTAATTTTAACTTTTTGGTCAGTATAAAAGATATTTCGACCGACCTCAACGTGACTAATGCCTGACGCATTTAAGCTGGCCATTCACGACCAACAAGCTGAATGGAGCAGCGCCGCGCTAAAATCGGTGCACAAATGTCGAAATTGTAGCGTTTTTCCGTTTGGATATCCAAACGGACCGCGACGCACCACCGCGCCATCCGAATGGAACGGTGGTGAATACTCGTGAATGTCAAAATTCAACGTCGTTGTGAACGTCCACCCATTTGGACGCAGCTATTTGTCGCGAAGACAAATGGCGCGCTAGTGATTTTCGAAACAACACACGACCACGAGTAATTGCCAACAATCTACGTGGCGCGCCCGTGAAAATTTTACGTCCAGACAAACAGCGCGGCGCGGCGCGGCGCCTCGGTATTCCAGTTTTAAAACAGAGTGGATCCCTTGAGTGTTTTGTTTTGTATGTTTATTCAATTCCTTGCGTAATTAATTAATATAAAGCAGACTTTGATTCTAGAAACAAAATGCTAATTCTATTCATCTTCCTTCCTTTTATTGTTCAAGTTGTACAATTTCGTTGATCTCTCAACAACATTCGACACGACTCCTTAGTAGCAAAATGGGCAGGAGGACCTTATTAAAAAGCGATAAGGTAGAGAATACGTTGGTTTTAAACCCGCAAAGTCGAACCACTTCCTTCGCAGTTTAGACGATATTGTCTAAGTTCTCGTCTCGGCGCCATCCCCCCAGAGCCGTTAGTTGGGTTGGGCGTATTATTTTTTATTCACTAACTTTAGTGTCATTATTTTACGGGTCTTAACTTTTATTTGCCGAACAACAGTGATCACTGAAGTTCGGGAGTGTCGTTTCAGGATTGAACAAATTGTCTTGTTTATAGAGGTACTTAAATATGTAGGCACACATGTTGATTGTAATAAATAGCATACCTGGATGAATATTCAGCGATTTTGTGTATTTTTTGTCATTATCATCTCTGGAAATATTGTCTAAACAAATGATGATGAGAGTTTAAAAATAAAATTAACGTATAACAATACCGGTGGATATTCTTTCATGAAAGTTATCGCGGGTCGCGGGTGGTCCTAATTTTGGGGAGATAATTGTGAGAGGATAATGTTTTTAGAAACGAGCGTTTTAAACAGCCGGATACTCACCCACCTACTCCATGTTATTAAAAAAACCGATCACATTCCCTTCAGAACTATTTAAAGGTACAATTGGCTTCTTGTCATTTTTTCATGGTGCCATTTTTTCTAAATGGAGCAAATGTTTGTGTGGGACTAGCTACAATTAGAGTACTAGTTTAAAGAGGATTCTATTGGTATCTTTGAATTTGCTCCTGCCCGATAAAAAATTACATATTTTTTATGATTTTAATTCAATTTTTTTATTTGTACTTTATTACTTGAGGAAAGTGCCCAATTTGGGAGAAGTTTATCTTAATTTTGGAAGCCTGTCTTTTATCCCGAAAATCATGCCTTACTGCATTAAAGTTTGTATGGGTGTAATTAACAAGTGGCTTATAAGCTGACGAAGCCGTGCACAAATAAGCAATTCCAATATGCTCATAATATACTCGTACCTACGTCTGGGCGGAGGATGTTTCCCTCTGTATCTCGTACCTACGTCTGGGCGGAGGATGTTTCCCTCTGTATTCGCAAGTGTGATTCTGTACCGAGATGCGTTGGTACTTATTGTAAGAGGTGGCATTGTCTGTGACACAAAGATAACGTATGCGCGCTGTAAGGCGGCGTTTATGCGGAAATGGATATTTTCTTCTGTATAATTTATTCTGTGTTTATATGAAAGATACCGAAAGAGGTAACGTAAGGTAAGGAAGATAGTTTACAGAAAGTAATTTTTCACCCCCGAGGCAAAGAGAGGGGTGTTATAAGTTTAACGTGTCTGTACAGCTCCCTGGACCGATTTGAATGCGGTTTTTTTTATTCGAAAGCTGATGTGAGCCAGAGTGTTCTTAGCCATGTTTCATGAAAATCTGTTCAGCCTTTTTTGAGATATTGGACTTTGAAATGAAAATATCGGGGGTTTTTCAACTTTTCTAAGTTGTAGTTATTATACGACATGCTTAAATAGCACACACCATCACATAAAAAGAATGACCAATATGATATTTAAAAAATCTTATTTAGAGTCCCCAGCACTGTCGACTCAAGTCCACTCGTCATAGTGAGTGTCATAGAGAGTCGAGCGCTATTAATTGTGGAAATATAACCTAGATTACTTAACTCTTAAGGTCTTTCACCGAATTAAGTAGCTACGTAATCTAAAAACTTCATAAATAACTTGAGAGAAGCATCCCACCCAACGTCTGAACGAAATGATAATACGCAGGATACTTTCCTTCATCATCATATCAGCCGAAAGACGTCCACTGCTGGACATAGGCCT
Source organism: Epinotia bilunana (assembly GCA_947049275.1). Taxonomy (NCBI): domain Eukaryota; kingdom Metazoa; phylum Arthropoda; class Insecta; order Lepidoptera; family Tortricidae; genus Epinotia; species Epinotia bilunana. The sequence goes on from OX346253.1 coordinate 29,626,394, forward strand.
CCCCCAAAGAGTACCAAAGTGACCGGTCCTGCGCCACCCGCATCCAGCGGACTCCAGCAACCTTTACCAGGTCATCAGTCCACCTTGCGGGGGGCCTACCCACGCCGCGCACGTACTTTCCTTAGTATGATATTATTTTATGGACAGGAACCAATATGCAACAGCTACCAAGAACATAAACTTTATTTCAGAGCTATATTTCTAAGCAGTTTCCGAATGCAATTTTTCCTCAAAGTTGTGTGAAGTGTACCTTAATGTTTATTGAAAGAGTGCCTTTCGCTTCGCAAGCAAGATTTTCCTTTAGGTAAGCGCCATGACATGCGGCGCGCAACCTGGAAGTCTATTTAGTCCGCCGCATCCGATCCCAATCGCATATCACCTTATTTAGCAAGCTCTCTTCCACGCGCGTAGAGTTAACGTGTCAAGATGAGCGCGATTGCGATGTGACAGACGTGAACCGATTTGAGCCCCCCGTGGATCACTCTACCTCTAGACGTTTAATTGTGACCAATCCCATTACAATTCTTAATCGGCTTGTTATGTGATTTAGAGTAATTGTAAAAAGTAACCTATGAATTAAAACTTCCATGTAGGTTTCTTCATTCATTCGTATATAATTACAATAATCTTTTGGCGTAATCTTTAATTCTTTTACTAAATTTGTTGAGTAAACTGTTTTCTTTTCATTAGCCACTGTTTGCACCACTCTGCTCGATCTTTTCTTTTTTTTGTTTAATTCTCACGAGTAAAATGCCCAAAACGGCTAAAACATCGTCGCCTGTCACCGGTGACGCCATGGCTTCAACTGAACTTCGCTGCCGATTGGACAACTTAAACTGATCGTGTCTGGTGTATATAGATGAACTGCACATTGGATCAAGCCTGCAGCGTCATGCCGATTGGATGATAGGAAGTATGGTGTATGGCCACCAACAGATGCTCGCAGCCATAATACTTAATGCTCATGAGGTATGTGGTGTTGTTCTTGGTGGTGAGTAAGATTGCCAGGGCTCCGAGGGTGCGCTATTTTGAGAGTCAGGGGCTATTTGTCTCTGTCAACACAATGAAGCCTCAAATCAATAAAGGGTCGGCAAAGGCCTTGCGACTCCTCCGGAGCATTTGTCCTGTGAATTTTAATTTATATTTGAACTGTGGAGTCAATAACGCAAGCGCAATATCAATAAAAAGTCAAAACAACTTACCTCGTGAAAAAAGTAGTTAACATTCTTGCTCCTTTCCCACCAATTTGTTGTTATTAAATATTTGCCATCTCGTTACTCCCCTCGAATCCTGTCACCGCCTTTGTGCACAATTGACTATTTTTTTTATTTCCATCTCAAATGCAAATTGAGTTTAAAACTTCGTTAGTGGAGTTTCGCCAGAACTCGAAAGAGGCGCCATTATTTGCCTTTTTTGTAAAACTGGTTTTTTGTTGTTCAACCTTACAATCAGGGAAATACAAGGTAGTCCATTTGATCAGGGCCTAGTAAAAATGAGTTTTTACTACCTAGTTTTATTACATTGTAAACGCATGTTCCTTTTTCTTTTTTAACTTTCTAAAATCCATCCTAAAACGACAAATAGATATCATCAATGATTCAATCTTACTACAATGTCATAACATAAAGACAGGGAAATTAACTAACTTTATGTGTCGGTAGGTATATATGTAAATAAACCTCTACGGATTACGAGTTACCAGCCAGTGATTTCTTCACCTCGCGACGGCGCGGCGTGTTGTCCTTTATGGTAATTCATGTTGTTCTGACCGCCGTCCCTACCCTCCCAATTTACATCTTGTGTTTTTCAAACCCCTTCCAACCATGTGGGCGCAATGTGAAAGGCATGTTCAACTCATGGCTCAATCTATCAAATAGTTTCATTGTCCATGCATTTGAATTAAATACATACATAGTTGGGTGGCACCAAAGAGAATATAACCACTACGTTCTAAGAGACGGGACTTCGAACTAAGTTTTGGATGACAGTGACATTGTCATTTGATTTTGACACGATAACTCATTCATGATTTAGCTATTTTGTCATACCACAATACAATCCTTACTTCCTTACTAATATTATAAATGCGAAAGTGTGTGTGTGTGTGTTTGTTTGTCCTTCTTTCACGTCGCAACGGAGCGTCGTATTAATGTGATTTTTTGTATGGAGATAGTTTGGAAGCTGGAGAGTGTCTTAGGCTACTTTTTCCAGCGGGAAAACATCTAATTCCCACGGGAAAATTCAATATGTTACATTTTGCTATAACCACGCGGGCGAAACCGCGGGCATCAGCTAGTTAAAAATAAATGTCAAACACGGCAGGAACGACCAACATAACGAAGACGATACGGTCGATAGGGATGTAGTACTAAAATGCTATCGATATCGATAAATTACGGCCAGGGACATCGTGGGTCCACTGCACAAAGAAAAAGATTTCACATGAACATGTGATTCAATAACCATATTGACATTTGGGGTTTGAATCTGATGTTCTACACCTAACTCGTCTGGTTAGATATAACGCTCATGACTAATTAAACCAGCCCGTTGACTCATAAGGGTAACCAGTATGACATCTGTTTGCTCATAAAGTAAATATAGCATAGAGTAACTATCCCATACTGCGGTCGAATATTTCTGAAGAACGTTAAGAGATGTCGCTTGGAGCACCACTGACGGATATTAATATTTTACGTTATACGAAATCTCAAATATTATCAACTTAAAAAAAAAAAAAACAACCAGACACAGGCCTTAATAGATCGTAAATCGATTCAAAATAATTTATAACATCCTTTATTTGTGCGCCATCTACCGGTGAACGGCTTGACCTTTATTACAGCTTAGCTTGTAAGTGGACAAAGTATATATGCGCAGGATTCTAGCAGGATAAGTGTCCATAGATGGTGCTGTTTTAAACCTGATATATTTACTAAACCTAAACGCATTGTTGTTACGAAAATATATAAATAAGTTTCTGTCAAAAATTTAATTTTTGGTACAAGCTTTTATTGCCGACTGTACTTTTCTGTATACCATCATCAGCCCCAACTCGATGGGGTTATATGGTTTTATTACGGAGTTCCTATGGCCACCTTCTGTCTCTATCATCAGATCAGCTCGATGGTACCATAATATTGAATGTCATCCAAACTATAGTTATACCCAAAATTTCAGCTCAATCGGTCACCGGGAAGTGGGTCAAATTTAACTTGCAAGATTTGACGGACAACTTACTTACATACATACTTTTATACTTACATACGAAAGAAGTCAAGTTACTATAAAACTTGTAAAAAGACCTATCGGTTTTTGCACTCCGGGAGTGCCGGCGGAAGTGAAAACTTGAATAATTTTAATTTTGCAAAAAAATCCCTTCCGCCCCCCTCTCTCCCCCTGCGTGCCAATATATCTAATAACAAACTTATTAGTAGTACGCTATAGTTCAACTTAACTCGGCAAAATTGATGAAGGAGACAAAGAAATAAAATACCAATTTGTTTTTGCCATTGCCAAATATTTTTCAAAGCTTTATCTCTAGGAATAACGTCCAAATTCGAACTATTCGAATTTGCTCAATAGCAAAGCGGTAAAGGACGCGCGGACAAAATTACAAATTTATTTGCAGAATATGCAATTGCAGTGTTTAACGGCTTAATATTCTTACGAATAGCGTTCAGTTTTGAATGAAGTCGAATCGGCTAACAGCAATATATAAAAGTTTGATAAAACAAAATGGAATTTGCATTTACGGAAAATGTGTTACGACCTTATACTGTTAACAATAAAGTACAAATTAGAACTATGTGCCCTTAGTCAAACCCCCGTTTTCCCCCCCGCCCCCCAGCCTCGTCCCGAATCTCTCACCATCCTCCTACGGTCACGTGGCCTCTTACGCATCTGATGTCACAAAAATCTGTCGCGAGTTTAACAATTTTTACCCATCCCAAAAAGTGCTCAGCGCCGCTAAAGAAGTTTTCACTTCAAAAAGAAAACATACATACATACATACATACATTCACGCCTTTATTCCCAAAAGGGGTAGGCAGAGCACATGAAACTTATGTTCCAGCGCCACTTCTAGCATAAATGTGGGTATAAAAAAGATCGACAAAATGTGATAGATATTGCAGTGATAGGTTGCTAGCCCATCGCCCACAACACACTTCAACCCTGCTCCCTTAGTCGACTTTTACGACACCCACGGGAAGAAAAACGAAAACGTACGAAGAGTTTTTAAATAAGATGAAGTAAAAACTAGTGCCTATGCCAAATCTTGGGATTAGGTGTCAAAGCGGACCCCTGGCTCCTTTAGGGGCACACCCGGGAATATCGCTAGGAGGATTGTGATGCGACTGATGAGTTTAGTAGATAATTATTAGAATAGGTAACCTAGTCCCTAAAACATCAGAATACTACAGTAAGTAAAAAATATAACATACATTTATTCGGGACCTATACGTAAAACTGTTTTTATTTTACAACTTATTTGAATATTCTTTCTTTACATAGGTATCTAAGACCATAAATAAAGAATAATACCTATAATATGTACCTACTGCCATTCACATTTGAGTATGTAGCAATTTATGATTCAAATTGCCAATAAGTACCTAAAATTATCGAAGTGCTTACGACGCGCGACGTTGTCAGCTCGCGCTGGCAGCGCCGTAGTTCGATCTGGCAACGTCGCCAACTGTATACTAATTTCCAATTTATTTTATTATTTTTAACATCTCTGCATAACGTTCCATTTCGACATCTTATATATTACAACAAATGAATTACTGCGTGTTACAAATATTTTACATTAAATTAAAATAAACATAAAGTGACTGCAATCTCTTAAATTATTAATAAATAATGGAGCATAATTATTTATTTCTTATCACTTCGCACTCGTCTTTGAAACTGTATAATAGTAAAGAGAACTGCGTACAACGAAACGACTCAGTGCAGACGAAACACAGATTACAGAGACGAAATGAGAAAATGTTGCTACAAAATTATTCCTTTAAATTGTAGGTAAACAGAATAAACTTTGTCCATTTGTAAAAATGCGAAAAAAATGATTTAGTATGAGTTTATTGTCTCAATTAAAAATACAAATAAAGATAACCTGCGGTATGATATTTTTTTATAAAAGCGTAGTGAAAATATACGTGTAATTACATGGGCAAAGTCAAAACGTCAGAAGTATATGGAAAGATAGAGACTTAACTGGCCACACTGAAACTAGAGACGATAGGTATCAACTCTACCACGAACATATTGTTAATGTTATTCTTTTAAAATTTGACCTCCGCTTATTTGAATGGACCTACGATTTGATTTAGAAACGGATTTGTTTGCCAGTGATTTACATACGACCACTTGGACTTCTACCGGACTGATTTGATATTATTGAATTTACCAAAATGACACATCGGTGCCAATTCATAAACTGTCACACATTGTTTCGTTTTCCAGTTAGTGATAAAAATCGCCTACGGATCTGGATTAACAATTCAGGTAAGCTCTATTTTATTTACAATAAATAAAATTATACAACTAAGCACATACATACTTGGTGACGTCGGGCATGCGTCAGTCAACTTGACTTTTTATCAATGTTCCAAAACATCGTTTTGTACTTCAGTTTTTTATCGCGTTACTTACGTTAAAATAAGTTTATATCTCGCTCCAAACTGATTAGTGTCCTTATTAATCCTTCATTTCATGTTTGCACTGTACCTAATGGTAATGATAAACTAGTTAGGAGTTTGCTTGTTGGCATTTTATTTTGAATCTTTTGAATTTACTTATTCGCAGTGTGATTGCCAATTCGTGAAAATATCTAACCGGAAATGATGGCTGAAGTACTTGGTTTAGCTTGAGATTTCACTACTTTTCAGGCCGGAAGGCTTGGCAGGTTTTTTTACAAGAAATGTACTTGATGGAAATTAATAATATCTAAGTATTTAGTTTTATGACGACTGCTTTAGCCTAGTTGGTAATGACCCTGCCTATGAAGCAAGAGGTCCTGGGGTCGAATCCCTGTAAGGGATTTTTTTTGTGTGATGGGCACAAATATTTGTTTCTGAGTCTTGGATGTTTTCTATTACCTATTGGAACTATATATATCGTCGTCTAGTACCCATAATACAAGCCTTATTGAGCTTACAATGGGACTAGTTCAACTTGTGTAAGATTGCCCCTTAATATATATTTTATTTTATTTATTTTTAATTTCAGGCAACATCAATCTCACATCTTTGACACCTGATCAGTTAAAGTACTGCTATCTTTGTGAAGTGCATTTTGTATCCTGCTATGAGTCACAATGATAACCAGAGAAGGTTGACCGGGACAGCTATTACTAGACACTATCACTGTGAAGATAAATCAATTGATGTTATTAGCTTTGTGTCTGTAGAGGACCCAATGCAAGGTATGTCTTGATTTTTTATTGTTCAAATAGTATTTTCTTAAAAACATGATGACAATTTTTCTGAAAAGGGACTCCTTAAGGCACACATGGGAAATGTACAAAAAAATTGTTTATCATTGAAAACAGGATGGCATTGGTATTCGTTCATGTCAAACGAGATAGCATTAAGAAAATATTGTGTTTGGTGTCGGGTTACAAAAGCACCACACCCTTTCTTCCCGTCGGTGTTGTTGGTCCAAGCAACTTATACTTGAAAATATATACAGGCTGTCCCAGCGCTATGCAACTTGAAGGGACAGTACCTTAAATATTGTAGATAAGATATTTTACTGAAAGGAGATATTATTGAATATTTTATAGTAAGTAATACTGCACTCAAATATTTTCATAAAATTGCTTGCTTCGTCTGGGAGTCAATCATATACTGGGAGTCAATAAGATGTTAGGATTGTTAGGTTAGGTTAGTTAGGTTTCACATATAGCCGGTTTTTATTAGCATACGGCGGCAAGCATATTTGAAAATATTAGCAGTATAATTTAATAATAATTTAAACAATAAATCAGCTTATATACGTCCCACTGCTGGGCACAGCCCTCCTCTCAAGGATGAGAGGGAACGGGCAGTAGTGCCCACGCTGGCCCAGTGCATGTTGGGGACTTCACATACACCTTTGAATTTCAAATTACTTAAAAAATGTGTCTCCTCCACACATGAATGACTTAACAAACGTATACAGACACTACCTAATCGATCTATGGTATGAGTCCTAATTCTATCAACTCAACTTTGTTAATCGTCCCCTTGGTAAAGGGGACGATTAACAAAATTTAAGTATGCTCGGATAATATTGTTTAGTTTAATATTTATTTTTTAAATTTCAGGATCTGGTACTGAAATTACATTCATTGACGTGCGACCTACCGGACAAAGTAAGAAAACCTGACAATGATCCTGAGGAGTGGCCAACTTCAGCACCACAACCCGCATCGCCACAGCCCTCATCACATCATCACGTCCAACTGAGGCTCCTCAAATAAAAAGACATCTGAAAGAAGGCTCCTCTTGCGTGGACGTGGGGGCGGCGGCGTCGAGCAACGCATCCGACAGATTATTTAAACACATTCAAATTGTATTTATTCAGAGCACGTAGATGTTTAAAAAAAATATATTGTTACTAAAAAAAATATATTTGTAAATCTCACAAAAGAAATCTACAAAATCAGCAAAAAATTAGGCTACTTACTGCAAAGTAAATGAAATAATTTACATATAATACGTGTTATTGAACTCTTACCTTTTACCTTACTTTTCTCAAGGAAATCTGCATTACTCACAGGCAGTAAATAGAAGAATGTCTCGGATCGCATGTACGCACGCAAGGGCAAACAAAATGCGATCGGAGGCTTTTTTACTACTGCCTTGCCTGTGGTGTTCGCACCTTTTTTTATAACTGAAGCTTTCAACCTCAATAGTTTTTAAATTTTGTATATTAAGGTACCTTCCTATTGTTCCTTAAGTTTGTTCTATAATCGTCCTCCTACAGTTGTTCCTGGTAATAATAATCTTGAAAAACCCAGGGGAGTCAAAAGCGCGATTCCGATCCTTTACTGAATTGAGTTTTCAATGTGCTGTGGTTTTATCGATCGAGGGAGCGAAGCGAACGAAGTTCTACGCTTCAGCTTGGGCCGAAAATCGTTCGTATGTCCGGTGTCTGTCCAGCTGTCCGGCTGTTCTCCTCTACAGGTCGCATTCTTAACCGCTTCTCGTGAAATTTTGTGAGCAGGTTCGGTTTAGTATATAGTTTTTTCTGTTACTTTTTAGAAATTAAAAAAAAGACAGGTTCGCTAGTTTCTACAGCACATAGAGCCACTAGCACAATAAATCGCATGGCAGCAATTAGACGAATCAAGGTACAGCTTTGAGATTGATAGTACAAATGCACATCATCAAACAAGATGAGTTTTGTTGATAGTGGGGATCCACATAACTCCCCCCTCGGGAGCCCTGGCAAGCTTACCCCCAAGAACACACCACATACCTAAGTAGCAAGTAGTGGAACTTTGGCTGCGGTCTTATGTAAGGTTGCTTATATAGGTACTTTATTTATGGTACATGATGGTACGGTGGAGGTTCTAAGAAAAGGTACGAAAATTGAGCATTTTATTGACTGGTCGCGTGTGCTCTAACAAAACAGAAAAAAATACTATTATTTTACTTTGTGTAAACCTATCTTGCAAAGTGACATCTATTGACCGCGTAAAACAGATCTTTTACAACATCACCTGTTGTAGGTACAGATGCCGTTAGTGTATTTGATAATCCGTAAAAGGCAATATTGATATAAACGACATCTTTTGCTGAGAGCAAATGTACATACCTGTTCACTAACGCCCCCTGGTGCTCACAGCAAATAAGGCGGATTCATTTTAATGTATGGCGTGGATATATCTTCTTATACTTTATTTATGGTTTGCTACACTGTGGCTAAAAAGTATGTTAAAAATGACTGCTGCCGCCGCTGCCATATTCAGGTTTTTGAAAACGAAAAAAAAAGAAAAACTCACTAACAATAGGCAAAGGAATAAAACTATAAAAGAATAGTATACATTTCTTCACAGTACTTAAATTATTTAATAATTATTACCGTAAAAAATAGTATGTATAGGTTAGGTATTAGAAGTACCTACCCAATTACATTCGTCAGTTATTTTAAATTTGACAAGTCTGGTGTATGGTGTCGGATTTGGATAGCCACTCACAATCAAGTTTCTTCTCGTGGGTGTCGTAGTATTCGATTACGGCAACGGGGTAGAAGTGTGCTGTGTTACGTGATTATCGATAATGACGATGGACATCAGTACCTTTTCGATGCAAACTAAAATGTATAAAGTTTACGTAGGTATCGTTTAAGTCTTTGTATGAATGAATGTATCATTTTACAAAATAACGGATAGGCTAATCTTGTGCTTACCGGTCGTGATATAGCGGAAATATAAACAACAACTTTCTTTTTCTACTATATGTTTTTATTATTATTATTTAAACTTTCACGGTTCTCATACATTATTTATACTAAACGGGACTTAATCGCGTATAATTAAATTATTCATTTACTTCACTGAGGTCTCCCGACGTTGCGGATGTGTTGCAACATCCATGGTCACGGGACAAGTCCCGTGACCGTCAAGTGAGTTTTATATATTATAGTTATTATAGTATTATAGTTAGTATAGTTTTTATATATTTGAGCAACATTTTCAAGAAAATGTTGCTGGCGTGTTCTGTGTAAACCTGTAAATAGGAGCGGGTTCTTCCGTATTGCATATGATATTATTAAATACAAGGGAGGAACAAGCCAATCCCAGTCAAACCTAATATTTTAACGTAAGTATACGTATACTTATACGTTGCGTGTTACGCCTTGACGACATATAACAAGTTGACAGAATGTCAGGAGGAGAAAGTACGGAAGTAAGAGACAGCTTGTATCCGCCGTTGGTCCGCCATGATAGAAGCACATATAGAACTTGTCACTTGTCAGATTTGATGCTGAATTTGAGCAAATGGATGTAATGACATCGGTCAAGATTCGCCGCGATACGAATAGGAACAAAAAGCAGAATGCTGCTTTTTGTTCCTATTCGTATCGCGGCGAATCTTGATCCCTATGACAGCGGTCATTTCTGTACAATTTATAACCTTTACATGTGAAATGCGCTAAATTCGTATTAAGGTGTTATTTCCATAAATGTATCAACAAATTTCAACAATATAACATCACACGTCGAAAGTCTGATTATCTACTCTTTCTAAAAAAAAAAAATGGCATGGTATCGCACTGTTTAAGCGTTACGCCAAAAAGTCTATTTGAGTTTCTGCGAGATTGCACGCTGAGTATTTGTCACGATACTGGTTTGTCAGTACTTATAATTAAGTATCAGCAATAAACAGAATGTATTAAATCGGTACAGAACGGGCCATTTATAAACATTAATTATCAATCGCGTCAGTATTAAGGCGGTATTATAACTTCGTACTTCGCGCCTTTAAGTTGATTTTCAGCCAATATAGACACAGAAATTGACCAACATTCAGGAAAATACTTTTATCATAATATGCCTTTGTATACACTTTACCTACTCTCCAATAAATGAAAAAAAAAACAAAGTAATTATGACAAAGGCGCTCAGGGTCGCGTTATGGTTGTAGAACTTAAGTGGTTAGGTATAGTTAATTAAAAAGAGATCTTGTGTTCCGCGTAAAGACTTACCAGTCAATTTATATTACTCCTCGAAAGGTACTCGAAAGTATTATCTACTAGCTTCTGCCCGCGACTCCGTCCGCGTGGAACTCGTTTATCGTAGCTCGATACAAACTTTCATCCCCCATTTCACCTCCTCAGGAAATTATTTCCGGGATAAAACTATCCTATGTCCTTCCCTGGGATTCAAACTATCTCCATAACAAATTTCGTATCAATCGGTTCAGCGGTTTAAGCGCGAACAGGTAACAGACAAACAGACAAACAGACAGACAGACAGACAGACAGACAGATAGACACACTTTCGCATTTATAATATTAGTATGGATTAATTCCTAAAAACATCTTTACCTGAGAGTCGGAGTGACTCAAGTCCATTTCAGTCATCACGTGTTTTGTTTATTTACCTAATATCACAGACCATATGGTCTGTGCCTAATATAAAACAGTGTTAAAAATATGTAGACGGAAGCACACTATAAACTAATGCTGCAGCCTCCGAGTATGTCCTACCTGGATCTATTGCCACAAACATCTACTAAACTTTTATCCTCTTTTTCAAATAACTTAAAATTCCTGTGATAAATGAAATATGTGTTGTGCCTTTCTTACCGATTTAAATATCAGAATGACAGATAAAGACGAACTTTAACGGCATTTTAGCTAAAATAGCTAGGTTTGTTCAACGTTTTACTTGAAAGGTTAAATTAGAACTGCTTGTTTCCTATGTCCAAGAGAATAAATGCGTTGATTCCCACCACATAACCATGCAAACGAAGTAGCAGGTACAGCTAGTAATTAATAATGAGCAGAGCATATCGAGCTAACATATTGGCGACGGAGCGAGACAAAAATTGAACGTTTAAATTTGCGTTCAATTATATCAAAATGTAATACCATTCGTACCAATGTGTCAGATTGTCTTTTCTGCTCCATTGTGCAAAAAATAAATGTAAACAGAAATCATGGCTGTTACATTATTAGAAAAGCTTTGAGCTCCAACGACACGACACACGCAAAACATTGATGAAACGAAGGTTCCTAGGTGGGAATGGTTGAAGTGATATAATTTTATTTAATATCTAAATTAACTTCTGATGGGTTATTTAATTAAGTAGTACATACATTCCTTTCCTTATTTCCATAGCCTGCGTATCGTCTTCGTTATTCAAGATTTAATTGTGTTTACTTAAATTTTTATGGACAGATATTTTGACTAATTCAACTTGCTCAATAATTCTTGCATAAAAGCTTCTAAGCGTTGTAATTAGAAAGAGACGGGTAATCTCGCCGCGACACAGCTCGCGGGCCGCCCTGTAGTAGTCATGCAGATGTAGACAAAACAACAGCTTTATTCCGCGGTTCAACGGGCGCTAATTGATGGATACGAGTATGGTGCTCGTAAATCATCGTACCCTCGTATGTCAAACATAGAGGTATGTATATAATTGATCAAGATATGATTATGTATAAATAAAAAAATAAAAATAAAAATTACTACGTGCCAACGCGGAATGGAGCGCAGCATGCTAAAAATAAAAAAACAAAAATACGAAACATCACAAAAGCAACAGACGGTCTGGCACAAGCTCTTGCACTAAAATGGAAGTGGGCCGGGCACGTAGCACGCCTTCAAGATCAGAGGTGGACAAAAAATGTGACAGTATGGAGGGGGCTAGCAGGCAAAAGAAAGAAAGGGAGACCTTGCAACAGGTGGGAAGACGAAATTATACACACAGCGGGTCCAAACTGGTTGCAAGCAGCAAAGTCCAGAGAAGACTGGCTCACTTTGGAGGAGGCCTTTACCTGCAAGAGGGGTTCTCGCGGAAAAATGAGTGCAACAAAAACAACTATAATATAATATTTTAAAATACCTACCTACTCTTTATAAAAACCTAACTTAGTTACTAACATTAAAAACAATCAGTTACTCAACGCAACTTAAACTTTGTAAACCAAATCGAGTTAGAAATAAAAGGCTTTTTATTTTTATTTTTTATTTTATTATAAATAAGCTCTCTACCCTAATAGTTATTTGTTATACAAGGGTGCAAAGTTGTATTTTACCCGCGAGTGTGGAATTGAAACACGAGCAAGCGAAAGGATGCTATAGTTGAACCACGAGCGAAGCGAGTGGTTCTAAAATAGAATCCTGAGCGTAGCGAGTGTTTCAACACACGAGAAGTAAAATACATTTTGCACCCGTGTGTAACACAAAACTTTTCTCCCCACTGTAGCGAAGAAAGTGCAACATGCGAAACAACTTAATTTAATTTAAAAAAAATTTTTTCAGTAATAATAACGTTAAGTAATATCAAGTAGAATTTTGGTCAAGTGCGAGTCGGATTTTAGTTTTTCCATACATTTTGAGACCCAGCGCCTGATGATTTTATGAAGGCAACAAGCAATTATTTAAAAGTTCTTAAATATTTATTTTATTCTGTTTTTTAGTATTTGTTGTTTTAGCAGCAACAGAAATACATCATCTGTGTTTTTTTTTGTATTATGAGCGTTTTATGTTTTGTTATACTGTCAAAAGCTACTTGAACACGCTCCAAGGTCAAATTACTTTCCCCACTAGTGGACAAAATGCGTTTTTGCTCACTGGTTTTAAAGGATAAAAGACGGCTTTCCGAGGCAGTGAGGGGAAAAAATTATTTAAACCCTATAGGGGAGTTGGGCATGAAAGAGACACGATTTAAAACAGCCACTTCGATTTTTACCGAACCTTTTGGCATTAACATCATATCAATTTTATTGTCGTGTGGCAACGTTGATAATCCGTGACCCACAAAGATTGGACAGCTCACCGAAGCGTAATGGCGGAGCAGGACATCCATGAAAAAAATTGCCTTGAAAAGTAAGTTTTTATGTTGTTATTCTGAACGTTTTTAACTTTAACAAATTTAACCCTTAAATTATGTTACAACTAGGGTGTGCATTTAGTTCAGCTTCTAATTGTGATATTCAATTGATATATTTGCAGATTTCATCACGTATTTTTAGGTATTTTTATGGTATTTAATGGCTCCTTGCCATGAAAGAGCATTAGAAACATTTGATCAAAGAGTTGAATTATTTTGGCAAAAGATGCTTCTGAATTTGTTTTCCTAGTTCTAGTTCCTAGTACCTACGTGAAAATTGATGTAAGGTAAATAATTATTATGAATTATTTTGAATGTTTTTTAGACCAAAAGTATTTTAAAATATTTTCTTTGAACAATGAATACTAGTGATCTCACAGTAACTAAAGCCTGATAATGTTACACTTAGTATTAGTATGTTGCTATTAATGTTGTTCAAATTTTGGAGAAATTTATTTAAATAGTTGGTTATACCGTGAGTGACTCTTTCATAAAATGTGGTGGGGTGGCTCTTTCAACGACCACCTGCTATAAAAGAGCCGTTTTTCCTTTTTTTTTGAAAGGTAAAGTTTAATATTAAATCATATATTTAAGGAATAATTGATTATTTTATGCTGAAGACCCATAAACGAATTTATAATTTAAAAATAAACCATTTAGTTTTATTGTGTTTTAGATATTAAAACAAGTTGGTTTCTAAAACTGGCTCTTTCACGCCCACCATCCCCTACTTAACAGCGTATATGTCTAATATGCAGGTTTTAACCCAGGTTGTTTTTTTAAATTCTGCCGAGGTGAGGGTTCTTCAACTTTTTCCTAACCCATCCCTTGCTTTCAACGAGTTTTTGTAACACATACCTACACAAACTACGTACTCAATAAAATGTTACTCGTCTACCTACTTCGCTCCACTGCATTACAAATTAAATGATCGGAATGCTTTTTGTAAAATGAAATAGACGGAGTTTTGTGAAGCCTGCGCTTCTTGTGAAACTGGCGCGGCCTGCGGTGGCGGTCAATAGTAAATTTGACGGCTAATGACAAGTTGACTGTTGAACGCCGCGGGGCCACCCCAGTCTATGAGAGGCTTATAAAAGAAGATAACGGCTACTACAAGCCAATTTATTTTGAATAGGTAGGTACCTACCTAAAGGAAGTTGCCCGATATTCTGCCAAAATAGACATAATTATATTTTAAGCGTTTTAGTTTTATGGATCCTTATATTCAAATACACTCATACCGAAAAGCTACGAGATACTAAAATCTTAATCGAGTGGCTGTATTTTGTTTGCTTTATTAATTTCCACTCATTTTATTTGAATCAAGTTTTAAGATAATTAGATACAATTATTATGTCGACGCCGCTAATTTGTTAATTAAAGGCTTCTGGAGAGTGAACTTTTTTCATTTTTCATCGGGGAATTGTTTTAGGGGTCCATTAGTGAATGGTAAAAGGGCCGGGACCAACCTTAATATCTTTTAATAACCCTAATTAATTTTGCTGTATCAACTTTAAATAGATCAAAGTTGTAATTTGTGATATTTAGTTACGGTCGCTCGGCAGTTCTACGTAAGACTCCTCCTCGTTTCGATCTGCCATTGTGTAGTATAGGTAGGCTTCGCTGCCTGTAGTTTAAAATCTGGTGTACTGCCGTTTGCGAAAAATATTTTTCGCCAAATTTTACTTCCCAAAAAACTTATTACAGTAGTTTCATTTTCCAAGTGAACCTTTAGCACATTTACATATGGCATTTTATTAATTTGGTCAAATTGTCATTTGAATATTATATTCCAAACAGATGTTAGTTCAAATAGTCAATTCGCACTCTCAATGTCTAGCATAGTCTACCGTAAGGAAGGTGTCAGTTAGGTACGACGACGAGCGAAGCTAGGTGGAGTGGTTGGCAGAACTGCGACCATACAAGCACACGAGCCGAGCGAGCGAAGCGAGCGTGCCGTGGCAGCGGACGGCGAGGCGCCGGAACCGATTTTCTTTAGTAATACTTACTTACATATTATGTAAGTACCTACAAAAGTACTAATAATAAAATACTCTAGACTCAATGTCTCTTATGGGTATTGATTGTTATATTAAGCGTTCGAACCCCGTGTGGTGTTGGGTTAGAACCCCGTGTGGTGTCGGGTTATAATTTCACCACCCCCTTTCTTCCCGTGGGTTTCGTAAAAATCGACTAAGGGAGCAGGGTTGAAGTGCGTTGTGGGCGATGGGCTAGCAACCTATCACTGCAATATCACATTTTGTCGATCTTTTATACCCACATTTATGCTAAAAGTGGCGCTGGAACATAAGTTTCATTTGATCTTTCTACCCCTTTTGGGAATAAAGGCGTGAATCAGTATGTTATATGAATAATATAGAATGACATCGTTATACGAATTGATGTTCTATCCAAAGTGCATTATATACGATGCCATGCAATATTTTGGGAAGAGTATTTTATGCCAAACGATACATTTGACTAAATCATACATGGTAAAATGAAACATGACCAAGTTATTATTTGTTAAACAATAATTTGCCAAATGAAAATTTGGTATCTGTAAAACTGTCATAAGTTGTTTTGACTAATGATTCCTTGCCAAATGATAATTTGAGAAAAATAAGTAGTTTGGGATTTGATACTTTGGGAAAAATGTTTTGCGCATACATAAGTAATCCTTAACCCTTTAATTCGCATTGTCCAGCTGGCTTAACACACTCGTAGACCGTCTTTTTGTATTTTTTTCCGGGGCAAAATCGTTTAGGCCGCTGACTAGCGCGGAGACTTGAACTATGAACATTAGCATTTTTTTGCGAAATAATATTTCTGTTTGTACTTAGGTACCGCTTTATGGATTCTGATGATTATGACAAATTATATTGTTGCATTTGATATTATGTGAATTGTTAATCATGTATTTGTTTATTATGGTATGTAATATTTATGGTATATAATGTTATGTCAACTAAAATAATGGCATTAACCATTATGGAAAACGTAGGTATCATCAAGCAGACACGGTAGCATATGGAGCCCACAAATATATAATGACGACGCGATTCATAGTAACTAAGCGTAAGTAGAGGTGTAGTTTCATTAGGCGTGATGGATGAGGTGAGGCGCATTAGCGCGTTCCGAATAACAGCCCTGGGGCCGTAGACAAGGTTACAATCGACAAGCGCTAACGAATGTGCGCTAAGGAATGACAGATGCCGTGTTTCGTCGGCATCTGTCATTCCCCTACATTTTATTAGTTTTCTATTGGCGTTAGCGCTTGTCGATTGTAACCTTGTCTAGGCCCCCTGAAGAGAAACAAAGCATGTTGCCGATCCTACATAGATTTGAGGATCGTTGTGTTGACGATTGATTATTACGGTTGCGATCTTCTGAAAGGTAGAGAGAGAGGTGCTTTCAAATGTGAGCGAGAAAATGTGAGAATATTTTCGACATGTCCATTACCGTAGACATAGTAGAAAGAGTGGAAAGTAGGTTACCTTCATACAAACGTACGGCGCGCGGCTTGTATGTGTGCGCCATAGTATCTAGATGCGTCGCCGCATGCACACTCAAACAAAATCGACTGGCGAACTGAGAAACGGGTCGAGATTTTGTTTGAGTGTGCGTGCGGCGACGCATAGATACTATGGCGCACACATACAAGCCGCGCGTGGTGCGTATGTAGAAGAGAACGTACTTTGCACTCTTTCTACTATGCCGTAGAGATCTTCTTGTAGGTACTTGACATTGTGAGGTGTATGACACAATATCTAATAATCTTATGTAATATTCTCTAGCCTTGAAATACAATACCCTAGCATCTGGTTTACGCTCGTGTACACAAATACCATTAAAAGGCATTAACGATAAGAATCTAGAATCGTTAAACCTATGTAAGTATCACGCACACTACGATACACAAACTGTATATAAAGCCCTGTTTCTACCTAAATAAAGGTTCATTATATCACCGAGTTTCGTCTGTGTTATTTACACCCTACGGCCTACGTCTCATGGCGACCTTGCCAGGATGGCAGGACAACATTTTTTTTCTTTTTTTTCAAGAAAACTGTAATACCAAATACAAAAACACGCCGTTTGATGAATAAGGAGATCCTATGGTTAAAATTACGGTATCATAATTTCTTAGCAATATGCATTTTAAATCTTATAGCTTTTTAGATTGAGTTCAAAATAGCGCAAATAAGACGTGTCCTTATGGCACGCGACAGCTGATAGAACAGCCCGAATTACAAATTTTATATAAATCTTCGTGCATTGTTTTCGAGACTTACTATTCAATTATTTTTTTTTATTATTATTTATTACGAACAAATATTATCGATGACCCGTATAGAAATAGTTTTCATAGCGCACAAATATTCGTAATAATTAGTAAATACGCAAATACCTACAAACACCGAAATTTAACCATACCGTAGTAAAATTATTTTAGCAGATAGCTATGATATAGTAAAATCAATTTCTTTTAAATCAGAATGTATCCGAGAAGGCTAAGACGTGTAAGTTTTTCACAGTACGATTAGACTGATCACCTAAAAGTAGATGAAA
The DNA here is from genome assembly GCA_947049275.1 of Epinotia bilunana. NCBI lineage: Eukaryota > Metazoa > Arthropoda > Insecta > Lepidoptera > Tortricidae > Epinotia > Epinotia bilunana. The sequence goes on from OX346253.1 coordinate 29,644,525, forward strand.
TTCTTATATGACAATGTCTTCAACGATCGTGCGTAGTAGTGATAGAGAAAATAAGAGAAATCTATTAGCAAAATGCAGCCAGGGTACAAGCAAGGAAAGAAATAAATATGTAAAAATTCATTAAAATAAATCTAAATAATAGGGAAAATTAATATATTTATTTTTACAAACAGTGACACTAGATTATATTTTGTATAGACGAATAAGATATTACTTTAATTATATACAATTAATCATAATATATTTTATATAGACAGATAAGCAACTATTTTTATTATGTTAAATTCATTATTAGATACTATTTTAAATAGAAGATTAAGCTATTATTAACATTATATTCACTTTACTAGATAATAATTTAAAAGAAGAAATACCCAAAATATAAAAATAACAAAATAAAATAAAAATGTAGGAAAAAACTATTATAATCATTATATTTCAGTTCACTAAATAACTTTAAAAAAAACTAAACTATTAGTGTAAATTTTAATTCAGCAAATTAAATTAAATAACGGACAAAATAATAATAATAATAATAATTCACAAAAAAAAATAAGCAAAGATGCAAAACAAATAAATTGAGAACAACATTGTATCACAAATATACTTTTTGCCAGCATCAAGCGTCCGAGAGACTCCTCGTGCAGTCGCGTAAACGCATACGTGCGCCACGCACCGTGGCACGACAGAAAGCATATAGGTGATATAGGGGATGCGCCAGGTACAAGCAGGCAGGAAATCTTTGGAACCTGATCATGATTCGGTCGAGTTATCAATCGTGTAGGTCTTTAGACACATGGAAAGGATAAAGGGTTAAAGTGAGGAAGTGTTAAATGGACTGCCTGGTTACACATATACATATATTGATATATGTGTGCGCGCTTTATAAATAAACTAAACAGTATCTTGTACCTTGAGCAAATAATAATATTATATGTAAGGTCGGCCGACCACGTAGATGCGTATCCCTAAAAAATCTAAAAACTAAAATCTAAAACCTAAAAAAAAGAAAACTAAAAAATAATACAAACTAAAAAACTAAGAACGAAAACCAACAGCTATAGACCTAGGTACAACAGGTTAACCAGGCTACAAATGAGTAAGAACACTCCGACAAAAATAAAATAAATAAAAAGTTAATGAAAAAAATATAAACAAAAAAGATTATTGACGTGTAAAATTAAATAAAAAATATTGTAACCAAGATAAATTTATCATGAAAACGCTCTCTAAAATAAATATGAAAGAAAAATATTAAAGGTCAAAATTAAATTAAATAAAAATATCAAAACGTAGGAAACGTATGGAATGACTTAAATTCATAACAAACTTGCAATTATTTAGCAGCATTAAAGTAATATATATTTTGTTTTATTCATTTTTTTACATCCAATAAGGAAATACTAGTATAATATTTTTATCACGTAGAAGTAATCATATAATAAAAATTTATATTAAAACAAATCTAAAATAACTAGTTACTATAGGTTAAGAGATTTAATATTAAGTTAAAAAAACTGAAAAAAAACAGCGTTAATCAAACTCTTTATACACGAAACCATAAAACGTCATTCAATTAACCACCATCACCATTTCAAGTTCAAGTTTAAATACCATGGAATATCAGGAAAACACAATCAGAACTATACTCTATTGCTATTAACAATAAAACTCAAATTAAAAACTTACCGTTTTACACCAAACAGCAACAAACTACACACAAAGTTATTGTTCATCTCTCATAGTTTCATGAACACTGCCTACCCCTTTTGGGAATAAAGGCGTATCTAAATTTTAAATAAATTTACACAACGTTTAGCACAAAAAACATTCGGAAACGCACACGAACACGGCACTTAACCATATAAAATTGTTTTCAACACAATTGCTCGTAACGTACCTCTTATTGTGTCGCTTTTAGGCTCATAATCCTTGATACTAAACACGCGTGTTTAATAACATTACGATACTTGTGTGTTATGGTTATATCCCGATTAAGTCACGTTGGCACCTTGCAGCAAGATGTATGCATACACACGGTGCATTCTTAAACTAACCGGGTTGTACAGAATGTACCGTTTTATTTTTAATTCTCGGCAAATGGATTCTTACTCGACTAAACAAATTAAATCCTTTTTGTTAATTAATTGACTATTTCTTTTTGGATATGATATAGAAACGGTTAATTTAGTAAAACTTTTGATAACATTTTACATGAATTAACAAAGATAACATTTTAAAACGAAACTATTTATTTTATTTTGTATTGGCTGCTTAGAGATTTCATCTAATGCGCGCGCACTGCGCAAACTTCACAAAAAAAAATGATGTGCGCCATTCATTATATGTTATTTCACAGATATTTGTAAACATTGTTAATGCGTGTTTGGTTATTAACAAAAATGTTGATTCGTGGTGACTAGAAGTGATAAAAAGAATGGACGCCACTAGAAATTCTTGACGATGTATACAACATGTGAGTAAAAACCTGTTGACATCAATAAGTAAAGAAAATAACTTGGCAGGCCTATCAAATTTTAATCTTATGAAAAGGATTTTTTCCTCGCAAAATGTTGAAAAACGTCGTATGAAACGCGTGAGCTTTGATAATTACAATCCTCGGCTCTCTTATCACGCTCACCTGCGGCTCGCGTGATAATTCCACCTCTGATGTAATTATCAACATACCTCACTTGTATCACAATGTACTATTAACTCATTTACTAATTCAATATTTTAATAATTAAATAAAACTCAAACATAGTTTAATCCAACAAGCGAACAGAACAAACTGATCTAAAAATAACTTGCAGCAAGCCATTGACATACAATTCCACGAACTAAGACCACCAGAGAATTTTTGATAACCATAACAATGTATTCGTAATGTAAGCATTAAGATAATATGTAGAAGCCATATACAGGACGTTCAAAATGTTCACAGAAATATTGTAACACCCATAGTATTGTATACAGAATAGAAATAAGATAAATTTAAATACTTATGTAATACATGTATAAGTTAGTTTTAAGCCAAAAATATGTATCCACATTTTTGACTAAAAAAAACGGTGGGTGTGAGGTGTATGACACAATATGTAATAATCTTATGTAATATTATCTAGCCTTGAAATACAATACCCTAGCATCTGGTTTACGCTCGTGTACACAAATACCATTAAAAGGCATTAACGATAAGAATCTAGAATCGTTAAACCTATGTAAGTATCACGCACACTACGATACACAAACTGTATATAAAGCCCTGTTTCTACCTAAATAAAGGTTCATTATATCACCGAGTTTCGTCTGTGTTATTTCACCCTACGGCCTACGTCTCAATTGCATTGCTATCTATACACTGTCGTGAAACTACGTTGATCCCTGAAGTCAGGACAAGGTTATTTAATCATTAGATATCACTGGTTTATACAGACTAGATGCATTGAATACATGTTTTAATATCTGTAGATGTGAAATGGTACAGTCAACAGCAAATATAGATGATCATTATTGTACTTTGATCACACTTCACGTAACAAGTGACTATACTGCGACAATGGAATGCGTTAAAGTAGTGAAAGTGATAAACAAGGTAGGTACTAAAATGATAATCTACTTTTGCTGTTGACTAAACTAGGCAATAGCTCATTTGCTACGGATCTATTAAATCATGAATGACTACAAGTCCACGATACAATTATATTCATAATTTATTCAGGAACCACTAAATAACAATGCAAAATGCAGATTTCAAAATTAAAATTCGCAGACAGTGGGGTAGATACTAAAACCACACAATTTTAATTAAACCCGGCGATGATACCACGCTGTACCAAATACCTTTCCCAGGGAAATGTTATTTTTGGAAAGAATACAATTCACGCTGTTCCACGTGCAATTCATAGGTAGTATGTCATTGCAACAAGGTAATTACAATTTGCAATATCACAAATAACAGGTCGTGCGTATAGTTTAGCCTTTGCGTGCTTCCCCGTTTTCAAAAACATTAAGTGATATACCATTACGAGTACGTAGGAGTACTCGTAATAATAAATAAATAAAGGTAGTTGTCGACTGTTGAGTCGTGTACTCAAACAAAGAACACACTAGATGTATTGGTCCCGGCTTACTTTAGACTAGAATATTTGCATGTTAATTAGTTTTTGGCATCGATTCAAGAATAATCTGGAATGGAGGTTTATTCAATCCTCGCGAGACCCCAATTTCATTTGCACCAATTTTAAAATATTCTAACAAATCCACCTGATAACATAACTTCGCATAATTTCTTATTAAAAATAAATAAACAGGGCGCCACCGTATTATGAATTTGAAAGCCTCTGCGTGGAACAATATTCGCGTTAAATTATTATCATTACACTGCCCCTGCGAAAGCTAAGTTGATTCATCCAATTTTCTCCGTTTTCCTTCCCACGAGTATGACCTCGGGAAGTCTTTGACAATTTCTTTACCTATTATTTCGAGCGCACGCTGCGTTCAGTTCATTCATACAGACCACAGATTTTACTGACAATATCACAAGGTAGAAGCACATTATCGTAATCATAATCATAATCGTAATCGGAGATACTATTTCCTCTTTCTGTATTGACATTTTGAATATTATTTAATTTTTATTTCTTATTATTATTTATTATTGACGATCGTTTTCGAAGGATTCTTATAATTTTGACATTGTATGCGAATCTATATTTTAATTTTTATTTCGAAATAAATAAATCTAATCTAATCTAATCTAATCTAATCATAGAAGTCTTTGCAGAACGTTTAACAATTACATGCCCAGTGGCCTATTACTATTAGTAGATATGTCGCTCACGGGCGTAACATAAAATTGAATGCACGCCTTAAAGTCATTGAGTGCAATGATATTACCTATACCCCCGGCGTGTCCCTTCGGCCGGCGTTCATGCGTACAGTGGAAAAATCTCCAAAAGAGTATGAAAGACAAAAAAAAACCTATATTTATTTTGAGATAATAAAGCACTTTAACCGCAAAAATAATCAGCTTAGAACTAGGTAATTTACATTTGTTTCAGCGATAATGGTTTTATCAATTACGTTTTTGTACACTTAAAGGACACTGGTCAGCTGACAGTTAAAAAAATACACTAAGGCCGCATTTATGGAGCAGGACATTAGAGTTTATTTTATTATACGCGCAAATAATGAAATGATAATGCAATGAAAATTATTTATTCCGGAAACATACTATTCCATCTAATTTTAATACGAACAAACATAGTAATATAACGTAGTCTAACGGCCATTCCCAATAATCAATCCACGGATAGTTTTCCTTACCAACAGTTACATTTTGACAGATTACCCGTAGAAAATGTGTCAAAATGTAACTGCTGGTAAGGAAAACTATCCGTGGATTAATTATTGGGAATGGCCGTAAGAGTGTCTATGTATAGACGTCAGAATGTCCATACTTTACTGACAGGTCGCGCCTCGCGCCGCCGCACGCGCCACGTTGTCATAAATAAGGCCTTAGCATATGGTGCAGACGTCACCTAAGCCGACCAACATCCGTTTGACAAATTGCTTGTTTCATTAAAACAAAAACCGTCTCCGTGACTTATTGCAGGCTCAAAAAATAATTTCAGGGACAGTTGATTTACAGTGAAACTTTGGGGATTTATTTGAGACAGAGGTAATTACGACTCGACTCACTTAAGTTTTTAACACTGTTTAAATAAATGTAATCTCCTCAATTACCTATAAGTAGCTGCTCCAAATTCATAGAAAAGATTTATTCGAACAGAATCAAAAGATTGCTTAAATATTCCTATTAAATACTATTTCAAGCACTAAAAGTTTGAGTGATATATTCGCCTTACAGAACATAGCACACATAAGTGTGCTATGTTCTGTAAGGCGAATATACTTCTTCAGTTAGGCTAATCCAAATAAGCTTGATGACACAAACTGTGCTCTACTTCTGTTTATATAGAGTACTCTACCCAGTGTTTAGTTACTTTAAGCGAGAGTATTTGTATTCTATGTTAAAATTACCTTTATCAGTCGGTGTGTGCAATCGATTTGAAAGACAGATAAACATAATTGGTGAATTATTAATCCTACTAATATTGTAAATGCAAAAGTTTGGATGTTTAGATGTTTGGATGTTTAGATGTTTGGATGTTTGTTACTCAATCACGCTTAAACGGCTCAACCGATTTAGATGAAATTTTGCACGAAGATAGTTTATAACCAGTACTCAAATATAGGATAGTTTTTATCCCGGGTCCACGCAGACGAAGTCGCGGGCGGAAGCTAGTATCCGAAATAAATAGCGGAATAGGTGCTGCGACTGCGAGCCAAGGATTTTTTTTTGCTTCTATGATCTTTAACTTTGCACAAAAATAAGCGTCTACATGGCGGTCGTGCTGCCAAATATCTTGTACTCCTCCAAGACACGGGTCGTCTACCGCAAGCACATCCATTTCCACACACTCTACAGATTCCACCTCAAATTTCTGTGAAATTTCTTATAAATATCAGGTGGACAGAATGCGTCAGGAATACGAATGGCCTGAGGCGCGCAAGTGTCGGAGGCATCGAGGCCTGATGAGTGGCGAAGTGCATTTTCTTTTCATAACTCACAAATGGTATACGTAAGTGTGGCGGCCGGTACCTTCGTTACAAAGATGTTCTGAGGGAGGACAAGCAGCACGGCGGCCCCAATGACAACGGCTCATCCACGAGCAGGCTAACGGCTTTGAAACTGAGCGTCGTAACGAGCTGAATTATTAAAATCGAGACGACCTCAAGGCTCATTCACCAGCAGGCCCAGCAGCCATCCGTTATACATCGGTGGAGTTTATTTGCGCAAAGTGCGCTCGCACTTTTGCGAGGAAGATAGGGTACGTATACCTCGACACACGTAAAAAGAGCTCTGGCGGCCGTATTAAATGTATTTTAATATGGCAGTTTACGTGTGTCGACCCTTAAGCTACTTGAGAGCGCAACAATACTCTATGAATAATAATTGTTAATACCAAAACCAGAATAGCGAGTAGAGCAAAACCAGGACATGCAGTCGCTGTGGCTTACGGCTGACGACATCATCGTCGTCATCAACAACATAATCAGCTCGCACGTTTCATTTTCCAATCTAAAAATTTGAACCAATGAGAGATTGCAAAGCAGCTTTCAACTGTTTTCAGATGTGAAACACGGTTTCTGATTACTGGTGTGCTGCGAAAATAAAATTATTTATGTATCAAGTGTTGCGCCGCAAGGGCAGAAGATTTGAATACGGGTAGTCATTAACTTTTTAATTAATCCATTATGCGTGTAGACATCGACCCGCGGCCTATATTACTGCCGATTACCTACTTCATTGAAATTTTCCGATGTCAAAGCATCAATTACATTTAGCGATTATTTTGACGTTCAAACACTTTAAACTTGAACACTATGAAACCAATTAATTGATGATGATGGCCCACGATAATCTAAGAAAATTAAGCCGAATATGGGCAATCAGGGGAAATAATTCGTGTAGTTTTGTAAATTGGTACAATTATACCTTGTGGTGTCCAGATAAATATACTAAGAGTCCTCGAGGGTGGGGGCTGTGCTGAGGGTGTAGGGGGGGTTGAAGGTACCTAGTTTCAGATTTTCGTACATATCTCGAATATCTGTACGAATAGCGTTATAATTACTTCAGACAAAAGTTTCTACATAAAATTTCCTACAAAATTGGTCATAATTATTTTTACTCTACGATCAATACTTTGGGAGCTACAGGGCGTTAAAGTAAACAAAGAGATAAAAAAAAATCGTAGTTTCGTAGTAAAAGTAAAGAATGCCGTTGAAAAAAACATCAGAAAACATATATAGTAGTATTATATGTATATAGGTTAGCGCTTGTTCTCATATTTAAGGAAAAGACGCCGTAACAGTGAGCGCCTTCTTACTACTGTTTCAGAGGGCTGAATACACTCGGAAACCGCGCCAAATGAAAATTTATTCCATCAAATTACGTCTAAGAATAACGAATTTACCGAAACGATTCACTCATAATTGATTAATGTCTCGGCTTTAACGGCGATTTATTTTTAAATAAGATTGCCCATATACCAGTAGACATTTCAAATAATAAAATATGAAGTATAATATCCAATTGGTAGTGTTCAATATCTATAAGGAAGAATAGACAATGAATATGATTGATGAAAATGTTCAAATTAGCAATACCTCCACATGTACGGGCGTACATAAGGTTATTAATAAGATGAACTCGAGAAAGTTATAAACTATTTAATAAGGTTTCTACAAGTTTGTATGGTATTAAATATATGTATGGGATGCGTATGTGCGGTACGCTGTCCCAAGGCGAATAGGAATAGAACGAGCCGCTGCTCGCTGCTGGCGGTAGTGGGGCGCCCCTCGCTCACCCGTGTGACGTCATAGTCTCGTGGTAGGGGCGCGAACACCACATAAAGATTTTTTTTAATCAATTGCTGGGACACTGATTGATGCTCGAGACGCAGGCGAGGGTCGATACATTATTTCGAATAAATAACCAGTTTTTTCTAATTGCAAAAGCCGTTAGTCAAATTCCTGATAACCTAAAAACTGGTTCAATTAGACAGGTTAGAGACTATTGACGTTAGATATTGCTATCGGCTCACAGCGAGCGGATTGGAGGAATTGAATTAATTTTTGATTTTGGACTTCTTCTTGCCCACTCTTGCGCATACGCCTTTCCATTCTTCTTCCATGTAGACCGATTTGCTGTAGCTCACCCAGACTGACCCTGCGATCGTTCTGATAATTATGTCGTCCTGTTATTATGTAGTCGAGAGTCTGCCGTTTCTTATGGCCGCTCCACACAATACAATAAAAGGGAGTAAGGCATGTTTATGTCTCGTTCTACCGCATAGCCGCGTCCTGTATGATGGGTCAGGATGGCCCATTGTGTGGAGCGGCCATTAGAGCGAGGCCTCCATTCCAAAACGCGTTTGCGCCACCCCCCCGTGACATAGGTACGTGTCCGGCCCAAGCCCATTTCAAACTAATCTTATTTTGGTATTGACTGAATAAAAAGCTTCCTAGAGAATAAAAAGCTTTGTGATAAAGTTTGACGGTTGCCTCATAACTCTTGTCTTATATCCACACTGCATAAACGCAGTCTGCCCCAGAAACCATTTGAGGCTAAATCGATAATTATCATACGCTGTATTTTATATTTGGCTACGGTGAATGAAATAAAGAGGGTTACATTCAATTCAACATGGTATATATACTCAGGCATTGCTTGCGCTACTGCCGTGTTATATCCAGCGCAGTATTAAGAAATTCTGCGGTAGGTTACAAGCGGGGGCTTATCCGAAGAGCAAGTAATTTCCGGCGAGGATTCTTTATAACTTTTGGAAATTATTCAGCAACCAAATGATTAAAGAACCGTGTTCCCTGATAATTTTATCAGGATTGATTTTCGCTCGGTGAACAGACATGTTTTACTACGATATACATATTGTGAGTCAGAGCCACTATGAACAAAGCCGGTTGAGGGATCTCAGCAAGGGCTCCTCAGTTGCAAGCGCATATGAGACAATTTACGCTTACCATCAAGCACGGACTGATGATACCGAGTGATCGCATAAATGTGGCGGACTTCCGAACCAATTTGTTGAAAAAGTTTTATCGGAAACAATGAAAACTATAGAAATACTATATTCAAAGATGGTTATGTAATAATATCGTCAGACTCGATTATCCCCTTGTGGTATTTGCGTTACCCATCTGGAGATGAAAGGCTTAAGAGAATATTGCGTATTACCTACAGCGCGCACAACTTTGCGTGAAAAAAATATGTGACAACAAGAGCTTTGTTTGCTAAAGATACTTGAGAGTGAGTAATGCTAACAAATAAATAAATAAACACATTGGGAGGGACGGAATCGGTATGCGGTATTTTGAACTTTACCGAGAGCTTACTGATTGCGTCCTGTTTTTTTTTAAGAGGCCCTAGTGCGTTATTACCCCATGAGTTAAAAAGGAACAGAGATATAGTGGACGCCGATTATTGGGCCGGCCGAACATTAACCGGGACCATGCGATTAAGGCAATTGTCAATTGTATTTATATTATTGATGCAAATTTTGATTGAAGGCGATTGACGTTAAAGTATCGATTGATCGTCTTGGCCAATCATCGACAAATGCTTTGGCATTTAGATAAATGGAAGGAGGTTACTTTGATTCGGGGGGCGACTTTGATCAAATAGCTCTCCGAAATCATTGTTTTTACTTGTGGATTAACTGTGGCTGTGAATATATTAGTAGGTATTCTATCTTGCTGTTTACTCGATTAACTTATTTTAATTTCAAATAGCTCTGGTTTTATACTACATTCTAAATTATCAAAATAGCCCCACTTTTTCCTAAAGTAAACCCATTCCACGGTATTGAAAATGGCGGGCATGACAAGAGCAATATCACTCTCTCTCTCTCTCTCTCTCTCTCTCTCTCTCTCTCTCTCTCTTTCTCTCTCTCTCTCGAATTCTGACGTCAAGGAGCAATAGAAGCAATTGAGGTAAGAAACCAATGTTTCTTACCTCAATTGCTTCTATTGCTCCACGTCAATACGTGCCGATGGAATCAATAATTATAGGAATTCTCCTACGCGCTGAATGGATTCGATACGCATACCCAAGGCGCGGTACTGTGGTGTTGATCAGGCTATAGCTTCCGCCCTCGACTTCGTCTGCGTGGACCCGGGATAAAAACTATCTTTTATTTTAATCCAGGGTATAAACTATCTTCGTGAAAAAATTCATCCAAATCGGGTGAGCCGTTTAAGCGTGATTTTGTAACAAACATCGAAGCATCCAAACATCTCAACATCCAAACATCCACATTTTGCCATTTATAATATTAGTGGGGAGTAGGATAACCATCCAGAAAGTCCAATCTACACGCAGGTGACAGAATTTTTGAAATCGGATAAGCTTTTCTCCTAGTTAACCGTTACATACAAACTTACATTTTGGAAAGCTATAATTTCACAATCTTTTTTTTTTTTAAACAACAAATAATACTGTTTAGGTGACGAAACGGCGTGGCCTCGTTGCATCGTCATCTCCGGTGTAGGATTCGGCAGATTTCCCCGGAACCGTCGAAACACGACACCCTTCGGCCAGGAAGTCAGCACATGCGATGGTAGGCATGGGATGGGATATAGATAAACGATTTCGCCCGATCAAGAATACTGTTAGAACAGTAAGCGTTCACAAATCATAATAAATAGTCTAGCGCTTAGGTTCTTAACTAGGAGGATTACCCCACCAGTGGTAACATAGTTATTTTGTGGGAGTAATAAATCTATATTTATTTATTTATTAACATACACACAACCATCCTTACAGGCTATCCTAATTCGACAGTATATGTAATTTGACACACAACATAAAATAAAAACATAGGTACTACATTACAAATTACAGTAACACAATACATATTATAACGTGGCCTTTGTGAATTCGTGCAAATTACAAAAAACAAATCTACCTCGATCGCTACTCGATTAAGGGTCCGAATTGCGCGTAAAGGGGGCCTGGCGAAGAAGTTGCGTTCGAGCGCGCGGCTCGGCCAGCAGGCTCGGCCGCCGCCGCGACACACCCACACATACCGATCCGGTACGCTCAAGTGCACCTCCGCCAAGACTCCAGGATTGCTCAACTTGCCTCGCATCAACTTAAATATATATGAAGCCAGCCCCAGTTCCCTTCTAACTTCAAGTTTATTGTATCCTACCATTCCTAACACGACCAATGTAGAATACATTAACGGATAAAAAGGGTATACTCCGTATAATTTTAAATATATAACCCTAATAAATTTATTTTGTATACGTTCTGTACCACTCCCCCCTCAACAAAAAACGTCCCCTACCTCACGACGACTAAGCTACCACTACATCTACCTAAGAAGCCCCTCGCCGAAGCTCGAAAACGCGGAATAATTTGTAATAACCTCTAAACGCTAGATTACTGTAACTTGCTATCTATTTACCTATTTACTAAACCTACTTTCGCTGCGTATTTTTATTACGAATACCTGAAGATATGGCCAGAATGTGATCGCTAGTGCATGGTAGGACCCCGAAGTGTTGTGTACCGTAATAACCTAGGTTCTTTTATGAAAGCTTGACAGGTTTTGGACTCTTCATTTATATAATTAAATCTAACCTATCCGTACATAAATGAACCTATCTGAACGCCACTTTCAACTACTATTTATCTATTTCTAATTATAATGAAGGCCTAAAGTTTTAAAGTATAATTCATTCGCTGAAGTTATTTTTGTATTTCATCCAATATTAGACTATGATTATAAATATTATTATAAATATTTTTATTTTTGGGTAGAAAATCCCCTACCACCTATTACACGCTCGGTTGGATATGGGAGTAGCTTTTATAATTCATAAAACAACATGATTATTTATTTAAACCTACGATGAGTTAAAAGACTGCCCTAAATACTTGTATTTTGGAACAAAAGTTCTATCGACGGGTCGTGCGGTAATCTTTTACTCACACATGCTACTTTTCATGTCTAGGATGAGGAATGAGCGTCCTAGCCAAGTTACCTTCCTAGCTATCTACGAGTTTAAGACTCGGCGAATGACGCTACCAGTGTCTCAAACCTAGCGGTCAGTTTCGAGAAGATACACCGAGACAAACTCGACTGACATCTTTTAGTATCATTAAGAGTTCATGTTTATAATTTATATGGCCAAAAACCTAGGACCATCCTATACCGATAATCATAGTGGGTAGTGCCAATGTGAACCATACATTACATGTGAAATATTTTACCTAATCGTACCTTAAGTGAAGGGTGTTCACTTACAACAATAAATTGCCTTGGACGTAGAATATCCACTCATGATAATAAGATACTTTAGATGGATTTGATGAACTGCTCAGCCTGTCATCAAACCCAGAATTATTTCATCTTTCTGAAACAATCCTGATACCCCAATGTCATGAACAGAGCTGTTACCTTTCGATGATATTTAATGATTTTACACCTTTGTAATTTTCACATGTAGCCCACGGACACTTGACACTCCTTTTAACCATTTACTACTATTAACGTGAGCTCAGTTATCGACACTACATGACTTTCATGAGTCTTTTGGAATAATAACTCTAATTTTAGCTAACCAAACAATACCTTAGAATATCTTTTGTTGCAGTAGATATAGTTATAAGCCTATCACCCCATAACGCGTGAACTTGGCCCTACATCTACCCCTAGTCCCTATTCTGCTTACTTCTAGAACCATACCTTAGTTCAGAAGCAAGAATGTATCCCTAGCTAAACTGTAAGTAGTTCAGTCGGCGAAACTGAGATAGCAACCCTAGCAGCCTGTGTATTTGCTTCACCCCGCCGCGACCGAAGTCAAAAGGGAATACGGCGAGTAAAGCGTCCTGTCTGGGAATATGACCAGTATATTTACATATATATAATGCTGAACGACCCCTCAGGCAACTGATCGACTTCAACGAGCGGAGTAACCTCCTGTGCTGATCACATGAATGACTAAGCCTCGTCTCCGCCGCCAGTCGTTCTGAGAGACGTGAGGGCCCCGATTAAGGGGTTTCGTCTCCTATGTTGGTAAAAAGGTAGACGCCAGACCACACCTCAAATCTGGTACTAATGGACACGGATTCACCCCCTGTTGGCACCGGTAGGTAGGAATGACTCCGCAGGTAGACTGATCCTTGACAGTGTTCCAGCTGATTTAGTCAATTAGAATTAACCCCAACTAAATTCCGAAAACAATCATTCAAACATACCCAATCCCAGGGAGTACCCTGGCACATTAGCTATATTTGGTTAACCATATAAACCTCCGGACGTACCTACTCCGTTACGGAAAATATAGTTTTGACTGAGTTCCGAAACCACTTGTCAAACATGCCCAATTCCAGAAAGTAGCTCTGGCGAATAAGATATGTTTGATTTAGCCATATAAACCTTTCAGAATATTTCCGATAAGATAGATATAACTTAGGCCCTAACACCACTTTTGAATTTACAAATGACTATAAAATTAAGAACCGTAAATGACTCAACATTACGAAGAGAGTTTCCCCATAACGACGAGCCATTTACCACAATAAAGAAAAAACACACCAATAATTTCATAGCCTACAACCAGAGACACTGTAGCATTTACCTTTATCTGCGTTGCACCTGTAGGTCACATCAGTTAATGCAAGACCTTGCAATTGCCATCTTACGTCTTTTTAGGTTTTCTTTACATCATTGATTCACTCTCTTGGTTCTTGTAACCCCAACTTCTAAGAAAGGGTATACTTCTGTACACTGCTTTTGATATCGTGCACCTTAGGATTACTTTTATCATCGGTTTCTGTTCATTTGAACCGTATTTAATCCTATATTATCCCTATTCCTGAAATTCTTAAAAATAATAAATACGTTTGTTATTTTCTGTTGACAATCTGTCAACAACGTTGTGTTCTTCTAAATAGTTATTTTCACCATAAAGGTTAGGTTTTATACTTTTCGGCTAAGTCTGTATACTTTTAGGTACTTATGAAACCCTGGTAGCTTGTAATTTTTGAAATATGAAATTATAATATGTAATTCTAGAACATGGGTTCCCTTGGGTATAGAAGCCGATACAGCCGCTGTATTAAATCAGTTTTACCTTCGACTTCCAAACAAGAAGTCCAGAACAGATCCGTTGCGGGGTCACAGCCGGCCCCGCAACTCAAGAGGGTCCCTAAACCTACTCGTCGGTCGTCAGTTCTACTAAGAAATGCGTCCCTGCTGGACGACTGCCTTTGCGGGGCTCCCCTACTGAGCACCTGCCTCCCGAAGCGCTACATCTGTACACCACCCTTCGGAACGGCCCTGCTGAGCTCCTCCCGAGCGTTTGGCTTGGAAGGCTCCCTGCTGCACGCGTCCTACTACGCGCCGGCCACTGCTCACGCCCTACGGGACGTTCCTATCAGCTGCATGCGCTTTACTACGCGCCTACCTACTGCTCGCGCCCTACTACGCGCCTGGTTGTCGACTGCCGTGCTACACGCACCCCTACCGAGCGCCTGGCGGAGGCTTAAACCCTGACGGTACGCCCGTACGCTTACTCCTCGCACGCGCTGCTACGCACGCCTCCGGCCTGTCATTTCTACCTGCGGATCCCTCACATCCTACGGCGTGACTTCCTGGGGATCCCACTGGTTCCGTTTAACTCTTTCCTAATTTAACCACCACGTGTCCTGGTAACTAGGTACTACTGTTTGCTTGTCAAGAAACTCTCTTAATAAAGAACTTCGACCCTAACTTTTCTTTTGTAATTTGTATTTCATTATCATACTTGTTACGTGGGCTTCCAAAAAGGTTTGTAAGTCCACGTAACGTGACAGTTTTGGCGCCCAACGCAAGAGGCCTTATTTTTTGACAAGCTTATTTTTTTCTAAATTTTAAAAAACTACAGACAACATACGTCACTAAAACCTCTTTAATTCGGCCTGATATTAACTAACTTCTACCTAAAATATTTTTTTTTAACTCAGTTACTATGGCACGTCCTATCAAATATGTTAACTTAAATAAGCCTGAACTCGAATACGAGGTTATAATTAGGTTAGAGGAACCAAGAGAAAATTTGGTAGCTTTAAAAAAACAGGCAGAAACACTGGGTCAATCGCAACCACCGACAGAGGTCTTGCAGTCAGTCATTCCTCCTGAAGAAGATCTCGAACAGGTTGAAACTTGTCTGAATTACTTTGAATCAAAGATCAACCAGTTACAACCTAAAGCTTCTCCATACGCGTGTCAAAGATTAGAATCATTTCAAAATCACTTATTTTTTCGACTGAGACGCATCGACTTAGACCATAACTCGCCTCTCACAGACAAACTTAACCGACTTTCGGAAAGATTCAAGGTTTTAGAGAACAAATATGAAGCTCTACTTTTTGAATCTGCGGAAACTACACCCTTAGCATCTCCTCACTGCCCTCCTCTTGGAACAACACCTGAAGCCCCTTTATCTTCTCACTTAGCTACAAACCAACACTCAGAACAGAGTATTCCCTGTCAAAATATTGCTCAAACGACGTCCTCTCCTAATATAATCCCAGAACTTAGAAAACTATCCTATAACGGCAACTCCTGCCCAAAATCTTTTCTCCAAAAAATTGAAGAGTTTGGTGTTTCCCGCAATCTGAAAAAGGAACGCCTTGCTGACTTAGTCTTTGAAATTTTCACTGATAAAGCCCTTCATTGGATTCGATTTCAGAAAAATCGTCAACCAGATCTCTCGTGGTGTGAAATCTCAAACCTACTTATTAGAGATTTCGGAAATACGGATTATGACTTCAAACTCTTGACTGCTATCAACGCTAGAACTCAAGGTGATTACGAGACTATCATCATTTATATCTCCATTATGCATGGTATGTTCTCTCGTCTCAACAAAAAAAAAGTGAATCTGAGCAGCTCTCAATTCTCCTCAGAAACATACGCCCCTGTATTCAGTATTCGTGGCATTGAATAAAATTGATTCCATTGATTCTCTGATATCAGCCTGCCAAAATTACGAACATATTTTGGATAGAGACCGTAACTTTAAAGAACCTAAACCTGCTATTGATCAATTAGCATCTGAATTCAATTACAACCCCTCGACATCCTCATCTAAAACTTCCCTCCCTAGCCAGCCTAAAACCCAGTTCAATTCAGACTCAAGACCCCCTTTTAAGAATTATTTTACTAAACAAGTAAATAGCATCTCAGATAAATTTACCTCTAATCTCTTCTGTGTTCGATGTCGCGCAAACGGCCACTCTCTTCGAACTTGTCAGCAACCTCACTTCCCCATTTGCTTTAAATGCGGTCTGCGAGGCTTTAAAACCCCAGACTACCCTGACTGTAATACCAAACACTATTCCTCTCCAAAAAACTAACTTTGCACGACTCCGATGACACCAATAACTTTAGCCCTTTTGACATAATTGACTGGCAAAATTGGCTTACTTATCTTCGTAATTTCTTCAATCTTTACAAGATTTCGTCAGTCCTTTATGAAGAAGAAAAGGATCATACTAGACCTTTTCTTAACTTTACTATCGACGGAATCCCTTTTCCGGTTTGCTAGATAGTGGAAGTTCTTTAACTATATTAGGCAACAATTCTCACCTTGACCTTTTGAAAAAGGGTTATTCTTTATCGAAGTCGTGCCCACTTTCAGTCGCTAAAGCTAATAACCACAAATTGCAATCATTAGGCTATATCGACTTACTCATGACTTTTAATAATCAAACTCATGCTATAAGAGCCTACGCGTTCCCTGAAATACACCCTTCAATCATCTTAGGTGTAGACTTTTGGAAAACTTTTAATCTTATACCCGAATTGCTTAAACCTACTATCTTTGACAATGTACAGTGTAATACCATTACATCTGACACTGGGAAGATCCTCACTTATGAAACATTATCTACGGAACAGAAAGACATAGCTGCAGACATCATCGCCAGATTCAAGCAAATTTCCTTCGAAGAAAAAGGCGAACTTGGAAAGACTCATCTGATTTGCCATAAAATCGATACAGGGAACTCTCCACCTGTAAGACAACGCTGCTACCGGCTATCACCTGAAAAACAAAGAGCACTTACAAACGAAGTAGACAAGATGCTTGGCTGGAAAGTGATTGAACCCTGCGAGAGCCCTTGGTTATCTCCGGTGATCATAACTCCTAAGAAGAATGGTGAATGGCGTTTCTGTGTTGACAGTAGAAAACTTAACTCTATCACTCGTCGTGATGCCTATAGCCTGCCAGTAATGAACGAAATATTAGACCACTTGAGAGATGCTAAATATCTTTCAAGCATTGATATTGCGAAAGCTTTCTGGGAAGTCCCACTACACCCTCCAGACAGGGACAAGACAGCTTTTTACGTCCCAGGTAGAGGAATGTACCGCTTTGTTGTCATGCCTTTTGGTCTAACCAATGCTCCAGCGACACAACAAAGACTAATGGACGCGCTGTTCACTCCGGAGTTTGAGCATAAAGTATTTTGCTACTTAGACGATATCTTCATCATCAGCAAGACCTTTGAAGAACATATTTCCCTTCTTATCAGAGTTCTTGAAAAACTAACATACGCAGGTTTGACGATTAACTACGAAAGTCAATTCTTCAAAAAAGAACTAAAATACCTTGGTTTTATGGTCGATGAACAAGGCTTGAGATGAACAACCCTGACAAAGTTCGGGCAATTTTAGAATATCCTACGCCGACTACAAAAAAAGAGATAAGAAGATTTCACGGCAGCTGCAGTTGGTTTAGAAGATTTATCCCAAACTTCAGTACTATTGCAGCACCTCTTAATAAATTGGCAGCCTCGGGGAAGAACTCGCCAAAATTTGGCTGGACTGCCGAAGCCAACTCCGCCTTCCTAAAGATGAAGGAACTACTTGTGACAACTCCAATCCTTGCCTGCCCTAATTTTGATTAACCTTTTGCTGTTCACTGCGATGCCTCCAACGATGGAATCGGAGCGATGCTCACACAAAAGCAAGATAATAGAGAAGTCGTAATAGCATACATGAGCAAAAGTTTCAATAAGCATGAACGGAACTACTCAACCACAGAACGGGAGACGTTAGCTGTCATTTCAGCTCTTGAGCACTGGAGATGCTACGTGGACAATGGAAAAGAATTTACTGTTTACACGGACCATGCTGCTCTAAAATGGTTCCTAAATCTATCTAATCCTTCAGGTAGACTAGCTAGATGGGCCCTCAGACTCTCAACATTCAACTGCGTTTTAAAATACAAGCGAGGAAAAGACAACGTTGTCCCCGATCTACTCTCTCGCTCGTTCGACAGGAATCCTGATCTTCATCAAACGGCACCAATTACTCAAGTATTAGCGCAGGTGCAACTGAGCCCACCCGTCAGTCGATAGTGGCGGAGTGGGGGAAGCCGTCTAGTCTATAAAAGCTACAGCGCGCTCATTTTTGGACACATTCTAGCGCTGGTCACTTGTCTTGCAAAACCTCTGCCCGTTTGAAGAGTCAAATTGCCTAAATTACGCCTATAATCAAATTGTAAATTCTTAGTGTAATTAATTGTTAAAAATCACTGTGTAAAATAAAGTTCTGTTGTAAATAATACGTCTTTTTGGTTATTTCCACTCCTGGTTCCTAAAATCAGAAGTCGGGATAACTTTCACGCGCCCTGGCCCGCTTGAAATAAAGGCAATTTGGCTTATCACATTTTTCACTTTGTAAACCAATGGTGTTTATGATTATCTGAACTACGTGTATTACGTATCTACGTTTAGTGGAAAAGTAGAGTGTAGTGTGTCTCGGAGATATCTGGTGAGTCCGTTCCTATTTATTATCTTGGAGATGAGCAAAAGTATTTTTGTGGTTTCTGCTTTCAACTTGCTGCTGATTGTATTTAGTTCTAATGTGGCTTGGTTGGCTATTATATGCCGTAAAATAATTGCTCAAATCGGAGTTTACTGGCAGTCAATTCATTTTAAAACCTTTTTTTTACTATCTACCCACTTGTAAATAAAAAGTGAAAAAAAATGCCAGATAATGGTAGAAAGAGTAGAAGTCGTTCGCGGAACCGTGATTCTCGCTCCAAGCGCCGCAAGACACATTCAAAGCATTCCCGTAGAAGACATGCTTCGCCTAGTAATTTATTCACCCAACAAATGCAACAAATTCTAGATCGATTGTCAACGTTAGAAGAACATCGCCGTACGTCTCCGACACCGCCGTGTGAGCAGAGTGCCGGTGCATCGCCTGCGACGCCGCCGCTACAGCAGCGCGTGGTGCAGGTCGTGTCTACGGCTCGTGATGCTCAAGATTCAGCAGCCCCGTCCTCTTCGGGCTGCTCCACGAGTGCTACCGCCGATCGAGACCCCAACGCGACTGATCGTATAATTGACGCCATACGCTCCATCAACACTACGGTGAGATCTAACCAAGCTTACTTTATATCAAATTTTGATCCAAGTGTTCACGATATAGACACCTGGTGCGATGAGGTCGATCGTGCTAAAGTTTTAAACAATTGGAGCGACAATGAGTGTCTCGCTCGTATTGGCAATTGTCTAAAGGGTGACGCTAGGACCTGGCTTAATGAATGGGTTACTAATGATCGCAGTTGGAGCAAATTTAAAAGGGAGTTCAAGCCATTATGCCCTAAAAAGCCAGATATTGCGAACATTTTGTATGAAGTCATGAGTACAAATTCTGATAAATATCCCACATATGCGGACTATGTTAGGCGGTCCTTATTAAGGCTACGTTATAGTCAAGGGGTTAGGTGATGAGCTAATTTCAGCGATTGTGATACGAGGTATTACCGACCCGCAAATTCGCGCCTCTGCTACTAATGCGAAGTTACTGCCTAATGAATTAGTGGAGTTCCTCTCGATTTATGTCAAGTCAAATACATCAACTTCTAAAAGATTTGGTAATACTTCGGATCATAACCGCTTTAGGAAAACTAACGATTCAAACTCCCGTAAACGAAAATTTGAGGAGGGAAAATGTTTTACATGTGACAAACCTGGTCATAAGTCATCTAATTGCTACAAACGATTAAAGCCTAACAATGCTAACAATTCTGATAATAGATTAAAAAACAATTCTACACCAAGTACTAGCAAATCCGAGCCTTGTAGTTTTTGTAAAAAGTCTGGCCATAAGATTGAAACTTGCTTTGCAAAACTTAAGTCTGAATCTCGCAACACGAAAAACGTCAACTTTTGCCGTGAGAACCTGAACACGCAACGTAATGACATTGTTGTGGCGGTTATACAGGGTGTACCTGTCGATATTCTAATCGATAGCGGTTCAAGTATTTCACTTATCTCTTCGTCACTATTGAAACATTTCCAATGCGCACGCAAGCCTGCTTTCAGGGTTATGAAAGGAATCGGTAGTCAGGAGATTGAATCCACTTACTATGTCACTTTACCGATTGAGTTCGACGAAATCACCCTGGAAGTGGACTTGCATGCAGTATCCCCTGAATTTATGAACACCCCAATTATTGTGGGTACGGACGTATTAAATCGCGAAGGTGTTACTTATGTTCGTACGCGTGATAGACAGCACCTTACTTATGAGTCTCAGCTTACGCATGATGTAATGAACACCACCTTGACTAACGATACCCATATTAACACGCCTTTGGTTGGACAAGACTAAAAGAAACTCCTGGATCTGATTGACGAATATTCAAAGTCTTTTATTACTGGTACTGCTACTAACACTGTAAACACTGGAAGCATGTCAATTAAATTAAATGGTAGCACGCCTGTTAACTATAGACCCTATAGGCTTTCGCTTCCCGAAACTTTGAAGGTTCGTGAGATGATTCAGGAACTTCTTGAAAAAAAAAAAATACGCGAGTCTGAATCAGATTATGCGAGCCCAATAATCTTAGTGAAAAAGAAGGACGGGTCCAATCGTATGTGTGTAGATTACCGGAAGCTAAACGAGGTCACAGTTAAAGATCGTTTCCCGTTACCGTTAATCGACGACCAAATTGACCGGTTAGGTAAACACAAATTTTTCACAAGTCTAGACATGGCTACAGGGTTTCATCAGATTCCTATGGATGACGAATCCATACCACTCACAGGGTTTGTGACAAATGAGGGGCACTACGAATATTTAAAAATGCCCTTTGGGTTGGCAAATGCTCCTGTTATCTATCAGCGCATTATATCAAAAACCCTTCGTCATTTTCTGGAATCTGGTAAAGTCCTTTTTTACATTGACGACGTACTCATTTTGAGTAACACTGTAGATGAGGGCCTCACTACCTTACGCGATGTACTCAAAACACTGACTGACGCGGGCTTCTCTGTCAATCTTAAAAAGTGCTCATTCTTAGCTACCCAGATAGAGTACTTAGGGCGTACTATTAGGGAGGGTCAGGTAAAACCGAGCGTACAAAAGGTTAAAGCTCTAGTTGAAGCACCAGCTCCAAAGACTGTCAAACAGGTTCGCCAATTTTTGGGCTTAGCGAGCTATTTTCGCCGCTATATAGCTGGTTTCGATGCTAAAACAGCCCCTATTACGAGACTGACGAAAAAAGGGGTTCCATTTAATTGGGGAAGTGAACAAGAAGAGGCACGGCAAGACATAATTGCACAACTTACAAGCGAGCCCGTTTTAGCAATTTATGATCCCGACTTGCCTACAGAAGTCCATACGGATGCCAGCTCCATCGGTTATGGTGCGGTGCTTCTTCAGGTTCACAAAAATGGTCACAAACGAGCAGTAGGCTACTTTAGCAAACGGACGCAGGGTGCCGAGCCAAGGTACCATTCTTATGAGCTCGAGACCCTGGCTGTTGTTAAAGCTCTACAGCACTACAGACACTATCTGGTCGGCTTGCATTTTAAAGTCGTAACTGACTGCAACGCACTAAAAGCTACGCAGCAAAAGAAAGATTTATTGCCTCGTGTGACCAGATGGTGGATGTACCTACAGGACTTTAACTTTACTCTGGAATACCGTAAGGGTACTTCTATGTCACACGCTGACTATTTGAGCCGAAATCCTGTCAATGTTTGTGAAGTTCGCAAACAACAGAATTGGGCTCAAATAGCACAGACCGCTGATGAAGAAACCCAACAACTACTTCAGAGACTGACAGACGGAGAGTTAGACTCTACTCGTTATGTACATAAAAATGGACTACTTTACTATAAGTACTCTCCGGTAGGAGAAGAGTCTAAGCTGTTATGCTATGTGCCAAAAGGTCATAGGCTCAGTCTGCTCAGTTTTCCACGATGAGCATGACCACATCGGCGTTGAAAAGACTTTGGAACTCGTTAAAAAGCATTTTTGGTTTCCGTCTTTAAAATCGTTCGTTCAAAAATACATAAGCCATTGCCTAGTGTGTATAACACATAAACGAGTTCCAAGGGCTCCTCGTCAACTCATACATTCTTGGGAGAAACCAAGCGCTCCTTTTGAGGTAATCCATGCGGACGCGTTAGGCCCACTGCCTCAGTCCAACGGTTATAAATACGTGCTTATCATAATAGACGCATTTTCCAAATTTTGTCTTTTGTACCCAATGTTTGGCCAAGATGCTATTGAATTAAAACAACACTTTACGAATGTAATTTCTTTATTTGGAGCACCAAAACTAATAGTAGCAGATCGAGGCAGGATGTTCCAAAGTTCCGTATTCACAAATTTTGTAACGGAATTAGGCATTGACGTGCATCTCATTACACCGGAGATGCATCATTCAAACGGGCAGGTGGAACGTTATTGTAGAACATTGCTAAACATGATCCGAATACAGTGCAATTATCGCCAAAAAGAATGGTCCGATGTTATGTGGCGACTACAATTAGTTCTAAATATAACTAAGCAGAAAACCTCCCAGCTGTCACCCTTGAATTTGTTAGTGGGCGTTGAGGCAGCCACACCTCTTCTAAGACGCTTGGTTCGGCTCATAAATCAGCATCAGCAGGACGCAACTGTGAACGCTAGCCGAGGGCCCGCTCGAACATTCGAATCTAATTCAATTGTATTTGTAATTAAACAGGCACAATCAACCGGCAAGCTCGACTCTGGCATGCGCGGTCCATACCGGGTGGTCAAAACACTTCCCCACGGTCGATACGAGCTGCAACTGCTGGCAGGCTCATATGGAAAAACGACACAAGCTGCGGCGCAGTTCATGGTGCCGTGGCGTGGGGAGTGGACCCCCGAGGCGTGCGCTGCCTACTTCGAGGGTAAGCGTTCACATGTATGATAAGCTAACGTCGTGCCTATGTCATATATGTGTTGACTTGCGTGATATGCTAACGTCGTGCCTCTGTCATGTATGATTTCACTTTGCGTGATATGCTAACGTCGTACCTATGTCACGTAGAAGTAGCATTCAAATGAGCCACTGTTGTACTTATGTCTTGTGAACAGTGTTATGGTACCAGTTCTCTGGGATCACTCACAATAAGAAATAAGCTAACGTTGTGCCTATGTTTCCTGTTAACAGAGATAGCGAACGTAGTGCTTCCTCTCTGTGTTAGTGTGAACTATGCTAACGAAGTGCCTCTTGTTCTTTGCATAAAAAAAATCAATAAATGTGTACAGGCTGAATATGTTTTCGAAGTTTTAAGGATGTTTCGTTGGTTTTTGCAGGCGCAGAATCAAATAATGATGCGGATTCTACGTCTGAGCGAGCTGCCGATGACGAAATACCCGACGAAGAGGTTCCCAACCAGAGGGCTATTGAACCTGTGCCTGGCTGCTCCAGACAACGTGATTAGCCTGAGAAATAGGAGAACGTGGACGTCCTCCAGTCAGGAGAGGCCGTATTAGCGCAGGTGCAACTGAGCCCACCCGTCAGTCGATAGTGGCGGAGTGGGGGAAGCCGTCTAGTCTATAAAAGCTACAGCGCGCTCATTTTTGGACACATTCTAGCGCTGGTCACTTGTCTTGCAAAACCTCTGCCCGTTTGAAGAGTCAAATTGCCTAAATTACGCCTATAATCAAATTGTAAATTCTTAGTGTAATTAATTGTTAAAAATCACTGTGTAAAATAAAGTTCTGTTGTAAATAATACGTCTTTTTGGTTATTTCCACTCCTGGTTCCTAAAACAAGAAATTCAACGTACTAACGATGAAGACCACAACAGATTAATCTCGGACTGCCAAAACAATCCGGACAGTTACCCGAACTACAACTATAGAGACAACAAGCTATTCCGTCGTAGTTACGATCAAAACTCCATAACGGACGATTTTGCCTGGAAGGAAGTTCCTCTTCCTTCAACTAGAAAATCACTTATCGAAGAATTCCATGGCTCTCTACCTAATCCACACTTGGGCATATTCAAGACTTATAAGAAATTAGCACTACAATACTACTGGACTGGCATGTTTAGAGATGTTGCTAAATACATATCAAAATGCGAAACTTGTTTAGCCTACAAACACTCTAACCACTCTCCTTATGGCATCATGGGTAAACCTAAAATTTGTTCTCGCCCGTTCCAATGCATATCGTTAGATCTCGTGGGTCCGTTACCGATGACTAGAAAAAGAAACCAATATATACTAGTTATAAATTGCTACTTTACTAAATACAGCATAATTTTCCCTTTAAAACGTGCTAGGGCTACTGATATTACCTTTCACCTAGAAAATTTTGTTTTTCTGGTTTTTGGAGTACCACAGACAATCATTATGGACAATGGACCTCAATTCCAGTCGCGTGAGTTCCATAACCTAATCAATAAATACAGAATACCTTTCGCGAACTTTAATCCTCTTTATTGCCCTCAAGTTAACCCCACAGAGAGGTACAATAAGACTCTTATCACGGCCTTAGCGTCTCTTGTTGGGGACGACCATAGATCTTGGGATAACCATCTTCCAATTATTCAGTCTGCTATGAATAATTCAGTGAACCTGGTAACCGGTTTTACACCCTCTTTCCTAGTTTTTGGACGCGAAACTATTCCTTGCGGCTCCATGTATTCACCATGCCAAAATCTTGAGGAAATAATTTTTCTTCCTAGAGACATGTATGCTAATAACCTTGGCCTGCTATCATCTATTTACGATAAAGTTCAGGTTGCCTTGTACACAGCACATTTAAAGAATAGCAATAGGTACGATCTTAGAAGGTCATTCAAAGAATTTAACATCGATGATATAGTTTGGAGGAAAAACTACGTCCTAAGTAACGCTGGCACTTACTTCAGTGCGAAACTGGCTCCAAAATACTTAAAATGCAGTTATTCAAAAGTTCTCGCCCCTGGTGTATATGCTTGAAGATCCTAATGGTTCAAGAAACAAATGGCACATTAAGGATTTCAAAACATAGCATTTAGTTTAAGTTTATTTAATTTCACTTCATTACACATTATTTTACGTTCTTTTCTTTGCAGCTTTTCATTATGCTGGCTTATTAGCGTGCGACTGTTCTGTAATGACTCGCTTCTGCTTTTCTTTCTTAGCTCTGTAAATAAATAAAAAATTGTAGTAGCCTAGGACTACTGCACCCTCTTTAGTTCTAAACTAACTCCCCTCTACTAGTTGGCTCTAAACCAACTAGTCTAGAATTTCCTCGAGCGGATGACTAACTCGTTAAATAAGCCCTTAGGTTCTTCACATTTTCCCCTAGTTGGCGCTAGACCAACTAGGCCTGTATATAGTATTTCCTCGAGCGGATCGCCAACTCGTAAAATAAGCCGTGGGTTCGTCATTTTTCCCGTGGAGCGGCTGACTACTCTCTCAAAAAAAAAAAAAAGCCTTAGGTCATGGTAAGGAGTTCCTTAGGAGTGTGCGTCATTGAATGTGAACCACATCCCCTTATTTTATCTGGAGATGAATGTAAGTGTGATTTTTGAAAGAGACGCAAGGAAGATCTGGAGCTCCTTAGTTGTATATAATTTTCTTCATGTTATTAGCACCTCATCTCATTTATGCATTAATCACCACGCATAGCATATCTATATAACAAAAAAAAACTTTTCATTAATAAGTACGAAAAAGTTTTTTTTTTCCTGGGTTTTTGGGGTAATGTAGCATTTACCTTTATCTGCGTTGCACCTGTAGGTCACATCAGTTAATGCAAGACCTTGCAATTGCCATCTTACGTCTTTTTAGGTTTTCTTTACATCATTGATTCACTCTCTTGGTCCTTGTCCAACTTCTAAGAAAGGGTATACTTCTGTACACTGCTTTTGATATCGTGCACCTTAGGATTACTTTTATCATCGGTTTCTGTTCATTTGAACCGTATTTAATCCTATATTTTCCCTATTCCTGAAATTCTTAAAAATAATAAATACGTTTGTTATTTTCTGTTGACAAACTGTCAACAACGTTGTGTTCTTCTAAATAGTCATTTTCACTACCATAAAGGTTAGGTTTTATACTTTTCGGCTAAGTCTGTATACTTTTAGGTACTTATGAAACCCTGGTAGCTTGTAATTTTTGAAATATGAAATTATAATATGTAATTCTAGAACATGGGTTCCCTTGGGTATAAAAGCCGATACAGCCGCTGTATTAAATCAGTTTTACCTTCGACTTCCAAACAAGAAGTCCAGAACAGATCCGTTGCGGGGTCACAGCCGGCCCCGCAACTCAAGAGGGTCCCTAAACCTACTCGTCGGTCGTCAGTTCTACTAAGAAATGCGTCCCTGCTGGACGACTGCCTTTGCGGGGCTCCCCTACTGAGCACCTGCCTCCCGAAGCGCTACATCTGTACACCACCCTTCGGAACGGCCCTGCTGAGCTCCTCTCGAGCGTTTGGCTTGGAAGGCTCCCTGCTGCACGCGTCCTACTACGCGCCGGCCACTGCTCACGCCCTACGGGACGTTCCTATCAGCTGCATGCGCTTTACTACGCGCCTACCTACTGCTCGCGCCCTACTACGCGCCTGGTTGTCGACTGCCGTGCTACACGCACCCCTACCGAGCGCCTGGCGGAGGCTTAAACCCTGACGGTACGGCCGTACGCTTACTCCTCGCACGCGCTGCTACGCACGCCTCCGGCCTGTCATTTCTACCTGCGGATCCCTCACATCCTACGGCGTGACTTCCTGGGGATCCCACTGGTTCCGTTTAACTCTTTCCTAATTTAACCACCACGTGTCCTGGTAACTAGGTACTACTGTTTGCTTGTCAAGAAACTCTCTTAATAAAGAACTTCGACCCTAACTTTTCTTTTGTAATTTGTATTTAATTATCATACTTGTTACGTGGGCTTCCAAAAAGGTTTGCAAGTCCACGTAACGTGACAACACTGCCAGTCCAAACGAAGAGAATTGAAAAAGCCCCTATACTAACCCGACAGTCCCTTTTATACCCACTGTTATGAGAGACCACCGATTTTGTTAACCGTTTATATCGGTCCTTGTATCGGTCTTATTCTGCAAATCTTAAATGACTTTTGTGTAAGATTATTATTATTTTATTGTAATTTACCGTTTGACATGTAAAAAATGCCCTTGTGGCCTATCTACAGAACAAATAATTGCTCAATTGATTGATTGACAATAGTATCATCATTCTCCTTGAAACACCTGAACTCTTTAGTAACAAGGTTGCAAATCGGCCGTACGTTTTCACGCGCCAAAACCGGGTATGCAATAAACACGTGATATTATCCGTCCCACCCCCCGAGAATGGCGTATCGCCCATTTAATTTAGCTCCTTAATGTTCTAGCTATTAAGATTGAAATCCGTATGATCGCCCTACACTTCCAGAGAAGACAAATATTGCCAGCGTAGAAATATTACTTTTTCCATATTTTGACTGATTATTATAATTCTAGTTTACACTGCACGCTTATAAACCCTTGTACCCACTATCATTACGTTGAATAAACTCATATTATATTCTTAAATGAAATAAGCTTCTGATGCTGACTATAAATTTACACGATTGAATGCCAGCCCAATTGATTTCCCTCTCCCCCCAATTTACTAAGTCAATTTTCCAACTTTGGGTATGAAATAAAAACTCATCATCCTCTCTCTCCCTCCACATCAATAATTTTATAGTTTGATGCTTTGCATATACAGAACCACACCAACGAGTATGCCCATTCTGTTACAGCTCTAACATTTGCCTATAAAGAGGAAAAGTTAGGTGGTATACTTTTAAGTTTGTATGTAGGCGGAGGGGGTAATCTCCGGAACTACTGATCCGATTAACATTTTTAGTCACCACTACTGACATAAATTGAGCTTCAGAATAATGGAGGCAATATTTTAGTCCTCGACCCCACCTCGTTTCTCTGTCTCGAAGCCGCACTTAGTACATAATACAACTTTATTAATAAACTGAAGTGCTTCTTCTTCTTCATTTAAAATTCATTCATCACCATCCCTATACGCCAAAACGCGTGCTGTCTCTGTATACATCCCTTGACACGGGCAGGGACGGCACCCGCTCAGTGTATAACGACTTGCATTTCATCAAACTGTCCATGGAAAGCGCCTGTACTTGGTGGCTATGTGGTATATCGGTACTACGGCTCCGCGCTCGCCTCTCAAAGGGCCTGGACCCCTTTGTCCCGTGAGCGGAAAAACTACTCTCGTCTTTAATATCACTGGAAATAAGGATAAAACTACAAATATGTAGAAGAAAGATTAGAAATGTACGTAGGTCCAATGTCTAACAGCACTTCGTGACGGGAGGTTAAAGACCTCTATTAAGAAGCATTGCAAGAATCTCGACAGAACTGAGATTTAAGGACTATCTTTTTTATCTTGTTTTGGTTACTCTTTCTTCTTTTCTGTCTCTACTACTGTCATATTATTTTTTTACTCTATGCGCGCCAACACATTGTCAGCATTAAGAGAAATCTAACATCACCTCATTAGTTGGAATCCATCACCTGGAGGTGGAACTATCAATACGTAACCATCAATTTAATTATTTTGGGTTTAGCCGTAATCTAGGGAGGACATTGAGGGAAGATCACACATTTGGATGCATTTTTCTCCATGAAGACACGTTTTCTCGTCAAGGGTACGGGCTTGTGCAGAATTTAAGTCATAAGTTATATACTAGGTATGTGAACATCCATTCTTATTGTAATGGGGTTTATTTAGCTTTAATATTGCTTTAGACTATGTATTCATAGAGTAAGTAGATTTCGAACAAAACCGTTCTGAACCGGGGACTTTTGGGAGTCAAAAACAAGGAACGAACATTCGTACCTATCTTAAAACTCCCCGGGTTTTCGAGGTTTGACAATATCGACTGTAATAGGTATAAGTAGCACGAGCACGACATTGTATTTCTGTG
This sequence comes from Epinotia bilunana, assembly GCA_947049275.1. Taxonomy (NCBI): domain Eukaryota; kingdom Metazoa; phylum Arthropoda; class Insecta; order Lepidoptera; family Tortricidae; genus Epinotia; species Epinotia bilunana. Next base: position 29,674,389 of record OX346253.1, read on the forward strand.
CCGCTGTCAATGCGTGTTAAAATAATATTTTGTTTCTCCAGCACGGTTAGCACAAGACGACTCTCTTGCGCTATCCATCTCTTTCTTAGTTTTCTAATAAGAGAGAGAGAGAGAGACGGACTATCCGTACAAAGTTCGGCTAGCACTAGCTAGCCGTGCAGAACGCACTTTGTATTTAAATGCAGAATTCATTTTGTTCGACAGAAAGTCAATTTTTTGTCCCTCGCTCGATCACATTTCAATCTGTTTCGCGAGCTCGCTTCCGTCCGCGCACATCATACCTATGATGATATTCCCATACGGGAAACTACGTTTTCTTATGAGCCTTATTATTATTAGCCATTGCAGATTCCACCTTACTGGCTCCATCTTCAGATCAAATTGAAGGTACCTAATCAATGTATTGTCGTCTATCTACATTATTATAAATATATCTGCCAAGTTAATAATTGACACTATAGCCACCACTAATAGAAGTAGGTGAATCACTTACAAGATTTGAGTACATTGATCAGACATTGATACATACAAATGAAGTTAATTTTAAGGTTTGTAATAAAAATGTGATTAGTAAATAAAACAAATTAACTCAACGAGGCCCTCAAAGCCATCTATGAGCAGTTTACGTTACTACGCTAAGCTTCAAGGACTATTTTGTACACAGCGCCCTCTATTAAGCATTCGCTATGTCAATTGACAGCCAAATGAGGGAATGGCTAGTGCCATAGCGGAATATAGTTTCATTCAGTGTAACATTTTTCCGTTAGATGGCACTTTGGCCGAGAACGAATATTCTCATGATGATTTCATAATTTTTAATTAATGATTTCACAATTTTATTACACATACAATTAGTTCCGTGGATATACAAACTTTACACTTAAGGAGCTACCCGAGGTTTTCGTCGATTTTTCACAAGTTTTGAATCGTGTCTCCTACTTTTGCACTACAGATAGAATTATAAATCAAACGGCTATCGGTTCTTCAATCTTTTATCTCCATTTTTGACTACTGGATTTTGAAAGAAATAATACTCAATTTTGTATGATTTTTTTAAACAGTCTAAAAAAACACTTATTTCGTATCTCTATTGACGTGAAAGATCTACGTGAACATAATATACGAAATCTACACATAATATTTGGGTTCGTCTTTGACGTCTCTAAAAACTTGTCTAGGGTTTTTAATTTTAAACTAATTAACACAAAAGTTATGGCCAGAAAACCAGTTTTTTGGCCTAAAATTGTTCAACGTTGATGCCAAATATCTCGAAAACAATGAACTTTGAAGTAAGTATGGGATATTATATTGCTTAAAGCCGTTGTTGTTAATATAATAAGCTACAAAAAACATTAGAAAACTAAGGGATTCAGATCGAAAGTCATTGCGTATGGGAGCCCCTTAACATACAATACATGGAGATTAAAACTAAATGAACATTGTGTACAATCATTTTTTTTTATTTGTTTATATTAGTTTATTTATTAATATAGGATGTCCTAAAAATCACCCTAAAATAGAATTAAAAAAAGAAAAAGTACACAGAATTAACACGGGGCACATAGCGTCCGCAGCAAGTCTCTGGGAGGCGATTTTTGACTTTCGAGCGCTCAACTGATGAAATGCTATTTTGATATAGCCCAGAAAATTTAAAGTGGTATTGACCATTCGTATTTAATTATAACGGTACAAAGTAAGTGCCTACAATTTGAACTCTACAATCGCTTATAGGTAATTTTCGAGCGCTCGAAAGTCAAAAATCGGGCCCCGCTTCATATGCGATGGTCGATCAAACATACTACATTCCAGCATTTAACTGACATGAAGCTGTTGAGCTGTCAAAAAAACCTGCCTGTCAACATATGCAGTATAAGTATTATTCTCCAGGATTATTTAATGGGTACCTATCTTTGTGATTCAGAATTTCAAAAGACGTGAAATTGTTGACATGGAGAGTTAGGACGTGCGGAATGTGCCTAATTTCAACAGGCTATATTAGTTTCCTTATAGTTTTTCACGATACCATTAGCCGTCGGCTACTTCTTTATGTTCTAATTGTAGATGGTTCCAACCAAACATTTGCTCTAAAGGAATGGAATCGTGAAACTTACAAAAAATCTTGTAAATTGCTGTTTTGAACGTTAAATACTGCGTTTATATACATAGTTGTGACACATATTATCTTTTATTCAAAGTTTAGAATTCTATTGGTCCCTATGTTTTAATTTATACTTGGACGGTAAACACATTGATATTTTTTCGACATTTTCAAGTCTGCTGTCTTTTTATGAAATGAAATGAATTTTATATGTCAAGAATATATATGTACATTGTTCAGCTATGTCTTGCCTTATGACGAACGAAAGTGTGCACGCTGAGCACATTATTATTTATATATACAATACAAACTTAAGTCAGAATATACACATTCAAAATAAAAGATAATAAAATAAAATATGTGAAAGAGTCAGATAAAATACAATTTGGAATTAATTTCAATATAAACAATTATACAATTAAAAAATGTGTGTGAAAAAAAGGGCTACAATTACATCTCCATCAATAAACATAAAATAGAAGTTATTTTTATAGTATTACTAGCTTCCGCCCGCGACTTCGTCCGCGTGGACCCGGGATAAAAACTATCCTATATTTTAATCCAGGCTATAAACTATCTTCGTGCAAAATTTCATTCAAATCGGTTCAGCCGTTTAAGCGTGATTGAGTAACAAACATCCAAACATCTAAACTTTCGCATTTATAATATTAGTAGGATAAATAATAATAAATAATACGAGACAATCTTACACAAATCGACCTAGTCCCAAACTAAGCAAAGCTTGTACTATGGGTACTAGACGACGATAAACATACTAAAATAGGTAAATAAATACTTAAATACATAGAAAACATCCATGACTCAGGAACAAATATTCGTGCTCATCACACAAATAAATGCCCTTACCGGGATTCGAACCCGGGACCTCTTGCTTCGTAGGCAGGGTCACTACCAACTAGGCTAAAGCGGTCGTCTAAATTATGTCGTAGGTACGGTATTCTGGTTTGGGGTAAAGCTGCGGGCATACAAACAATCTTTGTATTACAAAAAAAGTTACTTTGTTCATATTTTACACTAGTAAGAGCTATCTTAAAAAGAACTCAAAATGTGTAAACCGTCTCAAAATTTTACGAGCTTTCGAATGATACCCCACACGTTCCTTACAATCCAAAAAAAATATACGAAACCCCTTATTACCCCTCAAACTGCCCCCTTTATTGGGGTTTACACCCTTTTGAGTTTATTTATGTAACTAGGCCATAAACTATATCTATACCAAATTTCAGCTTCCTATGTCAAACGGTCTTCGAGAAAACTGGCTGTGACAGACGGACAGCCTCCGAGCCGAGTGATCGCATAAGTGTTCCGTTGGACCAATTTTGGTACGGAACACTAAAAAGAGCCATTCGTTCTATATACAGGGTGTGGCCTGGAACAGGAGCAAAAAATTAAACGGTAGACTTTTGAGCTTGTGAGCAATTATTTCCGGGTGGTTTTAATTGAAAAAAAAAGGTTTTTCTTTTCTTTTTTCTAAGTAAGTTCACGTAACGTGTATTTTTTACTCTTCTGGGGTGACACAAGTAGTTTTATTTTTATTTTAAAAACACTAAAAAGATAACAAAGAAAATAAAAAATCACAAAAATATCTTCTAAAAACAAAAATGCAAAAACTATTATGACTCATTACATGATTTTACCTCAAAATCTGCATTGACTGAAATTCAACGAAAATAGTACTGTCATCGGCAACGGCCGACAATAAGGTACTATTGTTGCGAAGGGTGTTTTACATAACGACTTCTTGCAAAACGTGTCGTAGTCGTAGAGGCCGCAGCGCCGGTCGTGACGCCGCGCCGACTGCGTAGAAGGGCTGGGCGCAGGCGCGCCCTCATCGATCCCGAGCCTCCGCACAACCCACCATTCGCCCGGCGATATTTAATTGGTGAGTACATTTCCAAAATTTTCACCAAGTGCGAATCAAATCGAATTTCTTTTCCAAATTTAAATAATTCGGTAGTACATTCAAAAACAAGTGCATGTACCTTGCGGTGGCGTTGATCATTGTTGTTGCAAGTTTGGTCAAACTGCACGTAAGTGGATTTTATTACTTAATAATAAATAAATATAATAATAAATTCCCTTATCGAATTTTAGTAGTTATGACGTGTACGGATCGTTTCTTTCTGTTTCTGTGGTCAAGGTCAAAGAAAGCTTTGACCTTGACGGTTTATTACTTATATATATATATATATATACCTACATTTTATAGGTACCTCAGAATATATCCTACTAGGATGTTTTGTCGTTTCTTTTGATATACATGTCATAAGAAATAGAATGAAAAATATTTATTCTTCTTTTTCTTTATCTATTTTTCTTTTGATTTGCCACATATTATAATCCGTAAGTTTGGCCAGTATTCGAGATTGTGTTTGACAACTCGCTATAGCGCCTATAGTCTCGATGTATCATTAAATTGACCATAGGTCCTATTACATTCTGAATTTAATGAATGTTGCATAGCGATATATTACCGATCACAAGTGACGTTGCAATTTTTTATAACAATTGACACATGATGTCCATGTAACAAACTGTCATTAGGACATATGGTTAATAAAATAACTGATGTTAGAAAAAAGTACTTAATCATATGAATTAGCATGTCAACGTGCGTGCGAATGTCAAATAATATGAAAACTCATTGTGCATGTTATTGGAATGATCTGACTGGTTTTTCTTTTATCCATTGTGTAACTTAATAATAATTATACTATAGAGATAGAGGCAATTGTAATCGAATAAAAATTTAGTTTTTTAAGTAGGTGTGTCGATAAGTAGGTACCGGCATACAGTTAAATGATGCAATAGTCTGTGATATCTATTTATTCCAAAATTACGCACTATAATATTAATTTACATAAATAGATCGGTAATTATCATGTAAGTACGGACTCAAGCTGCTTCCTTCGTTTTAATCGTGGCTTTCCGTGTAAGGACTGCCACGTCACCGGCGTGCAACAGGTAGGGGGCGGCCCCCGCCCAGCTGAGAGGGGTGCCTCTAGAACATTCGATACTTAATGTCAAGGTGGTGTTTAAACACTCGCGTTTTTGTGCTCCGAATTTCCAGTCGGAAAAACAATTGATTTAAATAAGTCTGCTATTTCCAATCAATCAAGGGTTTGAAGCTCAATCCGTTCTGGAATTGATTCCAGGACTAATTGAGTTTTGACTGAAATCGGGTTAGTACCGTGTTACTTAGTACCTATGTGTGCTCTCACTATTGATAACGCGTATAGCCATATAATATTAGTCCAATATACTTAGTATACTTGAGATTTTTTGAGTTGGCCGAATTGCATTAATGTATTCCATTCAAAAACCAAGTCTACCGTACAGGGTAGAAGGTTCCAAGTCCAATGGCAGTTTTATAAAAAGTCGCCCACATGAAACAGATACAGATAGAGATACAGACACTGATTGCAATACATGATATTAATAAATAGGTAGGTAGGTACATAAAAATGGGAAAGAACAGCAATTCGTTCTCATCGCACAAATAGTAAAAAATGGATAACAGCGCGTTTGAGCATGAGATTGTATTAACAAAATAAATTAAGCAACTTAAAACGACATGAAAATACAAAATAAAATAAAATAACTACGAATTATTATTATTCACAGTTCACCCGCTTGTAACACGGTCCCTAGAATGCTGGCGGCATTGCCTCTATGCATGTACTTACAAAGATACTTACTTACTAATCTCAAGTTAAAAAAAGTATCTAACATGTGTGTAAATAAACCCGGGAATGTAAACTGTAATAGAACAGGGGAAATCAACTCGATGTTAACAAAGGCAATTGGATAGTCACTATAAGTAGGTACTACATTTATGTCAACTTGTGAAAACGTATTTATAATACGATGTGGCGCTTAAATACAAGCTTGTACTTTAACTCATCAAGCCGCCTTCAAGAATTAAATACTGTCAGCACGGCTAGCACGCGACGGCGCGCGAGCTCTCTCGATTTTTCTCGCACTATCCGTCTCTCTCTTATTAGAACACTTAGAAGAAGAGGTATAGTGCGATAAAAATCGAGAGTATGTCGCAGCCGTCGTGTGCTAGACGTGCTGCTTTTTTTGCTAATTAGCAGTAGACGATATATGTAAAAAGTTAATGCACATGTCAAACTCATGTTCAAAGCGATGCATTTAGTTCTTGTATCCTAATAAAGAAACATACATGAAACTAAATAATAAATGATACGAATGACATGAATAACGTCATCGTTATCTATAAAATCGATACAGGTAGTCCTAGGGCAGCCCGGATGCATTTGAGCCTGCGCCCTGTATCACTTTATAGTCCAGTAAATGAACTGACAACTCGTATGGAAAAATGTCAATTTTGGAAATAATTTATAATAGTTTATTTTTTATTTGTAACGGATATATTATTAATTAAATAGTTACCCAGCGACAAAATCCGACAAAATTTCAGACATCAAAAAAATGATAAGTTAACTAACTTCTGAAAAGTCAGAAAAAATATTAATAAATATTTTTGTCTTTATTTTGTTTCATTTACATTTGCTCTATAATATTCAAGATAAATCGTATAAAAAAAGACAATGCATGCTTCATTGAAATCTACATAATTACTTCCGGGTGGAAAGTTTGTCGGATTCTTGAATAAATTATCTTAGAATAACATTCTCAAATGTAATCAACAAAAAAAACGCTATTATAAATTAATCTTTTTCAAAACCGTATTTTGCCTGGAGTATTATAGCATTGCTACAGCGCAGTAAAGCTGTGATAACAAAGTAGTCTACACCCTTGTCAAAAAAACAACTGACATAGATAGTTGAGAACCTAGAGGCTTTACATTTTTCTTGTTAGAAGGCAATTATTCCGGAAGATTGTAGAAGTTGTAGTGTTTACACTGTTTGTATTAGCAGTGGCGGTGATAATAATAGTAGCCAGTGGCGTTACTTGGTGTATAAAATGGGAATTAACACTGAGAACTAGGTGTCTTTAGGTCATTTGTTTACATTACATACCATAGATAGATGCGCAGTCCAGGGTTCAGGAGTCACAGCCAGTCACAGGCACACACACGAATGCACACGCGGGATAGACTCGGTATGTGACGTCACAGGTGGAGCGACATACGCCTTATTTTAATGCAAGCAAAGGGTCATCTGTCCGTCATTGTCATTAGGAAAGCGCGGCGCGGTGCGCCCGGGATATGGAGGGGATGCTAGATTGTTTATTGAACACTTGGGGTGTGAGTACGAATATTTGTTAGGTACCTGAATAATTAGATTTTCAAAAGCTTCCGCTATCTTTGATTTTTATTTATTCATATTCATTTATTCGTTGTTGTCACATATGGCACAAGTAGAACGGAGACAGATGGTAGGTCTTAATCTAAGTCGGTTCCACAAGGACACCCTGCAAGGGCACCACAATATATTTAAGTCTAGGTATAAAAATAAAAAATATTAGATTACATTCCGTAATAATAATTAGATTATAAGTAGTATGTCATATTTAGTATCGCCTATAAAATACAATTGGATGGAAGTCAAGTAATCACGAAATAATGGCATTAAGTCAATATTATTAAATTATTAAGGATTAGAATAAAATATTATTATTATTATTAAATTAGATTACAGTAAGAATGTCCTATTCAGTCTTATCGCCTATATAAGATGTCACGTCATTACAAAAAAGATCAATAATTGAATGGAAGTCAAGTAAAAAACTAAATAACTAAATAAAGGCATTCGGTCAATATTATTATTATTATTTATATTTACTCGTGTTGCTTCACGAGCCCTTATTATATTTTTTTGATAGTCCTTAGGGTGTGCCATACTACCTATAAAGGAATAATTCCGAAAATAACTATGGACTGCTTCAAAACAGAGTTATAGGCGACAAATCATTCGAGTATGGTACGTTCCCTCGCGTGCGAATCCGACTCACACTTTGCCCATTTTTAGGGTCCCGTAGTCAACAAGGAAACCTTATAGTTTCGCCATGTCCGTCCGTCTGTCTGTCCGTCTTCGGCTTAGCTCAGTAACCATTCCTACTAGAAAACTGTGATTCGGCATGGGTTTATAAATCAATCACGCCGACAAAAAGTACAATACAATTTGGAAAAAGATTTTTTTTGAAGGTACCTCCCCTACACCTAAAGCGGGTAAATTTTTTTTTTCTCGTCAAACCCATGGTGTGGTATACCGTTGGATAGCTCGTTCAAAAATATTATGGGTTTTCTAAAACCTTTTTTAAATCAGTAATTCGTTTGCGAGATATTGCGTTTTAAAGCCCTAATTTTAGTTCGAGTCATGTGTCCCCCCCCCCAACCCCCTGCCGGCTAAATGGCTACTACTGGGAATGTGAAAAAATTCGTAGTAGTCGTACATATAATGAATTTGAAAGGAAAACTATCACGAACAAGTACGCATAAGTAGTTACCGAGTAATAGTCGACCAACTTAATATGTAATTGAAAAGGCCAACAAATTCGGCCGACGCAACCGCACCGCACGTCGATGTAACTAACATCACTGACCTATAAATCTCTTTCCTCATTGAACTAACATAGACAGGCAACTACGGAACCCTACACTGCGCGTGACCCGACACGCACTGGGCCTGTTTTTTATTATACTAGTAACAATAACTTTAAGATTGAGACTTACATTATACCTATAAATAAAATTATAGTAAAAAAATACAGGCTACAGGCAAGGCGAAATTTAAATCTTAGGTACTTCAATATCGCGAAGACCGGCATGTAGTGTCGTTGCTTTTGTCACAAAATGTATGTACATACTTCTTGCGCGACTCCGCCCGCGTATTATCTACATTAAAAGCGGGTAGAACCGCAAATTAAATTTTACCTCTTTGTACTGATTCATTAGCGTGCATATATTTTTTCGTAGACGTGAGATACAATTCTATAAAATCCTGTGAAACAAATTGCATTGTTTGCAAATGCAGATGCACCGATCCGGAGGATTCGCTGCAATGGAATGCTAACTCGGTCAGTCAATCGAGAGTTTTTTAACGTGTCGCTGCACTCGCTTAGATATTATTGCTCTCCCTATTTAGAATTCTTAGGACCACTATGTATAAAACAAACGCTAGCATTTATTTTAAAGCCCTAAACGCCCAGTTCCGAGTGCCGCGTTTGTCACGTAGTTATTGAAATCAATAAAGCCCTGTCAGGTACCTGTGAAGTGCATTCGGACCTGCGCGCTGCACCTCTGTCCTTATTGGCGTGTGTCTATTTATAATCTAGACCGGAACGGGTACCACTATGGCATCTTTGGTGCGATTTTGTAATAATAAGTCCATAGCTATGTGGAGTTTACGCGAAGACTTTCTTTTCTTCTTTAGTTTATGTAACGGGTTTAAAATTGCATAAACATTTATCGAGAGGGAGTAAAACATTTCACCAGCAGGGTAATTGTGTAACTTTTCTGACGCGCGTTAGAACGTATCAAGTGCCAATTTTAGTGACATACCATTGCAGTAAATAATTTACTACACTTAAATTTAGTACACCGCCAAGCTACGAGAGCATTTCCACATTTATTTTATACATACATACATACGTACATACCTTTGGCACTTCATTAGTTGCTTATCAGAATCTGTGACGTACTTTTGTACTTTAAATTACATAATTGAGGACTTCCATAAGTCATAATTCTGTGGTCTTCATCATCAATTCCACTCCACTAAATTTATGATTTCCGGGTGTAAATACACGAGTTATAATATAAAATACCAAAATCACTACACGCGTGCCTAATATACTTGACACTGTACTGTACTGTACTGTACACAACTAAGTTAAGTCATCATCATCATCACATCAGCCGAAAGACGTCCACTGCTGGACATAGGCCTCCCCCAAAGAGTGCCACAATGACCGGTCCTGCGCCACCCGCATCCAGCGGACTCCCGCGACCTTTACCAGGTCATCAGTCCACCTTGCGGGGGCCTACCCACGCTGCGCCTTCCGGTAGTTAAGCAAACTAATGTAATTCTATAGTTAATCACTAACTTCTCTAAACTACTTATGTATGTGTATGTATGTTTTAACCGTTAGGATACTTTTAAGAAATATTGTCAGACTAGTGATATACGAAAAATATTCTTTTTTGTTAACTTTATCTTATAACCTTGTACGAAAGAGCGAATACCTCCTAATACAAGTGTCAAACTTAAAAGGAGGGTTCGACAAATTTTATGTAATAACCTAAGTTACAAATAAAATAAACCTGGAAGTATACTTTAAAAAAAAATTGGTACTAATCGGCTCATAAATGATGGGGTTCTGATGTAACAAACATTGAAAAAAAAAATACAGCCGAATTGAGAACCTCTTCCTTATTTTTGAAGTCGGTTAAAAAATAGAAGTAACGCGGATATGTGAAAGCTCAAGCCTTATTATCTAGTAATAATAAAGCTGCTGCCTGAAAATCAGCGCCGTAGGTGTCAGACACCTAGGCATAATGCTGAGACAGCGACCGATTCACTGCCTCGAAGACACACCACACACAATATGTGTCAATCGTATTGTATGTTTACTCCCTTTGTCTTTGTGTATCTTTTATGTGTTTTGTATTTTTGCAAGGTGGACTGATGACCTGGTAAAGGTTGCTGGAGTCCGCTGGATGCGGGTGGCGCAGGACTGGTCACTTTGGCACTCTTTGGAGGAGGCCTATGTCCAGCAGTGGACGTCTTTCGGCTGATATGATGATGATGATGATGATGATCTTTTATGTAGCGAATGAATGTCTTCTTTCTTTCTTTAGTAGTGTGCGCTGCTGTGTTATTAATTACAATAATTACCTACGCCACCCTACCCTATGAACCTATTCTTCACATTAGGGAATGGAAGAGTATTGTACTAAATCATATTCTTACCAAAATTACAATCTGACACTATTTGTAAATCATTCAGCACAACTTTACTAATGACTCACTTAACAAGTAATTATAAAATAAGCGGAGCCGACTGAGAATCGATCACACCCGGACCTCGCCGTACGTGACCGAAATGTGCAAAGTACGTCCACGTATGAACTACGCAAATAGACTGTATTTTACCATCGAAACGATCAGTGACATCATTGCGGGGCATTTGTTTTAATATGCTGCGGGGTACAATCGATAAGAAAAGGATCAAATTGATAAGAAAAACGGGGCAAATCTAACCTAACTTCATATCACATAGCTGCTGCACCTGCCTTTATGCCAGAAGGATAAATCGGGAGTTGATTTAAGTCACGGAAAATGTGGGTAGGTACCAAGCGTTACCACCTTAAAGGACGAATTTTGTATGTACTTACGTTTATTTATTTATTTATTAACATTTGTTGTTGTAATGAAATATAAAATATAGCTTAAGGTTACTTACCCGCAACAGTGCACTTCTAATTTTATTTTATTTTTATGGGTATACTAAGTATATTATTAAACAGCAATTCATTCCTTTTTTTACTTTCCTCCTTTTGTTGTAGCAATGTTTCTAATCACATTATATTTTTTGGCTACAATAGCAATGAGACGAAATTGAATAAACCAATTTATTGATTTCTAATCTACAAGAAGGTATGTAATTATCTACATTACGCTTTTAACGATGACAGTACATGTATCGATTGTTCATTTAGATTTATAAGTAGATCAACAGGATATAACGAATCCTACACAATCTGCATCATGCCCTAAACTGCAATTAAATTAAATTTTATCTCAACAGGCCTCTAATTTAAAGGCCTAACACTATATTTTTCTGGATAATAAAGTGAAATATTAATTTACTCAATAAAGCTATGTAATGTTGCCATAACAGTAGGTGGAACATACCGAAGACTTATTAGAAGTGTCCAGTAAAACGAGAGATTTTAAACTTGGAATCAATATTTGTCCAGTGAGTAAGTATGTAATTCCTATTACGTATCATGCGTCACCGACCTATAGAAAAACTAAGGATGTGAGGGCAATTGGGCTTATTTAGTTTATATTAAATGACCGCCATTTTCAATGTATCGCGAGTCAAATGAGCTATGTCAGTCAATGTTGCCATATATACCGATTTATCTGTACTTATACAGATTTTAGTGAATTAATTCAGATATATATTTTACGGGTACACCATAATAGCAGATTCCTTTAAATAATCAAAACACTTTGAATATAAATATAAATATTTTTTTTCCTTTAGATTGAAATCAATCGCAAATCTATGGGATACAATTTAGGACAGGGACAGTTATTATTATACCGACTACCATTAATCGCGGTATTTTTCATAAATATGGTATAAAATAAAAAATATTGGTTTTATTCATGTAACTGCTTATTTAGAAATAAAGTTTGAGACCTCCTAGAAGGTACCTATCCTCCTAGAAGTACCTAGGAATTATGGTATCTGTATCAGGAGATTTCGCTCTCTTCCTTCCTTCTTTGATTTGAACTGTACTAAAAGTATGTCGCAAGATTATTTACGTGAATTTTCAGACATATAACCTGTCATGCACTAATAATTCTTTTTTTTATTAGGGTTCCATAGCCAACAAAGAAGTATCCACTTCTTAATTAACGGTTGTATATCCGACACAACCCGCTTCTTTTTTATTATTACGGGTGAAAAAAAACTGAAAACGAACAAGTGGTTACTAATAGTATCAGTAGGTATAAGTAGATGAAGTTACGGTAGTGCACATGCAAAGCTGTCAGTGGGGTCATCAGTGTCGGTCCGTCAGGTTTCCGATAAGTGTGGAATAAAAGTTATCTTTCTATCTAGGCGCCCCCGCACACAAACTGGTTGCTTCGGTCGGTGTAGTGATGCACGCTGATTAAATATCGACCAACATAAGTTTGTCCCACTAAAAAAAGTTTGATTGTTTCGTTAATAAAAAACTTTAAATTAACACTTATTACCGAATGCGGCCAACTACAATAAGAGCACATAAAAATACAATTAATTAGAGTCAAAGTTGAAGCTCGCTAGTGACTTTGGTTTAAATATATTATTAATCAATATAAAATACCTAAGTTAGACAAATATTAATGAATTTATGGAGGAAATTTTTGCCAATAGGAAATATTTTCATTCTCTTTTATCGAGTTTTTTTTTATACAACGACGGTGGCAAACTAGCGTACCCGCCTGATGGTAAGCGGACACCACAGCCTATAGACGCATGCAACTCCAAAGGAGTAACATGGGCGTTGCCGACCCTTATTATGTTTGAGGATTCGCCGTATTGACAGCTGGAGGAACAAATTCCATCGCTCTCAACACAACGCATCCTCGGGAGCTCTGGCGACCTTGCTCACCTCCAGCCAGGAACACAACACTACTACAGAGCAAGAAGTAGTGTTATTATGGCTGTGGTCTTCTGCAAGGCGGAGATACTTCCCCAGTTGGGCTGCGCCAAATTCGAGCGGGATGACATTTCGCTGTGCGTACTCACCAGAAACTCAGTTTAAATGTGAATATTACTTAATTGTTATTAGTTAATATGTGGGTGTTTGTTATAGAATTAAATATTGATGGACCATTCCCTCTCAGTGGGACGAATATACCTAGGCAAATGATGTTCATGTCCAAAGTATTCGTAATCTGATTTAATGCTCGTATTATTGGGATATTTAGCTTCAAGCGTGCTCTGCAATCGTTTTTATAACTCGGGCTGAATCAACAGATTCGATTGTTAGTGACATTGACGTGTATTTACAACACGCGACGGCCAACGATAATATGACAGCACCACATAGAATAAATGTAAACACAAGTCTATCACGTTACCAATTCATACTCGTATTGTTTTTCTTTTTAATACTGTGTTTCCGAAACAGCAGACAGTTTTGTAACTTTACCTACTTTGTAATTACACTCATATCTAAGAATTACATACTATATTTTAGTAAGTTTATGTTAAAATATCGTGAAATAATAAATTAAAGATGATGACAGAATTACTTATAGATAGTTTTTTCGTAAACCATACCAATCAAGTAACTAAGTGATTTCGTGCTTTTATTTCCAAAGAAAACAAGGTTATGATCACTTTGAAAGTAACTCTGAAATATAAAAGGATGCTAAAATAAGCCAACGAGATGAGTTCCAGATTTTCAAAGTATCGATATTTTATCGATAGACAGGGTACACGAGCTATTAGCGAGGGCGGAGGACGCGCTCGAGCGGACAGAACGCCCGCCCACGGCCGGCGCGGCGCGAGCGCACGCACTGCAGCTTGTATTCAAGAACACCTCAACAGATCCAGTTTAACTCTGACCTCTTATCTCGCATAGTTGTTACAGAGTCAAGTTATACGGGGACTGGTGGTGCCGTGCAACTGGTTGTGATTGGCAAAGCAGGTGGCCCGCGCCTCCTTAATCAACTCTATTCGATAATAATACACCTATTCAATTTAGTAACGACTTTTTAACGGGCTTATTGTTTTTAAGACACAAGTCCTCGTCTTGTTTTTAAAACGACTAGTTTAAAAGTGAAAGATCGTTAATGACGGCTTTGTCTTCTTTTAATCTGGTACGAGCAAATGGTTGCGTGATTAGGTATTACAAGTATTTGTTTCTGAACTTACGATGTTTTTAAGTATTTAAACATCGTTTGCCAGACTAGTGATGTGCTGTTGGCGAATGGCAATATTGGGAAAGGAACATCAGCACGGCTAGCACGCGACGGTGCGCGAGCTCTCTCGATTTTTCTCGCACTATCCGTCTCTCTCTTATTAGAACACTTAGAAGAAGAGGTATAGTGCGATAAAAATCGAGAGTATGTCGCGGCCGTCGTGTGCAAGACGTGCAGTAAACATGATACAAGTTTTATTAAGCTTATTGTGGGTCTAGATCGATTTGTGCAAGGTTACCTGATGATATACTTTTGAAGGACATCAATTTAGTTTTTGTTTTTCTTATTTCAGGCGCGTGTCGCATAAGCGAAATTTTTTGCAACAAAGAAACGTGAGATATTTTTCATATTTTTCATACTCCTATTATAACGACCATATAATGTAAATGTCCCATTATAGTCTAAAAATAATTAGCAGTAGGCGCCATAACGCCACACCGCTATAAATGTATATGCTAATATTGGCAATCAAATCTGTACATCGTAGCGTAGGCTCCGTAGAAAGCTTGAATGAGCGCCAGTGAATGGACGGTGCTATATTACACGTCGTTTGTATGTTGAGCTTAAGGCCAGCTACACATTTCCTTCTCAAGTTTCATGCCTCATGTCATTATCATTGGTATCATCATATCAGTCGAAAGACGTCTACTGCTGGACATGGGCCCCGCCGAAGAGTGCCACAATGACCGCTGCACCGCCCGCATTCAGCGGACTCCCGCTGCTCCGTTGTATCATCATCATCATCATCATGTATTTAAGAGCCGGGTTCTTGTCGGTGGAGTACCTTCCACCTTATTTTGCAATATTCCATTAACTACTTACATTCAGGCAAGTGTACTCAATTCTCCTGTCGGTACTAATATCTGACAGCTCAGTCCAGCCTATCCTATCCTGTATAGGAACCTTGGTCAATTGTGCTAGTTCTAATGGGCTCCAACAGTTTCATGACCAGTTGAAGGCAACGTGAGGGTCGTGTCAAGACAAAGTGATAAGTATCACTGTCGGATCTAGCAGTGCCCCAGGCCACGACCATATTGGCGATACCAAAAAAAAAAGTTTGTCGAATGCTGCAAAGTTAGCACAGGTCTTTCGAAGCTGCAAACTTGGATATACGGGTCTTGTAGTGGTCCTACCAACATATTAAAAAATCACAACTAGCCGTTAGCTTGCGATTTTAATGTTCGATATGACTGGCCTATATCTAAAGACCGTTAGCCTAGTGGTGAGAGACCCTGCCTACGAAAGTGACGCTCCTGAAATCAATCGAAATCAAATTTTCTAATCTTGGCAATAGCAAATTGTAATGAGCATGAATATTTGTTTTATAAGCATTGGAAGTTCTCTGTTAATTTAAGTATCTATTTAATATATTATACCGTCGTATAGTACCAAATAAATATAACAAAAGCCTAATTGCGCTTACCATGGGGCTAGCTCGATTTATGTAAAATTGTCCTCATATTTATTTATTTTATTTGACCCGCAATTTATCTCATTCATTATTATCAACAGGCCATCAAAACGTACAACTACAGCCTTCTATTTTTTTTTTATATACATATAGACCAATGCGGCACTACCGGGAAAAACCTTAGGAGGATGATGATATATAGGTTACATATGTTACAATCACGGTAAAGTCCGCCAATTTTCCAGTAGCACCAAGAACTTGAGCTTATTCTATGTACCTTTCAGTAAGCATGCAGCCAGCCTAACAACCTGATTGGAGCCTATGCGATGTCTGGGCCTTGTTTACGGCACATTGAGACTTGGCACACAAACCGGTATTTACTTCGCGCTAAACTATCAACTATCAGAAATCGAAATACGACTCCATATTTCGATTTCTAATAGTTGATAGTTTAATGCGTGGACGTCACATTATATGAACTGGAAAATTCACTGACAGATAGCTTGTTGAGTTGGATCACTTTTCGAAGTCTGTTCTAATCTATACGTTAATATTATTAGAGGAAGCGTCTTTAAGAAAGTAGCTTTGTAAGTTTGAATGTATTGGCCAATCTCTGGAATCCCTTATCCGATTTCAAAAACTCTTCCACCTTCGTGTAGAATGTATTCTTTCTGGGTGGTTATAGCCTATATTTTATCCCGCGGGTTCGCCTGCGTTCTTTGAAATACGCCGGCTAAGCCGCGCGGGCAACTAGTAGGTATTTTATTATTTATTACATTTGTACCGTTTTAATATTATTTCAATTGTTCCTTATTATTATTTTTGTTTTTTTTTTCATTTTTGCATAGTACATATTTAGATTTTCGACTCATTTATATTATTATTATTCTTATACACTGACGATCTTTTTGTGAATTCATGCTATTTAATTTTCAAAAAAGGACATGTCAATTTTCAAAATGAAATAAATGAATCTAATCTAATCTAATCTATTATAAAGAGATAATAAACTTTGTCTGTGTAGCTTTGTAAGTTTGTATGTAGCGGGTGATACTCACACTACTCATCCGATTTCATGAATTATTTCACCAGCGTATGGAATCGACCTTCGGAATGGTCAATTGGACATAAACAACATAGCCTATATCAATCCCGTATATAATAATTTATCCCACGGCCCTGCTACCGTTCTTCGTAATACGGCGATCGTAAGTAATTGAAGCATTAATAAAACTAGTGGCTCTGTGAGCTGCAAAACTCCCGACGTTGACTTATTTTTTCGAAAATTTTAACCGTCATAACAATTATGTGTAATAATACTAGAATAATTTGAGAATAATCGTTTTTCAAAAATATCACGTAGTACTAGTCAAACTAATTTCTCAAATGATTCTATTTTATACGAGTTTATTCTAGGAAAGGGGGAATTTTGCGCAAGCGGAAAGCAAAAGTGTGTTACATACATTTCTTAAAATATCACGCCGTTAGCCTGCGAATGTCAAAAAACGTTTTGTATGGTCGTCGAACCACCTTAAAATGTAATTATATCCATCATAACCATATTACATATTTGACAAATAGTTTTTGCTATGTAAAGTGAAGGGATTCAATTAGATACGTGTAAAAACATAATTCAAAGGATGCCGATACACAACAGACGATAGCATCTTATTTAATCGGCAACACCCACTGGCTGGTACAATGGGGACCGGGCCGTTTTTTTTCGATATAAAAACATCAAACAATGATGTTATGTCATGTAAGCCGTGTATCATTTGATTGATTTACGTCATATCTGGTTTTGACATGTAGCAGAGAACTTGGTGAAATGGCCACCTATGCAATTACCTCCCCGGCCGCGGACGTTACTCAAAATATTTGAGTAAATAGGGGTGTAGACTCAAATTTATTATTACTTCAAAAGAAAGAAGGCAAAAAATATGCCTAGTGACGAAAATCCCATTCAAATATCTCAACAAATTACAAAGCTACAACAGTTTTAATGTTGCTTGTTAGAGAGAGAAAACGCTAGCAGATCGTAACATCACGATCGATCCTCGAGCGTCATAGTAAATGACAATCGTTTCATATGAAGGTGCGTTTTGAGGAAAAGGGACAGAACATACCCTTCTTAAAACTTTGGACATTTATAACTTTGTGATTATTTAACCTCTTGCGTTGCTTTTTCTCTCCATTTGTCTACATTCT
The DNA here is from genome assembly GCA_947049275.1 of Epinotia bilunana. NCBI lineage: Eukaryota > Metazoa > Arthropoda > Insecta > Lepidoptera > Tortricidae > Epinotia > Epinotia bilunana. Next base: position 29,692,765 of record OX346253.1, read on the forward strand.
TAATCCTTTTTCAAGAAAGTACATAATTATTGATTATTTTATTTAGTGTACAATTTAATACACCCCGACACCGAGTGATTGCAAAAAGTATAGTTGTACCTAGTTTGGTCCGGATCACTTAATACAAAACCAAACAAAATTGTGAACAAACTATAGGTAAGACAAATGCACAACCTCAGTAAGTGGCAATTCAACTAACCTTAGCATATAAGTCTTATATTTCTTCGTCAAATCCGGCCTAAAGAAGGCTGGGCTTGTAAACATGTAGGTATTAACAGTTTCATAATTTTCCCGCGCATTGGACTAAGCTCAATCCCAATAAGGTGGACGAACCGTTTCCGCTATTCCACATTAAATAATGCCTACGCCAATAACTTGGATTTAAGCGGCTGGCCCCGTCTTGGAAACGGGATAAGGCTGATGATTATTGCGGTGTTATAAGATACCAACCCGTCATTTACGTTAATAGGATGGCGATAATTGGATCTATCCAAATGGTTACTGTAGTATTCATAACTTCGGTATACGGTTTCATTGATCATTTTATTTCATCATCATTTCAATAGTGCCTATTTTATTAGAGTCAAAATTCATTATGATTAAGATGCTGAAAAATTTATTCTGCACAATAGTTTTTGTAAGAGTTACCACACACCAAAAATAAATCCTTCAATGATTATAAATCTAAATTGCTCATTCATCTCCGCCAACTTAATTGATCCACGATCATATGACTAATAAAATTTAGCCCAGTGCTAAAAAAACACGAATATAATTTGTCTCAGACAATCCTGCCACATTGCCCGGCAACCGATGACTAATTTATGTTTTTGATGAACTTCAACCAATTAATTATGATTGATGTGCCTCGGGCGTCACGGAGGGCGCGGCGCGGGCACGATCCAACTATTGTAACCAATAGCTTAAATCGAGCTTGTTAAGATTAAATGATAAGTACGTTAAATGATACTAGTACATTAATTGATTCTCGAAATGGCCTTTTCGTATCGGCAAAAAAACTACTTTTTTTATCTAAAATTACAACAGAATTAGTAGTTATCTCCGCCTCTAAGATTCTATTACTGTAAGAATGACACAGAAGTACGATACGTCGTAAAAAAATTGTGATGTTGGTCCGATTTAACGTCTCGGCTCGGAGTTGTCAGGTAGTGTAACACGCTAAGAGAGAACACTCATTTCTAAATTCCGGTGCAAGTTCACTACTGAATCGGTATGGCTAGATGGCCAACTGACCCTATCGAATCTTTAGTAACCGTAGGTACGTGTATACACATAATTTTGGCCGACAGGAGTCAAGTTCCGGTGTTTTAGCGGTTTACCTGCCACCAAGAAGTTCCGTAGCACATCGCGGTTATACCGCTAGTTTAGTGTATTTTTATTGTTATGTTAGTATATCATTGAATCAAATAAGTAAATAAAATATATTTACATTATACGGTTGGCAAATCTAATAAAGTAGGTTTGCGCCGTAACACCGACCGCCGGCGCAGTTCTTCAACAGGCAGCCTTCAACGCTATAGATTAATTGGAACGGTGAGGTGCAGCGCTATTAAATGATCTACTTCAAAAAACTGTTTATCATATTTTCACTGCGTAGCGAACGCAGATGGTCTTCCATGGTGACATAATAACAATTAAGCGCGTCGACAAGCTTTTATTTATGGATACCTATACCTCAGCAATCACCATCTTTGTTTGCAGATTCGAAATGGGCCCTCAAGAAACTCTGGTCTTGGCGATAAGCATCGTCGGGGCAATGGGGTTTATCCCCCATGGTTCTATTGGGGAAAAGGTTTGGATCAGAAGTTTTGATATATCTAAATTCACTTGAAAAGCACATTTTTCAGTGATCGTGCCATACCTATCTGAAATAGAGTTGTATTAAATTGTACCGTGAACTTGGTAAGAAAAGAAATAGTGAGGTGAGCAATTAATAAAAAAGGGACCTAAAATTATTTACATAGGTGCCTATACTATCAAAATTCATGCCTCTGATTACAAAGTTCAGAACTTATGCGTCCCAATTACTTCGAATTGAATGCTTATGAATTACTCTCGGGCATCGAGAGGATTCAACATTCATCGTATTTATTCCATCCAGTTTTTCAATGAGCATTTTTAAGCTCATGATGAAATTATCATTCAAATCCCTATTTCTCCAGGAGCCTATGCTAACCGAAGCCTTACTTCGTGAAGTGGTGGAGCGCATGGGCAAGGAATTCAACGAGGCGGCGTCAGGGTACCTGGAGTTTCCTCCAAGCGAACGGCACTTAGCGCTTATGGCGCGTGCCTCCAAGGACCTCGAGAATGAGCAGTTAGACTACGACTCGCTCATCAACGGCGACCCCAGCCCAAGTCTGCGTGACCAGGAGTACTTGCAGCACAGGTAACCCTTAAACATGTAGTTGCCTACACTAGATTTCCCATCGGGTGAGCGCCACACGATTCTGCATACATCTGGAGAGCAACTGAACTGCCTCAAAATAATGAGCTTTTTATAAGTCTCACAAGCGACGATGCGAATCCTCGGCAGAGACATCCTCTTTTAGGAAGCTATTGTACGCGAGAGAAGGGAAACTCGGAAGGGAAACAATGTTTACATTGTGCTAGGACTTCCTGTATAAAATTCTCATCTCTGAATAGTCTGAATCACTGGCTATTTGGCCAATAAACGCCTATTGAACCCATGAATCCATATTTTACTAAGTACCTACTCAAGTGAGATACCGCAATTAGGCAGGGGCCGTAGACAAGGTTACAATCGACAAGCGCTAACGCCAATAGAAAATAATAAAATTTAGGGGAATGACAGATTCCGACGAAACACTTTTCGTTAACATCATATGTCATTCCCATACATTTTTTTAGTTTTCTATTGGCGTTAGCGCTTGTCGTTTGTAACCTTCTCTACGGCCCCAGGTTTTTAGTGCGATCCGCGATCTTCATCAGTTTCTCAGTATCGGCATTTTAGATTCAAATTATAACAATTGAGGTTGCTTCCAGCTCCCTGTGGGGCCACCAGTACGTGACTGGGGGCGCCGGCGAGGGCCAGCAGCGGCTGCAGCCGTCGGGGCTGGTGCCCAACCGGCAGATGGTGAAGACCGATGCCGTCCTGCCCGCCTACTGCAACCCGCCTAACCCTTGCCCCGTCGGATACACTGGTAAGCTCTGTCACCATCATCCTCCTAGCGTCAGATTTGGTATCTAATACTGACATTAAGAACTGCTATATCTTCTCGAATCGTACGCAAATTCCACTCAGATTACGCTTTATATAGGTACTAGCTTCTGCCCGCAACTCCGTCCGCGTGGAAGTCGTTTATATCGTAGCTCCATACAAACTTTCACCCCCCATTTTAGGGAAGTGGGGAGTTAGAAAGAGACAAAAAGTAGCCTATGTCAATCTCCATCCCTTCAACTATCTCCACTTAAAAAACACGTCAATTCGTCGCTCCGTTTTGCCGTGAAAGACGGACAAACAAACACACACATACACTTTCCCATTTATAATATTAGTAAGGATAGCAGAGTAGCTATAGTGTATCGCTCTTAATATGGAAAAAAATATATCTATTCGAAAAATTTAAAAAGTCTTTTTAAAAAACACGTCAATTTGTCGCTCCGTTTTGCCGTGAAAGACGGACAAACAAACACACACATACATTTTCCCATATATAATATTAGTAAGGATATCAGAGTAGCTATAGTGTATCGCTCTTAATAGGGAAAAAAATATATCTATTCGAAAAATTTAAAAAGTCTTTTTATCTTTCAATTCCTTGGAATGCATTTATTCATTAGATCGCAGGTCAATTCTGGATAAGTCCAGGGGACCGATTTTTGACTTTCGAGCGCTCGACTCTTTCACTCGAAAACTGTAATAAATTATGAAATGCTATTTTGAAATGACGATAGAAAATTTAAAAACGTGCGGTATCGACCACTAGTATTCAATTCTATCGGTAGAAGGTAAGTGCCTGTGATTATGACACTACAATAGCATTTATTTTTATTTAATTTTCGAGCGCTCGAAAATCAGCCCAGACCTACTAAGCTCAACAGTGGGCCATTAAAGAAGTCAAAGAGAAGCCTATACCTGAGCGTTAGGACAATTCAACTGTCATTTTCTCGTACAAAAATTGACCTTTAGATCTACCAGACGCGCGTACAATGCGTTACGTAATCGACCAGCGGAGCATGGGTTCTGAAACTGCACCACAGAGGGTGAACTTATCCATGCTTCCTTGTTTGCAGAGGACCAAGGCTGCCTCATCGAGTTCGAGAACACAGCAGCCTTTAGCCGCGAGTATCAACTTTCGCAGCGCTGCATGTGTGACGCTGAGCACATGTTCAGCTGCCCCTCACCTCAGGAGCTCAGGTTCCCTGAGCCGAAGAACCTCGTCGCCAAAAAGTTTAAGCCCGACGTGAGTTTGTTTCCCTATACGGTGTAGAAGGTTGCGATGATTGGTCCAGAGGGGTTAATACGCAACGTTTTGATTGAACAACTCAACCGTCATTATCCCATAGAGAAAATGACATTAATATCTACCTAACTTACGTGCGAAACATTACGCAATCGACCAGTTGGGCTTTGGTCGGACCATCAAAAACCATTCTCTATTTTTTAAAATCGCACATGCTAGACAGAGTTTAGTAATGTATATACGAGTATAAACTGACTTTCGGCTACCCAGACCGTCAGCACAGATGCGCTGCGGTCCCAAATTTAAATATGATGAAATGAAATGAAACTCAGCGGTTCAATCAAGACAAACCTGGTCCAAAGAAGGCAACGGCTGATCCTTTTCTCAAAAATCATGACTTTATTCTAATGAATAATATCATTTAAACTTATAAAACTTCTTATATTGTCTTAAATACGAATCCGCAAAGTCAATAACTAAAAAATATAGCCAAGAGTTAACTTTTGGACTGTTTAATCGTTTTCCAATAAAAGTTAATAAAAAACATTGCTTAAGTCATTTACAAGCTACGGTCAAGCTACGGTAGCCAAGCTGTTCAGGCATGCGGCTGTCAAACGGCGGTCGTGGGTTCGAATCCCGGCTCGTACCACAATGTGTTTTTCAGAACTTATGTACGGAATATCATTTGATATTTACCGTTAGCTTTTCGGTGAAGGAAAAACATCGTGAGGAAGCCTGCATCCACGAAGAAATTCAAAGGTGTATGTGAAGTCCCCAACCCGCACTGGGCCAGCGTGGAGACTACTGCCCGTTCCCTCTCATCCATGAGAGGAGGCCTGTGCCCAGCAGTGGGACTTCTAATATTGGTATTGATACGTAAATATACGTACGATTGCATAGATTAATTAAAATATTTTCAGGTTGATAATCCCTATCTGATGGGCGAGCGCCTTCCGATCGCAGCCAAAAAGGGTTTCGACGTGATTTCTTACTAATATCATTTTGAATTACTACAACAGTGTCTAGTCCTTAGCCGGGTCTTATACATCCGTTAATTGTGTCATGCATGTCGGATTATACATAAGTGTTTTAATAAATTTATCCAATACCCAACCATGTGTTACAGATGTGTTAAAATTAGATTTCAGGCATAGTTTTCTTATGAAATAAAATTATATATAGTAGTACAAATATCGAAGCGAGTAAACTAAGCAAGTTTTAATTCCGATTTAAAGAAGCGTAACTAGAGGTACTTAAACATGGTCTTATAGACGATTACTCTTGTTGTTTGTATTCTAACTGTGTGCGCTGCAACCTCGTAGGATATTGATGGTAAAACCAAAGAATAGTTAAGAGTCAACTTATTCATGAATACTCATATCATAACTCGGTTAAGCATTGAACCCAACATTCAAATAATTTATTTTAAATTATTTTCTTTGTCACTGAACTAGAGCTGGGCGTTTTTTACCATAAGCGTTTTCAAAAACAGTTTCTCGTACAGTAACGGAAAAAAAGTTTGTGGCTAGAACCACCAACCGTTTTTGTAAAAACGATGACAAGGAGCTACGAGTAGAAGGCGGCAGTCGCACGCAACGGTTGCAATGCAAAACGTGAAAACGCAACTCGAACAGTTTCGTTTCACTTCGTTTGGCGACCGGCGACGGCGACAACGCACGGAGAAACTAGTTATTTTTGAAACTGTTTCTCAAAACAGTTTTGTGATAATAAAAAACGGTTACGTTTCGTTTCACGGAAAAGTCGAAACGACCCAGCTCTACACTGAACAAAATCTTTTGCTGTAATTTTGAATGGTTCCAATATTTTTTGTCTGTAATTTTAATATCTATCCCTTGTTATAATATAACGTTTGATTTCCTTTTACATTATTGAATATCTAAGTATAAAGTATGTAGAAAGTCATAATAAGGTTTTTAGGGTTCCGGACCAAAAAGGCAAAAAGGGAATCCTTATGGTGCGGCTCTGTCCGTCTGCCTGTCTGTCTGTCACAACGTTTAATGTCTCAGGAACTACTAATGATATCCATTTGAAATTTGGAATAGTTGTAAACAAAGCTAATCCACGTCTATGGAAAATTTAAATTTTACACATATATTTTAAATTTCTATGAAAAATTACGGATAAGAGGGGGGGCAGAAATGTAAAGTCTAGTTAGTAGACCAAGTGGGATATCATATGAAAGGGCTTGAGTTGCACATTCTCTATAAAAATTTTTTTGTCTACCGTGGTAAATTTTTGATTTATAAAGGAAAACGTTGAAAAACATTTCTTCTAATCCGTATGAAAATATTCTGAAAGTCAAATAAAAATAATGATCGAGATTTGGTTCACTTGATACAGAATTATTTCTGAAAAACAAACATACCAAGTTGCAAGTTATTAGTAATGTAGCACGCAATTACACGCTAGATGTCGCTGCCTGTAAGATAGATCGCGCTAACGCTTGTTCGACGTAGAAACTGTAAGAAGAAGTGTGCTCCCTCGGTCCCGTGAAACTCTCGGGGATTAACTATGGAACTATGGCTGTTCGTGTTTTTAACCGACTTCAAAAAAACGGAGGTTCTCAATTAAGTTGTATTTTTTTATCATGTATTTTTTTCAATGTTTGTCAACTCAGAACTACGTCATTTATGAGCCGATTTGTACATTTTTTTTGTTTGTAAGTATATGCCTCCAGATTGGTCCTATTTCTTTCTAAAAATCCAGTTGGGTGATGGGCTCCATGAGGAATGGAGGGAACTCCTCAATTATATTAGGCACGCGTGTAGTGCTTTTGGTATTTTCTATTATAACTCGCGTATTTACATCCGGAAATCATAAATTTGGTGGTGGAATTGATGACAAATACCACAGATGAGTTATGGAATTCCTCAATTATGTACTTAAAAGTACGTCACAGATTCTAATAAGATTCCGTTGAAACAGTAACTAATGAAGTGCCAAAGGTGACCCTTGTGGAATCGACGGAAATCCTCAAATATGATCGGCCCACATACAGCGATTCGGTTTTTTGCTCTCGGAAATCAGTTTATGTGGTAAATTGGAAAAGAAATCTGGAAATGCTCTCGTGGCTTGGCGGAGTACTAAATTGAAGTCGGTTAAAACTTTGTTTTTAAAGTTAATTATGAATGATCATTTGACCAATGCGTAATGTGTCTGTGAGGCGGCATTCTGGACTAGGACAGTACTGTTAAGATTTTTTCGAATAAAGCGGGGTCGTCATGTGTATATAGTTTATGATAGTTTGTACGGAACCCTCGGTGCACGGGACAGACTCGCACTTGACCGGTTTTATTACTGTGCTAAGTGTGTAACTTTGATGATGCTGTGAACTTTATTAGATGTATATACGTATAAGTAACAACCTTGATGCATTTTATACTTATTTGCATTTTAACTAATCGTTCGTTTGTTATTACCAGTAATGAATGTAGGTAAGTAGAAACTTTCCAACCCGCACTGGGCCAGCGAGGCGAGTCATAGCCGGGTGAGTATTCAGCGTTTTTAAGGCGTTTTTTGTTCGTCATTGACGTCGACAGCAAGTAAAAAGGAAAAACTATTAAAAGAGACGAATATCAGAATCAATTTTTCATGAAGACCTATGCCAATACTGGTTCGAAATTCGAAGTTCGGGTATTTCCATCTATATCGTAATCACATTACTCGAGTGACAGGGATGCATGTATACGAACTTCGAGTTTCGATTTTCGTGGTAGCGCCTTTTAAATTAAAGTGTCCGCGGTATGTTTTACCTCTGCTGAAATAATCTTGAGCCGTCAATGACGTTAGAACCGAGCGGTTATAACGATAGGAGATTCGCCCAGCCTTAGAATAAGAAAATCTACATCGTGAGATCGTGACATTAGAGCGAGAAGTCCCCTACCAAACGCTCTTAGTGTGGTCTCAGGTCCAAACACAGACGTATCGATTGACATATTCCATGCAATTCGAAATCTACTCTCTCTAAGGTCACGGGCTGTTTATACTGACAACTATGATGGACAATGCCATTGCAAGAAAGTAGTTTGTATATAGACGTCCCCCAAAATACGTCTTCCTTAGTGATTATGTAGTTTTAAATTAGTATTATTCTGTAAATATGTTTGTAAGTTGTACGTAATTTTTCACCCATATATCGTATGCTAGTCAGGCACGTCATCCCTGAACATGTACGCACGTAATCATGGTAAGTCTAGCTGTAAAACAATGGTTACCTCACCAATAGAAGCAGATAAGTATAATAAGTACGTATTTTTTAATAATAATGCAATTTGTTTTTTATATTTTACTCCTGGAAGAGCATGGCAGAATGCTCTATAATCTCACGGGCTTTTTTGCCTAGCAGAAAAATGGCGATGATGAATATTTTTACTAATTTGCTTCCCATCAAAGAGGTTACGTTAGGGTGTCAACTAATAAACTACTTCTCCAAACACGTTATTGCACAATTTGAATTGTGATGTGTAGGTACTGTGTCTAAATCATGGTTGGAATTGAGTTAGGAAGTAGCATAGCCTGATTAATTTGGCAACTTACAATATGATCCCTCGAACCTTTGATACAGATATTAAATTATTACATTAAAAATTAATACATATGTTTTTTATTTATTTATTTAATTCTAAATGCATATATTTATCAGCGTCTTGACACTTTTTATTCTATAAGGAGCACGTGTCGCCCAAATCCATCTTAAGTCTCCGATCGTATACCTAGGAATAAGTACAAATATATATATTTAAGTACTTATATACGTTCCAAAATCCACATTGTCTAAGTTACCCTGTACAATGCGTAACGCATGCAGACGAGTCGCTCTAGTCAAACGAGTAGATTGTAAATAAATAGTATACAAAGTATCGATATATTTTTTTAGGAAAACGTGTGTAAATTGAGTACTAAGGAGATACGACTATAATAATCACGAATAAAATGAATTAAAAAAATGGGTAACGGTCATGTCATCTCAGTGACTGGCATACCTAATCAAAGATCATGTAACGATGCGCTGAATGTACGTCAATGTAGGTAACACTATATATGAATAATAACTAGAAAAAAAAGAACTTATCAGGACATAATAACAAAAAACAGTAACGCCTGCTAAAGGCTTTCAGAAGAAACTAAATTTGTAAACAGTTCAGAGTCACCTAGTTCCTATATCGCAGTCGTATCGCCAAAAAAATTGTAGTTTATAACTTTAGGATAACATGCTCGAAGCAAACTAATACTAATTATGCCTGTGTTACAAGGAGGACTGTTTATGAATGTGTGAGTTATATATTCAAAAGGAAATCTTCGTATGTCATACATATATCGTACCTACCTATATACTACGTACCATCAATACAGGGTGACATCGAAAACGTGATTTTAAGAATTTACAGAACCTACCTATATGGTTGCCATGACTTGTCGAGTTAATTACTTCATATAAATAAAAGATTGAGATAAAATCTCTTCTTATATTTTATAATTTCGTATAACTTTTGTATTGAAATGGCGATCAAGGATAATAACAAAAAATTAAATGGCAATCCTTAATTACTTCTACGATGTCCCCTGTATTAGGTAATAATTAAACACCTCTTATATTTAGTCGGATGTTTTTAACTAGTTTAGAGTAACTTGTCATAATTTGTGTCGAACTATTTTCTTAAGCATTTATATATTGTTTGTTGGTATTTTTAATATAATCTGTCGTATAAATAATCCAGCAGCTTACTTGCAAACCGGCCGATTGACTAATTAAATCTGCCCCGGCAGATAAATAGTGGTCCTAAAAAAAGTACCTAATATAGCTTTTATATTTCATGGTATCACAGAGCTTGGTATCGTAGAAATCAATGTTTATTTTATAATATTTTTTATTTTCGTATGATGCTGTTAATAATTGACCTGTATGAAAGAAGCAAATAATGAATTCAGCGAACCGACATACCTCTTTATGAAAATACGTACGTGTTACCTATTACGATTAATTAACTACTAGTAGTATCGATAATACTACCTCTACATAATTACGCCAATTTCAGAGCAATACCAATGCAGCTTAACACTCTTCGCTGTAAACGGTAATTATTAGTAAATTAATTCTGGAAATGAATTATAATTATAATAATTGTTTTTATTAAATATGCCTTTGGGTTTGGTTTATGACATTAAAATATGTAGATAAGTGCTATAATCTAGTTCGGAAGCGAACGTGGATTTATGGTTCATACTGCTTTAGAAAAAGATACCTATAAACTCAAACTCAAACCAATCCAAAAATAATTATTATGTCATCAGCACGTAAATGTCTCGTAAATAAATATGGTATTTGATTAAAGTCAAATCAGCCTCTTTTTAAGAAACGTCATAACGCTCCGTTTGTATGGTATTTGTAAGGATTAATTGCTTGTGACGTCACAATCAAGCACTTTTCCTTATTGCTAGTTTTTATGATTTAAAAAATCTTAAAATAGCAAGCGTAAATGAAAAATTTATACTTTTTAAGAATATTTTCGTAATGTTTAGCTGTTGCTAATGTATAAAGAATTTATTTTCACTGTTGTCAAATATCCTATTCTTGCCGAATTATTGCCAAAACCTCAAATTATCGCTTCATTTACAGTTTTATCTAAAATACAGTTGAGTTCCAAATGCATTCTGCATTTTCTCTTAGTACACTAACTAGTAAGTAAAACGTGTACATTAAACCAGTGCATTACATAGTACCAAATTATCAATAGATTATCATAAACATTAAAGAAGTGAATTGAAATAGGTAGTGACGTATGTGTAGCGTCTTAATAATGGATGGGGGTGGTGTTTCAACCTGGTATAGCCTTACAGTAAAAAAAATGTAAATAAATAAACAGCTAATGAGTCAAAACTATGTGAAAATGTAGATCCTAATTTTAATGCCGAATAATTGGTAATTTAAGTAATAAAGTAAATAACATTTAAATATCGAAATAAATAAGTTTAAATCGTACACATGAATGCCAACTGAAATACAACAAAAGATGCACAAGGTGAGAATAGATAAGTGGTGTGCAATATGAAAATAACGGCACATTTATGCCGAATTTTAGGTAGGTATATTTTCATATTAGCATTTTATAATAATACAGGATATGGTTTTATTATTGATATAGGGGTTACTTACAGCTTTGCTCCCCGATCCTGACATCCTATATTATTTCCCTATGTTAACGAGGCTTGTTGGGTATTTTATGAGCTGGGTTTAGATCTGAATGAATTATTTCTTATTTCAACTAATAATTTAAAGTTTTATAGCACGTAGTGTTGATGTGGTTCAAATTATTCGTGCTGTAATTGATATTAACTAAGTAGTAAGCGTGTCTAATGGTTTAGTAATAGTCAATATTTTTAGTAGCAGAAATTGTGAAATGGCTTATAAAAAATACCAAGAAGAAACTCTTCCGTAACATTTCATCCAAAAAAGTTTTGAAGAACTATTCTGAGACTTTACTTGCCGATCTGTTTACAGGTAGTGACTAGATTCTACTTTACCGAAAATATTTAGTTATTTATTCTGTGTTGCATTGCATATATTTTCTATTATGACACCAATTTTAAGGAAGTACTTCAATTACGTTTGGCGATGCTTTTATTTAGCCAAATTATCTTCAAGTTGAAGTAAAATTACGCCTTGCCTCGAAAATTCCCAAAATGTTGCTTCAGCTCCTTTCCACCGTCGATCTCATTTCAAAACAAGCCATTGTTTGAAAATCGTTTAAGAAATATCCAAGGGATAAACAGTGTTCTGTTGAGTTTACATAAGATATAACACAATCCATAGAGGACAAGATAACTATTTAGTTTAATTGTTGGTCTTTTACTAGACGATTATGCATTCTTCACGGAATAATTTTAATCGTAAGGATAGAGTTATTAAATATAGTTATGAACTTAGTAAGTAACCATAAGTAGCATAACTTATAATATTTTTAAGTAATAATGCTAAGGCTATACATATATTTGACATTAATATCTACGGTAACATAGTAATAATTTGTAAATTTGCCTGACAACGGCACACCGTGCAGCAAAGACCAAAGACATTTTATTTGCGAGGGTTGAACGAAGGAAAGTATATCTCTTATGATTTCCCCTATCACCTAATTTACTTGTGTGATTAGCTTATATCTCAAAATCATCCGGATTTCAGACGGATTCTAAAAACTGATTTAGTAAAAAGGTGACTATAGATCGGAGTGAAGTGCGTGACGGAATGAGTTTTTGTGACTATTGTGGAACGAATTATTAATTTCAATAATATTATTAAATATCGCTGATTCGTATTGAATGTGTCATAAGTAGTCAAAAGGATACACGATGCGTCGTTTACAAAGTTCATCCAATTTTCTATACCTACCAATATATTCCACGCAGAGCTAAGCAGTAGGCTTACTCTAAATGTTTTTAAACAAAGCTTTTATCACGTATTTTTGTGTAAACCTTATTTATTAAGAATTAATTATTAATCCCTAAAATAACTTTGTAGAGGTTTCGCACGAAAACGAACGGAATAAAAGGTGGGCGGGCTTTCGGATAAGAAAAGATCTTAATACCTTTGTTAATTTTGAATAGTTAATGTTATGTACTCAAAATATGTACGTTTAACATTTTGTCGTCTACCTATTTAATCACATTTGTTCGTTTACTGAGTTGCTTGACAACCCTTAGAGAATAAGAGCTGTACTTTTTGTATATGATGTCTTTCATCCCTCGTTGTTTGTATTAATACTAATATTTACTAAACTAAGTAAGTCTTTCATTAATGAATACTGTAATATTAAAAATTGTCAAGACGGCATTGTATATTAATAAGAATAAAAAGAGGGTCTTGTTCAACAACCTACAATTAAGTATTGTAGTAAATGGGCCTAACTGGTTGAACTTATCCCAGTTTTCGCCCGGTTAGTTCCAAACATTAAAACATATATACCTATTGACTTTGTACGTGCTGCTCACCCGAACGTTAAGTTATATCTCTGATCCATATTAGATGACATAATAGCAAAGAGATGCGTCGCAAGTCCCCGTCGTAACAGATTTATAATTAATGCCAAGAGCGACTAAACAGTTATTCCTAAATCCTGCTGAAAAATACACAGGAATAGGTACCTACATTCTTAAAGAAAACTATAAACAGCTAAGTATGAAGTTCGACTGCACGGTATCGCCTAACATGCACATACTTAGGTATATACACGCCTGTGTTCCCAGCACGGCTATCATGAAGGCTCGCGAGCTGTTTCTTTAAGGCCTCCACCCACCGAACGTGTGTCGTGCGCGGCGCGTGTGCTGCGCGGGCCCGCGCAAGTTCTAAAGCATTGAAACTACACTTCAAACACACATCGAACGCGGTCCGAACGCGGGCCTGCGCGGGCTAAAGTTACAACTCGGCAGCGCGGCCGCGTGTCGTGCGCGTCGCGTGTGAAGCGCGGGCCCGCGCGTACACGCGCAGCTGCCGCGCTGCTGAGTGTGATAGAGATAGTGAGATACATATTAAATGGCGCACGGGCCCGCCCTGCTAAGTGTAATAGAGACAGTGAGATACATATTAAATGTGTTGGTAGTGAGAGAGGCATGACGCGGCGGACCCGCGAGGGCCCGCGTCGCTACAAGCCGCCCGCTTGCGGTGTGAATATACCACTTAAACCGCGCCCGACACGCGCCGGGCACGACACGCGACGCACACGACACGCGTTCGGTGGGTGGAGGCATTTATTCTTTTGGGCCGGATAGTCTATCGCGCCGCGACACGGGTCGCGGGCCGTCTTGTGATAGCCATGCTGAAGGAACAGGCTGCGCACATTACAGAAAATTAATTTCCACCGCCGCTGCCGCTTTAAAAATAATTGAGATAATGAGATACCTACTTATTGCAGGAAAAAGTTGCTAGCTTATCGCCCCCAAAATATTTTAACCTGGACTTGCGCAATGCAATGAAAATATTGAACATTCAATTTACCTAACATCATGAAAATGACACTAAAGAATTACATAATATAATCAGAATCACACTATGTTAAAAAAGACGTAAATATCGCATGTATTTTGTTCCAATTAAATATTGTTTTTGTACAAATTAAATTATGCAATCGACGTAAAAACAAAATTTTGCAGCGAATTGTTGCGCATTGATAAAAGTTAAAAACAGCATGTAGATATGTAGAATTGCTGTGACCCTCGCTCTGGTTCTTACCTGGTCCAACGAATATCACTGGTCATTCAACGTGGTAATGCTGCCGGTATTTTGGGCACGTTTGGTCGGGGTGAGTATCGGAGTGGTGTGTCAACTGGTGGTAATGTTAAATATATCGGTGACAAATCCCGCGCCAGATTTTAGAGTAGTTAATGAAGGCATTACATTCCTGAATTACGGGAAATATAAAGTTAGTATTTAAAAAATATATATATTCTGTCAAGTTGACAAGACATGAGAAGTATCAATGAACGACGTGTAATAAAAATGGGTATTTTCCGTGTCTGTACATAGAAATCGAGTGTTTACGTAATATGTATGTACCTAGGCATTAGATTCCTGAGGGGTAATCACGTAACGTTTCGAAAGCGCGATAGGTAGATCCAACTGTCATTTTTCCATATAAAAATTGACATTTAGATCTACCTAACATACGTACAATGTGTTACGTGATCGACCTGCTGAACTACGGCAAATATTAAGTACCCAAGGTTAAAAAAAATTATATATTCTGTCAAGTTGACAAGACATAAGAAGTGTCAGTAAACCGCAAGTAATAAAAATAGGTATTTTCCGCGTCTGTACATAGCAATCATGTGTAGTTATGTATTGTTCCTTGTATAGAGTTGCAAATTAAGTCTATCACTTATTTTTATTATATTTCAAAAAATAACGATAAGGGACCATCCACATATTACGTAACAGTGGCAGGGGAAGAGCGTGACATGGGGGGGGGGGCTTAGGGGTCAGAAACTCGGAATTTTGCGTGACTATATGTGGACGGTCCCTAAACATGAATAAGTGACTACTAATCTAAACGTAATCGCAAATATAGGGTAAATGAGGTTGCAGTGGCATACGAAATATAAAATTGGTGTTCTATACTTACTCCAGTGGAAATAAATCGTATTATCAAACTATTGATGTACATTTGTCTTTCATTTATACGACCTCCTCCCTCCATTGAGCCTCGTAGGTCGATAGAGTCTAGGATATAAAATGGTCTGTGAGTCTGGCTAGTGAAAGACAAGCGTAAGATTTATTTAAATCTTCGTATATGGCAATAAGCCCAATAATAATTGTTCAAGTATCATTATTATCTTATCGCTTTATACACGGTGTTGCAACACGGTGTTTTTTTTTAATGTGTCGCTCTTTGCTAAGCTCATCTTTTACTAGCCATACTTTATAGAACTTTAGATGCGCAAAGAATAAAATAGAAATTCTGTAATGGTTTGTTATATGGACCATAATCATCACCACAACACGTACCACCGCACCAAAGTAGATCCAATATGATCATTGCTGCGAACCTTCCTGGCGCGTAGCATAATTACGAGGATATGCTGTGTTGAGAGTGTCTCTCGTGTGAGCTTGCATCTTTTCAACCCGACGAATTCACAAATCAATAAAAAATCGGCAACGCGCTTGTGATTCTTCTGGAATGTGCCTGACGCTTCAGGCATACCGTACGCTTCTATGCCACCGCCGTAGTATAATAATAGTTATTTATGATACAAGTGCGGAAAGTAGGTAATTCCCAACGAGTGATGATGACCAAAAGCACGACCGTCAGGGAGTGTTTTTGATCGACACGAGTTGTGAATTACCAATCCGCACGTGTATCATACAACATTTTACAATGCATCATGCGAGGAAATTAAAAATTATACATAAATGGTGTTATTTGAAATCTCATTCTCCCACGTACGGTGGAATATTGGCTCAATCCCCCCCCCCCCCCCCCCCCCCCACGCCCCGCCGTGTAGGGATGGAGGGCTTCCCGTGTTTATGTTGACCCATATAAACGCGCACTTTCAGGGCAAGTGCATTGTAATAGTTATTTACGATACAAGTGCCAAAAATAGGAAATTCGCAACGAGTTGCGAATTACCTATTCGCACGTGCATCGTACAACGTTTTACTGTACATATGGCTCTTTAAAGTTTCGACATATGCACGAAAAGTGCTCTTTTCCGCACTAGTGCGGGAAAGTAGCACCATATGTACTGTAAAAGAACATAAAGGGGTTTAGGTAAAGGTGTTGTCATTTTTATAGATGAGCGTTGAGCTTGTAATATATATTTCCGCAGGTGATATCGAGAAGTTATAAACAAAACTTAAAACTGAAATATCTCGGCTCCGATATTGTTTAACGTGTTTAATTTAATATATCTACTAGCTTCCGCCCGCGACTTCGTCTGCGCGGAGTCGGGATAAAAACTATCCTATATTTTAATCCAGGCTATAAACTATCTTCGTGCAAAATTTCATTCAAATCGGTTAAGCCGTTTAGGCGTGATTGAGTAATTTGAGTAACAAACACCCAAACATCCAAACATCTAAACTTTCGCATTTATAATATTAGTAGGATGCGTGTTAAGAGGTCCTCTACACGATTATTTAAAAAAACATTCTTACCGCTGCAAAAAATAAAAACGATTTTTTTTCCCATACAAGGTTGCCCAATGCCCTTTAAAATCGTAACTTATAATGACAATACGATCCCGAAATGTAAGTAAAAGTTACTATTGTTAGGGTCACACAAACTCAATAAAAAGCCAAAAAAGTGTCAAAACTTTTATTCAGACGAAATTAAATGTGCGTTACTTTTCTTGGGCTCTAAACTGGATAAAATATTATAATTATCTTCTAATGTTCGTCATAAAAAAGCACAACATGACGCAGTATTTTCTAAACATACAATAAACGCATTTTTTTTAATCGATCCATAATAGTCTCTAATACATTTTCACGTACAGAAGAAAGCGTACAGAGTATATTTGTAATCACAATTGGCAAGATTAATCGCGTCCTTTGCGCCCTAGTATAGCAAACTTAATATAAAATGTCTGACGATTAAAGACTTGTAATAAGTATGTGTCAGTGGTTTGAATTGACATATTGCTGAAACTATCTATCAATATTACCATCAGAATTAACATTCGGTACTTTAATTAGATAACTAAGCTAAGCTGTGATACGGCTAGTTATATGCATTCTCGGGAATATTCCTGTACAAGGGAATATAGGGGAATTTTCAAATTGTGTATGTTTATATATGTTGCATTCAGGGATTCCATGAAAATTTAGGCAACAATGGGAATATTGCCTGAAAAATGGGTATATTCCCATAGTTATAGGGAATATTAATCTGGCCTAATTTTACAATAGTACTTTTTTAAGTAACAATGGTCGATACAAATTATTAATAAAAATATCACAAAAAATATTTACGAGTAAATATAAAAAAATAAAGATGAAATGTCAGATTTTATTGAAAAATGCAGTTTTTTGGCGAAAGTCATTTTACTACAATTTTAATTTGCCCAATTTGTATTTCAATATTCCCCTGTTTGGGGATTAATCCTAGGAACAAAGAAATATAGATTCCCATGCGTGAATATTCCCCGACACATCACTAGACAAGGCTTGAAAATATGTATGGCTTCGTTTAGCCATAGAGGATATAAGCCGCCTTAGCTTGGGTTTATAACGTGACTGTTATGAGTGTTATCACATTGATTGAATCAAGACGTCCACAATAAAATTAACTTGTATTTTTTTACCTTTTCTCGTCTCGAGTAACAATTTTAGAGATCCTTCGCCATGATCAAATTATCTTAAGTATCTTGCCAAATTATTTTTTAATTACGGTAGGTACCTATCATAAGCGTATTACGTTTCTGCAACAATATTAGCATCTACTTATATCTATTTTAATAAATAAATAAATCTACGCAGACAAATTGTACATATCAAACGCCGTGCACTGGATAAAATATCGAAATTCTATGACTAATATCACACTTTACAACACCTAATTATTTAATTACTTGAATTTTCTGGCTAACAAATCTGATGAAATATGCGTAGCTACCATAAAACCACCCAACTATAGTCCAATAGCCCTACTAATTATGGTCCAACATGGACTGGTGGAAGGTTTTACGGTATGTCACCCAACTATGGTCCAAATTAAATCTAATTTGACTATTAGGTACTTACCACTTCATCAGACAGAAAATATAACTGCAAAAATTCATACAAAAATGTCCAAAAACACTAATATAAAATTCGTATTCATAAAAACGAATGAGTTTACTTTTGGAAGTTTTGGACCATAGTTTGCTGCTGGACTGGTTGTAGGGGAGGTTTTACGCCACCAACGTTAATAACAGCACTATATAGTGAGGTTGCACTACACTATTAGAACCTACGGGACCACTAATGCATCGTTCTTGCTACGGATAATTTAAAGCTCTCTCTTGCGACTTGCTATCGAAGCCGCTATCAAACTACACTAATATCGATATAAATGCGTCACATGACGTCATGCCTATTGACGTATGAGAGCGTGCTATAAGAACCATTTAACCAGTTAGCTCCGAGTTAAGTCATTGAAATTCACAAGTAATACTTATCAAAACAATGGGTAACAATTTGTTTTGTACATTCCCTTCAGAGCTGAAATCGATTTCCTCGGGAGTTACAGCCCGTTGGTCGGCTCCCGCAGGCGGAGCGCGGGCGGGGGCGCGGCGCGAGCGCCGCTCGGACGGTTGCACCGCCTCGGCAGAGGGTCCTTCAAAAGTTCATGGTCAGTTCACTCCAACGGGTAAACACTTGCACTGTTTTATTTTTTGCAGCCGCTTCCGCTTGTAAAGCGACCTCTGTCCCGGACATTTAAGCGTAACCGTGATCCAGGTGAATTTCTTCGGCTTGCAGAAAGAACAGGACTTGAAGGCGGGCGCCGGCCGGTCGTCGCTGCCGTCACGGCGGCGCGGCCCTTTCGGAATATAAAACGAGTTGCACTGTCCATAACAAAAATTGTTGATAACGGTCGTCGGCAAACATCCGTTCTCTCTAATTTTCTGCACCAAAGGCTCCGTTTTACACCAATCTTGCTTCAGGTATTCTTTCTTTGTAACAACGAGAGCATTCCTAGAAGATTTGAGAATTTTGCGAATATCAACACCGGCAGGCAATTCAGTACTGTCTTCTTGATCTGGCACCGAAACGATCATTGTATCGGAGTTGCCGTCACCTAATTCATTTCTCTGAACATACGAGGGCGAGGTGGCAGCGGCCTGCTCGGCGCGTTGTCGGGCCGCGAGGATCCTCGCGACTTGCTCGGTGTCTATGATGTCAAGGATGGAATCGGTGGGTGTGAACGGCCTCCTGGCGCCGACGCCCGCGCCGGAGCACCCACCGCAGGCTGCCAACAGCGCTGCTGCGGCGAGCCAAATGTGAGATTTCGAGAAGTTCTCCATCTGCAACAAAAATGTAACTAAATAAATTCAAGTGCGCTGAGTGGTTTCGGTCGAGGTCATTGACGTCAGGCTGCATTCGTTTTAAAATAGGTTCGATTGGAGAGGAAGTCGTAGGCGAGACTCACGTTGCATCGAGCGTTCGGGGCGAACATCGTAGGCAGTGCGTCGGAGACGGAGGGCGGCTTGCGGCGAGCGGCGCGAGATGCGTGTGCCCTGGGCCGGCCGGCGGAGCGGTAATGAGGCGCTCAATGGACCGCCGTCGCCGCCGCTCAATGGACGAGATGACTCACGCACACCGCCATAGAACCGTTACTACGAGACGTTCTCACAGACCCAACACCTGTCTGCTAACGTGTGTTTTGGATTTACGAAACTACGTAGCCTTAATCTCGCCATTGACAAACAGGACTAAGCTATTTTTCAACAAAGGTTATAAAAGATAATTAAATGCGTTTACAGATAATTATTATACCTACTGAGATAAGCCGTCCGTTTACTGTATTATACCTGAGATGATAAAATGCCCATTTAACCATAAAGTTTGGTAATAAAGCCTAATCTCCGCGTACTTTTTACCTTAGTGGATAGGGTTGTGAATCTCCGAGAAGCAAGCACCGCTTAGGCATTGTTAACGGAGCGCGCGTTCTT
The DNA here is from genome assembly GCA_947049275.1 of Epinotia bilunana. NCBI lineage: Eukaryota > Metazoa > Arthropoda > Insecta > Lepidoptera > Tortricidae > Epinotia > Epinotia bilunana. Next base: position 29,713,371 of record OX346253.1, read on the forward strand.
ATTATTAGATCTGGGGAAGGCTCAGAGAGATTTTCTCACTTCGGCGGCGCCAGCGTGGCCGGGGAAGCGGCGGAGGCGCACGCGCAGGCGCCGGGCAGATGCGCGGCGCGCTAGCATGCACCCCCGAGTCTTCGTGACAAGTTTTATAGAAACATTTTTTTTGGAATTTCGGAAATACCTAATACAGAAACGGTGGTAAACCAGTATTTAATCGATCGCTACACACCTACCTGGCTTGATGTAAGTTTAATAGGAAAGGAGCGATGTATTAATTGTGATCAAGTTATCGAACCGTATTTTTTTTAAATAGGTTTACCTAGTCCGTTTCAAATGCCGGCGCCTATTAAGTCTAGTACATATGTTCTGTGACCTGGAGAACTCACAAAATGAATTATTTTCGATAGGTATCTAATCGTAAAAATAATTGACAATTAAAATCTATATAATGAATGAACCTGCTCACCTGAAGTGACCGGTAGATGAGATCAGCTGGACAAATGGACATACGAAATAATTTCGGCACAAGCTGAGGCAGAGAGCTTAGTTCGCTTCGCTCGCTCGTTCAATAATATGCTATCTACCAGCTGAAAATGAGGTACCATCTTACTTTTAGAAACTTGTTTACGACCTCCAAAAATGAAGGCATTTATTTGGGAGAGGCCTATGTCCAGCAGTGGACGTCTTTCGGCTGATATAATGATGATGATGATGGTATTGTTTTGTTTTTGAGATCTCACCGCGATACAGTGACAACTTTACTAAAAAAAATACACCGTGAAGCTCAAATTGCATATTTTAAATGAAATAACTACATCGATATAACCTCTAAGACACCGACCCTAGCATGCCCGGACCCGGGAGCCGGTGCCATTGCCAATCATGTATTATTAACGATGTAATTTAGCAATTTTATTTCAACAAAAAGTCAACTTTGGTCTCGCTTTTTATCTAGAACGGTATACGGCGCCTCGGCAAGCTCGATGGTTTCGGAAAGTGCAAACTTGTTATTTATAAACCTCAACCAGAAATACATTTTTCACCTCAGCAGCTCGAACAAGCATATTTTGCTGCGTGAAAACAGTGTGCAAAATGCGTGAGACAAAGTAGCTTTTAATTTTGATGCCGGGCACTGAAATTTCATCGTATGGGGTCTATTACAAGTTCAGAATATTTGAACTTTATTAACTGTCCCTTTCATTTCAATACGAAAAAATAAAATGGCAGACTCAGGTCGATCCTCAAGGTCGATCGAATTTCAAAGTAGACCCCCAAAAATGCGCGAAACAAGAGTAACACGTTCGAAAACTATCAAATGAACAAGTTAAATTACCAAAATAATTATACAACGGAATTTTCAATTGAGAAATATTTAAATAAAAACCTCTCGGAATAAACTCTGTTTTTCATAAGACGTGAATCTTATTACGCGAGCTAATTAATAATTCTAATTTTAACAATCTTAAATTTTATGAACGTATACCACAGCCCCCCTAGCACACTAGGTTTTATGTCCGACGTAAAGCATTCGTCCCTCTTGCACTCGCATATTTGCCAGAATGGGACGAATGCTTTATGTCGGACATAAAACTTAGCGTACTAGCCCCCCAGATGCAGTTTCCGAAAGAAGCGCGGCGCCCCGCCACATTAAAAAAATTGCGCGCTGTTAATTTGTTTCGGATTTTATTTGGTATATTATTCTTCATTCTTGCGTTATTGATATTAGTTTTATATATAAAAACCACTAAGATGAATAAATTCTCTATCTAACTAGGAAATATAGTGTAAGTCAGTGACTAAGACAGTATTTTAACAACAGTACGAGTAGTTTTTGGTGTGCACGCGAGAAACACGTAATATGATAATGTATGGCTTCGTCTCTTTCTAGCGCAAAAGACATGAATGATCAATATTTCAAAAATAGCTCGAAAATATGAGTAAAAACTGTGAATTGTAACAGTAATATAGATAGTTTTTAGTAATGTGTTAGTGTCACACGAGACTTTATAGATAATAAAATATCCTTTGGTTTCTCGCGCCTTGTCTCGCCTTTCTAGTATTCACTAACGGCGCGGCCGGTGCTGAGGAGTTAAAACAAGCAGTAACGAACGCCTAATTAAGTTTTCTTCCTGAATAATCACGAGACGAATAGGTACGTGATACTATGATAAAATTTTTTACCAAACCATGTTATCCTCCACACAGGCGAGATTAATAAAACAATATAAAAAATCTGGTAAAAAGCTGCATTATCACATTATCAGTATTGTCTAGCCAACATGACGTCAATAAAACCAGCCATGATGCTGCGTATACGACGAGTCGTTATAATTATGTCATACATTTTGGTACCTACGTTAATACAGCGTCAGGGTTTTCTAAAGCGACTGGTGCAGGTCTAGCGTGGCAGCCTGCAAGGATCCTGCAAGTTACATATAACTTGCAGGATTATGCTATACATACATACATACAGCTTGACAGCAGTTACATATAGCTTGCTTGGACAAAGCGTGGTACATCACCACTGTCTCAGTAGTACAACATTTGGAACAGCTCACGCTTTATCTCATAGCTTGCAGGTGATTGCAGTCCGCCACGCACATGTGCATCCAGTCTGTCCTGCGTCGTCCAATCTCTTCGATCTTTTACTCCATAGATCCTGGTGCATGCTGGCCCTTTTGATCAATACGTTTCCGCCCATTGCTTCCCACAATGGCATAGAGACGTGCAACCGGAGAGCCTTCTCGGAAATGTAGGCGCTGCGTGGGCGGCGGTTCAATTATATTTTCAACAAAGTATCGTTAAAATCGTCGTAATACATTAAAGAACGTGTATCATGCATGCACGTAACTTTTGTCTATGCACGTAACTCACTACAATATGACCTGCCCGCTAATCATAGAGATCTGGAAATATCAATAAACCAAACCCTGAACTGAAATGAAAACTGAAATAAGGTTATATGCTGCGTGCAAAGGGTCTTAGCAATAGCGATTACTGTCGCTACAACGTCTTAGTTCGTTCAAAAAATATCCCGTAATCACTCTAATCAGACTATTAGAAGTGGCAAAGCCACAAATCGAACATTCACTTGTTCAGCCGGCTATTAAAAGTTCAAGCCTTGTTTTCTTTGCGGTCAGCACTGTAAATCCACAAGTCACAACATCCTCATTCAAGTCGAATACGATTAAAAAATACTTCAATACTCAGTAGCTTATTTATCGCAACAATGAGTATGTGTGTGTATTAGTATAATATTAGGAGTTCTATTTACAAATATGTCCGATCCATTACTGTTACCGCAGCATGCGATTTAGTGATTGCCGTGGTCCGTATTATAACAAATTGTATTTTACGACTGAAAACGTAAGGCGCATCCAGCCTATCCTACATGGAAGCCTGCACTGCAAGGTACAATGGAGTGGAGATATAAGTGGGATCCCAACACACTGAAAAATATGTATAACATAGGCTGTCGCTAAATGCAGCGCCGCACTCTTAAGTTGTCTCTAATACGTCTTAATTTTTCTGACCCCTCGATGTAGGTCAATCAAGGCTAAATAAAGTTCTGCGGCTCAAATATAGAACGAACAGGATTGCAGCCATCGTAAGCGCGCTATACAGTCTGCACGGTTAATGTAGGTAAGTACAGTCAGCTGCAAAACTGTGTGCAAGTGCTCAAAAAGTTCATGACAATGGAGTTTATTTCATGAAAATTTTATTCGCTTTTCTATCATACATATTTTTACCTAATATAACTTTTGTAGGCATAGTTGACAATTAACGTTGCTAAAGTAACCCCTGTACGCATGTTATGAAGGAAGCTCGTAAATATTGGGTACGCTCTAGACATAATAGATTTCAATCAAAAATTACATTTTGGTACAAGCTGTTTTTGACTACTATACTTTTTAGGGTTCCGTAGCCAAATGGCAAAAAACGGTACCCTTATGGATTCGTCATGTCTGTCTGTCTGTCCGTCCGTATGTCACAGCCACTTTTTTCCGAAACTATAAGAACTATACTGTTGAAACTTGGTAAGTAGATGTATTCTATGAACCGCATTAAGATATTCACACAAAAATACAAAAATAAATTTTTGGAGGTTCCCCATACATAGAACTGAAACTCAAAAAAAATTTTTCATCAAACATACGTGTGGGGTATCTGTGGATAGGTCTTCAAAAATAAGAGAATAATAAAACTCAAAAATATATGATATACCTACATTACCGTGCAATCTTCCACCGAAAATTGGTTTGAACGAGATCTAGTAAGTAGTTTTTTTTAATACGTCATAAATCTTAAACCCCAATTTACCTTTCATTCAACGGATAATGGTACGGAACCCTTTGTGCGCTAGTCCGACTCGCACTTGGCCGGTTTTTTATTGACTGTAATCATTGATAGGAAAATAATGAGCCCTAACACGATGGGTTGGATTTGGGTGATTGAAGAATTCCTATGGCCACCTTCCGTATCTGCATCATCAGTTTTATGGTATCATAGTATGCAATATCATCTGACTTACACAAGTGTACAAAATTTTAAGTCGATTGGATTCCGGTAGTTGATAAAATGTTGGCTTGCCAGATTTGACCCGAACAAACATAGGTACACCCGTTAAAGTGAAACACACAATTAAAATTAAATTTTTGTACGAACTTTACTAACATACGATAATATAGGTTACAGGTTTTCATAAGAAGAGTAATCAAAAACTTAATTTATTAATATCATTTAAAAACCTAAGAAGCTTCTGTCGCTGACACACAAACACAAATATGTCAAACGGCCTTAAATTCCTTAGCGCAAGCCTGGAATCTCTGAATAGGGAGGAAGTGGTTCTAAATCGGTGTTTTTTTTTACAACCGGCCGCTTAGCGTAGGAATTTCATTCATGGGTCGTTCATTCAAGTTTGCTTTGTTTGTAAAAAAAAGCCCTTAGAGACAGGCCGTCTACATAGCGCACATAAATGGCGATTATCTACGGTTGGTGTTTTTGACAACCCTATTCGGAAGGGGGCGGGAGGCTTTGAGTTTTTTTTTGTCTGACGAGTGTTCTTAAAGCCTGCAAATACGAAACTAATCAAATATAGCTCTTTGTATTAAGCATAGCATAGGAAGTAAGCGGAAATTAAAAAAATGTAATCAGTAATCACTGAAGATACCACTTACGGAATACTCATGAAAGAGAGTAGGTACTATATCGCGCTTCCATAGGCTAGGCTACCAAGATATTGTCACCGTGATTCACACCTTTAGAATCTGAGCTTACTACTCTTTTGTCGGTCGTGTCTGCGTAAAACGTAATTCCAAACTTAATGTGGACAAAAATCCAAATAAAACACCTTTAACAAAAGAGATTATTTTACACACCCCGTAAATACACCTTACCTAATCTGAGTATAATATCACAAACAGTCCAAGCCCGGAGATTCTTGGTCAAGAATACCGACCTTCTGAGAACGGTACAAATATTCGGATGCCCACTTGACACGTTCTGATATAGATTAACTTTTTATAGCCCCAACCCACCTCCTATTAATATTAATTTCATGGGTAATCTGTTAAATAACAAAGCAAAGTTCAAACCGACCCATTTAGGTAAGCTTAATTAATCGTTGTAAATATTATCCGGTTGGTAAAAATTTAGCGAGATAATTACCTACCTAACTGAGAGAAGAGAGTGGTCTGAACTGCACGCGGTTTGCAAGGGTTGCATTTCTCCATACAAAGTTTTTATTTTATTTTTAGTTTTTGCTACTTTTTTGAGCTACATTTGATGGCAGGAAATGAAATAATCTTGAATACATAAAAAGAAATAACTAATTTTCAGTCATTAATTCAAAAATTAATTTTATTGTGCTAATATGCTGAAAAAATAAGAATTTCGTATTTTCTGGATTGTTTATTCCTTGTAATGTAGCTCAAAAAAGTAGAAAAATGTTATTAAAATAAAAAATAGAAAATAGTTTGAAGAAATGCAAGCCTTAAAAAGTTTAAAAGTTCGGTCGCGACCCCTAAATCTTATCCAAAAATTAAAAAAAGACCGGGTTGCACTCCGGGAGTGCCGGCAGAAGTGAAAACTTGAATAATAATTTAAAAAACCTCCTAGCCTATTTATGTAATTTCTTGGATAACAAGTCAAATCAAAAGATTTTCGAATAACCCGACTGCTTTTTTTACAAATATTATAGCCTATGTCACTCCTACGATTAGGAGGAATCCAACGACTCCTCATATGTCGAACTCCGTCAAACGGTTTAGGCTTCAGGGCGTGCCAAAGAATAAGACATACACTCATACATAAATACATACATACGCTCGAAAAACATAACCCTCCTCTCCTTCGGCAGTCGGGTAAAAACAATTGGTACCTAGATGTTTGATTGCTCAACAGCTGTCATTTGGCTGTCATCCCGGTACAAATTAGGTAGTAATACAAGATTACTTGTTGCAAAAGTAACTGTAACAATCTCTAACGTAAGCAAACTGCAAAAATCATGATCACTCAAAATGTTGCTACACGATTTGCAACCTTGTCACGTTAACTTGTATGAAAAATACATTATCAGACGTGTCAATATAATTATACTGCTAATAATAGATATGACTTATGTAGCCACGTCATGATCATGAAAGTGTTAACGAGGTCTAAAACAACTACGTCTCAAATTATTTTTCACATATCATGCTCGAAAAGTGTGTCATATTAGGCTTAGCAAGCGGGGCTCAAGTAGTAGGTATGTATGTAGACATATTTATGATTTTTAAAACATATAACCAATCAAAACACTTCACCGTATTAAATCCACCAATCACAACTCTTTCAAAAAACATTTAATTTTGTATTTGCTATCAACTAACCAGAATACAGCTACATATTTAAATCGACCAATCAGAAAACAGAATTCATGTCAAATATTAAGCGTTTTAAATCTCTAAATCACAATCAATAAAAAAAACGCCTCTGACCGTCAATAGCCGCGTCCAAACGTTCAAGCGTTCACTACATACTTGGCATAAGCTTTGAGATTGAGCGGGATAGACTGCTGTCTATCTCGCTTTATCTTATGCCCAGTATGCTGTCCGCCGCGGCTGTAGACGGTGAGAGGCGTTTATTCGTGGTGTCAATTATTTGTATCTGTGTCAAAGCAGTTTATTAAAAAAAAATGCCGCCAAATTGAACCATCTTTTAGCCGTGAAATTTATTATTGATTATGGATGGATAATCTTCGTTTTTACTATTTTCTGTCAGTCGAAGTAAAAAGTAGAGTGTATAACTCTGGTCTAAAAGCCATATTACCCCTCGAACAATTTTCCCTCACTTCGCTCGGGAAAATAACCGTGATAATATGGCTCATTTTAACCCCTTGTCATACAATCTACTATGAACTCAGAATCTCTTTGATGTCAAAGAATGGATGAGTTTACCTAGCTACAAAGCATCTAGACTTTTTTTAATCCAAGATCATCGCACGCGCATTGGTGTATTTGATTTATAGGTGCATATTTACATATATTTGTCTATAAAAATGTTGCGCTGTTGGTTTTCCATGTATCAATAAATAAATAAATAAATAAATAAATATTATTCTCATACTGATACCAAACCAGCACAAAAAGTACATCGGTGAGTGTTCTTTTACCTATCCCGAGCAAAAAGCTGGCGACTAGCCTCGATGGGCTTAGACTATTATGCGAGCGATTTGCACAGAGTGGGCAAAAAATTAAAGCATTCTACGATACAAATGCATTTTATCATGATTTGATGAATGCATGCGTCTCGAAATACTGGCGACGCCGAGGCGCCGGGTCTATTGTAAACCTCCTCATACATCAAGCACCGCGCCCGCGCTGAGGACGCGAGAGAGTACACTTAGATATAACAAATATCTAAACTACTAACAGTATCTTCTACTCTACTCTACCACAACTTTTCTCAATCATCAACAAACTAAACTGACGACTGTGGTAGTAATGCCATGTCTTTCACACTTGCATACCCCCTACAGAGCATGTTTCATGTTTGCGGAAACTACCATAGTTGTTTTTATATATAGGTACGTATAGGATAGCAGTAGTATTTTTGCAGGTGACTTTACCTTGTCATTGCTACCATGTCATGATCGAACATAATAGTCATTTTGACATATTTATATTACACAATCATCATAATTCACTCACCTTAATTAAATCATGAATAATGAGTTGTGTGTAAGGATAAAGTTGTGTAATGTGTTATGGAGTCTCAAAAGCGTCCATAAGCGACGGTTTCTGCTTACCATTAAGCAGGCATCATACTTTTATGCCATCTTCGTGGTATTGTGGACAGAACGTGACATGGTGACAATTTAGGTGAAAGTGGCGATAGGACGGGTGAGTCGTCATTTTGATAATCGTAAGGCAGTAAGTCACAGAAAGTTAAAGCAAATATACAGAAAATATCGTGACAGGTGAGATGACAGAGTATACGTGAATTACCCTTAAGAAATCAAGTTGAATTAAGACACTGTGCGACACTGAAATGGTTACGTAGTGTGTTCGCGGGCGCGCTCTCTGCGAGAATCGTGCTGAATCGTTTCGATCGCTATTCTGAGCGTGTTAAATATTTCTATGCCGCGTCTATTCCGTGGCTAACAGTGAATTATTGTTGCCTGCCTATTGTTAGTAATTAAGAAGGATGTTAGTATAATTCCAATAGAAAAAAATGTATAATAGTTGAACTAGAATAGCTATGCGGACTACGAAAATACGTGTCGAAGCACCCTTCGCTATAAACACTTTATTGACCTGTTTATATTATTTTATACGTATACTACTCCAGGCTAATTTTGAGTACATATGTATGCTTTTATTTTCAGTAAGTATGTATGACAGCAAGCGAGATGGCTAGGCACGAAAGCCTGTAACTTATTGTGACATTTCTATGATACGGTAAAAATTAATTAACACGTCTACTTTTTTTTTAATTACACAGATCGTCGATGTCACTTTTTTCAAACGGATGTGGCATGAACACTATTGAAAACTAATCTAATTGACCCGCAGATCCTTTTTCATCATTATTCTTAGCCTGTAATGGCCCACTGCTGCGGGTATCCCCATGCAGCAGTGTACGCCAGTCGTTCCGGCCCCCTGCTCGTCTTATCCAGGAGTGATCCCCGATCTTTATTTCCCATAAAGATAAATAAATACACAATAACGAAAACTTACAAAAAAATCAATCACACAATTTAGAATTTGGTGTATTGTACATTTTTTTCTCGTTATTTGAAATCAGAATAGTACCCCGGCTTCGGCGCCGGCGCACGGCACGTAACGCTCGTGAGCAAAAAATGTCAGAAAAACGTAAAGAACTTCAAACGCCAGGTACATGCACGAGACGTATAAATCAAACCGGGGGCTCTAACACCTTCTGACATGAAAACACTTTGTTATCCGAACTTGCGTAAAAAAACGTCATGATCATGTAAAGGGTTCAGTAGGGATTGGCGATGGTTAGGGAAAACCATCTCGCAAATTTCAGACCTAGCCGAAATCTCGGGAGACCACAAAGCCAGTCCCGTGAGATTTCGAGATTTACGACAACTCGCAAGGTTTCGCATTTTTCACTGAAATGTATGCAAATGCTATGAATTCCATTTAATGATTATCAACATGTCAAATAATAATACAATCTGCATGTATCTAGTGGTTTATAAATAGGTGGGTATGTAACTAATTTTAAAAAATGAATGGATTTTTTTCCTATATATTTAATCAGTTTTATTATAATTAATAGTAATAAAAAAATATCATCATCATCATCAGCAACCTTTACCATTATTGTAAAAAAAATTCGAATTAAAGTAAATATTTTTTTGTTAGTTACATGCTCTTATGGAGTGTTTTTTATGGAAAGTTCAATCTTGCAATGCCGCGCGATCTTGTACGAAAATTGTACGAGATTCAGTCTCTTAAAATCTAGACGAGATCTCACGAGACCGAGATTGCATTCCTTAGCGATGATAATTGATAATACTAATAAAATCGATGCGAATCGAAACTTATAAATAGTTGACGGGGGCTGACAGGTTGTTATTGATCGCCATGCTATATTAAGTCAAAAGATTGTACTTATAATTCCAGAAAATATATTAGTGTTTTTTTTTTCTTCAAAAAATGTACTCTATTTAATAGAGGTCTCTAAAAACTCGTAAATGAGTATTTCTTATGTTTCCGAAAGTTAAGGACATTTGAATATTATCTTTGTTTACAGATATTAAAGAGATATGGATAAATAAATATTAAATGTTAAATTATTAATAAATACTATAAAAGAAGAAGTCCTGACTGACTGACTGATTCATCAACGCACAGCTGAAACTAATGGTAAGTACAAGTTCTAGTTATTAATATATACTGCTGAAGATTATGTACCCTTTTAACCACTGATTAAATAGTAGGTACCTATAGTGCATAGATATTCAAGTTATGAAAATTATGTTACGTTGAAATTAAAGGGACTTATCTAGCATGCATCGATCGCAGTAAATACATAAATACAAAAGAACAATATTCCTTCTGATATCTCGAGAAGGAGGCGGTCAACAATTCATTATGAATGTTAATACAATAAAACCTCTTAACCATGTTTTATTATTTTTCTATGACAGGCGTGGTAACACTGGTAACATAAGGTTTCTGGGCCCAAAGGAACCCTACTACAGCACCTCTGCCTCGGTTATTGTTATGGGATTATCACTTTTTCGTTCGTTTTGCCCCGCGATTAGAAACGGATGTGAATCGGCTGACAGAAATAAAATCTTTGATCCCCTTTGGAATCGCGCGAGGTTCATAAAGCAAAGCTCTCTGGATTTATTTTATGTTTATTGACACTTAGTACGGCGCCATAATTTATACGTTTGCTATACGTGTATAAATACGATGTAGGTTCTCCTTACTTTCATTTGCCATAATCATCATTTATCGTAAATTGCATTTCTAAACCCGTAAACTTTATATCTAGAATTAGCGATTTTTAAGCAAATATTTTACCTAACCCTATTAGCTCGGTATTAAGGCCTCTTACGGCTCTATGACGACGTGCAAGCTGACCAGCGCTGTTCTATTAACATTCGCATTTCAACAGTTTTTTACTGTCAGAAGAAAATGGACTTCAAGTGACTTAAATAATAGATATGAACAAGAAACCAATAATGCACGAAGATAGTTTATAACCTATAGGATAGTTTTATCCCGGGTCCACGCAGACGAAGTCGCGGGCAAAAGCTAGTTGTAATATATAAATTAGGTACTTATGAATTTAAAACCTATCAAATACGGGTGTAGACTCGAAAATTATTATTACTCCAAAAGAAAGAAGGCTAAAAAAATATCCCATTCAGATATCTCAAAGAATTACGAAGCTACAACCGTTTTAATATTGCTTGTTAGAGAGAGAAAACGCAACAGTGTGTGAAGTCACGTTACGGGATGCTGCAGGGGGGCCGCGTTGACGGCGGCGCCGAACACGATGGGCACGGCACATTACCGTCTATTAGTGACGTCACAATCTTCCAGCGTCATCGTTTCATATTATTGCGTTTTGCGAAAAAGGGACAGAGCACACCTTCTTAAAACTTTGGACACTTATAACTTTGTGATTATTTAACCATTTGCGTTGATTTTTCTCCGTTTGACTGCATTTTTAATCCTTTTTCGAGAAAATATGACATTATTGATTATTTCATTTAGTGTCTACACCCGTATTGTATTTACATAATAAAAGCAGTAGGCACTTAAGTAGGAGTGAAAATTTACTTTTAAAAAAATCGTTCGGTCTCGATTGTCACTTCCGCATCAAGTATCTGCAAAAAAAGAGCATCTAGAAATGTGTATCTTAAGATTCTTAAGGTTTTGTCAAGAAAAGATCATATCATTAATAATTAACATTGTATTTCATCACATCAGGAAAGTGATATAAATAATATCCATTTTTCCCATAATTAATCAAACGACTTACAAAATCAAGCATAAACCGCAGACACAATTGGCTAAATTTGACGTTTGTTATGGAAATAAATCGTAGGCGCATCTTAATAAGTCCCACCCACTCTAATACTAGTGAGCTGTAACAATGATTAGAGATATAAATACACCCGCAAGTGTACTTCGGTTTAATGGTTGAATTTCCACAAATTGTCTTCATAAAGAACACATAGGGAGTAGGTACTGTATTATAAAGACGTAAATTTTTACGTAAGTTTGTACATAGGAGGGTAATTTCCGGAACTACTCATCCGATTTACAAAAATCTTTCACGAGTATACAGAATGACCCTTCGAAATGAACAAAGGCTTATTTTTTCCCTCGGCTTTGCTTGCGTTACTTGTAATACTTGGTGGAGCCGCGCGGGACCTAGTAATCCTAGTAACAAATAGCTAATTGATATCAAAGATTGAGTGTTAGATTAGGACTGTGACCAGAGATCACAATAACATTGATCGATAATTCTGACCCCAAACATTGACGTATGACCACTCTATTTCGAAAACTAAATAGGTGACGTATAAATACACACACGGTGCACTCTATCTATAAGTAGGCATTGACTGACATGAGGAATATCAACGTACATAATTGGGATATAAACGTATAAATATATTTTAAACAAATAAAGGAAAAAATGTTCCTTCCTTCGCAATATAGACAATATGCAGTATATTGAATAGACTATAGACTATAGAGCTAGTTATTTTTAAATAAATAAATATTACACGCTGTAGAACCGGCTAGCGGGTTATTTATCATACAGTTTTTTTATATATTTCGACGCAATCCAAAATCATTAAGACTTCGTTAATGACCGATCGATCCCGTCAAGTAACGCGCAGAGCTAGTATAAGAACTCGCCATCTTGTACCGGTACGTAAACGCTCCCGTATGTCATAAAGTCATATGACAGACGTTTAATGTTCATTTAACGTCTATCTTTTTTCTATAGAATTGTTACCTACTTTAGATCACTATCATAAAAAAATGAAGCAAAGGTGTCAGGCTCCAGGTGTGAGCGTATAAGCTCACCACAGCGCGCGAGGTTACGCTGTGTTGAGATTGAAGGACCTTTATTTTTTACTTGCTGTTAAAGCAGTTAATCCCGCTAAAATTATATTATTTCACTCGCGAAGGACGTGTCCCTATTTAGAAATTTCAATTGACCGGGCCATTCGGCACTAACAGGACAAGTAAATTGGCTCTGACGCACTGTACTAACCTCACATAGCCCCGTGACGTTGTTGTTAATTGGGTATTGTTGGCTGCCAATGATTTCCTTCCTCGACTTGATGTGTGACTAGGTACAGTCAGCGTCATATAGTTAGTAGCAGCCAAGGTAGCCAAATATTTCGGTAGACGTCTTTATTACTGTAAGAAGGGTGTGTTACGAAATATTTGGCTACTCTGGCTGCTACTAGCTATATGACGCTGACTGTACTCGAGAATAAGTGGGAACTAAGAATAAGGATAATACAAATTTTTGACTAAAATATACAGTGTGCGAAGATTATATGGGTGTTTATAATAATTATTAATCTATCCATAATACAAATAATTACACGGCTAAACTGACGCATTAAATGTCACTACGGGCGACATGTTTCGAACTCTTCGGGAGTTCTTCTTCAGGATGAGTGTTTCACGTTTTCAGTAGATGTCCAACATGTCTCACGAATGTTTAAATTCAATTATCTATCTATATCTCCTTATTCTTGTAGACATGCAAAGATGAACTTACGAGCTCTTAACTAACTTTTGAAACTAAATGCCTATCGACATTCACAGAACTTTGAAACAAAAATAGCAAATATAGTTTACGTTACTTTTAACCTCATTTATGTTTTGATGTTTTAACTAAACACAGTTTGAATATCAATTAATAGTATGTACCTTAAAGATAATTTCACTTGCAAATAAGTTAATTTCACTTGTCACCGCAAAATTGATTTGAGGTACCTAATATATTGTAGGTATAGGTACTAACTATACCTGTTACCTACTTACCACGGTGAATGGATAAATGAGTAATATGCCAATTTTTATCCCCCGTATAATCACAAAATTCCCCTTTTATATACAAAAATGTATTATTTTTGTATATTATGACGGTGACAGTGTCATAATATACTAAAGTAACGTAAACTGGTTGTTGTTTTCCGTAAAGTGAGCTTAAACTATTTATTTGTGAATTCTTGTCAAGTACGGCTTTAATGTAATAATAGTTAGATTGTAGTTCCTGTTGCTCACAAACATGAGTGCAATACAAAATAATAGTACAGGATGGCGCCTTACTTTATTTAAACCTGCAGGAACGATCTTTATTCTGACCCATATCGCCTGTTATTTGGGTTAACTGTGGCCCACAAAATATTAGTGCACTGCAAACGAGCACGAACACCGAATCACAGTAAATCTAGGCCCAACAGCGGCATCGGCGTAAATGCGGTGGCAGGTGTAATAAAGGCTGACATTATATACCGTCACCAGTATTATCACTGGATGAACCTTCTCTGCTTCACCCGATTCCTTTGTCATAACGCCAATGATTAAAATTAGGCAGCCCTTCCGTCAATAAACATGATTCGAGACACAGACAAATTATTGACATACAAGTCATACAAACTCCTTGTCTAAATTAATTACTGGGTGCTTACTTTTTTAAGGTGAAATCACGTTTCGTACGAGACCTGTTGGGGTTAGCATTTTTATGCTAACCCCAACAGGTCAGGTAGGTTTTTACCCCTGCTTAGTTTGGCATTAATCGAGAAGAACACCGATATTTTAGGACCAAAGCGTACCCCGGGCTCCTTTATATTAGGGCACACCCGGGAATAATGCTAGGCGGATGATGATTGTCGATCGATCGTGGGTTTTATAAAAAATATACAAACTAGTCACCTACTAATACTATTCACCCTGTACGTAAAACTTTATCTAAACCAATTACGTTACACGTAACATCATTATCATAACCAACAAACAATTTGCTCGGCAATTAATTAAAGCCAATTTTACCTCGTGAAGACTGTAATCAATACTTCTAAATTGATTTATTATTAATAACTTATTAAGACGTAAATCAAACAGCAAACAACGCACGTTTGAGCCATTGAGAGTTGTTAGATGTCACTATAGCACGCTCAGGCGTAGAGTAGTCATAAAATCAGCATAATTAGCGCCTGCTGTCGTTTACATTAATTCCTAAACAATTCTTAGTCAAATAACATTGAATTACAGCTGTAATTTGTACATTGCGCCGAGGCGTTACCGACACACTGTCATTAAAGACGAGTTTTAATGTTTACTTGTAGCAGTTTTGCATAACAAATAATAGACATGTGACATTCTTCTACACATAATGCGCTAGGCGGAATGTTACGGATGGTAAACAAACTGGTGAGCACTGAGCATCCATTGCTCGTGGGTATCTCACTCCTACTAGGCTAAAACTTTAATTTTTTATTCATTAAACTTGACAAACCAGCACGTCTAGCACACGACGGCTGCGACATACTCTCGATTTTTAACGCTCTATACCTCTTCTTCTAAATGTTCTAATAAGAGAGAGACGGATAGTGCGAGAAAAATCGAGAGAACTCGCGTGCCGTCGCGTGCTAGCCGTGCTCTGCAAACGAATGTGTGTTAGCGTCCCATTCTCACAAACATAAAAAGAGAAGGATTAACGAATTTTAACGAGGTCTTAACTGAAATAGATTTGATGGACGTTTATGAATAAGGGCATAGCTAAGGTGTGCGATAGACACTTGAGCATTATCATTAGGTTAGTTATTCGGTAAAAAATCGGTTCGGATGTAGATTTACAAGTAGTTAAAAACTGATGAAGAGTATGAAGACATTCAATTTTTTTTTATCCTTCTGTTTCTTCATATTGTACCGCCCGCGCTGAACTAATTGGCTAAACGTCTTTTCTTCAGATTCCAAATGTCAGATTTTTTATTAAATGGAGTTGATATTTTCATTTGCTCGAATATACGAATTATATACTAAAGGTAAGATATGCCTATCTCCTATACCTATGACTATGAATGTCCGTAAAGGTACTAATCAACTCCGGTCTTTTCTCACCGATATCGTCAATGGGTAATTTAACTGGAATACCCGTTGCTTCCCATTGAAGTGGTTAAAGCTCTAGTATAGTTTCATCTGATACATTTATTTCCTGTCCATCAGTCCGGCTGACGCCTATTTGGTCCAAACGATTGATAATCGAATATAAACACGGTGAATCATCAAATCGAGCCGTACAATGTCGATACGTGAGCACAAGTGTTCGAAATGATTGATATGGACGACAGGATCAACACGCGACGGCAGAGCTACGCATCGCGTCATACGAAGATTATTCGTAAGAGAAATGTGTGATTATTTATAAAAACTTAGATTGTTTAAAATAATAAAGAACCCCGTAGTTAAAATCCCCATAGTAATAAAACACCCTCTCATTTGATATTGTAAACACACAAATTGTATTAGAAAGAGAGAGGAGATGTTGCCTATGCGCGAGCGCAGCGCAGACTGGCCGCCTGGAGGGGAGGGGTATATCGCGCCAACATGACCGTAACGAGAGCCGCGGCCACTGAGCCTGAATTGGAATTTAGTACAGCGCATTTTTACTTCGCAATCAACATGTTTACGTTCATATCTTTGTAACGGCTCATCGTATTAGAAAGGTTTATATATTGTTAGAAAGCTAATTAAAAGTTCTACTAAATGTTTAAACTTACAAATAAGTAAACTCAGTAGGTTCAGCGCAAATGTTAAATAAGAATTACAAAAGGGACCGAATTACGGTTTGCCCGACTTCCATGTACGATTATTCAAATAAGAAAATACTTACGAACCCTACTGTACCTATAAGATCTCAAGCCATATTAGAACTTTGTAAATCAGCTTAGACTTCCGCCCATTAATATGTATAACATCCAAATAACATCTTGTAATGTAAATTAGTCAAGTCAAAGTGGGCGTAACTTGTATTGTCTCACTCAGCACGTCTCGCTTGCCCGCTAGCAGGTATAAATAGCGGGCACGGCCCGGAGCAATTCAGTGTCAATCGGAGTCTCCTGGAAGTCACAACAAGAAGAAGAAGAAAACTACAAAGTATTAGGAAATTAGGGACTTGTATCAAGTCACTTAGGGCAGTGATAGGGAAAAGTTAATAAAAGTCTGATTTCGTTATTCCCTCTTTTATTTAGTAACAGCGTTCACCCCAAAGTGTCTAAGGACACGGGCAAAGCCCAGACACACCATTCGGGCTCCGAGTGGTGGTGCGCTCAGTCCGTACACATAGGGGCGGAGCTCGTCCGTCGCCGACTTGTGTCACGGAGCGTGGTCGACGCACTGTCCGAGCACATAGGGGCGGAGCTCGTCCGTCGCCGACTTGTGTCTCGGAACTAGGTCACTCTTAGGTGACTGTGAGGGGCGAGCATTGCCGCGGCCGGTAGCTCGCGCACTCGCCCAGCCGACGCCGCCGAGAGCGGACGTCGCTCACAATTGACGACTTGTGTCCGTCCGTATATTCCGCCGACATTAAATAATACGCGTTTAGATACCTAAAGTATTTATCAAATATATTTGTCTTCATTTTTATTTGCGAAAATGACAATCTCTCACCGAAAAATAGTGACTGTAGGTACCAAAAATACTCACATACTTTTTTTCAATTGCACATCAAAACCGAATTTTGATGAATGACTAGTGTTTCAGTTGTGCTAATTTTTTTTTTTTGAGTTTTAAAAGGTTTTTTTGATATGGCTCTAAATACTAGCCTTTTTGTTGTACCATGTTTTTCAATATTTTGTATATTAGTTACGATGGTAGCAAAGAAGCGTAGCCATGGTTATTGGTTACCGTAGCCTATCGCTGTTGTAGTAACCATTAAGATAAGTTTCGAAATATTTTGTCAAATTCATGTTGATATAAAACACGTGATGGTAATTGGTATGATGTTCTCAATCGATGTCCCATTTTTATGACTTTTCTCTTGTCGAACAAGAAACTGATTGATGTTACCTCACAAAATGGCATACCGCTAAAACCCAAATTAAATTTCATTATGAACTGGACAAGTATGCTCTCGTCCTGCTCACGCGTAGCAAAACTTTTTAGAGCTGGTCGCTAGTCAAGTTACCAATTTCCATGCAATTTTATCGGTGCGAGAATGAAACCCCAGGCGAGTGAACTTGGCAGCTCTGTCCGTGCGCTCTAAGATTTATTGGCAACAACACGGTCAAAACCACTCCAATAGTTCAGCCAAATCCTTACACTGATTTAAATTACGGTAAAACTTTTTGTTCAGTCTTGCCACTTACGTTCAAACTAGAGCAAAACCGAATTTTTAAAGTTAAATGGTACTTATCTATCATATGATTCCAAACATACATCAAGTACATAAAATACATACACACATAAATGTAATAGGCCCGGCACTTTTTTTGTAAGTTTATTTATATGCACAAATCTTAGTTTTCATATGACTTATTGATTTTTTGTATGGTCAATATTTTCGCGGAACGACAAGTCCGCAAGAACACCTAAAGAACTCTCGAAGGGTTCGAAGCCACCATGCTTCGTAACAACCTGTAACAACTATTAACGTGACTTACCGAAGAAATATGTATTCGTAGAATTCTAAATATGACCCACGACGACAGTTTAAATAAAATTATCTCTCACAACCAAACGATAGAAATAAAACGATACTCGTATCTGTAACAGAAGCCCAGATGCATATTAAAGTATGCATTTATGTTTCGGTGTTCAATTAGTTGCAATGCACAGTAGCGCGTGCTTTGAGGGCGTGGTGTAGGTATAGATTTTATCAGAACTGGGATGAAGATAAAGACTAGATGCGATGGAATTTAAATACACCTGGGGTTCGAATCCCAACGTGTGATGAGCACGAATAATTTGTTCATGAGTCATGGATGTTTTCTACATGATATTTAATAATTAAAATAGCTTAGCTTGGATGGATGGAAATTAATATTAAGTTGACCTGTGTAAAATTATTCTCAAATATTTAATAATTATTTCTAGTATCATCATATCAGCCGAAGACCCTCAAAGAGTGCCACAATGACCGGTCTTGCGCCACCCGCATCCAGTGGACTCCGAAACGAAAATTATGGACGCATAGTCCTTCGAACCACCACTCATGTGTAACTAAAAAGTAACTGCGCAAAGCAAGACGTCAAAAGTCTTTATTAAAAGGAAATACGAGCTTTTGACGTCTACGATTGCGCAGCTACTTTTGATGCAGACTTTACAAGTTAACATGATACGAGCCATAGATAAGTCTCATTTCTAGCTAATGCTACCTTTTAATGAGTCAAGAAACTAAAACACATGGTCCGGAATAAACAAGCGCTACGCGCGTAGCCAACAACGTTGTTATTCCGCTTTGTAGCGTAAACTCGCTACGTAAGGAGCACACGGGGCGCTACCGAGAAACGAAAACGAAGTTTTCTGTCGCTCGAATAAGCAAGTGCGACAGAGAGGGAGATACGCGAACGAACGAAGGGTCCACAATTAAGTTTTATTCTCATTACTTAGAAACTAAAACTTCAGTTTACCTAAAACCCTGTAAAGTAACATTGTGGAATGAATAAATGATTGAGTTATTGAGTATTGAACTTCGTTTTCGTTTTGCGGTAGGGCCTCAGTCTAGAGTTCTTCTCGAGATGTGGCACTGACAGCTGACCATAGCTACGTTCAATCTCTACCTTGTTATGGTTTATTAATTTGGGGCAACTCTGTGGACACTCAGAGGGCATTTCTAGCCCAAAAAAAGTGTATACGTGGTAACACGCACTTCCGAGAGCCATGTAGGCCCTTGTTTAAAAAACGAAGGTGCCTTGCATGTACATTAGGCAGATAGACTTGTTTATAAGAACATCTCGAATATTTCGAGGCACATAACAAGCACTTTCCTAGATCAACTCGACATGCGGATAAGTTACATCTACCAAGGGCTAAACTGAGTCTCTACAAGAACAACGCATTTTGAAAGAAAGAAAGAAGAAAGAAAATAATTTTATTGCCACATAAAAAAAAACACAGTACACAAAATTACAATAAAGTTATATAAAACAAAAAGAGATAAACTAAATAGAAAAAAAAAGCAGTAAAATTCTAAAAAGGTGGCAAAGGGACAGTCTCAGCAGTGTGCTGCAACCTCGCCATCGCGGCGTGGCTTCAGCGCTGATTTTCAGCCTGCCCCAAGATAAGGTGGTAACGCAGAGCGACTGCTACAAACAGCGCAAAGCAACAACACAAAAAATAAATACTAAAAGACAGCCAAAAAACATAGTAATAATAATTAAACAGACAAAGAACCAATCAAAGTTGTACACTGAATATGGACGAATTTTTAAAGTCAGTCTGCTGTTTAAACTACAAGGTTTTCAATTTAGATTTGAACAATGCTTGGGACATGTTAAGCCGAAGAGGTGGGGGAATGTTGTTCCATATTTTGTATGGCTATTCGCATATTTAATAAACTGCCAAATGATTTGAAAGGGTGCCATCCACGAAAAAGTGAGGAGCGCTCAATAAATGACTTCTCTCTAATGCTGGGGCCACAATAACGAAAAATGCCGTTAATTATCGCGATAATGGACGTTAAAGGTACGGCCACACTACGATTATCGCGATATTAATTATTTTTTCGTTAGTGTGGTCCCAGCATATAAGTACTTCTACTCCATCAATGAATATTTAGATACTTACTTAACTAACTGAATAGCCTACTAGTCAACTATATTTCTTTTTTATATTTTTTATTTTATTTTAAGTGGATGCAATTATTAATTGTGAATGTAATGTATTGTAATGAAACATATTGACATTTTAACTTGTAATTAATCTTATTATTTATAAAAAAAATGCATCCATAAATGTAAATTAATAAATGTATCACTTGTGTTCTTGCAAATAAA
Source organism: Epinotia bilunana (assembly GCA_947049275.1). Classification (NCBI taxonomy): domain Eukaryota; kingdom Metazoa; phylum Arthropoda; class Insecta; order Lepidoptera; family Tortricidae; genus Epinotia; species Epinotia bilunana. Next base: position 29,734,369 of record OX346253.1, read on the forward strand.
AATCTTGAATTTAACGGTGGTCAAACTGTACAGTCAGGAGCATAAGAAATGCGTGATCGAGGCCAGCAACGCTATTGGTGGATTTCCTCACCGCTCCGCTACATCGCAGCTCTGGTCTCTCACCCTTATTCTGATTCTCCCGCTGCTGACGTGAAGCAGCCAAGTCCTTTTTTTTTCAGTATAGTTTTGTTAGAATATGACAGACGAATAGAGTCGCACCACCAGGGTTCCTTTTTACCTTTTTGGTACGGAACCCTAAAATTTATTAACAGCTAAAAATGTCTGCACCAGCTTTTTTTTGCTTTGTTTAGCCTGCGGCGCAGCCAGTCACAAATATGAAATAAATGGATTATATTCTGCGACCCAGTGGGAATCTGCATTTGCTATTGCATTGCAGCCAGTTCAAATATCTTTAGGTCCACAATTCCGCCAGTCTGACGTAACCTAGCCTCACGCTATTGAACTCATTGAGGCAGGATCGGAACAGGATGACTGATTGTGATTGGTTTATAATGATTATCTAGCCAAGTCTGCCGCGAGTTGCTATTCTCGACCCCAGAACCGTAGAGTCGGATGTTTAGTACACGCAACGATACTTGTGATCGATTAGTTGTGTGTGAGTCGAATCGTAGTGAATAGATAACCGGCGGAGATAACGACAATGAGATCATGTATGGATTTAAAGGTTGCTTTCTGTTTCGATTATGTTTAACTTTAATGTGATTTGACAGGGTTTTACTTGTAAATGGCAATAAATGGTGCCAATGGGCTTGTATTTGGAAATTTTGAGCAAGCTGCTATTTTCCTTGAGATGTCTTTAGTGGGACAACGGAGCTTAGTAGTCGAGGAAAAAGAAGTTTGATTATAAATGTCTGTAAATTAAAAAGGTATCTATCTAAGTGTATCCAGTCTTAAAATCCTACTAATATTATAAATGCGAAAGTTTAGATGTTTGGATGTTTGGATGTTTGTTACTCAATCACGCTTAAACGGCTGAACCGATTTCAATGTTTTGCACGAAGATATTTTATAGCCTATATTTTATTTTTATCCCGGGTCCACGCGGACGAAATCGCGGGCGGAAGCTAGTACTTTCTTATGTGGAAGTATTCCCCTAATTAATGTATATCTTGTACCTACTTGGGGTGGTGCATGCGATATTTGCACGAATATCGCGATACCGGTATTTAATGCAATCGCACCTGGTTGGGTCTATATCGTGGTTTTATTATAGCAAAAAGGAACTGCAAATTCATATCATAGATATACCTCTAGTTTGAACCAACCACTCTATAGTTTTGTCCTACTGATACGTTCTGCTGACTGTTTTAGGCAACCAGAGGTTTACTATCATGTCGCAGGTGCTGTACCTCATAAATTGCTACTATTTATGTAGGTTGTACCTCAATTAAGTAACGAATAAATTTTACAAACACGTAGTTTGCTTAGTTATAAATTCCTGGAATGTTGTCGTATTTATAATTTCAAAGCAATTATAGGACAAAATCAATGACTTAATTTGTAAAAGAGCTAGGTTTAGACTGCACTAAAAACACGATTGCTAACAATGGTCTAATACGTATTACTTACATAGGTACAACAATCCTACTAATATTATAAATGCGAAAGTTTAGATGTTTGGATGTTTGTTTCTCAATCACTCTTAAACGGCTAAACCGATTTAAATGAAATTTTGCACGAAGATAGTTTATAGCCTGGATTAAAATATAGGATAGTTTTTATCCCGGGTCCACGCGGACGAAGTCGCGGGCGGGAGCTAGTAGATAATATATGTAGTTTCAGGAAGCAGGCTTAATTGGTTTGAGAAATCAGATAGATATTTACAAAATTATCTTTTCTCAAACATGCAATAAAATATTGACGTTCTCTATGGAGAACGTCAATATTTTATTGCATGGGCTTCGAAGTGTCACGTTTCGGGCGGAGCGAGACGAGAGATACTCGTACGTAATGGCATTTCATACAGAATTGGAGGCCTAGGCCTGCAAGATGGTTTTTTAAATTTGCACTCCACAATTTGTGGCACAGGATCACGGCGTTCAGCCATGAAAATTAAAGTTTGATTTCTAGGATGTTTTTTAATTTATTTCCTTGCATGTTTGAGAAAAGCACTATACATACCTCGGCGTGAAAAGGGGTTGCCAGCTTCATAACTATCCGACCTCGCTGCGCTCGATCGGCCGTCTATATGTACTCGGCCGGCAACCCCTTACCTCCCCTCTGTAGTAATGTACTATTAAAAAACCGGTCAAGTGCGAGTCTGACTCGCGCACCGAGGGTTCCGTACAAACTATCAATTAACTCAAGGTTAAGAAAATGTCCCTATATTTGACACCTTCATTCTGTAGCATGATGAGCAAGATTTGCATGAAATCCACGCAGTCATCTTCGATGTAATTATTTTCAATTACGTAAGAAAAACTATCAACATCCATATAAAATTTTCTCTTTAAGCTTTTATAAACCCGTAAAATATAAATTACCCTCGTATGAAACAGAAGAGAAAACAACTAATTCAAATACCTCAATGTATCAATGAGTATATTTTATTTAGTTTTTTCCTAGCCGATCCGCTTCAGTTTTTCCCATTACGAAGCCAAAGCCCGACGAATACGACGACAAATAGACCGAAGTAAATTTCGCCTGTTAAATTAATTATTTTAACCCAACACAACAAAATTCAATTTCAAACGACGAATAACTTTTACACCAAGACCATCGAACTGACCCGTCCCAACCCCATTCATTCTAGAAAAATCTTAACAGCGCGATGTAGGAATGGGGTCAGCGCCATCTATCGGCCCCATTTGGTACTAACGTGCAAGGGCAATCAGCTTAGTATGTATGTTGGTGTTTTAGCGATTATTGTTTATCACGTGAACCAATCTCGATTATTATTTTTTTATTTGAAAGAGAGTACTTCTATTATAGTCTTATAGGAATTTCAAAAGAAAAAAATACTTATAAAGTTGATTAAATTGCTAACTTAACTAGGAAATGATTTTTGAAAATAAAACAAAATATACGCTAGATATATAGAAAAAGTTATACTTTTCCAGTAATATTTATGTTTATCTTAATCACAAATAATTATTTCAAATTTTTCGCTTGGATAACTTTGGAGATAAGGGGGGGGGAATGGTTTTTTTTTTCATTTTCCTTCATAAATCAAAATTTCACAAATGTAGAAAAAAAAGAAACACTGTTTCAAAAAGTACAACTCAAGCCCTTTCATATGATACCCCACTTGACCTAATAGTTGAATTTTTTTTTTGCCCCTCATATTCGTAATTTTTCATAGAAAATTAAAATGTTTATTTAAATTTCTCATTTTCCATGCACGTGGATAACTCTCATTTAAAACCATTCCAAATTTTAAATTGATAGCTTAAGTAGTTCGTGATATATCTTTGTGACAGACAGACAGACAGACAGACGGACGGAGTCGCACCATAAGGGTTCCTGTTTTACCTTTTTTGGTACGGAACCCTAAAATGTACCTACACTCTAATGTAATCACAAGACTCATGACAGATGTCAGTCAAAATAAACTTTGCAACTCATTTTCGAAATATCTGACTGAGGTCTCACACGTAAAGGGACTCGTAGCTTAGAGTAGATGTCCCCCACGGGTCAGGCAATGCCTAGTGTGGGGGTCAGCATTATTCTAATAGGCTATGTTTTTCAGTAATAAACTATTTATATGCATAACATACAAACACACCATCATAGGCGCTACTTGGTATGTCAATCGGCGTAGCCTTTACCTATTTATCCGGAGGTATTACGGTTACATCGTAAGCCGCTTCGAGGCATTTTTTGTGCCTTACAACTTCCTCTCCGGCACAAGGCTTACGTAATGTTATCCAACGGGTGGTCGTCACCCAAATGAGGTGAAATACTTTTTGTCACGCGATAAAAAACCGTGCTCTCTTTTTAATTGGTCCAAGAGCAATGTCGTCATTTATGGTGAAAAACCATGAGATGATGTCATCGACATAATAGGAAGACCAAGGACTTTCGAATAAGACTTAATGAATATAAAGTTTTGCCAAGCCCATTCTAACCTACATAATACTGCTACTTAAGGGATGTGGTTTTCGTGTTTGTGCCGATTTTGGGAAAAAGTCGAGCTTACTTGACGGTACCTTCCTCTTCTAAAATAAAAGACGAACTTGCCACAATCAACACACACTGACAATTTGTACTGGAAAGAGCATCAATATCATAAGATTAATTTATGAATGTACCTAAGCTTGCTTTTTGAATGCTTAGTGTGTACCTACAATAAACCCTTCACTCAGCATGAGTATACACCAAAGCTGTGCGAGGTAGCGGAGCGGTGTACAACGAATAAGTCCACGAATAGGAAGAAATGCGCGATCGAGACCAGCAACGCTATTGGTGGATTTCCTCGCTCACCGCTCCGCTACATCGCAGCTCTGGTGGATACTCAAACTTATTCTGCTTCTCCCGCTGCTGACGTGAAGCAGTCAAGTCCTTCTTTACAGTATAGGTTTGTTAGAATATGACAGACGGATAGTCGCACCACCAGGGATCCTTTTTTACCTTTTTTGTACGGAACTCTAAAAAAAATTAACAGCTAAAAATGTCTGCATCTTCAGTTCCATTTATTTATTTCACTCTAAGCAATTATGGACCCTTGCGATGAGATACCTAATATTGAAAAGCATTTTCTCTTACCAATGCATCCGTCGTTTTCTGAATGCCCAGGCAAATCCCCGCCAGCATATGACCACGGCTGATATTATCGCGTATGACTTCACCGAGCAAAAACTCACGTCGGCCGATTTATTGAAGTCGCCTTAAGATGGTGAACGATAGTCGCCAGTCACGTACTTGCATATTTCCGATAATAGGGTCCCGCAATGGAAGTAATGAAATTACTGCGAACACCACAATCCGGATATGGGATTTTTGCTGCATTCCTAGTACCTCGTAAGCGAGCCACAGAGCATTGTTGGGTTGTACCTGGGTGAAATACGATAGTTCTTTGGTGTTTGACCAGTACCTACTCCACTAACAAAATTGATATCCCGACTTTCATATATATTATCTGTCTTACAAAATCAGGGTCGGTGTTCGACTTACAAAATGTGAAGTGTCCCCTTTTTTATGTCTCTCTCTGTCTCATTTTAAAAGACAAGAGAGATGGCCGTGATATCCTATGTCAAGCTGAGGATATGTCACTTCTATGATAGAGATAAGAAACGAAAACAATATCAACTAAACCTAATGGAATTCTGGCTTTTCCTTCTGTGGCGGTTACACACAACCATAAATTGGTCGAAGTTTACTTAACTATTTTTTTTCAATGAAAATCTTATACTAGTCGTTTTTAATAGATTCTCGATAAATATTAACAGAGACGAGGCGAGCAGCAAGTACTGTTTAAGTATGGAAATATGTTCCACACAATTTAAAGTTTTCTCGTTATTGCAAGTATTCCGTCCCACTGTAATGAATTCATTACACAACTACGATTAAATGCTCGTCAGACGGAATGGCGGTAGCCGTTTAATGGAAGATTTATCCGACAGTGACTAAGGGGAATACCTATTTTCAGTTTCAGTCTAATGGAAGATAATAGGGCTAAATTGATAGATGCCTTGATTGTTGCGCCGCGCGTACTTATTGATTAGCGTGTAAGCAAAGGTTTTGTAGTTGAGTCACTTATGTAAATCGTTTAAAGCCAATTGCTTCAGGTATATTTACGGATTTATGAATGAAACACTGGCATACTCCATGCTCTGGGTTACTGACAACTCGCCAAAGACAAGCCGTGTAAGCCTGGCTGACCTCCGATCACGTACATTTGTGCCGAATGTGCGTGATCGTTGTGAGTCGCACATCCTTTGGGAGTCCCTGCAACGAGTTGCCTGCCATTCGAGAAGAGAGCCCTGCTGCCATGGAAGTGGCGCAGCAGTAGACACTTTGGAAATTTGCTCGACGTGGGGGCCTCAGCGCCACAATTTGGCCGTGGTGGTAATAGTAACCTCTCGCTGCCGACCATTATATGGGCAATGCTGAAAAAGGTCCTGGGAAGCAATCGCCTCCTTCTACACGTCCGTAATGGCATAGAAGAAGACCACGGAAAGAGAGCAGCAGGGCGACTCCTCCACTACCCATGTTCGCAGACGGATAGCAGAGCGCGCACGCCGACGCTATGCGCATTTGGTCTCTCCTCCTTAGTGGACCAGATGGCAGGATTAGCGGACCCTAGCCATCCAATGAGATGCGGAATTGAAGCGTTCCGAAATTGTCTCGGGGCACTCTTCCTGGGTCGTGCCTGCACAAAACGGTCGATATCCGAATGCGTCAAGCGAACCTTTGGCCCTCCCTGTAAGCGACAACGTCTCTCTTCAAATCAAAAAATATCTTCACAGGCAAATCTTTGGGGGTTAGTGGATATTCTGGGCCTCCTGTCCGGGAGTCCAACACACCCGTCCGGTCCCCTCTTTCGACCGCGGACGGACGATGCGTCAAGCATTTCCCCAAAGGAAAAAAAGAAAAAAGTTTGTGGATCGCATATAGGCATAGGTAGGGTCTGCCAGCTGCTTCACCTTCACATATGTCTCCAAAAGCCAATTCCAGCGTGCAATGTACTCTCAGAATACGATTTTGAAACTAACATAATTATTCATCCCAGTGTGTTAGAGTCGCGAGAGACTAGCAACCTGTCTCTACAATATCACATTTTCCCGTCTTTAAAACCCACCATGCTAGAAGTCCCACTGATAATCCAATTGAATGGGCTTCTACCTACCCCTTCAGGGAACAAGGGCGTGAATGTACATTTTTATGTATGTATATTATTCATGCATAAGCTTACACTTAAGAGCGATATTTAGAAAATCTTTCATAGAGATCTCTGCTAATAATATACGTAGTTACCCAGGTAAAGGTGGACCGGACGGGTGAGTGAGACTTCCGGGCTGAAGGCCCAGACTACCCACCAAACCCCCAACGACAAAATGTAGGTAGGCAAAGTAGGTACAATATTAATTAGAGCTGTCCAGTCGAGTTGAGAGTTAGAGACAATCTGCGCAAAATATCTCCTCACACTATTGTCAAAGGTGACGTGTGGTTGTAAACATGTCGATAACAAATGAAACGAATGGAACCCGCGCGGCTATTAGCACGCGTTAGCGCCCAACTAATTGGCAGATTTCAGTCGGTCAATAAAATAAATCAATAAACGGGCCAGCGGTCGTGTTCTGTTACCGCACGTGCTATTGGACACCAGGCACCTAAAAATTAACACGGTTTGCTCCTTGATTCGTGGCAAGTAGGTTAATACACATAGGTTACTGAGAAATAGAAACATTTTACGGGGTACCAAGTAGAAGTAGGTACCCAGTTCTCCTCATCCTCTAATATAGCGGTTCTTTGCATCCTAAAGGGGTTTGAATTCCGCTAGTCTCATATGGAGATTTAAGGCGGAAAGACATTATTAAAACGCCACGCGACCCGATGAAACGCGACGCGTGTTGAGTCGAATCAAATTCTATTGTTTTCTATGACCAGAATGACACTATGAACATCCAAGTGGCGTCGCGTTTTAATAATCTGTAACGAGCTTTAACATTCAAATTACTCATTAAGACTTTGAGATGGAAATGTAACAGTTGAACTTCAGTTTTATTTCATTTATATTATTTCTTGAAAAAAGTTGTCTTGAAATATATATGAACCTATACAAAATCAAAAATACCTGTCTTAGTTCTGCACGAATCCATCCATTGTTTTTAATTTTGACAATAGACGTCAATTCCGCGTGAAAAATGGCAATTTAAATTACTCGCAAAACGTCGACATTCTTCTTATTACGAGTATCACAGGTTATACGCTTTTGACCTGTACAGAATATACGCAACCGCAACTTATAACTACAAAACAGTACTAAAATATCAGTAACTAACGTGATATTCCCGCGACTCCGCCCGTGTACAATTCTTTAATATTTGGATTGGACCTACATACAAACACCTACCCGCGTCTCACCCCATTAAGGGATGATTTCGGGGTAAAACATATCCTATGTATTTTTCCGGCCTTCGACTATCTTCTTACCTCATCTAATTCGGTTCAATGATTTAAGCGTGTAAAGGTAACAGACAGACAGAGTCGATAAGTATATCATAACAGTTTGATAATGTTCAGTTTCAATTATTTATTGTTAATTCTTGAGTCCCGTGAACCGCGTCAGAATACATGACACGATTCGTGACTACACGATCAGACATTGACAGCTAGGTGTATTAAACAACTTTATTACGGATTAGTTTGGTATAAATGTATTTCTAAACTGACTTAATGATTTACAGTCTTTGCTACTTGTTTAAACATATATAATATGCCTATTTATTTACGTTGGTGATCGTCCCACTTCTACCCTATACAAAGTTTATTTTACAGATGAGTATTTAAAAAGTTAGCTCGCTGAGATATATTCATTCGCCATCCATAATTATTCCAAATAATAAAGTAAACCAACTACTACATTTCCGAAAGATTCTTTTGATTTTGGAGCTAATGAAAATTTCGAACGATTGAACTATAATCGTTCGAAATTTTCATTAGGATGCGAAGCTTGGTTCAGTCAAATTCCTTTTTTTTTTGTATGCAATCTCAGGAGGCTAATAGATCAGACCTAGAATATTTGAGTATCATAGATCTCATTAACAGAGATCAGATTTTTGTTCTGACAAAAAAGGGTAATTCAAAATGGTTAAGAAATGGTAGAATACCTAAGGCCAGGTGCGCATAGTGGGAGGGAATCGGCACGCGGTATCTTGTACTTTGCCGAGAGCTTACTAATGTTACCCAGATTTCTTAACAAGTACTTGTCGGTACACTGTTATAGTAAAGCAATGACGCGTACTTTCAGTGTCCGAGGAGCAAAGGAAATTGGAGGGTGGGATGAAAAAATAAAATATACTAGGTATTCGATTTCATTATGTAAACAGCGAACACACTTTCAGGCAACCGCTGTTTCGATCGGCTGCCTCGCGACAAACATTTTTTTTCATGCATTTTTTCTATTTCCACACCCCGAACTGAGTCAACTTAGACTGGTGCACCAGTCTAAGTTGACTCAGTTCGGGTTGCACAGGGCGGTTTCACAACACTTCGGGAGCTCAAATACCGCGAGCCATCCGGTTGCCTCTTGGTCACTGCAACTACGCGTCATTGCACTGAATATCAGTATTACATTTGCGCAGCGGCATTATTATTGCTCGGACACAGTGCATTCTTACGTACCGCATTCGAACCGTCCCGCTTCCGCCAATCAGGAAGCAGAAGCACTAATTAAAATTTAGTCACAGTAAAGAATCTGTAACGACTTGAAACTGACAGCTTGCTGTTCCCGAAAGACTTCGCAACGCCAATGTGTGGCTTAAGGCTAAAACAGTTATTTGTTATACAAGGGTGCAAAGTTGTATTTTACCCGCGAGTGTGGAATTGAAACACGAGGAAGAGGGAGCGAAAGGATGCTATAGTTGAACCACGAGCGAAGCGAGTGGTTCTAAAATAGAATCCTGAGCGTAGCGAGTGTTTCAACACACGAGAAATAAATACATTTGCACCCGGCTGTAACACGAAACTTTTCACCTCACTGTAGCGTGGAAAGTGCAACATGCAAAACGACTTTATTTAATTTAAACAATAATATATTTTTTTTACAGTTATAACAACGTTAAGTAATATCAAGTAGAATTTTGGTTAAGTGCGAGTTGGTTTTTAGTTTTCCCATATATTTGGAGACCCAGCGCCTGATGAAGGCAACAAGCATTTTTTTTAAAGTTGTTAAATATTTATTTTATTCTGTTTTTTAGTATTTGTTGTTATAGCGACAACAGAAATACACCATCTGTGATTTTTTTGTATTATGAGCGTTTTACGTTTTGTTATCTGTCAAAAGCTACTTAAACACGCTCCAGGTCAAATTACTTTCCCCACTAGTGGATAAAATGCGTTTTTGCCCACTGGTTTTAAAGGATTTAAGGACGGCTTTCCGGGGCAGTGAGGGGAAATAGTACATTTCGATGCTAGTGCGGAAAGTATTTCATTACGCCACGAGTACCGAGATATTTCGCTCTACTCACCTACCGCTCGTGGCAAGACTCGGGACGAGTGATGAATTGCATTTCCGCGCGTGTATCAAACGACATTTTTTAATACAATTGCGAAAAAATAAGAAAAACAACAACTAAGGAATTCGAAACTTTTATATTATTAATTCTGTATCATCATTGTAATACACTTGAAAAATAATGAATTTGTTGAAAAACCTTTTTTTATACAGTTCCATCTTATTTATTTTTTATTGACATAATAATTAATGGTACAATTATTGAGTGGGAAAAGTGAAAAGCACTAGTTCGCGAAAACTAACTTTCCGCACGCTAAACAGCTACGTAAAGTAGCACTTTTTGAGCAACTGTATTTTAAAAAAACTTGTAAAGCGGCGTTTCTAAACTCTCGTACTTTGGACGTCGACAAGTACAACTGGAATACCTGACGTGATACAGCATATTATGGGTGTGTGTTCATTACCTCACAATTAATAATAGAAGCCAGAATGACCAGACCTAATTACACGACGCTGCTTCCTCGTTAGTCATGTCCATGTCACGAAGAATTCAAAATTATGCATAAGTAGGCACGTATAATGTACCCTCGTTATAGATAAGTAGGTGCCTGGACCACGGTACGTTGGCTCCGTGTGAGAAACGTAACCTTAATTACGATCAAAATTCACGTATTAAGTGACTGCCCACGTGGCTTTGCCCGAAGAACCGATTACAGGAACTCAGGCGGAGCCACGGGAGAAAATATTATAAGCCTTTGTACATTACTCGTTCAAAGTTAGAGTTCGGAGCACCTATAGCCGTGAGTGCGAGCTAGTGGAGTGTGGGGTGCCGCAGGGCTCGGGCTGTGGACCTGTCTGCTACCTGATGCACGTCAACAGCTTGTGCGGTGTGCTGCAGCACTGCTCAGCACACATGTTCGCGGATGACCTCTGCGCAATGCGCGCGGGCACGGACCTAGAGGAAACTTTCCGCCTGGTACAGCAAGACATTGACGCGGTTGTTAAGTGGTCTCATGACAATGGGATAATTCTAAACGCTGACAAAACAAAGTTTTTGTTAATTCACCATCCGCACTTGTATGCTCATACCTATCCTTGCTTCCATCAAAATAAATCTAACTGCACCTGTGAACCTATAGAAAAAGTCAAATGTATCACTTATCTAGGAATGAAAGTAGATGAACATTTCTCCTGGTCATACCATGTCAATTGTATTTATGAAAACTTAGTTTTATTAGGTAAATTTTATCATTTAAGATTCAGAGTTCCTATTAGCACACTAAGATGTCTGTACATGTCGCTGGTAGACTCCATACTGAGTTATGCTCTCGACAGCTTTGGACTCACAACAAAGTCCAATATCGATAAATTAGAAGCCATGCAAATTCGCTTTTTAAAATTACTTGTTAACGATAAAATTAAGCTCAAATGTAAAGGTAACTACCAACAACTCTTTAAAATCTGTAGAATATTACCGGTAAGCATGAAACATAAGTATCTGCTTGCTACTAATAACCACCGCTGCCTGGAACATAACTCTGAGTATTCTTCATTAAAACCGATTGATCATACCTATAATACCAAGGCTATGGCGACTGGTAAACTATTCGTTCCTAGGATAAATAATTACTATGGGGACAGAAGTCTCAAAAAGCGTATCCCATACCTACTGAATAGTTTGCCTGAAACCATTCGACTTGAAAAAAATAAGAGAAAATTCAAAAGACTATTAAAAACGCATTACCTAGATGTACTTATGTAACACCTAGAATGTTTAGTATGTATAACCGATTTATGAACAGTACCTATACTACACTGTTATTTATATTAATGTATGTCTAACCTAGAGACTGCCGTTCCCACAGTCAAACTGTTACTACAGTTTTGTGGGGCTTTGTTTTAATTTTTAGTATTAATAAATGATTAAATAAATAAATAAATAAAATAAATTTTGAAGATCCATTCTATAACACACTGGTGTTTTTTTTGTTTTTTTATTAAAATTTACATTTCACAGACATTACCTCTTTATTGTTAAGTTAAACGAGTATAAGGTCACCCGGGAATTGAGTTCCAATATTACTTACCAGGTGCTCGCGCGGCTCCGCCCGTGTATTACAAAGGACCCAGGCGGAGCCACGTGACAACATACTACCTTTTGTCAGTTTATTAAGTACCTATGTTATGCTAAAAATGTAAAACTGTAAACTTTGTGTACTACTTCTACACTTAGATTTGTGTACTATTCACGGGTTCCGAGGGTAGAGTTTAGTTTAGTTTAAATATCGTGTCAGACCCGTCAATAGTAATCTTACAAAAAGTTCAAAAGTAATTACCGCTCCTCTCCCGCTGATCCATATGTGCGTCAGCATTTAGGATGGATTTGCGAACAAAAAAATTTAGCCCGGGAGAGGAGGGATAGGACGCTAAATATGCATCGTTTTCAAAAAAAGGTGTTACTGCCGCGCTACCACGAACTTCGAAAGTCGAAGTTCGGGTATTTCCATCTCTATCGCACTCCCTTACTCGAGTGACAGGGATGCATGTATTACGAACTTCGACTTTCGAAGTTCGTGGTAGCGCCGCTGGTGCTTCCCAATGCGACAATTTATGACGTAATTTAATAGCGTAGGTATCTAAGTGCCGAACGAGATATTTTCCCGGAGAACGATCTATATATTGTCTTAATATGATATGATATGTATGGAATTATTGTTACTAATAGAGAATGCCTTAGGTATATATAACACCAATTCAGAAGTTTCAACGCTCTGCGTGAAACCGCTCTGTTCAAATTGAGAATTATACTAGACATTCCACTCTGTTTAGACGGAAAAAGCAATAACTAAATTAAATTGTTTTTATTAGGTGTTACTAACTTGTTTTATGGCGGGAAAGTACTCTATAAATTATACGGTGAAAACTTCAAAGCACCTGTGGTTAATATAGTTAATAAGCAGTAAAAAGTCCGTAAAAACTGGGAAGTTACATTAGTGATGACACATTTGTGTTGGTTAATTTTATAGGTGTTTGTTTGGGGTTTTTTTTCATGAAATGAGGCCTTAAAAATATCGAAGGGTGGGTATGGAAATTTGCATTCCGAATAATAACGGACACGACGATGACAAACAAGGATAGGCAGTATATTAACCTTTATGTCTGACGCTTTCTAACAGGGTCTCGGAAAATCGCGGACAAAGTTATTGAACGAGCGTGCGAAGCGAACGAAGTTCTCCGTTTCAACTTGGGCCAAAATTCTTTCGTATGTCCGGATGTCCAGCCCCCCTATTCTGTAACTTGTTATAAGCTCACCTCAACGTTCACCCACAAATATATCTTGACACCGCGATGCGTAGTAATCAAGCGTAGGTAGAGGTCTAGTTTCGTGACGGGTGAACGGCGGGGTGAGCCGCATTAACGCTTAGCGAATAACAGCCCAGATGTCCCGCTGTCCGGCCGTTCTCTTCTACAGGTCGATTAGATTTTGTCAATTCGATTTTTCAAAATTAAAAAAAATATTGATCCTCCTAAGACCCCGCGTACAAAATTTTGTACAAATCCAAAAATTGACTTTGAACTTTTACTGAATGTCAAAAAGTTCCAAATTCAATACCTAGCACAAAAGCATACCCTAGGTCTCAGGAGGTTAGGACGGGCTCGCGAGTCCTACAGCTTACAGATCCTTAGTGAGTTGCAGCATAATGATTACTTTAAACATAACTGAGATACCTATAGATATACCTGTAGGACAATAAGAGTACTTATTCCAATTAAGTAGTTAAGAATAATGTGTGAAAGTTTAAATCAGTCACCTTTTCTAATAAAATAAATTCAAAATTTTCACTTTCAACCATCTCAAAATAATCCCGTAGCTAGGCCTAAATATTCCGGTGTACAACCGTATAAATTGTCTGGTGAGACGTAAGCAGTTGTTATTTGGTCACCCAGACGGCCGTAAAGCGCTCGCGTAACTTCCCTGGCGCCAGTTTACAATGTCTTTACGATGTTTTAACTTTCAACTACCCACTTATTATAGTCACATTTCAATAAACATAAGTACTAATTAGAAGATATCTGCGATAGTACAATCACGGCAAACGGTTTCGCCTTGATGATTGCTCTGATGGTTTTATGTGTTCTTAATTGGGAATGGTCGTTTGCGAATATTAGTGTTCTACTCGGTGCTTTGTTTACATTGTCGATAACGCATATTTAATATAAACATACATATCTACAAAAACAGATAAACATACTCAATAAATAGACTAAATGCAAATAAATCAGAAACCAACAAGATTGAAATGGCTGCCAGTTTTTCCAACACCGACAACTGATGTCTTGAAAAATATAACCCTCAGATATCGTCAGTGAGGCCCGATCGTGATTATTCCCGTGACAAAAACGGAGCTATTTTCAAAATTGTGAACAGTGTAAGAAATTTGAAACTTATTTTATTTATAACTTAAAAGCAGTCTAAAAAATGACTTTATTGAAACTCCAGAGTAGTTACCATTCCTGGAAAAAATTTGAAGGTGACCAGCAAATAGACCGATGCCATGTACTCGTACTAACTTAGGATCACAACATTATGAGTATCGCATTTGATCAGGCACTGGCCTGACATCCGGAAACTATAGTATAAGCACGGTACAAAGGTATGATGTGCTCTACATGTATGCATTCTCATTGTGGATGCGAATAAGGTTAGCTTTAGATTAACACTTAAGGCATGGGTAAAAGGATATACCTACTTAAGTAGCATTACATCTTTTTAGTCGTATTTTGATGCCTAATTATTTTTATAACCGTATACTTGTAACCTAACAATGCCCCTTGCCAATTGTAGATATCTGCAGATATATATAAATATATCTGCAGATATCTACAAGCAAACCACAGCCCTGTAATTAATTAAAACACACAATGTTATTCCACAAATATTCCAAATACAGACTTTCCGTTCTGGTATATATTATTTTATTACGATAGCTTATTATATTATGTAAGGGTCTGACTGAAAATCAGCGTTCCTGTGTAGGTACTCACTGCAACATAATATATGCGTAATTATGCGGAGGCTACACTGTTATGCCTCGTATGGTACAGTTTTAAAGTCTACTCTTAAGCCTAATTTGTACACAGTCCTATATATAAAAAGTGATGTTAAGTAAAGGTTTTCTAAGCCTATATCTATATGTCTAAGCCTATTAGATGCACTCTCTGATCTCGCATTCCCACCGATTCTACGTGCACGACTATAAACAAATAATCAGACTTGAATTGCAACTTAATGCATTTACCGTGCGAAACAATGATCGCGGGATGGTAATAAATAATGTAAGTTGTATTTCATTCGAGCAGATTAAGATGGTTTTAGCTAACGAGCCACGGCGACAGCTCCCATTGTTAGTTGCGTCACTTGACTATAAGGCTATTGCACTGATAAACAAACTGTGTTTAATTTTCATCAAGATTTACTGATAATATTTTAAACCTGGTTTTGTAATTAATATTATACGGTTGGTATACAAATTCTCATTTGTATACCAACCGCTGTCCTGATAGTAAACGGTTTATTAATTCTCATTTTAACATCGCTGTACCTACAATAGGTACCTAAACTGCTATTACTGCAATAGGTGGGGTACCACCAAAATACTGTCATATTCTCGGCATGTCATAGAGAAATCCCCAAAATATGAAGCGAAAGCGACATATAATATTGTTTAAGTCGAATGCTTGCATGCACAGACACTAGATATTTACAAGTTCAAATATGTAGGTATTGCAACCAACGATGGTCAATGTTTACAGAAGCTCAACATTTTTACAACCTATTTGTAAAAGCTCTAAACCACTACCTACTTACCTGATGAAATGATGAATCCCAAATTATTTAGCGCTTTATTAGTACCTACCTAGATATTTAACAAACCGAATTTGAAAAGCATATTCACCTCTTTCTATCCGCTGGTCATTTCCATCAAGCAAGGGTCACTAGAAAACTCATGTCCGAAGTTTAAAATGTATTATTAAACTTAGTTAAACTAGTACATTATCTACTGTACGAAACGAAAGGAGTTTCGCGTTCGGCACGGGGAGACGACCGCTTTAGGCAATGGATGGCCTGAAGACTATCCTGGGCCCTACTACGGGCTTGACTCCCAAACTTTGGCAGTATGCATACTCGACAGAAATACGGTGAACTACGAATCTGCAAAAGAAAAAGTAAATATGTGCCTTGTTGCGAAATGGTTTGCAATTTCATATGAACTCTATTAATGTTTTGATACCTAATAAAAGTTCTATTATACCTACCTACTTGTACTTTCATGGTTCTAAATAATCTCAAAACTTTGTATTAGAAGAAAGTAAATTATAAAACGCAGAAAAGTTTATATCAATTAACTTTTTAGAAATGCTTAATATATGATATCTATATTTTTGTTGGAGCTGAGTTGCATTTATGTATTCACTTTACTTATATACATAATATACATATACATTATACAATAGTACATTGTGATACAAGTGAGGTATGTTAACAATCATATCAGAGGCGGAATTGTTCACGCGAGCCGCAGGTGAGCGTGATAAGAGAGCCGAGGGTAATTATCAAGCTCAACGTTTTTCAACACATTGTGCGAGGAAAAACTCCTTTTTATACTCGTCGACTTTAATGTTTGAATTAAGACTTCGTACACCAAACTTAAATCACATACTTTTTACTATGGAGCTCCCAACTCAACATTTCATAACTGTTGAGACAACTAAAAGGAAATGGACCAATCACGTGGCGCCTTTACTGAACTATAATGTATTTGACCAATAGGACGCCGTCATGAGAAAGTAAAAGGTAAATATACATCAACGCACAAAAAAGAAAAGCCGTTGGTTACTTATTCTGTGGTTGCACTTCGTTTTCCATAGATACCAAGTTTGTTTAATTAGTTCAATTGACTCGTAGAAAAAGTATTGTATACAATAGTTATATAATTAGCTTTTTAAGTCTCCTTAATTAGGCCACTCAGCAAGCTTCGTGGCATAAACGTGGTACTCGACTGAAAAAGCATACATTATATAACGATTGCATAAAATACTATTTCATAAGATGACATTTTTATAGGCTTCCTAAGTTATTTTCTTTGCTTATTGATGACAACAGGTTTTTACTTACATACTGTACATCGCCAAGAATTTCCAGTGGCGTCAATTCTATTTATCACTTTTCTAATTCACGCATTAACAATGTTTACAATTTTTTTTTCGTGAAGTTTGCGCACTGCGCGCGCCTGTGTTGAGCCAGACTTAGATGAAATCTCTAAACAGTCAAAACAAAATAAAATAAATATTTTCGTTTTAAAATGTTTTCTTTAATAATTCATGTATTTAAAATGTAAACAAACGTGAGTAGTTTACTAAATTAAACGTTTCTATATAATATCCTAAAATAAATAATCAATTAATTAATAAAAAGGATCTAATTTGTCTAGTCGAGTAAGAATCCATTTGCCGAGAATAAAAAAAGCTTTATATTCTGTAGTAGTTTATCTTTAGATAATCTATATATATAAAAGTCTTCGTTACTAATCTATTGACAGACAGCGCACAGCCTAAACCGCTAACGATATAAGCATGAAATTTGGAACATATATTCTTTACAGTACGTGGACTTGTGCTAAGAAAGGATTTTTCGAAATTCAACCCTTAAGGGGGTGAAATAGGGGTCGAACCATTGTATGGAAATCGATCATTTTGAAAGTTATAGACTTGAATCTTTGTATGAAAGTTTCTTACTAAAAAGCCAAACAAATGATTTAACTTTGCTATAAAAAATCATCCCCTAAGGGGGTTAAAAAAGAGTTGAAAGTTTGTATGGGAAACATGTCGTTTTTAAAGTTAGCCATTTAAAACTTCGGTCACAAGCTCCTAATGTACAGTTGAAAACATTGATAAGGGATTTTTTTTCTAATTCATCCTTTGAAGGGGTTAAGATAGAATGTGTGATTTACTAAACCGCTAAAGTTCTAAGCATGAAATTTGGAATATATATACTTTACAGTACGTGGACGTGTATTTAGAAAGGATTTTTCGAAATTCAACCCTAAAGAGGGTGAAATAGGGGTCGAACCGTTGTATGGAAATCGTTCATTTGGAAAGTTATAGACTTGAATCTTTGTATGAAGGTATCTTACTAAAAAGCAAAGTAAATTATTAAGCGATGTTACAAACATTCATCCCCTAATGGGGTTAAAAAAGAGTTGAAAGTTTGTATGGGAATCATGTCATTTTTATTTAGAATTATAGATAATGGTCTGCCCCAGGGATCTGTGCTCGCTCCCCTGCTCTTTAATCTTTACATCTACGACATACCTGACACGACCTCGCGAAAGTTCGGCTACGCTGATGATCTGGCTCTAGTAACCCAGAACAAAATCATGGAGACATCAGAAACCTTCAGCACTGGCGCTTATGCCCAAATGCCAACAAGACTGAGGTCTGCTGTTTCCATCTTTCCAACAGATTAGCGAACAAACAGCTGAAAGTTAGGCTTAGAGGTACCGTCTTGCGTCACAATTTCAGTCCGAAATATCTTGGTGTGACTCTCGACAGGAGTTTGACGTACAAGCACCATCTTGATAAATTGTCTGGAAAACTCAAGACTAGGAACATCATAGTGCAGAAATTAACAGGCACATCATGGGGTGCCAGTGCTGGCTGCCTAAAGACCACTGCTATGGCCCTCGTCTACTCGACGGCAGAATACTGTGCACCTGTGCGGATTATATCAGGCTGCATCCTGCCGACACCTACCCATTGGTTACCTGTCCTCAGTAACATTGCACCAGCGGACATCCGCAGACAAAAATGCCTAACGCGGGAACTCACCAAAATTTCCGAATATACCCTGCTGCCCATCCATGAAGACCTGTGTAGCATTTTTAACACCCGCCTTAAATCCCGAAACCCGCCAGCTAAAACATTTCATACATACGACCCAGCGTGGAAGGATAGCGAAGTGTGGATGAAACAATGGGAATCCCAGCAGCATAATATCAACAATTCCATCTCTGAGCTTACGGTTGATAAGCGGCCCAAAGGGTTTAATGAAAATCGACAAATTTGGTGCAGGCTGAATCGCCTAAGGACTGGTATCGGAAACTGCGCATACCACTGGCACAAATGGGGATGGAGCAAGACACCGGCGTGCGACTGTGGAAACCCGGAACAAACAATTCACCATATAGTATTCGAGTGCCCCAACACCAGATACAACGGATCAGCTGAAGACTTTAAACGCCTGACAAAGGAAGCGAGCTTTTATCTGCAGAATTGTAAATTTTCATTTTTAATTTTTAATTGCAAATGTTTATATGTATACCCAGTGTGTATCCGCCATACGATAAATAAATAAATGTCATTTTTAGAGTTAGACGTTTAAAACTTTGGCCACAAGCTCCTAATGTATAGTCAAAAACATTGATAAGGGATATTTTCCTAATTCATCCCTAGAAGGGGTTAAGATAGGGGTTGAAAGTTCACATACCTAAGTAATGTGTGATTTTTAATATTAAACTGTTGCTAGAGACATGAAAGCAGGACAGCAGTTTTCTTTTATAATATGTAGATCTATTTGCCCCCTAAAGGGGTGAAATAAGGGGGTAAAGGGGCTTAATCAAAATAATTTATTCTCTAACACCGCTAAATGGAAAGTTCTCCGTCTTTTAGCATTAGATAAGTTTGCTTTCAAAACTATACAGGTAGCCCGAACTAACGTGAGTAAAACTACTGGACGGATTTAAGCAAAAATTTCCAGTCATGTAGCTTTCTTTAACAGGTACCTACATTATGAAAAAAAATACAATTTAAGCAATACGTCTGTTGATGATTCTTAAGATATTATATTTGTAAAAAGTAAAAACGGAGTTTTCAATTGAAATTTTGCAATTTAAACTAATGAACTCATCGCACTGTTACCTCTTACGCTTAATCCGTGAACGGATTTAGATGTTTTTTTTCGTACAGATGAGTTGAGACCCTTGGAAGAATATATGTAGGATAGTTTTTATATCAGAAATCATCCCTTAAGATGGTAGAACTTTGTTTGGGTCGGCGATAATTGAGGTTCCGCCCACAATAATTTAATAGCAATCAAGTTCTACGCGGACGAAGTCGTGGGCATCAGCTAGTTTCTTATATGATGTAATTGATGTCCTATACTCGTACTGAAACTCGTATTATGGTCCTTATTCCTACTGTGTCATTGTAACATATCCAATAGTAAAAATAATTTGAACTGCAGCACGGCTATCACGCGACGGCGCGCGAGCTCTCTTGATTTTTCTCGCACTAGCCGTCTCACTTTTATTAGAACACTTAGAACAAGAGGTATAGTGCGAGAAAAATGGAGAGTATGTCCCGGCCGTCCCATGATAGACGTGCTGGACATGATTGATCTGGGGTCTATTCAATAATCGACAATGAAACTACGCAATGTTTTGTAGCATCCGGATTCCAATTTCATTATATTATGTAGTCACAATGCAACAACGAGAGTATTTTTTGATCAATTGTATTCAACAAGTATGTATGCAAGTGGGCATGTACTCTCTCGTATACGACACGAGTTCATATGAATTTTAGAGCTGCAGTTCAGCTGCTTTCTGGCTGCTAAAGTGCAGTTGGTAGGTACATAGGTAGTTCTTCTGCGTTGACGACGTCGTCGAAACTTCACGCAGGCAGGTAGCATGCAGGGATCACAAATATATTAGTCGGTCCATATGCCGAATTCGACGTTGTGAATTACCCCGCTTGAGTAATAGTCAGCGCGAGGCGCCGGCGCCGGCCCACATGGCGTCATCGACACGTAGGTGCTGATAAACTGCGGAAATTAGACGCGCCGCTCAGTGACACGTGTGTTTGGTGATAGCCCTTTGTCTCAGGTGGGCGTTCCTTGTTTTTGTCATTGACCTCGATACACTGCGTTAGATCTGCGCAGAGCTATCTAACACATACACCAGGGAATTGAAAACCAGAAAGTCGTCCATCAAATTGATAGGTACCTATAGAGTCTGTCCAACGCGTTATGTCACAAGCATTTTTTTTTCAGTTTCTTTATATGGCAACATTTTTATATGTGAAAAAGCTGTCAGATAAACCTAAGTAGCTAATACGCTGCCATGCACCTAGTGTTACCAGCATGTGTTTTTTTCAAATTTATCGCATCCTAATAACTAGTAGGGGGTAACTAGGTACACTGATTTCATTCTACTTATGAATTCGAATGCTGTCGGTTTATCTGCTATCTGAGTAGAGTTCTGCTCCGCGGCTTAAAATCGATTAAACGTGAGTACGTTTAATCGATTTTAAGCCGCGGAGCAGAACAAAGGGTTCCTTTAACCCTCAATATTTACCTATTCTACAGTGTCTCATGACGAGAGTCTATGAAAAGTGTGTGTTGCCAGTGATGGCACCGAAACGAGATCGCTTCCTATGGGCCTCATAAGGAAGATTAAACTCTCCCAAAGTGCAATGAAGAGGGCTATATATGCTGGGAGTTTCTCTACGTGATCGCATCAGAAATGAGGCTATCCGCAGCAGAACTAAGGTAACCGATTTAACCCTCCGAATCGCTAAATATAAGTGGCAGTAGGCGGAGCACATTGCACGTTTGGGCGGAAAGGTTCTCGAGTGGCGACCACGTATGTACCTAGTGAAAGACGCAGCGTGTGTAGATGAGTGAGATAAGGTGGACTGAGGACGCGGGAGTCGGCTGGACGCGGGTGGCGCAGGACCGGTCATTATAGCACACTTTGGGGCCCTTGTCCAGCAGTGGACGTCTTTCGGTTGATGATCAATTGACGACCGGTCAGCCTAGTGGGTAGTGACGCTGCCTACGAAGCTGAAGGTCCAGGGTTAAGTATTCTTGTATTTAGAATTTATATTGCTTAAAAAATATCTTCCTCTGGTACCCACCGACAACACAAGCCTTATTGAGCTTACTATGGGAATAGTTCGATGTATGTAAGATTGTCACGCAATATTTATTTATCATGATTTATTTATATTTGGGCGTGTTCAAATTTTAAAAACTCCGAAGCTAGCCACCATCTTCCTCATCCATTCTTCCTTTTTATATATAGCATATCCCATTTTGTCACACCAGTCCGCAAACGATCCCAAGATAGCCAGGCGCTAGATATTGTAGGAGCGGTTGCCTCCGGGACTCCGCGACAGACTCGTGTTTGCACTTTTCATTTTAAGACAGATGAGCACCATCGAGGCAATCTAGATATTCTGTACGATTGTATATTTCAACACGAGCTTATTCCCGGTCAGAGCAGTTCCATTAGTAATCAATCAACGCATGCATCGGGCATTGATGCCGTGTGTGTGAGCGGCAGGCGCTGTTCGCACGGTGCTTTCTCTATTTTTACTCTGACCGCAAAATATCATCTCCTTCGGCTAGCGTCTCGCCCGATGGTACGGCGGTGTCTCAGACAGAACCATCGGGCCATGGAAGTTTGTTGTTCTTTAGGAAGTCGTTTGTTTAAAGCCGCGCATGCTGAAAACATTATTTTATAACTGCTGTAGGTATTGCAAACGTATGGCACTTCGATGCGTCGCCACTCCCATCCGGACTTTTATATAGGAGTATGGAGTATATGTATTCTTTAACATTATGAACATAAATATTTTTGATCACTGAATCGTAAAATTCGTAACTGGTTCAGATATTGCATGAAAAACCAGATAAAATGTAATGAACTGGTAAATATATAGGTACTTTATAGAGCCGATTGTTTCACACTGTCAGGCTTCGTTCACACGGCATTGTCCTGCACTTTTTTTGCAGTATACATCTTAACATATGCGTAGTGGTATATACAAAATGTTGCTAATACGTTTAAACGAATACTCACCGGACTTGTCAAGCAAACGGAATACGTAAGGCCCGTTAACCCATTCGTGCATTCGTTCCCGAGGCGCAAATATTTCATATAGTTTATTGTATTTGATGCAACCTGCCCTTCGTCTAATTGAGATAGCTCTAGCCTAATTAATCGGTCCCGTGGGAGGCAGGTCCGAGACGTGGGGCTCCGTTTTATTGTGTTACCCAAATAAAATACATTATTCCAAACTTACCTTATTTTCTGATATAAAATTATAGCACGTGATTTAAATATTCATATGTATTTTCATCGTATTTCTCTTCTACGACAGCATAACAATGTCTTGCATGAAAGCTGGCTACGTGTTGCATAACCCCCTTCCCGTCTGAGGGAACAGTATTAAATGGTTTGCGGTATGCAAGTATGACGCACGCTTGCGCATACGCACCGCAATATGAAAACTCCATGCGACCAACATACGCAGCGTTTAAGTGTTTTCCAATAATACATTTTATTCTTATTAGGTATCTATATAATGCATAAGTACTTCATATTTAAGTAACTAAGCATACTTAATGTGTACGGCAGTTTGGACTTCGCATGAATAAATCGACTAAGGAATTAGGTAGGTAGCCATGCTTTTCATTGCACTTTTTCATCAAATCGTTCAACTTCAAATAACTTTTACATGGTGTTAAAAGACGCATCGACGTCACTTCCTAGGTTAAGTTAAGTACTAATACTAAGGTAGGTACCCTTTGTAAAACTTCTACCAGACGCAAACATAACTGTTACCCATCCGTCGTATGCCAATAAATGCGCATCAATACGTAATTTACTATGGGCTGCTATTAATTATTCAATGATTAGTAAACGATATTTATAAACAATTAGTCGCGCGTACCAGTGGCCCTGGCTTCACCGTGACTGCAGCTTGAAATTTGCATTATGAATAATGTAGGCATTATTTGCACATCCGTTTGTAAAGTTACTTGCATCGCCATGGCCCCGAAGACGTGTTAGTAAAGATTCGAACATAACTGAGTCCTGCAGACCCGACGAGAAGTCATGTTACATTCAATGGAGTATTGCCGAGTTACCGCATAATATTGGTTCAAGCCTTCCTGTATTGCTAGAAGGACCTATTTTGTACCTAGGGGCTATTGAAAAATACGAGTACAGTACTTACCTGCCTACTTAGTGGCATTTGTTTTAAATCGAAATGTTATTCGTATTCCTATCGGATCATAAGGCCGCGATTCCAGCTGTCTCGGTCGTAGTGGATGGGGACGTCCCTAGGATATCGCCTTTCGTTACATCCTAGGTAGGTAAAGCATATCGGAAACATCACATTTTGAATCTCGAATCGGGCCCCTGTAACGGTCGGGTGGTGGATTTGCTTCGGTCATGGTTCAATCTTACATTACTTCGCTAGCTCGGCTTTCAATACAAGCACTTGCGCCGAACAACAACTTTGCAGCCTTGCATAACAAATATATACCTATAGTTATTTGTGACTATTAATGTCTCAGATCAGGATTCAGTTGTGTCCCTAAGCTGATGTGTCATAGACATCAATCATAGGATTGTCATCTGATATTTATTTATTAACAACGTGACTAGTTACATGCTCTGACATAAGCATAAGCGATACAATAAACCTAATAATTTATATGAAAATATTTTATTTTGTGTCTATCTAAACACAGTCAAACTATACATTAAACTAGTGGCTGTATGAGCTGTAGACCTCGCGGGTTTGTTTCAAAACGGTTGAATTTAGTAATTTTATACCTATAATGTGTGAAAATCGTGGCCTTTTGAACAAAATCGAAAATTGATGTGACAAAAAAAAATTGTACCCATAAATTATTGAACCTGCTTACAAAATTTCACAAAAAAACGGTGGAGAACTGCAGCCTGTAGGCGAGAACTGCGGGACATTCGGACATCCAAACCTACGAAAGATGGATTTTAGGCCAAGCTGGAATGGACCGGCTTCGGTCAATAGGCTCGATTGGTTTCTTCCGCCAATCTGCTTAGTCTCTTTTGCTCTTCAATTCGTAGAAAAAGAAGTTTCATGGCCCTGATTCTGGTCAGCTTCAGTGGAGTCTTTGGTGAGCATCAGGATGGCGGGTGTACATCAACAAAATGGAGCTGCGGTATACGTCAGGAGTTAGTGCTTGCAATGTGCCAAATGTGCACAACAATTCGAGCAATGTGCTCTTTAAACTCCAGAGATATTTAAGAAATTAATGACGCATCCTGACGTCAGGTTGGCGGGTGCATTTCCAGTTCTAGCTAATGGCTGCCTACTCGAGGGTGGAAGTACTGCCTTAAGGTACTAACCTAGCTCGCAATGTGCTTCCACATGTACGAAGCACACTTCCAAAACATCCAAAAGTCCAAGCTGAAGCATAGACGCTTCGCTCGCTCGCTCGCTCGCTCGAATATAAGGACTCCCTGCTTGTCCCTGCAAGACGTTATATACCTACATACAAATACAGTTCCAGCATAACCCTGTTAGGACACAGCAGCATTAAAATATCAAATATTTATTCTATCATTTATTTATTTCCCTTTTGTCTACTTATTTCTAAGGTACAAGGACCCTGGTAGGGCGTAGCAACATGGTTGTTTTAAGTTAAGTACTTAAATATACCATAATTTTACAAATTACGTAAATCTTAATAGAACTATATTATATTCTAAAATAATGCATGCAACACGCTCACATGTATAGGAATTTAAACTTAAAATGGAAGTTACAATACAAGTTATTACAGAGAACCGAGGCGAAAGCGCGGGATTAAATATAGCCTACTAGCTTCCGCCCGCGACTTCGTCCGCGTGGACCCGGGATAAAAACTATCCTATATTTTAATCCAGGCTATAAACTATCTTCGTGCAAAATTTCATTCAAATCGGTTCAGCCGTTTAAGCGTGATTGAGTAACAAACATCCAAACATCTAAACTTTCGCATTTATAATATTAGTAGGATGTCCATCCTCAAGGTCCATTCTATATACTGGTAAAAGGATTATTTAAATCGGATGTGTATTTTATCACTTATCGTTGTGGATAAGGCATCCGTCACTCTCGCACTCGTTTACTTGTCAGAGCGTGATGGGCGTCTTTACCACAACGATAAATGATAAAATGGCAAACATGCTACGCCCAGAGGCTCTAGTATAAGTTTTACCGAAACAAAACGTTACGACCGCGTTTGCATTTAGCTGTCAAATCCCATACAAATTGAGGGTAAAACGCAAACGCGATCGTAAAGTTTTGTTTCGGTAAAACTTATACTAGAGCCTCAGAGATAACTCCTTGCGTACATTATTTTCCCATTATCACCTTGGCGATAAGCAGGTAATGCAGCGCCTAAATTTATAAATCTAGAATAACGTGATATTGTTTTGTAGAAACGCGAAGTAAAGCGTGAAGTACTCCTCTTAAAGAGATAACTAGCCATCATAAATTTGTCTGCTTTGCCCAAAGGTTGACTGGTAGAGAATGGTTACGGGATTAAGTCCGCCTTTTGTACGGTAAGTTGTTTTTTGTGCAATAAAGATTAAATAAAAACATAGTACTACCTAGGTACAATTTACCCTGTAGGCACGTATTTATTGTTGTGGTCCAGTGGAGGTACTTAGTGTACCTCCTGGACTACAATAATGTAATATCTAGAATATCAGTGACATTAAATTTGAACCTTAATGCTATGACGATACCGTTTGTTTTTCAACATGAATGTTGTAGTGCCACGTGCTTAGTCGGTAGCTAGCGGCTATGTGATAATAGAGACAAAGGCCTTTTGAAGATTAGGGCTCGGAGCCAAAAATTCACCTGAGAAGAGTCTTACTATACACTGCTGACAATTGGGCTACGCAAATTATGGTTACCTATGTTTTCATTACCAGAGGAGTCACAATCACAACGCTTCGCCTACCATATTCATATGCTTGTTCGCCATCTTCGATGCAGGTAATAAAAAAGTTCCAGCGCCTAACAAATCAGTGACCTTTACGTAGGTACCCTAGCCTTGTCAGCAAAACCCACGCAACAAAAAATATCAACGAAGACAATATCACCCTCAATCATCACATATCATTTTAAAATGCAAGAATATTTTTTGTTCGTTGTACATCATGCAATTTGTCACATTTGCATGAATTATTCGGTCGACAACGAATTGTAGGTGTGGTATATTTTTTGGACTGAATAATTTAGTTAGTGCCTACCTGCATATTACAACCATCTTAAATAATGCTTATGGAGCACAGTTATCGCAGTTATAGGGGTTCTGTTTGAAGCCTAAACGATTTTTATACCTCGACGGTAGAAAACGAGCATACGGCTTGTGTGATGGCAAGCGGGCGCCGTACCCTATGGACGCCTGCCACTCCAGAGGAGTCGCAAGCATGTTGCTAACCCTTTATTGCTTTGAGGATTCGTCACACTCTCAACACTAACGCATCCTTGAAAGCTCTGACGACCTTACTCTCCACTTATTATAAACGCAATAAGCTTGCAAGAGTGTTTCTTTCTAAGTTTTCTAATAAAACAGAGCCGGATAGTGCGAGAGGTCGAGAGAGCTTGCTCGCTGTCTTGTGTTACCTACTTAACTGTGCAGGAGCGAGTTTTTGGAGCGTTGCCTGCCGTAGCTTTTCGGCAATATGCCACTATTGTTCCTTTCTACATTGCTATGTATTATGCTAGGCTAGTATATTTATAACTGTTCTGCTAACGGTGCTGAAAGGATAGTTTGTCTCGAGGACGAATAACGGCCGGACGCACGAGGCTAGTTTTTCAAGCTAAGATAGCAAGTTAGATACTGTACTATACTGTCCTGGCTTTACTGTCTTCGCTTGGAACATGCTAGTGCTGTTTACATGATGCCAGATAATTTTAAGCCAGCCAGTACAATTTACTACCGGCACTGGCCGAACGGATACTAGCTTCGCCGGCCACGCGAAGCTAATACGCAAGCCAGGACAGCGAAATCACTGGTAGGGGTTGGGGGCGCTACTAAGCTCAAAAAATGGAACGGCAAGCTATTAAACTATCCCGGCTTCAGCTTTCTCGCTAGCTTATTAGCCTAGATTTATATACACTGAGATAGACGCAATAGCTGGCTTGCTTATAGCACTAGCTTGATAAAACTAACCTGGTGTATCCCGGAAAATAGTGAAGGTAGCGAGAACAGAGGCGGGAGTGGAGAGGGATACAAACCTATAAAACTCCCAGTAGGGCGCTACAGTGCCTACAGTCGAACTCATAAGTAGGTACCTGAACACATAAGTGGGTCCTAGGGTGTCCTGCCGTTTGAACAAAAGTCGTTTGGCAAAATTACACTTGACAAACAACGTTTTGCAAAAAAATGTTTCGCCAATTGATCATTTTACTACTAGTCATTTTACAAATGACTCATTTTTCCAAATGATCAACAGTTCAATTTACATTTTATAAATAATTATTTGACTAAATGAACATTTAGCAATTGAGTTATCAGACAAAACTACTATTGGTTTAAAAACGTTTGGTACAATGTATTATTTGACAAGTGGTTCGTTTATTAATAAATCTCATAATAGATATGGTCTGGGTCAAATTAATACACATTATTTGGAAAATTTGGTTTCTTTAAACCAATACGCAATTGTTTTGCTATCTTCGTCAGTCAGGGAAGTGTTTTTCAAAATATTGCGGAATGTCTGTCTACCTAGGTCTCCGTTAGGTACGACGACGAGCGAAGCGAGGAGGAGTGTTAGGTTGAACTGCGAACTTACAGCGCGTGAGCCGAGCGAGCGAAGCGAGCGTGCCGCGGCAGCGGCCGGCGAAGCGCCAGAACCGACTATCTTTAAAGAAGTTCTTTTTATGAAATAACATTTTGTCAAATGACATTTGGACAAATGCTTAATTTGTGAATCATATTATTTGCTGAAATGAAAAAAGGTCAATTGACATTTTATTATTTAACCCATTTACCAAGTGTAGTGTTTGCTAATTGATCATTTGCTAAGTGAGTTTTTGTAAGATGATACTTTTGTCAAATGTCTCGTTTGCCAAATGATCATTTGGTGAAACGTTGTTTGTCAAATTACCATTTGTCAATAATTTTTTGGTCAAACATTAGTGAACCGGGTCCTAGACACGTTTAGCCCTTTTCACGAAGCTTTCAATTTCAAGAGTCTAAACTGGCAACAAGGAAGCGCTTGACCAATAACGACTGTGCCCCGTCTCATAGGGGTGTATAGATGTCATAATTTGTCAGTCCCAATTCATCAGAAGCCGACTAATTGCTATCGTCTGGAGGCATGGTTGCGCTGCTGATCCAACTGTCAAACGAGTAGTACTGAGAAATTGCATGCACATGTGGTCGGATTTTTACATCGGTTACATTCGGTCATAACAAAATCGGAGAAAAGGCAGAACCCCTAATAATTTTAGAAGTCGAAACTGGCAACACTGCTCAAAATGGCCAGTCGTTATTGGTGACCACCTCGGTGTTTTCACAACCCACAACCATTGCATATATTGACCATTGCATAGAATCTTGTTTTGATTCTGGATCATATTGGAGAACCCACGTTTCATCTACGGTTACGATTCGGTTGGTTTCGTCCAGATTCCCTCCAGCCAGATCCAAAAATTCTTTGCAACTTTTACGTCGCCGTTCCTTGTCAAGCGGTGTCAGCATTTTTGGTACCCAGCGCGCAGTCATTTTTTTCATGTGTAAACGTTCATGTAACATGTGTCCTACCCTTTCTTTACTAATTTGTAGTTCCTCCGCTATCTGCCAGATTTTAATTCTTGTCAGCCAGGCCAGAACACATTTTTCCACTTTTTCAACATTTTCGTCAGTGATTACCGTGACAGGCCGCCCATGGCGGGGTTCATATTCACAGCTATCTCGTCCTTGGTGAAATAAACGAGCCCATTTTTTTATCATAGTGTACGAAGGGCTTAAATAATGGAGAGTATCCATCATATTACAAAAATCTCTTTAGACGGTTTTCCTTTTTTAACGAAATACCTACCTACTTAAAAACTGCGCGGTGTTTAAATTTATCAAAATTTCCGCATTCTATGTATTCTATTTCGCATTCCCACTCCGCATTCCGTACATTGCGCATTGTTAAGTTTATCCGCGCACAGAACGAAAAACGAATAACTTTTTTTAGTGACGGCAATATTTAAACTGCCAGAGAAACCGGGAAAAAAGTAGCAGTTTTTTTTATTTTGTTTTAGCTTAGGCTTTCAGCCACCACCCGTATGAGTAGGTATATATATTGTATATAAAGAGATAGCTAGGTACCGTGCTAGGTTGATCCTGATAGTTAGGTACGTTCCGCTGTTGGAGGGGGTGATGCAGAGCAACAAGTAGCCAGTGGAGTGGTTGGTATAGGTTTACAGATAGAAATCGTAATTTATTTCAGAAGATATTACTTATTAGACACTAAACAGAGGTGTACACGGCAGGACAGGTAGGTAGAAGTGACAAGAGAGCGAGTAATCATAGACACATTATTATTATAGTTTTAAATATATACCACTAGCTTCCGCCCGCGACTTCGTCCGCGTGGACCCCGGATAAAAACTATTCTATATTTTAATCCAGGCTATAAACTATCTTCGTACACAATTTCATTCATATCGGTTCAGCCGTTTAAGCGTGATTGAGTAACAAACATCCAAACATCCAAACATCTAAACTTTCGCATTTATAATATTAGTAGGATATAGTATGTAAATATGAGAAAGGGTGGTCACACATAACTCCCATATTCTAACACCCGCGGAATCGATGCGTTAAACACGTGGTAGTGGAACTTTCGCCGTTAGCGCGGACATGTTTAAAACTATAATACCTAACCGCAACAACACAACTTTACAAATGTAAAGCATTTTAGAATATTAGGAAGTAGGTACAACACAGTTTGAGGAAGACGCCCGTCTGGCGGCCGCCAGCCTTGGTATTCACAACGCTTACACTACTCGCCTTAAGAAAACCAGTATTTTATGTATCTCCGATTAAGCATAATTGTCACGGAACATGAAATCAAGTTAAGCTGAGGCCGAGTAGTGAGGCCAGTCGAGACCGGTTGTGAATATCACAGGCAGGTAGCAGTCGCGACGGGCGACGCATTTGCGTAAACAGCCCAGAAGGGCAATCTGACATCTAGTTTCGCAATTGTTTGATTTTACTATTTTTTGCGAGTTTATGAGAATATTTTACTCTCATAAACCAAATCCCCGTGTAAGAGGCACGTTTAATATACTTTATATAGCCCGCGCAGGAGTAAAAGAGGTGCAACACTCTTTGGGAATTGGGTTCTTTTTTGACTTTAGATACAAATCATCCTACTAATATTATAAATGCGAAAGTTTAGATGTTTGGATGTTTGTTACTCAATCACGCTTAAACGGCTGAACCGATTTGAATGAAATTTTGCACGAAGATAGTTTATAGCCTGGATTAAAATATAGGATAGTTTTTATCCCGAGTCCACGCAGACGAAGTTGCGGGCGGAACCTAGTAATTTATAAAGTTTTATCTGCGTCGCTGAAACTTTACTTTTAGGTGAGGTAAAATAACTGTATGTATATTTATCTTGATTATGTTGTTTTCAGAGGTAAAAAGACCGGGTTGCACTCCGGAAGTGCCGGCAGTAGGGAAAACTTGAATACTTCATTTTAATTTTATAAAATAAAAAAAACACCCCCCTAAAAGAAGTTTTCATTTAAAAAAGTAAAATAACAAACGACGACGCCACCTTTGATTGATTTATTTTCTGTAAAAACAGATTAAGTAGGTAGGTAAGTAGGTACGCCCATACAAGCCGATTCGCACCGACTTGCCCAAAAATCATTTTGAGGCAAGCCTATAGATATATATCTTAGGTACTCATACTCCTTTATATTTTGTTCCGAAAAGTCACGCGCCGGCGCTGTTACCTAAAACTTTATTATTTTGTTACCTATACTTCAGGTAGTGTCGTTTTTGAAAAAAATTAACAGGCGTAAAATATTAAATCACTGGAATGCGAAATGTATGTGTCAGATTGGTCCCCAGTTGCTTGCCAACTTCCGAATTTGGTTGAAAAACATTGTCGATATTAACTCCGTTCTCATTTCTCAAGGATTGTTCCTACAGACAATGTTTGTTACCAAAAGTTTAGTAACGCTTGCCTAGTGCGGTAAGCAGCTCAGTAAAATAAAACATCGATAGTTAGGGCTAGTATCTACTACATTTTTCATAGGTAGGTACCTACCTATGAAAAATGTTTGATTTTTGAAGCACTCAAGCTCTATGAGCAGGCGAAAGAATCTGTTAAATAGTATATTACTTACTAAGGGCTGTAAAAGAAAGAAAGCCCGAAATCGTAGGTATTTGTGACCCGAGCCGCAGGCGAAGAGATGCGGTATAGGCTTTCTTTCTTAGTGCCCGTGGTGAGTATGAGTACACAATTTTACGTCTTCACCTGGCCACAATGCGTAAAACTCACATTATGGCCAGGTGTGACGTCAATATATCTCAGCGAGTGAAACGAACGTAGTTATCCGTTTCTACTTGGCAAAAAATATTTCGTATGTCCCCATGTCCGGCTGTTCTCCTCTACAGACCCCGTGTCATGGTCGGCCTTATCACGCGATAAGTGACAAGAGTAAGAAGTATATCTCATAGAGCCACTAGTCCTTCAGCAGGTAAACTGCCCAAACCTACTCTTTAGGGTGTTCCAAAATATCTGAACATAAATTCTAACGTCTAGGCAATAGAATCGTGTTCAGATTCATATATTTGTGAGCACCTTGATACCCTCCGATATGTCAGATAGAAGGCGACTCGCCTTTGTTACAGCTTTCAACCACGTCAAAGTTTCTAGGATTTGCCGTGTCAGACCTCATTGCCGGCGAGTGCACCTATTGGTCAATACCAATAGGTGCACTCGCCGGTAAACATACAACAACATTACAATAATGTTTACAAATTATACTATACCTACTATATTGTCGTTTTCTAATTTAAAGTTTCACGATTTACATAAGTAGTATAAGTGCTTTATTTTTACTAAACGGGAATTAATCAAGTTTAATTAATTAATTATATTTATTTACCACGACGTTCTAGACGTGTTGTAAAATCCTTACTTGCGCGATGATTGGTGAGCGCAGGTATAGTGCGGATCCTCACCCTAGACCGGATCTTATCTTAATACCCGTCGGCCCAACGAAGTTGCTGTTAAGCCACAATAGCCACGTACCACAAGTACTTCAAAATGAAAAGGCCATACTTTACTCGAATGGCGACAAAGTAGTCTATTGTTTTTAAATACAAAATGGCCAACATTGCTAAGTACTATTTATTGAATGTGGACCTGCTTACCTTAGACATAAAGTCGCCTTTTGGTTGAAATAGTGTTGATGTCTACTATGTTAATTTTACAGTATCACTTAACAATAAAAGATGATCGCTTTGTTTACCATTTAACAATTAAAGACAATCTCATTGTTTAGGTACCCCTTAACAATGAAACACAATCGCATTATGTTCTAGGCACAAAGCGAAGTGAATTCTGGCTAGAAGAAGAATCCGCACTATATCAACATCTACTTGTATGGTACGGAGACTATGGAGAGGCCTGGTTCTTTTGCCATTTCGAATAAACTCTTTTCTCGCCTCACATTGAATTTCTTCTATTTTTCATCGTAATTTTTTTATCACTGGCAAAACTTTCTAGGGGCTAAATCTGTAGAATCTGTGAACAACTTTTAATGTAGGATCAACCACGAAACCAAACAAATCGGCTATTCCCTACATTTCGACTACTGTGAAAGAAGGTTTCTATTAACAGTTGTTTTTTTGGCTTTGTAGTAAACGTTGTTCAACATGATTGACTTACAAATTTACCTCATTGCTCACAAAAACCTAACAAACCCATATTAACTATAATTTGATGTCACTTTACCCCTTAGGAACTTCCCACAAACACTAATGTCTGAATGATCGGACAGGTAAAGACTAATCGTTTTCAACAGATTAACTAAAATTGGTTTGATGAACGTTATTATTAGTCAAGCCTGTATGTACTGAGACATGTTTGAGGAAAATATGCAAGAGTTCTGCTATTGCATCTAGTGAACCTGCAGCTTCGACCACATATCAAATATATACTCATAGGTACTTATTCAGAACCGCAAGAAATGAAACACAACGTATACATCAATAATTTATTTACCTAGCCTACAATGTTAAAGCTCCTAATATTGGAAATGTACTATTCCTACTTAGTTTATACTTAAACCTAGTTAATCGTCCGCAGGCGACCACCGCCCCGGCGCTCTGCACACTCGGCGCGAACAAGTTGACTTGGGCCCTACTCATCTGCACTCTAGATAACTTTAGTAATATCTCTTTAGTCCTGCAACTTTTCAACTTGATGTGTATGCTTTTTGTGGAATACTTGGTGGGTTCGAAGATGGCTTCTCTGTGGAGGCCGTTGTTGAGGTGCTTGATGCAGGGTATCAGTCTTACTTTGGGGCGCCGCACCACAGGCCGCACCGGGACGTACGGGAAATCTTCTTCAGAGGTCTCCGCTTTTGTGGTGTCTTCAGGGCCGTCAACTAGTAAAAATAAGATATTCATAAATAATGCTAGCCCCGATGCATAAGTTTTCCTCTAGTCAGAGCAATTTTTTAGGTTTTCCCATTTAAGTTAAGGAAATAATGTTTAGGATAAAAATTCAATACCATTTAAAACTAGTGTGTTGAAAATATTCCACACTAACAAAGTTAAAATATAAGGATACGACTTTTTCGGTTACGAATTCAACAACAAGAGTAAAAAGGGCCATTACTAGGGAAAGTGACACGGCATAGCTATACGTTGACAGTTCTGCTTCGAGCGCCATGAGTCAAGGAGTGCAGTTGGAGACCACAATTTGACTTGGACGGTAGTTTTAAAAAGCCTTTTTCTAGAATAAAAGCCTCATAGAATCAAGGTACAAAAGTCAAACCAATACGCGAAAAGGAAGCAAAGGTTTTGGTAAGTGTAGGTATATGGAAGTAAGTGTTGTATGTGTAGGTATTCGGTAACTCTAAAAATACATGACTGACCAATTGAATCTCAAATACATAAGAATAAGGTGACTTATTCTCCAATTACTATGAGTACTTACCTTTGTAAGGAAACAGGGTCCGGCGCGGCAGGATAGAGTCGCCCAGCATCTCGTACAGGGTGTAGTCAGTCACGACGAAGTCTTCCAAGAACGTCATCGGCTCGGATCGGAGCAGGCATGTCGATACGTCCTGAATGAAGATCAGTTTATTGATTTTAAAAAAATCGATAAAATTGTGACGGTTGGATTTAGATACGTGGTTTTATAAATGTAATGCTTTTGCGATTTTTACTGATCGCATGTACAATTTTGATGGCGTCTGTGTAGCATCGTGCATCTCTAAGAACTTATCATAATTTTAAAACATTTGAAGTTCATGAGAAACCCAACATATTGACGTCTTAAATGAATTCCAGGCGCGCGTCCAGGTGCTCGAGGTGATCCTCGAGGCAGCGCACGAGCGCCGCGCTCACAGGTGCCTCACTACAGTACCCGAGACGGTAGACACATGCTCGCACAGTATACAGACCAGCAAGGCCTCCCTCAGGCCGGCGCCGGCGTGGTCGCGGCGCGGCGCGTGCGCGCGCGCGTCCAGGTGCTCGAGGTGCTCCTCGAGGCAGCGCACGAGCGCCGCGCTCACAGGTGCCTCACTACAGTACCCGAGACGGTAGACACATGCTCGCACAGTATACAGACCAGCAAGGCCTCCCTCAGGCCGGCGCCGGCGTGGTCGCGGCGCGGCGCGTGCGCGCGCGCGTCCAGGTGCTCGAGGTGCTCCTCGACGCAGCGCACGAGCGCCTCGCTCACAGGTGCCTCACTACAGTACCCGAGACGGTAGACACATGCTCGCACAGTATACAGACCAGCAAGGCCTCCCTCAGGCCGGCGCCGGCGTAGTCGCGGCGCGGCGCGTGCGCGCGCGCGTCCAGGTGCTCGAGGTGCTCCACGAGGCAGCGCACGAGCGCCGCGCTTACAGGTGCCTCACTACAGTAGCCGAGACGGTAGACACATGCTCGCACAGTATACAGACCAGCAAGGCCTCCCTCAGGCCGGCGCCGGCGTGGTCGCGGCGCGGCGCGTGCGCGCGCGCGTCCAGGTGCTCGAGGTGCTCCTCGAGGCAGCGCACGAGCGCCGCGCTCACAGGTGCCTCACTACAGTACCCGAGACGGTAGACACATGCTCGCACAGTATACAGACCAGCAAGGCCTCCCTCAGGCCGGCGCCGGCGTGGTCGCGGCGCGGCGCGTGCGCGCGCGCGTCCAGGTGCTCGAGGTGCTCCTCGAGGCAGCGCACGAGCGCCGCGCTCACAGGTGCCTCACTACAGTACCCGAGACGGTAGACACATGCTCGCACAGTATACAGACCAGCAAGGCCTCCCTCAGGCCGGCGCCGGCGTGGTCGCGGCGCGGCGCGTGCGCGCGCGCGTCCAGGTGCTCGAGGTGCTCCTCGAGGCAGCGCACGAGGGCCGCGCGCCCGAGGGCCACTACGCAGCGGATCATTGGCGCCGTCAGTCGCTCGCACGTGCCTTGTGAAAGGTAGTCGAACAAGATGCCTTTACCTTTGAATAAAAATGAATATAAATATATGTATTTAAGTAGTAATAGCAGGCCTCCATTCGGCTTCCATTTTTGCGCGAAATGACATATGCAGGTCTAAAATCCAAGGGTTATTTCCGCACCGAATATTGCACACCGCCGTGGTTGTTCAATTTTGCTAAAAGGGCCTAATTAATAAACTCTTTTCATATTCATTTTTTACTTTAACTTTTCCAGGTTTTGAGTTCAGTAACACAAGATGATTAGTGACACTTTTAAAGAAGAACATAGTGAATTCATGTCTAACACGTCCAGTCTTTTTGGCCGACTGCGGCAGAGCCGACTATGTTATTTACGTGTGTTCCACTGTAGCGTTTAAACACCTGAACAGATTTTGATAAATGTAGTGTCATTCGATTCGAGGACATAAGCCACATTACTGGTGACATAAGCTACATTTGTATGAAAAACAAACGGTTTTTTCAGTTATTTTTCCGTAGTCGGGGTACAGATTTTTTAACTTTTTACGCATATTATAGAATCAGAATCAGAATCAGAATTTTTATTTGTGAAACATAGGTACTAATAAGCTGGTATATAATAAAATCGTTCTCTATGTTTTACCCACTAGTGTAGGTGTACAAATATAAGTAGCATGCAGATTATTATTGTGGTATGAAGTTTAACATTTAACGAGCGCACTTGGTAATTACGAAACACTTTTAAACATTATTATTAGGCTAATACAATTATAATCATGATTTCAAATCATAACAAAAAATTAACAATTATATTAAAAAATTAACAATTATATTGACTTGTCATTAAGATAATCTTTTATAGAATAATAACATTTATTTAACAACAAATTTATGATTTTTTTCTTGAATAATTTAGAATTTAATTGTAATATGTCATTGGGTAATTTATTATAAATAACAGTGGCCATATTTAATACACTCTTATTTAGAAGAGCTGTTTACCCTGCTGGACAACGGAGTTTGTACATGTGTTGTGGCCGCGCAGGCCGCAGTCGCCCTCGAGACGCAGGTACAAATAAGTGCATGTTATGTTTTACAAATAATGCTAACTAAAATATATAATGCAGGAAAAGTTAATAATTTTAAAGATTTAAATGCAGGGACACAGCTTTCACTAGATTTTAAGTTCAGCATAGCTCGTATACACTTTTTTGGGCTTTAAAGATATTACTTGTACATGTAGAATATCCCCAAAATATAACTCCATATCTTAATATTGACCCTACTAAGCCATGATAAGCCGTTATTAAAGCTGTTCGGTTTACAAATTTGGACAAGTTTCGTAAGGCATAAGCTATTCTGTTGATTTTTTTACATACTTCTATACCTTGCGTTTTCCACTTTAAGTTGCTATCTATTGTAATGCCTAAAAATTTGCATTCATGGGCTTCATTTATCTTAATTCCTCGATAGTTAATATTTTTACAAGATATTGCCTTTTTTTGGTAAAAATGCATTATGTTGGTTTTATTTAAGTTAATGATTAAATTATTATTGCTAAGCCACGTTACAATTTCATGTAGGGTAGTGTTGATTTCCTTTTCGTATTCGGTGCTTATATGACATTTTATTATCGCTGTGCTATCATCAGCGAAGAGTATCATAGGGTGGTGCACAGCTTTTGGCAAGTCATTTATGTAGACCAAAAAAAGTAGTGGTCCTAGTACACTGCCCTGTGGGACACCGTAGGTTATAGTTCTAGGATCTGAAGTGTATTTGAATTCAAATTTTCGTCTTGTGCATATTCGAGTTATCTCTGTATATTGAATTCAATTCGATAAGTAAGACTTTAATAAGTTTAAAATGTTACCCCTTATTCCATAGGCGTTAAGTTTGTGGAGTAGTATGTTATGATCCACGTGATCGAAAGCTTTTGTCATATCAGTGTAAATAGCACAAATTGGCACTCTTTTGTCTATATTTTGAACTACTGTATCGAGAAGATCATAAATGGCCATATTTATTGTTTTATTTTTTCTAAAGCCTTTTTGTTCGTCACATAATATACCAAATTTACCAAATAACCATAAAGATTATTGTATATAACAGTTTCAAAGACTTTCGAGAAGATAGGTATCAATGCGATAGGCCTGTAATTTTGTGGGTCCTCCTTGTCACCTTTTTTGTAAAGAGGTTTAATTATAGCTATTTTTAAGCTCTCTGGATATACACTCGCACTGATGGACAGATTTTTAATAAAAGCCAGGTGTTTGGCTACAGATTCGTTAACGAATTTTACTACAGTAGTATCGATTTCGTCGTAACCTACGCTTTTTGTGTTTTTTAGGTTTTTTATTATATCTTTTACATCTTTAGCCGAAGTTGGACCCATAAACATCGACTTAACTATAGCGTGAATAGGGATCTTATAAGGTTGATGAATTGACGATTGTTTAATTTGATCTATAAAATAATTATTAAAAGTGTTTGCGATATCTTTGGCATTTGTTATAACGTTATTTTGGTCTAATTTGATCTTTAGTCCATACTATATACTATATATGTCCCAAGGAACCCATGTTCCTTGGGACATATGTATTAAGAATTATTAATGATCTGCCATGTAGCTTTATTTTTACTATGTGCTGTATTTATTTGATGGGTGTTCTGCGCTTTTTTTGTAAGTTTTATAATTTTTTTGAACATACTTGTATATTTTGCTAGAAGAGACTTGTTGGTTGGGGTTGGAGAAAGCCTATAGCGCCAAAGTAATACTCTATGTCTCTTGCTGCAAATTTTAATGCCCTTTGAAATCCATTTATGTTTTTTGAAGGTCTGTAGGAGTATTTTTTTGCGTGAAAAGCATAAGTTATACAACATTTGGAAAATGTCTATAAAAGCATCATAAGCTAAGTTTGGATCTTCTGTGTCATAGATTTCAGTGAACGATAAGGTTTCCAATAAAGATTTGAATTTAACTAGATTTGTTCTAGAGAAATCTCGCTTTAATATGTACCAAGAACTTAGTATACAGGTTTTCTTTACAGGCACTTTTACAATTTGTGATGTATGATCCGACATCCCTAGATCAAGTATCTCACTGTCACGGACACCCCGAATATTGTGGGCTATATTATCAATGCAAGTTTTACTCGCCGGTCGAGTAGGTAAACGGAACTGTAATTTGAGATTATAATTTGACAAGAGGTATTCAAAATCAAGAGAAACTCTATTTTCTTTCAGTATGTCTATGTTGAAATCACCGCACAGAATAATTTTCTTGTGATGGGTGTTATATAACATTGCTAATATATAATCTATTTTTTTTATAAAACGTGTCTAAATTACAAGATTTGGGTGGTCGGTACATACATATAATTACAATTCCTTGTATCAGCAGCTCTACTGCGCAGCATTCCAGAACGCCCGGTATGGATTGTTTAGTTACGTCTGATAATTCTCTACATTGGTAGTCACATCGTACAAGAATACATGCACCACCGCGATTGATTCCATGTCTTACGTAGAAGGCGGCAAGCTTGAAGTTGGGTATCGATAGTAGAACTTCGTTACCGG
The DNA here is from genome assembly GCA_947049275.1 of Epinotia bilunana. Classification (NCBI taxonomy): domain Eukaryota; kingdom Metazoa; phylum Arthropoda; class Insecta; order Lepidoptera; family Tortricidae; genus Epinotia; species Epinotia bilunana. Next base: position 29,774,615 of record OX346253.1, read on the forward strand.
ACATTATGAAGTGCTCCGTTATACATAATACATCTACGTTAATATTATTCGCTTTCAGATTTTCCAGATGGATGGTTAAAATATCAGTTTTATTAATAAGGCCGGCAATGTTTCGATGTAAAATACTAACATACTTATGATAGAAAAAACTCTTCGTTTTGTGGTGTTTGTTCAAATTTGTTATTTGGACTAGGTTGATTACATTCTTCTTCCCACGACGTGTTATATTCTTCAATGGCCAAATATAGAGTTGTTAATTTAGAGACAATATACAACATACCTATTGTAATAAAAGATGGCCATGTCCTTGTTATTTTAGTGAGTATTACAACCATCTTATCCGCTAGGGAGCCGTTGCCGAGGATATTGGACACCATTACCGGGAATAGCCGCTGGAACTGAAAGAAATCTACCTTCAGTTATCAAATAACTATGTTACAGATGGAGAATGAAGGGTATAGTGGTCAGAGGAGATACCAAAACTGTTGCACAGAACTAAAGAAAAGAGAACTATATTATCAGAAGTAGAAAATTGAAGAGGAAATGATATTACATCTGCTAAGACATAAGACTTTATGACTATTATAGAAAATTAAAGGAACGAGAGGCAAGGTAAGGTCAAGAAGAATTTATTTTCACTTCTTCGCCGATACATTGAGTGTTGACTGTTGATGTTGTCGTCGTTCAACACCAGCACGGCCAGGTTGAACAGGTTAGGCAACATCGGGCCAATGCTAGTTTTCGTCCATCATCTACGGTTAAAAAGTCACCCCTTACAATAAAGATTACCTGCTGCTGTATATTAGTATCCAAGCTGCACGGGTTAGAGCAGAGCGCGTCGACCATATCGAGCACGTTGGCTTGTAACGGCTTCTTGGCCGGCACGTTGAGAGCGTTGAGGTTGTCGTCGTTCAATACCAGCACGGCCAGGTTGAACAGGTTAGGAAATATTGGCCCGATGCGAGTATTTGTCGTCAGATCTTCTACGGCTAATTCTTTTGGTTTCTTTCTTAGGTTCAATATTGCTGAAATTTGTCGTTTTAGTATTAGAATAGTACAACAAGCTACGGTAGCCTAGTGGTTCAGGCATGCGGCTGTTAAGGGGCTCCCATACGCCAATGACCTTCGATCTGAATCCCTTAGTTTTCTAATGATTTTTGTATTATTATTATTATATTAGCAACAACGGCTTTAAGCAATATAGTATCCCATATTTCCTTCAAAGTTCATTGTTTTCGAGATATTTGGCATCAAAGTTGAAAAAATGTAGGCCAGAAAACTAGTTTATATAACCACGGTGAAACGGTAAAAAGTATGAAATTTAAGTGTTTTTTTTTCTAAAATATTAGTTTTGAGCCGAAATAGCAAAACACGTGTCCATTATTTTTTCATGTTCTCCAACATATGTTAAAACTATTAATTAACAAGCAGTTGGCTTGAACAAAACTCTCTTCAGAAGTCATCGGGTTTCGCCATTTTTCAGTACTTTGGAGGACAATATCTCCCGATAGGTTGAATTTGGGCAGCTAAAAAAAAATTACGTGTCGGTTATTTTAGACTACTCTATAATATATATAAAAATCATTGAAATCGGCACCGGACAGTTGGGTATGTTTCCTTGTAAGTCCAAAAATCTTATATTCGAATTGTACATTTTTGATGCTCGGATTCAGTTCGCTAAACATGTCATACAGATAGTTTTACTTTGTATTATAATGCCATCAAAATCAAATAGGATATCAATTGGTTTTGTTACCTAAATGTATGTGAAATCAAAGTAAATATAAGATTCTGTCAAAAAAATCATTTTTGGTAGAAGCTTTTATTGCCAACTGTACTTTTCTGTGTATCATCATCAACTACTCAATGAGACGATTATAACGAGCCCAAGGTTATGTCGGTTAAGCATTGAATTCCCATGGGCACCTTCTGTCTCCATCATCAGATCAGCATGATGGTACCATAATATTGAATTGTCCAAACTATACCTTTACTCAAAGTTTTAGCTCAATCGGATAACGGCAAGTGACTGAAAAATGGATTGCAAATTTTGACGGACAACACTTACATACATATGAACAGTGCAAGTTAAATAACAGCTTATAAAAAGCATCTGTAGCAGGTAATTATGACCAGCGAACGAAAAAACCATAGAAGTCTAAGTAGTGCAGCAAAATGAACGCACAGAATGGGTGCCATTGCCATTGTGCGGGTTCGGGAGCAGGGTAACAAAACGATGCCAGGCAGCCGAGCCGTTAAGTTTGAACATTTTTGGGTTGAAATTTGTAAGGAGCTCGCATTCTAGGGTTGTTTCGTTCGCTGATTATGACATAATATGTCATCGTGTAACTAATTTGTATTGAGTTTACCTCTTGCAACTTTAGTGTAATAATTTTGCAAACTGGCACTAATGTTTGAGTTACTGTTCAGACTCTTCTCATCCGTGATCCACTCCACAGACACAGTAGGGGTTGTACCATACACATAGGTCTGTGAGCTCATGGCATATTCCGTCACATTCATCACAGGCTCCTAAAAAGAATAACAGATGTCAATTTGCATAACATAGATTAAAGATATATTAGAATACTAGCTTCCGCCCGCGACTTCGTCCGCGTGGACCCGGGATAAAAGCTATCCTATATTTAATCCAGGCTATAAACTATCTTCGTGCAAAATTTCATTCAAATCGGTTCAGCCGTCAAACATCCAAACATCTAAACTTTCGCATTTATAATATTATAGTAGGATGAATAAACTATAAAGGCTTTTTTCAAACTAATCTTTGTTGTTTGCTTTACCTTTAGTACTTGTTGTAGATAGGTATCCACTTAAGTATTATTGTGCAATTCAAAAACTAAGGTATATTTTGCAAAATGACATCAATAACCACCTTAATGAAGAATTGTGTCTAATGAAAATAATTACTAATTATCAATTCGACCTAGACCAAATTTTGAGTACTAGGTATAATAATTTCCCATGGTGTATTTGGTTTCTGTATTGTAATTAAATAAAGAGACATGATAGAGAGAGAGAGAGAGAGAGAGAGAGAGAGAGAAGTAGGTTAGGCGGATGTGTCTCTGGACGGAGATGCGGAGCTGCATACAAATTTCGCCGGTTGGAGGGGTGGTGCAGTGTGTCGTACCGTCGTACCACACGGAATTTATATACAAACTAAGGTACTTGCATACAACGAGCTCCGCATCTCCATCCGTCCATCCACCGTACAATCCTCCCAGCTATAAAGCATGATCAGAGCCCAAACTCACAAGTGCACAGCAGATCTTGGCTTCCCCAACAGTGGCATACTTCATAGCATTGGCGCCCACCACAGGGCTTGTGTCTGAGAGAGACAGCACTGTGTTCACATCCCACGTTTCCACTCGAGATTTCTTCATCATTTCACTTTGCAAAGCAATAGCCTGGAACATTTGGAAACATGAAAAGCATTATTATTAAAAAGTAAAATAATGAGTTTACATTTAAAATATTGCCGTTGCAGACCTGTTATTGAGATATGGCTTGGTTCTTTTTTTTCTCTTAGTAAATGTTGAGCTTTGTATCTTGTTGGTGTGTCAAGTAAATAAATAATAAATAAGATTATGAAATTACAAAAATAGTCTACTAACAGAAACTGTTTACCCTTATAAGAATAGCCATGAAACTACTATAATCATTAATGTCCTACATAAAGTTTACATCCCTTACTAGGCCAATAAAATATGAAATCCACTAAGCATGTGTTTTGTGACAATGGTATACCCATTTCATGGTCACCTTCTAAAGCTGCGTACGAATTAGAGCAGCCTCAAGTTAAGGCACGCACGGCTCATCTATTTCGATGCATTTGAGCAAGTGGATGAGCCGTGCATGTTTAATCGAGTTTGTTCGTTAATTTATTAATATAATTGGGTGAAATATGATAAACGGAGCCGCGGCTGTCATCGTGACCAACGCCGTTTTGAACGACGCACAATGTCGGCTCGCCACGAGCACGCTGCCTCACCCGCGCATGTTTATGTGCAACAATTAGCCTCGCGAGCAGCGCGCCGCGCAGGGCGAGCATGCCTCAGGCTGAGCCGCTCAAATTCGTACGCAGCTTTTGACTCGCGAGCAGCTTGGAGTGCGGGGCAAGTCTGGCTCAGGCTGAGCAGCTAAACAGTTGCACATAAAAATGTGCAGATGAGGCAGCACAGGCTCACTCATTGATGTGCTTGGCTCAGCCCAACTCTGCCTCAATTTTGTATGCACCTTTACATTCTATAAAATTATATAGCTTAAACAAACCCAGTAAATAACATGAACATACACATATAGTTTGCCGCAGCTTATAGCTGACATCCTCTGCTAAGTTTGTGGCTGCCTCAACATTGATTTCTGCTCCAACTTGGTCAGCCATGCATTGCACTGAGTCGGCGCTTACTCCAGCAAACTTGCCCTGTGATGTGGTGCTGTCCTAAGACCAAATAAAAAAATTAGGTATATTTCGTTTTTGTAAGCTAAACCAAAAAGAAGATTACTCTTTTCTTAGCGACATTGTACTGCTAATTTTAATGTAAATGTTTGGCACGAAACAGCACAGACTTCGCATGCAGTTACTTTGTACCGCCAAGCAACATGGGAAAGTTAGTGCTATGTACACTTGCCTTTTCATTGAGTGGAGGAGTATCACATTGGCTTGAGCCCCCTGATTCGGATGCCACGGACTTGTTTCTGTCCCGGTCTCTGCTGCTGCTTACTTTCTTCGTGTGGTTTTTCATACTTGTTGATGAATTTGACATTTTCCTAACAGTAGCAAGCACCAGATTCAAGTGTTTATGAATGATTACAAGAATCTGCTCGTATGGACATTCTATGTCTTAAGATGTACAAACAGCATCTAGTAACTTAAAAACAAACACATAACACAAGCAATTTACAGAATAGGCTTTGATTTGATTATTTATCTGACACACGGACTACTACACTATATAGAAAAGTCCTCTGTGACTACACTACACAAGCTGACAAAAGACAAATGACGTTAATGACGATAGTGACAACCACAGATTACGGATAGATGTCAAATTGCCATGTCATAACAAATTCCACAAATTAGGGCCCAAAAGATGTCACCAGACGACCGTGCGCGGTGGACGGCCGAGGAAGGTCAAAGAAAATTTAGCACAGAGTGAATGGTATTGCCGGACGCAGTGCAACCGGCTCTTATCCATACGGGCCGAAACTAAACGGCGTACAGTGGGGCTACCGCGAAACGAAAACGAACTTCGTTCGTGTATCTCTCTGTCCGTCGAACCAGCAAGCCAAAGAGAATATAATCACTACGTTTTGCAGCAAGCAACCAAGCAAAGTATGGATAACTCTACCAACTGGCAACCCTATTTTGACATATTGTTTGACTTTGTTTTTCGAATCAATGCTTTGTACTGGATTTTCGTACTTTGTTATTTTAGAATAACATATTAAAATACTATTAAATATATGTATAGACCACATGTACGTACTGTACACTTTTTTATGAATCTTCGAAATGGAAGATCAATTCCCGATACTCACTTCCTTAAAACCTTTAAAAGCAGACTTCGAAAAATTCCAAAGAATCGCAATTACCTCTGAAGATGTAAGTACTGACTGAAAGCAACTATAAATACTCATGTTGTTTACTAATGATATCACTGATAAGCAATTTTCTCGCACGTACATGTTTATAGATGCATGTGATTACATTTCACCCACTTATTCAGACTTGAAATTTTCAGTTTAAACTTGGTCGTGGGCTTCATAACTCAGCGGTTATCCCATTCGTTTGCCTTTCGAGAGATCATTGTATATTCAAGAAAATTGAAGATGACTGGATATTAGAAGACTGCAGTTCTTTTGGCATTGAAGTCAATGGAAACAAGCTAGGTAAAGGCCAAAAGCGCAAACTGTACAATCAGGATGTTATAAAGTTAGAATCTTCAAATGAGTTTGTATACGCGTTCTTATCTGCAAATTGTGAGCACTCCACACCATGTAAAAAAAGGAAACTGTTGGATGAAAACCATGAATTTATTGACAATGTCAAAAAGAAGTTTGAGGAGTCGCAGAGTTGTGAAATACAGCATATTGAGGAGAAAATCCAGAATGCGAAGCACATGCAGACAACTAGTAAGAGATTGAAAGAGCAGTTGCAGTTGGACTTGAGTAGGAAGAAGCAACAGTTGCATGAAGAGTATGCGGTGCAGATAGAGAGGCTGAAGGGGAAGAAGAATGAGGTGGAGCAGCAGAAGGCGCTGCTCATTGAGGAGCGGGACCTGCAACTAGCGGCCATTAAAGAGGAAATGGAGGGCAAGATAGCATCTTTAATGGTAAGTGGTTCATTCAACCTGCATGGCTATTAGAAGACTATGTGTAAGAAGCAAAAAAGGTGTGACACATACATACTACTACAATATTTATTTTCTCTTGTTGCACCTTGTTGCACTTTGTTTGCCTTAATTAGAAGATTGTTGTTTAACATTAGTTAAACAACAATCTTCTTCATGCATTTATATGCTTCATTAGCTTAATGATATTTCTTGGCTTGCTTATTATAAGAAAAGCTGGAACTCATTCCAAAGTTGAAGAATGTCAAGGTCAAATTTGACCAAACTGACTAATGTTGGTATGATCTGTGTTCCTAATTGGCAGAATTAACACTTGTCATTAAAAAAAGTATTGAAATATAGATTCACACAATATCCACGTGTATTTTTTTGTTTGTCTCAGTGTAGTTTACTTATAAGGAATAACCACAAGTATTAAACTAATACATTATTTTCAGGAACAAATTTCGAAACACAATGAAACCGAATCAGAATTAATACTTGAAAATAACTCTCTTAAAGAGAAACTATTGAAAGAGAGGGATGAGTTCCTGGCGGAGCTGAACCGAGAGAGTTCTTCCAAGCAGGAGATGATGGACCGGCTGGAAGCCAAGATCCGTGAACAGGAGGAGGTGCGGCTGAAAGAGAAGAAAGAATTAGAGGAGACCCTACGCAGGGAAACAGAACAACTCAGGCTTGCTAAAGAAAAAGTAAATTATTTTTTACTGTTTTTATCCTCGGGTCCTATTTATTTTGTTTTATATTAACTCTCTGTAAAATAACACTGCTTTTATTTTATTACTATTCATTATATAAAATTATCAGAATTTCGGTGTTACTTGTTTTTGGAACAAATAGATATTGGTTTCCAAGTAGTTCTTAAACAAGTTCTTTGTTTTGAGGAAAATAAGTGGTCATGTAGTGTAAAAAAGTGCAAAAGGTTTAGACTGTCGCGTGGTATATAGTAAACATGTGATTTCAATATGAATATCATATTTCCCTGTGCAGGAACTGAAAGAATTAGAAGAGCAAAAGATACTCAGAGAAAAGGAGTTAGAAGAAGAGCTAAACAGCATAAAGAGTAATCTAGCAAAGCAGATAGAGATACATGAGAACGAGAAAAGAGAGGCAGAGCAGCTACTGAACCGACACAAGGAACAGCTCCAGAAACTCAGTGATGAGGAGAAATTAAGGATTGACCGACTTGTAAGACATCTTTTACTTTAATTACTTATACCACAGTGTAGAAGAATAATACAGTAGTTAATCAGAGGCCTTAGGAGCGTTCGTTACCTACTTTCGCTCGATGCGCAGGGCTGTGTCACGTATGCAAAGTATTTCTATTACAGTTTAATAGACAATATTGTATACACAAAGTAATAATATTATAGATAGTTAGGTATGTGTTTTTAGTTTCCCACTTCATCAAATATTTAAATACCACTATACTATGCCTAAAATATTTCCTAGTAAGTATAATAGTTGCTAAACTGCATTCGGTTGGTAGGTGCTTAGTTACAGCCTATTCGGCTCCTTTTGATATCGTGGCACTGGCGGCTCGCTGTCTTCAGACCTACGAGGCGGCTTCCTTTGACGTGGCGAGTGAGAGCGAGCGAACACGGCAACTGCGCGGCCCCGATTGAAGCATTCTCCATCATTCCCGAAGGCTATGCGTGTGTGCGTACTGAACACGCGCGCATGTGTGCAGCCGTGCGATGTACCTTTGTTCGAAGTTTATCTACTGTTTCTATACTACCACAGTGGCAAACTAGCATATGGTCTGCCTTGTGCTACACAGTTACAGACACCATCGCCTATGGACTCTGGCGACACCAGACCCCTATTTCACCAACTTGACAATTGTCACCTGACAACGACAATTCTCCGTACATTGCTGGTTCCACAAGTAACCTCGCTAGACCACCTTAAACTTCTAGAACAAGCAATGGATGATGAATTGTCATTGTCAGGAGACAAGTGTCAAGTTGGTGAAATGGGGGCCAGAAGTATCCCTAGCGCGCAGCCGACCCTTTATTGATTTATATAAGAAGATCATCAGCTTAAAACAGTAGTGACCGTGAGCTAATAACAGATGCTCGCCAATAGCGTAATTAAGGTAAGTTTGAAAAAGTGCACATTTCGGGAAACGAGCCAAACTCGTAATTAATTATATAAAAATTAAAAAACAAGCGAGCAAAAGCGAAACAATTTGCAGAGACTAGAGTCGTCTCACTGAAGAAACACTTTTTGACGACCGCTTTAGCCTAGTTGGTAGTGGCCCTGCCTACGAAGCAAGAGGTCCTGGGTTCGAGTCCCGGTAAGGGCATTTATTTGTGTGATAAGCACGAATATTTGTTCCTGTGTCATGGATGTTTTCTATGTATTTAAGTATTTATTTATCTATATAAGTATGTTTATCGTCGTCTAGTACCCATAGTACAAGCTTTGCTTAGTTTGGGACTAAGTCGATTTGTGTAAGATTGTCCCCTAATAATATTTACTTGCGCTCAATAGGTCCAGTTCGTCCAACCTCTGAAACACATCATTTACTCGTAAGCCGTTGCTCGCTCTGATCAAATAACTTTTTTTATCCTATAGTTAGTAGATGACAGTGGCACGGATTGTGGCGGCTTACGCCGAGCTCTACTAGGTATACGGGTGCTCAATTTACCAAGGTTGGGCTGTCGATTCCATTAGATGTAACTTTAAGTAAATAAGTAATATCAGCTATATCACGAAGGGTCTCAAGAGGAGACTCCATCTTGAGACCCTTCGTGATATAGCTGTTACACAGATCCAAATACTTATTTGGGTCGTAGTGTAGTGAATACCTAATTTGTAGCATGGAACCTTCAAAACTTCTTTGAGTTTGATTTGAGTGTTTGTGTTGACAGCTAAAGGCATTACCCAAAAAAACATGCCATGTAAAAAAGAGGCCAGTCTCTAAACTCTTCCACCGTATAAAGTTGTGATATATATCGCAGTGCCAATTCTCAGGCATTCTTATTAATCTTTATTGCTTGCTAAATAAAATTCTGCAACTTGGCAATCAAACAACTTCACTGCATTTATGGATTTTTGCATACCTAAAGCTATGTAGTATTGTTTGGTTGCCAAGGCACAAAAAATATTTAGCAAATAAAGATTAATAAAAATGCCTGAGACTTAGCTCTATGAAATATCTCACAACTTTTTACGGTGGAAGAGTTTCGAGACTTGGCCTCTTTTTTACATGACATTTTTTTATGGGATCCCACTTCTTTTTGTAGTTTATTGTGTTATCAATACATACAAATTATGAATCAATATATGAGTCCCATACTTGCTTTTAATTTTTTGTCCCATTCACTACTAATGTAACTTTGTAATCCTGTCCTACTAATATTATAAATACGAAAGTATAGATGTTTGGATGTTTGTTACTCAATCACGCTTAAACGGCTGAACCGATTTGAATGAAATTTTGCACGAAGATAGTTTATAGCCTGGATTAAAATATAGGATAGTTTTTATCCCGAGTCCACGCAGACGAAGTCGCGGGCGGAAGCTAGTATATTTATATGGGATTACAAAGATTATTTATGCAGTTGGTGTATCTAAAAAACTGGACCGAAATTGCAAAATATTTTAGTTTTTCCTTGATTTATACAGTAAACACCGATTGTATTCTAATTTGAAGCTTCCATGTCTGCTAGAAGTGCCTAAGAGTTTTGATGATCAGTCAGTCAGTGAGTGAGTGACAAAATTAAGAAACTTTGACTAGTTATAATTCTTAAACTACTGGTTCAAATTGAATAAATTTTGTAATATACCGTGTTTATACAATGTCTGCTTGGTTACTGCAAAATTCTGGCTTCTACTTTTATCCACAACGAAGTTATAGGGGGGGGGTCGAAAATGGCCTGAACTGCTTCGAGAAAAGGATGGTGCGGACGTGCCGCTGTTTTGCACGACTTGGCGAGGGCACTGCCGTGCCCCCAGATGCTCTTAACACGGTGCATCCTCGAGATCCCCGGCGGCCTCACTCACCACCAGGAATACAACACCAAATACAAAACACTTGCTTTGTACCACTACTTAGTGGTGGTATCGTGGCTGCGGTCCCTGCGGTCTTCTGAAAAGTGGAGGCTCTTCCGCAGTACTCCAAATATGAGCGTGATGACATTCCGCTTTGCTCCACCTCTCTTACTAAAAACGAGTTCCCAAATGTTAGTTTGTATTATTAATCATCATTATATCAGCTGAAAGACGTCCACTGCTGGGCATAGGCTTCCCCCAAAGAGTGCCGATGTGTTGTATTATTAGTCACTGTTATTCCAGATGGAGGAGCGCGCAGAAATCGCAAAGAAACTCGCCGTGGCCCAAGCGGGTGCAGACAAGTTGGAGGTAACGTAAACTATTTCCATTTTACCTGGTTGACGCAGAAGGGAGTTGTATTATTAGAGTACAGCTTGACTTATTTGTACACAATTTAATGCTTCAAGTACACCGCCATCTACGTTAAAGTTCAAAAAGGTTTTTCGATTTCACCAGGAACACGTGAAGAAACGCGAGATAGAATTGTCGGCGCTGGCGGCCGACCGGATCCAACAGGCCTCTGACCAGTCCAGCGAGGTCATCAACTGTCTGCAGGCCCAGCTAGAGAAAGTAAGAACTTGAAAAACTAGAGATTTCTCCTTGTGGTTGAGAAATCGGATCCAACAGGCCTCTGACCAGTCCAGCGAGGTCATCAACTGTCTGCAGGCCCAGCTAAAGAAAGTAAGAATTTGAAAAACTAGAGATTTCGCCTTGTGGTTGACAAATAGTTCTTTCAGTAGCAAACTCTATGTATTCATACAGTGGAGCTGGCTCAGCAGTACTTACGCCAGCACGTCTATCATGGGACGGCCGCGACATACTCTCGATTTTTCTCGCACTACACCTTTTGTTCTAAGTGTTCTAATAAGAGAGAGACGGATAGTGCGAGAAAAATATAGAGAGCTCGCGCGCCGTGGCGTGATTGCCGTGCAGGGCGCCAGACAACCCGAGAAAATACACCATCCACTTTGTTACTACCATAGTTCGAGAGAGATGAAACTCAGCTGTGCACATGACTCGGTACTTGGCACTCAGTTGTGCTGTCCCCTTTGCAAGCGCACTGAAGCCTATCCCTTTGTGGGTTTCATTCTTTACAAAACGATCGCGGTCATCATTTCAGTTGCTGATGGCAGGCCTTACCCATACGCCGCTTTCCTTGTTCTTGCGCGTATCCATAATCCTTTCTTTTAATCACTTGATGAGACCCAACACGGGGCTTATGCTCAACATTGGGCAATGACAAGCCGATAATGGTGATGATAATGATAATCCTTTGTCCATTCCCCAGGTCCGAGACCAGCTGCAGTCAGTAGAAACAGAGAAGAAGTCCCTCCTCGAGAGCCTGAGCGAGACGTGCGTGGGCTCCGGTTCCAAGACCGCCGACGTCGAGGACATCATCGAGACGGAGCTGCAGTGCAGCATCTGCTCGGAGCTGTTCATTAGCGCCATCACGCTGAGCTGCTCGCACAGCTTCTGCAAGTACTGCATAGACAAGTGGAAGAAGAATAAGAGGGAGTGCCCTATCTGTCGGTGAGTTGGTGTGGTGAACTTTTAAACTAGTAAGTCTCGGTGGAACACATCATTTCGACACGTTGTCTTTCAAACTGTCGGTACCTTGGTAACGCCGCTGGCATTATGGAGATTCGGGTTAGATTAGGAGTTGACGTCATTGTGTGTACAGCCCTTGCTGGACTTCCACAGGATGTTACCATAGACAAACTTCGTTTCGCGCCTAATTGACAGTGGGATAGACTTAGTAACAGTGAGTTTCTTTTTACAGAGCACCCATAACATCCGAGTGCAAGAGCTTAGTTCTGGACTCACTCATCGACAGGATGATGCAAACATCGGAGGAGACCAAGCACAAGCGCGAGGAGATCCTGCAGGCGAGGGCAGGTATGTCGCCGTCGGTAGTCGGTCTCGTGAACAATGCAGCTTCATATGTAGGCCGTTTCGTTTATCACTAACCCACTTGTTTTGTCACATGACTAACATGGTTACATTAGCGTTACGTCAAAACGCTGCCAGGAACGCGCTAGGGAAGGCGTGGGGAAGGACTAACGGCCGTAATGACAAACTTTCAACAAACCTAATTTTAGATAATGAACTGACCACTTGTATGGAAAAAAAAACCATTTTAGGAAATAATTTATAACAGCTGATTTTCTCTGTAACGTATATATTATCAGTATAGTTACCGAGACACGAAAATTTCAGATATTAAAAAAAAAACTTAACATAGTTTCTGAAAGGTCAGAAAAAATATTAATAAATGTTTTTATCTTTATTTTGTTTCATTTACATTTGCTCTATAATATTCAAGGTAAATTATACAAAAAAAGAAAATGCATGCTTCACTTCATTTAAATCTATATGATTAGTTGATTACTTCCAAGTAGAAAGTTTGTTGGATTATAGAATAAAGCATCTTAGTTAACTAAACAGTTCATTTTAAAAGGTTAACCTTTTCAAATGAAATAAACCAAAAAAATGCTATTATAATTTAATTTTTCAAAACCGTGTTTTTTTTGGAGTATTTAGCTAAAACGCCGTTAAAGTTAGTTTGTCTTTATCTGTCACTTTAACATTCGTTTTCGTAAGAAAAGGCAAAACACATTTTATTTATCAGATACATTTTATGATACTAATAGGCTATAATGATGTCAATGTCTAACCGAACCCTGCCTGTTTTCTTTTTTTTTCACTTAGCTGCTCGAGATTCTAAATGTTATATACCCTTTGCAAAGATTTAACAAATTACTAATTGTAATCTAGAATAAAAATATGTATTTACAACGCCATTTTAACATTGTAGAATGTACTTTTACAAGCACACTCGTGTATAATTGTCTAAGGCCAGTAGAATCGGGATCTTATGAAGCTGTATTGTTTGCAGAGCTCGCGGCTAAGGAGGCGAGCTCCTGCGCCGGGCCGAGTCGGTATGCTTCCTAACTTTGCTTCGTACAATCACCATCATAAACATGTATACACTTTTCGACCTTATCTCTAAACAATAAGGTCCTAGAAACATCTAGAATGTGTACATGTTTATGAAGCTGACTGCACAACAAAACACATCGTCACAACACACACAACTCATTCGCTCCGTTACTTGAAATATACGTTCAAACTAGATTCTGCCTGTTTTTCATCCCACTAATTATTATTATTTTAATCGCGAATTGTGAGGATGATTAAATGTTTGTTATAATTTATCCGCGTACGTAGTCGCGAACAGAAGTTACCCGCTAAGGCGCACTGCGGCACTACCACGACCATCTGAATTCGAAGTTCGTGTATTTGCATCTCTGTCACTCGTGTGATAAGTGCGATAGAGACGGGGATACCCGAACTTCGTTTTTATGTTTCCGTATCCAAACGGTAAAACGGGATCCTATTACTAAGACTCCGCTGTCCGTATGTCACCAGACTGACCTCATGAACCGTGATAGTTACAGTTTAAATTTTCACAGATGATGTATTTCTGTTGCCGCTATAACAACAAATACAAAAAAAAACAGAATAAAATAAATATTTAAGGGGGCTCCCATACAACAAACGTGTTTTTTAGATACTGGTACGGAACCCTTCGTGCGCGAGTCCGAATCGCACTTGGCCGGTTTAAAAAAAAAAAAACCGTGATTATAGCTGAGACCCTACCGCGATCGAAATCAAAATCCGTTCCTGTATGATCCTCTCTGGCGCTCGAATATGCCAGTGTGACAGAGAGAGCTTCTGGTCGTAGGCGCTCTCTATAAACGGTGGCATGTTATCGGCTGCGAAATTGCTGGTTGTATGTGACTATCTGGTATATGTTTTCAGCCGAGGTAATTCAGATGGCGACTCCACAAGTGACAGCGAGACCGACCACGACGGCGAGGACTCGTGGCCGGAGGAGGACTACGACGAGGAGGGCTACGAACACGACTGGGGCCCCCCCGAGTAAGTACTAAACCAATTGACAAGCATTTTCTAACCGGCAGGAACTTTATTTTGGTTGCAAATACAATATTAATATGTTTGTTATTTAATATATACAACCTGAGCCAAGTAGCATGTCTCCAATCATAAATACCCGAGAATTCTATAATAACCATAAGCAATAATAAGTCATTATGACACAGATTAAAGGATTTCAACTTGTTTTTTTTACGATTTTGATAATACACAATCAGAGTACCGCTTGAAAACACTGAGTAATCTACGCATATACATTCGTGAGAATTATTAAATGGTAAAAACACGCAATACACTGATGTTACTAGTTTAGAGATTTTACTACGAAATTTATTAACAATAAAATAAACAAAGCTACATGAGTGATAATTCATTAATTAAGGTACATTTACCTTATAGCGATAAAAATAAGTTTCATAATGTAACAGACAATAACAAACAACACATTTCCCGCCAACAAGTTAACTACCAAAAACCCTATTTAAATCGGTTTCCGTACGAATTCTCCTGGTAGGGTGCCCGGAAGCTTGCCGGGCGTAGATACCACCCTGCCAGGTCCAGGCACGGATCCAGCCCAGGCGGTGGGACTCTAGGCGTGCCCTGTAGAACAGGTAACGGTTGTGGCGCGTAAGTCGCTCGTTTATGTACAGACGAGTCGGCTCTCCGAGATCGAGGCCCTCAGTGTTAACGACACGTCGGACATGCGCCGCATGCAGCAGTTGGTCACGTTGCGTTCGTCGCAGCAGTCGTACCACCATAGGTCGCGAGGCTCTAGAGATGTGCGACGCTGCTTGACCGCCTTGTATGGATCGTTGCGTAGGGCCCGCAGCCCCGGTCTTCACAGTAGACTGACCATCCAACCTTGTAGGGGAAACAGGGCCAGTTTCGTTACCTAGGGCGGCGGGTCCCTCCCGACGAGCTCCTACGCGGTGAGCGCTAGCAATGTCCTGAGGCTCCAGGGTAACACCAAGCTTACGTGCAACCAGAGTGACAAGGTGGTTCGCATTCTCGTTGGACGTTTCTGGCAGACCGGTTATTTCTAAATCATTTGACAGCAGCTCCTGGTCGCGGTCGTTCAGCTCCGATCTAAGTCGATCTATTTCTACTGTCAGGTGGTCGTGAGTGTTGCATTTGTTCGCTTCTTCCAACATGGATAAACGCTCCTCAAACGTATCCAATCGTGACGTTAGTGAAGTGATTGTAGTTGTTAGGTTTTCTAGCTTAAGGAAAAAATCGCTAGTGAACTTGCTCAGCAACCTACTCACACAAGCCTCGATAGTGACTACGAGACTATCGCTGATTTCACGATTTACCGTCGCTATTGTGTTATTTAGTAGTTCCATGGTCACTATGCCACTTGTCACCGCCTCCGATGGGCCGTCAACACAGGATGACTTTTTCACACGCATTGTTATATTTTCAGAGCCGAGTGAGGTACTACAATACTAGTACCTCACTCGGCTCTGAAAATATAACAACTCTCAGCTGTCTGGTGCCAATGCACCAGACAGCTGAGAAGAGGAAATTTCCAAGGCCGGGCTCAAAACAGAAGGGGGGCACATGGAACGCACTGGTGTATTTTTGTTATCCTTCTTAGGAAGTGTGTAATTACATTCCGGACAAACCCATTCTGTCTTACTCGTACTGTCCATACTCTCGTAAATCTTGTCGCTGATGCCTGCACAGTCTAGTTCATAGTACTGTTTACATTTTAAGCAAATTATAAATAATAGCTTTCCTTTAATCTGCTTCTTGCAACCGGAGCACTCATTTCGGGCTGGTTCTTTTGTCACTTTAACTTTGTTTTGTAACGATGAGTTGACAGCTGGGCGAGACATATTTGAAAACTACCTATAAGACGGTAGCTAAACACCGGGGCGCGATGATAATAACAAGTGGTCAACTATTGTATATGTGTGCGTCAGTCCAACCGTTTACGCTGCACGGTCCGAGGCAGATTTACACTTATTCCGAGCACTATTCGATATGACACAGTTGCTGTTTATTAGTTTATATCACGAACTTTTTACGAACATCCAATATAGGCAAGATTATTAGGATTTAACATTAATTTGCGAATATTAACGCGGAGCGATGTAACAATGCGACCGTCACTGTCGCGCACTACCCTCCCTTTTTTTGTAGGGAAGATTTTGTTGTAGGGAAGGGAGGAACTCGGTGCATGGATACTGTTTGGTTAGGGTCAGATTGTAGAGGAATGCTTGGGTAAACAGGGAGAGAAAGGGCAGCTGTCCCTGTCCGTATCCTCCCCTCCTGCCTTCTGCCCTCCACTATTGGCCACAGGTATTAGTCCGTAAGCACAGTCCCAACACACCTACGTCTCATGACAACACGATAAAATGCATGGCGGCAGCTCGAGAAAGTTGTGCTGATCAAGAAATTCAGAAGATTATCACACCTAAACTGTTGTTTGCTTTGCTTCGTTTGTGTGCATTAAAGAGTTTTTGTATTGTATCGTATACTCTGATATTTTTTTATTACAGCGATTACGAGCACCCCCTCGACGTTTTCTTCGGTCGTGGCGGCCGTTACTTCCGGAATTACGGCGGCAATTTCGACTCTACCTCCTCCGATTCCTCTAGTGGATCTGACGAGGTCGCCGGTGACTCCGCCGCCGCGGGTGCTCCGGGGGGTGCCGCGGGAGCTGCTGCGGCCGCTGCCGGCGCACCTGGTGCCGCCGGCGCTGCGGACCTACGCGCCGCGGCCGGGGACGCCGCCGGTGTACCACGTGGTCAGGGTGAGTACCATTTTGTATCATCCTCAATGTATGCAGATAGACCTTATGCTTGTTTGCCACCCATGGTCTGATTTACCCGCATGCTAATAAGGCTAGAGCTTAGGGAGCAAGGGGGCGGCGGGGGGTGCGGCACTGAGCTGAGACTTACTTACATTTCATAGTTAGCCTCGGGCGGTCAGAGTGCTCTAAATCAGGCTCTGTTGCCACCGTGTTAGTATATAAAGGATGGTCATTGACGGTAAAATGTTCGCGTAGATGGCGAACGGGCAGCTGCGGGTGGGCGACGGCGGCGGCGCGGCCTCGTCCCCGGGCTTCCCGGCTCCTACTACGGCGGCTACGGGCGCTGCTTCCGCTGCCGCGCGCGCGGCCACTGGGCCCCCGGCTGCCCCGAGCGGTAGCCGGCGCTGACGGTGGCGACACTGCGGACCGAACGAACCGTCCCCGCGGGCGCGAGCAGGAGCGACTCAACTAACTTGTAAACCGACTTACCAAAACCGCCGAGGCTTATACTCCCCGGTCGGTAATCCGCGCTGACCGATACAGAGCTATACCGAAAATCTAAGTTCGGGTATCTCAATCTCTATCGCACTCACATTACTCGAGTGACGGGGACGCATGTATACGAATTTCGAGTTTCGATTTTCGTGGTAGCACTGCTGACACCGAGTCGACACCGCGTGGACGCGGTTACAAATATTGCAAGAATTGTCTCTTAAAGCAGTGTACAAACGTAGCAATTTATTGGCACAAGGATATCAGCATGCTGCTGTAGTCAGAAAGAGGTAGAAATATAAATATACTATGTAGGAATGCCATTCGAACGGATAGCTACATGTACACACATATAGATCAATAGATTAACCGCTTGCCTGTTTCTGAGTTTCCGGTGATTCGCAATATAAAAAAATATATTTTTCACCAGACCACACATTCCGCACTACAGAAACCTGCATATTTTTACTGTCATGTGATGTGTGCACTAAAGTTCAATCCAAAGAAATGACCGGAGTGGGAATATATATAGGTACTAATAATATTCACAATAATTATATCTTATTGTACAAAATCATTTTATAATTTGTAATGACTGTGATATTATGATAATATGATAGTTTTAAAATTTTCAGAATGTCAGCTCACCTGGAAATCTGCTATTTTCTGACAGTAAAATTGATGATAAAAGCAAATCTAAATTGTATGATAATCATCGTGATCCCTTACGTTGTGACGCCAATTGCCTCTTTTATATAAATAAAAGTTTAATTATCGAAAGGACTGACGAAAAATAATACTGAAGAGATAAAATTTGCAAGAAAATAATTCGTTTGACCCTAATTAAGGCAGAGGCGATTAAGTAACAAATGAATATTCAATCTTAGTGGTCTTTATAATGAATGAATAAATGAATGAGATGAATGAGAGAGAATGAGATTTATTTTGAAACAACAAAAGTCAACAGTGTACAGAATTCTTATATCTAAAAATATTATTTAGTTGTCTCAAAAAAGGAACCCACTCAGCATGAGTCGAGGCAGAGGGGGCCCCGACGCTGATTTTCAGTGGCTAATATGGCGCAAAATGGGTGTTTATTTACTTACTTTGAAAATATCCTTTGCTAGGTAGGTATTGTAAGTATACGATAGCAATAGGGGTGTAGACACTAAATAAAATAATCAATAATGTCGTATTTTCGAAAAAGGATTAAAAATATAGTCAAATGGCGAAACAAGCAACGCAAAAGGTTAAAGTTTTAAAAAGTGGTATGACATTTTTCTATGACGCTCGCAGATTGTGACGTCACTAACTGCCAGCGTTTTCTCTCTGACAAGCAATATTAAAACGGTTGTAGCTTCGTAATTCTTTGTGATATTGAATGGGATTTTCGTCACTAGTCATATTTTCTGGAGTGTTAAAAATGTTCGAGTCTACACCCGTATTGGTTCCGTAAAAATATGTATATGGAGCATGTTCCAATGTTGCTTCGCAAGGGAGGGAACAATCAACAAGGTTCAATTGTAACGTCATTATTTAATTGCAAGTCAATTCAAACTATTGTCTTTTGTTTTCAGTACTAGACTGTTGACGGTGGAATAAAGCGGCGTTTAGAGCGAGATGGTTTATCTCCCCTCCCCTCCCTCAATTAGTGACTGCATTTAGCAAGGTCTGAAGGTCGCTTATGATTGACTGCGGACCGTCGTATTGCCACCTCGTATTTAAATCAGGGATATAACCCGGTACTAATAAAAAAAACTCCCTAAATTCGCTAAATTATTTCGATATTCCAAAACTGTATTTAGGTCCCGGTAATTTTTATATGAAGATAATACCGGTATCCGGTCCTTGATTTACATACGCAATGTTTACTAGAAGGTAAAACTATTCCAGCTGGCAGGATTTCTTTTCTTTTGCATAAATCATCCGTCCTTCTCACACGCTCTTGATGGGATGAGAGAAATGTGAGCCTATTGCGTTATTCCCATAAGTATTGTCTGCCACCGTAGTGAGAGAATTGTCTCATTAAACATATGTTTCTTGTCATGTCCTCAATTATTGATATAAAACTGGTTACATCCTGATTAATCTTTATTGTTTGAATTAATGATAATTATAAATGTGTCATGTCAACATCAGACATGTCACAAATGATAAGATGTTAATTGTCAAATTTCGATTTAATTATTTGATTAATTGAGATAACAATAATAAAGAACTATTTTTAATTGCTTAATTTTATTGCATTTCCTGATTTGTTTACTGCGTTTAACGCGTTCAAGTCTAAAGTCGTAAGTTGTCGTCTGTAGAATGACAAACTGTAGGTAGTTATAATTGCATACGCTGTTGGAAGTAGCATTCGTGCCGTTGAGTACGGTTTACATATTCCCTCACTCGTAGCAACGCTTGCTCGAACACTCGCTTGTGATTGACTTTCTGAATGTCGACAGGCGGTTAAAAGGGTAACATCCTGAGTCCCAGGTTCCTATAGACTGAAAAAATGGTTCAATGGAATGCAAGTCAATTACGTTTAAAGACATGAATTTTGTTACATTCGAATTTAGATTTGACATTTGTTTTTCTTAGGAGGATAAAACCACCATACCTATCAACAACGCAAATTACGTCAATTTATTCAGGATACCAAATAATCTGCGAACTTGCAGTTTCGATGACAAATTAAAAATATTTGCATCAAGAATGACTAAAAACTTATTTAGGGTGTCTATTGGTTGGAGTACAATCATACATCAAAAGTACATTTATGTTATGGTATAGTGCACAGCAAGTAAAGAAAACGAGGGTTATGTTATCGCGAGCAGCTGTCCAACACGCGACACACGTCCCTGCATCCTCCTTACATCCTGCACACTATACTTGTTTATTTCCACAATATTTAATACCTTTTAATGTAAGTAACGACAAAATTTATAATTTTCAAAGACCAACAAATACTGAAATAAGTAATTCAGTAACCATAAGTAAACAATGAATGTAGATGTAGAAATTAGATTTGACTTAATATAAAGTATAGAATTTGTTCACTTCTCGAGATGCGTCTGTTTCAATTCAATGATGAACTAAGTAGTGAGTAACATTATCATACTGCAAACATTGTTTTATCAGACAGTAGATTTATTGAAGAGTGCTCAAGCCAAAGAAATAAATTTTCATGATGACATACAGTCACAGCACTATAATTATAACTAATATGGAAGTGTGCTACACTACGCTATCACAAAAACAAATATTTACAGGGCACTTTTTTTCTCTAGCACTTATCAATTAAACTGCAAGCAGTTTATGGAGCAAATACCATCGCTAGGTAGGACGACATTTTATAATATATATAAAAAAACAGTTTTAGGATGTAAGGATGTGGTTTGATAAGTGTACAGCTCTGATTAGGAATACCATGTATATTATGAAAGTTACGCAAATTCAAGTGAAACTCAAATCCTTTATTTTTAAGTCGCTTTTTTCGAATACCCTGCATATACTATTAATTAAAGAATAAAATCAATGAACCTTAATAATTCTAACAAAGATCTATGAGAAATATTGATCATTTTAATAGAGCAGCAAAAAAAATGATATGATGTCTTTTAAAAAATGTGGGCCCACATTCTTGCGTAAATACACTATGTTGCTGTAAGGTAGGGTATAAGAGGATTATTTTCGTTCATTTATTCATCGCAAGAACGTAGGTCCCGCTAATCTAACTTCAACCTTAAAAAACCTGTGCAACAAATACAAAATACTGTCAAACTTGAATAAAAGTAGAACCAAACATAGTTCTTTGGTATCCATAATAAGACTTTTGTACGTAAATATTTAACCACAAGACAATTTATATTATAATACTTTATATATAAATTTAATCAAACCATCACTAATAAGGTTCACTCATCCAGAAAACACTTCATACATTATGTAAATAAAAGCAAAGGCATAGTCATACCCAAGTACAACACAACATAGCACAGGCATTCTAAAGTATTAGGCTAAAGTTTTAAGAAACCTACTAGGAGTTTCTTAAAACTCTTGTCTAATAAATATTTTTATCCTTTCCCTGCTTATATCAACATTGTGTAAGATAAATTGTATTAACTAGTCAGTAATAAATATGCTCGTCCAATTTAAATTATTACATTAAGGACAGAAATGTACTATGACAACAATGTTATATGTTCAGACAATAAGCCTTAGTCATTTTTCTTGTCGGCAGGCTCGCCTCCTGCTGTTATAGCAGCAGTGTCATTCTTCTCCTGGGTCTGCTGCAGCTCCATTTCACCAGAGAAACCGAATTCATTCACACGCTTGTGGTCCACCTTGTAGATCCAACGCTGGTACAGGAAAATAAAGAATACAATATCTGAAACAAGAAATAGGCAGTGTTAATATTATACAATGTGTTGTGTTATTGCATGATAAATATAATAATGTTTTTATTAATACATACCATCACGGAAACATCCTATACGATACATAGTTGGCATTTTTATCACAAATGCAAATATATCATCAATAAATGTGTTCAAGAACTTGTATGTCATCATACGCCATGGGAGATGAGCTACTGAATTCAGTTTGTAGTTGATAAACAGCTGCGGCGTCATCATGATGAATCCGAAAGTCAGGAGGTATCCATACATCATGTTGAGAACAAACGAATACCATCCCTTGTGCTCCTGGTACAGAAGTGAATACACTCCATAACCAATAAGAAGTGGGAAGCATGCCCAGCTGAGGTAGCGGAAGGCTAATGTGTCATATTCCCTGGTGCTAGAATGTACATATGATCCCTTGTCTGTGAAACTTAATGTTGGTATTCCAAGTATTCTATGTTCTCTGTTAATTTTCACATCCATCACCTTGTTAATTTTCCATATTTCAATCAGTAAGCCTATGAAACATGAAATTCTGACCATAACATTAGTTTCATTGTCCAGAACATATAAAAGTACTACTGTTGACTGGAAAACATTGAAAAATACAGATCTCACAGAGAGCCCTTCAAGTGACTGCCGGTTGTTCCAGAACTGAATGTCATTTTTGAATGCCAGGAGTTCAAAAATTGAGTGAAGTATAGAGACTGATATAGTGAGAGCTAAGAGGTAAGGAGAGGTGTCCAGAAGCAGCTCCTTAACGGTGTCCTGCTCTTCATCTTGCTCTTCAGCCCCCAGAGCAGAGAACATGCTCAGCTTGTCACGCATAGCTTGCGCTGTATACAGCTGCCATTTGAACAAACTCAATGGCTGGTAGGTCAATTGTAACTCGAGAGTAGTTGTGGATGAATTTATTGGCACATAATCTCGCATCATATTCCAGTAGTCATTCAGAAACACAGCTGGCTTGTAATATTTGCCATCCGGCACAAAGTAAATGAATTCATCTAAGGGTGGTGGTACACTTCCTTGCATCCAGTTGGTCTGATCGGTCACCAAATTGACAGTTACGTTGGGATGCCAATGAGACACTATTTCTTCTTTTAAGGTCTCTGCTTTCAGTTGTTCTTCCTCTGACTTTTCAGTCTGGCCAGTCAGCAAGTTGTGTGTCTTCATGTAGCGCAATTTCTTGAACTTATTGGCCATCTTTTTGCCATATGTGATGAAATCACCAGCATAATTGTCTTTGTCTTTAGGGTCAGGTGACTTTCCTGCTTGGACTACAAAAACATGAAGATAAATTGATCCATTGTTTTTTAGGGAATGTGATGGTTCAATTGAAGTAGAAAAAGTGTATGTTCCGTCATTGTTTGGACCTGCATGCCAATCTCCATAAACAAGCCCCTCATGCTTCCAGATTAACTTTGCATCATCAAATCTTGAAAGAAACTCATTTTCAGATATATAACAAAACATATCTAATTCAGTCCCATTAGAAAACATATTAATGGAAGGAATTCGAGGGACTCCTGTTGGTGAATTCAATTCTGGTTTGGGGGCTGCTGGCTGACGAAACATTGAGGTAATGAAATACACAACAAGTGCCCGAATTATTAAAGATTTAGTTACAGCAAAGAATGATTCCAATTTCGATGGTTGCATCCTCTCACGTTGTTCATCAATTTGAGCATTAATCTGAAAAAAATAAGTATCAATTTTACAATGGTTATATTACATTGACCCTGACCATTTAAACAAAACTAATACCTAGCCTTGGCATAATTAGCTTTTCTAATTTTAGGAAACCACTTTCTTGTAATTTGCTTGACATTGTTACAAGAGCGGTTATCGCCTTTTCCAATACAGAAAAGTAATAGGAATTAATGCAAGTAATAATCAGAACTTACATCGACGTTATCAGGTGATAACGCAGCATCATTGCTCTCACTGGGCACCAATCTATCTTCAGCGGAATCGCTGCTCGTAGTGCTCGTCGGCTCTTCTGTGTTAGGCATCTTTTCCTCTTAGTAAAATCGCCGTATAATTTCGAAAATGTTATACCATCAATAAATAAGGTTATTTCACTATTACACGGAGATCAATGATTGAACGGACTGATTTTACGTTTACGCCATTGCCACTACACAAAAATAGAAATAAAATCGAAAAACGTAAAATGAATATATATACCACAGACAATCAAACGTAGTGGTTATATTCTCTTTGCAGACAATGTTGTAATATTACCACAGATATGAAAGAAATAAGGCCCTGTCAGACGAGTGAAATCGGCTATATGTGTAAATAAATAGCTATAAGATATAAGATAGAGATAGGGAAAATAATGTTCTCCCACGCTGGGGGTCGAGTGCGGCTTAATGGGGTCTATACATGTCATGATTTGTCAGCCCCAATTTATCAGAAGCTGACTAATTCCTGTGGTCTGCACGTCTATCATGAGACGGCCGCGACATACCCTCGATTTTTCTCGCACTATACTTCTTGTACTAAGTGTTCTAATAAGAGAGAGACGGATAGTGCGAGAAAAATCGAGAGAGCTCGAGTGCCGTCTTGTGGCATGTTGCGCTGCTGAACCAACTGTCAAACGAGTTGTACTGAGAAATTGCATACACATGTGGTCGGATTGTTACATCTGTACGCCACACCCAATTATGATTTCGACATGTTGTACTGACAAATTGTGGTAAAATCACGTAATCTGTAGAATCCATAATGCCTGCAACACACTGGCGCGGCCTGCGGTGGCGGTCAATAGTAAATTTGACAGCTAATGACAAGTTTACTATTGTCCGCCGCGGCCAGGCCGCGCCAGTGTGTTGCAGGCCTTAAGCGCAAAGGGCCTACCGCGAAACGAAAACAAACTTCCTTTGTGTTCATGTATCCCCCTCTCTGTAGCACTTGCTAATTCGAGCGACAGACGCAGATTTTCGTTTTGCGGTAGCCCCTCAAGGCCTAAGTGAACCACGCGCGATGGCGTGAAAACGTGAATGTGGAGCCGATTCGCTTATTTTTCGCGGCTTCGCGCCTTATTAACCACTTTTTGTTGGTGTTTGGTCCGCGTCAAAGGGCCTGCGAACGCGAACCCTGTGACAATTGTGAGCACTGCAAATGTGGAGCCAAGGAAGAGCTCACGCGCGATTCACGCCGCGATTCACGCCTGCGAATCATTACGATGCTCTGACCGCGCGGCATGGGGTCCTGTCCCTGTCTGGGAGGGTCATACCGTGAGTTACCCACGTGCGGTACCTCGGGGTTCTCATGGACAGGTGACTGACTTTCGCCAAACACCTTAGTGTCGTGCGGGACAGGGCATCTTTTTATCTAAGCAGATTGTTCCACCTCCTTAGGCCGTCCAGCAGCTTGTCTGTAAGGAACAAACTACTGATCTATAAGTCGTGTATCAGGTCAGTTTTCTGCTACGCGAGTGTAGCGTTCGCGCATTGCGCTAAAACGCACTTGGGACGTTTGCAGACCCTGCAAAATAAGTTTTTGCGGCGGTCTGTAAACGCTCCGTTTTATGTGCGTAACATAAGGTTACACGCGGACCTATTTATGCCTTCGGTTGCGGATCATATGAAGCGGATTTCCAATAAGTACTTTGAAAAGGCGGCACTTGGAAGTCCACTCATATTAGAAAGTCAATTGATACGATGTTGAGTTCCGCGCCCGGAAACGGCAACAGAGGCGCCGTGGGGCAGCGCGTGCGGACGGGCTCACTGGCTTATCCTTTGAGGATTTAAATACGGACGAGGACTTAGTGGGAGAGTTTGCGCGCAGCTTTTCCCACCAACCTCCTGATATTGATGGGAGTGTGCGATCTCCCTCTCCCTCTTCCTCCTCTCCTTCCTTCCCATACAGGCCCTCACTGGCGAGGCGCTATTTTAGATCTAAAAGCGTCCGACACTACACCCGTCCTCCTTCGGTTTCTGTAAATAACTCTATTTGTTAATTTCTACTCTCTGTACATAAGTATACTTACTTTGTGTGCATGTTTCCCTTCTGGCTGTATATTTTTTATATGTTAGATTCCAAGGTTTGTACATTACTTAGTTAGTTTTATAGTGCATGGTTTGCACGTTAGATTTAAGTTTGTATATTATGTCTGGGTCGAGCGGCTATATGCTGTCTCGCCTACGGCTCGCGCTCTCTCGCTTCGCCTTGTGCTGCCGCATGGCGGCTGGCTGAGGCGGGGCGGGCGGCGTGGCCTGTGCGCCGCAGGGCGCGTTATTGTTATCACCGCACTTAAGGTGTGGTGTCGATTGCGCGCCCTGCGGTGTTACTTGTTTATTAGATTTTAAGGTATTATAGTTATAGGTAAGATAGGTGGGAAAAAAAAAGCCTGCGAATCACGCGCGAATGTGGAGCAGCCTTTAGACTGCGGCGCGCCTTTAACTACGAATTCTGAATGCACCTTTAAAACCAACTGTCAACGCCAAAGCTGTCAAATGTCATATTATATCGTATTTTCGTTTGAGCGTGTGCCAGATTTCACTGAAGTTGTTTTCTTAGTTTACATTATTGAAATAATCTTATTATTTTCAATCTAAAGAATTGTATGTAAATCACGGTGCTACACCTGATTGTGACAGTTATTTAGAATTTAAAGTTACAATTTATAGCTAGGCAGCAGGCCTCGCAATGGATCAGATGCTAGCGAGTCCTTATAACATACCGGGGATAGGAACCCCGTTGCATCAGCCGGAGGAGGACCAGCAGATTCTGCCGAACGCGCTGCAGCAGCAACAGCAGTTGCAACAGCAGCAGCCGCAGATGCCGTCGCTAGCGACCATGAGTTCCCCTCTCGTGGGCTTCGGGGGGCTTATCGGCACCCCACAGCGATCCATGCACACGTATGCTCCCACCGCCAGTTATGCTACTCCTCAGCAGATGATGCAACCTCAAACACCGGTAAATGTTATATGTAAAAATTAAAACACATTACAACATGTACTACAACAGGGTGGCCACTTTCTGGAAAACCGGGAAAACCGGGAAAAGTCAGGGAATTTTGTTGATCATGGAAAAGTCAGGGAAATGTCAGGGAAATTTAATGGAGGTCAGGGAATAAAAATTGTCTCTGTATTGTACCTAATAAAAAAAAAAACAAATGATTAATTTTACCATCTCCAAACATTATATATATACTATAATAGGTTAATAATAGGTAAATGCGACCGCGCGGCGCACGTGCCGCTGTATTACTCGGAAATCGCCGCCGGTTTTACGTTCTCTATACTACCCATTCTGCTATAGCCCCGCGTGACGTGAAACTACAAGGATTTCAGGCTCGAGTTCCATAAAAAATTTTGTACAGTATGTTGGCTCGAGAACTTTAGCGTTATAAAATTTATACGCAAAACGTTGAAAACATCTGCAGGGAATTAAAAACGAAAACAAAGCACCTGACAGCGCAAGCTTTAGTAAAGCTGCATTGGAAGACAAATTGGCCTTTTTTCAATCGGTGGCGGTGCAAGTGAAACCATTTTTAACATTATTTCAATCCGACGCACCACTTGCTCCACTTTTATACTAATCACTTTTGGCCACACTGAAAAAAAAACATGCAAAGAGTTGTTAAAGCGGATGTATTGGATTCTGCCACTAATATCACGTCGATTGACTTGAAAAGGGAGTCTAATCTGATAATCGCGAATCGCTGTAAAGAATGCTCTTCGAAATAGCCGCGATATCAATGATATCGATATCTTGCGTTTTCGTCAAGACTGTCGAAAGAATCTGATAGAATTTTGCGTGTAATTGTGCCAAACATCCCCACTTTCGTATGCTTTGACTAAGAGAATATCTTGTTTCGATCCCGCAATCGCAGTCAATGCAGAATTCCGACGACGAGAGAGGCTCGATAAAGTGTTGGACATATTTGTCAAAAATAACCGGCTTTCAGGATATGAAGCAGATAACGTCAAAAGTGCCTTCAATGATATTTGTAAATGAACCTGAATTTGTAAAATCAATGAAACAATTTTCCATTACGGATGGTCACCAACTGGATGATCTTTGGCTCGGTTTGATAAAAACTTTTTAACAAAAAAATTAAACCGCCGAAAAAAAAACTGAAAAGCAAAAAATAATAAACCTTTTTTATTTTGTTTAATAACTAAGTTCTTAAACTATTGTTAGTATACCTGAGTATATATTTTGTAATTATGTTGAGTTTTTAATTAACTTTAATAACCAAGTTCTTATATTAATCTAAGTGTACCTAAGTAATTTTGAGTTGGCGCCAATCATCCCGTTTTCCTACCCTTAGGGTTGAAATTTTTATTTAAATTTTATGTGGGACCAACTTTGGGGTATACCCTTTCTAATAAAAAAAGGATTATCAAAATCGGACTACTCTGTAAAAAGTTATGCGTAAAAAAAAAAACGCGTTGACTTGAGAACCTCCTCCGTTTTTTTCGTCGGTTAAAAAGGAAAATAAAGACTTGCTTGAACTTTAATAAATGATCATGGTGTTATCCCACGGAAACGCTTATAGTGTGCGAGGCTTTTCCATCAATAAGGAGATATTAGTGGAAAATCTTTCACAAGTCTATAATTGCGCAAAGACGCGTTTACGACGCTCTATCCTACTACGGCAAAATAAATATTGAAAAAAAAAAGATCCACGCGGCTCGTAATGCTCACTACTTGTACACGGAGGAGCTACACAAAAAACAAGGAAAAATTAAGTTCAGAGGCGAAAATCAGAGCAGAAAAAAGAAAAACTGTGGATATGGTCAGAGAACTAGAAGCAAAAAGACAAAAAAAATCTCGAAGGAGATGCCAAAGAAGCTGCATTATTGGAAAAACGGATTACCAAGTTTTAATAGATTTTGTTATTAGTTTTTAAAATATACATATAATAAACATGATAACTGATGACTAGGTAGTATTGTTTCAGTTATACCCAAGATTTTTAACCGACTTGAAAAAATGAGGTTTCTCAATTCGTCGCTTTAATTTGGAACATAATACGCAAAAACGTTGAAGTCTAGTACTTACTAATACGGTTAAGGCCCGCATAAAGTGTTCCCTTTAGTATTTCTCGCTGGATTATATTATATGATACATTTAACGTATCCAATAAATTCAGTAGTCAGAGTTTTAATTGGTTTTTCCTGTACAGCTTTTAACAAAAATGGTCAAAAATTAAATGAATTATTGGGTAATTGTAGAACTGTCTGATAGCAAATTACAATTTATAAATACAATGAAACAGTATAATAACGTCACCTGACGTAAGATGTGAACCCACGACTTCCGTCTGACTATGCTTTCGCTCTTACCAACTGAGTTATTCAGATACTACTTCTTATTATTTCCGTTTTTGTAATTTGCTACCAGATAATTCTGCAAAAACTCAAAAATGTATCCCAATTATATTTTTTATATTTATTACATTTAAGATTATGGTCAGGGAAAAACTTGAAAAAACGACTGGAAAACCGGGAAAAGTCAGGGAATTTTTGTTGTAGTAAATAGTGGTCACCCTGCAATATCTAACATGATGCTTGTAAGTTGACTTCAAAGATATTTATACATAACCTAACCTACCCAACTAGTCCACAACTTATCATTGTCCAAAGAATCTGGAAATTCCTGGAAGCAACAGCCTTAACGGTGAACTCTAAAGGGTTACCACAATAGATCACTTGCTGATTGAAGCACACATTTACAGTAATAATAATGCATTTGCACATTATTTTAAAGTGTAAAAATATCTTTCACATGAACTGTACTTGGTGCTGGCTCCAAAATAGCAGGAAACATCAAGCTTTTTTTTTTTCATTTATGAATAGAAAATAAATTCTTGGCATTTTCCCCCTAGCATTGCTATTTCATTAATCTGATACTTTTCTTGCAATATAATTTACAATGTAGGTACAAGAACTTTCATGTCTCTTTGGACATCATATTTTGTACCATAGCCTTTTTCCTGAAGCTGCTTGTGGAAAATTAGCACAGATTGATGAATAATTATATGGTTAAACTTCCATATTAAATATCACTAGGGGTGACACTATTTAATTATTAATATAACTTTCATTCTCCTAGTAATTTGTCTGAAAAGAGGATAAAAATAAATATAACTATAAATATGTCATTTAAACTCGATTACTGAGCTTAACGTGTGGATCACTAGATAGATACTTATGAGGTTGAAGTCCTTTTGTATCGGAGCCCTACGGATTTTAGGTTAATGTATTTACCTAAATAATGGTTTGTGGATTTATGATTAATTATAATTTTATTTCATACCTTTTGTACTGTATCATACACATCTATCCAAATTTAATTTTCCATTTTTATTTTATATTTGTAACCAACATGTTTGAAGACTATTACATTAATTTTTTGCAGCAAAACATGATGTCACCAATGATCTCAAGTGGGAACTTAGCCAGTCAGCAGATGATTTCACATGCAAGTCCGGGCACCCCTATGACTCCGATGACACCACACTCTGCTGATCCTGGAATTTTGCCACAACTGCAGTAAGAAAATATATATTTATTAATAATTATAACATTATGTAACCCGTTATTTGACTGATAATCTAATCAGCAACTTTTATAACACATCAAAAACACTGTGTTGTTTGAAGTTTGTAGGGAACAAACAGATCAGTGATTGTTAAAAGTTTTTAAGATCCCCAGCATCCTTCTATTGGTCATTACATATTTAAAGATCTTAAATATAGCTATAGTTAGTTTGTGTATGTTTTCCGAGTGTTTTCGTAAGTTTTGCTAAACTTGAAACCATAATTAGATTCCAAAAAATTTAGCTTAAAATTGCCATTAAAATGAAAAAACCGGCCAAGAGCGTGTCGGGCCACGCTCAGTGTAGGGTTCCGTAGTCTTTCGTCCGTCACAGTAAGTGTCCCCACTTAAGCGTTAAAAAGAATGGGCTAGTTCAAATTCCCAAATCAAATCGACCATGTATTATTATTACAGACACAATACAAGTAATACTTAGCGAACAATTGTATTATTAGACAACCAACGACCAAAGACAACCAAGACGATTCGAGCACGGCAAATTTTCGACCTAATGTATGGGCACCTGCTCCGACCCCATTAAATCAGGAAAAATCTTAACAGCGCCATGTACAATGTGAGCGTTCCGCGTACAGCGACAACTATCGGCAAATTAAGTAAACTATTGCGCGCGAGCTTAAAGTATGGAAGATGATTTTTATGGGATAATTCTTTATTGCGTGAACCGATTTTCACCGTTTTTTTACTTTATTTGAAAGCACGCCATTTCATTGTGATTTTGTAGAAATTACAGGTACAATAAACACCTGCTTATACGGTTCAATTACAAACTTGTTCAGAAATTATTTTGTAATTTTTTTCAAAAACTATTCAACCTATCAAGTTCAAAATAATTTTCCTAGAAAGTTTTTATAAAGTTCTACTTTGAGATTTTTTTCATATTTTTAAAACTTATGGTTCAAAAGTTAGAGGGGGGGACACATTTTTTTTTACTTCTGGAGTGATTATCTACGAAAATATTAACATTATCAAAAAATGATTTTAGCAAACCCCTGTTCATTTTTAAATACCTATCCAACAATATATTAATATCACACGTTAGGGTTGAAATGAAAAAAATACACCCCACGTTACGTATAGGGGAGGTAACCTAAATCTCTCCCGATAGTTTTTTAAATCCTTATTCCTCGCTTCCGGGCCTCTTCACTTAAATTGCCTATTGGGATCAGGTGCTCAGATATTATTGCATCTCCATGAATGAGGATTTTATGAACAGTAGTTGTCATGGGACACCACGGGTACCTACTGTGATACATATAACTCTGCTGTCTGTAGACAGTATGTTTTGAATTTATACGTATCGATCTTGTAGCCACTGGAAATTGTTTGTAAAATTATGTTATAGTGACGAATAAGTTCTTCATTTATTTTAGTGATTTCAGCTGACATTTCGTAATTATTTATCGTTTTTTTCATCTGAAATGCAAACGCACTAAAAGTGTTTTTTATGAGAAAAAGTGGTTTTCGCTAAAATAAAAACGCCTGATCAAATAGTCGGAGCAAAAAATTGTGTCCGTTAACGAAAACAGGACAACATCTTTTACTTTCGAATAAAGAATCATAATAAAGACAACTTTTGTAGCTGCATGCACTAAAAATAATCAAAAGATGTGGTCCATTATAGGAAATAAGATCATTTTTACTAAATTAGAATACAATTTACTATTTGTCGGAATATCAGTAACACTATGAATATTTATAGTGTTTTTAGAATATATAATACGTAAGATGTAATCTACATACCTTGCTCAAGAAAAGACATTGCGGTTTATGAGTTGTATCAACTACATTTACTTTAAATAACTGTATTTTGTTGATCAAAGCTAACTACGACTGACGTGACATATAAAATCTTAGACCTTTGACATAATGCAACGACGTAATTACATCGGATAATAAAGGCATTTCTCTGCAATGAGTTGCACTATTTCCTCGTTTATGCATATAATTCAATTTCTGTACGAAATACCCACAATTTCCAAGTTGACTTTTGAGCACTGCAATGTATAGGCGGGTTCCAGTGTGCGTAGGTATGAAAAGTGAAATATAGTAGTCATACATGTGATTGACTTCTGTACCTATCTCACACCCATAACCAGTGTGCAATAGGACACAGTCACCGACACATCAGTATCGGGTCAGACGACGTACACAACAAGAAGGATGTCCTCTTCTTGATTGAAAAACACGTATTTTTTCCTCAGATCTGTCCAGTGTTTAAGGAGATCCTTCTGATAGTAAAACAATAAAAAGATGTATAATTTCCACAGATCTCTCCTTTAATTGCCTACGTTAATTCATCCCTAGTCTCACTCTTTTCTAGGAACATAGTGTCAACAGTGAATCTCAACTGCAAATTAGACTTGAAGAAGATCGCGCTCCACGCACGCAACGCCGAGTACAACCCTAAGCGGTTCGCCGCCGTGATCATGCGTATTCGTGAGCCACGAACCACGGCCCTCATCTTCTCGTCCGGGAAGATGGTCTGCACCGGAGCCAAGAGTGAAGAGGACTCGCGGCTCGCCGCTAGGAAATATGCTCGGATTATACAAAAGCTAGGGTTTACGGTAAGCTGATAATTTTCTCCTATTGGTCTCTACTCTACCCTACCGTAGTCTGACCAGCGAGTCGTGTCATAAAATAAAGGTGCGACCACACCGCTGCTCAAAATTAGCGTATAACGCACCGTAAAACGCAGCAAAATGTTTGAAGAATACGTGACGCATACGACACGTCAACGCGTATACGCAGCGTTAAGCACCGGTGTGGTCGCTCCCTTATGCGGAATATAACACGAAATGCATAGCTGCGTAAAACTGGCGCCAGTGTGTGGCGGACGGCACTAGCGGTACGAAGTTATAAGATAGAGTGAGATGTGAGATTTTGTATATCCCACTGTCATTTTGGCGCGAAACGATTTTTGTCTATGGCGTTTCATATATACGTTCCGTTGTACATGACTTACTTGACTTATGTTCCTGTGTCGCCTAGATGGGGCAGAGAGCGTC
Source organism: Epinotia bilunana (assembly GCA_947049275.1). Lineage (NCBI taxonomy): Eukaryota > Metazoa > Arthropoda > Insecta > Lepidoptera > Tortricidae > Epinotia > Epinotia bilunana. Next base: position 29,808,224 of record OX346253.1, read on the forward strand.
CACAGTGCGCCGCCATCCCGTTCAGTCTTGAGCTTCGCGCTTCAATTCGCTCCAAGTCTTCTCCATGGTCTTCGCCTCTGCGATGATTGTCCGCCGCCAGGTCTGTTTAGGGCGGCCACGTTTACGCTTTCCTTGGGGATTCCAGTCCAGGGCTTGCCTCGGTATGTGATCAGGGTCCCTTCGGAGGGTGTGGCCGATCCAGTTCCACTTGCGGCGTTTGATCTGCTGGTCGATGGGAGTCTCACCGCAGCGTTCCCACAGTTCTATGTTGGAGATTATCTCGGGCCAGTAAACACCGAGAATACGGCGAAGACAGCGGTTGATGACGACCTGGAGGCGGTGCGAGATGGCCTTTGTAACCTTCCAAGTCTCACAACCGTACAGCAACACGGTTTTTACGTTGGACCGGAATATTTTGAGCTTAACTCTCCTAGTCAGTTTCCGCGATTGCCATACAGGGCGGAGCTGTGCGAAGGTGGCTCTTTCCTTGGCAATTCTCGAAGAGATGTCCTCTTCGGTCCCTCCAGTTTCCGACACTACACTACTGAGGTAAGTAAATTTGTGGACCCTTTCCACAGCCTTTGTGCCAATGAGCAACGGCAAAGCGCTTGTTGCCCCGCACCTAATTTCCTGGGTCTTCCGGGTGTTGAATTTCAATCCCGTCTCCTTTGCCTCTTGTAGGTCGTCCAGTTTGGCTTGCATGTCGGCGCGTGTGTGGCTCAGCAGGCATAGGTCATCGGCATAATCCAGGTCATCCAAGACGCTGGATAGTCCCCACTCTATCGGCGTTTGTTGCTTATTGTAGTGATCATGGTGCCATCGAGAACAACAAGGAATAGGAGAGGTGAGAGAAGACACCCCTTTCGTACACCCACATGCACCGGTATGTCCTCCGAGACGAGGCCTTCGTGTGTCACTCTACAGGAATACTTCACGTAGATGGCCTTAATCATCTTGGTTATTTTCTCGGGGACCCCAATTTCACGCAATCGGCTTTTTCGAAGTCGACGAAGGTCAAATACATTTCCCTCTGCCATTCTGCGGCGCTACCACGAAATTCGAAATTCGAAGTTCGGGTATTTCCATCTCTATCGCATTCCCTAACTTAATAAATATTAGGGGACAATCTTACACAAATCGACCTAGTCCCAAACTGAGCAAAGCTTGTACTATGGGTACTAGACGACGATAAACATACTTATATAGATAAATAAATACTTAAATACATAGAAAACATCCATGACTCAGGAACAAATACTCGAGTGACAGGGATGCATGTATTACGAACTTCGACTTTCGAAGTTCGTGGTAGCGCCGCTGATGCCTGTTCGAGAATTATGCGCAAGGTACTGATCTGGTCCGTGCACGATCGGTTGGGTCGGAAACCAGCCTGCTCTTTGTGAAGAAGCGGTTCAACGGCCCTCGATATTCTGTGTATAATCTTGCAGATCGAGAGCAAAGTGATGCCTCTCCAATTGCCACATATTCACTGAGGACTCCTTTCTTAGGTACGGTGATGAGAAGGCCTTTATTCCGGTCGTCGGGTAGCTCTTCGGCTGACCGGATGTTCCGCAAGAGGGGTGTCAGCGCGTTCGCGGCGGTAGGCACGTCAGCTCTCAGCATTTCCGCCGTGATGAAGTCGACTCCTGGCGCTTTGCCGTTCTTGAGTGATCGGATGGCTTTCACTACTTCCTCTCCATTGGGGGAAGACACGTCAATGTCGAGGCTTTGTGCGGGCAGGCTGACAGTAGGTGTCGTAGTAACGGGGTCGTTTGGGACTCGGAAGATCTCCTCAAAATGCTCCCGCCAGCGTTGAAGCTGCCCCTCCGATGTCACGATTAGTTGGCCTGCTTTGTCTCTGGTTCCGGTTCCCGGCTAAGGTCTTAGTCGCCTTGTGCATCTTTCTGAGATTACCGGAGTCAGCAGCACGTTGGGCGCGATCCGCCACACTATCCGCCCATACTCGCCGATCGTGGCGGGTACTGCGGTAGATGTTCCTACGTATCTGTCTATACTGCAGCCTCAGGTCTTCACGCACCGCCGCATCGTTGGTTGCCAGGAGGTGAAGATGGAGTACGCGCCTTTCTTCAATGAGGTTCCAGGTTCTCTGTTTTTTTGCTGGTTTTATGTCCAAGAACGACGGAGCTGGTCTCTACGTAGGCCATTTTGATGTGGTTCCACTCCGCGTTGACAGAAATAGCAGTCCGTCTCAAGGGCGGAGAAGCGATTTCGCAGCTCTAGTCTCAAGGCATCGCCTATATCTGGATCCCTTAGTCTGTTCACCTCAAACCGTTTGCCTAACTTGGTGGTCGAATTAGCCATCCGAGCTACGGCTACTTTCAGCCGTATTTCGGCTACGACTAGGTGGTGACCACTGTCGATATCCGCGCCACGGCGGTTGCGAACATCAAGCAGCGATGAGCGCCACTTGGAGCTGATGGCAACGTGGTCAATTTGGTTCTTTGTTACTCCATCGGGTCAGTTCCAGGTGTACTTGTGACGTTCTCCGTGGATAAATAAAGTACCTCCGATGGTGAGATCTTTGTCCTGACAGAACTCCAAGAATCTCTCCCCGTTCTAGTTCTGGCCTCCCAGCCCGTGTCTGCCCCTGTCTTTGACAGCCGTAGTTATCCGTGCCAACCTTGGCATTCAGGTCGCCCGTGACGATAACTATGTCCTTGTCGTCCTCCGATGCCAAATTTGTGGGCGCGTAACACTGAACGACGGTTATCTTTCGAGCTTTTCTGTTGAACCGGGCTGTGATGATTCGCTCTCGACGTTCTCAGTTCCCCGAATCCGTTTCTGCGAACTTCACTGAGACCGAGTATTTACAGTTCTGTTTCAATACTTTGCATTTCTGCTTCAACTTGGGCTAGTCTGCTATCCTCTCTCAGTGTTCGCACATTCCAGCAAGCAATTCGTGTCCGTATTTTCATGTCAAAGGTCGTCGTATTTTGATCGGTCCGATTTTGCACTGTTTCGGTTTCTTTAATCTATGTAAGGTTCGGGTAAGCGAGGGATTGGCCCACTATACCCTAGCCCACTGGTGGGGCTGCCACCTTAGAGCCTGTGAGCGTGCTCGGTTTTGTCTCGGGTGTCCCCCCTGGTGAGTAGAGTAGATTCAACAAACATTGACACTAACAATTATAATTTTGGAAGTTTAGTTATGTAGTCTTTCGACAACCCTATCCCACTCTATGATTGTCTGTTGCCAAAAAAATGATAGCTAACGACATTACTTAGACAGTGGACCTTCTGTACCTTAAGGTACTACCAATTATTCTGTGGTACGGAACGGGACACATTTTCATCTGGAATAAGTCCTCTGGTATTTATTATTTAATTCTGCAATAGAATAAATATTAATGTCATGCATTTTATTTATTCCAGGCAAAATTCCTTGACTTCAAAATCCAGAACATGGTGGGAAGTTGTGACGTCAAGTTCCCCATTCGACTTGAAGGCCTAGTTCTTACTCACGGTCAGTTCAGCTCCTACGAGCCTGAACTCTTCCCAGGACTGATTTACCGTATGGTAAAACCTAGAATAGTTTTATTAATATTTGTCTCTGGCAAAGTAGTATTAACAGGTGCCAAAGTACGACAAGAGATTTACGAAGCTTTCGATAATATTTATCCAATTCTTAAAAGTTTCAAAAAACAGTAAGTTGATAAAGTTAATGTTTAATTTGTTGTTAATAAGTTAATATATGAATGAGGTACATACTGAGTTGTAAACACTTTATGTTAAATTTTTCCTACTCAGTTTGGCACTCATTTTAACTGCTAAGCTGCTAATTTAAGGATTACCGATAAATAAATACGTATGATTATTTTTATTACGTTGTTATTTCTGCCTAAACTTAAAATCATGGGTGTTATGAAAATAATTTGGTAGTTTTCCACCAACCCGCGATGGCCGCGATCTTATCTATAGTATGTTCTATAGAACTCTTAAGCAATAAGGTTCTATCTCATGCAAAAAGTGTGAGTTCCAAAGATCTACTGGAAAGTGTACAATGTAGTAGGCAACTGTATCTTCTCATATTTATGGCGTACTAGCCAACTAAACTTGGTGGCATGAATTTGCCGGTATCAATTAGATAGTGATGCGAGGTTTAGGCGCATACGATCCCACTCGCAAAACTTCCCTCTACCAAAATTACGTCCCATTCTCAAAACGTCTCCTTTGCAAACGGGGAACCAACGAGAATACAACAACTACATTGTCGGTTTTTAGAGCGTTGTTGATCTTGACAATAAGCGTGCGATTATGATTAACCCCCTCATAAATAAAACTTCAAAAGGCCTCTGCTAAATAAAATGTGCTTTGTCCCTTTCTAACGAACACAAATGTCAGACTGTCATGGGCTCTATAAACAATACAATCAGCACGGCTATCATGCGAATGCTCTCGATTTTTCTCGCACTATCCTTTTCTTTCACATTAAAACACTTAAAACAAGAGATATAGTGCGAGAAAAATCGAGAGTATCTCGCGGCCGTCGCATGATAGACGTGCTGATACAGTGTTTCCCTGGATAAAGTGCACAAACGAATAGGTCAAGCCGAGACAAGATGCAATTATATCGATGAAAAAAAATTATATACATACATTCACACCTTCATTCCTAAAAGGGGTAGGCAGAGCACATGAAACTTATGTTCCAGCGCCACTTTTAGCATAACTATGGGTATAAAAGATCGACAAAATGTGATATTGCAGTGATAGGTTGCTAGCCCATCGCCCACAACACACTCCAACCCTGCTCCCTTAGTCGACTTTTACGACACCCACGGGAAGGAAGGGGGTGGTGAAATTCTAACCCAACACCTGAACACCACACGAGGTGACAAGAAAAAATTTACATTATTTATTTTTTTACGATTTTTTTAAACAAACATTGAATATGGTTGTTGACCCTATCGAAATAACGCATGATATCTCGCCTCCTAAGGGTCGTATTGACTTTAAACTAACTGTGGGCGTAGCATGGTTGCCATTTTATCACGTATCGTTGTGGTAAAGACGCCCATCACTCTCTGACAAGTATGCGAGTGCGAGAGTGACGGGTGCCTTATCCACAACGATAAGTGATAAAATGGCAACCGTGCTACGCCCGCAGAATTATAAACACAAAGGCGTGAGAACTTATTGTGTGACGGCCGAACGGGTAAGCGCCGCGGATTGCATGGCGTTTGCGCCCTTTTTCTCGCTAACTCGAAAGGCGCAGCCAGTCTCGTACTACGGCAGTCTCGTCCCGAATCTCTCACCTTACGGTCACGTGACCTATCGAAAATCGAAATCTGTGGCGAGTTTAACAAGAAGTTTTCACTTTAAAAACTCGAAATTACCAAAAAACAATATTTGAACAAAGAAAACATCTTTTTTTCTATTAATTCCTCGATTTGTTCAAAATAAAGCCCATATGACCTCAAGGTATTATTTATTATCAAATATGTATGCTTTTCTAATAAACTCTCATAAAAAAACATGGTTAACGCAATCACAACATTCATAATTAGCTGCCAAACAAAGACACTGCGTTCACGCTTAATTAGGTCGTCGCAATTTGCATGTATACACACAATACGATTTGGCAGTGCTTTGGGTGGGCGCCTTAAAACAAATGCACAACTGTCAACAATGTCAATTTGTCAACGGTCAACGTCAGAACTGTCATAGTACAGCACTCAACTCAGCTGGCCGAGTGTATTATAAATTATAATATTTTATAATTAAGACACGTGAAAATTCTTTCAATTTAGTGCTCATTAGATTTTAATGTCTTATTAGGGCTAATACGATAGGAACATTAGGGACCGATCGTAATTAGTTCAGTGCAAATGTTTAACCAACGTGTGTTTTGAGTAGTGGGCGGATTGCTTTTTATAATGTAATAAGAGTAGATAACTCAAAGGAAATAAAACATATTCATTATAATGCGTACCGACGTTGAGAAAGAGGCGGGGTCGACGCTCCTGAAAAAATATGGCCAGTTCTTCAAGCAACAATATCAAGATTGTATATCAATATGTAACGATGAAAACTTTGATGGCAACAAAACGTTTTTGCCCGTGCAAGTGGTTATGGAATCCTGTGAGCTTATTCCAATTACAGAATTGGTTTCTTCCGATAACACATTGATGACAAAAGTTCTTAGTGTTCTCTCTTCACTTTGTATTGAAGTGATCACTTTAAAAAAAGAAGCATATGAAAGGTGTGTATTTTTATATTTTACTAGCTTCGTGCCCGTGACTTCGTCTGCGTGGACCCGGGATAAAAACTATCCTATATTTTAATCTAGACTATAAACTATCTTCACACAAAATTACATCCAAATCTGTTAAGCTGTTTAAGCGTGAGTGATTACCAAACATCCAAACTTACGCATTTATAGTATTATTAGGAGGATCAAATTTATTTTTAATAACGCGTTTGATAGTGTAGCTAATAAATGTATTATATTATGAAATGTGGAAATGTTACAGGCACTTTATATATCTGGCTGCTTATGATGAATATGGCAAAAGCAATATCAGTTCACAAATGGAAACAATATGCCAGCTGAGTGCATTCACTGCGCGTTGTGAAGACACTTTGAAGAATATCTGCACCCAGACATTTGCATTGTTTGCAGAGAACATTATCAACCTATGTAAGTAATCACGTTATTCACGTTACATTATTTTTACTGTGCACACTGGCCTTGAATACAGTGCTGATTTTGTAATCTTCTTCTCTCATCTAAATCACTTGTATGCTCATGTTAGGTTAGGCTGTCCCAATCATTTGAACCTATGGTTTTACACCTTAGTCAACATTTGACTGGACTGGTTAATAGTTGTGACATTGTGAGTCACATTCAGACTTATCAGAGTGGAACCAGTTGATAGCTAGAATAATCTAAATCCTATATTATCGTGTTGCCTAATTGTAACAACTAATTTCAGCAAAGATCCAGCTCCACTACATCATTAATCACATAGGAGAGATGTTCACAGTCTTAGTTCTCTTGGAGCTCTTAATGTCCAGCTCATCTCTCAATCGAAACTGGAACAACTACTGCAAACAGCTGAGATCCTTCAAGCAGAGTGCAGACACCGTTGATATGACCAATGACAAGTTAAATGCAGTATTGGGTGCTGTTGATAACATAACAGCGAAGATTATGAGTGATGACATTGTCCAGAATTCACTCAACAGCCTCCTTGGTCTCAGAAAGAGCTTGATTGACAAAAATTGTACAATGATAGCTGACCAGTTCAACCACTATCTGAGACATGCTATAGCCAGCCTTGACAAGCTAGTGCAGGACAAACCAAATGTGAGCAGTATGAACAAGTGTGTTAAAATTAATGCACTTTTTGCGTTAAACTCACACTTGTTTGGAAATAATGACAAGAAAAATTTCAAGGCTCTTATTGAACTAAACACTAAGGTATTCTTTATAAATCATATGATTTTGTTTCTTACATGATACATGCTGTATTCCACTCATGCATTGTTTTGGTTTCTTGCAGGCGCATAGTGTACCAATTGCTGGCACTACAGTTTGGTTCCCAGAACAGTTTCTCCAAAGATATGTGTCATCACTGTGCGCAAGCAATGGCAAGTTATCCCAGACTATGCTGAAAGCCCGCCAGGCATACATGACCAGCAAAAAAACATCCCTTGCTCGAGATGTTACCACTCTTCAAGCAGTATGCACACAGTGGGTACTGAACATGGAAGATATATATTCCTCTACCCATCGTGAGTTAGGGGCTGCAGAAATGAATGTGCACTCCAAGACTCTCTTAGACGGACTTGACTTAGCCTCAAACATAAACTATTCTATCCTAACACTAATCAACTTGCATCTTTGTTTGGGTGTGCCTTTATCCAAAAGCATATTAAAATCATTGTTTGAGGTAACTGAAGTACTCAAAAGCATAAAAAACGCAGTAAGCCGAAATCATGATCAGATATTGAACTCTGCAAACATGGTTATTCAACACCTGACTTTCCAAGCAACATGTTCTGTACTGGAAGTGAAGAAAAGCTTAATGGGCGACAAAAACTACGCGAATAAAAGATTAGATGACCTAACATGTATTGTCATTGCAGAAAGAGCTCTGAAGGGAACAGTTACCTTGGAACGAAACATAGCTGCCAACATTGCTCTGAGCTTTATTCCAGAAAGCATTTATCTTGATGATAGCTATGAAAAACTAGGGCTGTTACTTGAAAAAATACAAACACTAGCAAATTTTATGAAAACTATACATGATTTCTGCAATTGCTCATGGGTGTTTTGGCATCAAAATGTTATACCTATTTATTTTGAACAAAATTTCACCATTCAATTGAATGTGCTGAAATTAAAATATTTTTTAATGGTATTGGAGGACTGTGTGGTGCTTTTACACAAGACTGATAAACAGTTTAGAGAAGATAATGCCAATGACTTGCTTGATAATATCAAAGCACTTATAACAGAAAATGTCTTGAGGACCTCAAATCAAAATATTGAAACCAACCTCAGATTGCACATTCACTCCCACTTGCAGCTGGACGTCATCAACCCGTTCACTACAGATATGACGAAGAAATTACTACTAGTCATTGATAGATTCAGGGTCCAGTGTGTCTATATGGCAGTCATACCATCCCTTGAACATTACTTATCCACAATGTACTACAACTTGACTACTGTGGTTTTATCAGATTGGAAAACTTATGGGGAAATGAGGCAGATGGCTAAATTCAAATTTAATCTAATGACGGTTCAGGACAATCTGCCCACGCAAACCTTAGAACAAGGTTTAGACGTTCTAGAAATCATGCGCAACATACATATATTCGTGTCCAAGTATCTTTACAACCTCAACAATCAAATCTTTATAGAAAAGAGCAGTAATAACAAACATTTGAACTCAATCAATATCAAACATATAGCCAACTCAATAAGGACCCATGGCACTGGAATAATGAACACCACAGTCAACTTTACATACCAATTTTTGAAAAAGAAATTTTTCACTTTTTCTCAATTCATGTATGACGAGCACATTAAATCACGGCTCATTAAGGATTTGCGACACTTCAAAGAAACTGCTGATACTAATGGAAATATGTATCCGTATAAGAGTGCAGAAAAGTTTAATAAGAGTATAAAAGTTTTGGGACTCGCGGAAGATGGCCAGAGTTATTTGGACTTGTTCAGAGACCTGATCAGCCAGATAGGCAATGCTATGGGTTATGTACGAATGATCCGCTCTGGAGGGAGGCATTGCTGTGCAGATGCTACAGCATTTCTACCTACTCTAGAGCCCACTAAGTCGTTCAAGGAATTGGCAGAAGGAAATGGTGTTGAGGCTAAGGCCGTTCAGGCATCTGAAGTCTTGGATAGTAATATAAATTGTTTAATAACTAACTTCATTCAAGGAACAGAATACTTCAAATTACTTCTGGATGTATTTACACCAGTGTTCAGGAACCCCAAAAATGTACATCTCAAAAATTTCTACATCATTGTTCCTCCGCTGACTCTGAATTTTGTGGAACACATGATATTATCAAAGGACAAGATGTCAAAGAGGAATAAGGTTGGGGCTGCATTTACAGATGATGGATTTGCTATGGGTATAGCATATATACTCAAATTGTTAGACCAGGTAAACACTTGAAGCAACATTCAAATGTATGTTAACTACAAAATGTATGGTAAGACAGAAAATTTAATTGAAATTGTATTTCAGGATTCCAGTTTCGAGGCACTTCATTGGTTTGACTCTGTTTGGAAACATATAAGAGAAGAAAGGAAAGTCCTTGAAGAACAAAAAGCAAAGGGATCAGTGCAACTCCAGCAAGCTTTGGCACTCACTGAGAAGAAGATCAAAACGTTAGAAGAAGAATTTAAACTTCTTTATTACAGCCTGACAAGTGCTCGAATATTTTTCAGGTAGTTCCTGCCTGTGTTTTTATTTCAAGTTAAAATGCCATATGTTCTAATCATGGGGTAAAAATAATGTACAGCAAACCATTAGAATCGACTAGAGATGTGCCAACCCGAAAATATCTCAAACCGAATTGAACGGTTCGACTTTCTATGTAAACCGGTTTCAACCCGGGTTGATCAAACCGAGTTGCTATGACGGTCCTAAACGTATTAATATTAATGTGGTATTGGTTTGACCTGTCCGAGTCGATCCATGGATTTAAACACCTACTTGTTCGGGTTTTAAACCTAAACTAAACTGTTTATAGGTTATTGTTACATTTGTGAGCGTTACCTCGGTAGCGCCATAGAGTAATAAGTAATTATAAATTGCTCACTATTTCATTCAAAATTAAATTGCAAAACAAAACTACAAACCTTGTTGCAACGAGATAAGGTCTACTAATGGTCGTCGTCGTCACCCGCCCACCTGTTCGGGAGAAATCGGGTTTATTCGGCTACTCATTCGGTTTGCCCGCTCCGGCCCCAGTTCGGTTTCGTTGGCTCGGGCCGCTGTCGGCGAGCGGGCTCGAATGTTGCGGTTCGCTGCTCGTTATAGAATCGAGTTAGTGGACTAACAAACCGGGTCGGTTCGACTTTAGCTTGACTCGGTTTGGACCGCGTTGGCAAACCGAGTTGACACATCTCTAGAATCGACAACCATTGTTATCAATCACTGTTTACTTTCGAATTCTAATGGACCGTGTTCTAAGGACTGTGCTCTCAAACTATTAATGATATTTCTTACATTAATAAACAAGGGAACAAAAGTATGAATTATTGTTAATATAAGTTAAGATAAAATAAATTATATAATGAGACACTGCAATTTTATTTCACAGCTAAGTATAATATAACTTATTATTCAGAATTGTTTCTGGCTATGACATTGTGTATTTCTAAGAGTGTGTCATACTCCAGTTGGTTTTCTAGGAGTTTTGCTGATTGAAGGACATGCTCCGATGCCCTTTCACCTTGCATATGTGATATTAGTCTCTTCATAGCTTGATATGCTTCCATACTTGAATTTGGGTGTGCAGTTTTATTTGGTTCGTAGACCTCTGATCTGTCTTCAAAGTCAATGCTTTTAAGATCTTTATCACAAAAGATATACTTTTCTAAATAAGGTCCACATTGTTGTATATCCAATGGAACATTGTATGTTTCACACCAATGTAATAGGCTGTGGTTGCCATCACAGGCATCAACAGGCCTCAGGTGAAGGTTTCCCTCCATAGTAGGGTGAAACATTTGCTTTATATAGAAATCAGGAACATTGAACCAAGCCAAACTTATCATATTTATGTAATCCAATAGTTCTAGATACAAATAGTTTCCAAGTTCAATTTTCTTCATAATTTGATGCCTCTTGTAATGATACTTAAAGCACTCTACAATCTTCTCTAAACTCTTTGAAATAAATTCCATGCATGTTGGAATAATTTTTATGTTTTTAAATTGCATATTCATCAGATTACTGTTTGACATATAGATGGCTAAAGATACAGTTCTGCCTTCAGATGAAAGTTCATCGTCCCATTCCTGTAAATAGCTTACTAAAGCATGCTGATTGATATAGCAATTGTTGGCATAGTAATTTACAGGCAGACTACCAATGTTTGAGTCTGCATTGAGCTGTTCCTTTCCAATTATGGCTAATTTCCTCTTATTTGAGCCTGAAGTGTGAGCTATGAATAATACTGACATATAATTGCCAGGATGTTCCCCTGCTGCATAGGAATCTAAGAACAGAGAATGGTATATTGCACATGTCCCGCATACATACAGCTCGTCTGAATCTACTTTGGCCATGAACCTCCTCCATTCATCAACGGTTTCTCCAGTATGCCATGCTTCAGGAATGTATTTTACAATATTGTGTCTCCGTTGGAAATCTAACAACCAGTCCTTGGTATGGATAGACTCCTCTTTTAAATGTTGTGTTAACTCCTGGGCTTTATCTAGTAAGTATTTTTCGGTAATAGCGACATTGTTTGATATCTGAGCCTTAAACCAGTCCAGCAATGTTTGATCTAAATTCAGCAACCGAACCTCTTTCAAATGGTTGTACTTATGTTCATACTTTTTGAGTATTAATTCTCTTTGGCTGTAAATGTATGTAATAGTTTTGGGATGTACTCCATAAATTCTAGCAATGTCTGTTTTTGAATTACCATTGTCCAAGGAATAAATAATGTGTAACTTTCCGATAGGATCAATTTTTATGTATGATTTCTTATCCACTAACTCGGAACTCAGTAATTCTTCACTTGCACTAGAATTACGAGACATTGTCATTCATTTGTAAAGTTATTATAAAGCCTGTAATCTTCTGGTCTATTATCTCTTAACGGCAACAAATGTTTCGTTTCGATATTCACGAAACAAAATAAAATCGATACAATGCAACACCGTAAAATAACAACACAAAATAACAAATGTCACTGTCACTGTCAGTCACTACTGTACTGTCACTTTAATCTGTCAATGATTGTAATGTATCATGGACCTATGATACTCAGGACAGGCTTTACGTGATGTCACAGCGAGGGACGGAGAGGCTCCAATGCAGCTAAATTAAGATCTGGTCTTAAAATGGCTGATGACTTGCCATAAACGGGTAATGGTTTATGTGCCACAACCATACTAAATCAGTTGTGGCAAATAAAAAAAAGTGAAACTATGAAAGGACAATGAATGATATTTCCCTTTCTGTCACACTTATCGAGATTTGAATGCTACCAGCTCGCTCGCACGTGGTATTATTATTATTACCATAGCTTGTCCTGAGTATCATAGGTCCATATGGGCATGACCCACAGATTAAAGAAAAAGGCAGATAGGCTTTAATAAATTGAGCGCAGTCTATATACCTGATCTCTTCTTACTTTGATACTTAACAACGAGTAAGAGAGATAGAACTATGTTATCTGCCAGGTGTACCTCGCTCGCTCGAGATCAAGTGCAGCAACAACGAGTAAGAGAGATAGAACTATGTTATCTGCCAGGTGTACCTCGCTCGCTCGAGATCAAGTGCAGCGAGATATTTTTTTACAAGTTATCGACATCGATATATAGTGTTCATATATTCGTAATCTGTGCCATTCGTAAATACATTGTATTTCCATACTACACAAAATGTCCATAACGGTATTTACCTCATTAAAAACCAAAACCATTAATCCTTAACTACCTAAGTCCTGTTTCTGAGACACAATTACCTACGTGAGGTTTAGATAGCTACTAGATTCGAACTTTGTGGACTTTATGGTCTGAAATAAACTTTTTTTTAAATAAATATTAAAATGTAATTAAGTAGTATTTAACAACTGCAATAATTATCTCTATAGTTTTAGTTATCTGTTAAAATAATACAAAAGTTAATGTGGTACGTATTCGCAGGTACCGAAATAAACCTCCAGCTCACTCACATCTGTATTTCTAGTCTGTCTCTCAAACTTACCAAACGCCTCGTCTACATACATAGTTCACGCCGATAGGTAAAATGTCGATGAATACAAACGTTAAATTAGTTACAACACTAAGTGTCCCGGTAGTATTGTTTACTTTTTTGACACATTGGTGGGCAGTAGATGCGAGACAATTCGTTAATAGCCTCAAAATACCGTACTAGCAAGTAGCAAGTGCGACAGAGAGGGAGATACACGAACGAAGTTCGTTTCGCGGTAGGCCCTCTGCACGTCTATTATGGGACGGCCGCGACATACCCTCGTTTTTTCTCGCACTAACACGCCCGCCCCCGCTCCGCCGCGCGTGCCGCTTGGGGCGCTCTTGTTCTAAGTGTTCTAATAAGAGAGAGACGGATAGTGCGAGAAAAATCGAGAGCTCGCGCGCCGTCGCGTGATAGCCGTGCATGCTCAACATGTGTAAGACACTTAAGCTGCATCCAGACGGTCCGGCGTGGCGGAATGCAAGCTAAAGTTATCCCCTAAGGATTGTAAAGCGCCGTACCCAATATAAGGCTACCTCTCGGTTTATGCTGGTCCCCTACGTAAAAAGTCTCAGATATTTTAAAACATGTCTAGCGATAAGTAACCTCAAAAACGTGAATCGTTTCATAATATTTTAATACAGTGCACTGGGGAACCTCGGGACACGAGTCAAGTGGTTACTTGAAACCAGTTTTCATCAGCGGGTCTAGCACATCTAACGCCGCGACGTGAGACGAGGAAATCAACCCACCCCTTTCTAATTTTCAGTACGAGTGAGACAAGGGACGCTGGGTAGCGCGCGGTGCGATTTGGCAACAAGTTGTGCTAAATGTACAGAGACGTCTAGGGTCATTTCTACAAACGCACACTAGCTCCTCAAGAAAACATGCGTCTTAAGAGTTCCTACGTTTGATAGGTAATGTTTGGAGAATTTAACAAATAAATAAGTGATGACAATGTTTTACGTTTATTCACCTAGCTAAACTACTTAGATAATATAATGTAATTATAAAATAATAGACCTTAAACAGAATAAGTATTTTCCACAACACACCAGAATTCTGCGCCAGCCAGTACAAAGTCCCCGTAAGGGACGTAAAGGCTCCCATGCAGCTAACTCGAGGACTTGTTTTAAACTGGCTGACAGCTTATCATAAACAGCCTACTTCATTTGGGCGGGTTTTCGTTTTTTTCTACAACCTCTCCGCGACCCGATTGTTGCAAACAACAAAACTTGGAACTATGACAGACACCAAATAGGGGCGTAGACACTAAATAAAATAATCAATAATGGTGTATTTTCTTGAAAAAGGAACAATTGTCATTTACTATAACGCTCGAGGATTGTGACGTCACGATCTGCTAGCGCATTCTCTATCTAACAAGCAACAGTAAAACGGCTGTAGCTTCGTAATTTTTTGAGATATTTTAATGAGATTTTCGTCATTAGGCATATTTTGTTTGCCTTCTTTCTTTGGAAGTAATAATAAATTTGGAGTTTACACCCCTATTATGTATCTCACTTTGTCACTGTAGCAATTTTTACGATCATCTCGTTCGGTAGTGGTATTATTATTTGGGCCAATCAACTATTTATTGTTGCCATGGTTACGTCTTCTGGAAAACTCATTAAAACTACGATTGTGTAGGGTCTAAATCCACTTAGCAATTATTATTGTTATGTTGGTAAACCCATTCTATGGTGGGGCATCTCCTACGCATGCTAAGAGCCCAATTTATAATATTTTTACCAAGAAACTCTGTCACTATATATACCTGCCGGGCAGGTATATACCTGCCGGGACAGGACAGCAAGAAAAAGTTGATTGGCTTGACAGGGCTTCTTCTGAACTATTTTTTGGCACGTAATGAAATCGCTTAGTGCATGCAGTCGTGTTATGTTTGTTCGTCGTCAGTGGTAGAGTGCGACGAGGGCCAGTGTTCCGCGTCGTGCGCATGCGCGCGGCGCGGGTAGGCGTTGTAGATGCGCACGTGCGTGACGCTGCGTCAGTCCGCCTCGTGCTCGTGCAGCTGCGCCAGCAGCGCGGCCCGCCGGGACTCCAGCTCGGCGTCGCTCCAAGCTGTTGTTGTTGCCGCCGCCGCCGCCGCCCTGTGCGCATAGATCTTATACAAGGTGTAACAAAAATGGGGTATGAACCGATCAAGGGCTTAACAGGTATCGTGTTCTGATAAAAAACGGAAAAAAAATATTTTTTGACGCGATTGTTTTTTTTACATTTCTATGAAGCTTATCGCCCCAGTCGGCCAACGCTCCATACTAAGGTAAAAAAAAAAAAACGCGTCCAAAAATTATTTTTTTCTGTTTTTTCTTATCAGAACACGATACCTGTTAAGCCCTTGATCGGTTCATACCACATTTTTGTTACACCCTGTATAGTTAAAGCAACGACGCGTAATTTCGGTGTCGGTGATGCAACCGGATGGCTCGCGGTATTTGATCTCCCGAGGCGTTGTGGAACTGCTCTGTGCAACCCAAACTGAGCCCACTTGGACTGGAGCGGAAATTGGAGGGGGAGGTGGAAAAAATAAAAATGTCGCCTGGTATTCAATTTAGACCAGCATTTAATTATATAAACAGCGTACACACTTTCAGGCAACCGTTGTATCAAACGACTGCCACGCAACAAAAAAAAACTTTTTTTTCTATTTCCGCTTCAGTCCAAGTTGGCTCAATTTGGGTTGCACAGGGCGGTTCCACAACACTTCGGGAGCAGAAATATAAATACCTTGCTGGCATATAAAGGTACTGAACAAGCAGCTAGCCGTTTTACCCTTCGGGTACGGAACCCTGAAAAGGGGGGTAGTACCTGTCCTTTTTGTCCCGCTTGTCCTTCTTCTTCTTGGGCTTGTACCCGTGGTCGGGCTCGGGCGGCACGGGGCTGGCGGGCGCGCTGCGCTTGCTCTTCTTCTTGCGCGGCGGCGGCGGCGGCGGCGACGCGTCGGAGATGCCGCCTTCCTCGGGGGACGCGGAGCGCTGAAGTATGAGGTACAGTAAAACGGTATGAAGTACCGTAAAACGGTATGAGGTACAGTAAACCAGCAGTAACAGAAAATAGGTGAGGATACAGTTAATCGGTATGAGGTACAGTAAAACGGTATGATATACTGTAAACGGTATACAATAAACCGGTAAGACTATACTAACCGGCGTGGGCTCGTGTTTCCGATGCTTCTTCTTGGACTTCTTGTGCTTGCGGTCCTCGGAGCTCCAGGAGGCGGCGCTGGCGGCGCCGGGGGACGCGGAGCGCGCCGGCGTGCCCGAGCGCGAGCGCGACGCGGACTGGTAATAATATTTATTATTATTATTATGCAAATAATAGGGTAGTGGAGTCATGTTAAAATTGATAACGTAGTGTTGCTAAATAGTAAACCATCTAATTATTGTAATAAAGTATACATTAAAAATATAATTCAAATCATAAAAAGATATGGGATTGAAAGTTTAGAAAAAATATGCATTTTTTTATTGTCTAAGAGTAAATTTAAAGCTACTAATAGAATCCTTGCGCTTTTATAGACACAATTTTGTATCACAACTTATGGACCTAAACGCAGTATTTCGAGACCGAAACATCAATTTAACTCAGATTTTTGGGTTATTATGTTCTTTAATTGCAGTTGCTCCCATAGGAACATTTGTTCCTCTCCAAAAACTAGTTCAGAGTGGCATCGTAAATAAATCTTAGGTCACAAGCCTATTAAGAAATAGGGTGGAGCGAGAGTCCTTACCGGAGATTGTGAATGTGACCGCTTTTTCTTTTTGGTCCGTTTGGCCTTGCGCGGTTTCGGGTGATGGTAGTGCATACAGCTCTCCTCTTGCTCGTGTTGGAAATCCTGCAAAATAATAAAAAAATAGTATTTTGTATGTATGTATGTACGTATTACTTAGAATAGAAGAATAGAATAGAATAGTAGTTTATTGCCACACAACATACCAGATACAGAGACAAAACATAAAAACATACTAAACTACTTTAATGTATATAAAACATTGCAAAGCGATGGCTCCTCTACATGATGGCCCATCCTATGGCCCAGCGCTATGGCCATGCGATGGTTGAACACGATGGCGACATTCAGTTGAGATCGAATTCTTTTTGCGAGATGGACGTCGAAGCGTTAACCGCTTTTTATGTTTGGGGATCCATATTACGCTTTCTCCCCGATATCATTCCAAAAACTTTATTGTTTCGTGTTGAGGCCAAGTACGCGTCAATTTCGATAAATAAGTTCGCCTTTGTACTTTGATCTATTGTGTGACATGCATCTTTAACCTTTTATTGTGTACAATAAAGTGCTTATAGATAGATATAGATGATGATAGATAGATATCTTTGAAACTTCACCTTGTATATCCTGAGCCGATCCTCCTCAGAAGCCACGGCCGCGAACTCTGCCGCCTCCAGGTCAAGCTTCTCCTTGACCTCGCTCCACGGGAGTTGGTGGTCCACGTTGGCTTCGCTCAGTGCCCATTTGAACGCACTCTCCATTTTCTTCTGGGCCTTCGATTCTTCTTTCATCTTCTCCTTGTTTCTCGCTTCAGCCTGCAATCAATTATGTGGTAAATGAAAGATCTCCCCAACACTGTGTCTGAAAGACGTACAGATGTAGTGCATACTTGTTTTCCATCGTATTTTCACGGAAACGTACGAACGTGTCTTGCTATTTCAGTCGGTCACAGTACAAAAAGTACTGAGGTTGACTGAAGTAGCATGACAAATACGATCGTTTATAATATTAATTAAACTAACTAACTAATTTGGCTCAGGGACCCAAATAGGGTCTTGGCCTCCGAAACGAGAGCATGCCATCTGTCCCGATCGTGCGCAACTTCTTGCCAGTTGACTACTTGAAGTTGTCGCAGATCTGCCTGCACACTGTCCTCCCAGCGGTACCTGGGTCGCCCCACCGGGCGGCGACTAGTCGGTCGTTCCACGTACGCTCTCTTGGCAGCACGATCCTCTCCCATTCGGAGTAGGTGACCGAACCAGCGAAGTCTGTGTGATTTGGTTACGCCGATGATGTTGGGTTCGACCACCAGCTCCTGGATCTCTGTTTTTGCGAATCCTCCACGTGCCGTCGTCTCTCTTGACAGGTCCCAGGATCTTACGCAAGACCTTCCTTTCCGCTACAAGGAGTTGACGTTCCTCTTTTTGTGTTAGTGTTCACGCCTCAATATTAATTAAAATTATGAAAAGGCAATAGAATGGACCTTAGAGATAAGCATAAGCTAAATTTTATATCGTGGCTCAGCCTGGGTTCCTCGCTATACGCGGGCGGAGCCACCTGGGCAATAGTTAAAGCAATGACGCGCAGTTTCAGTGTCCGAGAGCCAACCGGATGGCTCGAGGTATTTGAGCTCCCGAAGCGCCCTGTGCAACCCGAAGTGAGCCAACTTGGACTGGGGCGGAAATAGGAAGAATGTATGAAAAAGCCTTTAACCTGAAAAGATTTAGCCTTTTAACCACCGAACGTCAAATAAGTTGCAGGCAATTTTCAACTCTGTCATACTCATCATAAATCAAAAAGGCATCATTTACACTGTAATTTTTGTCTGACATATCAGACAACCGAAGACTAGTTTAAGGGCCAAATCGACCCTAGTATCTCCCAACTTATAGGATGGCGTTTCCACCGGGGTAAAACTAAGCTATATGTTTGTGTATTATAGATACTCCTGTGCCATTCAATAACCCTTCGAACCACCTCATTGTTGGAAATAAGGCATTCATACATCCTCATTTTAATTTGATGTCCTAGCCAACACTGTGTAAGTGACCAAGTTCATGGCGTAGCTTTGCCCATGGTAACCACCTCAAGTGACTCACCTTTTCGAGCAGCGAGTTGTATGTGAGCTTGACGTTGCCCGCGTCGAGCGCGGCCGACTTGCTGTCCTCGCACACCACGGTGGCGAACTCCTCGAACGAGGTATCCGGTTTCACCTCAAACTGCTTCTCCTTTAAGATCTCCTTGATAACCTTCTTCTCGTCGTGGAAACGCGCTTTTAGGTTCTCTACGTAGAACTTGAATAGGTCTAGTGGGGTCGATCCTGTTTGACCTGAAATTAAGGTTGGTGATATTGGCATATGCTAGGTCGGTCGAGATCTGCAAAGCTACATTTTACAGTCGTTGTTGCAATAAGTTACAATTGTATAGGTATCTGGTAACATTGAAGGACTAATAACGAGAGGCCTTTTTAAAAGAAAGACAAAAAATACACGCAGGCACAAAAAAAATGACAATCGACGCTAAGAGACGAGAAGCTACGGTAGCCTAGTGGTTCTAGTGGTTCAGGCATGCGGCTGTTAAGCGGCGGTCGTGGGTTCGAATCCCGGCTCGTACCAATGAGTTTTCAGGAATTTATGAACGGAATATTTACCGTTAGCTTTTCGGTGAAGGAAAACATCGTGAGGAAACCGGTCCAATCCCGATAAGGTCTAGTCTTCCCACTGGGTTGGAAGGTTAGATGGCAGTCGCTTTCGTAAAACTAGTGCCTATGCCAAATCTTGAGAATAGGTGTCAAAGCGGACCCCGGGCTCCCATAGGGCACAACCGGGAATAATGCCATGGCCAAGGGTCGTTTTTAATAGCGTCCTTAAAATTGCATGGCGTTTGCGCCCTTTTTCTCGCTAACTCCCAAGCCTCGTCCCGAAAATATCACCTTACGCATCTTACGGTCACGTGACCTATCGAAAATCGAAATTAAAAAAAAGCACAAGAGAAGCTATCACTTCAAAAAAATGGTTGACTAATGTTGCTGGTTTGCACAAATAAAATTGTAACTAGCGGATGGCAACAAATACCGACATTTGACGTCCAGTGTAAGCCTGGCCTCTTAAGGCAAAGCATGATATCAACACGTCAATGTGTATAACCATTTATAACATACCCAGCATGGCGGAGAAGCGCATGTCAGCAGAAATGACCGGGTACAGCTCTACCCAGAGTGACATCGACGTCAGCTTGCCTTCCTCGTGCAGACTGTCCAGTAATGCCTGTCGGAACGTAATTCGTATGAACACTCCATTCTGCCTCTTGAGATTTTGCTTCCTTGGGCGCAAATAGTTATTTGTGGCACAAGGGAGCAAAATAGTATATTTACGGCGAGGGCGGTGTATTGGATCCTGAGCGTAGTGAGGGATACAAGTGTTAACGCCCGAGACGAAAATAATTTTGCTACCGAGTGACACATACTATTTTTCACACCGACTATGAAGAAATTTTAACAATTTTTCTTAATTTTTATTACTAGCTTTTAAATATTACGAAAAATTAATAAATAAATAAAAAAGACCGGGTTGCACTCCGGGAGTGCCAGCAGAAGTGAAAACTTGCAAATTGCTTTAATTATTAGTATTTTAAAAACCCTCCCCCTCTAAAGCCCCCCTACCCTCCCCCTCCCCCCACCCTTGAGATTCTTCTGGAGTAGCGAGCGTCCATAGGCTAAGGTGTCTACTTACCATCAGGCTAATAGTACGCTTGTTTGCCACCACCCTAGTATAGAATAAACACTTGAAATATGTTCGTTTTGAATCGATTACGATGAAATTACAATCGATTATTTTATTAAAATCTGTTTTCAATTGGCACATTGCGTAAATGCTACATGCCAATGTATGAATTAAAAAAGTAGCTTGAGCAGAAAAGTAGCGTTTTGATCCCTCTCGTCGTGGAGCAAAACTTACTTTTCTGAATGAAAGGTGTGAAAATTATATATTTACGGCGAAGGCGGTATATTGAATACTGAGTGTAACGAAAGATTCCACAATATAATCTCGAGCGTAGCGAGGTACCTATCGTAACGTAGAATCTTGATCGCAACGAGGAATTCAAGTGTTTCCGGTCGAGGCAGGAATAATTTTGCTACGTAGCACTTACTGCTTTACATACCTTCTATGAGGAAAATTTAAATCTCTCATTTGAGGCCAATAATGTTTTCTTTCTGCATAGCAGGTGTGTAAATTTGGAGATAACACTTTTATGAAAACACAACATAATCAGGTCTTTAACAGTCACATACCAAAAAGTTATCCCTGTTCTTCCTCTGCTGCCGTTTGTTCCTCTTTTTGAGTTGTTCTTTTTCTTGCAAATATTCAGATTCCATATTTTTTATGTGTTGCTCAAAAACTGTAATAAACATAATTATAGGTTGTCAGTTATACAGGATTAAACAAAAGAAGGGTGTGAACCGACCAAGGCCATATAATAATTAAAACAATAGACTACTGTAACAATAGAGTCACCATTCGAATAAAGTATTTAAGAAGCAAGGCCTGTCGCGGGAGTCCGCTGGATGCGGGTGGCGCAGGACCGGTCATTGTGGCACTCTTTGGGGGAGGCCTATGTGCAGCAGTGGACGTCTTTCGGCTGATATGATGATGATGATGAAGGCCTTTTCATTTCGCAGCGTTTGTGGCACGTGGGCAAACAATTGCTTCGTTAGGCTGCTCCAAATATGCTGCGCCCTACCCACAACTCCTCACCTATGAGCGCGTCTTCCTTGTCCATGCCGAGCAGGCTGACGTCGTTCTTAAACGCGGAGTTCTCCAGCAGCAGCACCTGCGCCTCGCTCCACGTGCTGCTGTATGTGATCTCGTTCATATTCTCCAGGACCTGACAGCACATTTAAAAACTTAGATATCGTTACTGCACACCATACAACGACAGTATTTAACACTGAATGTGGCGCTGGCTGGTGTCCACTTAGAGCGCCCGCACGTTACAGCCTCTATAGTGGCCGCCACCAAACGCAACCACTCCGACTCCCGCAGCTTGGGGCTTGTGCACAAATCACGCGAGGTTCGATGGGGGGGGGGGGGGGGTTATAGGGAGACCTCAAGTGTATTTTTCTACAGTGAACGAAACTAAGAAAAAATATCTACCACACGAGCAGATACATTTTCTCCGTTTCGTAACACCTATAAGTAATTATACAATAAATGAAATCTTACCTTATCTTATAAATATATCATCACATTCATGACTATTAGATATAAAAATAAACAAGATTGACAATATACAATTTATCTTACAATTCGGTCAAAAGACAAAAAATATGCGTGAGGTTTATACATATTATCACGAGCGACCTGAAAGATGATATGGATATTGAGAGGGAGCGCAGGGCGTTAGCGGTTCGTAGTAATATGCTTGCTCGCAGGTTTGCTCGATGTTTATACGACGTAAAGATTTTTAAAGCGTATACACAATCTTTTTACTCAAGCAGCCTGTGGGTTAAGTATACAAAGCGAGCCTATAGCGCCCTGCGCGTGCAATACAATAATGCTTTTAGAATGCTGCTGGGACTGCCGAGGAGGTGTAGTGCTACGGGCATGTTCGCCGAAACCCGTGCAGACGGGTTCCAGGCGATCATGCGAAAAAAGATAGCCTCGCTATTAGCCAGGGTGAGAGCAAGTGCCAGCACAGCATTCTACAGGCAATATCGTGGAGGTTTGACTGTCCAATCCTGTCTTACTGGATTGGGCAGATTAAGGGCGTTGCCCAATTTGTTATTTAAGAACTGTCTTTTTATACTTGCGTTACTAACCAAATTTAATTAGTCTTAAGTCACTTGTTACTAACACACTATGGATCAATTGGTCTGAAATAAAGTATTTTTATTTTATTTAATTTATTATTATGTAGGGGGGGGGGGCACTCTGATAGAATATTTACAAACTTCTCATTAAATCAGATTGGTCTATCAGTGAAGGTACCTCCTTTCTTCCGGCGGGTGTCGTGAAAGGCGACTAAGGGACTAGGGTTGAAGTGTGTTGTGGGCGATGGGCTATAGCAATTTATCACTGCGATATCAAATTTTGTCGATCTTTTATGCCCACATTGATGCTAAAAGTGGCACTGGAACATAAGTGTCATGTGCTCTGCCTACCCCTTTTCGGAATAAAGGCGTGAATCTATGTAGTTGTAGGTATGAAGGTAACTAATTAACACTCGTATCATTGATTATGTTATGATCGCATGTGAGGGTCACAGTTCCAACCTAACTTACTTCTCTAGTAGAAAATCGGTTCGGTGAGAATCACAGTTCTAACCTAACCTACTTTTCTGATAGATTTTATTCAACCGCCATGAGTTTGGGATTGGAATAGTTAGCAGTACATACAAACTTTAAAAAAACGTAAAAAAAAAACAGATTACAATCGTATCGTGGTGACCGTTTGAAAAACATTAACAGTACAAGTTTTTTTATCGGTAGGTATTCTCTAATATCATTATAAAATAAATGGGAATGTGTGTATGTACAGTGTGTGTGTGTGTGTGTGTGTGTTTGTGTGTGTGAGTGTCCGCGACCAAGTAATAGATAAAAGCTAGACAACATTTTTGATAACTTTTTCAGTTTCACAATAATTAAGGCTGTTTAAGAGTCCGCAGTAAGCTCGGCCGAATTTCACCTTCCCATACAAACGTAGTTACGCTCTCATTTTAAAACTACATGTTGGATTGTGACGAAACCTTGCATATACAATGACATGAGGTATATCTAGGTCTGTATTTAGTTTATATGGTTCCAGTTATAACAAACAAAATACAGCAAAAACAAGTTTTGTATGAAAAACTTAAATTCGCTGTATTTTTTCTACTATGGTATCTGAAGCTACATAAACTAATTACAGACATAGATGTACCTCATGTTATTATACATGCAAAGCTTCGTTACAATCCAAGACGTAGTTTTAAAACGAGAGCGTAACTACGTTTGTATGGAGAATCGAGCTTACTGCGGACTCTTAACCAAACAAATAATTTACGCTTAGCCATGATATAGTTATTCTACCTGTGCCAACATCTTCATGTTTCGTTTCTTCAGTGCCTTAGCTTCCTCCTTCTCGCGCTTAGTGATCGTAAATATGCAGTCTTCAAAGATGTCTCTACGATCTGATTCCGGTACACATCGCCATATCTATACAAATAAATACATACCATAAATCAGCAACTTATCAAAGTTTCAAGACTATTGGCAAATCGTATGGCAATATATTGGGCTTGTAAGCACTGGGCCCAACCCGCACTGGACCAACGTGGGGGCTACAGGCGCTCATAATAGGCCTATATCCCCTAGCCGCCCAAATGCCCATTAAAAGGCATCCTCCACTCCAATGGAATTTATACTCGTACCATTCAAAATAGGAACAATCGGAACAGAGTTGCAATTGGTTTGATACGATTTAAAGAGTCCGCAGTAAGCTCGATTTTTCATACAAACGTAGTTACGCTCTCATTTTAAAACTAAGTGTTGGATTGTAACGAAACTTTGCGTATACAATGACATGAGGTATATCTATGTCTGTAATTAGTTTATGTAGCTTCAGAATCTGAAGCTACATAAACTAATTACAGACATAGACCATAGTTAAAAAAATACAGAGAATTTAAGTTTTTAATACAAAACTTGTTTTTGCTGTATTTCGTTTGTTTTATAAACTGGAACCATATAAACTACAGACATATATATACCTCATGTCATTGTATATGCAAAGTTTCGTTACAATCCACACGTAGTTTTATAATGAGAGCGTAACTACGTCTGTATGGGAAGGTGAAATTCGGCCGAGCTTACTGCGGACTCTTAAAACAAAACAATATCTACTCATATTTCCTACTATCATCATCATAGCAGCCGAAAGACGTCCACAGCTGGACTTAGGCCTCCCGCAAAGAGTGCCAAAGTGACCGGTCCTGCGCCACCCGCATCCAGCGGGCCCCCCGCGACCTTTACCAGGTCATCAGTCCACCTTGCGGGAGTCTAGCCACGCTGCGTCTTCCGGTACGTGGTAGCCACTCGAGAACCTCGCCAAGAAGGCCATCGGTTCTGCGTGCAATGTGGCCACTGCCACTTAAGTTTAGCGATCCGGTGGGCTATATCGATCGGTTAACTTGGTTCTGCTGCGGATAGACTCATTTCTGATGCGATCACGCAGAGAAACTCCCAGCATATCCTTTGGGTGGTTTTGAGCCTTCTTATTTCCTACTATAGTGAATTAAAACGTCATCGTATTTTTTCGTGTAGTCGCTAGAGGATTTTTCGTTTAGTCGCTAGACGAAGATGAAATCTGAAATCATAACTAACCTCCAAGTTACTAAACATATCATCGCATCTGTAGTACTTTGTCATAGACGTCACTCGGTCGCACGTCAACAAGAATTCTTCCAAATTCTCACGGTTTTTCTTTGTTTTTAACCTGGAAGAAATAAAAATTGTTGTAGACATAGTGTTGGGACTGATTTATAATCGCTGCAACCCTAACGCATCACGAGGGAATTCAAGAAGATTCTTATTGACTAACGACGAAAACACCTCACACGCGCGCGGTAGGCGCCGCGTTGGCCCCTTTCTTGTCGCGACTTGTATAGATTTTGGCGGATGCGGATGCTGATGATGAAAATGATGCGGAACATCCGCTGTTGTCTGCAACATCCCTGATTCATACTAAGACTACTGCAAAATAGTTTTTTTTTAAACAGCTTATGAAAATTTACCTTAATTCTTCTCTCTCATCTTTTATCTTCTGTGTTTTGTATGCATTAAAAGCTTGTTTCTTTTCATTGAGTTTTTTAAACGCTGTATATCGCGGGTCTTTTGATATAACTTTGACACACTGTTCCCATGTGGCATTTGAGGAAATATTCTGTAAAGAAGTTTGAAAATATTATTATAATAATACTGTGTATTGTAATTTTGTAAATAATTTATATACTGAAAAGGAAGCAGCTGATAATGTTACGCCACTGATGCGAGCTATTAACCGCCCGGCAAAACGCAATTGGGGGCAGTGGCCAGCCTTGTCCCGATGCACGGCGTCTTGAGGCATGCTTCATACATTATTATACTTTTATTTTCGCCGCTTATTACTACCGCTGCCGTTAAGGCGAAATTCACTCGAATTCCAGACGCGGGGCAATGGATGGGGGTGGTTCGGGAGTGCCTTACGCGCGCCGGATTCGAGCGTGATTTTGTTTTGCTCCATTTTACGCTTTACACACATATATTAACGAATAAAATACATATACAAAAACAAATCCATACTAATATTATAAATGCGAAAGTGTGTCTGTCTGTCTGTTACCTCTTCACGCTAAAACCGCTGAACCGATTGAGATGAAATTTGGTATGGAGATAGTTTTAATCCCGGGGAAAGATATAGGATAGTTTTATTCCGGAAATCATCCCCTGAGGGGGGAAATGGGGAATGAAAGTTTGTATCGAGCTACGATATAAACGAGTTCCACGCGGACGGAGTCGCGGGCAGAAGCTATAAGTATAATAAATTTAAAAGCAAAATCGAATCGTGTATTGGGCCCCCATAGAAAAACTTACGACATAAAATCCTCATTTTATGTGGTTTTTGTGTGATAAAGTTGGAAATTTCCAGCCCTATTCTAACCCTCTGTGGGAAGAATATGGGGACCGAGGCCCGAAATTATCAATTGGATCTATAAAGCCATCATCTTACCCAGGGTGCTATACGGGCCCGTGGTATGGTGGCATAGGGCCCGTATAAAAGAATATCGAAAAAAACTGAACAAGGTGCAAAGACTAGCAAGTCTGAAGGAGACGGGGGCTATGAGAACGACCACCACACAAGCCATGGAAATATTGCATGAAGACAATGCGAATTCAAGTGGAGGAAAGGGCCATGGAACAGTACAGTATGAAAGCATGCAAAGAACGGAGAGGAAGCTGTGCGGACAAAAGCCACGCGCTGATACAGGACGAGGCGCTATCTAAGTTACACATGATGATAGCCAATAATGACCTTATAAAGGCAGGAGATATTCAACAAGAAGTATAGAATACACATAGGAGAAAAAGACAACTGAAAGGTAGACGTCGAGAAAGGCAACAGTAACATCCGCCTTAGTCAAAAAAAATAAGAAAGCTTAACAAGATATGAGAAAACCCATGTGTTAGGTGTTGTGTAACCCAGGGGATAGCGGGCAATGAGAGGGCAGATAAGCTGGCTAGGGAGGGCGCGAGAAGGGAGCTTGAAGGCCCAGAACCGGTCCTTCCTTTCTCGGGTCAAGTCACAAAGGGGGTCATAGAAAGGCTAAAAGAACGAGATGGCGAGAGAGAATGGAGGGAAGCATCTGGATGTAAACAGACAAAGATCATGATGAGGATCATGATCACAAAAGAACCAGGTTTCTGCTAAAACTGGGTAAGAGCAATCTCAGTTGTTGACTGGTACCGTAACCGGTCATAATATTCTAAATAGACACTTAAAGATAATAGGTATCAATAATGATGCTTCTTGCCCACTTTGGGTAGGAAGAAACTAGTAAGCATAAGAGCACCGCGGTTTAATACATTGTGGGATGTCAACCTTAAAGATGCTCTTCTGTTCTGCAGGAAAACGAGGATGAAAGAATTTGATGTGGGAACGCTGCCGGGACAGCCACCTTAAGCTCCAACCTTAGAGAATGTGGCTGAATGGGCGCGACGAGCGATCGACTACCCGCCAGTTTCCGGCCAGGCGTCCCTTCACATCATCAACTGCTGCCGTTAAGGTGAAATACACTGGACTTCCAGCCGCGGGCGTCAATGGATGCATCACGGGGTGGTTGGAGATAGGGAGTAACTTACGCGCGCCAGATTTGAGCGTGACTTTGTATTTATGCTTAATTTTACAGTCTAAAGACATATATTAAGGAACAAAAGGATACAAAAATAAATATAAAAAACTGAAAAGCAAAATCGAATGTGCATGTATTTGGCCCCATAGAAATAGTATTTAAAAACACTGTCTCATTTTATGTGGTTTTCGTGTAATAAAGTTGGGCCCTATTCGACCCCTCTGTGGCAGTTTTCCAAAGGGGTTTCGCCCTAAAGTGTGGTGTCACTTTAGTCACTTACTTTATCCTTCAGTAGCTCCTTGAATGCCTCAATAGCTTCTTTTTTGTCCTTATATTGAGGCTCGGCAACTGCGTCCGCCGCCTCCCCGGGGGCCTGGGCTGGTGACGCCACATCTTCAGGCTCAACTGAAATTAATATACTAGAATCAATATAGATTTTTAAAATACCACCACCATTCCGTACCATTGTTTATATGAATTTTGATTAAATCAGGTGAATCTAATACATTTCTTATGGGAAACTGCCGTCTTTAAGGCTCGGCTCCCCTACGCCTAAAGTGGGATGTAATTTTTTTCTCGTTTAACCCATAGTGTAGGGTATCGATGGATAGCTTGTTCAAACGATTTTTCAAATTAGTGATTCGTTTGCGAGATATTGGGCTGTAAAAAGCTGTTCGAGTCATGTCCGTCCGTCCGTCCCTGCCGGCTAAATGGCTGCTACTGGGAATGTGAAAAAAATCGTGGCAGTAGTACATATAATGAATTTAAAAGGAAAACTATCACGGATAAGTAGGCATAACTAGTTACCGAGTAATAGTCGACCAACTTAAAATGTACTTAGAAAGGCCAACTTTAGTACAAATTCGGCAGACGCAACCATTTAGTTGGCGTGCCCGTGTCGATGTAACTAAGAAAGACAGGCAACTACGGAACCCTACACTGCGCGTGGCCCGACACGCACTTGGCCGATTTTTAATACATAAAGACTGTATCGTTAAGTATAAAGACAACTTTACTTAGCCGTTTTTTTTTTGGTAATACATTTTTATTTAAAAATTACACATGTTTAATTACTGCTTTTTTTAACAAGATACACGTACATCCTGGGAGAGTAACATTAACGATTTCGAACAAATACTACAAGAAAATTTACGACGTGCAAACAAAACGATATTACACCAAAGACAAATCATACTATGCGAGCCGCAATTACACATGATTCCTTAAGCTAAACGTCTGGGCATAGTGTAATCATATCTTTTAGTTAAAAAAAAAAAGGTTTTAGAGAATATGGTATGTTACTTACGACAACTCCGACTTTGATGGAGCGTTTCTATCGACCCGCTCTAGTGATGGTTCAACGCCATGAATGTCCGTTAGGCTTTGGTTTTTAGCTGTCTCCCTTATTTCGCTTGCATCACAAATTGAAGGGAATACGAAACGTACGTGAAAAATCGTATTTATGTAAAAATAAAAATTCACCACATTTATTTTGCAGCTGCTCAATTGAGCAATCATGAAGAGATCACTTGGATAACATGTTTAGCCAGCTTATTAACCTTTTGTTTCTTTAAATCGTACCGAGTCAGTGAAATAGTCTCAAATTAAGTTCGATAGGCTTGCCGGAAATGAATTTGCTAGACAATTTTGAAAGCATCATAAAGTCCATAAAAAAAAGAAAAAATACCTTAAAATATCAGATATGGCTTAAAAATACCCTCAGATCATACCCCTAGAACATAGTAATACAAAATAATACACATATCAACAGTTAGACCAGGTTTTACCTGTCTTTATACTTAACGATAGTCTTTATATTAAAACATTTTTTATCAAGCTGCTTTTTTACAAATATGTATATCACTTCCACACGACTAAAAGGAATATACCGACACCTTAAATGTTTGAATGCTTCAAGCCGTTAAACTCAACCAACAGTGTGCCAAAAAAATAGACATTTATTATACAGCGTGTATTTTTTTAATTATTACTTCAACCCGATATTGCAAGAATCTTGACTACTATTGCAATGTCGGTTCATAGCCCTAACACCTACCTCTGGTTACAATTTGAGGAAATATAAAAATACACGCAGTATACACTCGCAAAACATAACCCTCTTTCGAAGTAATAATACTAAACAAACAATAAAATATTCTCACTGTCTTCTGGTATTGGTATGGAGCTGACGAGGGAGGGGTCTATAGCAGCCAGGGTCTTCGCCATAGCTTCGTCGAGCGCTGAACTGCCAGTGCTTGGCATCGCAGGGGACCCTGGTAGAGGAACCTCGCCAGGAGGCAGCTCCCCGTTCATAGCAGCTCTGCAATAGAAGACGATTGTCAGATAAAATGCATTAATAACCATTACATTAAACAAGTTTCTGTCAAAAATTACATTTATTTGCATGGCTTGAGAATCATGTTTGTCCCTTTTTCGCAAAACGCAACTTCATATGAAACGATGACGCTGGAAGATTGTGACGTCACACTAATAGACGGCAACGTGCCGCGCCCCATTGTGTTCGACGCGGCCCCCCGGCAGCATCCTGTAATGTGACGTCACACAGTTTGCGTTTTCTCTCTCTAACAAGCAATATTAAAACGGTTGTAGCTTCGTAATTCTATGAGATATCAGAATGGGATTTTTATCACTAGGCATTTTTTTTTACCTTCTTTCTTTTGGAGTAATAATAATTTTCGAGTCTACACCCGTATTGCAGAGGTCAATCGTATGACAATGCTAGTAACATGTCTGGCCAGTATAATAGTCTTCAGGCCAAGATGAAAGAAAAATGCCAATATGCGACATACGTGCCTTGCGCGGCACATTTGTTAAACCTCGTCGGCACATCGGCAGCTGAATGTTGCCTAGGAGCTATAAAGGTTTTTTTCAGGTTGCTGCAGAATCTGTACGTCAACGGAGCGCGCAAACCTACTGCAAGATTTCTTGACGGCGCCCGAAGATGTTTGACTTTGAAAAATTTATGACAGACGAGATGGTCAGCTAGGGACGATGCTTGTTCCAGTCTTCTTGACTTTGAAGCCATAAAAGGTGACCCTCTGGCAACCTCTGGAGACCTTTGCCAAATGAAACTGCAGGATTAAACAGTTAAATTCCCTGGAAACGGCCATCTTGTCCGAATTTTGGGGAGCCATTTTGAAGCAATTTAATATAGCTTCATATTTCTCGGAATCGGACCTGGAGGCCGTTTCTAACCTTCATGACTCTTTAATTATTTTCATTAAAACCAAAAGAGAATGTTTTGACGATTTCGAAGAGGCGAACGAGAGAGAAGAGAGAAACAGCTCGATTAGTATATTTTAACTATTCTGTAGTAGTGTTGTGTTCCTGGAGGTGAGCAAGGTCGACAGGGCTCCCGAGGATGCGTTGTGTTGAGAGCGAGGGAATTTGTTCCTTCAGCTGTCAACACGACGAATCCTCAAACATATCAAGGGTCGGCAACGCCCATGTTACTCCTTTGGAGTTGCATGAGTCTATAAGCTGTGTTGTCCGCTTACCATCAGGCGGGCCGTACGCTTGTTTGCCACCATCGCTGTATAAAAAAAAATGAGCAGTGCTTCGGAGATTCATACGATTTTTGTTTTGCAGAAACGGCCTATTCAGGCGATATATAAATTGAACCATAGAGACTCACTTAGAGATAAGTTTAAAGATATTAATATGACATTACATTGTCAATACATCTATGACAATATTGTGTTATTTAAATAAAATCATTGTCAATCTTAGGAAAAACTGTGTCATACATAATATTAATACTAGAAATAAGCATAAGCTCGCGGTGCCCACCACTCGGCTCCAAAAAATAAAATAAAACATTCATGGGTAATTGTGTAAGGTTTTATAACAAACTTCCAGGAAACGTAACCGAGTTATCTATTAATAAATTCAAGAACTATGTGAAGCGTAAACTTATTTCGAAAGCTTATTAGTTATTATAGCACAAAAGACTACATGAATGATAAAACTCCATAGAACGAATTGTGACTGAATTTTAAATTTATTATTAAGTTTGGAAATTTATGACATTGTGTTTTTAATTTATTATTCTCGTTATATATTTTTTTGACATTAGATTGTTTTTCTAGAAACATTCTAGACTAGTATTTTTTATACAATTTTTACTTCATATAATTATATTTTTTCATGTTTAATAAGTTGCTCTAAGAAATTAGCTATTATGTTTCTAACTGACGATTTGAAAGTGCTTGTTACTAGGCCTACTTGAAGTTATGACGCATGTAAGGTTATTTTACGGTGGTAGATTTCTTCAAATTAAGAAAATACCATCCATGTCAGTACATGAACATTGGCATTATACAAAGATAGGGATTGATATGGTTGAAACACCCTCGGAATCACACATTTAACACTTTCCCCGTACATACGGTTTTCCCATGTTATCAGCTATGAGTGTAGCAATCCAAAATTGTCGGCAGTGAATGTGTTAATCAACTAGTGAACTTACTGAGCAGCTTCCTCTGCGGCGATCTTATCCTTGATCTCCTGCAGCTCCGGGGGGACCACCCAACTGGATTCCTTGGTCTCAATGTTGTGGTAGTACAACCTGCCAGCATCTGTTGTATACTCTTTCCACACACAGGCAGACAGCAGTTTCTTCAAACAAATTAAAGTTAACCATTGTTAAAAAGCTTATCACGCTTAAACGGCTTAACCGATTTGAATTAAATTTTGCACGAATATAGTTTATAACCTGAATTAAAATATAGGATAGTTTTTATCCCGAGTCCACGCAGACCAAGTCGCGGGCGGAAGCTAGTATATAATATAATATGATTAATGCGAAAGTTTGGTTGTTTGATGTTTGTTACTCGGCTCAACCGATTCAGATTCAATTTATTATGAAAATAGTTTATAGCCTGGATTAAAATATAGGATAGTACTTATCCCGGGTCCATGCAGACGAAGTACCCAAATGTCTTAGAGCAGTTACAAACACAAACATATTGCTACAAACGCGATACAGTCTGATACAGGTGATTATGACCGGTATTCTAAGGCTAGTGTCACCGCGTTCATGAAAATGCGTGTTTGTGTTGCTGCAATAAACTCGCTGTGTAACCATTATTAGATAAAGTTAACTAAACTCAATTAATTCCAAGGCAAATCAAATTGAGCATATTCTGAAAAGGTAAATGCTAAACATGTATCACGAAACTATGACCAACGCCGCGCGCTGGTTTGATCTGACATAATTTAAACATTGGAGGAGCCCTTTGCCAAATGGCAAACTGAAGGCATTATTTAACATAAAAAGTCAAAGTAACTATTGTGTAGTATAATAGCAAACTTAATCTATGGCACAGTATAGAAACAGTAGATAAACTTCGAACAAAGGTACATCGCACGGCTGCACACATGCGCGCGTGTTCGGTACGCACACACACATAGCCTTCGGGAATGATGGAGAATGCTTCAATCGGGGCCGCGCCGTTGCGGTGTTCGCTCGCTCTCACTCGCCACCTCAAAGGAAGCCGCCTCGTAGGTATGAAGACAGCGAGCCGCCAGTGCCAAGATATCAAAAGGAGCCGAATAGGCTTGTAACTAAGCACCTACCAACCTAGTGCAGTTTAGCAACTATTATACTTACTAGGAAATATTTTAGGCATAGTATAGTGGTATTAAAATATTCCATGAAGTGGGAAACTAAAAACACATACCCAACTATATATAATATTATTACTTTGTGTATACAATATTGTCTATTAAACTGTAACAGAAATACTTTGCATACTTAAAAGCAAAATTAGTATTATAGGTATGCCAAGCCACAAACTTGACACAGCCCTGCGCATCGAGCGAAAGTAGGTAACGAACGCACCTAAATGGCCTCAGATTACCTACTGTATTATTCTTCTATACTGTGTATAACCATAGGGTTAGGATACGATAGCCTAGCAGTTCAGGCTGCCAAATGATTGTGGTTCCGTCTGTACCAATGAGTTTTACGGAACTTAAGTACGGAATATCATTTAGCTCACTCTATGGGCAACTCAGCCCACATACTACTCAGCCCGCGGGCTCAGTTGACCACTACTTTTTATGTTAAGGGCGAGTCAGTCCACTCGGTCAACTCAGCCCGCGGGCTCAATTAACCACTATCTACCTTTATAGGGTCGACACATCCCGTGCCTCCAGGACCACAAGGTTGAATTACTAAAATGTTGAAATCCCGAAATGTTGACTTTCCCAGTAAGTTGAATATATTTTGTTTCGCAAAATGTTGAATTCTTATTATGTTGAAATATTCCAAAGTTGAATTCCCACAACGTTGACTTAAAACGATAAATAATACGAACAGTTTTGACGGAGCCCCGCGGAGCGGGGCTCCTATTTCTGGTCTGTTGGCCCTTCGGGCATCTGAAGATACCTAACGAACCTAACCTACCTACCAGTTGAACTACCCGTGGGCTGAGTAGACCCCTTGGCAGATGAAATGACCGAGTATCCCCCGACAAAATAAAAGGTGTCAACTGAGCCCGCGGGCTGAGTCGTGTGTGGGCCGAGTTGCCCCCGAAGCCATTTAGCTTTTTGGTAAAGGACACATCATGACGAAACCTGCATACATCTGAGAAGAAATTCAAAGGTGTATGTGAAGTCCCCAATCTGCACTGGGATAACATGAGAGGAGGCCTGTGCCCAGCAGTGGGACGTATATAGGATGATTTATTATTAACTAGCTTCTGCCCGCGACTTCGTCTGCGTGGACTCTGGATAAAAACTATCCTATATTTTAATCCAGACTATAAAAAAAGTGCAAAATTTCAATCAAATCGGTTCAGCCGTTTAAGCGTGATTGAGTAACAAACATCCAAACATCTAAACTTTCACATTTATAATATTAGTAGGATCTATTGTTTAGAGGCGTAAAACTTCTCCCCCTAGTGTAAAACCATAAAGTTCAATACCTCAGCAGGAGTTTTAAGATCGTCTGGTTTCTCCCAGAGACTTTGCTTCGACACTGAGTTGTAATAGTATGTGCGGCCATCTGGAGCCTTGTGTTCTGACCAGGGACTAGTGTGGTTAGACATGGGTGTAATCTCTGGAGCTGGCGCAGTAAGATCCTGAAAATTGTGTTGTAAGTTGGTCACTCCTTTTTCAACTGTAAAATTGCAAACTAAATATTGAATAAAATCAGACAGACTGTGTTTGGTACTTCACATTATAAAAAGAATAATTAAAAACCTATTGAATCTGGAAAAATGCATCTTGCTGCTATGCATGCTGGAGACATCACTATCTCACATTGGTCCTATTATTAAAATTATAACAATGTCACCTAATATAGTTGTAATTTATAAGGCCTTACGGGTTTGAATGGCGGGAATCCTGGCGGAGGCATCGAAAACGGAGGAATCATGGGTGGAAACCCCATAGGTGGAGGCATCCCGGCCATCGTTGGAGTTAGCCCCGGCACCGGGGGCATGGCTACTTGTGGCGGCATCGGAGGGGCTAGTCCGCCCATCATAGGGGGCGGCAACAGCGGCGGGGCCGCCATCAGCCCTGGCGAACCCATGCCAGTGCTTGAGGCATCCTTCAAGTGAACAATAACACAAAATTGGTAGCATAACCATGTTAGAAAACTTTGGTGCCGTCAAATTTCAAAATAACTTACCATTTCAGGAAGACTGACTGTTTGACTTTTAAATTCAGTTATCACACCATATGTTCTAAATATTTAGTAGGTGTTTACGAAGAATATATATTGAATTTTATTCCGGTTCGTGTAATGTTTTCCATACATACATAGCATGCAAAAGCAAAACGTCAATCTATCTCTTACTTGCACAGATTACAAAGAGTATAATAAGCAGGGGGAACAGTGACATACCCGTTAACGTTTGGTGAAGATAGAGCTACCATCTTTAGATGCTCCTAAGTACCTACTATTGCGTAAAGTAGATTTTCCGTTACTTAAATAATTTCACAGGATGTCGCTACAAAATCCATGTAAAATTAGGAGTCATAAATTGTTTTAGATATTATTCGTTAATGGTATTTTGCAATGAAATAACATAACATTATTGAATAACACAATTTTCATTAATTCAGTTATTATTACATTAATTTTAATTTTCTCTTGGTCACATTTGCCTTACCGGACACTATGGTTGAGGCCATAAAAAAGGTTTTGACGGCAGCCGCCAAAGTCTGATGTGATTTTCGTGGGTTTTTTTCTTCTCGTGTTGTGGTTCACTAAGACCAATTGTGAAAACCTCCAGGAAGTGCATTGAGTCGAGCCTCATGCTGTGTTGTTTTGCGCGTAATGAAGCGTAAGTTTTTTGCGTGTTACGTGATTCATTAACAATAATAGTCAAACTAGATAGGTAGGTCAACTTGTTCTAAACGTCCGTGTCCTTACACTTTCAGGTATTACCAACTGATTGTTACCCAAAACCCTACAAATTTCCTGAGCAATTCAAAACTTGGGTCACTCTTGTTGGTAGAAAGTTGGAGAAATCATCCAATCCGAGGGAGAAGATCATTTGTGACAAACATTTGACAGATGCCTTCGCTTTATTTAGCTGGTAAGTTTCAGCTGAGATACGTAGAAAACATTCATTGTTTTATTGGCGCGTCCAGACAAGTGAGCGTGGCGGCCCTGCACGTTATTTCGGCCCATCTGGATCGTAGTGGGCCTTCCACGGCAACCCGCCGCGCTCCTAGGTCTGGCTTTGCCTTATTAATCCTACTCATATTTTTTTATTTTTTTCTTTTGGCTGAACGCG
Source organism: Epinotia bilunana (assembly GCA_947049275.1). Taxonomy (NCBI): domain Eukaryota; kingdom Metazoa; phylum Arthropoda; class Insecta; order Lepidoptera; family Tortricidae; genus Epinotia; species Epinotia bilunana. The sequence goes on from OX346253.1 coordinate 29,845,042, forward strand.
GTTTGCTTATTGCCACCGACAAAGCAGGGAAACGTTAGGAAAGTAGGAATACGGATAACGGAATTTGGAAAGATAGGATCAGTTCAGAATAAGAGCTAATAAAATATATAAATAACAAAAAGAACTAAATACGGATATCATTAAGCAAAATGAAAGAGGATATAAAATTAAACACAGAAGAATCTTTTGAGGCTAACAAGACAGGGATGGATGTAGGAAAAGGGATTTTAAGTGAGGAAAGATCATTGTAAAAAGAGACATGGTTGAATAAAGGACATGAAAGAAAAATATGATTCAAGTCTCCAATTTCTCCACATTCACACAAGTTTGACTCCACGATATGTAGTCTGGCAAGATGAGCCGGCGTGCACACATGACCCAATCTCATTCGTATTATAATGCTAGTAGCTCGTTTACCGAGCCTTAGCTTTGCAAACCAGGGTTTAGTAGGAACCTTAGGTTGAATTGCGTAGTAAAATTTGCCCTTTGTCTGAGCACTTTCAGCCCACAACTGATTCCAGGCATCACTAAGATAAGAAGAAGGTAAAGCAATCAAGTCATGACTAAATTTTTTATAAGGAAATCTGTCCCCACACGTCACAGCTTCATTGGCCAAGCGATCTGCTTTAACATTACCATATATTTCACTGTGTCCCGGGACCCAAGCGAAAGATACTGAAAGCCCACGAGTAATACAATCTCTTAATAGTATTCGAGTGTCTATGATTACTGGAAAAATTGTTTTACATTGAAAAGGATATTTGACTAATGCCTGTAAGGCACTCATTGAATCGGATACTATGACTGATTTTGTAAGCTTTGCCGTTCGAATATATTCAACTGCTTTAAGGAGACCGAAACATTCTCCAGTAAACACAGATGATTCTGGTGGGAGTTTAATTTGTTGGATAATTTTGTACTGAGAATGATAAACCCCAACTCCGACATGACTAGAAGAAGAATGCTTAGAAACATCAGTGTATATTGTATGGTAGTCTTTCCAAAGGTTATCCTTCACATGGTTAAAACAAATATTGTTATTAGGACCATTTTTTGAAATACTTATATTTAAGGCTACGTCAGGCGTGTCAATTAAAGATTTATACGGAGCACAAAATAAAGGATATGAAATAGAAGAGTGAGTGGGAGCTTGGATAGAGGTAAACTTTTGGTAGCTATTTACAAGACATGGAACAGGTTTATGGGACCAATAACTGGAAGAAATAATAAGATCAGAAAGTAACTTAAGTTTAGTATGAAGCGGATGATCAGAAATTTGTAAGGCTCGAAACAGAAATCTATCAGCGAGGTATTGACGACGTAGCTGCAATGGAGGTTCACAACACTCTGTCTGTAAAGCATTAAGCGGGCTAGATTTCATCGCACCTGCTATCAATCTTAAGGCTTTCGACTGAATATTATCCAGTTTTTTGAAAGCTACTACACTTCCAGGTTGTAAAAGAAAGGTGCCATAGTCTAAAATACTGCGAAATAGAGCATTGTATATTAGTTTCATACAAAACGGGTGAGCGCCCCACCAAACACCGGAGAGACATCTAAGCATTTTTAACAAACGTTCACATTTAGCGAGAACATATTCACAATGTGGAGTACCAGTTAATTTAGAATCAAGAACAACACCTAAAAATTTTGTTTGGTTGACTACAGGAATTTCATAGTTATTATAATATACAGAAACAGGCGGGGGCAAACGCATTCTAGAAAATAACACAACAGAGCTTTTAGATGGAGACAAATCAAGACCATTTTGTTCTAACCAGTTCCTTAAAAGATTAAAAGATAAAAGAAGATAAAAGATTTAAAGAGGAAGTTAGAGAGGAACTGGCATTCTCAATAGATCGGTCAGTACAATACAACAACAAATCGTAGCATATTGAAGAACGCAAACGTTACTGCTTACAGATGCTTCCAGATCATAGGTGTACAAGTTATATAATATTGGGCTTAATACAGATCCTTGTGGAAGACCTTTCCATACTAATCTTGATTCCTCATTGTCAACATCTAAAATTAAATTGATACGCCTTTCTGATAAGATGTTAATTATAAATTTACTCAGAAAAGTCGGGACGTTTAAAGTATTTAGTTTTTCCTTCAATATACTTAAGACAACATTATCATACGCAGAATTTATATCAAGGAAAGCTGAGACCACAGACTGGTTATTAGAGAATGCTAACCTTATATCAGTTATGAAAATACTTATACTATCTAGGGTACATTTACCTCGTCTAAAACCAAACTGGGTTTTACTTAAACTGTTATTGGTTTCAATGAACCATTCTAATCTATTTTTAACTAGTTGTTCAGCAATTTACATTAAAACCGAAGACAGAGCTATTGGTCTGTATGATGACGGATCAGACGAATTTTTATTAGGTTTTAATATCGGAAGAACCTCTTGAGATTTCCACGAGGTAGGAATAATGCCTGATATAAAAATAGAATTGATTAGGTTCAAGAAATATGAGAGAGCGTTAGGCCCAAGATGAGAAACGAAAGAATATGGAATACCATCCAACCCAGGGGCACTATTCTTGACATTAGATAACACACCTTTAAGTTCAGAAATAGAAAATGGATCATTCAGTCCATCAGGATCATTTGCAATAAAAGATGGAATAGAGTAGGTTGAAAGTAAATCCTCAGGAGCTGACGAAGGAGCTAGTTTATTTAAAAAGCTATTAGCTAGAGGTTGGGGAAATTTTGTGTCGACGATTCACGGAATGCAGAACGAAATCGTCGAATGTTACGCCAGACTTCTGTAGGAGAGACATCTGGAGATAAGGACAAACAGAAGCTTTTCCAGCTTTCAAACTTTTTTTTCTTGAATAATTTGCTTGTATTCGCAATAGCAGCCGATAATAAGTCAAAATTTTCGTCAGAGCCACACTCATTATACTTTAATTCTATATATTTCCTATTTTTAACCGCTTCACTACATTCATTATCCCACCACGGGGGGGAAGGAATAAAATTTAAGCATTTTTTCTTTTCAGGAAACACTTCGTCAGCAGCCTCCATAAACGCCTTGGCTAAAATTGACGCACAGACAGGCTCTGTTCCACAACTGACATTAGGAAAAGAAGAAAGTTTAGCCTCAATGCACTCACTAAATGATGCCCAATCTGCATTCCTTAAATTGTATTTCAGTCGAGGAGGGCGCTTATGCACAGGACCACCAATAAAAGGAAAAGTGATTAATATAGGAAAATGGTCACTTCCGTATGTTGATGGTAGAGTATCCCAAGTAAGTGTAGATGCCAGACCAGGTGTGCTAAGTGAAAGATCAGGCACACTGAATCCCTCATTAGGACCATTTCGACGGGTTGGATTGCCATTATTCAGCAGACAAATATTGTGACTATCTAATATGTCCAGTATAACGGAACCATAGTGATTTGAAGAAGAACCCCATGAATGATGTTGGGAGTTAAAATCACCGAGAATAATAAATGGTTTAGGAAGTGAGGAGATGATGCTGTCAACTTCATTAAAAACAATAGAGGACGGGTGTGGAATATATACAGAAACAAAACATATATTCTTAACTATGACAGCTATTATTGAAAAATCTTTGTTGACATGAGGAGTAGCAAAATTGGTAAAGGAGTAAGAATGATTAATGAGTAGGGCTGTGCCACCATACCCATCAGACCTGTCTTCTCTAAGACAGGCATAGCCAGGAATCCTAAAAGAATAGCCTGGCTTTAACCATGTCTCTTGTAAGGCAACAATAAATGATTACACTACGACAATTCCACTGAATTAGTGTTAACTTGTCCATTGTTTAAAGGTAATTTAGATATAGCATCAATTATTGAGGCAGCGTTGGACGGTGTGAAGAAATTTGATTGGGTCAATAACTTTATAAGTGCAGCTATAAGATCTGCAACAGAAGCTTCATTGGGTGAATTGCTATTATTTTTAAACATACAGCCATTACCAGGTTCTGGCATATTAAAATCTCTTATAATGGAGTTATGGGCAGCACGGTCATACCCTTTGTCAAGCATTGGGGGAGGTTTTGACTTTATGTAAACAGTTTTTTTGTGCGAGGAAACTCCAGGGTGCATAGGTTTGGGAGGGACTGCAGGAGAGGAAATACTATTGCTATTAGAAGTTAATAATGCATCAGCATATGAAATTTTGAGGATGGCTGGGTGAAGTTTAGAGGCTTCTGCATATGAGACACAACTTTTTGCCATTGAATCTTTTATGGCTTTCTGACGGCTGAATTCGGGACAAGATTTGCTAATAGCAAAATGGGCTCCTTGGCACAGGCAACAAATAGTATTCTCTTCTTCTACGGAACAAGAATCACCTGAGTGGCCAGGTTGACCACATTTGTAACATCTGGGACTATTGGCCCTGCAATTCATTTTAACGTGACCGAAGCGGCAACATTTATAGCACTGAATTGTGGGAAAAATATAAGTTTCAACAGGCAAAGCTGAATAGCATAGGAAGATACGTTTAGGAAGTACCTGACCATCAAAAGTAAGAACCACAGATTCAGTTGGTTTTAATTGAGGACCTCCATCTGTAATTATTTTCCGATTTAACCTTCTAACTTTTAGAATTGGGCCACAACCCATAGGAACAGAAACGTTCTCGAGAATGTCCTCTGACCATTCTGAGGGAACACCACGAGCAATTCCCATGCGAGTCACTGAAAAAGTTGGAATTAACATTTTATATTGGAGATTTTTCAGGACAGAATTTTCCAGAAAAATGTTGGCTTCTTCATATTTTTGAAAGGAAAGGGACACTGTTCCTACCTATACGCTTTAAGCTACCATTAACAATTCCTTTAATGTTGTTATTTTTAAGGGTCCGGCCAAGAGATATTGGGTGAAGAGTGATACCATCATTCGGCGAGGCCTGCACTCTTTGCACATGAACCGTGTATGGAGCAGCATCAGATGGTTGATATAAAACCCTACCAATAGGCGCTTTCATCTGGGAGGAAGTATTTGGTGTTGGGACAGATTGTGAAGAACTGTTTTGTGAAGTATTTAGCAACTGTGATGGAAAATTTGGGGGGGGCATTGATGGGGGACCATTGTTAGTGTCACCAAATACAATATTCTTATCAACCTGTCAAGTTATTTTTAAATGCCACTGTCGATTCATCTTCCAAACAACATAAACAATCCTGTGCTTTCACTTCAGAGTCCTTTCGTTGTCTCCTTCTCTTGTTGCAATGTTTACAGATACGTCTGGCTACTTTGCGTTTAATTCGCTTACCTTCGGATATCACAGACACATCCGTGTCCATTGACTCGTCATTGTTTACAGAAATGGTTATTTCCTGAGCAACGTCAGGATCCTTTCCAGAACCCCCCGGATCGGGAGGCTCGTCCGCCATTATAGGCGGCAAGAAATAAAAATTTACTTACCCGGAAAAATTAACTATGTACACTATTAAAAAATCAATAAATATATAAAATTTCCTAACTACATACAGATGTATACAAAACTGATCCTATACAACTAAGTTATCAGCGGTATATAAATTATTATAATAAAAGCCAAAAAACACCACCGAACCGGTTCACGTTTCCCGCGCTTTATTTTCCCTACTCATATTATAAAGTTTGTATATTAGGGTCCACGAACCGCTGTTTTTCGAATCCATGTAAGTCATTCTAAGATTTAAGCGTCAAGCAATTAGCACTACATTAACAATAGCGTACAAAATATACCTTTTTATACTCGTCGACTTTAATGTTTGAGTTAAGACTTCGTACACCAAACTAAAATCACATACTTTTTACTATGGAGGTCCCAACTCAACATTTTACAACTGTCGAGACAACTAAAATAAATTCGACCAATCACGTGGCGCCTTTACTGAACTAATATGTATTTGACCAATAGGACGCCAAAAGGTAAAATACTAAGAAGAAAGAAAAGAAAAAAGCCGTTTCAGCAGGGCTTAGATTTTCAATAGATACCAAGTTTGTTTAATTAGTTCAGTTGACTCGTAGAAAAAGTATTGTATACTTATAGTGTCCAAATCGGAATCGGGGCTTGCGTCAAAAATTAAGAAGAATCAGGGTCCGCTTGACACCTAATCCCAAGATTTGGCATAGGCACTAGTTTTACGAAAGCGACCTTTTTGGGAGTATACCGGTTTCTCACGACGTTTTCCTTTGACGAAAAGCCAACGGTAAATATTCCGAACATAGGTTCCGAAAATAGTTATAGGTACTCCCGAAGCGGAGAATGCACTTCCTCCGTGTGATGGAGGTACATCATTGACATTGTTTGTAATGCGCTCTAATACCCATAATGTCCGCGCGTGGGATTCGGTATGTGTCGTCTCTCGTCTCCTATCCCTCCATCTTACGCGGTGGAAGTAAAGAAAATATTCTGCATCAGACTTTTTTACTCCTCGACATGCCAAATTTCATTAAAACTGATTAAAAACTGTAGCCGTCAAAAGGCGATAGACATAATTAGTATACATTTAAGACAGAAAGGCTCCTATGCCGCTAAATTGAAATCTTGTTTTAAAATCGCTGATGGTTTATCGTATACAGCCTACTCGATATAGACGAGTTATTGTTTTTATAACACTGTAAACTCTAGCGCTTTGTCCACATATTTTAATTATAATTTCGGACGGATTAAACATGATATTTATTTACCTTTATTTCTGACGTTTCGTTCGTCATGGGGGTTTTAACCGGCCGTGGCCCCAGATGAGTCATAAAAAATTATCGCATTAGACGCGTCTAAAGTAATCATTTAAATACGAGTTATAGTTTGCTACAACCTCGTATCAAAGCGACTGTGGCAAATATACATGAAACTATCACAGGAACAGCAAATGAAATATCTATCTCTTGTTGTCACTCTTATTGAAACTTTTATATTGCCAGCCATCTCGTTCGGTATACGAGATGGCACGAGAAACCTACTGCAAAATAATGAAATAATATTTTTCGAAAAATATATAGTTTGCCATGTTTTTACGCCGGCTCTTCTCGAGGCAGAGGTTTTCTTTCCGAATCGGTGGTAGCTTATCGACATTCATAGGTGCATGTAATATGCCTAATTTTATGAACAAATAACATTGGTTTTGAGTAAATAACCTACCTATGTAATACCAAAACATATCGGGTATTTGATTCATTGCCAAGTAAATTTCAGGTTACGTTACAAATAGTTACAATACAAACAATATTATAATGATGAATAAAATTCGTATCACTCACAGAGTAGATAATGTAAAATCACTAGTGATATTTGACATTATTATTATTGAGTTACTTTTTTATGTACTACATTTTGCCCCCGTGTGGTATCGGGTAAGAATTTCACCATCCATTTTATTCCCGTGGGTGTCGTAAAAGTCAAAAAAATATGCTAAAAGTGGCACTGGAACATAAGTTTTGGGAATAAAGGCGTGAATTTATGTATATGTATTATGGATTTGCGATTGATTTCAATCTAAAGGGACTTTGACTGACTTCAAAGCAACCTCACTACTAAAGTTAAGCACAATATTGATTCGGCCAGTGTTATTGACTCTCTTTTTGTAGACGCAGAGTCAGCAGCCGTAAGGTCAGCCTCAACTCTGAAAGCTATTGAACACAAAGTTTTTGAGGGTGACTTAAGGGGCGCAGTACGTATGCTGATGTCTCAAGATGGAGTAGCACCGTCGAGTCCAGGAACTCTTGCCTCCCTAGAGTCAAATCACCCGTCTCCTTCTCGCCCACTTACTCTCCCACCAGAGCCCGACAGATCTATTCCCGCTTATACTGCCAAGCTGGAAGATGTAGCACTGGCTCTTAGTTCCTTTAACAGTGGGTCTGCGTCTGGTTTGGACGGTATCCGTCCAGCACATCTGAAGGAACTTACTTCGGGCTCCGCTGGTGACAACGGTCCCCGCTTACTTGAGTGGTTGACGAAACTTTGTATTTTTTTACTCAGTGGTCAACTGAACCCCGTGGTATGTCCCTTCATTTACGGTGCATCGTTATGTGCACTTACAAAAAAAGACGATGGTGTAAGACCAATAGTTATAGGCAGCACATTTCGTCGCTTAACGGCCAAACTTGGGTGCCAAGCTGTGCGAGAGGTCATGGCTGCTTATCTTCAACCCTATCAGTTAGGATTTGGCACTAGTTTAGGTTGTGAGGCTGCCATCCATGCGACTCGAGCTTTCTCTATGGATCCCAAAAACACGGATTGCGTCATTATACTATAGAGCGTGATGTTCTTCTGGGCGAAGTAAGGGAGAAAGTGCCTTGCCTCTTTCCTTACCTCTTTCAGGTTTACTCCTCGCCATCAAACCTCTTTTTTAACGAATCCCTCATTCTTTCCCAGGTTGGTGCACAGCAAGGTGATCCACTGGGCCCTTTAGTATGGCCAGACCCATACAAAAGGTGATCTCTGAGCTTAAATCCCCGCTGAACATCGGGTATCTAGATGACGGTACACTTGGGGGTACCCCGGAGAAAGTGAAGCAGGATCTGCTCACGCTCCTTCCTCGCTTCCGGGAACTAGGTTTAGAGCTCAACACTAGTAAATGCGAGCTTTTCCCATGCGGCGCTAATTCCGATTCTTCATTTGCTTTAGTCAGTGCCGTGCTTCCCGGGCTCAAAAAGTTAACAACCCACTCCTTCAACCTTTTGGGTTCCCCCATTTTCCCTGAAGCTATCCCTGAAGCCTTCGAGGCGAGAAGGCAACTAGTACTGTCTGCTAGGGAGAGGTTGAAGTTGCTGTCAGCGCACGTTGCTCTTATTTTACTAAGTGTCCGTTTCGCTGTTCCTAAGCTCACATTTTTTACGTACGGTCCCGACTTGGCTTTACCCGGTGCCCACTGACTCCTTTGATTGTGTGTTGAAGGAGGTATTGGAGTGCCTATTCAATGTCTCCCTCAATTCGGACCAATGGGACCAAGCTTCCTTACCCATACGGAACGGTGGATTGGGAGTAAGGCGCGCACGTGATGTGAGTCTTCCGGCTTTCCTGGCATCGGCGGAGGGGGTCTTGGACCTTGTCACTCAGATTCTTCCTTTAGATGGTGACAAGGCAACCATACCTTATGCGGTCGATGCTTTGGCGGCCTGGACGACTCTTAACTCGGGTGCGTAACTATGTAGTTTCTATAAATACCACTTTTAGACTGCGCACTTTTGTACAACTATTTAAAAAAAAAAAAATCAGACTACTACTCTATTGCAAAGATAGAGCTCTTCGAAGAATGGCTGAAACGAAGTAAAAGTGACCAACTCACTATGCTTTATCGATTTTTGTGCTCAAGATACGATATTTCTGGGATAACTGAGGCATCAATGAGAGAAACGAAGAATACTATTAGCAGATTTTCTTCAAATTTAATGGAAAGGTGGACTAGAAGTGGAAAATGCAAGGAGCGTTTTCTCAAAAACCACAGTGATTGGATGAGGGGAGATTTAGTCTTCAATGTCTGTCTTCAACAAGCTCATCCTTCTATATCTGGAGATTCGACACCTGGACGACCCCGTAAAGAGTTTGAAGACTCGAGCGAAAAAACGAAAAGGAGAAGAGTTGAGGACCTCATTACTTCACACAGCACTCCGGAGTTGTTAACTGCCGCTGAGGTTTCAGCCCGATTATCTGGCTTATGGTGATAATTTGGCTGGAGTTATCAAGACCGTTACTAACAGTCCCGACAAGTGTAGAGACATTCAAAAAAGTGTTAGTTTTAGTGAGACGACTGAGCACAGGAGTTTAACTAAAGAAGAAGCGTTGGCATATTATGTCGACTCGAAATCCACGAGCAACTCCTACAAGCAGACTCGGAAGTGGAGTATCAAAGCTGGCCATCAGGTATTTCCATCATTGTATATAGTTAGAAAAGCTAAATTAGAATGTTTTCCTAGTGAGGATCAAATTATTCTGACCGAGACGCGTGCGGAAATTAAACTTCAGGCGGTTTTAGATAACACCGTTGAACGTTTAATCACTGCTCAGTGTGACGTCTTGAAAAAATTGTCTTCAACCACATCATTAACCCTTATCAGTAAGTGGGGCTGTGACGGGAGTTCCGGTCATAGCACATACAAAGAGAAATTCACCAATAGCGACGACACTGCTGAATATTTGTTTGTGTACTCATTCGTACCACTTCAGTTGCCTGACGAAAGTGGTAACATTGTTTGGCAGAACCCTCGTCCATCTTCCACTATCTATTGCCGGCCAATCAAGTTTATTTTCGCTAAAGAAACTACGGATTTGACGGTTTCTGAAACCAATTCCGTTCTAGAGGAAATAAATGGGTTGCAGCCGACAAAATATAGTGTTACTGGTACCGAAGTTTCTGTCAACCATAAATTACTCCTTACGATGACTGATGGTAAAGTATGTAACGCTTTGACCGAGACTTCTTCGGCACAAAGGTGCTACATTTGCGGAGCAACCCCAAAACTGATGAATGATGAGTCTAGTGAATTTATAGCTGATCCGAATAATCTTGGTTTTGGTTTGTCTCCACTTCACGCCTGGATACGCTGTTTTGAATGCTTACTTCATATAAACTATCGCCTACAAATTAAAAAATGGCAAGTGCGAGATGTGGCTGACAAAGCTAGTGTTAAGCAAGAACTGGGTTTGATTGTAGAAGGTTTACTGTATAATATAGGCGATTTAATTGTAAATGTGTCAAATTTTTTTTTCTTTTATATTTGTTTTTTGTATTTTTATATTTGCTATTTACATATTTTTTGTATTAATTTAAGAAAATAAATATTGTTTTATCAACAGAAACCATTTTATTTCAAATATACCATTATATTATAAAATAACAGGCTTCAATTATATTTTTCCTTCAAGATATAATCATAAAGTGAGTAAATATAAGCACTAGATTTGAAAAAAACAATAAAATATTTTTGTCCAGCTAGCTTGTTCTAGACGAATCACTGTGCGGTTGTGGGATGACGTAGGTTACGAAGCGGACTTTGGACGGCCTGATGGAGAGCGCGGCAGGTGTAGACAGGGCAAGACTCATGGCGGTATCAAGACCGGAGTCTGGGGCGTGACTACGTATTGATCATTAAAAGGAATCTGCTACTATGGTGTACCCGTAAAATATACCTATATCTGAATTAATTCACTAAAATCTGTATAAGTACAGATAAATCGGTATATATGGCAACATTGACTGACGTAGCTCATTTGACTCGCGATACATTGAAAATGGTGGTCATTTCATCATTATTTTCATGTCCGCCACATAAACTTAATAACATTTTGTGACTAATGGCAAATAAAGAAGCATTAAAACATGTAACAAACAATTATTTGAAATCGGATTATCCTTCTCTACAAAAAGTTATTATGGAAGTCACGTGATACATTTTGAACTGTACTCCTATACAAGAACGCGAGCAAAGAAGTATCCACTTCAAAAAATCGACTACGATAGAAAAATTTGCCAACTAATAGTAAAGTATGCTTTGTATGTTTGTGTAGGTAGGTACTGGTTCTACACGCACCAATGCATAGTTAGTTTCGGAAGCAGTTAAAAGATGGCGCTGTCAAAAAGGTTTCCATTAAACGCTTCAAGAGGGCACTCTTTACCTATATACTTACTTTAATCTTTGATATTCGTGTATCTCCCTCCCTGTCACTCGAACTAGCCAGTACGACAGAGAGAACAGCTGAGGTGAAATAGAATGAGACGAATAGTATGGTATTTTGAGTCTATTGACGACTCCTCTCCATATAGTGTTCACCACAGCGTTAAAATATTTTTTTTTTTTTTTTTTTTCATTGGACTTGCGGGCGTTTGCCCATAGCCATAATCAAGTTAATGAAAAGGGAAGGAAATAAAATCGGATAAGTACGGAAAGGATATATCGGAATTTGGAAAAAATAATCAAGGCAGGAAAACGGAATTGGAATACATACAAATAAATTATAAAATATGAATAATACTATAATTTGATATTATTCTCACAAATAAACTTAGCTAGAATATTATAAATATCTGGATTAATAAGCAAAGAGGAAATTTCGGTGGGAAAAGGAACATTATTAGATTGAAGCGCATCCAAGAAGACAGTACGATCGAATAACGGGCAAGATAAGATAATATGGTTTACGTCAGCTTCCTCAGCACCGCAGTCACATTTAGGCTCACTTATAATATTAAATTTTGCAAGATGAAAAGGAGCACATGTATGGCCCAATCTCATACGAGTTAAACATGATATTTCACGTCTACTAAAGGATTTTTTCCCAAAAAACCAAGGCTTCAAGGGAATATCACTTTGGATCTTGTGGTAATAGGCCCCTGTCTCCAGGCTACTCTAAAACCAAAAGAACTCCCATGACAATTGTAGATACCTTTTGGGAAGTAAAAGTAAATCGTGGCAAAAATTTTTATAAGAAGAGACATCGCCAGAAACCACAGCATCCACAGCCAAACTATCAGCCCTTTCGTTACCCGAAATACCACAATGGCTTGGCAACCAGACAAAATTCACAGTGAGCCCCTTTAATTGACATTGTAACAGAATAGCTCGAATCTCATACAGTAACGGATAATTATTAGACATTCTAAACGGTGATTTAATTAAAACTTGAAGGCTGCTTTTAGAATCCGAAAAAATTACAGAGTTTTTTAAATTGAACATGGAAACATATTCCACCGCTTTGAAAATGCCAAATAGTTCACCAGAAAATACTGAAGACTCTGGAGGGAGTTTAATTTTGATTACAGTATCAAACTGTTGGTGATATACGCCAACCCCAACGCAGCTTAATGCTGAACTTTTAGATGCATCTGAATAAATGTGATGCCAATCAGCCCAATTTTCACCAACCAAATTGTTAAATACTGGCTTTGCACTTGTTCTATCTTTAACGATGCCAGAATCCAGAAAAACTTGTGGAGCAATGGTCAGTGAATCAAAGTCTTTCTCATATATGGGAAGAGAGAGATATCTGACAGTTGGCGAAGTTAAACTCTGGAACTTAAGATAACTATTTATTATGCAAGGAGGTGTTCTATTACGCCAATACGAAGATGTCTGAATGTAATTGAGAAGAACAGATAATTTACGTACTAGAGGATGATTTGAGAATTGCATGGTTTTAAAAATAAATCTATCAGCTAAAAATTGACGTCTTAAATGAATAGGCGGATCCACAGACTCTACTTGCATTGCATTGGCAGGACTGGTCTTCATCGCACCAAGGACTGTCCTGAGAGACTTGTTTTGGATAACATTTAACATGTTAAAGGCATCTACAGTACCAGGAGTTAGAAGGAAAGAGCCATAATCCAAAACGCTCCTTATAACAGCATTATAAATGAGTTTCAAATAAAATGGGTGGCTCCCCCACCAAACACCAGCCAAACATCTCAATATATTTAATGAACGTTCGCATCTGTTCCTCACGTAATTACAATGATCTTTGGCAGAAAGTTTATAGTCTAAGACAATTCCTAAATATTTAACTTCCTTGCAAAAGGAAATTGTAGATCCATTGTAAGTCAAATTTACATCTACGGATCTTTTCCTAGGAGAAAATAAAATTGCTGCAGATTTTGAAACTGAGAGATCTAGGCCATTCTTATCCAAATACATTTTTAAATTTTGTAAATTACAGTTCATAATCTCACAAGCATTATGAATAGATTTATTATTACAATATAATACTATATCATCCGCATATTGAATAACGGATACAGAATCAGTCAAATGAGGAAGTAAATCGTATGTATAAACGTTAAAAAGTAAAGGACTAAGAACAGAACCTTGCGGAAGCCCTTTCCATACTGTTCTATATAAAATTTCAGATTCTAAATTGAATCTAATAAATCTTTCAGAGAACATAGCGGAGATCATAACACACAAACGACTTGGAACTCCCAGCAACAACAGCTTATTAACTAAAATTGAAATATTTACATTGTCATAAGCCGAATTGATATCTACAAAACAAGCTACCACACACTTGTTTTCGGAGAATGCCAGAAGTACATCAGAAACTAACAAACTAACACAGTCTAAAGTGCTTCTGCACTTCCGAAAGCCATATTGAATATCTGGTAATAATCTTTTACTTTCGATAAACCACTCCAATCGATTTTTAACCAAGTGTTCCATGACTTTGATTAAAACCGATGACAACGCAATAGGACGATAAGAATTTGGATCGGAACGGGATTTATTTGGTTTGAGAAGTGGCAACACTAATTGCATTTTCCATTTGGGAGGAATATTACCTGTCAGAAAGACAATATTGATAAGGTCTAGATAATAACCTAACACATTATCACTGGCATGAACCAAAAAAGAGTATGGTATACCATCACACCCCGGGGCGGAATCTACGACATAAGTGAGCACACTCTTCAACTCTAGCATTGAGAACGGACTATTAAAACGCTGTGTATCATTGTTATCAACATTTGAAGAGCTTAAAAATTCAACACTAATTGGAAAAGGCAATGGAACAAAAGGAGGAGCTAACTTATTTAAGAATTTTCCAGCAATGGAAGGATCAATTTGGCCATTCGTTTCAACAAAGGCCCCCCTAAACATCCGAATTTTTTTCCAAACTTCAGATGGGTGAGTATTAGGGCATATAGATGCACAGAAGGAGCGCCAACCCTCAAGCTTCTTTTTCTTTAAAAATTGTTTTGTCTCCTTCATAACAGCTAATAAGCTATTAAAATTTTCCTCATTCATATTATCGTTATAAACTAATTCCCTCTGTTTTCTCTTTTTAACAGCATCTGTACATTCGGAATCCCACCAAGGCGGGCTGAGGATATCAAACTGAGAACCCTTTTTTCTGGATGGAAATACTTCATCTGCTACTTCAATCAGCAGCTTAGCGAAAGCATCAGATGATTGTAAAACTTGGTTATGGGACACCTCGGGCAATTGGGCCAACTTCTCATCCAAATGCTCCCTAAAATGTTGCCATTTGTCATTCTGGAGTTTATATCCTAAAAGCGGAGATCTTTTCATCAGTGGTTTGTTTTTGAAAGGGAAAGAAATTAAAATCGGAAAATGATCGCTACCAAAAGAAAATGGAAGAACCTCCCATAATACTGACACTGCAATTGATGAACTACAAATTGACAAATCTATGGCACTAGGATTCTCATTTGGAGCAGAGCGACGCGTCGGGGCTCCAGAGTTTAATATACACAAATTAAAACAATGAACCATATCAATTATTTCTTCTCCTAAATTACTCGAATTGATGCATCCCCAGGCAGGATGATGGCAATTAAAATCACCTAAAATAATGAAAGGGGAAGGAAGGGATGATATTATGCTTCTAATTTCACTAAGAATGACTAATGAAGGATGAGGAATGTACACTGAAACTATGCAGATGTTATTTACAATGGCGGAAATAATGGAATAATCTTTACTATGTGATAATGAATGATATGAAAAATTAAACGAGTTTTTAATAAGAATGGCTACACCACCATATCCATCCGATCTATCTTCACGGAGACATGAATAGCCAGGAATTCTGAAACATGACTCAGACCGGAGCCATGTTTCGGAAAGTGTGATAACAAATGGATCATATTTCCTAATTAAATGAAGTAAATCCGATTTCTTATTATTAATACTATGACAATTCCACTGGAGAACTTTGGATTTGTTCGCCATTATTGAGATTGAACACTTTAGATAATAAACTAATTAATTGAGCAGCGATGTTCGGTTCTGAATTCATATTACTATTAGTATTGGAAAATAATTTAATGATTTCTAGAATAATATCCTTAGTAGATTGCTCTTTTGGGTGACTTAATAATGCGCTACCATTCCCTGAAGGGGATTGCATATTGTAGTCTTTTGTCAAATTATGATGTGACTGGGAGTCATAACCCTTTTGAGGCTTAGGTATATTTCTGGGTTTAAGGAAAACCGTCTTCTTATAAGACTGTGAAGCTGTGTTGTTGAGTGTTTGAGTTGGACAATTTATTGCAGATTGGAAGGATGGAGGAGTAGCCATGACTACATCGGCATAAGGTTTAGTAACTGGAGGATGTAATTTTGATGCTTCTGCATAAGATATTGCACTTTGTGCCATCGTCAATTTAATATTCTTCTGGCGTTCAAACTCGGGACATCGTTTATTTATCGCAAAATGAAGACCAGAGCACAACAGACAAGATGCACAATCCTCCTCAATGTTACATGAGGAGCCAGTGTGCCCTTGCCCACATTTGTAACAGCGCGGCTTTGATCTGCATTGCATCTGTGTGTGTCCAAAGCGACAGCAATTGAAACATTGGATGGTGGGAAAGACATATAAATCTACAAGGAGAGAATTGTAACACATAAAAATACGTTTAGGGAGAACCTGTCCATCAAACGTAAGAACTACAGATTGAGATGGCTTCCACACTGGGGAACCCTCCACCATAACTTTGTAATTAAGTCTTCGCAGCTTTATAACATCACCGCAACCAACAGGTACACTGATGTTCTCTTTAACCTCATCCAAAGACCACTCTGCTGGTACGCCCTTTATTACCCCCATTCTTATTACATGAAATGATGGAATAAATGATTTGTATTTGTTGTCAGCCAGTCTTTTGTCATTGAGAAAATTGTTTGCATCCTGGTATTTTGTAAACGAAAGGGTGACTCTATTCCGTCCGATGCGTTTGACACTACCATTAACAATGTTTTGAAAGTTAAGTTTTTTTAGTAGGTTCCCAAAAGCCATGGAGTGAATAGAAGTGCCATCATTGGGCGACTCCTGCTGTTTCTGCACATGAATTACATAAGGGGAACAATCTGACTGAATAAACTGCTTCCTAAACAAGTCTGCGGGCTGAGAAAGGGTGCCTGTATCTGGGACCGGAGCCTGTACTGAATCTGAAGCTGACGATGTAGGAGGGGGTAGGGTTTGAACTTTAATGCTATCAGCATTAAAAGTAGAATCATGACAATTGCAATCATCCCGGAGTGAATCTCTATCTCTATTAGATTCTGCATTTTTGCTACGCTTCTTCTTGTTGCAGTGGCGGCATATTTTTCTATTGACTGACTTACGTTTCCTTAATCCAGAAGACCTGGAACTGTCAGTATCCATACCATCCGATTTATTATTGTGGTCACTATAAATAGTGACCGTATGCGAAACCTCAGGGAGTAGGCCTCCCCCTGGGTCATCAGGGGGATCCATGATTAAATATGTACAAAAAACTTACCTAATGGATGTTGTTATATACACAGAGTAATAGCAACTAACTACAAATAATATTTACAAATAAATTATCCTGCGTTGACCACTAAGAATTAAATTTTAAGAACTCGAGAAAAAGACGCGCGCTCGCCTCGAAGTTTCCCGCCCTTTTTTCCAGCGTTAAAATAGTAAACAAAACAATTGGCATTCGTCAACGTCAAGTTGCCACTTTTAGTGTTGTAATTATTTTAAAGTTTATATCCATCGGCATTCTATCGGCGTGAATTTTATGTAGGCGAGGCGTTTGGTAAGTTTGAGATACCGAGACTGGAAATACAGATGTGAGTGAGCTGGATGTTTATTTTGCTACTTCCGTATACCTACATTAACTTTTGTATTGTTTATTTCAGTAGATAACTGAAACTATATAGATTATTTATTTTAGTTGTAAAATACTACTAAATTACATTTTAATATTTAGTGTGGTAAATGCCGTAAATGACATTTTGTATACGTGTTAAATTGTATCTCAATACAAATTTATGGATATACAATTTATTGACGACTGGTGCAGATGACGAATATATGAAAAATAAATATCGATGTCGATATCTTGTGACGAAATATTTTTCTGTACACTAAATCTCGAGCGAGCGAGAGAGCGAATCTGAGCGAATTACATCGTGCGAGCGAGAAAGCGGAGACCATGACGTATGAAGACCTGTCAGATAACATGGTTCTATCCCTTTCTTACTCGTCGTTCAGTACGTAAGTGAGAAGAGATCGGATGTATAGAAAACGTTGAATTTATTAGAACCTACCTGCCTTTCTCTGGAATCTGTGGATCTGATGAGTCAAAATAGTGACGAATTTATTTACCACAGAGTAGTTTTTTCATAAACTTACCGCGCCCGCGCCGTTCGTTGTTATCTACAAGGCTGCAAGCTAACAAGCTTACTAGAGTGGTCGATCAAAGACTAGAATATACATTGGTCGATTCGATTACAGTAAAAATAGTCAAATCAAACGGTTGCTATAACGAGACTGTTATAGAGCAATTAGAGTATTATTGTGGGATAAAGTGCGCCGATTTGTTACTCTGCGGTCAGTGCCAGAGTTATTTTGAGTAACCGCCACTATACAACAAGCGTAATGTCTAGCACATCACAAAAGCATCGCAACTTCGTGGCCGAGCCCATGGGGGAGAAGCCAGTTACAGATTTAGCCGGCGTTGGTGAAGTCTTAGGGCGAAGACTGGAAACTGCTGGTTTTGACAAGGTGGGTAAACTATCAGCACTGTCATAATGTTGTGTAAATAACAACCTTACTTTATTGTCATCACATCAAAATGAAAAAAAAAACAGCAAATAGGCCACGAGGGCAAAATTACAATCTTATTTCTTAGAGGTATATTATCTCCAAGAGTCAAATAAGATACTACAATCAAGTGAAGATAGAGTGAAATCTCTCATATCAATTCCGAAGAACAGTGGAACGAAGTTATGCCTGTTGTCCTTGCAAACATGAACTGACCAAACTCCACAAACTGCACCAGTTCTCGAGTAAGACGCGTATCTCAGCCATCGGCTCCCTCAACCATATGTTAGGGAAGGTGGCAACCCGATCAATGACGATGCCGTAAGCAGACCTTTAGGCGAGCATGACATATTGAAGTTGCAGGACATTCATGAATAACAGACTAAATTAACAATCTTAAGAACACCTTTTAAAATGGGAAACTTCAATATGTGCTAAGATGTTACGTGAAAGGACTATTACTATATTTTATACTAATTAACTGGCCAACTTAAACTTGTATTTATAAATACACTAACTATAAATTAGTAACAGTACAAGGGCACTTTTACAAGATAAAAATTTATATGTATGAACTCTAAATCATACATCATACAAAATAATATTAACATAATAAAACATGTACATGTCAAAAACAGGGGAAAAAATAACAATTCCATGTTTGTTAGACATGTACAAGGTCTCCAAGAGTCAAAATAATCTAGTAAAGTACACTAATCAATCCTGAGAGATGTATAAGGTCACCAAGCATCAAAATGAATATACTTGAATCATCACATTTGTTTACATTTCAGGCCTATGTTGTCCTGGGACAATTTTTGGTGCTGAAAAAGGATCGAGAACTATTCCAAGAATGGATGAAAGAAACCTGCAGTGCTAACTCTAAGCAATCTGCAGATTGTTACCAGTGCTTACAGGAGTGGTGTGATGAATTCTTGTAAATTGACCCTCTATGTTGGCAACTGGTAAAATCTATTTCTTATACTTATGTAAATAATCTGACAGTAAGCGGATAATAATAATGTGTATTTTTACTTTTTGTTAATTCTTAACCTATATCAGACATCCTGGAGACTGCGGGAGTGAACAATTTCTAACTGTCCTAACCTGATAAGAGCTTATCTTTGTTAGTTCGCCAACATTAATTATTAATTTTTAACCACTGTAGGAGAATAATATTCATCTCAATAAATAATTTTATACAGATTTAACATGAGCAATAACAATTAATTGCTGCAATTTTGACATCACTTAATATTTTTTACTATACATAGTGTTATTTGTATAATAAAGTTAGTCTTATTCTAAAAGAAGACCAGAACATTCAATGTTTGTATTATGACTTACTTTTATGTTAAGAAGTGTTTAGACTAAGGAGTTTTATGAATAAAATGTTCTCATCAAAAACTAGAATTCTAAAATAGCCCTATACTCATCACTTCTATGTTAGACGAAGCATTCATCTCACTCACACTTAGGGGCTGTCCATATGTGTTGCCAAGTCCCATTTTACTAAGCGGGGAGTCCATTCAAGGAGTTGACAGGATGATATGACCTAATATCCATGGACAAGCCCTTAGTTAGATACTTGCTAGTAAGGGACAAATGCTTTATATGTCTGACATAAACGCGATCATGCTAGCTAGGCTGATGTAGTTGTAGAACCCCATAGTAAAGGAGACACTGCATTCTAAAGTAACAGTCTTGGGTCAACATGGTTATCACAAGACCGCGACCTGTGTCGCGGCGAGATAGACTATCCATCTCTTTCTAATTAATCATTTTCTTTCTGTTAGTGTTCTTCTCTAAGAACACTTACAAAGAGACGGATAGTCTACCTCGCCGAGTCGCCGCCATTGCCAGCTCTTGTGATAACCATGCAGTGGTTGGTCTGTTCCTTATTATTTACACTGAATTTTAAAAATGCTTTTGAACTGAGAACCTTAGTAGATTTACTATATGTATATTGTGCAAATGTGACGTATGAAATTTTCAGAATTTATATAGTATGTTGTGGTAGAACATTGCAAAACTCCATTTAACCCTTTGACTGCCATGAATTTGTAAAGGTGGTGGAATGTCTGTTATTGAGTACTGTCAAAATAAACTTTGTGTTTTCAGTGTGCTTTATATTTGCTCTGTTGTAGCAAAGATGTTGGTGTTCAAAGGGTTAAACTCATAAGGCCTGGCCTAATCACACTGGCGCGGCCTGCGGTGTTTTCCCCTAGTAGTACAGAGGAATGAAAACAACCAGTTTACTTTTCAATTGTATTTACATAATTAATTTCATGAATATTTAGGAAATAAAATTATTGGTTTGTATATGCAGTTTACATTTCACCTTTATCTATTTTAAATATAGTAACCATACTTACAGTATCTTGCCCTGCTATTTCCATATTGTATTATATACATCCCCTTTTTAATTCCAAGGACACATGTGCTCACAGCACCAAAAACAACAATAGTGTATGCCACGTCAGTGTAACCCCCATTTTTGTGGGATCTGTGACATTATCAGATCTTATTTTTACGATAATCTGGCTGCCCGCGCGCCTCGTCCTTGTACAACAAAGAACGCAGGGAAACACGCGGAATAAAATAGTATAGCCAATGTCAGACAAGAAATACCGTTCTATACACAGGTTAAAGATTTTTTTAAATTGGGTACATGTTTCTGATGATTATCCCATACACACAAACTTGCAAAGCTACAATCTCACAGAATGTTCTCTTTAATATTAACCAGATTGTTATTATAGACAAACTAGATAATGCCAATCAACTTGATATGTTGGTTTGATTGATGAAAACAGTGCAAGTGAATTATCATGCCAATAGCATAGCTGACATCATCGAATTTTGTCAATGATAACCACAAGGGCATGATTACAAACAGAACAATTATTAAGCCATAACAACAACAAAGAATATAAAGAAAAATATCAGAACTCCAAAAATTTTGAACATTAATGCTCTGTTGCCAGTGATATTTTGGAAATACTTCATTATTTCTCTGTGACCTGCTTCCACATTCATCTCTGCTTGTTCGATGTTGGCATCAATTCTTCCAATCGCTTCATCTTGTTCCTTGACCATGTGAGCCAGTTGCTGGAATATCCCTCCCAGTTCCACAATAGTGCTTTCAATGTTATGCATGGTCTCGGCTCTTTGCTGCACATAAGTATCACTGTCGTCTCTTATTGCTAGTTGCTGGGTCTGGGTCTGGAGGCCCATGGTATCACCCAGGTCTATGCTGACCTCATCTTGCTGCTGTAGGAGAGATGGAACTTCTTTGACAACTGGACCCACTCTTGAGAATTGTTCTCTTCTATTGTTTTGATGTTTAAGATTTTCTGACCTCACTTCAAGAACCTGAAAAAATATTTTATTCACTATAATAAAAACAATGACAATGTTAAAAAGGAACTAAAAAAAATCCTAAAACAGAAAATATGATTTCCGGTTTAACATAATCAGTCATCATCATCATCTGCTGATTAACAGCCGAAAGACTTTCACTGCTGGCCATAGGACAGTGCCAAAGTGACGGGTCCTGCGCCACCCACAACCAGGCCTACAGACGCCGTGCCTTCCGGTACGCGGTCACCTCTCAAGAACCTTTCCACCCCAACGCCCATTGGTTACATGTGCATGGGCCCCACTCACTGCCATTTAAGTCACCCACAGGGCAATGGAACATAAACATTTTAATGAAAATCTCATGTGATACTGAGTAGTTACCTGCTTAAACTGGTTGCTCATGGACGCTAATCGTGATTGCAGCGCTAGTACCACACTGGAGGAATGGTTATGCATACTTCGACGGCCACGAGGCATGTCACCCAGCCGAGCTATCTGCTGATTCAGTGAACTCAAGTCCCCCTTGATTATATATGTCAACTCTTGAATTTCTGTTGGACGATCATCAAATAATGACTTCTTCTTTGCCACTGGAAATAAAATTCATCAAGTCTACATGCTGTGTATTTCATTTTAGTTTTAACTTATATTTTTTGACATATTTGACAAGTTTAAGGTGCAGATTTTGCCATTACCCAGAACTACTGTGGTTTAAAATTATAGACAGTACCAGTACTAATGGGTTTAACCTAGTTTGTCCCAGATAGATCATACATTCCATTATTACTTCCAAGCTCAAGAAGGAAGAAGGGAAGAGATGAAAGCTTGAATTTGTACATACAACAATTTGAATTTGTATATGGAAGTTTTCAATTATTTTAACCATCATACTCACATAAAGCCAACTTCTCCAGTTTGGCATAGGTGCCTGTTATGTTTTTACTAATAACTTTAGCCATTGCCATGAACTGTGAATAGGTTTCGAGTACTGCAGCTTTGCGTTCATCACGTACGATGGGTCTGGCTAAAGTCCGGCCTTGAAGACTCCGCACGGTCGACGCGAACTCGTTCGTTCTGTCTCTTGCTGCCATGACTGTTTCAAACACAGGCTCTTCTAGAAAGTCAAATACAATATCTGGTTCTTCAAAGCCACCTTGTTTCGATGCAATGAAAGGAATGGATCTCAATCTCTCTGATTCTAGATATTTAGATCCTTTCTTGTCAAATTTACTGTAAGAATTTAATTCATTCTCCAGAAGTGGTGTCTCATCCGAGGTAGTCACTGACACACCTACATTACGACGCCGAGGAAGCATCTCATTCTATTTCAAAATGACTATAATTCTACAATTGTTTATTTTTACTGCACTACTAGAATTACACATTTACAAGTATTTGATAAATTAAATAGTTCGCCTATGTTGAAACCACGGTTGAAACCACAAAACATGACATTTCCACGACAGCACGGCACGTCATTGTCAAAAACAGTGGGGTTGCTATTATTTTTGCTAATGTTTTTTTGGGGTTCCGTAAATTTCATAGCTCGAATGGCACAAAGAACCCTATATTTATTATTTCATCATGTGCGTCTGTAAGCCTGTCTGTCCGTATTTAGATTAACAGCAGTGAGCCGAATTAACGATAAAATGGACGCAATTGCCATTTAGTGAAATAACTAACCCTCTAAACGTTACTTAAGTCCCTGCGGTCCGCTAGCGCTACTGATTGATGCGGGTGAAAATAAAACCATGAATAAAACGAGTACCTATCTACGCTACGACCTCTACGACAGAGTACGAGACGTTGATTGTGCATTAAAAATGTATTTCAAATTGTTTACAATCTATTAAAAACTCGTCATGTATTAATGAATGGCTAAGAAAATGGGCCGAGGACTATGAACTAAGTACGTGCTCATTAGTGAATTCAGTGTTGCGTAGTTTCGTTGTTGCTCATCATAACATTAGTATAGTAATTGAAATTATGGTTGAGAACGGTGGGTCGAGCGGGGGCAGCGACAGCCCCAACGCGACTTGCGGGCGATCTGGGCTGCTTGAGACGTTGGTGCGAGGGGTGTGGTACCGGGTGCACTGCTCCCTCGAGGACGACTATTTCAGCGTGTGCCTGGACGACGGGTACGATGCCACAACAACCCTCAATGGCACCCTCAACAATAACAACGTCGAAACACCCAACAGCGACTTCACGGAAGTACCGGAAGCGATCGCGAATCAGAAACGATTAGTGCAAGTGGTTAAATCGGACAATAATGGCCTGGGAATATCAATAAAAGGTGGAATAGAAAATAATATGCCCATATTAATATCGAAAATATTCAAAGGAATGGCAGCAGATCTAACTGAACAGTTGTATGTTGGTGATGCTATCTTGTCTGTGAATGGAGAAGATCTGAAGGATGCTACACATGAGGAAGCTGTGAAGGCTTTGAAACGAGCAGGGAAAATGGTGCAGTTGGAAGGTGAGTTATTGATAACAACACTAGTTCATATTCATACTATCATTTAAATTAATCTGCCAGTGCTCTCTATGCTTCAGTTGATTTAAATGTGTGGAGGTCACTTGGAATTAGGTGTCAAAGCAATGGGTGAACGGTGTTGGTCACACATTGTATTACTAAGACTCCGTTGTAGCGGCTGTTTGTTAACCTAAGTAATTTTTTTTTTTAAAGCAGACCCGGGCTCCTTTAGGGCACAACCAGGAATAATGCTGGGAGGATATTGTGTGGTGAACAATAAAGAGTACTTGTATATTGTATTGTAAAAGGTTGGAAACACTGCAAGCTCAATGCACTTTTTAGGCTTTTGTAGTCAACAAGGAACTCTTATAGCTTCACCATGTCCTGTTTTTTCAAAACAGAATGGGGGTCAGCCTGCGTTACAAACTAAAGCGGGCAGGATAACCTACTCGTTAATATAGATTGATCAATTAAGTCCAATAAAGCACTATGCCAACTGCATCTATGGTGATGACATCACTATAAATACCTTCGTTAATTAAATGCATCCATACATATAGTCACGCCTATTTCCCGGAGGGGTAGGCAGAGCTCACGGAAGTCACAGATTTCCACTTGCAACAATCCTGACAAACCTTTCTTGCCTCATTCCCTTTCATTACATTCTTCATACTACATGCTTGTAGGTTTAGGATACTCTTGACCAGAGGCTCTAGTATAAGTTTTACCGAAACAAAACGTTACGACGGCGTTTAGCGTTTAGCTGTCAAATCCCATACAAATTGAGGGTAAAACGCAAACGCGATCGTAACGTTTTGTTTCGGTAAAACTTATACTAGAGCCCAGAGGACCTTTCTACAGAATTTCTCTGATTTGGTCGAAAGAAGTTCGACAAGGCCGAGGACCGAGGAGGAGGGATTAAAATGCCTAAAATACGCCGTAAAATAAGAATTATCAATGCGAATATTATAAAGGGGAAAAGTCGAGGTTGTAATTTTGCAGTTTTGTATGTAATGGGTAATCTCATCAGATTAAAAAAAAATGTTTCTCGCTTTATAAAATGGCTATATTTTATCCTGCAGATCAGCCTGGGTTCTCTGCTCCCAACGATATTTCAGAAAGTCATGGGAGTTTTGTACATGAAAAAAATTGCTACCTATATACTCGTACTCAATTCTCCGTGGGATGCCGTATTGTCCTAATTTGGACAATAGTCACACAATAGGTAGTTCACCAACGTCAAGACGTTGTGAACTATGATAATTCGAGATAAGTACCTATTCAACTTTCAGATGACCTCTGATTTCATAGCAACTATAGGAAGGCAGAGATCAAGGGTGCTGGTTTTCAATATCAACAGCGACGTCATCAGTGACTGAAGTTCCAATATAAGGCTGGAAACAGTGCTCGACCGACGGTGAGCGCTGACATCGGTTGGACGTAGCTATATCAATGAAAATGTATGACGAAATGCAGTGCAGCGCTGATAAACTGCTACGCGCGTACAGCTACGTCGCGCGTACCGCGACCGTCGGTCGAGCTCGTTGGTCGCGCGTAGTCGGTCGACCGACGAACTATGAGATTGTATGGATGCGTTCAGTGCTTCGCTGACGGAGCGACCGACCGTACATACTGCACACACGCGTCGCAGTTCGCCGTCAGCGTTGCACTGAATGCATTTTCGCAACCGACGATCAGCGCTGACGTTCAGGACGTACCGTCGGTCGAGCACTGTTTACAGCCTAAATAGGCCTTAACCAGTTTTGGTTAATATACGATATACTCTTTAGCCGCCAAGCACTTTTTTTACATAGGTACCGTGTTTTTTCACGTTTTATCTATATTTTGCTAAAAGTTTGAATGGAGTTCTTTTTACTTTCTAGTCAAGTATATGCTTACCAATTTTCAAGTCTTTAGCTCAATAGATTTAAGGAGTTCCCATACAAAGTAAAGTTCCCTTTGCACCCTTATCTTTATAGTTTTTATAGGCTATGTCCTATTCTGATATATAACGTACATAACCAGAAACTTTCATGAAAATTCGTCCAGTAGTTTTTGAGATTAATTGGAACGTACATCCATCCATATATCCAAATTCCAAACTTTCGCATTTATAATACTGCCGTAATTCTTAAAAAGGCAGTCATCTACAAGTAAATTGTAAAGAAGACTGCCTTTTAAAAAAGTACGGCAGAATATTAGTATAAGTATATATATTATTGTTATGAATAGCAGGCATTAATTTGCATTAAAGTGCATGGCTAAAAATCGCGCCGTCGCTTTAACCGCGCGTTTATGGTAGGAATATATTTTAAGATGTTCGTGTGTCCAGCTGACGGGTTTTCCACCATTGTACAGTGAGCTGACGATGTTTTTTCGTCATAATATTGGATTAACTATCATTTGATGATAAAATTAATTGGGGGTAAATGCCATTTTTTTTTGTTTTACTTGGGGTGGCTGCTGCTGGCTACCTGGGTTTCATGATACAACATTCTTAACCTTCTCACAAGTTATCGCATGGGGGTTGATTAGTCACGAAGATCTGTTGCTAGGTCGCGGGGAAAAGTTAATCTGTTACTCAAAATATTAACTTCGTTAATTAACGACTAACGGATTAACGAGTTAACGCCCTAAAATTATAAAAGCATCTTATGTGATTGTGAATTTCTAGTGAAATACCTCCGGGAAGTGACCCCATACTTCCGTAAAGCGTCGATCATCAGCGAAGTGGGCTGGGAGCTGCAGCGTGGTTACATGGCGGACGCGCCGCCCTCGCCGCCGTCGCCGCGCCGCCGCCGCGCCGACACGCGCTACGTGCCTCTGTTGATGGCCTGTGTGGCCAGGAACCTTCGCCACCATGACCCAGGTGAGTACTATAGTGACCCCATACTTCCGTAAAGCGTCGCTCATCAGCGAAGTGGGCTGGGAGCTGCAGCGTGGTTACATGGCGGACGCGCCGCCCTCGCCGCCGTCACCGCGCCACCGCCGCGCCGACACGCGCTACGTGCCCCTGTTGATGGCCTGTGTGGCCAGGAACCTTCGCCACCACGACCCAGGTGAGTACTATAGTGACCCCATACTTCCGTAAAGCGTCGCTCATCAGCGAAGTGGGCTGGGAGCTGCAGCGTGGTTACATGGCGGACGCGCCGCCCTCGCCGCCGTCACCGCGCCGCCGCCGCGCCGACACGTGCTACGTGCCCCTGTTGATGGCCTGTGTAGCCAGGAACCTTCGCCACCACGACCCAGGTGAGTACTATAGTGACCCCATACTTCCGTAAAGCGTCGCTCATCAGCGAAGTGGGCTGGGAGCTGCAGCGTGGTTACATGGCGGACGCGCCGCCCTCGCCGCCGTCGCCGCGCCGCCGCCGCGCCGACACGCGCTACTTGCCTCTGTTGATGGCCTGTGTGGCCAGGAACCTTCGCCACCATAACCCAGGTGAGTACTATAATGACCCCATACTTCCGTAAAGCGTCGCTCATCAGCGAAGTGGGCTGGGAGCTGCAGCGTGGTTACATGGCGGACGCGCCGCCCTCGCTGCCGTCACCGCGCCGCCGCCGCGCCGACACGCGCTACGTGCCCCTGTTGATGGCCTGTGTGGCCAGGAACCTTCGCCACCACGACCCAGGTGAGTACTATAGTGACCCCATACTTCCGTAAAGCGTCGCTCATCAGCGAAGTGGGCTGGGAGCTGCAGCGTGGTTACATGGCGGACGCGTCGCCCTCGCCGCCGTCGCCGCGCCGCCGCCGCGCCGACACGCGCTACGTGCCTCTGTTGATGGCCTGTGTGGCCAGGAACCTTCGCCACCACGACCCAGGTGAGTACTATGGTGACCCCATACTTCCGTAAAGCGTCGCTCATTAGCGAGGTGGGCTGGAACAATAAAAAGGTGACCTTGGCGATGTTTCGTCTTATTGTGTGCGGTCGTTGTAGCCAAGGAGGCATGTTCCTTCAGGGGTTAGTGAGGATTGAGGTCACTTAACCTTCCGTCACAATAGTGTTTATTGGAGTTGTGATGACACTCCTTACGAGGAGCACAGCTACGGTTTCGTGAAAGGTAGGTACTTCACTGTTCTCAATTCCACTGTACGCCATCTGCGTACAGTGTATTACCAGTTTTTTGCAGAAATGGCTTTTGAGTCTTGATCGTGGGACATAGTTTATTTGAGGCCCGCTGAGCGCGTGGTCTCTCGTGTGTCATTAAAATAAACGCCCGGGCCAATCATGCCTGCGCCCTTTTGTATTCTACGGCGCCATATATACCTCGCAGCGCAGCCCCAATAGCGCCACACACCTCGGCAATCTAATGCCAGCCCCGCATGAAAGTCATTTTAGCGTGGAGTTGTCTTAACAAAGTATAACCCGTGTTACAGAGGAGCGAACAATCGAAATATACTCGCCGGACGGCGTGCACGCGCTCGCGCTGCGCGCGGCCGACGCGGCTGGTGCGGCGAGCTGGCACCGCGCGCTGCACGCGGCCGCGCGCCGCGCCGCCCGCGCCGCGCTGGCCCGCGCGCGCCCGCGCCTGCGCGCGCTGCTCGGCGACGTGCGCTTCGCGGGCTGGCTCGCGCGACGTCCCGCCTGCGACCATGTGAGTGTGCCAAGGCGTGAGGTCCAAAACTAATACGAAATTGTAATGTATAGAAGGTCGATATGACGACGACGAGCAGAAGAGACCATAACCTCGATCCGATCGAGTGGCAGCATCGTATCCCGAGGTCCAGGCTCTATAGAGATTGACTCTAAGAGCGGTGACTTTTTGTAGCCATAGGTACTCGTACAGCAGACAGCATAAGTGCATGGTCAATCCAGAAACAGTCGCTTGTCCGCCGAATCCTACGCCATCTATGAGACGTGTAATATAATTATAGATGTTAATATAACCTCAGAGGATTTGCGAGATTTCACTAGATGGCGTTGTAAGCATATTTTTGTCTAAATAAAAATTATGTTTTCCTTGTCTTTGAAAACTGTATTTTTTTATGGGTTAGGCTCCAGCGCGTTGCCAATTTTTTGTTTGTCACTCACCTTTTTGTGGATTTATTCATCTTTTTCTTATGTTTGAGTTCTGCGCTACGATGGAATATCCAAACATCGAATAAATTACAAAAACACTGATTTATAGGTAGGTATTTAATGTGCCTGGTAATGTGCTTATTTTCCGCTGTATGTCCAAATAGTCTCGCCAACAACGCCATCTAGTTTAATTATTGCGCACGACGTCAACTGACGTGATGATGATGAATGTGAGCAGCAGACGTCAAACGATTCAAGCGAAACTGGGCCGTAAGGTGTCCATGCATTATTGCAGCCGATAGTACATACGCGCGTTTCACGAACGCGACTGTCGCGTGACACTTACCATAGACCACCTGTACCGATACTGTGTCGCGTTTACAGTAGCACTGCAAAAAGTTGCCGCTCTAAGGGTATTTAAAACGAGCGACATTCAATATATTGTAGACTTCTTTTGAAATAATAAATAAAAATAAATAAAATAAAAATCATTTAATTCGGATATCTTAGACCCATAAGAATACAATATAATTAAATCAAAATTAAAATTAAAATTAAATCAATATTGAATAGAAACATGTTTGACAATAAAAAGAAATAAATAAAGAAATAAATTACCTACCTACGCTATTTTATTTTCTTACCATAGAATGGTAGTGATTGGCTTGTGCATATCACAACAGTGCCGTAAATATGCACAATCCACCCTACCTGCTAACATCTGCAGGATATTGTTGGGGCTGGCCCGCACCCGACGCATCAGGGACGCGCTGCGTTTGCGCATTGTCGCGTAAAAGCAGTCCATTCCTGCCTCAGCAAACATCCCCGATGCGCTGCAGAAACGGGGCAGCCCCATCAACACCCGGAACGCATTGTTGAATTGCACCCGGATAGCCCCATATGCCCGCTGCGTATAATACCTTCTTTATAATTTATCATTTCAGATCAGCGCATCAGGTGGTTCGGACAGTTCCGAGGAAACCGAGGGTTGGCAGCCGACCTTCGTAGCTATCACGGATCGAGAATTAAGGTACCTACATCCGACAGTTTATGTCACTTTACTTCATACGATTGCAGATTCATTTTCGACGATCGGAGAAGCTACGTATCCCGCATACCGATCGCGGTAATATGGCACTCCCATTCCTTTAGTAACGTTTACTTTAGACGCTATGCTAACGTGATTTTGGCCTAAATACAGCGATCTATTGGTGAGCGAAACCCGTTCGCCGAGGAGCCCGTGAGCCAGCGGAAACCATCAATGGGACACCTGAAGTGTGCGTAGTAAAAAATTGGCGGGTAGGCTCGCTGGTTCATTGTGCATGCTTAAAATATTCTTTCGCGGTATGTTCGGCCATCAGTCATAGATATATATGTTACTTCGTAAAGATAGGGCCAACGCGCACGAGTAATTCGGCCAATGCGGTGGTCCTAAACTACCAATTTCTTCTTCTTCTTTTAAAAAATGGCTTCCATCTAATTTAAGTCAAGTCAAGTTAGCTTATAAAGCGACATTGTTCGGTAGTTTGGTCATGGTCAGTCGTCAATAATGCAATCAGCGTCAGAAGCTCCGCTAAAGGAGCAAGGAGTCCACCGCATCCCCGACGCAAGACCAACTGGCAATTTAGGACCACCGTGCCTTAGTCTGTGTCAGGACGACGTACCGGTCAGTTGTCAGTGTGACAGAGCAGACTGTCTCAAAATTCCCAGTTGTGCAGTAAAAGGCTGCAAAAATGATGATACGAAAGTGAAAAAAAAAACATGGGATATTGTGTCATCTGTAATTATCGTCCGTTTCTTTTTTATCGCTTTGTAACACATTTTCCAAAGAATTATTTTGTTACCCAGCGCCACGCCATTCCGTTTTGATAGAAATGCGTTACGCGTGCGTGTTACGTTTTGTTAGCTTCAAATGCAAAATCAGGGATCTGTTGTTGAACCTTGAACCATAGTCTGACTGATTTAGTTTTAAGCCTAGATTAACGCAAAAATTCTAACGCATGCCGTGGTTGCCTATTATTAGGGTTACAATTAGACATACATGATGTTGCCACATAAAATGTAACATAGTTAACTCCGTTAGCAATCCTTAAATAAATTAAATCTCTCACTTATAATAAATCTATAGATTTAAAAAAGAATCAGCCAGTATCAAACTAAGCATTGGTGTGTCCCAAATGATCTCAGCTTCCCATGAACAGAAAAACGTGTAACTTTTTTTATAAGTACATTATTAATCTAGCTTCCGTTTAGGATAGCTTTTATCCGACTGCGACGATTAATTAATTTTCGGAAACATTTGACCTCATTAAATTATTCATTTCTTCTGCTTCAAATTGTAGCCGCCATATCTGTCAACTGTCAGTGACGTCAAAATGGCAGGCTTGCTTTTACTATCCTACAGTAATAATTTCGATCCGGTGTTGTGATAGACCTTCACAAAACGCATATTAAATCCTAAAGCATAAAAACAATCGATTCTGATATGGAAACTTATATGCGCTAAATTCGTATTGAGGCGTAATTTCAATAAATGTATCAACAAATTTCAACATCATAACGTCAAACGTCAAAAGTCTGACTCTTCCTCTTTTTTTTAATGGCATGGCATAGCGCTGTTTTCGCGTTCAGCCATAAAGTCTAATTGAGTTTCTGCAAGATTACAGGCTGAGTATTTGTTATGATACTGCACGGCTATCACAAGACGGCGCGCGGGCTCTCAACTTTTCTCGCACTATACGTCTCTTTCTAAGTTGTCTAATAAGAGAGAGACGGATAGTTCGAGAAAAATCGAGAGAGCTCGCGCGCCGTCTTGTGATAGCCGTGCTGGTTTGTCAGTATTTATATTTATCAGCAATAAACAGTATGTATTCATTAAATCAGTATAGAACGGGCCTATTATAAACATTAATTATCAAGCGCGTCAGTATTAATCATAATCATAATCATAACTTTATTTGTCGAAAAGCAGGTGATGATAAACACAGGTGTTACAGGCATTGCCTTACTTAAAGTATTAAGGTGGTATTATAACTTACTAACGTACTTCGCGCCTTCAAGTTGACATTCAGCCAATATAGAGACAGAAATTGGCCAACATACAGGAAAATACTTTTATCATAAAGCCTGCAACACATATTCATCATTCATCTTGTGTATGTTCCCACCATTGCCAACTGGCAATGGTGGGAACATACACAAGATTTGGCAGAATGTGATAGTGTGATCTGAAATATTGCAATATGAAAAAAATAAACATATTACTTTAATATTTTTAATAATTACTTTAATAGAAAAGAAAGGGTCTCGGACTCGCGTTATGGTTGTAGAACTTACCTAGTGGTTAGGTATAGTTTGGAAATTATAAATTGGCCTTCTGTTGTCTAATTAAAAAGAGATTCTTTGTTCCGCGTAAACACTTACCGGTCAATGGGTACTCGAAAGGATTATCTATTATTAATTCCTAAATAAATTTTTATCTGAGAGTCGGAGTGACTTAGATCATTTATATAATCACTTTTTTTTTTTATCCATACTAATATTATAAATGCGAAAGTGTGTCTGTCTGTCTAGCTATTACCTCTTCACGATTAAATCGCTGAACTGATTGAGATGAAATTTTGTATGGAGATAGTTTGAATCCCGGGGAAGGACATAGGATAGTTTTTATCCCGGAAATCATCCCCTGAGGGGGTGAAATGGGGGATGAAAGTATGTATCGCGCTACGATATAAACGAGTTCCACGCGGACGGAGTCGCGGGCAGAAGCTAGTTAATAAATAAAAGGTAGTTCGCAGCCGCTAGTCGATCAGAAATAACCTTGTTAGGGCGTCATTTTTATACTGGTGTATGAACCATTGACTATGGACATTGTTTGATATAGGTTATAGGTTATAGGTGTACGCGGGCTAGGTTTCCGCAACTCGACGTCATAATAGCGCCTATTTTGCGTATGGGTTATTGGCACTACTGTTATTCGTGCCAACCCAGTTCCACCAGGAAGCCTAGCAGACCCTTTATGTTGCCGACGGCCTCCGGTAGTGACCCCGGTGTTCCGAGGTGCTTTGCCCGGTATTCTGCCACCCCTGGGCACGTCAGAATGACGTGGGCGGCTGTCTCTTCCTCTTCCATGCACGCTCTGCAGAGAGGACTGTCTGTAATACCTAGAGTGAAAAGGTGTTTGTTTAATAGTGCATGACCAGTTATGGCTCCTGTCAGGAGACGGAGTGCCGGCCTCTTTAGCTGCTTTAGCTTCCTTGCCAATCCGGGGTTGATTGTCGGGAGGGCCTCTCTGGTTTGCCTGCAGGTACCTAGGTTATTCCAGAATTTTTGATGTTCTGCCTTGGTGTTTAGTCGTAGTGTGCTCCGCAGCCATGCAGGGGGTAGAGGGATCGTAGGTTCCGGTCCTACGGCTTTTGATTCTGAGCCTTCTCTAGCCAGTGCATCCGCTGCGTCGTTCCCACATGAATTGCTGTGCCCTTTGATCCATTGTAGGGTTATGTCGCTATTGGTACATACCTCTGATAGGATTTGGTGGCACTCGTGTATCAGCCCAGACGTTGTCGCGTGACCTTGTAGGGCTTGCAGTACAGATCGACTGTCGGAGAGTATGCGGATGGGGTATCCCCTTACCTCTCTGGAGGCGATAGCATGAGCGGCCATTATTATGCCCATACACTCAGCCTGGAAGACTGTGTTTTGGGTCCCTAATGGTGTTGAGATTCGTATGTTTAGGTCCTCCGAGAATGCTCCTGCTCCGGTGCCTGACCTTGTCTTGGACCCGTCCGTGAAAATTCTTAACTCCCTGGGGTTAAGTCCTTCCTGGGGGGTTTCGTATAGTTCGATTTTGTACTTCTTGTCAAAGACGAACTGTCTGGGGATGATGTCGATTGTTGCCTCTATGAGGGGTTCCCTACCTACAGCCTCGTAGAGTATCTCGGTGTGAGGAACCCTGGGCGGCCTCCAGAGGTGCTGTTTTTTGAGCCGTATGGCTGACGCCAGTGCTTCTTGCCTGATGAAGAGGTGAAGCGGCGGAATGTCCATGATGGCTTCCAGGGCTGCAGTAGGTGTGGTCCTCATGCAGCCGCTAGCCGCCATGCAGGCCAGTCTCTGGAGGCGTTGTAGTTTAGCTTCGACCGTCGTGAGTGTGGTACGAGGCCACCACACCACAGCGCCGTAGCTTACTATTGGTCGAATTATTGCCTGGTAAAGCCATAGAGTGATCTTGGGGTTTAGTCCCCAGGTCCTACCTACCATTCTACGACATTGCCAGAAAGCGACTGTAGCTTTTTGGATTTTGTTGTCCAGGTGACTGCTCCAATTAAGTTTGGAATCAAGTATTACACCTAGATACTTTACCTCTGTTGATAATTGGAGCTCTGTATTGAACAGCCTGGGTAGGCGGTAGGTCCCCAGGTTCCGTTTGTAGGTGAACATTACCAGCTCGGTCTTCCTTGGGTTGACTGTTAGTTCGTTGTCGTTGCACCAGTGTTCCACTATGGCGAGTGCGGAACGGGTGACGTCGCACACTGTACCTGTGTGGGTGCCGCTGGTGAGTATCGCTATGTCGTCAGCATACCCGATGGTGTAGTGATGACTGTTATTTAATTTGGTGATTAAGTCATTGACCACCATGTTCCAGAGTAGTGGAGAGAGGACGCCTCCCTGGGGGCACCCTTTCGCTACCCGTGCCTGCCTTGTCTTGTCTTCCCCGAGTCTGATGACTCGTTGACTTAACATGTTTTTTATCCATTTTGTAATAACCCCACTCACTCCGTGTCTAGTCAATGCTGCGGTTATGCTGGTGAATTTAGTCTTGTCAAAGGCTCCCTCTATGTCAATGAAGGTACCTAGGCACATTGACTTGTTTTTGATTGCGACTTCAGCCTTGGTGACCACAGCGTGAAGCGCAGATTCTGTTGATTTACCTGAACTGTAGGCATGTTGGTTCTGATGCAGAGGTACACGCACCAGCACCCTCTCTCTCAGATGTCTATCACACAGCCTTTCCAACGTCTTCAGCAGGAAGGAGGTTAGGCTTATCGGTCTAAAGGATTTGGGGTCCGTGTAGTCTCCTTTACCTGGTTTTGGTATGAAGATAACCTTGACTTCTCTCCACTGTCGAGGCACAAACGTATGTGCTAGACAGGCGCCCAGGACGATAGTAAGCCTGTGCGTTAGCGGCGCCCCACCCCATTTCAGTAGGGCGGGGAAAATTCCATCTGGCCCTGGAGATTTGTAGGAGTCAAAGCTGTCGATGGCCCATTGTGTTCTTTGGGGAGTTATTACCTCGCTGGCCAGTCGCCACCCCTCTTCTGTGGGGGTGGTTTCCTCATCCAGTTGCCTAATTGGACTCGATATCTCGCAGTCCGGGAAATGCGTCTGAACTAGGACGCGCTCTGTTTCCTCCGGCGAGTTGGTGAGGGTGTCGTCAGGTTTTCGCAGGGTTCCTAGAGTTAAGGCTGTATTGTTGGAGAGAACCTTCCTTACCCTGTTGGCCTGTGTAGTTGACTCGATGTTGGTACAGAAGTTGTGCCATGAGCTTGTGCTCCTGTATCTGAGCCGTCTTTTGTACCTGGACTTGGTGACCTTGTATCTGTCCCAGTCCTGGTCTGCCATGGTGTTCATTGCCCTATTGAGTTGCTTCCTCATTTTCTTCCTGAGTCTCTCCAGCTCAGGTCCCCACCAGTTGGCCTTGTTTCCTTTGCCTGTTGGTGGGGTTGATAGAGGGCAAGTTTGATGGTAACAGTCTATGATGGTATCCGTAAGGATTCCTACCTGTTTGTCTATTTCTGCGACGCCTAATATTTCCGGAGGAACCTCGGTACGCGCAAGTGCCCGACCTATTTCCTGTGCGTACTGGGCCCGGTTCGTTTTCCTTGGGTTCCTCCTGGGTGCTGCCGCGAGTGTATTTACCTGTAAGTCGAATCGAATCCATCTGTGGTCTGAGCACGAGAGTTCACTCGATACGTGCCAGTTTGAGATGTGCTTCGATGCTTCTTCGGTTGCTAGTGTCAAGTCAATGATTGTTTTGCTACGTCTGTTCACAAACGTTGGAGTTGAACCTGTGTTGATTATGTTTAGGTTTGTAGTAAATAGGTATTCGACAAGTTTCTTACCTCTGTCGTTCCCTATGGCCATGCCCCAGAGGACGTGGTGTGCGTTCGAGTCGGTGCCCGTGATGAGCTCGAGTCCCGCCTCCTCGCAGTAGTTGACCAGTCTCGTCATGTCGTGTGGCGGTGGGTCGTCGGCTTCCGGCATGTAGGCCGAAGCCATTACCACCTCCTGTAGTTGGGAGTCCTGCACTCCTCGCACCATTATGGCGCACAGGTCTCTGGAACAGAAACTTGTTAGAGGATGCGCTTGTATATTCTTTGTAGTGTAGATGCAGGCCCGGGGGTTTTCCGGTCCCGTGTGTACTGTCAACTTACCTTCTGTGCGGCGGAGACCGCAGACAGTGCCCTTCCCGACCCACGGCTCCTGGATCAGTACTATGGCTGTAGTGTTGGCCTCCATCCACTTCCGTATTTGAGCCGTTGCGGTTTCGCTGTGGTGGAGGTTGGCTTGGAGGATTTTACAAGTTGGAAAGGAAGGGGACAGCGACATCGTCGTCAGTCTCCTCCGTCGACATCTCCTCTGTCGACGTCTCCCTCTCCTCCTTGCCCTCATCTCTACGGATGGCCAGCTTCTTTAGCTCCTCTGCGCATCCCTCCTCGCTTTCCGAGTGGTCGCGAAGAAGGAGTTCTTCTTCGTCCGTCTCGGGAGCGGGGTCGGTCTGCTCTGGAGCCTGGAGAACTGGTTCCGCGACTACCTCAGCAACTTTCGTTGCCTTGGCTGTCGCCGTAGGAGGGGTGTCTGGGTTGGTGGCGTCCGTCGAGTCGGTGGGTTTGGCAGGGGGGTTCTCCCCAAACTTGCCACGGGGTCCCTCGAACTTGACGTACACCGAGCCCAGCATAAAGCTGAGTCGGCGTCCATGGTCCATCAGGGGCCCCACCACCGTCTCTGGGATGCTGAGCGTGGCGAACGTTTCCGTTGCCTGTACCTCGAACCGGATGACCAGCCATCTGTCGATGTCTGCCCATCCGTTCTGGTAGCGCAGCATGCGTGCTACCACGTTCGGACTCTCGTGGATCCCCGGTAGCAAGATGCCGACGCGCACGCGCTTCGGCAGCTCGTCCGGGCGCTTCACCACGAGCTTCTGCCCGTCGGAAAGGGTGATAGCAGCCACACTGCGCTTCAGCCACTCGAGAGTGGTCTTGTTCTCGCACCACAGCCTCAAGGAACCGTTTGTGAGCACCGGCTTTCCCCGAAACTGTGGACCCTCGGTCTGACTGCTTCCAGGCTGCATTGCCTCTTTAATAAGAAGACCTTGCATCTGGTGCTGTATTTCCTCGGATTGCTGCGGGCTCAGGTGTTCCGCTGTGGCAGTGGTGACGGCCACTAGCAGATCCGCCTTCACGGCATCCGCGTACGCAATCCGGGGCGTTTCGCCATGAGGCTCGATCCTCTGCCTTTTTGACTCGCCTCTCGGAGAGAAAGTCTCGTCGAGCCGAGCCCTTTTGGAAGAAGGTCGGGCCCCCTGGTTACTCCCCCCTTTGGTTGCCCTCGTCTTGTCTTGTCCCCTGCTCCCCTTGGGGACGGTACGGCCTGCTACTGGGGGTCCAGCGGCTGCCTGCGCCGATCCTTTTCGGGGGGCACCCTGACTAGGCAGGGATGCCGGGGCTGTACTGTCCTGGTCGCCAAGCCGTTGTTCACGCGCCTTGCGCCGTTGCTTCTTGTTTTTTTTTGTGGTATCCTGCCGTACTTGGGGGTTGGGTTGGTTGGGATTCCACCCGCTTGGCACGTTTCGCCTTCCCATATTGTACTGGCAGGGACCACCCTGCATTCAGCCGTAGTATGGCTGGGTCGCAATCAGGTTCCACTGTGGCGGTAAGCTCCGGATTGCTGGATTTCTCCGCCTCCGTAGTTGCCTCCGCGGTGTTGCCCTGTGTCGGGGGCGGGGTACGGCCTATAGCCTGTACCGGGCCCGTGTTGTGCTTCGTGTGCTTGGTGGGCTGGTTGGTTACCGGTTTCCCGGCGGCCTTCCTGCCCCATGCACCCTTGCCTTTCCTGTGCTTCGGTACTGTGGGCACAGCGCCGTCGCCAGGTTGTATGGTGCCTTCCCGGGTTGCTTTCGCTTCCCTGAAGGCCCGTGATGTAGAGGGAGGTACTGGTTTACCAGCGCCTTCACCTTGTGCCTTGTTGTTGGCGGTGTCAGGTACAGCGGATGCTGCGCCGTCTACCGCTTGGTTGGGGTTGCATTGTTTGATAATATATAGCTTTACATTTGATTGTTAATGTTTCTTATATTTTATTTATTTACCTTTAAAAGGGTACTTGGTTTCGAATTGCTCTTATTCTATCATTTGCTACATTGTAAAGTGGTGTGCAACTAAGAATATTTGTGTTGTAATTATTGTGAGCCTTTGTGGCCTTAGTCACTAAATCCCGCCCGTGATTTCTTCCGTGTGGTTTTCTATCATTTGGAGACAGTAGTGTTTTTGTGTATCAATATCTTACACTTCTTACGGAAAAAATCCTCTACCGCATCCCTCACAAAATTTCGTGACAAACCGTTCAGTAGTTGAGCCGTAAAAGAAAACAAATATACAAAGTCACTTTCGCATTTATAATTACTTATTTATTACAAAGGAAAGAAAGAAAGAAATAAAGAAAGAAACATTTATTCACTACACAAAAGACACACAGAGACAAAGGGAGTACATACACTACACATAGACACCACATAGGTACCACTATCTCTTTGTCACATCAATTCTGCATCAACCACTGCCAGCCACTTCATTAATATTGAGAAAAGTCCGGGGACTTTTCTCAATATTAATGCCGGAGTAACTTTGTAACGGGTTACAAGGTTACTCCGGCCATCCAAACGTGTAGTCCGCACGGTCCGCCACGTGGTACGCAGTCCGTACAACAGATGGCGCCACTCTTTTCCATTAATGTCAGATGGCAAGGGAATTGCTCGGACACACCCATGAACCTAGAATACTCTGGACAGGCTGTACATGATGCCACAGTGAGGGATGGAAAGGCTCTTATGCAGCTAAATTAAGAACTTGTCCAGTTCAACTGGTCTTAAAATGGCTGATGACTTGCCATAAACAACCTACCTAATTTGGACGGGTAATGGTTTATGTGCCACAACTTAATACTAAATCAGTTGTGGCAAATAAAAAAAAGTGGAACTATGACAAGGACAATGAATCATATTTTCTGTCACACTTATCGAGATATGTATGCTACCAGCTCGCTCGCACGTGGTATTATTATTACCATAGCCTGTCCAGAGTATTCTAGGTTCATGGACACACCTATCTTGACTTTCGATATCATTGTCATCAGTGGATTACAAACTCGAGCTGGCGACCTAACGAACTAGTGGAAAGACTTTGTCTTCGAGGACCGTTGGGTTGGCAATGTAAGTTAAGGTGATATCAGACTTCACTCTAATTTAAACAACATTGTTGGATAGTTTCAGTAATTAATTATTTTGGCACTTTTGTATTCAGTCGTGTATTATGTCAGTCAATATGCCTTTCATTCAAAATGAAAGAAAAAAATCGGCCAACTGTGTGTCGGGCCACGCGCAGTGTAGGGTTCCGTAGTTGTCTGTCTGTCTTAGTTACATCGACACGCGCGCGCACACATGACTCGAACAAAAATTAGAGCTTTAACCCAATATCTCGCATACGAATAACTGAGTTGAAAAATGGTTTTAAGAAACCCATAATAGTTTCAGTAATTAATTATTTTGGCACTTTTGTATTCAGTCGTGTATTATGTCAGTCAATATGCCTTTCATTCAAAATGAAAGAAAAAAATCGGCCAACTGTGTGTCGGGCCACGCGCAGTGTAGGGTTCCGTAGTTGTCTGTCTGTCTTAGTTACATCGACACGCGCGCGCACACATGACTCGAACAAAAATTAGAGCTTTAACCCAATATCTCGCATACGAATAACTGAGTTGAAAAATGGTTTTAAGAAACCCATAATATATAACAAGCTATCCATCGATACCCCACACTATAAGTAGGTTTAACGAAAAAAACAGTTGAATAAAAATAAAAATAAAAAAACAGTTGAAAAATATTTTTTCACACCTTTCATTCGGAAAAGTAAGTTTTGCTCCACGACGAGAGCGATCAAAATGCTACTTTTCTGTTCAAGCTACTTTTTTAATTTATTCATTGGCATTGTAGTTGACTGTAATTTTATCGTAATCAGTTAAAAACGATCATGTTTCAAGTTTTAACTTTAACAACGTTATTTGAA
Source organism: Epinotia bilunana (assembly GCA_947049275.1). Classification (NCBI taxonomy): domain Eukaryota; kingdom Metazoa; phylum Arthropoda; class Insecta; order Lepidoptera; family Tortricidae; genus Epinotia; species Epinotia bilunana. Next base: position 29,885,754 of record OX346253.1, read on the forward strand.
AATTGATGTATTTTTCGTAATATTTAAAAATTTGTAATAAAAATTAAGAAAATTTGTTAAAACTTGTTAAGTAATGTTAAGCACCTTTTTTTAATTTCTTCATAGTCGATGTGAACAATAGTATGTGTCACTCGATAGCAAAATTATCTTCGTCTCGGGCGTTAACACTTGTATTCAATACACCGCCCTCGCCGTAAATATACTATTTTGCTCCCTTGTGACACAAATAACTATTTCAGGAGTTTATTGTACTGTTTTGTCTGCGTGATTGGTCTATATAAGTATGGGTATGCCGAATTACAGTTTTCTAGTTGTAAGGGTTACTGAGCTAAGCCGAAGACGGACGGACAGACGGACATGGCGAAATTATAAGGTTTCCTTGTTGACTACGGAATCGTAAAATTTAACAAAAAATTCATCTTCACTGAACGAGCGAACGAAGTTCTTCATTTCAGCTTGGGCAAGTTATTTGTTATACAAGGGTGCAAAGTTGTATTTTACCCGCGAGTGTTTCAACACACGAGAAGTAAAATACATTTGCACTTTTGTGTAACACAAAACTTTTCACCTCACTGTAGCGAGGAAAGTGCATCATGGAAAACAATTTTTTTTTAACAGTAATGATAACGTTATGTAATATCAAGGTCAAGTGCAAGTAGGATTTTAGTTTTCCCATACATTTTGAGACCCAGCGCCTTAAGAAGGCAACAAGCTATTTTTAAAAATTCCTAAAAATATATTTTACGTAAAATTGTGTACTTACCACGGGCAGTAAAAAAGAAGGCTCCATCGCATATTTACAACCCTCGCCTGCGGCTCGGGTCACAAATACCTGCGATTTCGGGCTTTCTTTCTTTTATAGCCCTTGGTAAGTAATGTACTATTATCACCATCTGTGAAATTTTTGTATTATGAGCGTTTTGTTATCTATCAAAAGCTACTTAAACACGCTCCAAGGTTAAATTACTTTCCCCACTAGTGGATAAAATGCGTTTTTGCCCACTGGTTTTAAAGGATAAAAGGCGGCTTTCCGAGGCAGCGAGGGGAAAAAATGCTTTCCTGTGTCTTTCTGGCTGTTCTGCTCTACAGGTCGCATTTCTCAACCTATTCTTGTTTATAAGCAGGTTCGATAATTATAGGGTTCCTATGGACTTGCATTTGGCGTTTCGTTTCAGTTTTAGAAAGATTTTTTTTTTTTTGAAACAGATTCGACGTGTACGTACTTGTACAGGTTCCAGAGCCACTACCGTGGTTTTACCTTAACCGTGGTTGCAGGCTGTACGAGGCGGCGCCGTGGTCGGCGGAGGCGTGGATGGCGCCGGGCGAGGCGCTCGGGCTGGCCGCCACGCGGCTGGCGTGGTGGCGGCGCGGCGCGGGCGCGGCGGCGCTGGGCGTGCGCGCGGGCACGCCGGCCGGCCTGCTGGTGCGCGCGCTGCGCGCCGACACGCCGCACGACCTGGCCGCCGTGGCCGGCGCGCTGGTCGACGGCGCGCACAGAGCGGTGCGCGCGCAGCCGGAGTTCACCTTCCGTCAGTATACAGCCCCTTTGTAGTTGTAGAGCCTCGTCTACACAATGCCTACTCTACGGCCCGAGTGTGAGCGGGGCGTGCGGCGTCCATGTAAAACAAATGCAATCTATATGGACGCTCCACACCCCGCTCGTAGCGGAGCGTTCACTCAGGCCGTCACTTAGACGGATAACGACAAACTTCCATCGCATTCCAACGCATGTGTGCAACCTTTTCATTGGGACAACGTCAGGCTTGTCGACTTTAGGTCTTGCAGCAATCCTTGGAGTTCCTGAGCTGTTGACGAGAACAGTACAATGTCATTGACAAAACGTAGCTTTGTTAATCTTCTTTGGCCAAGCTTGTGAACAGTTTAAGAGATTTATAATATCAGTATAGATACATAAATAATAGTACGTTCGACAGGCTGCCGGTTCCGCGGCGCATGCGCGCGTCTCTCCCTGGGCGCAGGCGGCGTGTGCGTGTGGGAGGCGGCGGGCTCCCTGGGCCGCGGCGGCGCGCGCGCGCTGTACCGCCGCCCGCTGCACGCGCTCAAGGCCTCCGCCGACGACGACCGCACCGCGCTCTGGCTGCACTTCACAGACGACGACACCGTGGTCAGTACATACTAGCGTCTCTCCCTGGGCCGCGGCGGCGCGCGCGCGCTGTACCGCCGCCCGCTGCACGCGCTCAAGGCCTCCGCCGACGACGACCGCACCGCGCTCTGGCTGCACTTCACAGACGACGACACCGTGGTCAGTACATACTAGCGTCTCTCCCTGGGCCGCGGCGGCGCGCGCGCGCTGTACCGCCGCCCGCTGCACGCGCTCAAGGCCTCCGCCGACGACGACCGCACCGCGCTCTGGCTGCACTTCACAGACGACGACACCGTGGTCAGTACATACTAGCGTCTCTCCCTGGGCCGCGGCGGCGCGCGCGCGCTGTACCGCCGCCCGCTGCACGCGCTCAAGGCCTCCGCCGACGACGACCGCACCGCGCTCTGGCTGCACTTCACAGACGACGACACCGTGGTCAGTACATACTAGCGTCTCTCCCTGGGCCGCGGCGGCGCGCGCGCGCTGTACCGCCGCCCGCTGCACGCGCTCAAGGCCTCCGCCGACGACGACCGCACCGCGCTCTGGCTGCACTTCACAGACGACGACACCGTGGTCAGTACATACTAGCGTCTCTCCCTGGGCCGCGGCGGCGCGCGCGCGCTGTACCGCCGCCCGCTGCACGCGCTCAAGGCCTCCGCCGACGACGACCGCACCGCGCTCTGGCTGCACTTCACAGACGACGACACCGTGGTCAGTACATACTAGCGTCTCTCCCTGGGCCGCGGCGGCGCGCGCGCGCTGTACCGCCGCCCGCTGCACGCGCTCAAGGCCTCCGCCGACGACGACCGCACCGCGCTCTGGCTGCACTTCACAGACGACGACACCGTGGTCAGTACATACTAGCCGTAGCCTGGTCTGGCCGAGGCTCGTCCGAAGTTACTTGAGACGTGCCGCTGTCTGTACGTCTGGCTTATCCGCGACATAGATAATAGTAGTCTATGCAATCGCTATATAATGTATGCGTTTTCAGTCGAGTACCCTAATTAAGGTACGAGAGTTAAAAAGCTAATTATATAACAATTGTATACAATACTTTTTCTACGAGTTAACGGAAATAATAATTTATTAAACAAACTTGGTATCTATTGAAATTCGCCCTGCTGAAACGAAGTGCAGCAAACCTCTTTTTTTATTTTTGCGTGTTGATGTCTTCTGGAAATCGAGCCTCGTGATTGGTCAAAATTAATTTTAGTTCTATTAGACACAGTTATCTCAAATGCCCAACTCAAATGAAGTTGATTTAGATATCGCTGTCAGTCATTTAATTGACGGATAGAAGTGCTAGAGTAGAAAAAAAAAACAGAGACTTCTGGAAAGCAGCCCTTGTACGGCCAACTCTCGAGGAAGCTCACTAATAGAAGCATAAACTATTATGGGTATATTAGACGGCTCATCCCTGAAACGAAAATGTGTACCGTGCTATATGTAGTTGGCATATATTAGTCTATGGTAGAGGTATTTTAATAGCTAAATTGCATGGAATCATGTTAATATGAAATAATCGATATCTTAGGAGTTGGACATGGAGGGCAGCCCTAAGCCGGCCGTTTTCATCCTGCACAACCTTCTATCAGCCCGCGTCCACTCGCTGCCCGATGATGCGCAGCAGCCGCTCTAACTCGAATAATCGAGGACTTACGACCTTATCTACTGTTACGAAAAATCTTCAAGAGTACACGTAGTGTGCCTCGTATGCTGTACGAATAGTTGTCAGTTTTCATACTAAGGTAAGAATTTGAGTGTGAAAACCAAATATGAAATAGAATCTCGAATATAATACTCCTACAATTTATTGTATGTTATGTTTTTAATAATTATGTGAAAATAAAATGCAGTGCGTGTGCATAAATAGTTAATAGATGTCAAGTCGTGGATGGCTTTTTGGCCGAGTATTCGGTCCTTAGACGAGGACGAAAGGGGATTATCGCTCTAGTGCAATTATGGCGTTTTGCGAATGTGTTTCACAAGTAAAGACGCACAATGTGCTCGGTTTGATATTATAGTATAGTAAAACTAGTTGCTATTGTGCCATGGTTGTACGTTGTTTGTTTTCAAATTATATTGTGTAGTGTAATGGAAAATGTATGCTATGGTTTGGAAAACATAACAAGAAAAGCAAATTATATTTGTTGAACGCGGACTGATATTCCATTATCGTCTGTGGGCTGATTAGTTTCATTTATTTATTATTGCTTGAGAATTGTATCAAGCCTTCTGATTCGCAGCAAATGGAGAATGAAGTTGGTTTGTGTATGTTATTTTCAGTCAGTATTCGCTTGTTATTTGACATTCAACAATTCACGTAAGCTGGTGTAAATGGATCGAATGAGGGACAGGAAATATGTATGTGTTTGTTAATAGTAGTTTATGCAACTGATCCATAATGAGAGGCCTAAAAATACGAGTGTGGTTTTATGAAACGAGCGTCATTCATAATAGGATCACACGAGTGTTATAAGGCCTAATTATGTACACTTGCATACACTACTTTATCTACACACGTAAGTAACAGCCAAAAACCAACGAATGGTTTTTTATTAATCATAGACAAACGAATGAAGTCCCTATACTCATGTCACTCGAGATCAACGTCGTGAGGTGTATAATAAAAAAAACACACTGAATTGACGTTTCATATCGATAAGTCCTGCAACACATAGGCACGGCCTGCGGTGGCGGGCAATAGTAAATTTGACAGCTAATGACAATTTTACTATTGTCCGCCGCGGCCAGACCGCGCCAGTGTGATGCAGGCTTAACTGTTTTAATATCTATGGATACTAGAATAGACACCCACTTGAGTTTTGACAGCTGTTCCAAATTTAAACTCATAGCGATACAAAAATCTATACTGTTATAACATTAAAGTACAGATTTTACCTACTACAACTACAGACAAGAAAGTTCTCATAGTAAAATCGGTTGTAATAATGCTGGTCATTTCCTACGGTTTCTGAACACATTTTAGAGCACTAATGATATGTGCGTAGATAAAATTGTTTTACAGTTTTATAAGTAGGATGACGCGCGTAATAGTCCGGCAAGAAACTGTAAGAGTAAATCCTGTCATAAAAACATAAGCAAAAAAACTACTTTATAGTCAGAGCACAAAGTCGCTTTTTACTTGCGTTCGTTAGACAGAATTTACTACGGTTTGGTATAACTAGAACTGCCGACTAATCCACTGCTCCCAGATGGGCAGCAGTCGACTTTTGAATGTGATCTGAGGTGAGACGCTGGGCGGGGGTGTATCCATTGCAAAGAGACCCTTGCGAAGAGATCCTTGCACACGTGTACATTGCACACGCGCCTGCCGCCACCTTGGTTCTACTTTGGTGACGAGTGACGACGATCATTGAAGATGTCGTTCGTTTTATTTACGCCAGTTTATAGAATGGACTAAACTTTTTTATTCAAATTAAAATGAAGTTGTGTCTGCTACGTGTTTATAAAAAGCGTAAAAATAAAAAATAAAATACTCGGGAAATTACTTGCTAAACGTTCACTGTGCTTTGGCTATGATTTTTTACCACGTGGGCACAGTATTACAAACAATAAATACAACATTAAATTACTATTGTAATGGATGAAGATAGCGTCTATGAGAACTAACTTTACCAGTCTTTGATCTAAGAACCAATATTGCATGACTTTATCTATATTAATTTTATTATTTATTCGGTGTTATGAAGAGACTACATCAGCAATTGCAACTTTTATAAGTTATATAATCATGTAACCCCGGTCGCTAGTGTAATTTGTAATTTCTTATGTTTGTAAGAAGAACGAAATTATTCGAACCTTATGTGAAATAATCGAAACCCATTTATTCTGGCTATCAAGGCTTTTCATATTAAGTAATTTTTGATTCTAGAACTTACATGGTACACTATGATGTAAATAGATGGTATTATTCTTTATGTATTTACATTTCTATAATTAAGAATAATTGGTTTGCTTTAATATTTGTAGTGTTCATTCTTGGTAAGTCGTATAAGCTAGAATAACTTTTATTATGATTAAGATGAATGTGTAGTAAATTAGCGAAGTCATTCGACTAACGACAGGCAATATTTATGGTGATAAGGAAGGTTAGAAATATTTATTTTATTACCACATTTATGTAATATTTTGTAAGCATACAATATATAACCGAAGGGCTGTACCGGGTTCTTTTTATAACTAAGTCTTCCGGTTTTGCCGACGTTTATTGGATCATATCCGTTTTCAGGCATGAATTTCTATAGTAAATGTTACGTCAAATATCCTTGCGGTTATGTTATTGAAATGAATATTCTTGTAATCTCACTTTCTTGACGATAAGTTATATATTTGTTATTAATGTTATGGTAAAATAATCTTATTCTCTTCTCTTATTTCGTCGAGACCTTCTATTACCCGTAGGTGGATAGGCTGGATTATACTCAGTATCACCACACGCAGTATTTACCGTACAATGCGTTGAATTATATTAACGCGTTGTAAATAACGTACCCGTGTCTAGCCGGGAGCAGAGGCTCTAGTATAAGTTTTACCGAAACAAAACGTTACGATCGCGTTTGCGTTTTACCCTCAATTTGTATGGGATTTGACAGCTAAACGCAAACGCGGTCGTAACGTTTTGTTTCGGTAAAACTTATACTAGAGCCTCAGAGCAAAGCTCGGCGATAATTCATTTGACAATACGCGCCAAATGTAGGCTTCAGACAATGCTGCCTTGTTTTATCTGACCTTTAACCCAGCCTCAATATCATTGTTGTATTTATTTTATGTCTAATATTCACGATTAAATGTTTGCTCGAGAAATACGGTAAATGCGGTACCACTCGGACGTGAATATTATTTGATTGAGGACTGTTGTGTTACCGATTTTATTCGTGATACCCACAAGCCCGCAGCACGCGTTAGGTTCGCATTCGGATCAGACACAGAGGTTTTATGACACGGTTTCTGGATTATGCTGCACGTAGCGCATATTGTCATATCGGTTTTGTCAATATGCGCTGGAAATGTCAATAAACACCTACGAGCGCCCTGACCCTTCAAGCCGAATAACATGATCCGCTGTCCGCCGCGTGCTTTTAACCTTAAAACCACGTTAGCTGAAGCTTGGCTATAGTCGATTTATTTAGTTGTGTACACACTTCGAGGGACGTAAACAGATTGTTCCGATTGTGAAATGAGCTGCCGAGGTTTTTACTAGACTACTCCAAGAAATAAGTGAATACATTTTCAAAGGGTCGACAGTGCGCCCCTGTAGTTGCACGCCATCTGCAGTGATCGTTTAGCATCAGGCGGGTACGCTTGCTTGCCCCGCTTGCGCAGTCCTCACAGTAAAGCAGCTAGTCATTATGTTTCATCACAAATGCCACTAACTCTAGTCTCCCATCCACACCTGGCCTAGCAGCATGGTAGGTATCATGCTACTAGGCCAGGTGTGGATGGGAGACTAGAGTTAGTGGTTTTATCGTTTCGTTATGTTTTGTTTGGGCTGTTGTTGTACGATGGCCATGGGCACCATCCGACATATTAAACAACTTCAGTGGTTATTTATTAAGTCGTGTTTGTATTGTTCTGTCCGCTTTAATATATTTAACATTGTTGACTGAAATGTACTCGCGAATACGCAATACTTAGCCTTATTTTTATGAGTTCATGCAGCTTATCGTGTGTGTTGTTAAAATGTGTTGTTAGTGTTTTAATTTGGTGTTAACGTATCTGAATTATGATTTTCAGAATCATTTACTCGATTATCTACGCGACCACAGCTATTATATAATTGTTTTTGTATGTAATTGTGAACGGTTTATATCTATAAAATGTATGCCATATTTACAATATCATCTAATTAGGCTTTCATATTATATTATGTCCTTCAATGAGATATTTAATTGGAACTAACTTAAGCTCTGGTTAGTTATAAGTTTGCTAATATTTGGCATTAACTCATTCACTGCCACGCTACGCTGATAGCTCTACGGTTAAACAATTCCCATATGTAGCGAAACCAGCCCGTGGCGCTCTGACGCACGTGTGCCGTGATTGCTGCTGAATGGGTTAAAGCTGTTCGAAGTTACCACATCTTGAATTCCATATTTGTGTAATGTTAGCAAAAGTCCAAACCTGGGAAAAGGGGCCTTCAAAAATATCAGCAATGATATCGTACTTACAAGTTATTCAGGTCTTACCTATAAGTTAGTATTTGGCATCTTTATCAAACTTTATAAGAATCCTAACTGCATGCTTCTACGATGTCTATGTATTCTTAAATATATTTAAATAGTACATAATGTGAATCTCTACGAGTTTTAAGACAGACTGAATGTATAAGTGTTTAAGTTACCACTATGACTGTGTGAAAAGTTGTCATATCAATTTTACTTCAAGCTAAGACTAAGACATAATCTTCTTGTAATCTTGTAGAATTTCTACTGATGACATTCCTTAGTAAGTTGAATGGTTAGTTTTTTTCAATCTGTATAATAATAATCAGAGAGACGGAAACATACATATTTAAATAGCAACAAGCTGGGTTTGGAAGTGGTCGGTGGTGTGTCATGTCACAGACAGCGAACGAATAAACCACAGAAGTCTAATTAGCGCTGCAAAATGGCCCCATAGAATGGGTGCCATTGCCATTATGCGGGCTGGGGGCGGGGTGTCAAAACGATGCCAGGCCGCCGTTTAGTTCGAACATGCGCATACCGGGTTTTAGGCACGTGTTTGGGTAGAAATGTGTAAGGAGTTCGTATTCTATGGTTTTTTCGTTCGCTGGTCACAGACCGATCACTCGTCGAGAATACCTATACCTATTGGGTGATACATATGTAACGACATCAGCAACACACCCGTCATTTATTAATTTTGCTGATTACTTTGCATCAACGAGACAAATCTGCACTGGTCAGCATGATGGGGCGGTTACGTCGGACTTAAAGCATTCGTCTCTTACTAGCAAGCGTGTACGTGCGAAAGGGACGAATGCTATATGGCCGACATAATCCCGATCATGCTAGCTAGGCCGATAAATAATCACTGATCAGAAATAATGTCAGGCATGTACAGTCGACTACAAAAAGATCGATACGGTCAAAGTTACAAATTAATTATTTTTGATTAAGGTCGTGTATAATTTTTTGTGTAACATTGGCCGTATCGATCTCTGTGTAGTCGACTGTACATCACATTGGCAAAATAAGAAGTCTGTAAAACCAAGTCATGAAATGTAGGCGTTTGCAAGTGTCGCTGTTTTGTACGGGTTGCTACGGAAACACGATTGTTAGAAGGACTTGTAAAGTCAGCAGCAAAAATGTTTACGCTGGAAATGCATTTAAAAATATTTTCACACCGTTTATTGTCATTGCAATGGGTGTTACGTTATTGTGCCAGCATTCACGAGTGATGTGCATTTTATTGTCTAGCTTTATACTATAACTTCAAATCATTCCGTAGAATACTATAGACTATTTATATAAATTATTTTCTTTGGCCGGAGTCTGGATACCATATCATAAAAGTCAAAAGTGATGTAATTAAAAAATCCTTCGGTCTGAAACGTGTTATGATTCGCTGGTCGGACTCCCAATTCAATCTATAAAGGGACTGTTCATTAATTACCTAAGATATTTTTTACCATTCTTAAGTCGCCTTATGTAAGAAATATTTCTAACTTAAAATAACAAGATTTCATTAAAAATAAGATTTGTGGCTCTCAACCTAAAGTTTGTTACGTGGTTAATGAACAGCTCAAAACTGAAAATGTAATACTTAGATGAAATTGTTTGAAGTGTGACCCTATAGCTCATTATTATAATTTGTAGCCAAAACTACTTACGATGCATTAAAACAACGAAGAAAATTATTGTTGTTTCTTTTATCCGTAATCATATCTAGGTACTGATAAATAGATGTATGTGCAACGCAACACCCCGTCCAAAAAAAACCAAATAAGTTTGATATTTTTACTTTAGGCTGTGCAATGGAAATTATCGCGTGCTTTGAAACACCGTTCTGACTAGATTAAGAAACAATAAGGTCTGATTTTCAGATATATGATTCTCGACTATATGATTGTTTATCTGATTTTATCGATACATGATTGCTTAAAATTTCCTCGATAGAAAAAAATTCCAAAGTTGGGTCTGTATTTTCCTTTTTACAAGCTTATATTAACTTGACTTGTTCGTATGTAAGTATAAAAGTATGTATGTAAGTAAGTTGTCCTTCAAATCTTGCAAGTTAAATTTGACCCACTTCCCGGTGACCGATTGAGCTTAAATTTTGGGTATAAGTATAGTTTGGATGACAATTCAATATTATGGTACCATCGAGCTGATCTGATGATGGAGACAGAAGGTGGCCATAGGAACTCCGTAATAAAACCACATAACCCCATCGAGTTTGGGCTCGTTAGAATCGTCTCATTGAGCAGTTGATGATGGTATACAGAAAAGTACAGTCGGCAATAAAAGCTTGTACCAAAAATGAAATTTTTGACAGAAACTTATTTACTCAGCTTACTCAAACGATATATTATTTTACGACACAATCAATTTAATACTATAGCATTTTATCTCATCTAAAATCTCACTTTATGAAATTTAAATAAAACGTCGCTAAGTTAGGTATTTATCGAAATTTGTCCAAAAAAGCCATTCCCGAAGAGTGTTACATCTCTTTTCCTCGTGCGCGGAAGGCATCAGCGTGTCTCTGTCTAGGGGGCGTGTTCGACTCAAATCAAGGCATCGCCTTAAGTACACAACATTCTTTAATGTGTTAAAATCAATTTGGAAACTATAGGTCTATATAATATTAATTCCCGTAATAATGTCTTTGTAAGACTGTTTGTTTCAAAAATAAAAAATAAAAAAAAGCAAGCAAATTATCAAACGCACAATAAAGCATAGGGGTGTCGACCATCAATTCGTCAGACGACTCGATGACCTCAATGTAAGTAAACCTTGAAGCAAATCTATCTGGCCCTGACTATTTAGAGTTACATACAGAATAGAGATACTTACATAAAGAAACTAACATACACACAAACGAAATAAAAGCCTGTACAGCTAATAAGTAGGGATGCAACGATACCGATGCCGATAATCGTAAACCGCAGGTTATCGTTATTTTTGACGATCATCCGTATCGTAAAAAGTATTACGATTTATAACGATTCTTAAAACTAGTTTGATGTAAAAAAAATCGTGAAATGGAATGCAAGACAGCATCGACGTTTGCGCTGGCAACGCTAATAACAGCCATTTGACACTGACATTGACAATTAATTTGTGCACCCAATGCAGAGATGGATAAAAACTTTTAAAGTTATTAGAGAAAAATTACTGTATTTCCTAACTTGAAAAATTTGGCCCATAAGTATTTGTCCATCAAACCAGCTACTGTAGATTCAGAAAGATTGTTTTCCACAGCTGGTTTAATCCATACGGATATACGAAATAGACTAAAACCCGATAATTTAAAATTTGTGATGTTTTCTTAATAAGTATTTGAAAGAAATTGATTTGAAATAAATAAAAATAAATTGTCTAAAATTTAAGTAGGTAGGTAAATATAGATTTTACTCAATTGTCTTGTTTTATTAGATGTAAATTAAAAAATCGTAATGCATTCGTTATCGCATTCGTTATCGTATTCGCTATTACGATGCATTCGTCATTCGTATCGGTATCGTAATAGACATATCGTTGCATCTCTACTGATAAGCTGGATGGAATGAACATTTTGGAATTAACCACAAAATAGTTCATAGGATTCTCAAAAAAGACTTACGTACAACATCTTTACAAATTTTTGAAGGCACACGCAATATTGCCAGGGATTTGATGCCACGTCTAACATTTTGTCAGTGGATACTCAGTAAACTCGATACCGTCGACCAATTTACATCAAGAGTTATTTGGACTGATGAAAGTACTTTTACTCGGAACGGCGTGTGGAACCAGCGAAATGGAAAGAGCGTGGCTGGTAGAGTTAAGCCGTGTGGAGTAGGAAACTTGGCGCTAATTGCGATCTGATATCTTTTTCACACTAAAAGTTATATGAGCTACGGAGTCTTGGCAACCACTTTACATGTAATGTTTTTAGTGGGATATAATGTTCTGCCACTGGAACGACCAATTAAAATCCGGACCGACATCCGACATAGTGGGAACCAGCTCTTACACCAACGTGCCCTTTTACTTTCTGTGGTGTAGGTAGATTACGCCGGTCCCATCAACCTTCGGGCTTCTGGGAGTTGGGGACAAAACTTTAATGTTTCTTTGTGTGCACATATACTTGAGTCGTCCCTATAAAAGTCGTAAGCAGCCTCGCAACAGAAAGTTTTCTACAGTCTTTTCGGAGAATGATGGCTCGTCGTGGACACATGCAGAAATATGGAGTGATAATGACACCAACTTTCTAGGCGCGTCCAGAGATCCTAAGCCATTATTTAAATTAGAAAATCCAAATATAGCTTCAGAGCTTGCTGAAGGTCTGGTAGCCAACAAACACTTACCTGCTAATTTACCTTATACTAATCGTACAAATGTATCCCTCGATTCTTACGTAGGTATATACTACTAAATACTTTGGTATATACTACTAGATACGTAGGTATATATACAATAGATAGGTGTTTAATTATGCATTTAAAATGAATTGAAATACTTTAGGTATTTTGAAGTACTATTTATTCGCGGTAGTCATGGTTATAAAAATAACGATACAAAACTTACCAAGGACAACACAAACCGTACGTTTATACAAACTCCTATATAAACATCCCCCCTCTTAATAACATAAAATATTCTACTTCTAACATACGAGTATAAAATCAAATGAGCATATTCATAAATCTAATCTATTTGGCACCTTAAGGGGCTCCTAGCTGCCAATGACCTTCGATCTATAACTGTCGGTTTATTTGTGTTTTTTATGGTTTATCGTATTAACAACAACGAGGTTTACCGAAATAGTATCCCATATTTACTTCAAACCTCACAGTTTTCGGGATATATGGCACCAAACTTTGGCAATTTCAGGCCAAAAAACCAGTTTTATGGACGTAACTTTTGTGAAAATGAGTATAAAATAAAAATCTCTCGTGGGTTGTTAGAGACGTCAATAAGAAACAGTTATATGTAGATTTCATATATAAAAGTGCATGAACAACATAATAATATCGAAAACAGAGCTTTTTTGGACCATGTTTGAATAAATCATAAAAAAATAAATATTAATTATTTTCAAAAAAACTCTCGTGCAAATGTAGATAAAGAACTAAAAAACCGATAGGTGTTTGTTCCATAAATATATCTATAGTTTTGACGGAGCAATATCAATTCAAAACTCGTCAAAACTAGCCAAAAAGCGCGTGGAGCCCCTTAACTGTTCTGCCACTTCTAGTTTTTAATGGTGACGGAAAGTTTACTATATTATTCTTATTATTTAACACGTGTTTAATACTTCAGGTATTTTGAAGTACTATTTATTCGCGGTAGTCATGGTTATAAAAATAACGATACAAAACTTACCAAAGACAACACAAACCGTACGTTTATACAAACTCCTATATAAACAATAGGTGGTCACAGAAAACTCCTGATCCTAATCTAAGGGATATAGATCTAATCATGGAAGATGACTTACCGCCTATTCGATGGTTACTTGGCAGCCAAGCACCCCGGTTCGGACTTCATTAGGTGGATGTCACACTGCGCCGCGGTGCGTTTCTCGTTGTATGCAAGTACCTCAGTTTGTATATAATTTCCGTGTGGTACACACCGCACCTCCGTCCGGCGAAATTTGTATGCAGCTCCGCACCTCCGTCCGGAGATGCGGCACAGTGTGACATCAGCCGTAGGTACGCGTGTTGTTACATTGGGGTCACTAGTAAAACGTGCCACGTCAAAACTTTGCGTTGTCCCAATTAGTGATTCAATTACTAAATGACTATTAGAAAGCTTTATTGTGTGTATTATATGGCATGTTCATGCTATGAGATATTTTCCCACGCTGAGTCTTGTACGATCTGTGTTTTTTATGTTCTCATAGAAATGTACACATATATTTCTTTAACACAATTGTAAGTCGTATCTATGATCAATAAGTTAAAGATAATGTAACTAGAGAAGGGTTTTTTTAGTGAGCCTATTGAGTGCTGGGCAAATATTTTTCCTTATTATTTGTGTCGTCGGGAAGACGATTATTTAAATATCATATTCATAAAAAATAAAACGATTAAGTTAATGTTGAGTTTTCAATTCATCGATGAAAAATATCGACCTTAGCCGCAACCACAGATTACAGAGAAGGGCAGATAGGCCCTAATAAATTGAACGTTTTCTATACATTCGATCTCTTCTCACTTACGTATTGAACGACGAGTAACAAAGGGATAGAACCATGTTATCTGACAGGTCTTCATACGTCATTGTCTCCGCTTTCTCGCTCGCACGATGCAATTCGCTCTCTCGCTCGCTCGAGATTTAGTGTAGCGAAAGATATTTTGTTACGAGATATCGACATCGATATTTACTTTTCATATATTCGTCATCTGCACCAGTCGTAAATAAATTGTATCTCCATACATTTGTATTGAGATACAATTTAACACATGTATACAAAATGTCATTTACGGCATTTACCACACTAAAAACAAAAACCAGTAGACAGCTACTTGATTCGGACTTTAAATAAATATTAAAATGCAATTTAGTAGCATTTAACAACTATAATAATAATCTATATAGTGTTTAAAGTCCAGTGCCACCTCTCTTCCCCCCAGCTTTCTGACCGGTGTTGCCCTTAGGCCATTTTTTAATGTCGCTATTAATAGGGGCCCATCTAGCAGTTGGCGAGTCACCGTCTGCCAGAGATAAAAAGTGAGACAGTTTTATTAGGCAGGCGTCCGATGTTTCACCCAATAGCCCAGCCACTAGTCCATCATTTTCACCCAATAACCCGTTTCATTTAGATTCCATCAACCATCAATAGGCCCTATACTCCTCAGCGGGTGCTGTGTGCGTCCCATGACACGGGCAGGGACAGCATCCGCTCGGTGTACTCCTTGCATTTTATTAAATTGTCAAAAGGGCCTCTACGTGTTGGCTCAGTTGGTACTTTGTAGGTACCTAGCTCCACGCACGCCTCCCAAAGGTCCGGGACGTCATTGTCCCGTGAGCGGGAAAGATCTATATAGTTTCAGTTATCTACTGAAATAAACAATACAAAAGTTAATGTGGTAGGTATACGGAAGTAGCATAATAAACCTCCAGCTTACTCACATCTATATTTCCAGTCTCTGTATCTCAAACTTACCAAACGCCTCGCTTACATAAAATTCACGCCGATAAAATGTCGATGAATGTAAACTTTAAAATAATCCGAGTAGCGACAGAATACACAGGATTATAAACTTCATTGTTAGAGTAATATAATTGATATTTCCTTGACTACAGACCCAAATTGTGTCCGAGAAATGGTAGGTATTCTAAAATAATACTTACTGATGATGGTAAATACCTCCATGAGGCAAGTTGTTACCTAAATGTGCTGTTATTTGAGCAGCTTTTAACAGCGCAATACGCCATTTTCCTATAGTAAACAAATATTTAATTTTACTCATGTTATAGGTACGCCGCCGCGTGCGGTTGCTAGGTGACTGACAAGTTAGTGAGCTTATTGACGCCCATGTCATGTTTGGCGACACGCACAGAGTACTTTTCTATATATGCGAAACGGGAACGCCCACTCACCACTTCCATTCCAATGGATTCTTTATTCCGTGGTTTTATATCACTGAAATAAAATGAGGACCTCACGGTGGGCGGTGTAAGCATTTAAGGACGCAATTATTTCCTTAGTGGGCAGCATGTTCAATTGTCTCGTCTCACACTCTGTGTTTACAAAGCAGTTTATAAAATAAATGGCGCCTAATTGGACAATCTTTTCGTTTTTACTATTTTCTCGCAGTCGAAGTGAAAAATATTTATAACTGGTCTATAAGCCATATTACCCCTCGAACTATTTCCCTTCACTTCGATCGGGAAAATAACCATCTCGTGGTAATATGGCTTACCTACTTTAGAACCTTGTCATACAATCTACATACATTCTACAGTTTTAAAGAGGCAGCTATCCTCGTACAAAACAAAAGTACCTAAACCAACTAAAATTAAACATACCTACCTAAGTTCCCTGGTACATATAAATTAAACAAAGAGCGATCTCTTCGAGACAACCTATGAGTAGTGGAGACGGCACAAAATAATCTAACATTTATTACTTACCACACCAGATCATCACTTCACTTGGGGGGCCTACCCACGCTACGCCTTCCCGTACGTGGTCGCCAGTCGAGAACCTTTTCTCCCCAACGGCCATTGGTTCTACGTGAAATTTGGCCCGCCCACTGCCACTTAAGTTTAGCGATTCGATAATTGTGATAGTAGCATCATCATCTGATATGATGATGATGCTACTATCACAATTTTATTGAATACAGTATAGGGAACGACTTAGATTACAGTCGTAAGTAATACATATAAACGTTCTTGCTTTCAACAAAACTATCTTTATTTAATATTTTTTTGTAACATTATTAATTATCAAACATTTTCAATTAAAATTAAAAGGCTCTCACTGAAGGTCTAACAAAAGACAAATGAATTCGGTTACATGATTAGCTCTGCCGCTGGCAGTTCGATGTCTATTGGGTCGAGAGGCGTCCGGCTAGAAACCAAACGGGGCACTGCCCGTGCGAGGGCTCTTGCCTGCCTCCTCAAATATCCAGCCCACCATGCAATTACCGACCCTAATGTCACAGCCTAGGACACATAATCAGCTACGCCGCGATCATGAGTAGGTATAAAGTATCAACTGACAACCCCTACGTCTGCCCTATTGTCTCGTCTTTCTATTGTTGAAAAGTGGAGTAGAGAACTAAATTTCCTGATTAGGCAAGTTTTGTCTCGATGACGTCATTTCTAGATGCATTATGAATAATGAGAAACAATCGCTTCTTTTGCAAATGCTACTTCTTCTTATTATTATTTAGGGCCTCTGTTGAAATATATGCTCGATCCCTTTCTCTTTCCAAGTGACAGATAAGGACAAAATACATTTTAAATAAAATAGGTTTGAAGGACGTTTATGGATAAGGGCAAAGCTAGGGTGTCTACAATATTGCAGTATTTAGCCAAGCGAGTTAGCAAATTGTTATAATACTTAGATGACTAACAAATAGTCTAAATATGCTGTAGAACGAGACTATAATTAATTGTTATACTCACTCGTACCTAGTAGTTGAATATTTAATTTATAATTTACCTTAAAAACAAAGTTTTATCCGACTTCAATTTAGTACTCCGCCAAGCCACGAGAACATTTCCACATTTCTTTTCCAATTTACCATTTCGGAAAGCAAATGCGTTGATCATGAGATTCATGAGAGAAAAAACCCAATCGCTGTATGTGGGCCGATAAAATTTGCAGGAGGACGTCCTGCAAATTTTATCGGCCCACATACAGCGATTGGGTTTTTTATGGACGATAAGGATCAACTTTGGCACTTCATTAGTTGCTATTTCAACGGAATCTTATCAGAATCTGTGACGTACTTTTGTACTTTTAAGTACTCATTGAGGAATTCCATAAGTCATCTGTGGTCTTCATCATCAATTCCACTCCACCAAATTTAGGTCGCTACACGTGTACGTAATATAATTGAGGAGTTCCCTCAATATCTAATGGATTCCATCATTCAACAGGATTGTTGAAAAAAATGGGACCAACATGGAAGCATATACTTACAACAAAAAAAAATACGAATCGGTTCATCAATGACGGAGTTCTGAGGTAACAAACATTGAATGAAAAAACATGATAAAAAAAATACAATTGAATTGAGAACCTCCTCCTTTTTTGAAGTCGGTTAAAAATGAAAATTGAAAACTAGCTGGAGTCATTTTCCGAATGGCTCTTGGTAATATTTTAAAACGATTATGAAAATAAGATTCCTCCTCGTCCTTTGTCACTTGCCACTTTCCGATACCAGGGGTCACCTGTCTAATTTCCTTCCTATGGAGGCCAATCTGACACTTACATTTCGCATTAATTCGATATCAAAGGTTGCGCGCACTCGTTCTCGAAGCGTATGGAAGTCAGTGAGCGAATTACTTTAGTATGCGAAACATCGGATTGAGCCTCTGATAAACGTCGTCAAAAGATAGACAGTGTTTCTTCATATCACTAAATAGATTGCGTTCGTCGTCGTCGATAATCTTCTCTCTTTGGTTGGTTTTCTCTGAACACGTATGTCAAGTCTAGTGGCAAAATATCTGAACAGGCCTCGTGTCTAGAGACATTTTTGACGCGGGTTTTAGTTAGGTGTAAAGTTCTCGACTGTGCGTCCATAAATACCTTTTCCCCTCACTGCCTCGGAAAGCCGTCTTTTATCTTTTAAAACGTGCTTGCAAATTTATTAATGAAGATGTGAAGCTTGTGTGATTTGGTTAACTGCTCAATGATAGCACCAAAATCCGCTGTTCTGTAATTTTTCTCTCATTGTCCAATCACAATATCTTTTTAAAAATAAAATAAAAATAAATAAAGTTTTATTTTCAGGCATAAAACTAATTTTTAGGCTTTCACAATTAATAATATTATATACAAATTTACGGATCACATTACATCACTAGAATCTACTATAAATTAAATTAGTACAAACTGTAAAACTGTAAAATTAAGGAAACTCCAGGTCTTATTTGTAAGCTATATCTATATAACCCTGTTTTGTAAACGACTGCTTATTTCTTAAAAAAAAAGCCAGTGAGCAAAAACGCATTTTATCCACTAGTGGGAAAAGTAATTTGACCTTGGAGCGTGTTCAAGTAGCTTTTGACAGTATAACAAAATCACAGATGATGTATTTCTGTTGCCGCTATAACAAAAAATACTAAAAAAAGAATAAAATAAATATTTAAGAACTTTTAAATAATTGGTTGTTGCCTTCATCAAATCATCAGGCGCTGGGTCTCAAAATGTATGGGAAAACTAAAATCCGACTCGCACTTGACCAAAATTCTACTTGATATTACTTAACGTTATAATTACTATTTAAAAAAACAATAAATTAATATTTCAATTATATAAAGTGGTTTTTCATGTTGCACTTTCCTCGCTACAGTGAGGAGAAAAGTTTTGTGTTACACACGGGTGCAAATGTATTTTACTTCTCGCGGGTTAAATACAACTTTGCACCCTTGTATAACAAATAACTATTTCCCTTTTGTTATCTTTGAGAGTAAACTTACTCCACCCGAACATCACATCAATAACATTTAATTTCAGTAGTGTAAAGTTTGGTTATTGGAAGGGATGAATGATAGTTCGAGTTCTGAAAACAATTAATGTTTAGGAATAGTATTGTTAACGCGTTACTAACCAGTTAGTGACTAGTCGCGTCGTGTGCGAACCTCAATGAGAATGTATGGGCAGTGACGCTTAAGCAACTCGTTAGTAATTTAAGTTTGTAACTAGTTATCTTTTAGTAGTTCCATGTGCGAACGGCCTTAGTATTATCGATTATCAACAGTAATTAAGACTTAAGATGGTACGCGAATTAAATTCCTTAACTGTACCTAATGATATTCGGAATTTTGAAAATCGGTATTTTAGTAATGGTAATTCGCATTTTTGATATTTCGGATTATTATTAAATCGGACTTCTTATTGTTCGGTGTACTGAAATTCGGAATTTTGATCATCATTTATAATTGTAACCGTTAGGCATTTTAAAAATTTCGGATTTATAAAAATCGGCTTTATGAAGACTCGGAATAAGCTAGAGCGAGACAGAAAATATTCCGTTTTCTACCTTGCTCTACTTAATTTAGTTAAACAGTGGACCCGATTCTACGTGCACATGGCTTAACTAGCCTAAAACTAAATTGTCTAAGTTTTAGACATAATTTAGGCGGCAGATTAAAAACGACATATTTAGAACTAGCTTCCGCCCTCGACTTCGTCTGCGTGGACCCAGGATAAAAACTATCCTTTATTTTAATTCAGGCTTTAAACTAACTTCGTGCAAAATTTCAATCAAATCGGTTGAGGCGTTCAAGCGTGATTGAAGGCTGGTTTGATTACCCACTTTGATTAGTGCGAGTGCAGGTGAGTAGTGCGAGTAGTGTCCAATTCACTGCGAGTGCAGGTGATTAGTGCGAGTGCAGGTGTGTAGTGCGAGTAGTGTCCACACGTGTTTAGTGGCAGGCACGCTGCGAGTGAGGGGGAGGGAGGGCGCGCGGGGCGTGGCTACTCGCAGTCCACTCGCAAAAAAATAGAACGCGCTTCTATTCACTTTACTACACAGCCAACTAATCACTTGCACTAATCAGTCGCTGTCCACACCTAGTCACTAATCACCTGCACTACGCACCTGCACTCGCACTAATCAAAGTGGAAACCAGCCTTGAGTAACAAACATCCAAACATCTAAACTTTCACATTTATAATATTACTAGCTTCCGCCCGCGAGTTCGTCTGCGTGGATTCTGGATAAAAACTATCCTATATTTTAATCCAGGCTATAAACTATCTTCGTGCAAAATTTCATTCAAATCGGTTCAGCCGTTTAAGCGTGATTGAGTAACAAACATCCAAACATCTAAACTTTCGCATTTATAATATTAGTAGGATAGTAGGATAGCATTTAGGCAGCGAAGTAAGTTGTATAGACCGCCTAAAATAAGAAACGTCAGATTCAAATTAGCGCTGTCATTTGATTATGACAGCTGCTCATAGAATAGCAAAGTGTTTTAGCGACACCTAAATAAAATTAGGAAGTTTAGAGGCCACTGTAGAGTCGGGTCCAGTACACGTAGGTAGGTACCGAATAAGTTTCTGTCAAAAACTTCATTTTTGGTACAAGCTTTTATTGCCGACTGTACTTTTCTGTATACCATCATCAACTACTCATTGATACGATTTAAACGAGCCCAAACTCAACGGGGTTACGTCGGTTAAATACTGAGTCCCATAGCCACCTTCTGTCTCCATCATCAGATCAGCTCGATGGTACCATAATATTGAATCGTCATCCAAACTATACTAATACCCAAAATTTCAGCTCAATCGGATAACGGCAAGTGACTGAAAAATCGATTGCAAATGACGGATAACCTAAAACCCAAAACAATACGCATTGTTGCACAAGTGTTTAGGTATCCTTGTTTTAATAGGTACAGTCACGTCAAAAGTCTTTATTAGAAGGGAATGAGCGCTTTTGACGTCTTCGATTGCGCAGTTACTTTTGATGCTGACCTATATTACTACAATATTGTCCACCAGCAGGGAGAAAGGTAAGCAAACTAAAACTGCCCCATTGGCAACATTGTACAGTCGAACTCATAAGTAGATGCACACGTTAGCACTTTGTCACCTTCACCGATTTGGTAACTGTATGGCAGTTTTAAGACGGCAATAGTATAAAACTGTCATTGGAATCATTAGCCTTGGACAATAGAGTTGCTTTTTGGATGGACTACTTTGATACAATAGGGATGATGACTAAGATTTTTTTATGATGTCATTCGAACCAGTTTTTGGAGAGGAACAAATGTTTGTATGGGAGCAACTACAATGAAAGAATATAAATACCCAAAAAAATGAGACAAAGACTGACCTCGCTGGCGGCAGCGCAAAACGCTTCATACTGATAGACACATAGGTATGACGTCACAAATTAAGGTAAATTGTTGTTTCGGTCGCGAAATACTGTAAGTACATAGTTGTCATACAATTTCGTTTCTATAAAAGCGTAAGGATTCTATTGGTAGCTTTACATTTACTCTTGGACAATAAAAAAAATACATATTTTTTCTAAACTTTCATGCTTCATATCTTTTTATGATTTTGCCCGCGACCTACCTATTGTCCGCGACTCCGTCTGCGTAGAACTTGTTATCGTCGTAGAAAAAAAATTGCTATTAAATTATGTTAATGTTTAATTATCGCTGTCCCAAACACACTTCTATCATCTTAAGGGATGATTTCCGAGATAAATTAAATAAAAAACGAATTAGAGCAAAATAGTTGAGCCGTGCGTGCCTCAACCCGAGGCTGCTCAAATTCGTACGCACTTTTAGATGAATATAAAAAGGTTTTCATAGAGCATTAAAGAAAAATATCTTTTTTTTGCGTTTATTATTAGAGAAAAAAACCCAATCGCTGTATGTGACCCGGTAATATTTGAGGACTTCCGTCGATTCCACAAGGATCACCTTTGGCACTTCATTAGTTGCAATTTCAACGGAATCTTATCAGAATCTGTGATATACTTTTGTACTTTTAAGTACTTAGATAATTGAGGAATTCCATAAATCATCTGTGGTCTTCATCATCAATTCCACTCCACCAAATTTATGATTTCCGGGTGTAAATACACGAGTTATAATAGAAAATACCAAAATCACTACACGCGTGCCTAATATAATTGAGGAGTTCCTTCAATTCCTCAGGATCCCATCAAACGAATCAATTTTTGAAAAAAATGGGATGGTCCCATTTTTTTCAAAAATTGATTCGGTTGATGGGATCCATGAGGAATACTTACAAACAAAAATATTTTTTTACGAATCGGCTCATCAATGACGGAGTTCTGAGGTAACAAAAATTGAAAAAAAAAGAAAAAAAAAATACAACCGACTTGAGAACCTCGTCCTTTTTTTTAAGTCGGTTAAAAAATAATAGCACATGCCAAATTGAACAATCTTTTCGCCGTGGGTATCTATTATTGATTGTGGGTGGATAATAAATAATTTCTCGCAGTTGAAGTGAAAAGTTGAGTGTATATAAGCCATATTACCCCTCGAACTATTTCCCCTCACTTCGTTCGCGAAAATAACTTTGGAATAAAAAACCGCATTCAAATCGGTCCATCCGTTTGGGAGCTACGATACCACAGACAGATACACAGATACACGGATACACAGACACACAGACACGTTAAACTTATAACACCCCTCTATGCGTCGGGGGTTAAAAAAAAAGCGGGAGGTGCCGCGGGCTAGAATAAAGCCTATGCTCACTCGGAAATTCCACATTCTAAGTATACTTAATACTTACTGGCGTCAATCATCCTTGAAATTGGTTACCTACTTGTTTCGGTATACCTCTACATAGAAAGTTATAAAAACACCAACTTTACGTATTCTCTTCATAATACGAGTACATATGGCAATAAGCTTAAGCGTGGAAGCGGAAGCCATATTAAATCAGAATATAAGCAAGCAAATTTTAATTAGGTAAGTACCAGTTAAATTACATTCGAGACGTTTTTGCATTTGTAGTAGTATTTGTATATTTACAAGGACACACGTACGCGTTGACGTACACAAACACACGAATGTGTGTGTGTGAGGCTGGCTACAGAGGTCACAACTACAAATGCAAAAAGTCTTGAAAGTAATTTACCTGTATGTAGAACAAGCGAAAGGATGAAACATGACAAGGTTCCCCATACGTACTTAGTTCGGAACCTTGTACATCAACATAATAAGGGATGTAATTGTAGGTATGTAAAGCCCGACCAGCAAAATAAAAAACCTGGTCTGGGGGCGCTAAATTAGCAATAACAACACTAATTAATTTCCATTCTGTCATGTCGACAACAAGGTCGGTGATGTTGTTTAGAGGAATAGAGTAATCCTTCAGACTTTCTCTCCGGCAAATACTTCGTCATATTGTAAATCACTTTTCTTAAGTCGCATTTAATAGTTTTCGGCATTTTAACGCAATACAACACGTACCAACGACAACTCACTTTGACAGCAATTGACAGATGGCATGGACGACGTCTTCAAAGTTACTGTTGCCAGTTGAGGAAATTAGTTCCAATAGTTTTCCGCAATATGGCGAAGCTTTTTATTTTCCTGGTCGGGCTTTATATATCTAACTTGTTTTGAAAACGTCCGACGAATCGAATCTTGCCTCGTCGGCTAGACATTGAACTTAATAACTTCAAGATGCACCTTTTTAACCTACCCTATTAAATATTAAAATCTCATGACGAAAGCACTGAATAATCCAGTTGTTAATCTAATAGTTATTCCGGCGCTCCGTAATAACGCCAACGTAAGATGTTATTTACTGTGCGCATATTAAATTGCTTGTACAAAGCGAATAAGTTAGATATGCTGCATCTTGGAGCCGCAGTGCATCGCAAATGATGATTTATGCTTCTGCGCTGGTGAAACTTTCATTTACCGCCCGATATATCCGTTGAGGCTTCATTATACGGTCTGGGTACGCTCATTAGTTGCATGCTCGAATGTCGTTTCTTGCGCCGACATGGACAGTGCCACTTACCACTGATTATTATGGCCTTCCTACTCTATTAACAATGTTATGGAACGTGTGCTCTGACCTTTCAGGACTATTAAAGCGTATTTAATCAGTTTATTTTGTCGTGCTCTCAATAAGCCTCCCGCGCTCATGTAAAAAAATTGGTTGTTTGTAAAGTCAGTTTACGGACGATAATTTTACGTGATAACGTCATAACCATAAGAGAACATTGATGAAAAATTGCATTATTTTATAAATTGAATTGAATGATTATCACTGAATTATCATTCTTTTGTTGTACGTCACAAAAAAGCATAAAAAAGACACCAATATTGATATTTAGACATTTTCAACCCCATCGCACCCCAACAGGCAGAGGAGTTTCTAGCCCATGTATGTAGCGCCCGTGTGCAAACATTACTCTAGCGCCCCCTAAATAAGCGCGCGGTCAAAATGGAATGATAGCGGTCGGGGCTCGGCGCCCCCTAGGACAGCTGCGCCCGTGAGCAACGCACACCCTGCACCATAGGTAGGTAAAGACGCCTCTGCCAACTCCCCTGAGATGGTATTTCACGTCCGCCACGTTGGATTTTAAAATCGTTACAACAAATAGAAACAAATACCCATGTTGATTTTCAGACTACATCATATATTTTTTTAGTTTTATCATTCTCTTATTTTAGAAGTTACGGGGGGGGGGGACACATTTTACCACTTTGGAACTGTCTCTCGCGCAAACTATTCAGTTAAGAAAAAATATATATTAGAAACCTCAATATCATTTTTGAAGACCTATCTATAGATACCCACACGTATGGGTTTCATGTTTTTTTTTTCAGTTCTAAGTATGGGGAACCCCCAAAATGTATTGTTTTTCTATTTTTGTGTGAAAATCTTAATGCTGTGCACAGAATACATCTACTTACTTCTTTGACGACCGGTTAGCCTAGTGGGTAGTGACGCTGCCTACAAAGCTGAAGGTTCTGGGTTCGAATCCCGGTAAGGGCAAATATTTGTGTGATGAGCATGATTATTAGTTTTTGAGTCTTGGATGTTTTCTATGTATTTAAGTATTTATATCTATTAAATATATCGTCGTCTAGTACCCTTACGGGTACTAGACGGCTACTAGACTAAGGCGGGTACTAGACTAAGGCTTGTGTTACACACAAGCCTTATTGAGCTTACTATGGGGCTAGCTCGATTTGTGTAAGATTGTCCCCTAATATTTATTATTATTATTTATTACTTACCAAGTTTCAACGGTATAGTTCTCATAAGTAGTTTCGTTTTCGAAAAAGTGGCTGTGACATACGGACAGACAGACAGACAGACAGACAGACAGACATGACGAATCCATAACGGTTCCGTTTTATGCTATTTGGCTACGGAACCCTAAAAACCTGAATCACGTATTTACTCATTTATCGTAAGTATCGTCATACTCTTGTGAAGTTTCGAATAAAATAGTCCATCTAATTGTTTCCCCATTCAAACTTTGGACCCCCATTTCACCCCCTTAGAGGGCGAATTTTGAAAAATCCTTTCTTAGTGCACCCCTATCCCTTATAAGGAACCTACGTTCCAAAATTGGAATCTCTACGACCAGCGGTTTGGGCTGTGCGTTGATATTTCGTGCGCGCTGCCGGCGTTCGAAACGGGACAATGAGTCACCTTTTTTCGTGCGTGCAGCCGGCGTTCATCGATTTAAGACGATATCACGTCAAAATAAAACAATTAAATGTGTGCTTTCATAGGACTTAATAACGATAACGACTACGTCCCTTTCGTATTCCGTAAACCACGTCTGTCATGTCTTAAAATATGTCTGTTACCTTTTCACGCTAAAACCACTGAAAATAAATTATACGTTGACATTTGGTATGTTGATAGGTTAAAAGAACATAACTAGGACAATGTAGGAGATTATACTTCAAGGTTTACCGTGCTGGGTGGAAGTTAGTATGAGAATGCGTTTAACGAGTTCAATGTGAGCAGAGCTGCAGGTACAGTTCTATCTTTACAAACTTCAGGTACCAAGATCTGGGGCATGTTAAGACCAAACGGAACTCTCTTTTCTACGACGCCTCATAGTTGAATAATTAAACAGCCGAAATTCTCAGAATAAGGTTCAGTATTTGCAACAATCTGTCCCGAACCGACTTATCAAAACAAAATGTAGATACATAGTGCCACATTTGTCGCGACAAGTCGCACGGATTTCCAGCTTTTCCCACCCGGCGAAATGGGCATTGTTTTCCCTAAAAATGCATTTTCGTTTCCTTATCATAAAGCGCATTAGCGGAAAAATGTTCCAGTATCATGCACGAAACATGACATAAATCTATCTCGACGTCATGGAGCACAGGCTAAAGTCGGCGCAGCCGGCCAGAAAATTGCGAACTATCTACACAGTATAACAATCGCAATCAGAGGAGTGATTTCGTAACTTTTCGAACGTGCATTATACGATCGCGTTTACTCTTGATGCCTAAGGCAGCTGTCATCTCCGTACAATTTATAACCTGAAAACTAAATACAATTTTACGTTTTAAGGTTATAAATTGTACGGAGATGACAGCTGTCATAGGGATCAAGATTCGCCGCGATACGTATAGGAAAACTAAACTATAATTGTCCCATACAAAAATCAGATCTAGGTAAGTACGTGCTTAAGCACGCAATCGACTGGATAGACTGCATAAATGAAAAAAAAATGCTTACTACTAGAAAACCGTAAATCTGCAACCTACTAATATTATAAATGCGAAAGTTTGGGTGTTTAGACGTTTGTTACTCAATCACGCTAAAACGGCTAGATGAAATTTTGCACGAAGTTAAAGTTAAGAATAGTTTATAGCCTGGATTAATGTATAGTTTATCCCGGGTCTACGCACGCAGACGAGGTCACGGGCGGAAGCTAGTAGGTAGATAAATCAATCACGACGACAAAAGGTAGAATATTTTTTTTATGATACCTTTCCTACACATAAAGTGGGGATGTAATTTTTTTCCTCGGTAACCGGTGTGGATTATCGTTGGATAACGCTTGTTCAAAAATAAGATTGAATTGGATTGAAAAGAAATATTTTTTGAATTTAGGGATGTGTTTGCGTGACATTGAGCTTTAGAGCCCTAATTTTTATTAGCCATGCGTCCTGCCTTCTGATGCTGGCTAAATGGTTACGGCGGATGGGTATATGAAAAATAGGCCAAGTGCATGTCGGGCCACGCGCAGTGTAGGGTTCCGTGGTTGCCTGTCTGTCTTAGTTACATCGACGGATGTGTCAGCCGAATTTGTACGAAAATTGGCCTTTCCAAGTACACATTAAGTTGGTCGACTATTACTCGGTAACTACTTATGCCTACTTGTCTGTGATAGTTTTCCTTTTAAATTCATTATATGTACTACTACCACGTATTTTTTCACATCCCCAGTAGTAGCCATTTAGCCGGCGGGGGGGGGGGGGGGGGGGGGACTCAAACAAAAATTAGGGCTTTAAAGCCCAATATCTCGCAAACTAATCACTGATTTGAAAAATGATTTAATTAAAGTTTCCTTGTTGTCTACGGAACCCTACAAAGGCATGGCAGTAGTAAATACATGTAATTAATTAAATAGGAAAACTATCAAGAATAAGTAGGCATAAACTAGCGATGTGCCGTTCCCCAGAATATTCCCCGGAACATTCCCGGGAATATTCCCATACAAGGGAATATACGGGAATATTGAAATTGTGTATGTTTATACAGCGCCCTGTAAAAATATGGGACATGAGGGGGAAGTACCTTAAATATCGTAGATAGGGTATTTTGCTGAAAGAAGATTTTGAAAAATATTAGTACCTACAGATATTTATTAGTTCTCAGTTACTTACATATTATTGAGAGCCTTGCTCAGATTAATATGACAGGTGTCATGTGTATATATTTTTGATTGAAATATCTGTTCAGATGTATACGTACCTTTCTATGTACATTTGTTTTTGAAGCTTTGGGAAGCCTCGTATATTTATGAACTCGACTGTACCTTTCCTACAAACAGAAATATCAAAGTGCCGAGACAGACGAATTTTAACGGCATTTCATTTAATACAGTTTTGATGGACGTTTATGAATAAGCAAGTGCTCAATGCCGAATTTCTGCGAATAGGTCCTACAGGGACGAGGGAAGGACGTCTCATTCGAGTGAATTTCATAAATCATGTAATCCCTGGGTTCATAACTGTGAGTGATTATCCCTGCGGGGTAAGACGACTATTATGCGAGGGTAATGAGGTGCTAATAGTTTAGTACTAAATGTCATAACTGCTAATTCAAAGTACAGCTCAAATTGTAAGAAAGGAAATGATATTTTAGGGTACGTATTTTGAAAGCCTTTAAGCTAAATATATTAAAAAAATGTAGATCAATCTTACACAGATCGATCAGTCTCAAACTAAGGAAAGCTTGTACTATGGGTACTAGACGGGATACACATACATATTTAGGCAAATAAATCACACATATAAATGGCCTTACTGGGATTGGAATTGGAACCCGGGACCGCTAGCTTAATGAAGCTAGCGGTCCCGGGCCAGTTGGTATTGGTGGTAGTTGGGGCCTATGGGCAGGGTCGCTACCAACTGGCCCAAGCTGGTCAAGTATACGTCGCCCGTATACGTTGCATTATTAATTAAGCATGTTCTACATGTTCTAGGAACCATTTTCAGCTATTTTATAGAGGTTCAGTTATTCTACACCATTCAAAAGGTAATCCGAAACAACAACAGGAAAAAGGTGGATGTCACACTGCGCCTCGTCTCCGGACGAAGGTACGTTTCTCGTTGGATGCAAGTACCTCAGTTTGTATATAAATTCCGTATGGTATGGCACACTGCACCGCACCTCCGTCCGGCGAGATTTGTATGCAGCTCCGCTCCTGTAGGTTGAGACGCTTAGAACGACCTAAAAACCAAATCTATCCGAGTAATAAAGTCAATTTACTGTTTATTATTAGATTGTACTTTGACTGCGCCGGTTACATCTTCATAGCGAATATTGCACATCCTCGATGGGAATATTTCAACACGCGCCGCGCAATGTTGCCTTTGTATTCAAAGTTGGTCCTGGCTATGTTACAATTTGTAGTGAGCAATATATCGCCTACGATACACGCCCTTTGGTCGACGTATGCTAAAAGACTTTGCTCAACTTTACCTGACTCAGGAGTCAGGCATGCTGTCATGTCACCTTTATTATTTCTTTATCAATCAGAAACCCATTCACTAAGAGTCACGAGTATGTTTAAATTTAAACTATTGTTAGTTATGTTCACTGTTACACTGTAAACCGGTTTTATTTAAGTGTACATTTTGATTACGGGTTACGGGCGACGTGTTTGGAACTCTTCGGGAGAACATGAGTTTATTTTAATCGGTCGTCGCTTCGTCCCAAATATGTTAAATGAGTAACGAGCATGTACACAACTAATTGATATCAGTAAGGTTCATATCACCTTCAAACAGTTGGTTTCCCGAAAGGCTGTTGCTTATGACAGCTCGGACTAAACGCAGCCTCCGGAGGGGCCATTGATTCGCCGAGGCGGCTGTCACTCGCGTTACGGCTTTCAATTAATAAAACGTATTCACGACACGACTTCGCTAACTCGTCGATTTATCTCGCTGCCGTAATGCTATAAATTCAGCTAAAATGTCGTGTACCTCACCACTACAATGATTAGCGGATGTCTGCGGTCGACGCTTCCAATTGATCTCGATTTATTATATGAATATTGGTTGCTTCCAGGAATTAAATCCATTTAATTCATAAGCTTTACTGTCGTTTTCAAATGAATGGTGGCGTTTGGCATCTATTAAAGATCGGCTATCCGACATTTTACTTAGCTGAGCGGCTGCATACCTACTGGTTGACTGATTACAAAATGACCTGAATGGCCTAATAAGCATCGAGATAATGTTCCGTATACTTAGATCTAGGTCCCGCTTGTCGTAAATACGTATCTGGTATTCTAGTCTGGATATTGGCACTTTGAATATCTAATATTGCTACCGAGTTGGGGTATTTCCTATCATGATTCCATATATATATATATATTTTTCCTACCTATCTTTCCAAGTTGGGCCCCGAAGGGGCCCTTAACTAATTACCTATCATGATTCCATAATACAATGGCTAACAGGAACTGAGGTCGTAGTTTTGAAAGTTGCCACTCATTCTTCTTGTGTAATATAATTTTGGGTTGGTTTGAGAGGTAATTAACATTCGGATGGCAAATGAATAATAAGTATATAATGTGCAAATAGTCTCGCAGGTACCTATACTTATACGAATGTTTATTTTCATATTACAAAAACTTATTCATCACATATAACTTTTGCTAAGTATATACCTACATTAATTAGAGACTAGCTTCTGCCCGCGACTCCGTCCGCGTGGAACTCGTTTATATCGTAGCTCCATACAAACGTTCCCTCAAGCTATCTCTATAGCCATCTAAATCGGTTCCGCGGTTTAAGCGTGAAGAGGTAACAGATAGACAGACAGACACATTTTCGCATTTATAATATTAGTGTGGATTCTTCCTGTACCATGTCTGTAGTGTTGATAGAATATGATTAGTATAGTATTATTGAATTTTGCCATAATCTATATGTATAAAACTCTTCGTTACTAATCTGACAGCGCACAGCCTAAACCGCTAACGATATAAGCATAAAATTTGGAACATGTATTCTTTACAGTACGTGGACGTCCACTAAGAAAGGATTTTTCGAAATTCAACCATAAGGGGGTGAAATAGGGGTCGAACCGTTGTATGGAAATCGTTCATTTTGAAAGTTATACACTTGAATCTTTATATGAAAGTTTCTTACTAAAAAGTCAAATAAATGATTTAACTTTGCTATAAAAAATCATTCCCTAAGGGGGTTAAAAAAGAGTTGAAAGTTTGTATGGGAAACATGTCGTTTTAAAGTTAGCCATTAAAACTTCGGAATTAGAATTAGAATTAGAATTAGAATGATTTTATATGCCAGAATACTTATAAACATAGTACAGGGTGTTCAGGTACAGCAGTACAGTATTCAGCTTGTGAACGGCATGCAAAAATTATACAGAACTAAAATAATTATCACTTAGCGTACAATGTCTTAACCAATATCATTTGTTAATTTAAAAAATAATGAACTAGTAATGTCAATGTATTTCAAAAGCACAAAAAATAACAACTATCATAACTTATTTAATTGGTCAACTATTAAATTCTAAAAATTCCTTAATACTATAAAATCAATTTTCCTTTAGCCAACGGTCGGTCACAAGCTCCTAATGTACATTCAAAAACATTCATAAGGGATTTTTTTTCTAATTCATCCCTTGAAGGGGTTAGGATAGGGGTTGAAAGTTCACATAAGTAATGTGTGATTTCCTAAACCGCTAAAGTTATAAGCATGAAATTTGGAATATATATACTTTACAGTACGTGGACGTGTGATGGTGTGGTAAGGGGGTGAAATAGGGGTCGAACGTATGTTATAGACGAAAGTTATAGACTTGAATCTTTGTATAAAGGTATCTTACTAAAAATCAAAGCAAATGATTAAGCGATGTTACAAACATTCATCCTCTAAGAGGGTTAAATAAGAGTTGAAAGTTTGTATGGGAATCATGTCGTTTTTAGAGTTAGACATTTAAAACTTTGGCCACAAGCTCCTAATGTACAATCAAAAAAATTGATAAGGGCTATTTTCCTAATTCATCTCTTAAAGGGGTTAAGATAGGGGTTGAAAGTTCACATAACTAAGTAATGTGTGATTTTTAATATTAAACTGTGGCTAGAAACATGAAAGCAGGACAGCAGTTTTCTTCTATAATATGTAGATCTATTTGCCCCCTAAAGGGGTGAAATAAGGGGGGAAAGGGGCTTAATCAAAATAATTTATTCTCTAACACCGTTAAATGGGGACGGTGGATGGAGATGGAAAGTTCTCCGTCTTTTAGCATTAGATAAGTTTGCTTTCAAAACTATACAGCTAGCCGGAACTAACGTGAGTAAAACTACTGGACGGATTTAAGGAAAAATTTCCAGTCATGTAGCTTTCTTTAATAGGTACCTACATTATGAAAAATATACAATTTAAGCAGAAACGTCTGTTGATGATTCTTAAGATATTTTATTTGTAAAACGGAGTTTTCAATTGAAATTTTGCAATTTAAACTAATGAATTAATCGCACTGTTACCTTTTACGCTTAATCCGTGAACGGATTTTGATGAAATTTTTCGTACAGATGAGTTGGAAGGTTATAGGATAGTTTTTATATCAGAAATTATCCCTTAAGATGGTAGAACTTTGTTTGGGTCGGCGATAATTGAGGTTCCGCCCACAATAATTTAATAGCAATCAAGTTCTACGCGGACAAAGTCGCGGGCAACAGTTAGTATATCCATATACCCAATATATCCATATACCTAAATTCAAAATATTAAAATTGATAACTGTAATTATACATGATAATATTATTTAAAATTGTTAATTCAACTTTATTTATATTTTTACTCTATATTTTTCACCTCAGCAGCTCGAACAAGCATATTTAGCTGCTTGAAAACAGTGTGCAAAATGCGATTTTGCTCACTCCAAGAGACAAGTAGTTTTTTAATTTTGATGCCGAGCACTGACATTTCGTCGTTTAAACTTTATTAGCGCTGTCCCTTTCATTCCATTACGAAAAAAGAAAATGTCTGCACATAGGTCGATCCATAGTTCGACCATCGAATTTCAAAGTAGACCCCCAAAAAGCGCGAAACAAGTAACACGTTCGCAAACTATAAAATTAACATGTTTAAATTACCAAAATAATTATTCTAAGGAATTTTCAATTAAAGAATATTTAAATAAAAGATCTCAGAATAAACTCCGTTTTCATAATAAATAGGTAAACATGAATTTTATTACGCTAGCTAATTAATAATTCTAGTTTAAACAATCTTACATTTTATGAACGTATACCACAGATGCAGTTTCCAAACGCAAGCTCGGCGCCCCGCCCCTTTTAAAAAATTGCGCGCTGTTATTTTGTTTCAGATTTGATTATGTATATTACGAGTATTCTTCATTCTTGCGTTATTGATATTGGTTTTAAATATAAATACTACTAGGATAAATCAATTCTCTATCTAACTAGGAAATATAGTGAAGTCAATGACGTGACGAAGGCAGTATTTTAACTTAACAACAGTACCAACGGCTAGTTTTTGGTGTGCACGCGAGATACACGTAATATGCTAATGTGTGCCCTTGTGATAATGATAAATATTTCAAAAATATCTCGATAATATTAGTAAAATCTGTGAATTTTAACAATAATACGGTTAGTTTTTAGTTCGCAGTGATGTGTTAGTGTCACGCTATACTCGTACTCGTATAGATACTGAAATATCCTTTGGTTTCTCGCGTCTTGTCTCTCCTTTCTAGTATTGACTAACGGCGCGGCCGGTCCTGAGGAGTTAAAACAAGCAGTAACGAACGCCTAATTAAGTTTTCTTCCTGAATAATCTTGAGACGAATAGGTACGAGATACTTTTTTTTTTTAAATGTGAATATGTTCTCTCTCACTGCTGAGGTGAAAAGTTGTATGTGTTACTCGAGAGCAAAGTATTTGCATCACGTGCTTTGGAGTCCTTCGCTGCGCTCAAGATTCAAACTTTAGGATCTTTCTCTTTCTCAGGACTCAAAATCAGCACTCCCAGCTAAAACAAACTTTGCTCTTTTGTTGCACAAATAACTATTCTTTGTTATCTTCGGTTACAGTGCCCTCACAGGGTTGTGTTAAAACATTAATAGCTTTTTTACGTAACACCTGGTCATAATGTGAGAGAAAACTCGCATTGTGGCCAGGTGAAGACGTAAAATTGTGTACTCACCACGGGTAGTAAAAAAGAAAGCCCTCTATCGCGTATTTACAACCCACAACCCTCGCCCGCGGCTCGGGTCACAAATACCTGCGATTTCGGGCTTTCTTTCTTTTACAGCCCTAGACACAAAGCAATGATTAAATGATTATGATTATGGATATGGATAGTATGTATATTCACACACAGTTGTTGCACAGTTGGAAGGGGACGACCTCGTCGAACTTTTTCACAACAAAGGTATCCAGAGTATCCAGAGTCACCCTAAACCGACGAGCATTTGTATGAAGAATGTATTGAAAGTGAATGAAGCAACAAACGTTGGTCAGGTTAATAGTAGCAAGTGGAAATCGGTGATCTCTGCCTACCCTTCCGGGAAATAGGCGTGATTATATGTATGCATGACATGCATTGTATGGATATAAGTTCCAAGCCCATCAAAATGTGTCTGTATTCTATATTTATAACAAGCCCAACTGGGCTACCGAGCTCTGCTCGTGTGAAAATAGAGAAAAGTGGGAAAAGCGAATACTCCCACACATGAGACCTAGTCGATTTCTCGCCCCCGTATACCCCTATATTCCAAATGTCATCGAAATCGTTAGAGCCGTTTCCGAGAACGTGATTTCAAATACATAATATATATATATAAATACAAATATTGCTCGTTTATAGTATAGGATTAATGTTCTTGGCATAAGTGCCTACCCATTGTCGCACACATCCCAAATCAAAATCTAATTGTAACGTTCACTCCTGCCAAAGACACTGCTAATTGAAAGCTTGTATACAAGGCCGGATGCGACAAAGTAACTTTATTACGGCAACCTAAACACAGCCTCGTGGTCAATCTGAGACATGACATGTCGCATTTCAATTTAATTTTAAGGCTCCACATTCGAAATTTTCGTGAAAATGAGTTGTTTTGTAACCGTTTTATACATTATAACGTAACATTTTTGATGTCGGAAAAAATATATCATAATCTGTAAGATATGCGACGGGTCATAGTTTTCGTAGAAATCCATTTTAACAATAAAAATTAGAGAAAAAGAAATCTAAAGTCACCCCTATTTTTTCACTTGTAACCATTTTACTGCTCCATTTTTTATCAGAATAATATGAAATTTTATAACTTTCTTCATACAATAATGAACAAGGTCATCATTTTCTTACTTTCTTAATTTTCTTAAAAAATTGTCTCGTTTTCTGAAATATTCCGCCAAAGTTCCTACGCCTCCCCGTTTTCGTCCATACGGTCAGTGCGGGACGAGACACGTTGCATGACGGACCTGTGTCAATTTGCGCTGCGCCGACATTTTTAAATATTTGTGGAAATTGTGGACTATATTTGTTGCATAGAGTGGACAATCCGTTTTGTGATTCGTATAGTAGGTAACTAATAAATATTTGCGTATAGTTTAGTTTTTAGTGACAGATAATTTTGTTGCATAGAGTGGACTATCTATTTCGTGGTTTATAAAGTAGTAGGTACTATAGACAAGACAGCTGACTGACCATCCGTGCACTTTATGTGCATTGTAATAAGGTTCTTGTATAAATACAGGATGGTTAACAATGCCAACACAGTTAACTGTGTTGGCATTTGTACCTAATTAACATTTACGTAGGTATAGTTTAGATTTTGTTTTTAGTTCAAGATGGGAAATAATAACAATAATAATACATACATACATACACGCCTTTATCCCTAAAAGGGGTAGGCAGAGCACATGAAACCTGTGTCCAGTGCCACTGTTAGCATACATGTGGGTATAAAAGATCGACAAAATGTGATATAGCAGTGACAGGTTGCTAGCCCATCGCCCACAACACACTTCAACCCCGTTCCCTTAGTCGACTCTTACAACCCCCACGGGAAGAAAGGGGGTGGTGCTATTCTAACCCGACACCACACGGGTAATAATAATAATAATATATATATTAAGGCGTAGGGATGTGACGGCCCCATCGCCCACCAGATTTCTGGTGCAATCAGTCAACGTAAGGCAGCTTGTGGCGGGCTGTTAGGGCGTAGCGACCCTACGTACCTGAGTACTCCTGGGGGTGTCCTGTGGTCAGGTTGAGCCGACCGGGTGGATGGTTGGACAGGCCCCCTGTCTCTGGCTTGCCTTTACTGGCCGTTCAGAGTGGAGTCGCAAGAGCTGTTGCTCGAGGGTTGATGTGGACACCTAAGTGGCGAGTTGGCTATATGTTTAAAGTCCAGTGCCACCTCTCTTCCCCCCAGCTTTCTGACCGGTGTTGCCCTTAGGCCATTTTTTAATGTCGCTATTAATAGGGGCCCATCTAGCAGTTGGCGAGTCACCGTCTGCCAGAGATAAAAAGTGAGACAGTTTTATTAGGCAGGCGTCCGATGTTTCACCCAATAGCCCAGCCACTAGTCCATCATTTTCACCCAATAACCCGTTTTATTTAGATTCCATCAACCATCAATAGGCCCTATACTCCTCAGCGGGTGCTGTCCCTGTGTGCGTCCCATGACACGGGCAGGGACAGCATCCGCTCGGTGTACTCCTTGCATTTTATTAAATTGTCAAAAGGGCCTCTACGTGTTGGCTCAGTTGGTACTTTGTAGGTACCTAGCTCCACGCACGCCTCCCAAAGGTCCGGGACGTCATTGTCCCGTGAGCGGGAAAGACATACATAATAATAATAATATAATAATAAAAAATAAAATAAAATAGAGATAAAAACTGAGACAGTTTTATTAGGCAGGCGTCCGATGTTTCACCCAATAGCCCAGCCACTAGTCCATCATTTTCACCCAATAATCCGTTTCATTTAGATTCCATCAACCATCAATAGGCCCTATACTCCTCAGCGGTTGCTGTCTCTGTGTGCGTCCCATGACACGGGCAGGGACAGCATCCGCTCGGTGTACACCTTGCATTTTATTAAATTGTCAAACGGGCCTCTACGTGTTGGCTCAGTTGGTACTTTGTAGGTACCTAGCTCCACGCACGCCTCTCAAAGGTCCGGGACGTCACTGTCCCGTGAGCGGGAAAGACATAATAATATAATATTATTCATATAATAATAATAATAAATTCTTTATTTCAGGCCAGTTTGCCCATAGATTGTCAGTAACATACAAACTTACGATACTAGAGTTAGTAGGTCTTAGCTTAGGTCTCACAAATTTTTCAATAATTATTTTGGGTCTTTGGGGTTAAATAAGCGCAGGAGTAAAATACGAGTAGGAGGAAAATACGTAATATCAAGAAATTTTACAAGAGAAGCGGAAAAAGAATACACAAGTAAATACCTATTCTATCAAAGTATCAAATATCTAAACAGTATCAAAATTGGGAAATCGCTAAAACCAGACATTTTATTAGTAAATATATTTACAATATCTATTGCCTACTAACAATATTGTTTTATCTGCTCGTATTAATGACTGTCAAGTGTTAATAGAATAAGTTGTAATAAAAATAGTGGGCTTGGCAAATATTGTAAGTACCTACCTATGGGTTGCATGCCAACTCCAAGTTCGATACAGAGTTATCATTTGATATGAAACAAAGTATGGTTAACGTACAACTAATCTGTAAGTATATATTTACCCGAGGCCGATTTCTGTACAGTCAGCATAATATAGTTAGTAGCAGCCAAGTTAGCCAAATATATCGGAACGTACATTCATCGAAATAGTCTTTGTTAATAAGTAGGAGTAAGGAATGTGTTACGATATATTTAATTACTTTGGATGCTACTAACTATCTGATGCTGACTGTACACGCCATCATCATCAAATCAAGGAAGTAGAACGTAATAAATATACCGGAAATTAGTTTAAAACTTAACAAATATCACGTTTCAATTAAGCATGACGAATGTCACCCACCCACGTCCACCCTTGCATTGGTAGCGCGATGACGCGTCTGTAACTTAATCTATGTAACGCTTAATAAACGACGGCGACTTGCGCGGGGAGAGGGTCGAGGCTCCGCCCATACGCTCAAGGACTTTAGCGGGTATACAAGCCTTAACGCTTCCACGCTCGCTCTGACGAGTCTGCCCGGCGCGGGTGGAAGCGACAAGCGAGTGCGCGAAACATTGAAATCAAATGGGAATGCCAAATGTATGCTTGAGATTGTCCTCCTAAAAGCTAACGTCGTTCATTATTTACATTAGAACATGACTTGACGGGGCGTCGGCGGGCAAACAAATCGGCAAATTACCCAAAGGGTTCGTTTTAAAAACTACTCAATAATGCATTCACGAAAGTGTTCTGCACTTCACCAATTAAACCTCTGTGTGACGAGAGGAACAATTAAATATTTAATCTATTACCTTATACTTCCATCTATTAGACAGATAGTCAATGGTAACACTATCGGGTAAAAAGTTTATCTTAAATAACTCAACGGCTAGCGGCTGGCCAAAAACAGCTCCCATAATTCATATCGCTAGGTAATATTTCATTTTATAAATGATTGCAAAAAAGTTCACGGCAACATTAAAAACCTTTTCATTTCTTATACTCGAAAAAAAAAAAATTTCTGGCCCGTTTATAGGGAGCAATTTGATCCCACTGCATTTTTTTCTATCTGTCTTTTTTGTCCAAGAGAGCAAAATTCAGTTTTGCTCCCTGCACGTTTGTCATAGACAACATAGAGAAGAAAGCTTTAGAAACATGATTCTAAAAACTCTGTGGGCCAGAGCAAGGCCAGAGACAATACAGGGTGTTCCAAAAATGGGGTGTGAACCGATCAAGAGCATAACAGGCATCGTGTCCGAAGAAAAAAGAAAGAGAAAAAAAAATTACGCCTGGGGCGACCTGCTCCATAATATAAAAAATAAAAAAATCGCGTGTTTGCTGTGCCCTTACGGAGTCCATTTTATTTCTTGCATTGCTTGTAATATTATGTGTGTAATAAATACTTTTGAGTCTGCAACTAAAATTATTTCGACTAAAAAATACGTCACTGAAAAAATACGTCTCTTTGAAAACAAAGGAAGATAAACGTCCTCTCAGCGTTTTTCGCCGGTTGTGTCCTAAAGGATCCATGTCCGCTTTGGCAACTAACCCCAAGATTTGACTTAGTTACTAGTTTTACGAAATCCATTGCCATCTGACCTTCCAAGTCTTCCAACCCGGAAGGAAAACTAGACCTTGGTGGGAGCTACTGATATTTTATACATAAGCTTTTTTGAAAACCCAGTTGTAGGGGCCGGGTTTCGAACCCACGACCTCCAGGCCCCGTATCATGGTCGACCTTATCACGCGATAAGTGACAAGATAGAGCGTCCGTCACTGGCTGACACCGTTCGATAGAACGAGACGGACGCTCTATCAACACTTATCGCGTGATAAGGCCGCCCATGATACGGGGCCAGGTTGATAGATACGTAGTGCCTTACCGGGTGCTCTTCGTTTGGTCTAAAATTTTATGTTCTAAAAATGTTCAACCGAAAATGTTTAGTAAGTATAATATTTAATGGTATACTTATTCTTTAGCATAAAGATTTTTTTGCATACATATTTTTTGTCCTGAAACATGTTTGACAAAATTGTTTAGTATATATTTTTTATGACTAAAAAGCTAAAAGTATAATATTGTTAGGTATAATGATTATTGTTAGGTAATATATTATTAGCAAATGCTTTAATAAGGCAAAAACATTAGACAATAAACATTTAGTCAAGTTAATGTTATGGCAAACTATATTAAATAGACAAAAATCACATTTGTTTGGGTTATAAAACACGTATGACACGGTCCCTTAAATAAAAAATAATATAACGATCATTTTATATAATAATATTTAATATAAAATACCTACATTAAGTATAATGCATATTTCCTATATTGAACACTGGTTATAGTGCTCAATTCTTCTAATGTACAGTTGATATAATTTGATATATTGTATCAACTAGGTTAGGTAGGTCGGTAGGCAAGGGCGTTAAATTAGATTAGGGCAGCCAAACAAGGGGTGACGGGGGGGGGGGCGATAAATAATCGTAATAACTGTATTATTTGGTAGGTTAGGTTAGGGTTAGCTTGCGTCCCTTAGAGCGGCAATAGACACCCCGCGTTTTTTTGTTTTGCTTAAAACATATTATGCCAACTAACATATTTGACTGAATGAAATTTGGTCAAAGTACTAGTTGGTAAACGAGATATTGCTTAAACATGAAAATGCCAAACATTAGGTTTGCGTAAGAATTATTTGTCAAGTGTCAATTTGGCAAACGATTATTTGGCAAATGAAATTCGACGAATTTTTTTTTGGGAAGTCATAATTAGTCAAACATTTTGTGGCAAAACAGGTAACCCAATTTAATAAATGCGACAGTTTGGATGCGATTATTAGTGACACCAATTAGAGGAATACCAATTTTATGCCTACAATACATTCGACCAATGTTATTCCATACAAATGTTAGACTAAACAATTTCCGGCCAAAAAATATATGAAAAACAATTTCGGCCAAACAATTTTCGACATAAAAAACCAAAGATTATTAGACCAAAAAATATGTGCTGGTAAAAATATCGCGCATACAATTTTAGACCAACAGATATAGACCTTGCCTTACCACTCGGCTACAGTAGCTCCAAGTAGGAAAAAACCGGCCAAGAGCGTGTCGGGCCACGCTCAATGTAGGGTTCCGTAGTTTTTCGTCCGTCACAGTAAGTGTCCTCACTTAAGCGTTAAAAAAATGGGGTATTTGTAACATTGAGTTGACATATTAAGTACAAAACCCTAAAACCCGACATACAGCGACATCTATCGGCAAATTAAGTAAACTATTGCGCGCGAGCTTAAAGTATGGAAGATGATTTTTATGGGATAATTCTTTATTGCGTTAACCGATTTTCACCGTTTTTTTACTTTATTTGAAAGCACGTCATTTCATTGTGATTTTATAGAAATTACAGGTACAATAAACACCTGCTTATACGGTAAAATTGCAAACTTAGTTCAGAAAATATTTTGTAATTCTTTTCAATTCTATTCAACCTATCAAGTTCAAAATAATTTTCCTGGAAAGTTTTTATTGTTCTACTTTTGAGATTTTTTTCATATTTTTAAAACTTATGGTTCAAAAGTTAGAGGTGGGGGGGGGGTTTGGGGCACATTTTTTTTTACTTCTGGAGTGATTATCTCCAAAAATATTAACATTATCAAAACATGATTTTAGCAAACCCCTATTCATTTTTAAATACCTATCCAACAATATATAACACGTTAGGGTTGAAATGAAAAAAAAAACTCCCCATGTTACGTATAGGGGAGGTAACCTAATAAAAAAAAATATTTCACTTTTTATTTTACCACTTTGTCGGCGTGATTGATATACATATTAGTACCAAATTTCAGCTTTCTAGTGCTAACGGTTACTGAGATTATCCGCGGACGGACGGACAGACAAAGCGAAACTATAAGGGTTCCTAGTCGACTACGGAACCCTAAAAAACAGGCAGGCATCTAATTCTTATACCAGCTGTTTTAAATTCATCAGCAATAATTGCAATTCAAAATTGGGAGGTTCCTTTCAAGTTGCGAAATGAGAGCCGGGTTTAATTGGGTCACGAACGAAACGTTGTCGAACATGACCGGCCATTTACGGAACGACTTTTTCCTTTATTTCACCTCGAGTCCTGTTTCAACTCACAGCATCGGAAATAATCACTCGTTTAATTTGATGATTTAAAACGGGCATTGTTTTAATTTCATGATAATTCATCGGAAGAGTGTGTCTTTTAAAACTTCGTAAATTGCAAACAAGTATCGCAACATTGTAGGTGGTCAAAAATTATTCGAAATCGCTTCAGTGATAGATCGCCCGGATATCTCTACCAGAGACTACGGTAGAACGCTGACCTTGACGATGACCTTGACCCTTGTTATGCTCAAAATCTATTTATCAGGGTGGTGCAATAAACCCCAAGATCTAGCACTTTAGGATGGTTTAGACAGAGTAAAAGTTCAAGGACGTAAGTGTATAGCTATGTATTGTAACCTTCTTTGACTTTTTATTTAAGAGTCCGCAGTAAGCTCGATTCTCCATACAAACGTAGTTACGCTCTCATTTTAAAACTAAGTGTTGGATTGTAACGAAACTTTGCATATACAATGACATGAGGTATATCTATGTCTGTAATCAGTTTATGTAGCTTCAGATACCATAGTAAAAAAATACAGCGAATTTAAGTTTTTCATACAAAACTTGTTTTTGCTGTATTTTGTTTGTTTTATAAACTGGAACCATATTATAAACTAATTACAGACATAGATATACCTCATGTCATTGTATATGCAAAGTTTCGTCACAATCCAACACGTAGTTTTAAAATGAGACCGTAACTACGTTTGTATGGGAAGGTGAAATTAGGCCGAGCTTACTGCGGACTCTTAAAAGGCCAATGGTGGAAGTAGTAGGCGCAAAGACAAGAGCATTTGCTCATGCAGAACCGAAATAAAATAAACACGAGGAAAATAGTCATATAATCTAATTACGGCGGACCTTTGACTTCCGGATATCCTCCACGATTCCCAGCTTGCGAACCTTCCCAATTCCTAAATGGTATCAAAGGATGACATTGCATTGACAACACTAAAAGAATTGACAACATAACTTACTAGAACTCTATATAGTATGTACCAATCTTGCCAATAAAAAGATTTTGCTAACCATGTGAATATTTTTAGTTTCTATAGATATCCCACTGAAAACATTTCATGTAAAGTCATTTCATAGCAGAAAAAAAATGTAGTGAATGTGAAGACCCCCTAGCTCGTACAGCTTTCAGCAGATCGCAAGGAGCGCCCAGCCTCGTATACTTAGTCGTCCGCCGGCCCCGCTCTACAAATTCTACATCCTTGCTTATAAGTGTTTGTTGTTTTGGTAACAGTCAGGAATGAGCACGTGATGGTATCAAACTGCGAAATAAAATGATTAGCATAGGATTGCGGACGAAATGTGTACCTTATTAAAGCACTAATTAAACACATGTTTAATTTTAAATAAAAATGTGATACCAAAAAAAAAACGGCTAAGTAAATTTGTATTTATACTAAACGAGACAGTCTTTAGTCAAACATGAAAATAAATATCATAGTATGTTCTATATTAATTGTGTTTGTTATTTATTTAGAATTAATTTTAAATGTTATTAAGACCTTATCTCGCTTAATATATTTCGTCGAAATATATGTTCTATATCTAAGATTTAAACTTTCACAATTCTCATATATTATTTTCTACTACACGGGACATATTTATTTATTTATTCGTATGGAATTATACAGTCGTACAATACTTGAATTATACAATGTTAGTTTTAATAAATTCTGGATCAAAAGGATATCGTCGTTAGAGAGGACAGCTGTGCTGGACTACCATGGTATTTCATGAGGGTGCTATGCGCAACGTCCCGAGACGTTCGCCAACCACACT
Organism: Epinotia bilunana; assembly: GCA_947049275.1. Lineage (NCBI taxonomy): Eukaryota > Metazoa > Arthropoda > Insecta > Lepidoptera > Tortricidae > Epinotia > Epinotia bilunana. Next base: position 29,929,573 of record OX346253.1, read on the forward strand.
TAGCCAAGAAAACGTACGTATATATTACGTAATACGACGACGAGTCCTGTGACCAAGGATGTTGACATATCCGAAACGGCGGGAAAACCTGAAAGTGGTAAATAAATAAGTTAAATACGCGATTAAGTCCTGTTTCGTAAAAATAATGTGTGGTAATAAACAGGCTGTAAGATTATTGACCAATATAATAAACATAATTTTATTATTAAGGTACTTACAGACATTCCACTTTATAATATTAGTAGGTTAGTGGCTATATAATAATAATTTTCATGTAAATAGCCCACTTACCCCACAGCAAAGTATGTACATAAGTACTTACACCCAACAATAACACAGAGAGTATGAGGAATCGTGAGGTATTTTGACTTGGTATTCGCAGAATCCGGGATAAGAACAAACATCATTTTCATTCCTGTTTACTTTATTTACTCCAAGTATTTGATATACGATATTCACTAAAATTGACGTTTATGAGATAATACAAACAAAGAACAAACATGTACCTACTTATACTAAACTAAGAATAAACTAAGCATGAATAAACAACTGCAGGCACCACAGTGGCACCGATGTGGGGCAACACATGCCGCTCCCAGTACCGCGAACCTTAAAGTATCATTTGAACTTAGGGACTTGGGAGTGTGCCTTAAATTTTTAGAGGGCAAAGCCTGTAACGAGGCCCCTTGATTCCCATCTACAGGAGGCAAGGAGAAGATCACGCTCCGCGGTGCTGGTAGACGTTTCTAAAAGATTATGCCGTTCCAGCCGGGCTAGCACAACTGATGCCGCGCCGCGACGCGAGTCGAGAAAGATCTACCTTCCTCTTTCGAATTTGCACGGTGCGAGTGCGACAGGAGAAGCTCAGTCGCGCGCGAAGCGACTTGTCAGCTAGACGTGCTGTACGCAGAGCGGCTCGTCCCACTGTCGCTGCAAAAGGGGAGTCGAAGGCAGGTCAATGCGGCAGTTTGTCGCTGCAAAAGGGGAGTATAAGGCAGGTCAATGCGGTAGTTTGTCACTGCAAAAGGGGAGTCGAAGGCAGGTCAATGCGGCAGTTTGATCTCCAAATATTAAGTTAGACAACTTAATATACGCCTTTTAATTATTAGTTATAATGAAAATAAGAAAGTAAACCTTAGTAAACCTTACCATATAATGCCATTAGTTATTCTGCCCATCAATAATTTATAATTTAAGGTTAAGCTTGGTTGAAACGCCCACTTATAAATGTAATACCCATTAGGTATTTGACAAATCTTTTTTTTTAATTAAAAATACTTTATTTCTTATAAAATACTTTATACTTTAGTCTTGACCTCTGTCAACTGATTAGGTAAATATAAAATTAAATACTCACATAAAATACTAATAAGTTCCTAATTAGATAACATCATGACCTCAAATGTCTCCTGGAACTCCCTAATGATATACTTAAGATTCTGATATGATTCCGTTGAAATAACAACTAATGAAGTGCCAAAGATCTCAGAATCACCTTTCTTGATGAATCGACGGAACTCCTCAAATATTATCGGCCCACATGTAGCGATTTGGTTTTTTCTGTAATACTTAATCAATGTTAAAGTCGGTAATTTTTTTGTTTTTTAAAGTAACTTATGATGGAAAAATTACAACCAATGTTTTTAAACAGCTTTCTGTCAAAAATGATATTTTTAGTATTTATTTAATTCTATTAAAGACAATTAATAGAAACAGACATAATAAAACTTAACCTATAGGTAAAAAAAATGGCATAAATCACCATCAACGGGCAAGAAGGTGCCCAGAAGGCTGGCCATATTTCCTCGCTGTATGGCGATACTACTTAATGCGCTGTGCGAAATAGTGGCCAGCCCTCTGGTCGCCCGAGGCTTCTATTAAGCGCGTCGCCAAATCTTTATATAGACTTTATAAGTATACACGCTTTTATTGCCAACTGTAGGTACTTTTCTGGAAATCGTCTTCAACTTACTTATCGAGACGATTCTAACGAGCTCAAACTCAAGATTGTTACGTCGGTTAACTTGAATTCTCATGGCCACCTTCTGTCTTCATCATCAGATCAGCTCGATGGTACCATAATAATGAATTGTCATCCACACTATGCTCTTACCCATAATTTCGCCCATCGACTAGCAAATATATCGCATTCAGGTGCTTGTGACAGAAGTGAGTTCAACAGTTTTAGTGCCCGAACAGCAGGAGACATACCTAGGTTGTGATGTTTTGAAATTTCATTTCGGAGATGCGATAGTTCGAGCGTATGGAAGAGAATGAGTGAATGTTTTGCTAATTTGCTACTTAATACACTATTGATAATTACTGAAATAATAAGTGAATTTATTAAATGTCTTTGTAAAAGCGATATGAACGGCCCCTAATGAACAGAGCGGAAGCGGTAAGACAAATTTAATTTTATTTCAAAAGACATTAAAACTCGCTGCCAGGAGTGAAAAATAATCTGGGCAAAATTATTGCCTACAAGATGTACGGCGAAGATAGGCCGGCCGCGGATTTACTCCATTGTTAGGGTTGAGCCCTCCTTATTACAAAATATAAATATCGTTTTTCATTACTCACTCTCATTAGGAGTTTGGCAGAAGCAGTTTATTTTCGGACCTTACAAAAATTTATCACGGTGAAACGCAGGCGGCGTTACCTTTTACAGGATTTGATAAATGGTAATTTATCGTTTTAAATGAAAATCTGAAAACCATAGACTACACAATTTATGAATCAAAGTATTCAGGACATTAGTGACTTAAGAAGCCGATTGGCTTTTAGTATTGCAATGTGTCGGAGGAAAAAGTCAAAGCATTGATGAGCAATTGTACGTTAAATACCTAAGGCATATTTTTATCTGTCCTCTTTTGTTACCTTTTTTTTAGTAATTCCTAACATTGAGATTCTTAAAATTAAGAATATGTAAGTTAACAGAATCTTAATTATCAAAAATAGGAATTAATTATTATCATCATTACATATCATCTTTCATTAGATATTTTGGCCGTCCACGATATTTTCAACATTCTCCTATATAGACAAATTTCGAATGCATTCAGTTTCTTAACTGTCGATTTATTTAAAGTCCAAGCTTCTGCACCTTACACAAGGATTGACAACACATAGCATTGAACTAGTCTCCATCTCAGTCTAAGATGATTCATCATTTCCACTATTTCGGAAAAGGCGGGTACTATGGTGACAGGCCTGTAGTTGCTGACGCCTCCCTTGTCACCCTTCCCCTTGAAAACCTAGCAAAACAGGTAAGCATTGATGCAGTCATGTCAGCCTACCATGGGCATGTTGGATCAGCACTTCGCTATGATGCTATTATTCATTTGGGGAATTCTTTAAATAAAGATGCAGTCTTAAATTGAAGGCCATGTGCGGCTTAAAACGACGAGATGGCTGTGCTCCCTATTTCAAAAAACGGAACATCTTGCCGGTACGCCGTTTCAGTTTTGAAGTGGCCGTATTCGAAGTAAACAAAGCCCACCATTGAAGAAAGTGTCAGATGTACGTATTCAACAAAAGCAGCTATCACACCCATAAACTTTATTCTGTCTTCGCAGACTGCACTGGTGCGAAAGAGTGGTATTTGCGTAACTAATATTTTTTTTAATAAAATACCCTTGGATGAATGCCACCATTACAAATATTCAAAAGTAGGCTTTGTAAATTATTCATGAGCGAGTGTTATTATTCTATAAACGATTATTTGACGGATAACTTGATCTAATACTATTAATTATTATAATTTGGACAGCTTTAACCCTTGTTTATCCTATATTTCAACATTTGACATACAATTTAATTGAAATTTGATTTGATTTAATTTATCTTTTTAATGTGTACCCATGGGTTCTGTAATTACTTGGCATGCCCGATTTCCTATTAAACACGTTTACCGATGATTGTCGTTTGTATGATTGAATCGTAACGTTTCTCTTATATGTATAGCTTAATTAATTCTCCATTGATTTTTGTACGCCTGCCGGCGAAACATAGTGTGCTTATATAATTTATCCACCACTGTAATGTAACCACAAAAACCACAATGACTTACGACTGTCTACAATCAGCCGAAACACATCTACTGCTGGATATAGGCCTCCCTCAAGTTTACTTATGAATTTCAAATTACAAAAAATATGTAACAATGGAGGAAAGTTAAGTGTAGGTAAATAGGTACCTTAATTGACGTCCTTACCTACCATGGTACACATTTTTTCTAGACATGCTCTAATGTTGCGATTATTTTTCACTCAGCGACAATCCTTGCGGTACGCGAAGTTGTAATTAGTTGAAAACCGACTAAAGAGTAAAACAATTTCTGCCTATCCATTGTCTTCACAGAGATCAGAACTTAATTCACTTAAGTGTTGGAAAGGGTTTTAAAGCTTAACTGAAGTTAGTAAAAATCACCTTGCCACGGTTCCGTAGTAAAATGAAAGAGGTTATAGTAAAAATTAAAAACTAGGTTTTTATCCAACCAATTTTTGAGAAAGCGGAGATTTTATTTTCTTCATTCTTCATTCCTCTTCAGATTTTATGCGACTAGTTCACCGTCCCTATGTCATACATTTGTAAAAATACATAAATCCTAAAACGTTTTAATTGTAATAGTATTTATTGTTAAAAAAAATGATGGAATGATGGAACCTACATCAATTCTCGCTTTAAAAAATAAAACTCAATTAAAATTAAAATTACAACAGTACTTACTAAACATGCAAAAGAAAAGTACTCTGCTCCTACTACTTATATTTTGTTTTAGTCTAATACAAATAATTGCTACATTCGAACACATAACTCTACATATTATACTTTAGACATTAACACAAAACACTTATTTATTTTACTTACTTACACATATAAATATTACCTTAGACAATAATAACAATATACTGATGAATTGATGATCGATAAAATTGATTCGCGCTGCACTGGTCGTTGGATCAATTCGATTTTAGATTTAAAGGTTCTGGTTGCGGAACCAGCAGTCACGCTGAGTCACCGCCTATCACATCACAATAGCCAACCTTCGACTAAGTTTATACTTTTCTAAATGCCTTAGGTTATAAAATTGCTTGATATGTTTTTTTAAATGTGTGTACCATTGTTTGTTTGTTTTGGTTGAATAAAGTTATTATCTATTTATCTATGACCTTATTCAATCTAAATTATCTAAAACTATGTGTACCTACCTAGGTACTATTTGATTGTAAATGCAAAGTCTCGCAGCACCTGAGCATATCGTTACATGACATCTATTACGTTTTTTTACGTTTACGATCTAAACGTAGTTTTGTTGTGTAATCATAAAATATATAATAATTGAAATAACATATACATATTATATACGTATGTACATGTATAATATAATCCTGACACAACTTATAGATGTACACGAACTGCAACACAAAGTGTAGCTAATAGCAACAAATTCCTTAATTAGAAATGTTGTCGGAACCCACGCAAACTGGCTTCCTTGTTCCGCGTTCTGGGGGACTATTCTTGTCACGCTGATAACATCTTTAAAACAATCATAATTTACTCATGACTCAAACTAAGTATAATCATGTAGCTTGTCAAATAACTAGTATCAAGGATATGCGTAAAGTAGGTAGGTACTTTCAAGAATAACTCGATAACTGTACGCAATATAATAATGTTCTGATAACTGTACGCAATATAATAATGTTATGTTAACTGTACGCAATATAATAATGTTCTGATAACTGTACTGCGAAATGAAATAATGCGAAGTATAATGGTTACGAGGTATGCAACGACAAACTCATATGTTCAATGTGCCTTTTCCTTTAAAGCTCTTTAGCGATGAGATTGCATATTTCTACCTCCACGTACAAGTTACTGTTTTGTTTCTCTTTATAACTGCTTCGTTTGTATTGTTTTCTTTTCATTCCAAAAAATAATATATATTTGTATTGTTGACAACACAAAGTGTGTAAGTAAGAGACGGTTACGCTAAATTTTAATGCACCCAGACAAATAGTATAGGAAAGACATCGTGCGATCGTGCGGCAAGTTAATAGTTTCCTGGCGACAAAACTCGGAAATTGTACAATTTGTTGAGGATGCATCGCGTGATTTGAGAAAGTATCTTCACATATCCTATACGACACGTTGGGACTCGTTTTTGTTCGTGCCTCTTTTCCACCAGTTGGTCGATGGCGTAACGTTGTAGGTATATCTAAATGTATTTATTTGTACGGGAACATGATAGTTGATTTGTCCATACGTAGTACAGGCATATACTATCGTGAGTTTGTATTTTTGTACATAGTGAAATAATACAGATGCGTAAATTCTACAGCTCATAGCGCCACTTTTTTTTGAAGTGAAAACTTCTTTAGCGGCGCTGTGCACTTTTTAGGATGGGGAAAAATTGTTAAACTCGCCACCACAGGTGTAGGAGCGTAGGAGGTCACGGTCTCGGCCCAACTCAGAGACCCGATTGGCAGTTGGAGAAGCCGGAAGAACGCGAAATGAGAGTGTAAAATATGAAGACCTTGTTACGAAACCAAGTAACCGTCCAACGATTCACTTAGACATCAATGGCTCGGAGACCTAGATTGAATGAAGAGTCTGTCGTGTGATTAAAATAGCCTATCAGGGTAAATCTACAGGATGACGCGAACTCCAAGCTGGTGACTGGTGAGAAACCACACAAGGGTCAGTAGCGTGCACTCGTATTGGAGGCATATATACACACATTGAGTCGTTGCTTTGAAGCAAGAACAAAAGATGTACCTAACAGCAAGTAACTCTGTAACTTAATGTGTAAAATTTAACGGTCGTATTACATTGTTTTCCACCACCGTTTTTATAATGTGCGTATATAATTAATTGAGAGACCGAATTTTCTACAATTCTGTTTTTACAATCACTATTCCTCCTCGTGCCAAGCGTGTATTCTACCATGTGCGGTTATTGGCACGACAAAAGTACACGTTAAATTGGCTGATGGTTGATTGTTCCCCGGTTGGAATACGCCCGCCGAAGAAACTTATCGCTGAAGCGTGCCCCTTTATCCCTTCCATTTGGAAAATATTTATTTAGCATCCTTTCCTTAAGCCCCGCTCTCAGGTGCGAGATGGCCCCAACTCAAATAAAGGGCAAGCATTTAAATAAGGCACTTTCTCATTAGACTTATAGTTGTGTTTACTCTCAGGGAACATTGATTTTTTACTAACAGATTGGCTTCATTATGGCTCCACATTCGAAATTTTCGTGAAAAATGAGTTGTTTTGTAACCGTTATATACATTATAACGTAACATTTTTGCTGTAGAAAAAATATATCATAATCTGCAAGATATGCGACGGGTCATAGTTTTCGTAGAAATCCATTTTAACAATAAAAATTAGAGAAAAAGAAATCTAAAGTCACCACTATTTTTTCACTTGTAACCATTTTACTGCTCCATTTTTTATCAGAATAATATGAAATTGTATAACTTTCTTCATAAAATAATGAACAAGGGCATCATTTTCTTACTTTCTTTATTTTCTTAATAAAATATCTCGTTTTCTGAAATATTCCGCCACAGTTCCTACGCCTCCCCGTTTTCGTCCATACGCACTGTGAATCGAGTAGAACATGCAAATGGGACAAAAACCCTTATCAAATATCCAAAAACTCATTATGGTAGGTCATTACTAATGAGTATACATTAAGAGTCCCACGTGTTATTTTTTCCTGCAACCCCCCCTTACATGAGTAATTAAGGTGACTATATAGGATGAGTGCAAATTTACTATGCATTCATTTGCGTAATTGCTCTTGGCTTAAAAATAATTGTGTGCATTTCCAAGTTATTTGTGTTTATTTCATTATTATGGATTCCAATTTGGAGGGTAAGTAGTATTTTTAGACATATATTGATTATAAAAATATTCATTGTATTTTGTAAAACATCAACATGTTTCCGAATAATCATTGGAATTTTACCCTAACTTTGACTTTCATGGTCAAGAAATTACATGTCGGCATCTGTCTACTCTGTGAAATTTATATATAATATACTTATAACTATAAACCGTCATATTTAATAAACTCCCTATCCAACTTTTGAGTACAACTATTTTTTTTATTTTTTCTTTCAGAATTCGATTTTTGCATTTCAAAAGTCAATTTCTTCGATGTATGGCAGAGACATTTGAAGGAAGCGAGAAACAACGAAATATATACATTTATATCATCTGAGCATGATTTAAGTGGAATAACCGAGGACTCCCAGAGACAAATTAAGGTAAAGATATCCCAATTTTCATCCAGGATAGCTCAGAAGTGGGATGCTGCTGGTAAATGTAGACAGCGATTTCTCGAGAAGAACTCTGACTGGCTTCATGGTGAACCTATCAAGTTTGAAGTTCATAGACGTACGACGATGCCGTCATCATCCACTGAAGCTGTAGCAGGCCCTGGAAGGCCCCAGAAGGAATTCTCGGACTCTAGCCTGAAGACTAAACGACGACGAGTAGAGAATTTAGTTCAATCTACAAGTTCCGAGGAGTTATTGTTTGCAGCAGAAATTTCGTCACGTCAATCGGGCTCCATGGAAGTGGCTAGAAGAATGAAGAACATAATTGAAGATAACAAGAGCGGCGACACCTCAGGCAACAAAGAAAACACCAAGTCATGCAAAGAAAACGCTAGATGTTTGACGAATGAAGAAGCTTTGGCGTGCTATATAGATAGCAAATTGACTACATGCACATACAACATCATAAGGCAGTCGACTAGTAAGGTAGGGCATACCGTATTTCCATCATTGTATTGTTTAAAAAAGGCTAAAGTTGCATGTTATCCTCCTGAAGATAGCTTTTTGATTAATGAAACGCGTGCTGAAATCAACGTTCAGGCAGTTTTAGATAAAACCGCTGAACGTTTGGTTTTATCACTGGAAGATGTTTTAGATAATTTAGTGTCCCCTTGTTCATCATTCAAACTAATTAGTAAATGGGGTTGCGATGGAAGTTCCGGTCATAGTACATACAAACAAAAGTTTACGAATAGTAATGACACTGATGAATTTTTGTTTGTATATTCGTTCGTTCCGCTTCAATTACGGGATGATGCTGATAATGTCGTTTGGCAGAATCCACGCCCGTCATCTACTGCATATTGTCGTCCAATAAAGTTTATTTTTTCCAAGGAAACAAAAGAATTGACTATTGCCGAAACAAATCGAGTCTTGGAAGAGATAAACGCTTTATTGCCAACATTATGCAAGGTGATGGGAAGGGAAGTTTCTGTTGAACACTATGCTTTTTACCATGGTTGACGGAAAAATTTGCAATACTATGACCGAAACTTCTTCTGCTAAAAATGTTTCATTTGTGGAGCTACTCCAAAAGTTATGAATGATGAATCTAGGGAATATATTGCAAATAATGATAATCTTGGTTTTGGTTTATCAACTCTCCATGCTTGGATTAGATGTTTTGAGTGTTTACTTCACATAAGCTATCGCCTTGAAGTAAAAAAGTGGCAACTTAGAGGAGAAGCCGATAAAGCGAATGTAAAGAAACGCTCACTAGAAATTCAAACTAGATTTAAAACGGAAATGGGACTGATCGTTGATAAACCAAAACCAGGCTTTGGTAATACTAATGATGGAAATACAGCTAGAAGATTTTTTGAAAACCCGGAGCTTAGTGCTGCAATTACAGGGTTAGATGTATCACTCATTAAAAAATTTGATTAATACTTCGAGTTCTATCATCGGGCTATGAAATAAATTTAGAAGCGTTTGAAAATTTGACACGGGATATAAGAAAACATTATTTAAATCTCTATTCGTGGTATTACATGCCTGTTACAGTACACAAATTATTGATTCACAGTAGCGACATTATCCGATCAGCACTATTGCCGATTGGACAGTTATCCGAGGAAGCACAAGAAGCTCGAAACAAAGATTGCAGACGATTTAGGGAACATCACACACAAAAACGATCTCGTCAAGCCACGAATAGAGATTTAAGGAATATGCTGTTGATTACATCTGACCCTTTAATTAATAGTTTTAGAAATGTACCAAGGCAAAGAGTAAACTCGTTGTCTTCTGATGTTTTAGCATTGTTGAAACCCCCTAGAGTTAATGAAACTAATGTAGATGTAGTGTCTAGTTTGTTTAGTGAAGATGATCATGACACGTCAATTAATGATTCGCAGGATGAAGATGATGACGGTGAAAGTAATTAATAAAATGACCGCTGTAATTAACTCTAATTGATTTATATGTACCTACTTAAGAATCCTATGTAAATGTAGTTCCTAATTAGTTTTACTTTTCCTTGTAATGGCATGATAATGTTAAAAATGATGTTGATTAAAAGATTACTGCAACAGTAGATTTAGTATTTTATGTGTACATGTAATAAAATATATAATTCATTATTGTACATTCACTTTTATAATATTGTTTTTTCTGAACCCCCACCCTACCCCTCTAAGTCACGAACCAAAGTACATAAACTATACGTATATGTATATTCATACATAATGAGCTCGTATAAGCTCAAAAAACTACTAAAATAATTTTGTCCCATATGCTTGTTCTACTCGATTCACTGTGATACGGTCAGTGCGGGACGAGACACGTTGCTTGACGGACCTGTGTCAATTTGCGCTGCGCCGAAATGTTTAAATATTTGTGGAAATTGTGAACTATATTTGTTGCATAGAGTGGACAATCCGTTTTGTGATTCGTATAGTAGGTAACTAATAAACATTTGCGTATAGTTTAGTTTTTAGTGACAGATAATTTTGTTGCATAGAGTGGACAATCTATTTCGTGGTTTGTAAAGTAGTAGGTACTATAGACAAGACAGCTGACTGACCATCCGTGCACTTTATGTGCATTGTAACAAGGTTCTTGTATAAATACAGGATGGTCAGTTAACTGTGTTGGCGTTTGTACATAATTAACATTTACGTAGGTATAGTTTAGATTTTGTTTTTAGTTCAAGATGGGAAATAATAATAATAATAAATTCTTTATTTCAGGCCAGTTTGCCCATAGATTGTTAGTAACATACAAACTTACGATACAAGAAACAGTACGTCTTAGCTTAGGTCTCACAAATTTTTCAATAATTATTTTGCGTCTTTGGGGTTAAATAAGCGCAGGAGGAAAATACGTAATATCAAGAAATTTTACAAGAGAAGAGGAAAAGAATACACAAGTAAATACCTATTCTATCAAAGTATCAAATATCTAAACAGTATCAAAATTGGGAAATCGCTAAAACCAGACATTTTATTAGTAAATATATTTACAATACCTATTGCTTAGGAGCATGAACAATTATAGAAACAATATTGTTTTATCTGCTCGTATTAATGACTGTCAAGTGTTAATAGAACAAGTTCTAATAAAAATAGTGGGCTTGGCAAATATTGTAAGTACCTACCTATGGGTTGCATGCCAACTCCAAGTTCGATACAGAGTTATTATTTGATATGAAACAAAGTATGGTTAACGTACAACTAATCTATAAGTGTATATTTACCCGAGGCCGATTTCTGTACAGTCAGTATAATATAGTTAGTAGCAGCCAAGTTAGCCAAATATATCGGAACGTACATTCATCGAAATAGTCTTTGTTATTATAAGTAGGAGTAAGGAATGTGTTACGATATATTTGGCTACTTTGGATGCTACTAACTATCTGATGCTGACTGTACACGCCATCATCATCAAATCAAGGAAGTAGAACGTAATAAATATACCGAAAATTAGTTTAAAACTTAACAACCTTACACTTACACAAAAGGTAACGGACAGACAGACACACTTTCGCATTTATAATATTAGTATGGAGTATGGATAGTATGGATTATATGTCTTTCCCGCTCACGGGACAATGATGTCCCGGACCTTTGGGAGGCGTGCGTGGAGCTCTGAGCCAACACGTAGAGGCCCTTTTGACAATTTAATGAAATGCAAGGAGTACACCAAGCGGATGCTGTCTCTGCCCGTGTCATGGGACGCACACAGAAACAGCACCCGCTGGGGTGTAAGAGTCTATTGCTAGTTGATGGAATCTAAATAAAATGGGTTATTGGGTGAAAATGATGGACTAGTAGCTGGGCTATTGGATGAAACATCGGACGCCTGCCCAATAAAACTGTTTCACATTTTATCTCTGGCAGACGGTGACTCGCTAACTGCTAGATGGGCCCCTATTAATAGCGACATTAAAAAATGGCCTAAGGGCAACAGTAGGTATGGATTATTATTATTACCTTTATTTTTTTTCGCACTATCCGTCTCTCTCTTATTAGAATATTTAGTAACAGAGGTATAGTGCGAGAAAAATCGAAAGTATGTCGCGGCCGTCTAGTGCTAGGCGTGCTGAGGGCCTACCGCGAAACGAAACCGAACTTCGTTCGTGTATCTCCCTCTCTGTCGCGCTTGCTAGTTCGAGCGACAATGAGAGTTATTCGAACGAATTTCGTTTTCACTAGCACGGCTAGCACGAGACGGCCGCGTCATACTCTCGATTTTTGTCACACTATACCTCTCTTTCCTAATGTTCTAATAAGAGATAGACCGATAGTGCGAGAAAAATCGAGTGTATGTCGCGGCCGTCTCGTGCTAGCCGTGCTGACGGAACTACACTAATCGTAAGTAAATAGTATTATAATAGTAGGGACATAATTTTTGAACTTAATCAATTATGTAATTTATGTATGACAAATATCACGTTTCAATTAAGCATGACGAATGTCACCCACCCGCGTCCACCCTTGCATTGGTAACGATGCGCGATGACGCGTCTGTAACTTAATCTATGTAACGCTTAATAAACGACGGCGAATTGTGCGACTTGCGCGGGGAGAGGGTCGAGGCTCCGCCCATACGCTCAAGGACTTTAGCGGGTATACAAGCCTTATTCATTATGGCCAGTTTACATTTATGTCTTACCTATTTATAGAAAGTATTTAGAAAATAGTATGCGCCTCTCTGTCTAGCTAGCATGATCAGGTTTATGTTGGACATAAAGCATTTGTCCCTTACTAGTAAGCATGTAAGAGCAAAAGGGACGAATTCTTCATGTCCGACATAAAAACGACCGTGCTAGCTAGGCTGATTAGATTAACCCATCGTATAGATGTGAACCTATAATTTTATGATGACTTTCGACGGGAAGTGTGGTAATATTTTACTCACACAAGCTACGTCTTGCCTGTTGGAACGCGCTAATCCAAGCGTACCTACCAAGGTAACGTATGAGTTTAAGACTTAGAGAATAGGTTTAAGTAAGTACTAGTGTTTCAAACCTTGCGGTCTTGAGAATAATCACTAGAAATAAACTGCAGGTATCTTATTTGTCTTAATTCCTTTGACTTATTAAAGTGAGGAATATAATAATGCCGAGGTCAATTACCGTCCATTAAATATGAGGTATTTAATCCTGAATTGTACCCTAAATAATAAGCTTTATTCCACTTATGATAATAGAACATATAAATTATCAAGGCGCTGTACGTGTCGCGCCTGCATCACACTGCCACCGCTGAAGAAGTGACGCAGTATGTTCGCCAGAAAACCGGCTACTCGCTGAGGGTGCACCAGCTGCGGTCCCGGCACTACGTGCACTTCAGCTCTTTTGTAGTGCGCGTGCCGCGGCCGCTCCAGGAGACCATCGCGTGTGCTGATTTCTGGCCGAAAGGTGTCGTGTTTCGTCGGTTCCGGGGCAACCTACCAAATCCAACACCCGAGATGTCGACGCAACGGGGCCACGCCGTTTCGCCGTCTAAATAAACATTGTTCGGTTCATGACGCATTGGTGCTGACACTGTAATGTTATGTAACCTGTTTTTTCAATAATAAATAAATAAATAAATAAATTAGCTCATGAACTGCTTCAGCCTGCCATTTGCCAAGAGTCATTTCATATTTCTGAAATCTGAAACCTTTCTGATATCGCATCCAGCGGACTCCCGCGACCTTTCACATATTCATCAGATATTGTTTTTTTTTTCAGTAGGTACCTATACCTACCTATATTCGCCGATGTTTAAATTTCCGATTGACCGTTTTCTCCGCCAGTTGATTGTTTATTAAACTTTTTGTAAGTTTTCCTGTAAGTTGTTTTGCTGGTTGAAAGTTCTGAACTAGCTTACCATTACCAGAGTTTGCCTTAACGGAAACATACTTGAACATACAGTTCAGTCTGTTACTTATGAGGACTAAAACAGAAGAGCAATTTAGTAAAAGTGTAATTTAGCTCTAGGTACCTCATTCCATATAAATATAACACTAGTATGTGACGTGTAAAACACGCGAGCCTGTTTATTTTGTTTAATTGTTTTAATCTATTTTTATTTTGAAAAACTAAATCGACAAGAACCTGCACAATCGGTTGAAAAATGCGACCTGAGGGGTAATGCCGTCGTAACGTTTCGTACGCGCGTTAGGTCAGTTTAACTGTCATTTTTCCATATTGATATTTAGATCTACCTTACGTGCGTACAATGCGTTACGTGATCGACCTGCTGCAAGTCAACGTTTTTTTGTTTATCTACTTAGGGTACCAAAACGATTTATTTGTAAACTAGCTGTACCTGCGACTTCGTTCGCATGGTAATGTGGTGGGAGTTAACGCATTTCTTCTCTTGGACATAGGACACATGCAGTTCTAATTTAGCCTATCAAGTAAAACGTTGAATAAACCTATTTTAGCTAAAATGCCGTTCAATTTCGTTTGTCTTTATCTGTCACTCTGTTATTTAAATAGTAAGAAAGGGACAAAACTCGTTTTATTTAACAGAGGTATTTTAAGTTTTACGAATAAGGGGGTAAAAGTCTAGTAGATGTTTGTGGCAATAGATACAACAGGAGGGACACAGGCTGCAGCATGAAATGTTTATTGATCTTCTTCTCTACATATTTTTAACACTGTTTTATATTAAATAAATAAAAAACGTGATGATCGAAATGATCTTGAGTCACTCTGACTCTCAGGTAAAGTTGTATTTAGGAATTAATAATCGGTAATCCTTTCGAGTACCCATTAACCGGTAAGTGTTTACGCGGAACAAAGAATCTCTTTTTAATTAGATAACAGAAGGCCAATTTATAACTTCCAAACTATACCTAACCACTAGGTAGGTTCTACAACCATAACGCGAGTCCGAGACCCTTTCTTTTCTATTAAAGTAATTACTAAAAATATTAAAGTAATATGTTTATTTTTTTCATATTGCAATATTTCAGATCGTACTATCACATTCTGCCAAATCTTGTGTATGTTCCCGCCATTGCTAATTTAATGAATGTGTGTGCAGGCTTTATGATAAAAGTATTTTCCTGCATGTTGGCCAATTTCTGTGTCTCTATATTGACTGAATGTCAACTTGAAGGCGCGAAGTACCTACGAAGTTATAATACCGCCTTAATACTGATGCGCTTGATAATTAATGTTTATAAAAGGCTCGTTCTATACTGATATGTGATATCATACATACTGTTTATTGCTGATAAATATATCTCTTATTAGACAAATTAGAAAGTGACGTAAAGTGCGAGAAAAATCGAGAGAGCTCGCGCGCCGTCTTGTCATAGCAGTGCAGTATCATAACAAATACTCAGCGTGTAATCTTGCAGAAACTCAAATAGACTTTATGGCTGAACGCGAAACCAGCTGTATGCCATGCCATTAAAAAAAAGAGTAAGAGTCAGACTTTTGACGTTTGACGTTATGTTGTTGAAATTTGTTGATACATTTATTGAAATTACGCCTCAATACGAATTTAGCGCATATAAGTTTCAATATCAGAATCGATTATTTTTTTATACTTTAGGATTTAATATGCGTTTTGTGAAGGTCTATCACAACACCGGATCGAAATTATTACTGTAGGATAGTAAAGGCAAGCCCGCCATTTTGACCTCACTGACAGTTGACAGATATGGCGGCTACGATTTGAAGCAGAAGAAATGAATAATTTAATGAGGTCAAATGTTTCCGAAAATTAATTAATCGTCGCAGTCGGATAAAAGCTATCCTAAACGGAAGCTAGAGTAATAATGTACTTATAAAAAAAGTTACATGTTTTTCCGTTCATGGGAAGCTAAGATCATTCGGGACACACCAATGCTCAGTTTGATACTGGCTGATTCTTTTTTTAATTTAGAGATTTATTATAAGTGAGAGAAGAGATAAATAAATATTTTACGTGGTCGCCACTCGAGAACCTTTCCACCCCAACGGCCATCGCTTCTACGTGCAATGTGTCCCGCCCACTGCCACTTAAGTTTAGCGATTTGGAGGGCTATATCGGTTACCTTGGTTCTGCTGCGGATAGCCTCATTTCTGATGCGATCGCGCAGAGAAATTCCCAACATAGCCCTCTCCATTGCCCTTTGGGGAAGGTCGCGGGAGTCCGCTGGATGCGGGTGGCGCAGGACCGGTCATTGTGGCACTCTTTGGGGGAGGCCTATGTCCAGCAGTGGACGTCTTTCGGCTGATATGATGATGATGATGATGAAATATTTTACCAGTTTTACTTAATTCGATCAATCGGTGCTTTTCAAACATAACTACCTATTTTGCGTATCAAAATGGTTTTCCTTAAAATCGCATGACGACTAGTCGATTTGTCAAATTTTATCTGGAATTGGGTAAAGATTTTTCTGATTTTTCTAAATAGGTAATAAATAATCCAGGCTGTCGCATCACTTTCCTGCGCCTTCGAGACGGCGGCAGCGTCGAAATATGTTAACATGCTCAATATGTTAAGTAAGTAAAGTAGTTACTTATCTACTCGTAAAAGAAAATAAATGGTAAGTAGTGACAGTATTTTTATAAATGGCATATCCACGGTAATGTTGGTAAATTACAATGTAATTATAATAATTACCTTTCAGAACATTTGCGCCGCTGGCGTGCGAATGTCAGCAAGCTCGGTACGAGCTTAAGAGTTCTAAATATATTCAAGTCAACATTGTTCCAATTTATCTACAGCAGGTACAAAAGTTCGATCCGACGAGAGGAGAAGTGAGGAACGAATGGGAAGCCACTTTTGTCGGCGTTAATTAAGTCACGAACATACTGCTGGTTGGTCCGTTTTCTTAGAGCAGGTACCCAATCGCGATTGGGACATTAATTCAAAACTCACTTATTGAGCACTCGTGCCGGATTGCTAACAACCTCACTTAAGCACGTCGCATTCAGGAAGATGCTTAATATTCGACGAAAAATGTATCAATGAACCTGTGGCCAAGAGATCTTTTATTCCCCACAGTACACGTTAAGTTGTTTCAAGTGATGGTTTTTTAATGTATGAATACACTATGAGACCCATTTTGAAACGAAAAATAATAATTGTATGAAAAACACTTAATCATCGCAATAAGTATAACTAGTACAATATTTCCTTTACATATCCTAGAATCTAGGATATCAAAGGGAAATAATTATTCTACTAGTCTAGGACCTAGATAAATGAAGAAACCATTTGATAATAAGAATAAGAATGAGAAAAATTTATTCACTTAAACGACCCTTGTTTTACAGTATTTTCTTCTGCCAAACTGCAGGACAGTTTGTTGGCAGAGGGACTCCCTTACAAAAAATAGATGGGTAGGCTTAGCTATTAGCTAGTTACTTAAGTTACATCATTTTGTTTTCTAATGTAATGGTACAGCTCACGTAATAACTTTACTTAGACTACATTTCCAGTTTAGATTTTATCTTTTCTAAGAAAAACTCCTTCACTTTAACTTTAAACATTCTAAATGTGTTACATTCCCTTATATCATACGGTATATCATTATATATTTCAGGGACCAAGTACTTCTTACTTCTCTTCCCATAATAATTATTACCACACGCCGGCACCTCTATCATTTTTTTACTAATTTTTCTTGTTAATTTAGAGTGACTTATTTTGATTTTAAATTCGTTTTTATTGAACTGCTCTAAAGCCATCAACAGCAATACCCCCTCATGAACCGGCAACATACGGCATTCCACGAATAATTCCTCATAATTACTTTTTTACAGCGGGTTTTAGTTTTATTGTCCACTAATAGTTTCATAAAGCGTATTTGTAATGATTTGACCCTGTCTAGATAAGTTTTAAATGTCCTACCATAGCATGCCAGTCCATAAGAAAGCAGAGAGTCTGCCAGCGCATAGTATAACGTAAACATCGTGCTCCTATCCAGTACAGATTTTAAGTGGTAAAGTTTTGCAAGTACCGTCCTTAATTTGTCACATAACTTATTGATATGATTTTTCCAAGAAAAAATGTAATCTATTAATAAGCCCAGGTACCTGTACTCTGATACCACCTCCTATCCTATCCTAGATAAACTAAGAATAGTAGACTGATTTGTCAGTTAAAAATCGAATGTTATATGGAATGGGGTATAGGTTCATATTAAGATCTCCATCGCTAATGAACTGGCGGTGAACTTGTTTATTCTTGAAACTGATGTGTGTGACGTGTTTCAGTTTTTACGCGACTACATACCTTAGGCTTAGACTACTTACCAGTAAGGTACACGTAAGTATTCAATATAATCTAAAAAGGCTGGTAATTTTTTATGCGTATTTTGTATTTTTGAACTATCTAATCCAATGTATCAATTATAATGTATTATTATTCAATGTATAATGAATGAGTCATAGTTACTTGAAATAAATGAATTTAATTAATAACGTAACAATTAGTTCATAAATATTTAATTCGTTTTTTTAGTTTAGATAGAACACGAACAGTCGCATAAACAATAAACATATACTCGTATGGGGTACACATACCACCACACATAGCATACAGATTCGTTCATTAATATACTTACGATATGTTAACAAAACAACCTAATCATGAGACATAAAAAAGCTTGAAAGACAAATATTTGTACCGGTCCTCGACTCTTCTCGTTTCTACTCTCATTTCCTCAAAGGTTAACAGTAAGAGATCCCTCAAAAGGATAAGTTCGCCTTTGTACATCACTTATCTTTTGTTATTTGTTTGTTGTTTATTTTGTACAATAAAGAGTTATACTTCTCGTACCGTGAAAAATGCTTGCTTTGCTCGCTTTTTTCGGAAAAACACGAATATTTCATTTTTAATATAACACGAATATCTCATATTTTTAATATGGTAGGATAATATATTTTTTTGCTTAACAAATCCTTCGTAGTCATACGCGTGTGTTCATGAGGAGAAATATTTTTTTAATCAACACCTATTCCATTATCGATTTTGATCGCGGGTAAAGTTATCTGGACTTTTGCCAACATTGACCATGTCCAATTATTATTAACGAAACTACAGCTCTTACGATGTTGAGACAAGACTCAGTTCAAAATTGTGGGCAAACATGGCGTTCCATTTTAACATCTTGGTCTTAACTAGGAAAAGTTTTACTCAGTGCAGATGGGCAATGTTACCTAGGTATTTTCAACTTGGCCATACTAATCCATACACCTCACATTTCACAATTTGCTGCAAGCTCCTGGCTGAAGTTAAAGATATGTATGACTCGAAGTAAAGTCATAAATACGAGTATAATCTAGTTTCTACTAAAAATAGTAAAAGGTTGCCATAAATACTCGTATGTTGTGTTTTCGTTAATGACCAGATTTGTTTAAAATTAGCTTTTTGGGCAAAGTAGGCATGTTTCACGGTACTACTAGATATTCCTATCTAGGTGTCCGTGATCCGTGGTATGGCACGTGTTTCACGTGTTTGTTGGCGTTGTATTTCGGCGGCGGCGGGTAGCCTCCCTACCCGCCGCCGATGATATCTCGCGTATTCCTTGTTTTCCGGTGACATGAGGTTTTATGGTACAAATCTCGGCGGTTTTCCTCATCTCACGCCGACGCCCTGTCTCGGAGACACAGGGAAGCGATCCGACAGGCCGGATTATTTATTAGGCCCTATGTTTCGAC
The DNA here is from genome assembly GCA_947049275.1 of Epinotia bilunana. Lineage (NCBI taxonomy): Eukaryota > Metazoa > Arthropoda > Insecta > Lepidoptera > Tortricidae > Epinotia > Epinotia bilunana. The sequence goes on from OX346253.1 coordinate 29,949,525, forward strand.
GCACTGCCATTGGGAAAGCCTGCCTCGAGCTCTCTATCAAGTTTACGTAAAGCAATGACTCTTTTATTTTCATGAATATCTAATTAAATGCCATCGTGAAATGTAATACCCAATTTCGGACGCTTAATGAGCGTTGATGCGGTTTCGTTGTTCTAACTTTACATACGTTTAGTGGGCATGCTATTTTCAAATCCCTAATTTTAGTAAGATTCTAATTTTAGTAAGGTGCATAGAGGTATCTGTTTAGATACCTCCATGCACCTTTTTTTAAATAAAAGACTTTCCCGTGATTGCCCCTAGTCTCACCTGATGGTAAGCGACGACAGAGCCTATAAGATGAAGCTTATACCTATACCCTATATGCAGTCTTTTTATATTTATAAAAGGCCCTTAAAATAATAAACAAAGAATTATTTCGATAATATCAAAGAAAATATTAAAGTGAACATCATATTACCCGCAAAGCTAACGATTTTATTCAAGATCGTTAAGTTTAGAAAATGTTGAAATGTAATTTATCAAGTTAGTGGGTAGTTCGGGTGGCCGGGTCTCCAAATGGAGTAGATATTTCACTTAAAAGTACGCAAGTCTGAATAGTACATTGAAATTTATGAGTGACCCCAACGGACAATGTACTCTTACAGCGGAGGGGTTGCTCTCAATAGTGCTCCGAGAAATATAAAAACATTGGAAATACACTCGAGCAACTTCTCTAGATTTCACTTTTCTTATATTTATCTACTTTCAGACATCCAGTTAATATGAATGGATCAAGGATTACGCACATTATGGTTTTCATAGGTAGGTATCACAAATGCAATAAATACGCCGAAAAAACACTTTTCTAGTTGGGGTCCCATTTGAATTCTTTTTTTGCGTCTGTCCGTCGATTCAAGTGCCTAGTACCTATAATTTTAAAATACGCCCCTGTGACAGAGTGACGGACGGATGGCCCGTTGAATAGAGAGATAGCGGAGTCTTATATTAGTAATAGGATCTATAATTGGCACACTATTGGCACGGTAAAATGGCATAAAACTAAGTAGCTTCCCGCACGGCTCCGCGTACGTAAGTATTACAGAGAATTCGGATGGAGCTGCGGGAGGAATATGGCCTATATCCGTTCTATAGTGTATATACCGGTGATAGAATTTTTTAAATCGGATAGGGATTTCCGGAGATTACCTCTGGGGGTAACCCCGATACACAAACGTGCTAATTACCTACAAGCTTTTCTACTTTATAATATTACTAGCTTCCGCCCGCGACTTCGTCAGCGTGAACCCGGGATATTTTAATCCAGGCTAACATATTTTCGTGCAAAGTTTCATCCAAATCGGTTAAGCCGTTTAAAAAGCGTGATTGAGTAACAAACATCCAAACTTTCGCATTTATAATATTAGTAGGACTAGCTGCCCGCGCGGCTTGTAAATAACGCAGGAAAACTCGCGGGATAATATATAACCTATTCTTGAAACTCCATTCTATACACAGGTGGTGGTGGTGGTGGTGGTGGTGGTAGATCGGATAAGTGGTTCCGGAGATTACCCCCTACGTACAAACATAGGCTTAACAAGTAGGTAATCTCACAAACTTTTTTTTAACCCCCGACGCAAAGAGAGGGGTGTTATACGTTTAACGTGTCTGTGTATCTGTGTATCTGTCTACGATACCACCGTAGCTCCCAAACCGATGGACCGATTTGAATACGGTTTTTTTTTATTCGAATGCTGATGTGATCTCGAGTGTTCGTAGTCATGTTTCATGAAAATCTGTTTGGCCGTTTTTGAGATATTGGACTTTGAAATGAAAAATCGGGGTTTTTCAACTTTTCTAAGTTGTAGTTATTCTTTCTAATATTAGAGTATATGTTATAGACTGGGTGCATGCAAAGAACGTAGGCAAATTGTATTTTACCTTTTTATAACATTAGTATCTAGATTATAATACGGTGTAGTAATGACCAGGTAGATCGTGTAACTATGTAGTTAAAATATTGAAATAGGAAATTAATTTGTATTTTTTACTTTCTTTTGGATTTCCGAGATAAAAGTATCCTATGTCCTTCCCCGGGATTATAACAATCTCCATAACACATTTTATCTCAATCAGTTCAGCGGTTTAAGCGTGAAGAGGTAACAGACAGACAGACAGACAGGCAGACAGACAGACAGGCAGACAGGCAGACAGGCAGACACACTTTCGCATTTATAATCTTAGTATGGATATGTTACAAAAGTTAGCTAAACGGACCTTTTTTCGACAATTTTACCCGTCTCTAGTCTCTGAACGTTCTGAAACAAATTATTGGAGTGAACTGGATACATTTAATCACTATCCGCCATACAATTTTAAAGATAATTTGTGTAATTATACTAATTACTGACAACCGTTAATTATCATTAATTGAGCCATTGCCATCGCTCATGTGACCTCTTGTGTAACCTCTTGAGGGGAGGCCTATCTCCAGCAGTGGACGTCTTTCGGCTGATATGATGGTGATGATGATGATGATGATAATGTAATCGTGTGGTGTGCTATGCTATTCCATGGTAATAATTGTATAGTTGTTGTTATGTAAAAAGACTAATTCCGTGATATAAAGTTTAAAATGTAAACATAGGTTTTTATTCATAGTTAAAGCGTTTGCCTAACGAATCGCTGCGGTTGAAACCATAAACCGCACTGAATTCAACCAAAACCCAAATTTTAATCAAACTTGTAAGAACTGCAGCACTTAAGCAACTTTTCTTGCTTATTTACTCTATCTGACGTTTCAAATAATGGAAAATGTTTAACTATAGGAAAATGAAAAAGTTGTAAGAAACTACGAAACCCGAAATAGTTATTTTCACCTCAGCAGCTCGAACAAGCACATTTTGCTGCGTGAAAACAGTGTGCAAAATGCGATTTTGCTCACTCCGTGAGACAAAGTAGCTTTTTAATTTTGATGCGGAGCACTGACATTTTGATGTATGGGGTCTATTACAAGTTCAGAATATTAGAACTTTATTAGCACTGTCCCTTTCATTCCATTACGAAAAAAGAAAATGGCAGACGTAGGTTGATCCATAGTTCGACCATCAAATTTCAAAGTAGACCCCCAAAAGAGTACACGTTCGAAAACTATCAAATTAACAAGTTTAAATTACCAAAATAATTATACAAAAGAATTTTCAATTGAAGAGTATTTAAATAAAAGATCTCAGAATAAACTCCATTTTTCATAGTAAATAGGTAAACATGATTTTTTACGCTAGCTAATTAATAATTCTATTTCAAACAATCTTAAATTTTATGAATACCACAGATGCAGTTTCCGAACGCAAGCGCGGCGCCCCGCCCCTTTTAAAAAATTGCGCGCTGTTATTTGTTTCAGATTTTATTGGGTATAAGTATATTATTCATCACTCTTGCGTTATTGATATTAGTTTTAAATAAAAAAAACTACTAGGATAAATCAATTCTCTATCTAACTAGGAAATATAGTGAAGTCAATGACGTGACGAGGGCAGTGTTTTAACAACAGTACCTACGGCTAGTTTTTGATGTGCACGCGAGATACACGTAATATGCTAATGTGTGCCCTTGTGATAATGATAATATATTTCATAAATATCTCGAAGATATTAGTAAAATCAGTGAATTTTAACAAAAAACGGGTAAGTTTTTAGTGATGTGTTACAAGTGTAACGCGACACTCGTATAGATACTGAAATATCCTTTGGTGTCTCATGCCTGGTCTCGCCTTTCTAGTATTGAATAACGGAGCGGCTGGCTCTGAGGAGTTAAAACTAGCAGTAATGAACGTCTAATTAAGTTTTCTTCCTGAATAATCTTGAGACGAATAGGTACGTGATACTATGATATATTTTTAATGTGAATATGTTCTCACTGCTGAGGTGAAAAGTTGTATGTGTTACTCGAGAGCAAAGTATTTGCATCTCGTGCTTTTGAGTCCTTCGCTGCTCTCAAGATTCAAACGTTGAATCACTCGCTACGCTCGTGATTCAATTTTAGAATCTTTCGCTTCCTCAGGACTCAAAATCAGCACTCGCAGCAAAAACAAACTTTGCTCTCTTGTTGCACAAATAACTATTGTGCAACAAGAGAGCAAAGTTTGTTTTTGCTGCGAGTGCTAATTTTGAGTCCTGAGGAAGCGAAAGATTCTAAAATTGAATCACGAGCGCAGCGAGTGATTCAAAGTTTGAATCTTGAGCGCAGCGAAGGACTCAAAAGCACGAGATGCAAATACTTTGCTCTCGAGTAACACATACAACTTTTCACCTCAGCAGTGAGAACACATTCACATCAAAAAATATATCATAGTATCACATACCTATTCGTCTCACGATTATTCAGGAAGAGAACTTAATTAGGCGTTAGTTACTGCTTGCTTTAACTCCTCAACGTCGGCCGCCTCGTTATTCAATACTAGTTAGAAATAAGTAAGATAGAAAGGCAATAAGTTAGAAAGGCGAGACAAGGCGCGAGAAACCGAAGGATATTTCAGTGAGTATCTAAGTATACGAGTGTCGCGTGACACTAACACATCAATAAAAACTAACCGTGTTATTGTTAAAATTCACAGATTTTACTTATATCTTCGAGATATTTATGAAATATTTATCATTATCACAAAGGGCACACATTAGCATATTACGTGTATCTCGCGTGCACACCAAAAACTATCCGTACTGTTGTTAAAAGACTGCCTCCGTCATGTCACTGACTTCACTATATTTCCTAGTTAGAGAATTGATTTATCCTAGTATTTTTTATATTTAAAACCAATATCAATAATGACGAATAATATACAGACTAAAATCGCAAACAAATTAACAGCGCGCAACTTTTTAAAAGGGGCGGGGCCCCGCGCTTGCGTTCGGAAACTGCATCTGTGGTATACGTTCATAGAATTTAAATTGTTTAAACTAGAATTTTTAATTAGCTAGCATAATAAAATTCATGTTTTCCTATTTGTTATGAAAAACTGAGTTTATTCTGAATCTTTTATCTAAATATTCTTCAATTTAAAATTACTTTGTATAATTATTTTGGTAATTTAAACGTTTTAATTTGATAGTTTTCGAACGTGTTAGTTGCCCGCTTTCCTGGGGGTCTACTTTGAAATTCGATGGTCGAACTATGGATCGACCTATGTCTGCCATTTTCTTTTTTCGTAATGGAATGAAAGGGACAGTGCTAATAAAGTTCAAATATTCTGAACTTGTAGGTAATAGACCCCATACGACGAAATGTCAGTGCTCCGCACCAAAATTAAAAAGCTACTTTGTCTCACGGAGTGAGCAAAATCGCATTTTGTACACTGTTTTCACGCAGCAAAATATGCTTGTTCGAGCTGCTGAGGTGAAAAATAATAATCTTATACTAAGTCTACCAAAGATACGATAAGAATATTAAAAAATATCGAAGATATCGATGGTAGCACACAATTATTTCGAGATTATTTTAGTCTCCGGCTGAACTCTGAGAAAAGAGATTAATTTAATCGAGCTCAGGTTCAAGTGGATACAGTTGCAAACGATTTATGCTAAAGGTAACACGTTATAAAAAGCATAGCTGTAAAAAATAGTCCCTTAGCGCAAACGTGACGCCCGCTCGACTTTGTTAGCACACTCGTATGAAGAAAAATGTCCCCGCGTAAGCCTTTGCTCTCCACTCGCCGGGAATGGTAAATAGAGATTTATTAAAAGGGGACCGTTTCGTATCACACGGCATAGTGACAACTTTTTTTTAACAATGTATACATTGTTGGTGAGATTTGTCGCGAGATTTGAAACGGAAAACTAATGATGATTCGTGTAATTCCCAGAGCGTTTCAACCTCTTCCCCTCCAGGTCTAGATTACCAAAAATGCAATGAAAATCTGCAGGGCAACTGTTAAACTGAATGGTTGAGTTTGTTTTAGCTGGCCGACGTTGATTTGAAACTGTCCTTGGAATTTGAATATTCTAACTTGGGCAATACAGACGTTTTTTTAATGGGACTACCCGTGTGGTGTCGGGTTAGAATTTCACCACCCCCTTTCTTCCCGTGGGTGTCGTAAAAGTCGACTAAGGGACCAAGTATGTTGTGGGCGATGGGCTAGCAACCTATCACTGCAATATCACATTTTGTCGATCTTTTATACCCACATTTATGCTAAAAGTGGCGCTGGAACATACGTTTCATGTGATCTGCCTACCCCTTTTGGGAATAAAGGCGTGAATGTATGTATGTATGTATCATAAGGTAGTACCTTGATGCAATTTGGCCAATTCAAACAATGTCAAGTGTAAGGTTGAAGTTGTTTAGTGCTAGATATTAAACCCCTTATTCATGAAACTTAAAATGCCTCTGCTAAATAAAATGTGCTTTATCCCTTTCTTACGAACAAGAATCTCAAAGTCACAGATAAAGACAAACGTATTTTAACTCCATTTTAGTGGCTTGTGGAACGTTTATGAATACGGACGTATACACGAGTATATTACGATGTCACGACGTATTAAATATGCGTATGTAAAAAATCTGACATGTAACTTGGTGTTATTAATAATAGTAGGTACATTGTGATACAAGTGAAGTATGTTAATAATTACATCAGAGGCGGAATTATCACGTGAGCCACAGGTGAGCGTGATAATTATCAAAGCTCACGCGTTTCATACGACATTTTTCAACACATTTTGCGAGGAAAAAATCCTTTTCATAAGATGAAAATGTTATAGGCCTGCCAAGTTATTTACTTTACTTATTTATGGCAACAGGTTTTACTCACATGTTGTATACATCGCCAAGAATTTCCAGTGGCGTCCATTCTTTTTATCACTTTTCTAGTCACCACGAGTCAACATTTTTGTTAATAACCAAACACGCATTAACAATGTTTACAAATATCTGTGAAATAACCTAAAATGGCGCGCAACAGTTTTTTTTTCGTGAAGTTTGCGCAGTGCGCGCGCATTAGATGAAATCTCTAAACAGCCAATACAAAATTAAATAAATATTTTCGTTTTAAAATGTTATCTTTATTAATTCATGTTAAGATGTTATCAAAGGTGAATAGTTTTACTAAATTAAACGTTTCTATATCATATCCAAAAATAAATAGTCAATTATTTAATAAAAAGGATTTAATTTGTTTAGTCGAGTAAGATTCCATTTGCCGAGAATTAAAAAAAGCTGTACATTCTGTACAACCCGGTTAATTTAAGAATGCACCGTGTGCATGCATATATCTTGCTGCAAGGTGCCAACCTGACTTAATCGGGATATAAACATAACACACAAGTGTCGTAATGTTATAAAACACGCGTGTTTAATATCCAGGATTATTAGCCTAAAAGCGACACAATAAGAGGTACGTTACGAGCAATTTTGAAAAGTATGTTTATTTGTATTTGATGGGTTAATAAGATATTTTTCTTGTATTACACAGTAGATATAAAATAAGTGTAATAAGTGAATTCGCCAACAAACCGCCATGCAGTTTAGCGAAGATTTGTGTATGTACATTGTGCATACATAGGCTATGTAATTATATGGGTTGAAAAAAACATTCAGACATGGAAGGGAGCGAGCCTGGAAGTGTAGGCCCTCTCTTCGAGTACATCCCTAATCCCGGATGGACCTGGGGTAATCTTAATGAGGTACCTAATCTTACCCCAGGGCTTCACAACGCAGCTATGACGTTTTAAGATTGAATTGACCGAAAACGTTTCCAATGCCATTTTGCGTTATTTCGGCCATTTATACACAACTTTTTTGTGTGCTATTTTCGTAAATAAATAAATCGAATTGGGTGCTATTTATATCTAAGAACGCGCGTGCACCAACCCAATACGATTCATTTCTAATTTCAATGTGTTGGGAGGACGGTCTGAGTGCAAATTCAATGTCATTATATTGGCCTTAAGTACCTAAAGCTTTTTGAAAAGATGAAAATTATTTTTTTCGGCGACCCTCGTTCTTATCATTGAAGAGCTGCAGATTTATTATTTTAATTTCATAATTTATTAGATTTTTATAAGTGATTGAGACATAAAGCCAATTGTCGTCGAACCATCGAGAAAATTGATAACTTGTAGCGGCCAGCAATCCGTTAAAAATCTTCTTGTCAATTAGTTTACATGTTTCTAGCCTGGTAATTGGATGGGATATAACATATAAGTGTACCTATTGTTGTATTACTTTGCCAGAATGGAGAAGATAAGCTATCTGGGAATAATCTAAAAAAAATATGGAAAATAACCAATTAAGATGTAAGTGTACCTCAACAAATATTTGTATTGGATACGGTAATACGAGTAATGTTATTGAAGATGTAACAAATACATTACAAAGGCGTAATACTAGTTTGTGTATCATTGGTATGGCAAACAATACAAGCTTACCCCCGAGCGATAAACACGTAACGTTTCGAACGAGCGTTGGGACAATTCAACTGTCATTTTCCCATACAAAAATTGTCATTTGAAAATCAGTCGGACCTTAAGTCGTTCGTAATGTCAAAAAATTACAGTTATAATACTAGATTGTAACTATTCTGACAGTTAGGTGTGCCTTTCGTAAACGATGTAAAAATACATTCAGTCCAGACCTGTGATCATCGCATTATATTCCTTCATCGTATAAGAGCGCTAACAATGTTGTCGTCTAATACAACGAACGAGGAAAGACTAGTGTCCTCTCGATTTTTCTCTCGAGTTCAGGAGTCGTCGTAAACTGAAGCATTTTCTTTAAAACATTCACTATAACCAGCAAGCACACAGTCGTTGAAATACAATTAAAAGCTCGTAACGTAAACGTCGTACGAAATCGGTACAAATACTAGGTTGGTACCTATACTCGATAGTTATGGAATATCGTACGACAATGGGGGCAAATATAGGGGGCTTGCTCAAGCTTCTTTTATAAATCAGGTTTTCATAATTATGTCTGATTTCACGAATTCGTATTATTAGGTAACGATAACATTAAAATGTATTTTTGCAAAATGGGAAATGATCACATAACCGCTAAAAAAAAGAATTCATGAAACCCTTTCCTAGTTCCGTTTGTTTTTTCTACAAATTGTGTGAATTTTTCGAGAGTTATTCAGGTTGTTGGCTGGGGAATACCCACGGATATGTTAATTTACGACAGCGTAATGTAAATAGGCGCGGGCAATTTATGTCACTAAAACAGTCCCTGGGAAAACTTGGGGCCGGCGGCGCCGCAGACAAAACTGGACAGAGGTCCATTAACTTTACTTACGTAATAATTTACTTTAAAAACAAAGTTTTAACCGAGTTCAATTCAGTACTCCGCCAAGCCACATGAAGATTTCCACATTTCCGTTCCACTTTACCACAAGAACATTGATGAAAATAACCAAATCGCTGTATGTGGGCCGATAATATTTGAGGAGTTCCGTCGATTCAGCAAGGAAGGTGATTCTGAGACCTTTGACACTTCATTAGTTGCTATTTCAACGGAATCATATCAGAATCTGTGACGTACTTTTACAGTTTTCAGTACCTACACCATTGGAGAGTTCTAGGAGACATCTGTGGTCTTCATCATCAGTTCTACTTCACCACATTTGTGGTTTCCAAATACACGAGTTATAATAAAAAATACCAAAATTACTACATGCGTGCCTAATATATTTGAGGAGTTTTCTCTATGGCTCATGGATCCCATCATCCAACTGGATTTTTGAAAAAAAAGGGACCAATCTCAAAGCTTATACTTAAAAACAAAAAAACGTTGTACGAATCGGTTCATAAATGACGGAGTTCCGAGGTAACAAACATTAAACACGATAATAATATAAAAGAACAACCGAATTGAGAACCAATTTTTTTTGAAGTCGGTTAAAAATAACATATCTTTACACCAGGTGTTTCTGCTTCACTTTAAATATCCTAGCCATGTAGCGTTCACTATCTTTTCTTTAGCCAATACTTGACACCCAATGGTCCATGTTTTGATCCTTATTCTAAATCGTCTCTGTCTGTAATTAACAACACGTGTAATTATTATGTTACATCTTTCATGGCTCCCAAGATACAGGTTTACCTATTTTGGATCAACTGCCTCAAGGAAATTTTCGTAATGTGTTTACGCCCTTTTTTATTCTTGATTAATAGTTGCAATATCTGTGTTTGTTAGACTAGCTCTCCGCGCCGCGGCCACACCGGTCTATGCTTACCAATCGGGTAGGGATACTCCGGGAAAGCTTATGTATTATTTGAAGTGAATTTATATTTCTTGGCATTGCCGTTTATAGTATCAAGATGTCTGATCTCATTGTCTTGTAAATAAAGAACCCCAAGTAACTTATAAAGTTGATCGAATATTTCTAGGAGTTTGTTACGTTAAGCGATGTGATTGGGACTAGCATGAACTGGTAATATTAGGAAATTGACCTATGCGCCAAATGAGTACTTATTTGATATAAATATACCTACACGCAACGTAATACACTGTGATACAAGTGAGGTATGTTGATAATTACATCAGTGGCGGAATTGTTCACGTGAGCCGCAGGTGAGCGTGAAAAGCTCGAGCCGAGGATATAATTATCAAAGCTCACGCGTTTCATACGACGTTTTTCAACACATTTTGCGATAAAAAAAATCCTTTTCATAAGATTTTTTTTTATAGGCCTGCCAAGTTATTTTCTTTACTTAATGATGGCAACAGGTTTTTACTGACATATTGTATACATCGCCAAGAATTTCCAGTGGCGTCCATTCTATTGATCACTTTTTTAGTCACCACGAGTCAACATTTTTGATAACAACCAAACACGCATTAACAATGTTTACAAATATTAGTGAAATAACCTATAATGGCGCGCAGCGCAACAGTTTTTTTTCGTGAAGTTTGCGCAGTGCGCGCCCATGTGTTAAGAGTCCGCAGTAAGCTCGTTTTTCCATATAAACGGAGTTATGCTCTCATTTTAAAACTACGTGTTGGATTGTAACGAAACTTTGCATATACAATGACATGAGGTATATCTATGTCTGTAATTAGTTTATGATACTCTTGATGCTCTTCAGATACCAAAGTAAAATACAGCGAATTTAAGTTTTTCATACAAAACTGGTTTTTGCTGTATTTTGTTTGTTTTATACACTGGAACCACATAAACTAATTACAGCAATGCAAAGTTTCGCCACAATCCAACATGTAGTTTTAAATTGAGAGCGTAACTACGTTTGTATGGGAAGGTGAAATTCGGCCGAGCTTACTGCGGACTCTTAAGGCATACTTAGATGAAATCTATAAACAGCCAAAATAACATAAATATTTTCGTTTTAAAACATTATCTCTATTAATTCATGTAAAATGTTATCAAAAGCGAATAGTTTTACTAACTTAAACATTTCTATACCAATATCATATCCAAAAAGAAATAGTCAATTAATTAACAAAAATGATTTAATATGTTTAGCCTAGTATGAATCCATTTGCCGAGAATTAAAAAAAGTACCACCCGCTTTAATTTAAGAATGCACCGTGTTCATGCATACATCTTGCTGCAAGGTGCCAACGTGACTTAATCGGGATATAACCATAACCCACAAGTGTCGTACTGTTATAAAACACGCGTGTTTAATACCCAGGATTATGAGCCTAAAAGCGACATAATAAGAGGTACAGTACGTTACGAGCAAATGTGTTGAAAAAATTTAAATGATTCAAACAAAAAATAGTCGTTTTGCGCTAAATTAAATTACCTAACTAGCAAACCGTGTTTGTCTTATTATGTGTTAATTTAAATCATTGCTTAGGTTATTAAAAGCCATCTCGCCCTTGGGAGGAGACCAATAGTGAGAAGTATATAGGAAAGCCTTCAGTTTAACAATGATTTATGTTACCTAATATATATGTAGGTACCACAACCTTGGCAGCATTTTAGCTTCGGTCGCGCTGTATGGAGTATGGTGCGTTCAAACGCACGATCAAAATTCCAGTTTAGGATTGAAAACATATGTTGAATTACTACATTGCTACTAGTAACGAATTCAAAGGTGTTGTCCGGAAGAGATCGCTCTTTGGTTGTTAACCTCTACTTTTAAGTTTGTATGTCCTGTATTTGATTCGTGTACCTATTAAGGTGTGCAATAAAGATTGTTATTAGGTATTGTTGTATTGTACTGTTTACAGTTAACTTGAAATCTTATTTTTTATGGAAACTTTGTTAAGGTATATATAATTACTTTTAAAATAATATGATAGGCACGGTAGCGTCTCCGCTGACTCTCTCTTTAGTTCTCTAACTCTAACTCTTATTAATTACAACTTTTTTTTATTCTAAACATGTCCCTTTTTATGATTCCGTAGCCAAAGTGGCAAAAACGGAACCCTTATAGTTTCGCCATGTCCGTCTGTCCGTCTGCGGCTTAGCTCTGTAACCCTTACTACTAGAAAACTGTAATTCGGCATGGGTATATAAATGAATCACGCATACAAAACAGTAGAATAAAATCTTGAAAAACCTTTTTTAGCGTACGGGAGGTACGATACGAGATATGTACATGCACCAAAATTGGGGATGTATTTTTTCGTTAAACCAATTGTAATATTGTGATTCGTTTGCGAGATACTGGGCTTTAAAGCCCTAATTCTTATTCGATCGTTGCCCCCTGCCGGCTAAATACTACTATTACTGGGGATTTGAAAATAAATCGTGGCAGTAGAACATAAAATGAACTTAAAAGGAAAACTATCACGGCTAAAATATACTTAGAAAGGCTAACATTTGTACAAATTCGGCCGACGCAAATGCATAAACATACTTAGTATTGTATATACTACGTATGCAATATATAAAAGAAGACTTCCTGCACGGCTATCACGCGGCGGCGCGCGAGCTCTCTCGATTTTTCTCGCACTATGCGTCTCTCTCTTATTAAAACACTTAGAACAAGGGGTATAGTGCGAGAAAAATCGAGAGTATGTCGCGGCCGTCCCATGATAGACTGCTGACTGATTCATCAACGCACTTCCTATTATGACGTAGGCAAGGGGTAAGACGGGATTTTTGGAAATTTGGAAGGGAGTGTTAAATAGGGGTGCAAAGTTTGTATGGGGGATATTTTTTTTAACTAGTGACTTGGAACTTTGTAGAAATATTACTTATTAATATACAAAAAAGTAGTTTCAGCGTTTTAGAAAATTCCACCCCTAGGGGAGTTAAATAGGGGTGCAATGTTTGTATGGAGGAAACATTATTTTTTGAGCTAGAGACTTGAAACTGTAGAAAGATTACTTATTTCAATAAAAAAAGAACTAATCGTTTTGGAATAATTCACCCCTAAGGGGGTTAAAACGGGGTGAAAAGTTTGTATGTGGGAAACTTTGAGTTAGAAATGTCTAGAGATGTGTAATATAAACAACATATAACCATTGACATGTTATCTGAATTATTAATAGACAATTAGACATATCGAATATTTAAGTTAATTACATATACATGCCTATTGTAAAACATACCGGTTGAAATGCTATTTAGAACTAACAAACTTATCCAATGCTAAAAGACGGAGAACTTTCCATCTCCATCCACCGTCCCCATTTAACGGTGTTAGAGAATAAATTATTTTGATTAAGCCCCTCTACCCCCTTATTTCACCCCTTTAGGGGGCAAATAGATCTACATATTATAAAAGAAACCTGCTGTCCTGCTTTCATGTTTCTAGCCACAGTTTAATATTAAAAATCACACATTACTTAGTTATTCGCAGCTAGCAAAGATTCAAGTCTATAACTTTCAAAATGAATTATTTCCATACAACGGTTCGACCCGTATTTCACCCCCTTAAGGGTTGAATTTCGAAAAATCCTTTCGTAGCACACGTCCACGTACCGTAAAGAAAAGTATGTTCCACATGCTTATATCGTTAGCGGTTTAGGCTGTGCGTTGTCTGTCAATAGATTAGTAACGAAGTTTTATATCTCTATCTCTACATATAATAAATGTGAAAGTTCGTTGAGGTTGTCAGTGAGACATAATAAGTAGAGCTTGAAGGAAATTGTATTTATACAACATACATTAAAAACTTCAATAGCACGATGCAGAACTTCACCAATTTCCATGCATTTAGAAGGTCATTCTCCAGATTTTTGTCGGCGTCTGAACTCCAACAAACCATATTAAACGTATAAAAAAGTTTGATGGAGCCACAGGCCAGAGAATATTTGGATAAAGTCGTCTTTACTTTACGCAACAGCGCCATCTATCTGTTTATTAATACGACAGCCCAACGAAAGGGAGTGTTATGTTTTCTGTTTGTCTGTTTTGTCCGGGTATCATGGGAAAACTTTCACTAAAACGTTCAATGGATCTTCGGCCACGCAATAGGCTTTAAAAATTATAAAGAAAAGGGTGCAAAGGGGTTAAAAAATGGGGTTGAATTCAGTAAGTATGTTTTTGGTAATATTTTTTTTTAAATGTAGATTAGATACTTACACGTTTATTTTATTCTGTCAAATCTTCTGTCAAATCACAAAATTATGTGTCAAAAGTCCTCTAAACCGTTATTACTCAAAATGCCTTCAAGAAAGAGATCGAACCTGACACGAATTTCTAGAAAGGCTGCCAGAAAACGAGTGGCAAGATCTCAGGAGTCCGAAGAAGCTTCCCGGGCTTCTAGATACCTTTCCGTGTCGGCCGAGTATGCATTAAGTAGATATTATCTCAATATACCTAATTAGTTTATACGATTTATATTATAAGGTACATATATAAACACCTACGTAGTGTAATAAATGAGGGTTCATGTTTTCTGCCAACAAACTGTTATGCAGTTTGGCAGATAAGGTTAAATTTATATTATGTAACCTGTTTTAGTAATAAAAAAAAAAAAAAAAAAGATTCCTTGAAAACAGTCGCAGGCCACGATCGTGAACGCCATTCGTTGTCGCGAGCTTCCGAGACTATTACGGAACGTGAAACATGATGACATGACACAACAAGAAGTCCGCTTGACCTCTCAGAGAAGTCGCAAGTCTAGTACCATACTTACCCCCAAAAATTACCAGGCTGCTGCTGTTAACGCTCGAATTTTAACGCAAATTGAAGGCGAGAAAGCTGTCTACAGCTCGATTAACACTGTCTTAGATGAGGGAACTCATACCCGGTGGAATTTTTAAACTCTTTGAGCGAATCAGGGTTACCAGCGCACACTTTGACCCTGAAGATCGGAGTTCCTATTATGCTGCTTCGGAACCTATCTCCGCCGAAGCTGTGTAATGACACCCGCCTGAAGGTAGTGAGACTGCAGCGGAATCTCATCGAGGCTCAGATCCTTACGGGCTGCGGTGCTGGGGAAGCTGTATTTATACCGCGCATTCCACTGATACCGAACAACTTCCCGTTCCAGTTCAAGCGATTGCAGTTTCCAGTGAGCATGTGCTTCGCTATGACCATAAACAAGTCGCAGGGGCAGACTCTCCGCGCAGTCGGCGTCGACCTGCGCACGGACTGCTTCTCTCACGGGCAGCTGTACGTCGCGTGCTCGCGAGTCACCAGCTGCGAACAACTGTTTGTGCCCACTGGGGAATCTAAAAATGTTGTATATAATGAAGTATTGTAATTATATTGATATCAATGTAGTTACATTAACTATGTACATTGATGCCAAAATAATTGTAATATTTCTTTATCGGCATTATGATGACCTTCGTGTACTTCGAGAGATACAAGGCCGATATGAAGCACGGCGACTGGGCGAAGATCAGCCGCAGAGGGATAACACTCGCGCTATTCGGTCACAATAAGGCAATATTCCCGAAAAGGAGACGGATCACGCCATCTGGGAAAGGTGGGCTGTACGCGGACAAAAAATTCGGGGGTTGGGTATATAACATAGGTGTAAATAACGTGTTAATAGTGTACATTAATGTAATTAATATTTCATATTTATAAATATGAATTGTATAATTTTTTTCATGCTCCACTTAGGTGTCATTTAAGTCTGTGTAGTACTTAGCGCCTATGCACCGTAGACGCGTGTTTGTTTGTCACGTGTAAAGAAATCGACACAAACGCTTAAAAAACGCAGTTTGTATAGATTCTAATGTATAAGTAATAATGAAAAAAAAACAGCCAACGCGAACGAAGTTGCGGGCAGAAGCTATTCATTATAAAAAAAAAAAAATTAAGCAGAAACGTCTGTTGATGATTATAAGATATTTATACATAAAAAAACGGAGTTTTCAATTTAGATTTAGCAATTTAAACTAACGATCTCATCGCACCTTTCACACCTGAACGGATTTAGATGAAATTTTCCGTAGGTACAGATAATTTGAAACCCTTGGAAGGATATAGGATAGTTTTTTTATCTGGGAAATAATCCCTTAAGATAATCATATTTCTAAGGTGGACGAAGTCGCGGGCAACAGCTGGAAGTGTGGAATATATAAATCCGTTATTATGCTCCTTCATTTGTTTTACGTTAAGCCCTCCCAACGTCTTTCTATTGTTATAATGTTTCAGCAAACCTGAACGCATTTCAAGTGGACGTGTGTGAAACGTCGTTAAACATTCAGCAAGCACCTACGCTACGTATGCGCTATTTGCGGGAGTTAAAATAAATGCAGCTCTTAGTGTATGTTTTGGGTTACGCCGCAAGGGAAAGACTTGAAGCAATCCTGACCCCGTATCATGGTCGGCCTTATCACGCGATAAGTGACAAGAGCGTCCGTCTCGTTCTATTGAACGATGTCAGCCAGTGACGGACGCTCTATCTTGTCACTTATCGTGTGATAAGGCCGTCCATGCTACGGGGTCTGGATCTAAGTTCGATACGATACATTGTTACTCGTATTGCCCGACTACGTACGGCAGAGCCGAAGGGAAGGGATATGTTTTTAGCAGTATACGTTTGTATTTACGTTGTGTAGCGTTTAGGTCATTGAACTTATTTTGATAATTGAGCTGTCAACCGATTCGATATTACCTATACTCCGAATGCCATAGGCTTATGTATGAAAAAATAAACCTTTTTTCAGTTAAGTACCACTTTTCCGTAGTGAGGTTACAGTTTTTCGAACTGTTTATTTTTGGTTACATATTAGGTCGTATAAACTCTTAACAGATATTATATAATGATGGTTAAGTACAAAATGCGCATCAATAATGAGAGGGTTTTATTAAACACAGAGGAGAATAACCAAATATGGACTACCCTATACATTTTACTGAATAGTAGACAGGATTTTAAAGAAAATGAGTGCAATTAGCACAACTCAGTCAGGAAACTATCTGCAGACTGCAGACCCCGTATCATGGTCGGCCTTATCACGCGATAAGTGACAAGATAGGAGCGTCGTCTCGTCCTATCGAACGGTGTCAGCCAGTGACGGACGCTCTATCCTGTCACTTATCGTGTGATAAGGCCGACCATGATACGGGGCCAGCGGGCGTAGCATGGTTGCCATTTTATCACTTATCGTTGTGAATAAGACATCCGTCACTCTCGCACTCGCATACTTGTCAGAACGTGACGGACGTCTTATCCACAGCGATAAGTGATAAAATTGCAACCATGCTACGCCCGCAGGTCATTATAAGTTAAAAATTGTATGTGATCAAAATAATTTGTGAACTTATATATCTAATAGGGTGGTACTTAACTTACCTCATATGGTTCTAATACGTGAAAAAATTACAAAAGTTTTTAACTTTTTAAAACCTTAAAAAGTAAAAAAAAAATCAGTAGCGACCCCTAAATCTTTTCCAAAAATTAATAAATAACACGTTATTTTTCACGGATCAGAACAATAGAAGAGGGCACTGCCTCAATGAAATTTCAACTTTTCTATTTTTAAGGACCACCCTAATATCTGCCTGCGACTTCGTCCGCGTGGAACTCGTTTATATCGTAGCTCCATACAAACGTTTACCCCCCCTTTCACCCCCTTAGACGATGATTCCTGGAATAAAAAGTATTAATTCATCTTAATCCGTTTAGCTTTTTTTGCGAGATTGAGATCCTAACTTTCGCATTTATAATATAAGTACGATTTGAAATATTTCCAGGGACACAACTCGCTTGACAGACAACTGCTAGCAGAGGCATTTTAAGTTTTATGAATAAGGTTTATTCACGGTTTTCGCTATGGTGGTACAATTGTGCTGAAGTTTACCAACAAAGTGAACATTTACAATCTACACGTGGCATTTGTGTAAGGAAAGCGAATATATTTAATTGATAAAATATTAAGTAAAGGATAATTATTCATTGAATAAATGATAAATAATAAGATATAAAACTGGCCAAGATCAAGTCGGACTTACGCAGCAGTGAAACGCGCGGGGTGGGCTGCGGGGTTAGACGGCGACCCCATGCCATGCCCCCGCAGAAAGAGTTTCGTATTTCTTTCCATTGGGCCCTCGGAGACACAATTGTAACCCAGACTTTTAATTAAGAGTACGAAGTATTGTTTTTAGTTTATTATCATAAAATCATAAAGTGATTTTTAAGTTTTCCTGTTTTTGCCTTGGCCCAAAAGGGTAGGCTGCCGGCCGGCTCGCGTGCCTTTGAACGTGTTAATACTATTACTAACGCAACAGATTTGTTTACAACTGATACAATCAATAATTGAATATTTATGATTTTCAGTCACAAATTCAATGAATAAGAAACATTATTAATGCCAAAATTATATAATTATCACCACCATCTAGCGAGCATAATTATGGTTCAATTTCAGTTTGAGAGAGGTTGCTAATGTTAGTATTCAATTTGCGCCATCAAGCGACCTTAATTTTAGTCCAATTTCAGCTCCATACGCTATTATGTTTTTAGTATTTTTGAGCCCAACAAGAATAATATGCCAAAAAGTATTAAATGGGATTTATTTGATGAAAATGACGTAAAAACACTAATCTAACTTTTTTTTTATGTATAGTGTCATACAATATTTCCGTAACTTCGCAAACAGAATATTTAATCAGTCCATATTGTAATTAAATTTGACCTAGCTTGGGGTCGTGTTGGACGAAAAAAAGCATAAAATTCATAACGATAAGAATGCATGGATGCATTCAAATCCATAACCGTCGATGTTGTTCTTATGTTTTAGCCTTTAGCTTTGTTTGTACCTGGGACTGAGCTTTTCGCGGTTTTAATACTACGAAATCGATTTCTACACAGAATGAAACAAAAGCCAATAAAAAATCATTTACCAAGAAAATTACAAAAAAAAATCCCCATACAAATTTTTCATCCCATTTTTGACCCCCTTAGGGTATGAATTTTGAAAAACGCTGAAATCACTTTTATTGTGTTTTATAAGATAATTATTTTACGAAGTTTCAAGTGTATCTTAAAACATTAATTCATTCCCATACAAATTTTCAACCCTTATTCATCACCCTCTGAAGAAATGATTTCTAAAAACGCCACGCCATGTCCTATACTGAGGTCTCAACTACAATATTGGAAAGTTTCATCAAAACTGGTTCAGTCGTTTTTGCTAAAATTGACCACATACTATACGATGCGTGGGGGCGATGACAACTAATATACAGTTGTCATCGCCCCCACGCATCGTTCACTTAGACAGCAAAAGATGGCGCTGTTCTCAAATTTGGTCTGCAGGTCACCTAAACTCCATCAAATGTTTGCGTGGTTTGTTATGTTCTGAATCGCGCTATTGAAGTTTTAAAAATCCGTTATATAAATACAATTTCCATAAGTGTTATCTTATTATGTCTCTCTGATCACATATACGATCAGATGAAGTGTGATATGTCAAAATTCAATCTTCAATAACCGGCCACGTGCGTGTCAGGCCACGCGCAGTGGTTAAGGGTTCTCCGTAGTTGCCTTGTTGTTGTTTGTTTGTTGTTGTCTGTGTCTTTCTTAGTTACATCAACACGCGCGCGCCAACTAAATGGTTGCGTCGGCCGAATTTGTACGAAAGTTGGGTTAGAACACCTTATTGTATGTGTTGTTAGGATAAGTTTAAATAGGTACCCTACCGCTTCCGCTTTCCACTTGCAATCCCACACTCAACGTTACGAAATACAATACAAACGATTTTAATTAGCAAAGGATCATTCCCCTGAATTAACATTTTTTTTAAAAGTACAAGGCTAGCTGCTTGTTTTACATTTGTTTCAGTTCACTGTGTTATATTCAATCTTAATTATATGGGTAGATTGTGATTTCTTCCAAAAACTAATGAAATAGTACAGATAGAATATACCTACGCGTAGTGTACCTAATAATTTCGTGACGCGACTGAGCATGGCTCTCGCCTGATTGTCTTTGTCATTTGTATATGTTCTTGTACGGTAAACGTCCTAGTCAACGTTCCAATAGTGTATAACATAAACACTGTTAAAGTGACATGAAAGAATTCACTTTTATTGTCGACAGTACCCTTTTGTATACCATCATCAACTCATTGAGACGATTCAAACGAGCCCAAACTCAACGGGGTTACGTCGGCTAAATACTAAACTCCCATGGCCACCTTCTGTCTCCATCATCAGATCAGCTCGATGGTACCATACTATTGAATCGTCATCCAAACTATACTAATACCCAAAATTTCAGCTTAATCGGATAACGGCAAGTGACTGAAAAATGGATTGCAAATTTTGACGGACAACTTACATATGAACAGGTCAAGTTAATATAAAGCTTTTAAAAAATCCTCTCAGTTCGAGCTTGACTCATATTGCTTCGACTAAATACCTACACTAGTGCAGCATCAAGGACTCAAAACATCCTTTACCCTAATGTATTTGTTAGAATAAATGTTTGAATCTGAATCAACAGTTGTGTTATAGAAGTAATAGCTTCGAGCCAAATAAAAGAGACATTTCATAATTACTTCTCACTAAATGCATTTAAAATGATGCATGTCTCTGACCGCACTCACGAAATCACTGTAACGATTAATAAATAAATAAATAATAATAAATATAAGGGGACAATCTTACACAAATCGCACTAGCCACATAGTAAGCTCAATAAGGCTTGTGTTATGGGTACTAGACGACGATATATTTAAATATATATAGATATAAATACTTAAATACATAGAAAACATCCAAGACTCAGAAACAAATATTCATGCTCATCACACAAATATTTGTCCTTACCGGGATTCGAACCCAGGACCTTCAGCTTCGTAGGCAGCGTCACTACCCACTAGGCTAACCGGTCGTCAAATAATTTTAAAATGATTAAAGTTGCATTTTTAATTTATTTCTGAGAAACGAGAATTTTATTCTTGAAGAGGTGTAGGTATTTTGCGCAGTCAAAGTAACTATGTGGGTAACTTTTAAAGCTCTGAAACAGTACTTTTAATTTGTGAAGAGTTGCAAGTTGAAAAGTGAATAATTTCGAGTGGCAAACTTATGAGTGGCGTCGCGTTTAAATTAAAATATAATAACTTAAGTTCGGTATTTATTATTCCGAAGAACACCGGCAGTGAGAACTTAATGAGCAAGGAAGCATTATTAAGATACCGAAACTGTTGGCGTTCATAACTGCGCGTAACGTTGCGTGACGGGGGAGGAGGCTTTTCATGTCATCGGCTCGTTTAAATGTGTTTATTCCGATGTTTCCATAGGCTCATCTGATTATCTAGAAACGCTGTTCGGGATTTAAACGTTGCTCCGCTGGCGTCTATTATTATTCATGACATAAATTTGCTCTGCAAGGAAGGCATTAGACGAAAACTCATTAAAAGCGAGACGCGGACTGACTTTTCAAACTAGACACGTTAAGTCCACGCGTGACGCAAGATGGGAGTAATTGCCATTCGCGACAAGTAAAACCCGCTGCTTATTAAAACCCGCTGCCGTTGACACTAATTTGTAAACTTTCACTATTTTGCATTAACTTCATTAAGCTGCTTTCTTGTAATTTTCTTTTGACACTTTTCCAATTTAAATAGTTTTAGGGAAGTGTACGATTGCATCTGCCGTCTATTTGCGCAAATGTAAAATCTACGATTCGATATATCCTTGTTTTGTCATATTCCTAACTAGATTTTTTGTTTCTGTGACCCACCTCAACATAATAGATGCATTTTTTATTTCAGTTATATATTGCATATTTTCTTATCACACGGCCGTAAGGTACCTTTTTCTACTAAACCGTAGGACCAAATGAACGGACTTGTAATTTTACATATGTATATCCTACCACCTTTATGAATATAGACAATTCGGAGTTACGATAGTTATTAGCACAAATAATTATGAATAATGATCATTATGAGATAAAATTGTATGAGATTTTGTTTCAGAAATCCAATAATCGAAGTTGCAATTTTATATGAACTTTGGCGCTCCCGAAAATAAAACTACATCCAATGTTTCATCTTATAGTTAACGAAATAGCGATTTAAAAAAAATCGTCTTTTTTACTAACTTTTACAAAACTTTAAATATCTCCGAAACTACCGCTACAACTACTACTCCGGAACAACTAATACGATACCTTTGCCCGTGGAACCTCACATACGTTCCTAACATATAGTATTACTTATTTTCTTTGCTGTCAATCCTTATAGTTCCTTTTCCTGTATTTATTTCTTCACTCCTTTATGCAAATGACTCATCATTGTAACGTAAATATAGAATTTTTTGTCTTTAAATGATATCAAACTTTAATATTTATTATACAACCCTTTCCAGGTTTTTCCCTTGTCCTCCATTTTTTTAATGAATTTTTATGCTTTATCTTTGGACGACCGGTTAGCCTAGTGGGTAGTGACGCTGCCTACGAAGCTGAAGGTCCTGGGTTCAAATCCCGGTAAGGGCAAATATTTGTGTGATGAGCATGATAATTTGTTTCTGAGTCTTGGATGTTTTCTATGTATTTAAGTATTTATACCTATTAAATATATCGTCGTCTAGTACCCATAACACAAGCCTTATTGAGCTTACTATGGGGCTAGCTCGATTTGTGTAAGATTGTCCCCTAATATTTATTTTATTTATTTATCTTTTGGTATCTATGCGTTTCGTGAAGGTAGACGGAATTGAAATTATGAATATGTAAAAGACAAAGCAATTCCGCTATTTTGACGTCACTGACAGCTGACGGCGCTTTCCCTGGAGAAAAATAAATTAAAAATTCAATGAGGTCAAATGTTTTCAAAAGTGTATTATTTGTCGCTGACGGATAAAAACAGCGTAAGCCAGAATGATAATCTATAGGTACCTATAAAAAATGTCTCACGTTCTTCCGTTCATGGGAAGCTGAGATCCTTCGTGACAATACAATGTCTAAAATGGTACGGGCTGTTTTATTCCCCTTAGTTAATTCAGAGATTTATAAGTGTAGATAATCCTAATTCGATGATTCTTATTTCGCCATATTTTTTTACACATTGTTTATGCGTATATAAATAATGAGAGCATGAAATGCCATGTTTTTTTAACTCGTCGGGGGGAACATGTATGTTTGGGCCCCGCTGTAAATTATTAGAATAAGTTTTTCTTCCGTCAACCAGTCACGAAAATTCATGACAGAAGAGTTTATTTTATCCTCACTGTCGGGATCCTGACCGGACTCCGTAGCATGGACGGCCATATCACACGATAAGTGACATGATAGAGCGTCCGTCTCGTTCCATCGAACGGTGTCAGCCAGTGACGGACGTTCTGTTTAACACTTAACTTGTGATAAGGCCGGCCGACCATGATACGGGGTCTGATTGTCCTGTCCCTCGAAGCTCCTCGCTCGTTTCTTTTGTCCATTATCAAATTTACGTTGAATAGCCATTTGGAATTACAGCTACGAGTACAGAAGGAAACTGTGATCTTCCTTAAAAATCCTTTAAATTTGTCAAGCACGATTAGATTGTACAGGTGTGCGTGAAACACTGCCTTGAGAGTGAAACATTATCTGAAGGCGTATTTTATGGCCGTGTTTATCTCACGAGTAATGAAAGATAAGCCATCTGATAATATTTGTCAAATAGTGCTAGAAAGTGACGAAAGCTATCTGGTTTTTATCACGCGATACACATTGTGCTAACCCCCTGTTTCCGTACCTACACCCAATTGCAACCAGAGTTGGATCAAGTAACAAATTTAATTTAGTATTTGGTGGGCTAGTCAATTTGGGGAGGTCGTTTGTGAGGCAGATTAGTGCCGAACGTAATGTTGACCCGTGATGTCCTTCCGATAAGACAGGGGTTCCGTAGACCCAATATGCGAGTCCGTTACATTGACGACTGTGCTGCGCGCTTATCTTCCGACCAATACGATATACTGAAAGCTGTTCAAATAAAGCGGCTAATAATCTAATACTGTTGAACATGTGTATAAATTATGTATAGGTACTGTAGGGGTTGTTACTCAGATGGTAAAGACTTATTTATATATTTATCTTTTATTTATTTTATAATTTGCTAGATGAAAGCCTCGGGGGCCAATCCTTGACATCTTCGGTTCCTCTTCTATTTATTGACTTCCAGACAGCTTGATTTGAACTCCGAACGTCTGCACAGTGCTCTCCAGCCAGCACTGTAGAGGTTGCGTAGACAACCTCTACATCACCCGCCGCTCCGGTGAGATGATGATGACCACATTTTACAATACTTTGCAAACAAAAGTATTCAATTACCTGCCTATGTAAACTAAAGAAGCAGCCTGCGGAGGAAACGAATTAAAAAAAAGGAGAAAGGGCAAGTCTCTTACTGAAGAGATAGCAAACTTCGGGCAAGTAGCTGTAGGTGTCACTTGAACCACCAAACAAAGTAAATTAAAGCCACTTATCAGAAGATTGCTTAAATTAGGTAAAACTTAGATGAAAGCCTCGGGGGCCAATCCTTGACATCTTCGGTTCCTCTTCTATTTAAAGACTTCCAGACAGCTTGATTTGAACTCCGAACGTCTGCACAGTGCTGTCCAGCCAGCACTGTAGAGGTTGCGTAGACAACCTCTAAAGTAGCAGTACCTACCGCCATTCAAAATTTAACGCACTGTTGAATAATGTAAAATAACATTATATTAGGCTTGTTACCTACATGTCTACTGATATAAATTGCAAAGTAAAATTAACTTAAGAATTAATCAGTTTTTAAAACACCAAACAATCTACATCGAATGAGTCAAAATATTCAAAGCTGTTATTCGACTGCAAGTAGTTTATTTAGGTACCTACTACATATTCTAAGAAGGAAAGGTTTGCTTCACGCCTATGAAGTTATTTAGTCCACAACAGCCGTTTCACACGCTGACTTCATTAATAAACAATAAACACCAGTCGCAGCGCCGAATCGTGCGGATCGACCCGCGGCAGACGCGAGTGCTGTGTCACCGATTTCCTGTAATTTAGATTGACTTGTTTCGGGCCTAGTCGAATTGTTTTTCGGGTCGAGCGTACGCAGAACAACACCCTGGCACATCGCTGAAGTGCGCAATTTATTATTCACAAATAGACTACAGAAATTGAGTTTTAACGAAGACAAATTGAACTAAAGCGGAATCAATTACGGGAGATTTATTTTCACCGAGAGAAAGAATTAAGTAACTGGGAGGCAGAAAGCGCAATGTAAATTGAATTTTTGTCGTTGCCTAAACGAAAAGATGGCACACCGCCTCGGTCGCCGGTTGCGGAACCAAGTCGCCTGTTACATTAAATGTAGGTTCCCCTCTTAATGACTTCATGGAATTCAATATATATTCTACGCTGGAAACAAAAAACAACATTTGGTTGTTATAAGATAGTACGTAGCCAACCAACTTACATTTTATATTTTTGAGTTGTGATAAATACACAACATCAAATATCTTACGCAGTGGGTTATATTTTATTATGAGTTGATCACATTCACACTGTAGGGTGGTATGATGTTAATGCTTGAGTAGTATGTGATATGATATTGATATCGTCGAATGGTCGCTGTTATCAAAAGTAATGCACGCCAAAGATTTTGCAGATATCATTTCATACTAGATGAGACAATAAGAAATGTTTCTTGGAGTATTGCTAGACTTATTATCATCACCATCGTCATTATAATACTCTGCTATAAGCTATAATATTATTTTATTATTATATTTTTTAATTATTTATTCAATATAAAGAAGAAATACCACTGGTTAACTTCCCATACAAACGTTCTCGACGGTTTCCTCCGATCTTTAAGACAGTAGATTAATGTTTTTTTGAAATATAATCAATATTAGGGTATGTTTTTTTACTTAAAACTCTCAGTCGAAGATGCAGTTGTCCTTTACACAAGCGAAAAATCATCAGCAATTGTCGACCCTACAGGTCGATATCAAAGAGGTGTGAAAAGTTATCAATAAATATAATAAACTAGTGGCTCTGTGAGCTGTAGACCTCGCGGGTTTGTTTCAAAACGGTTGAATTAAGTAATTTTATACCTTTTTAACCCATCCAAATAATATTAACATTCGAAAGTTTTGAGATATTCGAAATTTAAGAATGGAACGCAAATTTATTTGTTGTTTTAGAGATTATTTATTTGAAATTCGAACATAGGAAACCATCACTATATCGGAGTTCAAGATACAGTGGACGGAACATAAAATTTGTACCAAGTCAGTAGTCAACGATGACCCCTTTCTTGTATTTTTTAAAGTTTTCAACCCATATCTCCGCCATTTTACAAAATTTCGAAAAACTGACTTGACAAAAAATTCTGTATACTTACTTCGGTAACACAAAATTTCATGAGAATCGGTTGAGAAATGTGAGCTCTAGGCGAGAACAGGGGGAAATCCAAACATCCGGACATGAGGAAAAACGATTTTTCATCCAAGCTGAAGCATAGACGCTTCGCTCGCTCGGTCGACTATATAAAGTCGTCGATTTTTTTAGGGTTCCGTAGTCGACTAGAAACCCTTATAGTTTCACTTTGTCTGTCCGTCCGTCCGCGGATAATCTCAGTAACCGTTAGCACTAGAAAGCTGAAATTTGGTACTAATATGTATATCAATCACGCCGACAAAGTGGTAAAATAAAAAGTGATTTATTTTATTTTATTAGGGTACATCCCCTATACGTAACATGGGGAGTGTTTTTTTTTCATTTCAACCCTAACGTGTGATACATTGTTAAATAGGTATTTAAAAATGAATAGGGGTTTGCTAAAATAATTTTTTGATAATGTTAGTATTTTCGGAGATAATCGCTCCAGAACAAAAAAAATGTGTCCCCCCCCCCTCTAACTTTTGAACCATAACTTTTAAAGATATGAAAAAAATCTCAAAAGTGGAACTTTATAAAAAAAATCTAGGAAAAATATTTTGAACTTGATAGGTTAAATAGTTTTTGAAAAAAATTACAAAATAATTTCTGAACTAAGTTTGTAATTTAACCGTATAAGCAGGTGTTTATTGTACCTGTAATTTCTACAAAATCACAATGAAATGACGTACTTTCAAATAAAGTAAAAAACGGTGAAAATGGGTTCACGCAATAAAGACTTATCGCATAAAAATCATCCTTCATGCGCAATAGTTTACTTAATTTGCCGATAGATGTCACTGTACGCGAAACGCTCACATTGTACATGGCGCTGTTAAGATTTTTTAACGCTTAAGTGGGGACACTTACTGTGACGGACGAAAAACTACGGTACCCTACACAGAGCGTGGCCCGACACGCTCTTGGCCGGTTTTTTTGCGTTTGCGTAAGTATAGCCTTTTATGAAAGTAGAGAAAGGTAGCTTTTCAATTTATTAATAATACTGGTTTTTGTGACAACTACAAACTGTCGAAGACAAGCTTCACTTAGTTAAAATATTTTTTTACTAGCTTCCGCCCGCGACTTCGTTTGCGTGGACTCGGGATAAAAACTATCCTATATTTTAATCCAGGCTATAAACTATCTTCGTGCAAAATTTTATTCAAATCGGTTCAGCCGTTTAAGCGTGATTGAGTAACAAACATCCAAACATCTAAACTTTCGCATTTATAATATTATACTAGCTTCCTCCCGCGACTTCGTCTGCGTGGACCCGGGATAAAAAACTATCCTATATTTGAATCCAGGTTATAAACTATCTTCGTGCAAAATGTCATCTATATCGGTTGAGCAGTTTAAGCGTAATTGAGTAACAAACATCCAAACGCATTTATAATATTAGTAGGATTACCAATTGGCAGTAAGTGAAAATAAAGTTTTATGTAAAACTAGCTTGTGCCCGCGACTACGACCCCCTTAGGGATCCATTTAATATAGGGGATCATTACCAGGATATAAACTATCATATAATTTCATCTAAATCGGTTTAGCGGTTTAAGCGTGACAGCCAGACAGATAGACAGACAGAGACAGACCGACGGACAGAGTTACTTTCGCACTTATAATATTAAGGTACGGATATGGATACATGGGATGGATGGCGATTAAGGCCCCGGCCCTGGCAGACAACAACGAGGGCAATTGGTACGTATATTCAGAGCAATGTTGCGTAGTGGCAGTGTCCAAGAGGCAACCGGATGGCTCGCGGTATTTGAGCTCCCGAAGTGTTGTGGAACCGCCCCGTGCAACCCAAACTGAGCCAACTTGTACTGGGGCGGAAATATAAAAATTGTATGAAAAATAATATTTTTGTCGCGAGGCACCCGATTGAAACAGCGGTTGCCTGAAAGTGTGTCCGCTGTTTACTGTACCCCACTGTAACTACTCGTCATTGCTGTAACTAATACTGCGACGACAAGGTTGTAACAGTTCCGTTGCAATGGAGATAATACGTTAAGGTATTTGAAAATTCATCACTTTGGTATTAATCGTAATTGGCTCGGAGATTTCGCTAACGGACTGAAGAGTCAAATTAGCTGGGTTCGACTTTTTGTATTTTTGAAATTTTCAAATCGCAGTAGCATGGAAGGTATATCGGTAGGTATCGTATAATTTATCGTTTAATTGGAAAAAGTGATAAAGAAGTTACTTAAAATCGGTAACCAATATTTTGATTTGCTTATGGATCTTCTTTTAAACACGTTATATGAGGTGCGGACAAACAATATAAAAATAACAGCCCCTAGGATTCGAATCGAACCTGAGAGAGACCTCTATATTGGAAAGCAAACATTAAATTACTGACAATGCCACAAGATACCATATGCTACTAGTCAAAATTCAACTACTTATTTGTGGAAGGCCAGTTTGAAATGGTGTCGTGAATTTTAGGTATTGTCATGATTTAATAGTCAACAGACTATTAAATCATGACAAAGATATGCAATGACAAGTCCACACTTTTGGCATGATTGTCATTATTAGGTACTGTGTTCGAATTTTAAAGGGAAGTGTTATATGCCTGTGCTCGTGCTTACTCACACAGGCTTTACGTCAGTGCGACAGAAATATTGAACAAGAATTCTTCAATCCGAAAAAAGGGAAACGAACGATAAAAACGATAAACGATAGATTGATAATAAGGAGACTTAAGGGGCTCCCATACGCCAATCACCTTTGATCTGAATCCCTTGGTTTTCTAATGTTTTAGTAGCTTATTATATTAACAACAACGGCTTAAAGTAATATAGTATCCCACATTTACTTCAAATTTCACTGTTTTCGAGATATTTGACATCAAAGTTGAACAATTTTAGGCCAATAAACTGGTTTACTGGCCATAACTTTAGTGCTAAATTAGCTTAAAATGAAAACCCTAGACACTTTTTAGAGACGTCATAGACGAATCTAAATATGTAGATTTCGAATATGTTAGATCTTTCACGTCAATAGAGATACGAAATAAGTGTTTTTTTAGACAATGTTTAAAAAAACATACAAAATTAAGTATTAATTTCTTTCAAAATCTGGTAGACAAAAATGGAGATAAAAGATTGAAGAACCGATAGCCATTTGACTTATAATTCTATCTGTAGTGCAAAAGTAGGAGATACGATTCAAAACTTGTCAAAAATAGATGAAAACCTCGGGTAGCCCCTTAAGATAACTGATTAATTATGGGCGATGAGGGTGTGTGACGGGGGTGTGCTTAGCTTTATTTTAGATATTAACACGACATTTTCCATTGAATCGTGGGCGTTCAATAAGACAGTCGTCGCGAGCCAGACAGTGTCTGTTTAATTGTGTGTTCAAAGGAATTTAAATTAAGTATACATTTTCATAAATAAGTGAATAAGTAGCATTTGTAAACACTTAAACAGTGTCTAAGCACTATGTCATAATTTAGGTAACAGGAAACGACTACTTTTTGGACGCTTGACACTCCAAAGGAGTCAAAACTGGAGGCATCACAGATGCGACGTTATTTTGTTTTATTTAGTGCACTCTCGCATGAGCAAATCTGCTCTCGCCACACCCACTGCGAATAAAAAGTGAAAGCCCTTCCAGTGCAAGGGCACACACGCTGGTATCCCGTGTCCGTGTCCCGTCCAGCAGATGGTGCGCGCTCACCTGGCAGCGCGCGCGTCGGCCGGCGCACGCGACGGCTGTCGCTATTATTACTACGTCACCGCACACACCCTCGCCTATCATTTTAATCCCCATGTAGTTCGCATGGTCGCATGCAACACGGTCTTTAGTTCGGAAATACGCGATTATCGCATATCAGGATTTAGGTTAGTCATTTTTAGGGTTCCGTAGACAATAAGGATCCCTTATAGTTTTGCCATGTCCGTCTGTCCCTCCTCGGCTTAGCTCAGTAACCATTACTACTAGAAAACTGTAATTCGGCATGGGTATATAAATTAATCACGCCGACAAAACAGTACAATAAAATCTTGAAAAAAAATTTTTTTTAAAGGTACCTCCCCTACTCCTAAAGCGGGTATGTAATTTTTTTTTCTCGCTAAGCCCATAGTGTGGGGTATCGTTGGATAGCTCGTTCAAAAATATTACGGGTTTCCTAAAACCCCTTCAAATCAGTGATTCGTTCGCGAGATATTGGGCTTTAAAGCCCTAATTTTTGTTCGAGTCATGTAATCCCCCCCCCCCCTGCCGGCTAAACGGCTACTACTGGCGATGTGAAAAAAATCGTGGTAGTCCTACTAATATTATAAATGCGAGAGTTTAGATGTTTGGATGTTTGTTACTCAATCACGCTTAAACGGCTGAACCGATTTGAATGACATTTTGCACGAAGATAGTTTATAGCCTGGATTAAAATATAGGATAGTTTTTATCCCGGGTCCACGTGAATGAAGTCGCGGGCGGAAGCTAGTAGTATATATAATGAATTTAAAAGGAAAACTATCACGGACAAGTAGGCATAAGTAGTTACCGAGTAATAGTCGACAAACTTAATGTGTACTTGGAAAGGCCAATTTTAGTACAAATTCGGCTGACGCAACCGCACCGCACGTCGATGGAACTAAGACAGACAGGCAACTAGTACTGTAGGGTTCCGACACTGCGCGTGGTCCGACACGCACTTGGCTGATTTTTACAAGCTTTTATTTAGTTTCACCTGCCCCGTTGTCTGTCTGTCTGTCTGTAATCAAATCTTGCAAATCGAATTTGATCCACTTCCCGGTTTCCGATTGAGTTGAAATTTTGCACGAATATGCAAATCGCGTGACAATGCAATATTATGATGACGTGGAGCTGATCTGATGATGGAGCTGGAAGGTGGCCATAGGCACTCCGTAATAAAACCTATGAACCCCATCGAGTTTGGGCTCGTTAGAATCGTCGCACTGAGTAGTTGATGACGGTATATAGAAAAGTACAGTCGGCAATAAAAGCTTGAACCAAAAATGAAATTTTTGACAGAAACTTATTTTATGCTAAGTAAGATAGTGGTTAACAGTCTAGTCAAAGAGTTTGCCAGACATACTTTCTGCCTGATGGAGCAGAGCAGACACCTTTGAACGCTTGACATTCGGTTCAGATGCAACGCTTTTTTTAATTTTTTTATAGTAGGTATTGATAGACCGAGTAGATCGATCAATTTACAATCGAACCCAAATAAAGCTTTGTTCCAATCAAGTAGAAATAAAAAAGTCTTAACAATATTATTTTTGATCGACCCGGGAACAACAGAAAATACGAGTAGATCCATCTAAAGTTTATATTTATAACTTCTCTAGTTGAAAAGCTTTAAGATTTGTAAGGGCGTTAAATAGGTGTGATTTCTATTTTTCCTTTCGGTTGGAGCATCCATAATCCATATCCATATCCATATCCATTAAGTATAAGGTTTTGTATAGAATACCTAGCAAACAATACCCATGTCTTATCCAAGCAGATTCCGGTGGTGTCCGAGTAGAGGTTCAGTCGCGCGACTTTCAAGGAGAATGTCGTGTCGAGTTTGATTGAATCTTGGCTTGGGTCGTACTAACGAATTTCTTGGAACTAATGTATGGAAATATTATATTTAGCACTAGTTTTACACTATTATTTTTATTATATTTGCATATGAATTGTGCAAGCCCAAGGTCACTTTTGAGTGGTTACTAACTCGTTTCTGTGCTACGGAAATCACTTTGCACGTT
The DNA here is from genome assembly GCA_947049275.1 of Epinotia bilunana. Lineage (NCBI taxonomy): Eukaryota > Metazoa > Arthropoda > Insecta > Lepidoptera > Tortricidae > Epinotia > Epinotia bilunana. The sequence continues at coordinate 29,981,956 of OX346253.1, forward strand.
CGTTGTTACTGGTTTTAGCCTATGGCAGCAGTATTTAAAAGGAGTTAGCATGTCTCCAGTTCAATTGGCTGGTGCCGGTCAAGTTGCCCTCTCGTTTGACAAAGCTATTCCAAAGGTATGGGTTGGGTTGGGTCTATCTCTGGGTTTGGGATTGTCAGTCAGATAGCTAAAACTGCTTACGCGATTTTTTTTAAGAATTAGGAGGCTACCTGAAAAAAGCCCAATCTTGGGATTAGGTACCAAAAAAGGACTCCGGGCTCCTTTAGGGCACAACCAGGAAAACGCTGGGAGGATGATGATGAGAAGGCTACCTAGAACTGACCTTCTTAGGATGCTTTCGAGATAAGGCTAAGATGAGGAACACCCATGTATTATTAATCGGCATTGTGGCCTTAAAATTACATTGAAGTAGATTTCAAATAATTATTTTAAAACAAATTAACGTTAGTCCTTAAAATTTTATCATGGAGCACGTTATAATTCGTTGGTAAATGCCCGTGTCAAAGGGAAAAGTTTTAACTAGTGTGTAGATAGTTTAGATTGTTATAATTATGTTGTAGGTTGCCAGTTCTGTCCACTCACATATACATAATTATATTATATATCAATGGAATCACTTACATACTTTAGTTGGACTTATTGATGAATTCGTGGCCGAGTCCTTAGCCACTTCTGCATTAGATGGTTAGGAGTCGGTACGGCATCAGTAAGCTGTCAACTGTCAGTATCATGTCAGTAGAGATTCTCTACTGCTGCTTTCAATTAGGTATTCCTGATTATCGAAAATGCGCGGAAGCGGGGCGGGCGGTCAAATGCTATCCTACTGCATGCATACCGCCCTGCTTTCACGCAATATGCGGGGGCACGGGAGTGCCCCCGCCAAGATGAGAGGCAAAGTGCAAGGGCACTACCTATCTTTTCTCGAAGCGCTTCGTCGTTTTTTGAACTCTCATAACTTGGGTTTGGATTATATCAGACTAGCTGTTGCCCGTGACTTCGTCCGCGTAGAACTTGTTAACTTAACAAAGTTCTACCATCTTAAGGGATGATTTCCGAGATAAAAACTATCCTATATCCTCAAATCAGGGTCTCAAATTACCTGTACGGAAAATTTCATCTAAATACGTTCAGGGATTAAGCGTAAAAGGTAACAGTGCGATGACTCTTTTTGTACACATAATAAATATCTATAAAATCATCAACAGACGTTTCAGCTTAAATTGTATATTTTCATAATATATTAAAGACAATAATAATGTATTAAAGATAATGTATTACTTTATTTGTATTTTAATAAGTTATCTTTCTAGCTCAAAAAATAAAGTTCCCTTCATACAAACCTTGCACCCCTTTTTAACCCCCTTAGGGGTGAAAATTGCTGAAACGCAGAAATTACTTTTTGTATTCTAATAAGTAATTTTTCTAGAAAGTTTCATGTCTCTAGTTCTAAAAATAATGTTTTCCCCATAGAAACATTGCACCCCTATTTAACCCCCTTAGGGGTGGAATTTTCTGAAACGCTGAAAGTACTTTTCGTGTTTTTTAATAAGTAATCTTTTTACAACGTTTTAAGTCTCTAGTTCAAAAAAAGTGTTTCTCACACAAAGTATGCAACCCTTTTTAACCCCCTTGGGGGTGGATGTTTCCAAAACGATTTACGTTCTTTTTTGGATTCAAATACGTAATCTGGCTACAAAGTTTCAAGTTTCTAGCTCAAACGGAAAAGTTTCCCTCATACAACATTTACCCCCCTATTTTAACCCACTTATGGGTGGAATTTTCTACAACGCTAATAGGTATTTTTTTGTATTCATATAAGTAATCTTTCTACAAAGTTTCAAGTTTCTAGCTGAAAAAATAAAGTTCCCTCCATACAACTTTGCACCCCTATTTAACCCCCTTAGGGGTGGAATCTTCTTAAACGCAGAAAATACTTTTTTGTATTCTAATAAGTAATCTTTCTACAAAGTTTCAAGTCTCTAGTACAAAAAAAATATGTTTCCCTCATACAAACTTTGCACCCCTATTTAACCCCCTTAGGAGTGGAATTTTCTAAATCGCTGAAAGTACTTTCTGTGTATTTTAATAAGTAATATTTCTACAAAGGTTCAAGTCTCTATCTAAGAAAATAAAGTTTTCCCCATACAAACCTTGCACTTCTTTTTAACCCCCTTAGGGGTGGAATTTTCTAAAACGCTGAAAGTACTTTATTTGTCTTCTAATAAGTAATCTGTACAAAGTTTCAAGTCTTTAGCTAAACATCCAGTGTCCAGTACAAAACCTTCAACCCTTTTTAACCCCCGTGGGGATAGAATTTTCTTAAACGCTGAAGTGACTTTTTGTGTTTTAATAAGTTATCTTTCTACAAAGTTTCAAGTCTCTAGCTCAAAAAATAAAGTTCCATACATTGCACCCCTTTTTAACCCCTTTAGGGGTGAAAATTACTGAAACGCAGAAATTACTTTTTTGTATTCTAATAAGTAATTTTTCTAGAAAGTTCAAGTCTCTAGTTCCTAAAATAATGTTTACCCCATACAAACATTGCACCCCTATTTAACCCCTTTAGAAGTGGAACTTTCTAAAACGCTAAAAGTACTTTTCGTGTTTTTTTATAAGTAATCTTTCTACAAAGTTTCAAGTCTCTAGCTCAAAAAAGAAAGTTTCCCCTATACAAACTTCGCACCCCTAATTAACCCCCTTAGTGGTGGACTTTTCTGAAACGCTGAAAGTCCTTTTTGTGTTTTTTAATATGTAATCTTTCTACAAAGTTTCAAGTTTCTAGCTCAAAAAATAAAGTTCCCTCCATACAAACCTTGCACCCCTTTTGAACCCCCTTAGGGGTGAAATTTTCTAAAACGCAGAAATTACTTTTTTGTATTCTAATAAGTAATCTTTCTCGAAAGTTTTAAGTCTCTAGTTCTAAAAATAATGTTTTCCCTATACACACATTGCACCCCTATTTAAACCCTTTAGGGGTGGAATTTTCTAAAGCACTGAAAGTACTTTTTGTATTTTTTAATAAGTAATTTTTCTACAAAGTTTCAAGTCTCTAGCTCAAAAAAAAAGTTTCCCCCATACAAACTTTGCACCCCTATTTAACCCCCTTAGGGGTGGAATTTCCAAAAATCCCGTCTTATCCCTTGCATACGTCATAAAAGTAAGCTCTGGACCAAATTTGAAGTCTCTAGTTCCAGTAGTTTCTGCTGTGCGTTGATGGTAGATCAGGACTTCTTCTTTTATATATTTAGATAAACAAAATTCTCGTGATATGATGTCAATAGTGGACTTATTAACATATACAGTTTCAATTATATTTAGCATAGCACTTATATACTTTAGATTTTATCGGTATCTAAGAAACGCCGATTACGTCACTGACTCACTCAAGTTGATCACCAAAACCTTAAGGGTACTTCCAGAAGTCCCAGAAAGCTGAAATTTGGTATGTAAGCTAGTATTCGTACACAATCAATAAAAAAAACATTTTTTTAAACTAAACTAGGGGATTTTATATGAGACTTCCGCAAATTTTGATGCTAGGGGGCTGAAAATTGATATAGGGACTTCTTGTAATAAAATAATAAAATACGGATTTTCATTTTTTCAGATTTTTTTAAATCACACCCCACCCTTTAAATTAGGGCATGGAAGTTTGTATGGGTTTTTCCATTCACTTCTTTAGAAATTACCTTATAAAAAGGAATAAGATCCCAATAAAAACATTACATGTAAAGTGATGCCAAGACTCCGTAGCTCATACAGCTTTCAGCGTGAAAAAGATATCAGATCGCAATTAGCGCCAAGCTTCCTACTCCACGGCGTAACTGTACCACTACCAGCCTCGCTCTACAAATGGCTAAAGTCAGTTAGCCAAGATGTAGCTACGGTCTTGGCATCACTTAACATGTAGTGTTTTTAGTGGAATAATACTACTATGAAATTATTATAATGCTTACAGTATACCGTAAGGAAATCTGACCCCGTAGCAATGGACGGCCTTATCACACGATAAGTGACATGATAGAGCGTCCGTCACTGGCTGACACCGTTCAATAGAACGAGACGGACGCTCTATCTTGTAACTTATCGCGTGATAAGGCCGACCACGATACGGGGTCTGGACGACAAACATCAGTAAGCTTTCGGTAAAGTACAAAATACCGTTTGCCGGGCAGTGGTTGATGGTTGAAGATCGTGTCCACTGCCTGGCAATAATAACGATGTTGATGGGGGAGCAGAGAGGGCAATAAATCCCTCAAGGGTGCAGTCCACACTCATAGAGACACTCTGAAGTACTGTCTATACTTACAATGGTTATTTATCCATCTTCTCACGCGGTATATATATATATATATATACTAGTAGCTACATGCATAATCATTCATACATCTCGCACGGACTTAATATTTTTATTATTATTATATATTTTTTCGGTCGATGTACAGCGCAAGTCAAAATAACCCTGTTTCGTGCGTACTGTACATCGCTGTACACCGGCAGTTTGTGGTCGAAGTACACGCAACGTGCCATGAATGCCTTGCGTGTACAATATAATGACGCGTTCAGGGTGCTGTTGCGACTGCCGCGGTACTGCAGCGCGTCGGGCATGTTTGCGGACGCGCATGTAGACGGGTTTCATGCGACGCTGCGCAAGCGCTGCGCCGCGACGCTCTGTAGGGTTCGCGGCAGCCGCCACAGTCTCCTGACAGTCGTAGCCGATAGATGGGACAGCAATTTAGTTAAGCACTGGTCCTCTCATCATTTAAGTTGTAGGCATAGAACTAATATATTTATTTAAGTACCAAATTGTTACTAACAAGATATGGATTTTTTAATGGTCCGAAATAAATGCATTTTTTTTTTTTTTTTTTAAATCTATGGCTAATCTTATACACGTTTTATACAATATCTTATCGGTACAATTGAATGTGTCTGCCGGCACATACCGCATACAGATTCCGCTCAGCCTATATGCAATGCGGAAGTAGCCTTAAAATTGTGTGAAAATAGAACTCGAGTACCATCTCGAGAAATTATAACTTTATTCAACGTAAGCAACGTTTGTTATCGATAATCAAGAAAAACACGGCGGCGTCTACTTGCGTAAGTAGTTAGGATACGTTTATATGCAGAATATCGTGAATATTATATTTGTCATTTAAGGTGGTTAGACATTATTTTGTTCGTTATTCTTATCTTGGTGACTCGTTTTAATGTGCTTTTATTGTATTTACTTAACCACAAAAACAAGAGTCACCTAAAAACCACTAGGAAGGTATTTCACAACTCCAGTGTTTTTTCGTTCTATGATTTTTATCTCTTTCAGCGTTTAAAGTAGGGGTTAGGGATGTATTATATTTTGCAACATAACGAAGGAATATAATTTAAAACGCAATTATTGGGGTAGTGCGGCGTTGTGGCGCGTGTGTATGCATGAGCAGTATGTGTGCAGTGTGCTATACGATTCACAAGCTGTTTCTCTATAGGAATGAAGTTATTCCCAGTGTGTCTTGAACTCTTGACCACAAACCATATAAATTAATAGACGTGTCAAGCACTCGTAGGTACCTACTACGCGTGTCTTTCATGGAATGGACATCGGCCACCGAACACCGCTCAGTCGCACCCAGAGTTGGATACAGGATTTTGGTATGTGGTTTATGCACTGCGATTTTTCATGTAATATGGTGGTTAACAAGGCGGCGTCTTTTGCCCATCACTAAACTCGCTGAAGACGTCGGAGGCTGGTCAAAAACTGGCACGTTCGGTTCTCATATGCATTATCGTATTTGTGACGTCTAATTACTTAATGTCGGTCTGTGGTCCTGACCTGACGTGTATTTCGAGTTTGTGAATATCTTCCTGCAGTGTGTTCAGTGCGCTCGGCGGCAGTGCGGCTAGCTTCACGCTCCAAGCCCCAAATTCGTGCATTTTGATGGGAATTGCCTTTGTCATGATAAAAACTTGATCGAACGAGGGGCCGTGTATCGCTCTCGGAAATGAGTTCATGCATTTATTTCAAATTGTAATGTATTTGGTTAAATGCTATTGCTCGATCTCTTTGTGCTTTAATGGTTGTGCTAATGCATCTGTTGATTGCTTTTTGAACCAAACTACGCTGATTTTAATAAAATTATTAAGGCTTACGAATTGTTGGATAGTTGCAATTCATGATATGTATTTACCATTTTCTGATAACCGCCTGAGTCCGCCCTTTCGCAATATTGTTTTAAAATAGTTATTTTTTTCATGCGTATTTAAGCGTGGTGGGTGCGTAACGATGCCTATAAAAAAATTGAAATAATATAGTCGCAATAACACTCTTTTCATATAATTCTTGAGTCATATAACAACACTTAAGTAGGAGTGATAGGTTGAACTGCGACCCTACAGCGCGCGAGCCGAGCGAGCGAAGTGAGCGTGCCGCGGCAGCGGCCGGCGAAGCACCAAAACTGAAAAGTTTTTTACTACCTAATATATACTTACATAGTACAATTTACAAACCGTTATGTTTGCTACATTTTCTTTTGATAATAAAATATTATTCTACTTGATAGTTATGATATATCATTTGTATATAACAATAACATGAGCATTATACCATATAATGATTATACAAAATAAGTGTTATACCCAATGATAGTTATACAAAATAAACATATATATTTTGAAATTAACCAACGTTTATTATATAAAATGAGTGATTATATACCTTGAAAATATATCAAATGTTTTTATAGCGAATGAAATTATATTCTTTATTTTTATACCCATCATTACACACCCGTAAAGCGTATCTAGATTATCTGTTTACTCGATAAACATTTTAAATTAAATAAATAAATTATTCTAACTTCAATCCAAATCGCAAAATAACAAGTTACTACGTAAACCAGAATACCGTAAGACATATCACTATGAAAATAACTATGATAAACTAGACGAGCTGTTTCAACATTGGTCAGTTGTCTAATTTTTCTAATAATAGCATACATATACGGTTGAACTTAGTTTACGCGCCAACACGGCTATATGGGAACTCCATTGTAGATTTTTGTCTAATGTTATACCCAAGAATATTGTTTTATCGACTATTTCTGAACACTATCATTTACAAATATACTGGTTTCCATCGGTCTAACATTAGGCAAAGAAAATCTAACACATTTCGTTGCATTTAATTGCAGATTGTTAACGGTAAACCAATCGAGTACTTTGACCAGTGTGCCAAGCTTTGCTATAGTCTGTTGATTTTCGGTCAACCTTAAAGATTAATGGTGTATCATTGGCAAACAATACTATATCACAGAGATTGCTTACTATAGACGGCAAGTCACCTGCTTTTTACCACCGCACCGCTCGCTGTCGGCAGGGCATTCATCCTCACACCCTGGAACCTAAATGGTCGCGTACCGTACGGTTTCAGAGAAATTTCCTCCCTCGGACGCTCCGGTTGTGGAACGAGCTCCCTCCCGAGGTTTTCCCGAGGGACTACAGTATGGGGTTCTTCAAAAAAGGAGTGTATAAATTCTTAAAGGGTCGGCAACGCGCATGTAACACCCCCGGAGTTGCAAGCGTCCATAGGTTACGGTAACCACTTATCATCAGGTGGGCCGTAAGCTTGTTGCCACCCACGTGGTATAAAAGTCATTTATATTAACCAAAAATAAAAATGGCCTAAGATGGCACTCCTAACGTTACTGCAGCTCCACTAGACTGGGTTCCATTTACAAATGTTTGTGTCCTATTGCTGAGCTTCATATCTCACATAAGATTTAATGCATTTGCAGACAGACCATAATGCTGTAGTTTCAAAATGAGCGTTCCATGATGCACGACTAAATTCGAAACTAATTACGTCATTAGCATATTGCAAATACTTACTTACAAATTACAATCTTCCGGGGGGCGATCACGAAATTAACGCCTCCGCGCCGGCCGGTGCCGCGATGAGAGCAAAATCTTGTTAATATTGTAACTCTAGATCCCACGCCTAAGAGGGATTATTTACACTAAGATGCCGACCTGATCTTACTAATCTAGCTAAGTAAGTGTCTGCTTTAGATACGCTGCTCTCTAGCGAAGTGTCATTCGATCGCAGTCTGTCGAAAAGCTATTCATATTTGATCAGCTGATTAAGTGATTAACCAAAGCTTAACTAAGTTTAACTACACATTTTTCGGAAATCTAATTCTGGAACGTACGTTTAAAATGTCAGTTTGGTATCTGTCCCAAAAGCGCACTACACCACGGACGTGCAATACGTCCTTTACCACTTCATTGTTTTCGATTAACAAATCTCGGTTCTTTCTTTCTAGATTATTTTTATGCGCAGGTGACTTGTTCAAGTTTTAGTAAGTTAAGACATCACGTGAATCGCTAAGAAGCTGGCGACATTCAGATGCGATTGGACCCACAACTCGCTCGTACTTAGACAACTGCTTTCTATGTAATAAATGACTGTTACAGGTAATGGATTTATCATATCAAAAGGCATTTTAGCGACATGATGTATGCTGCATCACGTTTTGCAAGGGGCGTTATCTTGCTGTGTGCAGACTTTCTGTATCAGATTGGTTGTGGTTCAGCGCGTTATTCTAAAACGATGTTGGTGAGCTGAGACGTGGAGATAGTTTGATTATGCAATTACTCGCTTGGATTATATTTTATACACACCAAAGATATATGCACGTGTTGTTGTCCGACTCAAGTAAACATATACGTACGTAGTTTAATGATGATTAATGCCTCATTTAGTAAATCTGGCATCACATGGAAATATAAAATATATTATATCTTCTCATTCTAACGAGCCGCTACTTGGTTCGGACGAATAATACAGAGACATTAAATAATACTTACAAAATATGAATTATGAAAACCACATTAAAATCGGTCAAATTGTATTTGAGCTTATCACGATCATAACCACAGATTTTTTTGCTTAGCAACTTCCTGATTTGTCGGTGAAGACGAAAAGGTACGATATCAGTAATTTGTCGGTGTCAACTGTCTATCGATTCAGATTAAATAAATATTCGGACACAATCTTACACAATACTACAGATCGACCTAGTCCTAAAATAAGAAATTTAATGAGTGCGCCCTGAATGCTGCAGGATGCGCGGAAGGGGCGGTACGAATGCAGTACTGCATCTGCAAGCGCATCGCCCCGCGCATGACATGACTCCGTAAATGTAATACTGACAGTATACTGGTATACTGACAAGCGAGGAAATCTGTGCGACACCAGTAAACTCACGCCAAAGTAGAAAATGCCGCATACCGATCCCGCCCCTCCAAGTCAGGTAGTCGCCGTTAAATTTATTATTTGCATGTATATTTACACGAAGAAATACATGGAAGTATCATATATGGGTTCGATTCGATACTCAATACTCTAAGTACCACCCAGTGAAAATGGCCGTATGGAATATACACGGTGTATATTTTATAAAGCTTATTGGAGAGACATATATATATGTATAATATATAAATTTACCATTATGCAGAGCCATGCCTATCCAGCGGGCGCACTCAAAATCATATTTGAGTTTATAATAAATAACTGAAAATATTGCACCCCTAAAGTATTATGACACAAATTGTCGATTCAATTATAATAATGGGCTCAATAGTTCCGCACTTTTCCCGTGGCGTCAGCGACGTGGCTCGTCCATTTAGCTCGTATACGATGTTCTGCATATAAATAAGCCCCCAATTAAGTCACTGGCCTTTGAGGGCTGCTCCGAATTTGTCACATAGAAGAGTTATAAATATACAAAATATACGCTGTGTTTATTAGTGTAAGGAGGGGCGTTAATCACCTGTAACTAGTTAATTTATAGTATTGCTTCTGTGATTTTATTATTCTATTGTAGTTTCTGGAGTTAATCAGATCTACTTACTCCTTTCTTATTTTATTACTACCTACGTTTCATTCCTGTCTGAAACAAAAAAAACACAAGATCGGATCGGATTACGGACCGGACTGGAATTATTCAATGGATTAAAAAATAATTTCATCGTAGTTACATCTGTTGGAAAAAAAATCTTTATCTACACCAGACAGACAATCTACTTTATATTATGCCCCAATCTAGTGAAGTATCTAATTAAATGTGATCCGAACTTTTCATAATATTATTAGAAAATACCTTGGCCCAGCAGTGGGACCGTATATAGGCTGATTTATTATTATTATTATTTATTAGAAAGTAGGTAAGTTGCTTACGTAAAAGAAGAGGTTCGGAAACTTTCTGTCAGTGGCTTCCTTGGACACAGTGTGTGTAAAATGTATCTACATTTGAAAATGAGCGTAAGTACCAACTTAAATACATAACATAATAGTTTTGATCCTCTACTTCGGCTTTGCTTAATATTATCACATAAAACATAGCTTTTTTAAACAACCGAAATAGGAACAATATTCAAACAAAGTGCTTTAAAACATGTTGAACATAAAATGATACTTAGTGCTCTTTCGCACATGTATGAAACAATAGTTTGCGTTTGTTGTGGTTGAATATAGGGATAGTGCGCGATAACACGTTCCGATATGGGGCAGCGGAGACTTTTTGTGGGCATAAGTTTTTATTAGCGTCTGAAGTTCCGTACGCGGAGGGTAGCAGAGGACTGGCAACAGGAGGGAGGGCCGCATGGGCGTGGGGCAGGTTCAGTCGGCGCCGAGCCACGACCGCACGCGTCGTCCGCACGCTGTGTTCTCTCTCCACGACCCGCGAAACTTTCACGAACTTTTTTAACGGAAAAAGTGCACAGTGCTCTGAACAAAATTGGATGCAAATTAGTTACCAGCACTCAGTCTGTGTGGTGTGTGTTTGTTGCTCAGAACAGTTTAATTTGGAATGATGGAGTTTAATTTAACCACTATGGGTAAGTTTTGAAAGATTTTCTGGCTCTACCATTTAGGTTTAGAGGTTGTTTTTTTTTGGAAAACATTTATCAAACGTGTACCTAGTTGCCTGTTGAAAATAATAATGAGTAAAACTTTGTGAAACTAGAGATCTTCTCAGGTTTTCGGATGGTGATTATTACAGGTGCAGTATTTTGTGTTTTTAAACTTGTTTTTATTAAGTTAGAACTGGCCATCTAAACCGAAAGTAGTACACGTATAGAAAAAAACAGAACGTTTATTATTTTAATAATTGATATTTATATTTTTTTAATAATATATATAAATATAGGTAAGATACATCATTGTAGGGCAGTTTCAGGTGATAATAATAGGTGATACTAACCTAACCTAACAAGTGCCTGAAAAAAAATTGGTGCTTTTGTCCAGCGTGTCCACATTTACGACAATTTGTTCGAGCACTCTGTCTGTCCCACTATAAGAAGTCATAACCAGACTACTAACAATATAGGTACCCACCCAACCTATTTAAGGATCAATTGCGTTTTTTTACAACAGTATCCTCCTCTCCATCCATACTAATTTAATAAATGTGAAAGTGTGTCTGTCTGTCTGTCTGTTACCTCTTCACGCTTAAACTGCTGAACCGATTGAGATGAAATTTGAGATGAAGATAGTTTGGATCCCGGGGAAGGACATATGATAGTTTTTATCCCGGAAACCCTTTATGAAAGTTTGTATGGTGCTACGATATAAACGAGTTCCACGCGGACGGAGTCGCGGGTAGAAGCTAGTGTAAGATAAATTAAGATTTTTATTCACATTGGAAATACATGATCCTATCCTATCAACATATTTCTAATAGTTCTACTCTATTTCGCTTTTAAACAAGGTAAGCTGCCGGTAATCAGATCATAATAAATAATTGCATTGTTTTTCCATAAAATTATTAAGGAATGGGAGAATTTTATGGCCGTAGGCAATTTTTGGCCTTTGTTCATTTATAAATATTGACAGTAGTGTTTTATTTTATTCCCGCCGCTGGAGCTGACCATTGTATAGGTATGGTACGAGAGGAATGCCTTTATCCTGTCTATTACATAGGTGCAACACAGCAGTGTACATACATACCTATATAGACAACTTAAAAACATTATTAGTACCTAGTCTCAATATAACCTTATAAATAAGTGACAGTTGCCAGTTTGTTTTCAGAACCATTATGATTCGTACCAATAATGGAGAGTAATTGTAACTAGGTATTGTAAGGATGGATTTATAATGCCGCGCGTCGTTCTTCAATATACAGGGTGTCCCGTAAACCGAGGATAATCTGTGGACAGCTAATAGGGCTGCTGAATACCTCTCAGGATATTTAATTCTAGGTTTAGTTGAAGTGCCTTAGTTTTCGAGATATTAGCATCTTTGTATTTCGAACAAACGATTCGAATTAACCGGACATTTCTGAATAGATGTCGTATTTCTACAGGCGGTACATTTTTAATTTAAAGCATTTAATTTAATTATTTTAGTCAATAAACAAGGTTCAAGTATTTAGTTTTATTTTAATTCATAAATGTTGCTAGAATAGTGTTGTCACAATTTAGGGTCCTTTTGCAGTTGAATAGCAAAAATCTCATAAATTATTGGGCCATTCAGTGAGTCATGTACCATTTTTAAACGTTATTAGATGGGCGTAGGTGTGTTGCATAATGCCACTTTAGCGCAGTATTTATTTTTTCAAGGCAAAGATAATAAATCGGTTTTTATATAAATGACAATACCTATCTCGAAAACAAAGGCATTAGTACTGAATACATCAAAAAATTTATGACATTTAAAAAACTTAAAAAATTATAAGGTAAAAACTGTGACAAGTAAGATGTTTATACTGAGCATAAATATTCTTCACTGTAAGAGGTACCTGCTCAAAAAAAAAACCTGAGTCCATTTCCTCTTACAGAGCCCACTTACTATGGAAACCCGACTATGGCCTTTTAAATTATAAGCAGACTACAAGAAATTCCAACGTTCAGATTTTTCATGGAATATATAAAAAAAATTTTTTTTCAGATTCATTTACCAACTCATTTAAGAGCCTCAAAGGCCACTCCCCTTAATTACTATTATCACATTATTATCATTTAGCTCAAATCAGGGGTTTAGTTGATAGGGCATTTAAGAGGGAATAATATCTTTGGAATACTACGTACCTACTAGCTAAACAAAAAGAGAAAATGTTTTTCCGCTTCTAAATATTTTCCAATCTCAATTATTTTTAAGTACGTTATAATGAAATACTAGGTTTACAGGTTCTCCTTTTTTCATGCAATAAATGAATACATAAAGGCACCTATTTCTTTTTATTTATATATATTACTATCTTCTGCCCGCGACTCCGTCCGCGTGGAACTCGTTTATATCGTAGCTCCATACAAACTTTTACCCCCCACTTCATCCCTTTGGGGGGTGATTTCCGGGATAAAAACTATTCTATGTCCTTCCCCAGGACTCAAACTATCTCTATACCAAATTTCATCCAAATCAGTTCAGCAGTTTAAGCGTGAAGAGGTAACAGACAGACAGACAGACACACTTTCGCATTTATAATATTATTATGGATGCTGAAGCGATCGACATCAACATCACAGTGATTGGTTAAGATTTAGTAAGTGGAAACCGTTTTCTCCCGAAATGGAAATTTCATCAAAAACGTACCTATTGTCAGTCGCGAGCTGGTAGCTGCTGCAAGGCTATTCTTCCCTCTTAATATTTCTTTCAGTGATAAGGGTGAAAGCGTGGCGTATAAAGTGTGTGTTTTCTGTATTGTATTTTTATCAACATTTTCCTTCATAAATCGGATTACCTATCTTCAATATAAAAAAAAACTCTTCCAGAATGTTCATCTGAAGCCCTCTCATTTGATATCCCACATGACCTAATCATTAGACTTTGTATTTTTGGCATATAATTTTTTGCTCTTATCTACCTTTGCTCATATCCTTAAATTTGCATAGAAAATAAAAATGTAAGTAAATTGAGTACGATTGAGTTGTGACAGACAGAGGGACATACGGAGAGAGTCGGCATATGGGTTCGTTTTTTACCTTTTTGGTACGGAACCCAATTAAGCTAATGATTTATATTCGTATGAAAGACACGCTGTATACAGTGTCGAAACTGAGTCGGAAAAATATTTTTCAAAGTGGATAGATACAGAGTCTACATGCAACGTCATATAAGTCGCAGGTGACGTTATCGCAGGGCATCAACGTTTGGTTTTTCATGCGACCGACGCGCTGCGCAGCTCATACTGACGGAGTATGAAGTTTAGAAAAAATACATAAAAGCGCAGTTTAAAAAGGAAAATTTCCTTGTATTCACGGTTTTTCCTCAGCATTTAGGATTAAAAATATAATTTATTCTGTAAAGTCTGCTTACTAACTCTGGCATAAATTTTAACCCTCTGACTGTTCAGGTTCACCGCTTTGGCAGAATAATCAAGGTTACCGGTCTCCGCAAAATGAACTACTTTTAAAATACGATTTCTTCGGCTTTATTACCTCTATGCCATTTGTTACCATATAATATAATCCATTCCATGCTGCATAGTTGAAATTGCCTATTATATATGACCTACATATTTTTTTGCCATTTCAAAAGCATTCACCTTGCCGCACAATGGGCTTTTGTTTTTATATAATTAATGAAATTATAAATACTTCGTCAAATGTAATAAAATATACCTACCGCCTTACATACAGGGTACAGCACTTTATTTATATTGACTAACTTAAAATGTGAGATCACATAACATGCAAGTTACAGGCTACCAACTTATCACAACAAGTCGACTCAAGATAGCGTGCTGCTGTACTTAGTCAGAAATGGTATATTATACAGAATATTGTTAATATTGTTCGGTGCTGGATAAGTGACAAAGAGTAGTTTCACACCAAGCCTAAGAGTAGGTACTCCTGATAAAATGTGTCGGCTCTTTAAAATTTACAAATTGCAAAATACAATAATAATACTTTACAGTACATGTTTTTCGTACGTACTTTTCGTGCATATGTCGAAACTTTAAAGAGCCATATGTACAGTAAAACGTTGTACGATACACGTGCGAATAGGTAATTCGCAACTCCCTTCGGTCGTGTTTTAATTTATCACTACTCGTTGCGAATTTCCTATTTTTGGCACTTGTATCGTAAATAACTATTTCTCTACGATATAAATTTGGAAGGTAAGTATGTTATTCCTAATCTACCTAATAAAATTATAATAATAAAACGGTTAAACTACGTGAGTTTAATTGTCATTATAACGATCTTCCGAAGAAGCCGCCGACGCCGACGCCGAAGCCGAAGCCCACTGCCGCGACCACACTCATCCTGATCCTGAAGAATCAGGAAGCGTTGTCGTGGCCGATATCGATTTGGATACAACTTACTTGATGAATTTCGATCGAGATGACCCACCGAATCACCTCCCAAAATTTGAACGGTGAATAATATTTCACCCTGTATATAATATTTTATTATTGAACCTGTTCCTGTCCATTAGGTGCGTCCACACCGGACGAGCGGTTCGCCCGAGCCAGTCCAAACGCTCACCCGAAGGGCTCGGGCGACTCGTCCGAATGCTCGGCCGCATGCGCTCGGTCGGTGTGGACACGCGTTCGGGCAAACGCGCGCGGCAAATCCGAGCCAAATCGGCTCGGCCGAATTTACCTACCATAAGTTGAGCTCACGATCGCCATGAAAAATACTTTCGCATGTCCGGCTGACCAGCTGTTCCCTCTATAGGTCGTATCTCTCAACAGATTGTCGTGAAATTTTGTGAGTGAGTTCGATATAATAGGGCAATAATGCTTTAGTATTGGCTGTTCGGTTGTCCCCGCTATAGGTCACATCTCTCAACAGATTCTCCTGAAATTTTGTGAGCGAGTTCGATATTTAACTATAGGGCAAACATGCTTTTGTATGTCTGGCTATCCGGCTGTCCCCTCTATAGGTTGCATCTCTCAACAGATTCTCGTGAAATTCGATTAGATCGATTTCGATCTCGCGTTCGATATTTATAGGGCAAAAATCGCCCCCGCCTGAGCCATTTGGCCGAACAAAACAACCGTCCACATAGGCTGTGGCGCGCTCGGTTCGGGCGAACCGTTCGGGCAAGCATTCGGGTGCTCGGCCGAACGGTTCAGGCGAGCGGTGATTCGCCGAACTAGGTCTCCACACGAACACGCTTGTCCGGTGTGGACACGCCTATTTACAATTTCGATCCGTAGAGAACAGCTGGAGTAACGGATATACGAAAGAACGTGGGCCCCAGCTGAAGCAGAAAACTTCGTTCGCTTCGCTCTCTAGTTCAATAAAAGTATAATTTTAAACATGTCTCGCGAAAGTTAAAATTCGATGAACCTAATAAAATTTATTTTTCCGAGTTTAGTTTAAGTAGTTGACTTTTTATAGTAGACTAGCTTCTGCCCGCGACTCCGTCCGCGTGGAACTCGTTTATATCGTAGTTCGATACAAACTTTCATCCCCCATTTCACCCCCTCAGGGGATGATTACCGGGATAAAAACTATCCTACCTTCCCCGGGATTCAAACTATCTCCATACCAAATTTCATCTCAATCGGTTCAGCGGTTTAAGCGTGAAGAGGTAAAAAGACAGACAGACATACAGACAGACAGACACACTTTCGCATTTATAATATTAGTATGGATGAGTTTTTTTGTATGGATTCATTGGATTCCAGATAATCACTTACATTCCTTAAGGCTCCACATTCGAAATTTTCGTGAAAATGAGTTGTTTTGTAACCGTTTTATACATTATAACGTAACATTTTTGCCGTCGGAAAAAATATATCATAATCTGCAAGATATGCGACGGGTCATAGTTTTCGTAGAAATCCATTTTAACAATAAAAATTAGAGAAAAAGAAATCTAAAGTCAACCCTATTTTTTCACTTGTAACCATTTTACTGCTCCATTTTTTATCAGAATAATATGACATTTTATAACTTTCTTCATACAATAATGAACAAGAGCATCATTTTCTTACTTTCTTAATTTTCTTAAAAATTTATCTCGTTTTCTGAAATATTCCGCCAAAGTTCCTACGCCTCCCCGTTTTCGTCCATACGGTCAGTGCGGGACGAGACACGTTGCATGACGGACCTGTGTCAATTTGCGCTGCGCCGAAATTTTTAAATATTTGTTGAAATTGTGGACTATATTTGTTGCATAGAGTGGACAATCCGTTTTGTGATTCGTATAGTAGGTAACTAATAAATATTTGCGTATAGTTTAGTTTTTAGTGACAGATAATTTTATGGCATAGAGTGGACAATCTATTTCGTGGTTTGTAAAGTAGTAGGTACTATAGACAAGACAGCTGACTGACCATCCGTGCACTTTATGTGCATTGTAATAAGGTTCTTGTATAAATACAGGATGGTCAGTTAACTGTGTTGGCATTTGTACCTAATTAACATTTACGTAGGTATAGTTTAGATTTTGTTTTAGTTCAAGATGGGAAATAATAATAATAACAATAATACATACATACATACACGCCTTTATCCCTAAAAGGGGTAGGCAGAGCACATGAAACCTGTGTCCAGTGCCACTGTTAGCATAAATGTGGGTATAAAAGATCGACAAAATGTGATATAGCAGTGATAGGTTGCTAGCCCATCGCCCACAACACACTTCAACCCCGTTCCCTTAGTCGACTCTTACAACCCCCACGGGAAGAAAGGGGGGTGGTGCTATTCTAACCCGACACCACACGGGTAATAATAATAATAATAAATTCTTTATTTCAGGCCAGTTTGCCCATAGATTGTTAGTAACATACAAACTTACGATACTAGAGTTAGTAGGTCTTAGCTTAGGTCTCACAAATTTTTCAATAATTATTTTGGGTCTTTGGGGTTAAATAAGCGCAGGAGGTAAATACGTAATATCAAGAAATTTTACAAGAGAAGAGGAAAAAGAATACACAAGTAAATACCTATTCTATCAAAGTATCAAATATCTAAACAGTATCAAAATTGGGAAATCGCTAAAACCAGACATTTTATTAGTAAATATATTTACAATATCTATTGCCTACTAACAATATTGTTTTATCTGCTCGTATTAATGACTGTCAAGTGTTAATAGAATAAGTTTTAATAAAAATAGTGGGCTTGGCAAATATTGTAAGCACTACCTACCTATGGGTTGCATGCCAACTCCAAGTTCGATACAGAGTTATTATTTGATATGAAACAAAGTATGGTTAACGTACAACTAATCTATAAGTATATATTTACCCGAGGCCGATTTCTGTACAGTCAGTATAATATAGTTAGTAGCAGCCAAGTTAGCCAAATATATCGGAACGTACATTCATCGAAATAGTCTTTGTTACTATAAGTAGGAGTAAGGAATGTGTTACGATATATTTGGCTACTTTGGATGCTACTAACTATCTGATGCTGACTGTACACGCCATCATCATCAAATCAAGGAAGTAGAACGTAATAAATATACCGAAAATTAGTTTAAAACTTAACAACCTTACACTTACACAAAAGGTAACGGACAGACAGACACACTTTCGCTTTTATAATATTAGTATGGAGTATGGATATGGAAATATGGATAGTATGGATTATATGTCTTTCCCGCTCACGGGACAATGATGTCCGTGCGTGGAGCTCTGAGCCAACACGTAGAGGCCCTTTTGACAATTTAATGAAATGCAAGGAGTACACCAAGCGGATGCTGTCTCTGCCCGTGTCATGGGACGCACACAGAAACAGCACCCGCTGGGGTGCAAGAGTCTATTGCTAGTTGATGGAATCTAAATAAAACGGGTTATTGGGTGAAAATGATGGACTAGTAGCTGGGCTATTGGATGAAACATCGGACGCCTGCCCATTAAAACTGTTTCACATTTTATCTCTGGCAGACGGTAACTCGCTAACTGCTAGATGGGCCCCTATTAATAGCGACATTAAAAAATGGCCTAAGGGCAACAGTAGGTATGGATTATTATTATTATCCGTCTCTCTCTTATTAGAATATTTAGTTACAGAGGTATAGTGCGAGAAAAATCGTAAGTATATTGCGGCGTGCTGAGGGCCAACCGCGAAACGAAACCGAACTTCGTTCGTGTATCTCCCTCTCTGTCGCGCTTGCTAGTTCGAGCGACAGAGTTATTTGAACGAATTTCGTTTTCACTAGTACGGCTAGCACGAGACGGCCGCGACATATTCTCGATTTTTCTCACACTATACCTCTCTTTCCTAATGTTCTAATAAGAGAGAGACCGATAGTGCGAGAAAAATCGAGTGTATGTCGCGGCCGTCTCGTGCTAGCCGTGCTGACGGAACTACACTAATCGTAAGTAAATAGTATTATAATAGTAGGGACATAATTTTTGAACTTAATCAATTATGTAATTTATGTATGACAAATATCACGTTTCAATTAAGCATGACGAATGTCACCCACCCACGTCGACCCTAACGTAACGTAACGATGCGCGATGACGCGTCTGTAACTTAATCTATGTAACGCTTAATAAAAGACGGCGACTTGTGCGACTTGCGCGGGGAGAGGGTCGCGGCTCCGCCCATACGCTCAAGGACTTTAGCGGGTATACAAGCCTTAAGAGCGTAATCATATAGTGCCTGGAAAAAATCGATTGACGAACAACAAAACCAAGATTTATATTTATTACTTACAGATTTGCAGGTCGATATCACGTAACGCATTGTACGCGCGTCAGCACTATCATGCGACGGCCGCGACATACTCTCGATTTTTCTCGCACTATATCTCTTGTTCTAAGTGTTCTAATAAGAAAGAGAATTAGTGCGAGAAAAATCGAGAGAGCTCGCGCGCCGTCGCATGATAGCCGTGCAGGTAGATCTAAATGACACTTTTTGTATGGAAAAACGACAATCTACCTAACGCGCCTTCAAAATAATACGTGATTAATTACCCCTCTGGACTATATTTTCAATAAATGTTATTTCAGTATCGATCAATGTGCCAAGGTCGCGCTTAGTTTTTACATTGTGAAGGGTCTCGCCATTTAATTTGTAGGATGGATCCATTATATAGGAGTTATTTCTCCGGTTGCCGCTATAAGAACGCAAATGTCTAAACTATTCAGTCGTCGTATTTTAGACTATAGTTCTGACCTACCATTAACGCTGCTAATAGATTCACATAGAGAATTAATTCAACGTAAATGGGCAACTAAGACTATTCGGGTTAGGGATCTAAGTAGGGTCGAGATTCGTTTGAAGGATGTAACTCACCATACATAAACGACAAGGAGTGGGACAGTAGATTCGTTTTAAGTACTTACCTACATATTATTTTATGTTTATTTATTTAATCGTATGGCATACATTATTTTGGCCTTTAAAGTTTGTCACTCTTTAATACCACCCAGGGGACACGTGCAGGGTTGTGGTAGGTAGCTCCTGCGGACGCGAGTGACAGTTGTCCCCCCTTTGTCAAGTGAGTAGACAACTCGACTGTTAGAAGTTCTTAAGCCGCCCGAAGGCCTCTAACTCGGCTTAACGACTACTGTCATAGACAGCAGCCGGGATCAACTGCTTAGCGTGCCTTCCAAAGCACGGAAGCGCTCATTTATATTAACCACTCAAACATCAGGCGGTCACCCATCTAAAGACTGACCGCTACCATCTTTGCTTAACCTGCGTTATCGTTTCCGACTCGCAGGCGCCGCTAGGCTATGAGCGCTTCATCTGTCGCTCTGCGCACCGCGGCGGGATGCGGAGCAGTGGGAGAATGCCCTTACACTAATTATTTTTAATAAACGGGTTGAGTTGTCCCGAGACCATGCATGGATGTTGCGACACATCCGAAACGTCAAGAGACCTCAGCAGAGGCGAAAATAAATAAGTTAATTATACGCGATTAAGTTCAGTTTAGTGAAAAAATGTGTGAGAAGTTTAAATCAATGTATTTTACAAGCTTTTATTTTTTACTTTCATTTCACCTTTCTGTTTGTCTGTCTGTAATCAAATCTTGCAAGTTAAATTTGAGCCACTTCCCGGTGACCGATTGAGCTGAAATTTTGGGTATAAGTATAGTTTGTATGACAATTCGATATTATGGTATCATCGAGCTGATCTGATGATGGAGACAGAAGGATACAGAAAAGTACAGTCGGCAATAAGAGCTTGTACCAAAAATGATTTTTTGACATAAGCTTGTTTACACTCAATTGTTAAAAAAAAATCTGTTAGGGTAAGTCCGGGGTAGTTGGTCATAGCTTTTTTGGAACGCTGTTAAAATAAAATCTTACACATTACGAATACTTTTTTTATTTCTTATTAAACTTTGGTTAATTGACTTTAGATTATTAAACAAAAAAAGTATAATATTATCTATATAAATCAGCTCGTAAAAAACCGTTGAATAAAAAACATGATTGGCCATCTCTCCCAAGGTATCCGGGTGTGATGACCATACCTTTACATGAAAGATGGCCATAACTTAACTCTCTCTGTTAGTACTTTTTTCGTTTTATTTTTGATTCTCGAATTCGGGGCCAAAACTACACTGAAACCGGCGTTGAAGAAGATCCTACTAATATTATAAATGCGAAAGTTTAGATGTTTGGATGTTTGGATGTTTGGATATTTGGATAATTGTTACTCAATCACGCTTAAACGGCTGAACCGATTTGAATGAAATTTTGCACGAAGATAGTTTATAGCCTGGATTAAAATATAGGATAGTTTTATCCCGGGTCCACGCGGACGAAGTCGCGGGCGGAAGCTAGTAACTCATAATAATTTTCCTCACAGCCGCGGTAGTTACTTTCGTTTACACACCGAGTTAGCCCCGTTTTCGATATTTTTTCATTCTAAGCTTTCCTGGTTTGTTATATGCTCTCCTTTTTTATACTATTCTCTGGCACACATTCAGCATCATATGGCATACCGACTTAAACTAGCCAGTGGTCATCTCTACTTTAGATGACCACACCTAAAATAAAAACAAGTCATGACATTACTTGCCAAAATCTGACCTTAGAACAATGAGACATTCATATACTTTGCAACAAATACAAAAACAGCCAGCATTATTTGAAGAAAATAACATCATAACCAGGTAAAACATGTCCCTTCCAAAAAATATTGACCCTAGTTTAAACGATCAAAGACGATTTTACTTAAGGTAAGGTGGGGGAAGATAAAAAAAGGGGAAAGACTAAAAGTCTCACATAACTCCCTATTTGGTTTATTTTTTTTAGTGCTGGTATCATCCTTTAAGCCGCCATTTTGTTAAGATCCGCCGCTCAGTCGCCAGTGACCGCTTGGAGTAAGTAGACGCGTGTGTTGTGCTGTTTTGTGAAGGTCAGCATTTCGTGGTGAATTCGTCGATTTTCAATCTTACCCCGTGTTTCATAACTTGATTAATAAGCGGAGTATATTTATGCGTTATTTGAGATTTTGATTTTATTTACTAGTGCTAGGTGTAGCTATTAATCATATATTGAGATTTACGAGAAGTTTCCATCTTTACCCAGCCAATTTCGATGGGGTAACATTGAAATAGTAATGTTTCAATCTTCCCCCTTTTTGAAAGTCATAGAAAAACAGACATATTCTCAAACTTTGCATAAAAAAAAATACTTAACGTAAGGTTTATTTACTGACCTAATGACGATAAGATATGTAAATAGTAACTAAGAAGTATAGATTAAACCTGTTAAGTACAGTAAAAGTCCCTTGGCGACCATTATTGTCGCCCAGGGACATATATATTATGTATATCTGCTGGTTTAGGTACTCATATAAGTCGTAAGCTTATACAATTGATGAGTGGGGCCGTAAATATAAATCTATATATCTGTTTATTTAGGTACTCGTGTAAGTAGTAAACTTTTATTTTTTTTGAATAGGGACGTAATTATTTAAGTATATATTTGTTTATTTCGGTACTCATATAACTCTTAAACGTATATTCATAAAACAAGCTTTTCTTAGTTTGTTCTAGCTGTTTTCATGCAACTGTTATTTTAAATCCAAGCTGATCTTCTTAATATAAAAACATATGTTTGGTTTGTTATACGAAGAATATTTAATAAAAAGTTTGAGTACCACTGTCCTTCTCCCTGTAAAGCGGGGTAAGAGTAAAATACTTTTTTTTTTAAATGCAGTTTTTTCGTTATCTATCAGGAACATTTACCCAAAAATCATCTGTATCTGTTAGGCGTAAGGAATTCTATAGAACAACGAGCAACAGTAACCGTTTGCATTCATTCAAAAGCCTTTAGATACTATGTCAATCTTACCCCTCGACCATTCCATCTTAACCCGTGTATTTTAAGACAAAAATATATTTTATTTTATTATTTTCATACGTTAGAATAGGCGTAGCCGAGTTTTGTCGACAGATTAGAAAAATATAGTCCTTGCTCATAACTTCCAATTTATACAATTGAAAGGAAGTCAATAGTTTTTTATTTTACAATGGTTTTACCACAACACTATCCAACTCATCAAAAAACCATTAAATCTTCCCCCACCTTACCTTACTTTGTGTTTTTTTTTCACCTAATAGGGTATATTCATGCATTTTTTAAATGTTTTTAAACTATTCTATAAGTAATTATATAACCGGAATAAAATATAACATTTTCACAATATTATTGAATGAGCTTAAAAATAATAATTAAAACTACCATCATTTTCGGACGATTAAGAGCGTGCAAACATTTCGTTACAACTCGACAAAGTCGCGATCGCCTGCGAGCGGCTATGATTAGCAACCCACACTACGATGTTTACTGTGTGCGTGCGGTTCGAGTGCTGCCGTGCTGTTGGACCGACCCTTCTTGATCATTGTTATACTTTCACTTTATAGTGGAGGTAGGAAATAAAAATCAGTTTTAGTTGTAGTTTTAAATGTTTTTATTTTATTAAACTTACGCACTTATTTACCTACCATAAAACTAGTGCCTATGCCAAATCTTGGGAGTAGTTGCCAAAGCGGAGCCTGAGCTCCTTTAGGGCACAACCGGGAATAACGCTAGGGGATGATGATGACACACTTATTTCCTTATGTCATACGGTATATTTTTGTATGGAGACTCGACTGACTCTGACAGTGTTTAAATTACAAACACAAGCCGTACGAATATTGGTCCGAGTAAATCCGAGCCACTCGTGTAGTTTAAAATGTTCAAATTATTATGCCTATAGACGACCTTATAGTGAATTTATTTTATTTTTGATGTAAAATAAGATAATCATGTTATTTTCTAAAATAAATAAATGAATCTATCTTTATTTTAAGTTTCTCCTAGGTACAGTACGATTACTGTTAGTTAACCACTGACAAATGGATTGCCTTCATTTAATTTTCAACTTTAAATTCATACAAATAAAGCATTTTTCAGAATACTGTTACCCACATCTACCGATTTAGTAATAACTATTTTATTTGTATAAGATTAAAGTTGAAAATTAAATGCAATCCATCTGTCAGGTCTTAACTAACTAAATTGATATTGACCTACTTTCCTCCCATCAACCATTTCATTTCTTTAAATATTAATTTTGGCTCCATCTTCTCCTTCCAAATCCAGTCATCTTTATTCATTTTTGCAGTCTTACAGCTGGAACTCTTCTTTTGTCCACACCGAACTGGCATTACATATGGCAACATATATTCCAAAAGAGCTCTTTTTGGAGTTCCTTGATTGTCTTGTGCAATATCCTTTGTTTTTGCAGTATCACATATCATCATCATCATCATATCAGCCGAAAGACGTCCACTTCTGGCGAAGAATTTGGTCCTCACGACCTCGACGGTTTTTCTAATTTTTTTGTCTGAAAATAAAGTTCATCTTTACCACAAAAAGTAATTACCAAAAACATTGATTTCCCTTGAAAAGTACATTTTCTAAGTTTCATAACCGTAGGTTAAATATAACGTTTTCCCACTCAAACTTCCCACCCCTTTTTCAGCATTCTATGGGTGGAATTTTCTAAAACAGTGAATGTTCTTTTATACCTTTTGAATTTTATGATCGTAAGTTTAAAAAGCAAAGTTTTTTTCATTCAGAATTCCACCCCCTTTCTCATCCCCTATAAATGTAGCCTTACCCCGAGTACAAATCATAAAAGAAACCTCTATGCCAAATTTCAGCTTTCTATGTGTAGGGGTTTCGGCGCGGCGCGTGCCGCAGGCTAAGATGATGATGATGACGAATTTTATAAAACGATTACTAACTCGAAAATATTTCATACAATCGTTACATAACCCCTAGGCAAGTGCGGTATAAACATAAATAATATGAATAATATTGGTGACTTAACTTTTAACTTGTCTGGTCGTACGTAGTATTATTGGATTTTTTCATCCCAAATAATGTTCGTTTATTACCCATTTCAATAAAAAGTTATATCACTTTAGTGCTTAGTGAAACAATAAAATAAATAAACTTACTTAACATGTAAAATCACTTAACAAGTATCAATCAGTAGCGGACGTACTACAGCTAGTCAGGCGCGTGTCGGGTACGCTCGGTCACCGACCTTTGGGCAGCGACGAGAGCGATACGTCCGTTCTTTGGGAAGGCCCGGCGCGTAATGAATTGAACAACGTTTTCGCTCGCGGCTATATAGTGGTTTAAAAAAATGGGCTAAATTAAATGGGTCACCCAAAAGCGTAAAAAAAAATCACGTAATATTAAACAAGTCCTGTAGTTTTATCATAAAATGTTTGATTTCCAAAACATCATCAAATACGTGAATAAAAAAAGGTTTAAACTAACCGAATTAGACATTATGTAGTGCTATTTTTTTATAGGAAAAACCAATATTTTAGAACTATTGCGATTGGTATGTAAAAGACTATATATTCCATTGTAAAAGGCAAACATCGATACATTTTTGAAAGTTTAAAATGGAAATATTCTACCTGAAAGATAGCTCTGACGCGTATTTTTGCAAAACACTCCGACGAAAACCTGGTTGTTTTAAATAACCGTTTATATAAATAGAATTATAGCAATGGTGTGGTCTAGAATAAGAGTTTATCTATATAAAACAGTAGTTTACTTTAAGAATGCAATCATTTGAACGAAACTATGGTCTTTGAAAAAGCCTTACGTTAGCTAAAATACGAACTTTTTGTTTGCACGCTCTTAAGAAAGACACCTACGAGGTACGTACTTAGTCATCATGAACACATCAATTTCAGGCAGATTATCCGACTTTGCCTTGACAAAACCGCTTCCAGTCATTGTGGCGAGTCTTTTTTCACAAGGAGTCACTGCTTTCAGTTAATAATCCCCAAAAAACACTGATTGTTTATCATAAACAGCGGCAAAACAATGCGAATAACTTTCAATAATCATACAAATGACCTGTTAACAGTAGACACCGAGTGCACGGTGACGTCACGATTCGCTCGGCTAATAGCGTTGCGTTTTGAAAACTTGGGAGGGAATTTGAATAAAACTACTTTGAAATAATTAAGTTTGTTAATAGAAACATGATCATTTGTAAAAATAATCATGTGAGTATATTTATTAAGCAATAAAGATTACTCATGATTTTTTTTTGCCATTTCTGAATCACATGCATATTCCCTATTGTTAATTGCACCCGTGCTCCCACGCACGAAGCGAAGCGAAATAAACAAAAACTCGCGAAATCAAGTCACTGGTTCCATGTAATATTTCGATGGGCCCTTATGGCCATCTACCCCGGAATTACCCTAAGTACATTTTAGTTGTCAGAATTACATCTAATGGCGATGCATTTAAAAATGCTGACAAAAATGCTAATGGAGAAAGTTCAGAGAATACAAAAGAAACAAAATTACAACAGCTATGTGGTTACTAAACCCTCCCCACTTCACTAGACGGTTTTTCCCCCTTGCGCTACATGACTTTTAAACAACTTTCAAATGAACCTTGGCGACCCATAATTATTAAAATATGTACTGTATATACAATAGATAATTGATATCCTTTATTAAGTTTTAATAAGGGCTATATTCTAAGTTTTGGTGTATATTCCAGATGTTTGAGATAATACTCGATAGCATTAATAACTTATTCAGTATTATTTAATTAAAAGTTATATACTTCTACTGTTCTAAATTGCATTATTTATTTATTTATTTAAACTTTATTGCACAACTCTACCAGTTAACCATAGGGCCGTAAAAACGAGACTTTCAAACGGTGGGAGCAAAGAAATACTATATGAACAAAACGAAATATGGTATTTGGCATAAAAAGAAGCTGATTTGATATTAGTTAAATACCGTATTAACAATATCCATATAACTATTGATACATATGCCAAAATTTATGAATACGAATATAAACATTAAATATATATATATTTATTTATATAGGCGTTACAACTTCTGAGTCTGTGGCATACGAACAGACCGTGATGATAATATGATGGTTCCGTTCTTGATATTTTGGCTACGGAACCCGAAAAAGGGTTATTATTCCAAAACTAGTCGTAAGAAAGAACTTACTTTGACATTATTTTACTTTGATTTTAATTTTGTTGCATACTCGAAAAACAAACTAACCTTTACATGATTAAGGTGAAGGCATGACCAATAAATGAAATACCGAAATCATCATCATTTGCTTGTCCTTATCCCATTTAAGTACTGGGATCGGCGCAGCATATTTTCTTCTAAACATACCAGGGTTCGAAAGGATAATTATCAATGATGACAGATGTATAATTATCGATTGATAATAACAAAAAATTGCGCTCGTGAATGTGAACTGTATTCGAAGTATTCGAACGCGTATGTCCGCACTTGCGCCTATCCGAACGCACGAAATTCAGTTCGGATTATGCAGTTGTGTGAACTCGAGTGTTATAGGTTCATACTGGTGATAATTATCAAGAAGCGTAATTATCTTGTTAATTTCGAACAATGATAGATACCTCTCTATCGCCCATCACCTCTTCACTCACTTCCTTCCTATTGATATCGGTTCTCACGCAGTCCATCGATCATTTTCTTGGTCTACCTCTCTTTTACAACCCTCCACTTTGATACTTAATGCCCTTCTGCGTGTCCAAGTGCATACCATCGTTGGCGATTTGCTCTCAGTTTCTCAGCTACGGGTGCTACTAATTAATTATTCGATCCATTCTCGTCCCGCCACACATCCTACTCAACATTCTCATCTCAGTAACGTGTTTTTATCCGTCGCCTTTGCGGCTCAATTAAATATCGAAATAAGATATATACACATTTATCTCTACGGAAAAAATATAAGCATTCAGTCCTCATCAGTCTCCCAGATTTCTGCATTCTGTCAGTGTTTATACCTACTTATTAATATTTTTGGATACAAAGCATCGTGCTAACATTGTATGTGGCTGTAACTTGCTTCAAATATTAGAGAGGACCCAACGTGAATCGATTGACTTGACAATGATGCCTAAAATAGATGGCGGTCTTCAGACGAGACCAGAATAAAACGTTACCCTGGCCTATTCTGATACCAGTAAACTGTGTGGACTTTGACTTTTGATATTTGGTAGGTAGTAGCAGTAGGTACTTTTCATGCGAATTAGGTGGTGAACCGCCAGCCGTTCTAAACCTCTGTGTACGATATTGAGCCATAAGGAGCAGTAGATGTCGATCAACCACAGCGAAAAACAATACATTTAAATAGATCGATCCAGCCTGTGCGAGCGGCAAACTGTTTTTGTTAACCCATTTGGTCGCCGCTGATGAGTGGCTTGCGAGCGGGAAATTTGAATTAATAACAGATAAGTTTCTGACAAAAATAACATTTTTGGTACAAGTTTTTATTGCCGACTGTACTTTTCTGTATACCATCATCAACTGCTCATTGAGACGATTCTAACGAGCCCAAACTCGATGGGGTTATGTGTTTTTATTACTATTACGGAGTTCCTATGGCCACCTTCTGTCTCCATCATCAGATCAGCTCGATGGTACCATAATATTGAATTGTCATCCAAACTATACTTATACCCAAGATTTCAGCTCAATCGGTCACCGGAAAGTGGGTCAAATTTAACTTGCAAGATTTGACGGACAACTTACTTACATACTTACATACGAACAAGTCAAGTTAATATAAAGCTTGTAAAAATAACGATGGCGCCCGGTATACGGTTTTATAAAAGTCTCCCCTAATTGTACAACAGTTCATCTCGATTGGAAATCAGAAACTTGTCTCGCTAGATTTGATCTGCAGATACTAATGATAATGAACAAACTAACAAGGCAAGTTTATATTAAAGCTTGTAATATAGAGAGGTTGGTACCTATAATTATTCTCAAATTTGACCATTTTAGCAAACGGAAGAAAATTGTAATTTATATGAAACTAGCTTCTGCGCGCGACTCCGTCCGCGTGGAACTCGTTTTTATCGTAGCTCCATACAAACTTTCACCCCCCATTTCACCCCCTTAGGGACAGACTTCCGGGATAAAAACTATTATATTTCACCCGTACAAACTTTGCACCCCTATTTAACTCGCATAGGTTTTTCCAAAACCCTAAAATTACTTTTCTTGTTTTGTAATAAGGATTCCATACATAAAGTTTCAAATCTCTCAATTAAAATTTTACTCCACCCCCATACAAACTTTCAACCTTCTTTTTCCCCCTTGAGGGTGGAATTTTCAAAAATCGCTTCTTAGTGGGTACTTACGTCATATAAACTATACCTATTGTTGAAAACTCAGCTTTCTAGGTTCAACGGTTTGGGCTGGGCACTCAACATTTAAGTGAGTGAGTGAGTCAGTCAGGACTTTTACGTATATAGATTAGCCATACATACCTACACATTTTACTCACATTATCTTGCTATTTGCTCCTGTAACCCGAGTAGGTACCTAAGTAACATTCGCGATGACCATTCTAATTCTTTCATTTGCTGTGACATGTTCCGGCCAGTAAAAATGGTCGCTCCCGTCAAAGGTATTTATTGAATAAACCCATTGCCTAACTAGGATTTATTGCGAGTTAGCGAGCAATAACTGTGCCTGCATCTAAACCGAGCGGCGTGTCTCAAGCGGTCAATTGATTAAACGAAGCAATTAACCAATCAACCGTCAGCGAGTGATGTCGCAAATGAGTGCGGGTTCACGTCTGTGCAGTGCTCGTTAGCTTTGTACTGACGGTCACCGTACGTAACCCAACGCCGAGAGGCTGCAATCAAGTCCAGCGCACCGCGTAATGAACTTGATTACGTATTAGGTGAAATAGTATTATTGATGGACGCTAGAGTGATCTAAGTATATAAGTTCTTACTCCTACAGACGAGCGCATTTTGCACAATGCTTCTTTTTTCATTTTCAAGATTACGACGTAACTTAGTATTTATTCAATAACTGATAACGTACTATTCTAATTAAATTATTTCTATTATGCAAAATTAATTAAAATAAATCTAATTATTCTAAACCTAAAACAATTATGAGTTTTCTTGGGAGTCTTTTTCAAATTTTGCAGTAAGAAGTGTCGTTTAGTACATGAAAGATTACAATTAAATTCACCGTATCTTGTACGAGGGACTGACATGATTGAAAATCAAAGATTCATAAAAAAAAAGATAAAATGTCTTCCGAGTTTTCTTAATTTTTTTCAGTAGCGAATTTAAAGTTAAAAGCAGGCAAATTTTACATTATAGTTTATAAGTTTATTAAAGTTTTAATACATGAAATTCATAATTGAATACTGATTATTAGCATAATTATATTTTTGATTCTTTCTTCTTTAAAAAAAATGGCTTCCATCTAAGTTAAGAAGATGATTTCGCCAATGTCAAGTTTGCTTACATAGCGACGTTGTTCGGTAGTTTGGTCAGTCGCAGACGTCAATAATGCAATCAGCATCAGAAGCTCCGCTTAAGAAGAATGGCGGCCACCGCTGACCGCATCCCCGAGGAAAGACCGAATTTTTGGTTGGTTAATTTTACAGCGTCAGGCGAACGTAATGACAGATGTTGAACATTTCGTTCGACCCCAATGTCACTTTCGTCTTAATCAAATCTTTTTCTGTGTAAGTACGCCTGTGTACAGTACGATTACTGTTAGTTAAGACCTGACAGATGGATTGCCTTCATTTAATTTTCAACTTTAATTTCATATAGATAAAGCATTTTTCAGAATACTGTTACCCACATCTACCGATTTAGTAATAACTATTTTATTTGTATAAGATTAAAGTTGAAAATTAAATGAAGGCAATCCATCTGTCAGGTCTTAACTAACAGTAATCGTACTGTAGTAGGTCGATCACGTAACGCATTGCACGCGCATAGGTAGATTTAACTGTCACTTTTTATATGGAAAAATTACATTTGATTTGTCCTAACGAGCGCTCGAAAAGTTGCGTAATCAACCCTCTTATACTGATCATTAAATTGACTAAGAAGCGCTTCAGTCTTTAGACAGAAGTACTTAGAAGAAATGAGTCCAGCTGGTTGATAACGTAAACGCTTTGTACGTGCGGTAGTTAGATCTGACTATCATTATTTGTATGGAAAAAATACAGTTGAATCGTCCCAGCGATCGCTCGAAATGTTACATAACATACCTTAAAACTAGCTGACTAACTTTACGAACTGACTAAGTTTTCGAACGTACGTCAGGAAACTCAACCGTAATTTACCCATACCTAAAGCAACATTTAGATCTACCTAAAGTACGTACAAAGCGTTACGCAATACGCTGTTTATGCCATGGTTAAAATGCCAACTAGGAGGTAAAGAGTCATGGGGCGCTTTCTCGTGAACTGAATGGTCTACCTATGTTAAGACACATGTGTTCAGAAGATAAGTCTTCTGAACGCATTTTCGACGTTACCATTTTAAGAAACATAGATCGTAACACACATGTCAACGCGCAATAAAATGGTAGTTATTTGAGAGTTCGCAGTGAGCTGCAATATACGGCCATCAAATAAACACGAGTCCGCAACTTTATAGGGGCATGAAAGGTCTCTACGAGGACTGCTGCGAATTACGCGCTCATTCTAAAATTAAAGTGTGTATATCGGGAAAATGTTCGCAAAGCAGTTGGAAACGACTGCGACATCCGGGGAGATGGGCGATCAAAGTAATCGAGAGTGTCTGCGATTTGCGTATTGTAGAGAATGTGCGTTTTATGTGCATACTGCCGGGAGTGCGCTCGCGCTTAGCTGTCTGCGGGCGGGACAGATTTATTAGGATAAACGACATACAGAGACATTTCATCATCAATAAATGTAATACATATGTACAAGCAGTCGGCTGCAGGCTGGTGTCAAAAAGCGCTGGAATGGCAAGCAGCCGGCAGGCGGTTGATAGCGCGGAGTCGTATTGGCAACAAGTTTAATGGTTTAAAATGCTAGTTGCTTATGCTTATGGTATGGTGTATTAATTCGAAATTTTCATTTCAAAGTTCAATATCTCAAAACCGGCCTAACCGATTTTAATTTATCATTAGCTAAGAACCATCTAGAACAACCGCATTCAAATCGGTCAATTCGTTTAGGAGCTACGACAGACAGACCAGACACATAGACATTTCAAACTTATAGTCTGGTAAAAAAGTCTAGAAAAGAATAGGGGCGCCAATATCGCTCATATGGCAACACGAATAGTACGACCTAGAGATTTTGATCCTTCACTTTTTACTAGGATATGACTTAAATTTGGTTCCTACTTCATTTAGAAGTATACAGAGAATTTTTTTATGAAAGTGAGTGAAGCGAAAGTGGTTTGTCAGAATCGTAGCAAATGGAGATCCGTGATCCCTGCCTATACCCCTCTGGGAAAGAAGCGTGATTATATGTATGTATGTATGTATGTATGTACAATCAAATACATATTGGTATAAACATACAAACTCATAAACATTACCTCTATATAATGTTTATGTAGACAGAATGCTAGTTAACAATTTTATTAAATAGCTCAGCTTCAGTTTCTTCTTCCTCCAAATGTTTCACTTTTGTTACAATTAAACTTAATTAAAACACTTAAAATTCATCAAATACTCATCTTGCAAGTATCAAGTTGATTTTATGTTAATGTCGCAGTGAAATAGTAATCCGCCTTTTTACATAACAGCTAGCTGTTTCACAAAACAGCGCTGTTTTGTGATACGCCGGGTTGACGATCAGGCGAATTAAATACCGCTGAATGAAAATCCACTGGAATGTGTTCGGCGCTAATTTTTCTTCACTACGACTAGCGGTAATGTAATAGCGGGGCAGTAGCCGCCGCTTTGGAAATTTTTAGCTCCCATTTTTAATACTCGCGGCGCTATCTGACATCACAACAACAATGGCGTCGAATAAAGTTCGTCACTAAAATGTACAATTTAATAATTATTCAAACAAAGAAAACGTGATGAATATGTGTCTAAACAGTGACTTTAAGGTCAATGTTCACGTGCATCAAACAATTTCTATGAATCTCAATGTGGAACAGTAAAGGAGCCATGGACAAAAGAACGTGTTTCAGAGGTTTTAAATGGTCAAAAAGGACGAGCAGACGATGCAAATCGTCAAAAATGGCTATGGATTCTGGTGTTCGTCGACGGAATCTAACCCAATATTAGCGGGATTGGCATTACGATACGTTCTACAATGTAGCGGCAATCCTTCGTATTACATTACAGCTAGCAGTTTTACAAAACGGCGGGTGGACGATTAGCGGGATTGCCAAAAGCCTCCGTTAGGGACGACGTCGAGCGAAGCGAGGAGGAGTGTTAGGCAGAACTGCGACCCTAAAACATGTTCTGTTCTGCCGCCTCGCCGGCCGCTACCGCCGCACGCTCGTTTCGCTCCCTCAGCTCGCGCGCTGTAGGGTCGCAGATCTGCCTAACAGTCCTTCTTTGCTTCGCTCGTCATCGTACCTAACGGAGGCCTTTGACAATCCGGCGAATTTTCATTCAGCGGTATTCAATCCGCCTGATCGTCAACCCTCGGTATTAAAAAAGCAGCGCTGTTTTGTAAAACAGCAAGCTGTAATGTAAAACGGCGGAATATACAATATGCCTTCGACATAAACATAACCTCTAAAATGCGCTATGTAAACAAGACGAAAATTATCAATTTACTGTAATTGTAGCGTTAGGAATAAATACAATGAATATAACCATTCATGATTTAACTCTTATTAAAAACCTGCCATTCCAGCAGTTCATCTAAAATATTGTCCAATTCACACACAAATGACAAAATGATTTAGGCTTGATATCCCGCAAGATATCGCTTGTATACATTATAGATTACTTCTCGAGGGGAACCGCGTATTGTCTTGTTGCATTTGAATGTTAATAAATCCGCGAAATTTAATAAACACGGTAAAATAACAACACTATGACAATACGTCTACTAGCATATAACATGTTTAGCGAAGTTAGAAAAAAAATATAGACTTCTATGTCAAGTTGTATAACACCCCTCTTTTTGCGTCGGGGGTTAAACATATATGCAAAGGTGCGCTTGAAAGACCTTATCTCGTAAATAATAATTTCATAAACTATAAATCAACCACCCCTATACTTCAATATTATTTTATCTCAAATCTATAAACTTCTGCCGATGTGGTTGATATACACGATGATTCTTAATTTGTGATCAGGAGTCGAAAAATATTGATAAACAGCCAAATCAGATTTCAAGGGATGAGGTCTCATGCAATGAAATCACTGTTTAGTTAATTAAATTTAATGATAATGCTAACACCAATGTCCAATGAATGTTGTTTGATCACCCTACATTTCTTGAAATTAAGTACGTAGATACGCAAACACACATACGTCTATTTTTCGCAAACTACCATTAGGGCGACAACGATTTTGAATTATAAAGTAATTCCTTATTCAGTTTTATTCACAAAAAAAAGAACGTTTGTTTTAAGTAACTTCGAGTTAATCGTGTTTGATATCAATTATTGGATTGGATTGGTGGAGACACGGTGGCCACACAAAAAGGCCCCTGCCCCTACTTTTACGCAAAACAGTGGCACTACTTGACTCATTATTGGCAATATGGGCTTGCCCCCGAAAGGGTTGTGAGCTTAGTCATATGTTATGTTTTTAACCCCTGAAGTAAACGAGGGGTGTTATAAGTTCAACTTCTGTGTACCTTTATATCTATCTGTATATCTGTTTGTGGTTTTGTAGCTCCCATACGTATGAACAAATTTGAGTGAGTTATAAATAAAAAATATGTAGTTCTCATTTTCTGTATGTTTAGCTAAAAATAAAAGTTTAAAAATTATTATCTATCTATAACACATAACTGACATAACAGACACACATAAAGAAATAAATGCTTAAATACATAGAACATATCTATGATTCAGAAACAAATATTCATGCTCATCACACAAATAAATGCCCTTACCGGGATTCGAACCCAGGACCTCTTGCTTCATAGGCAGAGCCACTACCGACTAGGCTAAAGCGGTCGTCATGACGATAAATACAAAGTCCTTCAGCCACAATAATAGAGTTTACATAAAATCTATTAACTACAAAATTGCCTCTTTTACCGACTATTTCTGAATGCCATAGTATCGCCCACATTGGCAGGCCTTTGGTCTGACTATTTTAACGATTTTTACTATTTATAGACGTACAATCAGGTGTGTTAAGATGCGTACATACATACGTAAGGACATAAATATATGTACAAGACTCTATTGTCAATGTCACAAAGGCGTGTACGGCTACAGATATTTATGTACCAACATAAGCCCGACCAGGAAAATAAAAAACCTGCTCTGGGGGCGCTAAATTAGCAATAATTATGGCAACACTAAAACATTACTGTATGATGTACCTACCAGTCATGTTCACAACATGGTCGGTGATGTTATTTAGAGGAATAGAGTCTAATCCTTCAGACTTTTTCTCCTAGAAATACTTCGTCATATTGCAAATCACTTTTCTTAAGTCACATTTAATCATTTTCGGCATTTTAACGCAATATAACAGGTACCAACGACACCTCACTTTGACAGCAAATGGCAGATGGCATTAATGACGTCTACAAAGTTACTGTTGCCAGTTGAAGAAATTAGTTCCAATAGTTTTCCGCAATATGGCGAAGTTTTTTATTTTCCTGGTCGGACTTTATATTAAAACCCCTGACTGTACGAATAATTTCGGTCTTTATTAATAGAAAATATTATTGTATTTTTTTATAAAGCTTTATTGCGTCCTACTGTTAAACACACTTGCAAGAAGTGAGGTGTTCTGTTACTCTAACATCTAATAGCTGCTTATATTTTCCATATTATTTAAATACTTATCTAGCTGACTAACTTCGTCCATATACGGATGCTTCATCAGCTAAAAGAGACACAATACGGATGTAGCTACTCTTATTTGGGGTGAGAACTGGACTAAAGGGTATTCCATAAACCAATAATACCCAAAGAATTGGACATGACAACGTTACCATATGTCCGTCCGGCTGTTGGCGTTGAATCCCTTCGGCCCTGCCCCACATGTCCGCAGCCCATTAAACTGAACACCCTAACAAAAATTAATTACTTTACCAAATACTCCATGCTCCGAACTCGTTCAATTTATAAGCTTCTTGACATAGCACATGAATTGTAATGATATTAAACACGCGGGTTGCTGGGCTGAATCATATTCACATGGACTGAGTTTATTTCAATAAGTTTCGTTCGGGGTGTTAACAACTTTGCTACCGATCCGATGCACTTCCGATGTTGCCAACGAAACGATTTAAAAAAATATCCATCTTAGTCACATCTAAGTATTTATTGCTATCAAAAAAAGTGAGTCCCGTTTGCGTATGTAATGGGCTATTTCCGATATTTAGGGTAGTTGGTAAGTTGATGGTGTGTGCTGTATATGAAATACAAAGTATCATTTTCCAATATATTAAACATGACCAACTATTATACTACACGTTTTTTTTCAATTTCCGTTAATTGAAAGGGGGCATAGGTTAGATCAAATAAAGTTCATTTCTCCAAGACAGTAGTATCTTAACTCTTACTGTTATCAAGATATTCAATATTTTAATTTAATCAGATTTGCAGCTTTAACCACTGTTAATGCTACATTCAATTATTTTGTAAAAATGTTTTTTCTTCTAGTAATAATTATGCTTATTTGTTTCTGTGAATGTACTCTGTAATATGCCGAAGTTAACGGAAATTCCCGGGAACACCGTGTATAATCTGTGACATGAACATGACTTGATTTTTCTGCCTTTTATAATATCTGTAACTGTTTATGACTTGGGGTGTCACCCGTTTGCGGCTTGACGTCGACTTTTGCGACATCCTGTATAATATATACTCTTATATCTGACACAGGATGGGTAATATGTTTGAATAACGCGTTTAATACATTTAGTAAAATATAATCGAAATGCTAGGCAAGAAAGCGGTTACAATACCAATTAAATAATGTCTAAAGTCATTAATTCATTCAATACTGAAACGTATCGAATAAGTTACAAAGTACGTCAGAGCCATCAAAGAGGACTATAATTGGTTGTAAAAAGGATAATGAATTTGAACATCGAAATTTTACACATTGATCTTCAATTTGCGATCGTCGTTTCCTCACTAATGAAGGCTTTTTTTGCGGCTCGTATCGATAATGCGAAAATGAGTCGCTTATTGCTCGTAGGAACTAAAAAGGAAATTAATTGTGTATTGTGGATTTGTAATCATTTGTATTACGAGTTGGTTATTATTTGTATTTAATATCAGTGTGAGTAACCGCTAATACAAATTATGCCGTATTTTACGTTGGTAACTGTTTACGTTTCCCCCTGTTTTCGCTTTTTTTTTTGTAAGCATTCTATTTGGCATAATCTATGTAGGCATAATGGACTGCATAAACTGGTTCGGCAGAATCGAGATTAGCATAGTTCGATTACGCCGAATTTCAAGTCCGAATATTATTTATGCATAATTTTGATTCTCCGAATCATGTTCACGCATAAAATATATGAGCTTATTTTTTTGTTGTTGAACACTATTCTTGCAGAAATATAATACATATATTATACAAAAAAATGATATTTGAAAGCATTTGCTGCTAATTTAAGATTAGTCTAAATTTATTTATTAGTCGAAATTGCATGTTAATAATATACATTTGGTGTTAGATTATTTTTTAAACAAGCGCCAATTATTTTAACCTAACAAACCAAACCTAACCGTCAGCGTGTCGACGTCACCCTGCTTCGCGGGGTGCCTATTTCCGCTCTAAGGGACACAAGTTAACCCTAACCTATAGTCTGTTCGTTTAGGTATTTAAAATAATGTAAACAAACAAAACCACGTGACTTGGTCATTCAGCCAATATGATTGCTGTGAATAGCAACATTTTGTATCTATGGTATTATCTTATTGATTGAATGACCAAGTCACGTGGTTTTGTTTGTTTACATTATTTTAAATACCTAAACGAACAGACTATAACCTACTAATAATACCATTGTTAGGATTATTTGTTTTTTTTCTGGCCCCCCGAGCCCCGCTTTTTCTAGCTGCCCAAACCTAATCTACTATATTATAATCCTTATCGAAATCATATAATTATATTGTTGTTATATCTCGTGCGACGCACCCCGTTTTAAGAATGCTTAGTAAGTATCGGACAATCGATAATAGATATGCCGAATAAAATTATGCTAAACCAAATTATGCGTAAATATAATATTCCATAACAATAGTATGCAATTTTAAATTCGGCCAAACACATTTTCGAAATTTTAGAAATTCTATTAAGTAAGGATTCTGCCACATTTGACAATAACATTCGGCGAAAGCCGAATATGCCAAGTCTGTTATGCAAAAACGTTTCGGACAAAGTTATGCCGAATGGAGGGAACCCAACTGTTATTTTTATTTTCTGAAGTTTTAGCCTATAATTTCATTAACGACACATTTGACTGACGCATTCAAAGTGAAAGATAGCCGTTACGGCGCAACTTAGATCGTGTATTACCTGAATCTACAACTACTACTACTAAATAGAAAGTGATTTAATTGTATTGGTATAAAAATGTAAAAGAATTTGGTGGTAAATTGATTTTTTTCTTAAAATTTAGGCCATTGTATGATATTGATGAATTTTTTGGTAAGATATTTGATTCGGTAAATGCGATTGTAATGACATGATTTACTTTATATATTGACATTGTTATCTTAATGATTCCTGTTTAATTTATTTCAATTTGTTATTTTAATGATTCTTGTTTAATTTACTTTGATACTGTTTAATAATTTTGTTTATTTCTCGTGTTGTGTTCTGATTACTTTGTTCATTTCAATGCTATACTTTGATTACATACTCTGTAAAGTGATGACATGTTATGATACTTCTTATTCTTATTACTATTATTTTTACCTATAGTATTATTTTAATCTAATATTATTCTTGAATACTCTTTTTAATGTTTGTTTTTATACTGCTTAAATCGGGCAACTTGCTCTATTTCCGGGAGGGCGACCAACAGTCCCATGGAGGTGTCGGGTTCATCGTCCACAAGTCCCTAGTAAACAACGTGGTGAAGATCGAGAGTGTGTCGACTAGGATGGCGTACCTTATACTCAGAGTATCCGACAGGTACTCGTTGAAGGTCATACAGGTTTACGCGCCGACCTTTACACATTCCGACGACGAGGTGGAGGCTATGTATGAAGATATATCTAAGGCCATGCATAGTTCCAAAACCTACTTCACCGTTGTCATGGGGGACTTCAACGCTAAACTGGGCAAGAGAGATGGTGAGGAGCTGATAGTGGGGCAATTCGGAGTCGGAAGTCGGAACCACCGGGGCCAACTACTGGCTGGTTTCTTGGAGAAGGAGGGACTCTACATGATGAATTCCTTCTTCAAGAAACGCGAGCACAGAAAGTGGACCTGGATGAGTCCCGATGGTGTGACTAAAAACGAGATTGACTTCATCATGTCGACGAGGAAGCATATATTCAATGATGTCTCTGTGATCAATACGTTTAAAACCGGGAGTGATCACCGCCTGGTAAGAGGCATATTGAATATATGTGTCAAGCGAGAGCGGTCTCGCCTGATGAAGTCTACGCTCCGTCCAGTATCCACCCAAATCCAAAACCTTGAGAGCTTTCAGCTGGAACTCCAAAACCGTTTCGATTGCCTAGGTGGCGATGTGGACGAACTCAACGACGGGTTTGTGGAAGCTGTCCGTGCCACTGGGTCTAAGTTCTTCAAGGCTCAGCGGCCCAACAGAACTAAAAGGGTCTTTAGCTCCACTCAGAAGCTCATGAAGGAAAGGAGTGAAATGATTCTGCAGACTTCTGCCGATGCGACTTTATACCGGCGGCTTAATAAACGGATCTCCAAGTCCCTTACCCGCGATCTGCGCCAATTCAATACGAACCGTATCGAAGAGGCCATCGAGCGAAATAAGGGCTCAAAAGTATTCGCACGAGATCTGTCTATTGGGCAGAGCCAGCTCGCAAGGTTGAAAACTGAGGACGGCAGAGTCGTTTCTTCCAAACCTGAGCTTTTGAGTGAGATAGAGCGTTTTTACGGACAGCTATACACGTCAACTCGCAAACCCGAAGTTGGTTCGGCAGAAGACCCTAGAGCTAGACTTACCCGACACTACACCGACGACATCCCGGACATCAGCCTGTACGAGATTAGAATGGCTCTGAAACAGCTTAAGAATAGCAAGGCACCCGGTGAAGACGAAATTACAGCCGAACTCCTGAAGGCGGGTGGAAAACCGATCCTTTCGGCCCTTCAGAAAGGCGTGGAACAGGGGTGAGGTGGTGCTGTTCTTCAAAAAGGGTGACAACACTCTGCCGAAGAACTACATCTCACTTCTGAGCCATGTCTATAAGCTGTTTTCAAGGGTCATTACGAATCGTCTCGCACGCAGGCTTGATGACTTCCAGCCTCCCGAACAAGCCGGTTTCCGAAGAGGTTTTAGTACTGTAGACCACATTCATACGCTCCGCCAGGTTATACAGAAGACTGAGGAGTATAACCTGCCTCTCTGCTTAGCGTTCGTGGACTACGAGAAAGCCTTCGATTCGATCGAAACCTGGGCTGTACTACAGTCTCTCCAACGGTGCCAAGTAGACTGCCGCTACATCGAAGTGCTGAAGTGTTTGTACGAGAACGCCACTATGTCAGTCCGACTCCAGGATCAGAGTTCGAAGCCTATTCCGCTGCAGCGGGGTGTCAGACAAGGGGATGTTATTTCCCCAAAACTGTTCACTGCTGCACTGGAGGACGTGTTCAAGACTCTAGACTGGAGAAGGCTAGGCATCAACATCAACGGCGAGTACCTCACTCACCTTCGGTTTGCTGACGATATAGTAGTCTTGGCTGAAAATGGTTTGAGGGGTGATATGGCTTTTAGACCAGAGTTATTCACTTTACTTTTCACTTCGACTGCGAGAAAATAATAAAACAAAGATTATCCATCCACACAGACCATGGAGGACTTAAGCACGATGCTCGATGACCTCAGTAAAGCCTCCGAGCGAGTTGGTCTAAGGATGAACATGGATAAGACAAAGATCATGTCAAACCTCCATGTAGTACCAACCCCCATTTCAATTGGACACTTTACGCTCGAAGTTGTAGACGATTATATATACCTAGGACAGACTGTTCAGTTAGGTAGGTCCAACTTTGAGAAAGAGGTCAATCGTCGAATCCGACTCGGCTGGGGAGCATTCGGGAGGCTACGGCACATCTTTTCGTCCAATATTCCGCAGTGTCTCAAGACGAGAGTCTTTGACCAGTGTGTGTTGCCAGTGATGACGTATGGCACGGAAACGTGGTCGCTTACTATGGGCCTCATAAGAAGGCTCAAAGTCACCCAAAGGGCAATGGAGAGGGCTGTGTTGGGAGTTTCTCTGCGCGATCGCATCAGAAATGAGGCTATCCGCAGCAGAACCAAGGTAACCGATATAGCCCTCCGAATCGCTAAACTTAAGTGGCAGTGGGCGGGGCACATTGCACGTAGAACCGACAGCCGTTCGGGCGGAAAGGTTCTCGAGTGGCGACCACGTACCGGAAGGCGCAGCGTGGGTAGGCCCCCCACAAGGTGGACTGATGACCTGGTAAAGGTCGCGGGAGTCCGCTGGATGCGGGGGGCGCAGGACCGGTCATTGTGGCACTCTTTGGGGGAGGCCTATGTCCAGCAGTGGACGTCTTTCGGCGGATATGATGATGATGATGATGCTGTTATATGTATTACTGCATAGATTGATTCCTTATTGGCAATAAAGAAACTAAATTACTGAAAACCTTGAATCTAAAAATGAAATAAAGATGCTCATCTCGAACCAAAAGAAGAAAGAAATGTATCAAAATAAATTTCGCTTATTTTGAGATGGTTAAACTTAGTCTAGTCTTCCTAATAAATTTCTTGGTTTTTTTTTATTGAACTTATCGACTTTTTCGATGTAGTAAGAGTATCTTCTCTATTGAATAAACTTAGATTTTATTTTCCGTAGTCTACGAGTTGCCTAAGAACCCTTTAAACATTTAGGTTTGTTCAAATTTACAACTACCTATAACATCTGGTCAGTTGTTCTTGCAAGTTTCTAAAGCGATCAGAGTTGAAGAGGACGGCCTGCCTTGGGTGAGGGTGTTTCACTGTTTCTAGTACCTACATCGAAGTGAAGTGAACTTTCAACCATCGCCGTGGACAGTATAGATAGGAATATAGCCACTTATATTTGATTCAGACATAGGCGACCTGCTCTACAAATTGGGAAGGTCGAACTATCTAAATAATGCTCTTCTTCTTAAAAAATAAGGCACAATACAGTAGAGCGTCCAAACGAGACAGAATTATGTCACAATCATAATACATAACGTAAGTAGAATTGGGCCAACCACACGATACATATTTCACTACGAAAACCGCATGATATTTTTCTAGCGAAATGAAACGCGTGCGGGTGACGCTAGTTAAACAGACTTACGTTGTGCATCGCGCTGCGCAACGTATGTTCGTGTGGATGAAGTTCGCCCAGAATGCAAGGGC
The DNA here is from genome assembly GCA_947049275.1 of Epinotia bilunana. Lineage (NCBI taxonomy): Eukaryota > Metazoa > Arthropoda > Insecta > Lepidoptera > Tortricidae > Epinotia > Epinotia bilunana. The sequence goes on from OX346253.1 coordinate 30,024,918, forward strand.
AGGCATTCGCAGGATAAGATGAAAGTATGCAGCGAGTTGATCAATAAGCTTTTAGCTTTTGTCGAGTGGACAGTTTTATTCAATTAAGAAGAAAATAAATGGATATTTTTAGTCTGAGATTCGCGACGTTTTATAGCTTTTGTGTATATTCTCGATTAGAGTCTGGCCAGGGAAAGATGAGCCTGAGTTTTATTTAATAGTAGATTGTATGACAACGGTCTAAAATAAACCATATAACCACGAGATGGTTATTTTCCCGAACGAAGTGAGGGGAAATGGTTTGAGGGGTGATATGGCTTTCAGACCAGAGTTATTCACTTTACTTTTCACTTCGACTGCGAGAAAATAATAAAACAAAGATTATCCATCCACAATTCATAATTAATACCACGGCGAAAACATTTTCAATTTTGCCGCCATTCTTTTTTTAATATACTGCTTTGACACAGATACAACATATTGACACCACGAATACACGCCTTTGACAGTATACGGGGCATGCGATAAAGCGAGATAGACAGCAGTCTATCCCGCTCAATCTTCATAGCTTATGCCGTGTATGCAGTCAACCACGCTTGAACGTTTGGACGCGGCTATAGACGGTCAGAGGCGTTTATTTTTTTAATGATTGCGAATTGGGGAATAAAAAACACCTAATATTTGAAATGAATTATGTTTCCTGACTGGTCGATTTTAAATCTGGCTGTATTCTGGTTAGTTGATAGCAAATACAAATGTTTTCTTAAAGAGTTGTGATTGGTGGATGTAACTCGGTAAACTGTTTCGATTGGTCACATTAAAATGTTTTATAAATCATAAATATGTATACTTTAGCGCCGCTAGCTAAGCATAATATGATGTACTTTTTGAGCATGATGAGAAGGGAAAAACTTTTTCTTCTCCTGTATCGTTATCTGCCATTTATATAGGCACTAACTCCAATACAATGACACCGATAATAAGTCGCCCAAAAACTTCTTGCTCAGTAGAGCAAGTAAACAGTAGTTTAGCGTGCTGGTATGGTTCAGACATTTTTCATAACAGCACTGTTTTACCACGACGAAAACACCAAACTTTGAAAAAAGACGGTCCTTATATTGCAGTGGTACCAACTTCTCAAACAAATATTTTGAATCAAAAGATTTTATTTACTATTAAACATTTGTATAACATAAAATCATTTACTATAATAAAAATAAATGATCATGTATTGTGTGTTAATATAAATATTTTATAAATTATTCGCATTATTTATAAACATAAACAGATCTGCTTGAATCAGTTGCATTGTGTGAATTGAAAAAAAAATTGATCAAGTATTTACCATTTTTATTTTATCGCGTTTTACAATGACGTCGCACCACGTCGTTTTTTTTAAATTGGCCCCTCTTACTACGAATTCAAATAGTAAGAGTCAATTATTGCGTTCGCGTCAAGCACTTGATATAATACTTTAAAACTTGCACGTCTATCAAGGGACGGCGGCGACATCTCTCGATTTTTCTCGCACTATACCACTTGTTCTAATAAGAGAGAAACGGATAGTGCCAGGAAAATCGAGAGAGCTCGCGCGCCGTCGCGTGATAGCCGTGTTGTACTTATCAGTAAGATGCTCAAATCAAGTTATAAAATCAATCTTCGTGGCTCCATACCGATACTGTTATTTACCTTTCTTTCAATTTAGAGATTACGCTTTCACTGAATAATCACTATCAAAAAAACAAAATAATGCTGTTATATTTTTATTTTTCCTGTCCTTGAAAATTGCCTTATAATGGTTGTATACAATAATAATCATTTATTTCGTGAAAACAACAAACATTTTATCTGCCGTAATTCTTAAAAAGGCAGTCATCTACAAGTAAATTGTATGAAGAAGACTGCCTTTTAAAAAAGTACGGCAGTTATATTAAATTAACTATACTGCTCAAAAGAAAATAAGGGCCATTGTAATAGGGGATATGCATGTGATTCAGAAATGGCCAAATAAAATCATGAGTAATCTTTATTGCTTAATAAATATACTCACATGATTATTTTTACAAATGATCATGTTTCTATTAACAAACTTAATTATTTCAAAGTAGTATTTTTCAAATTCCCTTCCAAATTTTCAAAACGCAACGCTATTGGCCGAGCGACTCGTGACGTCACCGTGCACTCGGTGTCTACTGTTAACAGGTCGTTTAGTATGATTATTGAAAGTTATTCGCATTGTTTTGCCGCTGTTTATGATAAACAATCAGTGTTTTTTGGGGATTATTAACTGAAAGCAGTGACTCCTTGTGAAAAAAGACTCGCCACAATGACTGGAAGCGGTTTTGTCAAGGCAAAGTCGGATAATCTGCCTGAAATTGATGTGTTCATGATGACTAAGTACGTACCTCGTAGGTGTCTTTCTTAAATAAGTGGAATAAAAAACTAGTACATATGTTCATTATATACCTACCTAATCAAAGATATGTTGTTGTTACATGGTGAGAACATCTTTATAAATAAAACAAATTTGTGTAGGACATACATTAGAAAGGAATAAATTCTTTCAACTTCGATCAACAGTGCAAACATAGAAACTTAGCTAAAACGTTTCGTGTTCAAAAACAACACTCGTAGTCAGCTGTTGATCAACAAAAATCATAATATTTTGTAACATTAATAACTAAAAAAATGGGAATCAGAATAGTTTTATAAATAAGTATATACCTACATTTTTAGGTTAGGTTATTGTTTATATTGTTGGGGAGTCCTAATAAAAAAGATCGGGGTACAAACATATTTAATAATCACTTCGAAAGGATAATCATAACAATATAAACTACTCAATCACGATAAATTATATCTCCTCATCGCCTTACACCCGTTTTTAACCGACTTCAAAAAAAAGGAGGAGGTTCTCAATTCGGTTGTATTTTTTTTTTTTTTCAATGTTTGTTACCTCAGAACTCCGTCATTGATGAGCCGATTCATACAATTTTTTTTGTTTGTAAGTATATGCTTCCAGGTGGGTCCCATTTTTTTGAAAATTCAATTGGATGATGGGATCCATGAGGAATTGAGGGAACTCCTCAATTAAATTAGGCACGCGTGTAGTGATTTTGGTATATTCTATTATAACTCGTGTATTTACATCCGGAAATCATAAATTAGTGGAGTGGAATTGATGATGAAGACCACAGATGACTTATGGAATTCCTCAATTATGTACTTAAAAGTACAAAAGTATATCACAGATTCTGATAAGATTCCGTTGAAATAGCAACTAATGAAGTGCCAAGGGTGATCCTTGTGAAATTGACGGAAGTCCTCAAATATTATCGGGTCACAGACAGCGATTGGGTTTTTTTCTATAATAATCAACGCATTTGCTCTCGGAGATCAGTTCATGAGGTAAATTGGAAAAGAAATGTTCTCGTGGCTTGGCGGAGTACTAAATTGAAGTCGGTTAAAACTTTGTTTTTAAAGTAAATTATTCCTTATATTTTGCATCTTTGGGCATATGAAAATATATCATGTCAGGTGCAGTTTTAGTGTTATTTTCACAAATATAGGGGCAATACAATATTTATAATAAGCTTTTGTGTGCTCTTCCGTTACAATAAGTTGATCTTACAAGCTTTAATATCTCACTTTTACTAAAACTGTGAATCAAACACTTCGTTGTTTATTTATTCTAAGTTGCACGGTGACGTCACAAAATGAGCGCGCCAAAATGGCGGCGTTTTAATCGTCCGAAAATGATAGTAGTTTTAATTATTATTTTTTAGCTCATTCAATAATATTGTGAAAGTGTTAGGTATATTTTTTTTCGGTTATATAATTACTTATAGAATAGTTTAAAAACATTTAAATAATGCATGAATCTATTATTGGACATAAACTAATTGATAAGTGGCTAATTAATGAACTCCCGTATAAGGATACGAATGTATTCTGAAGGCAGAATCTAACCTCTTTCATGCGTGCGTGCGTGTGTGTGTGTGTGTGTGTGTATGTGTGCGTGAAGCCGAAGTATTCCTACATATTTTCGGCCAGTGATATTAATGCATTTAGAAAACGGAACGTTGGAACGTATCAAACAGCCCTCGTACATGTTACTGTAAAAAACCGGTAAAACCTAAGATTTACCAACATGGGTTGCTAAAAGTCCGAAATACTTTGCAGTCAATGTATAGTCATCGTTCATTTCGGAATTGGTTTTCATTTTGTTCACTTGGTAAATCTTAGGTTTACCGACAAACATTTCACCGAATGCATGGTTTCGCCGAATTTTCGGTTCATAGAATTTTTGTTCGGTTATTCTGTAGAACCCATTAGATTAGGTTAGGTTTGTTTGGCTGAAAAGTTTACTGATTCTGTAAAAAATGGTTTTATATAAAATGAAAATTCTGCGAAACATAAATTCGATATAACAATTGTCGGTAAAACCATGTACAACCACTTTAGATACAGTAGGTATAATTAAAAAAATTGTATAAGCGCTTCGCCTGCCGCTGCCGCGAGACTCTTGCTTCGCTCGTCGTCGCACCTATCTGAGACCTTCCTTAAGGTAGGATAGGTATGTAGTACTGGCTTCGGAGAGAGGGACGGTCACGGAGTGGCGCAATTGGTAGCGGGGGGCGGAGAATAACGTGTAGTATAGTTTATTCTCTTATTCATAAAACTTACTACGCCTCTGTTAAATAAAATGTCTTTTGTCCCTTTCTTACAAACTCACATGTCAAAGTGCCCGATAAAGACAAACGAATTAACGCAATATTAGTTAAAATAGGTTTATTGGTCATTTATGATTTAGTGATTAATCATCGGGCTGCGGCGTTCGGTGGCCGTGGCTTGTCCGCTGGGCGCCGCCTCGCGCCCGGAGGAGCGGTTCCTTGATGCGGTCGCGCCGGCGCCGGCTGTTCTCCTCGCACGAGTATCCCGACTCGAGGGAACGAACAAAAATAACATAACGAGTCGAGCTTGTAATAACATTTGTCCTAATATATTACTATTGTGACGTCTCGCAGCGTGCGGGATTTATGTACTACCGTGCGAACCGTCACCTTATTATTTATTTATATTAATGCCGCTTGTCTGCACCTAAATAAGTTTTCATTAGTCGCCGCGAGAGATTTCTCCCCTTCCTGGACGTTAATGCCACGAATGAGCAAATTTCGTCTTAAATCTTCGCCTTTTCGGTTCATTAGGATATTACTTTTCATGTTTCATTGTTATTTCGTTTCACTTGTCACAAATGGTTTCGTTTATTTCAAAGGTAAATGCGATGCTCGCGTATACGTGTTCGTTTTTCATTGTTTTCTGTTTTTGACGTATGACATTACATCCTTCTGCGTCGCGGGTTATTGCCGAGACGTCAGTGTCGCAACAATCTCGGAAGACACGCAACTTTGAGTAATGTTTGCCTTTAACGAAATGGCTGTGTAAATATTAGTCGAGCCAACTCGGTGCTACAGTTACTGCAGGTCATTGCAGCCGGCGTCAATACTCGTTGCAGTACTTACCAACTTGTGACGGCCCCTATAAACAGTTTCCACGACTAAAGCTTGTTCCATTCCCTATGAATGTACAACTTTGTTATGTTTCTGGAATACGAATGAGTTCTAATTACGTGCGGACGTAATTGGCTCGACCGTGGAAAATACCGGTTAGATATTATACGATAGAAGTACCAAAAAGTTGTCAAAAGGTACTACTTAACCGAAATATTCGTATATCGATTCTTATAAATCGATTTTTATAAAACGTGGATCTATATTGAGAATATATACGTATTATCGTATCCGTAATATCCTAATCTGGACAGGTACTTACATTGGAGGCAAGAGGTGTAGGTAAGTCTAAAATTTCAGTAAAAGGATATATAAAGTTTAGTTGTGAAATCTGCTCACCGAAATCACTGTTAACGTTAAATATAATATTCACGCTAATGAAATGAAATGAAATGATTTATTTTTGCAAAACATACACAGGTGTTATAAATGTATGTATGTTATAAATACATGTCAGTAGAATTTACATGAGGGCATGTTCCGCCATAGTTTGGCATGCAAAATATAAATTCTAATTTAAAATTTAAAACGTTATAAAATACTAGGTAATCTATTTACACCAATAATCTATCTGTACAATTTATCAAAATAATCTGGCAAGTTATAAAATGGTCGAGTAATCAAGAAGGATTTTAATTTTCTAGAGAATTCACTAATATTATTGCATTGCTTTATGTCGTCATTTAATATATTATAAACTTTTATACCATTATATTCAATACTTCTTTTAAAATGTACATAATTATTAGATTTTGGTAGCTGAATGACAAAATTGTCTGCATAATCTACGTGGTCTATTGTTACTAGTTACATACAAAACTGGACTTATTTTTGTAAACATAAATGCATAGTAAATATATGTAAAGCGATATCACAGTCAGTATTCTATGTTTTACAAATAGTGGACGGCAGTGTTCTAGAGGCTTTGCTTTTTCGATATGTCTAAGAGCTTTTTTCTTGTAGTATAAGAACACGGTTCACATGAACAGTATTGCCCCAAACCTCAAGGCCGTACCTTACTAAGCTTTCAAAAAATGCAAAATAAACTGTCTTAAGTAACGAAGAGTTCAACATTTTAGACAGATTTTTTAAGGCGTAACAGGCACTGGCCAGTCTTTTCCTTAGTAAACTTATATGGGTTGACCAGCGCAACTGCTAAATTCACACAAAAGCTTAAACGCCCTGACTTCGACGAGGAAGCAATTTAGACTTATTTGTTCACACACTCGAGATGTATTCGAAGCGAAGCGAAGTCTGTTGGATATAAGTAATTGCAAACAAGATTAATTAGATATTGCGATATGTATATTGTAACTGCAACGTTTTCGGATAGTCATAATACAATATTCAACAAAAATCACCAAATACTGAATGTTGTGATTTTTCATCGTATGCAAAACGAGGCATTTAAATCAAATTTTCAGCGCATTTGAAATGTCGCGGTGAATTGTAAAATTAGGTTTATTGCGCTTATTAATGTTTATTGCCCGTAATGTTCGCGTTCCGTAAAACACGTAATCAGTTTCATAATAACCCCCGTCCTACCTGTTTCCTAACCTGTTTCTAGATAATTGGAGCAAAATTAATATTGGAAACTTATTGTAGAAAAATTGAAAATGTTTCCTGTTGCTCCTGGCGTTGTTGGTTTTATGCGCACCTCATGAGTATTGATGAGCCGTGTGAAGGTATGTTTGGAGAACTTGGCCCTTCACTTACCTAGTTGCCTACATCTATTTTTAGGGTTCCGTACCAAATAGGTAAAAACATGAACCCTTATGGTGCGACGTCGTCCGTCTGTCGGTCTGTCCATCTGTCCGTCTGTTTGTCACAACGTTAAATATCTCAAGAACTGGGTATGCTATCAATTTGAAATTTGGAACAATTGTAAAGAAGCTGCTAGCACACGTGTATAGAAAATGTATTTTTTAAGAAACATATATATTCTGTGAAAATTACGAATATGAGGGGGGGTTAAAAATTCAGTCCAGTTAATAGATCAAGTGGGGTATCATATGAAAGGGCTTGAGTTGCACTTCCTAAAAACTTTTCTATTTTTTTTTGTACAGTGGTAAAATTTAATTTATGAAGCTAAGGTTGAAAAAAATACCATTCCCCCCTATCTCCGAAGTTTACCAAGCGAAAATTTGGAATTATTACATATGATTAACACTTATATAAATTATACAGGAAAAATAAAACAATACCTAACTATATCTAGCGTATCTTGTATTTATCAAAAATCATTTCTTTACTAAGATTGTAATTTAACTACTTTTGTATGTAATTTTGTCTTAAATTCCTACTATTGTTAAAGTTCCTTCTTTAAAGAAAAAATAATAATTATCGAAGTCGGTACACGTGATAAAAAAATATCGCTAACAAACAAAGATACTAGGTTGCAAGGTATTAGTACCAAAATGCAGATAGCGCTGTACAGCGGTAACTTCCGGGGTCGTGAACTCGTGACTAAACGTGTATGAACATTTATACGGAACCCTTGGTGCGCGAGTCAGACTCGTTCTTGACCGGTTTTTATGCTTAATATCTGCTCTTTTTGTTAGATACTCTAGATCGATATCGACCATGCATGTTTGAAATAATTTACACACTACAATTATAAGAATATTTACCTACTCTGTTTTGTAAGTAAATTTCTGTTGGGATACAATATTCTTCAAAAATAATTAGTAAATTTATGAATCGAAAGTATTGACGTTTTTGAATTAATATATATAATTTGGTATTATGTTGCTAAATCGATAAGTATCTTAGTAAATACCAATATTGATTCCAAGAATTACTCATTTATGATGGTGTTCGGTCCTCAGTTTAAAAAAATAAATGCTATCGTCCTTCCAGGAAAACCACTCAATTTTATTATTCCTTTCAATTACATCCCTCGTCCTATATTTTCAATTTGATTATTGTATATTGATATTAGGAGAAGGCCTTCGTCAGTGTCGAGCACTGCCCCCTATTCTGTAACTTGTTTTAAGCTCACCTCAACGCTCACCCACAAATATATCTTGACACCGCGATGCGTAGTAACTAAGCGTCGTTAGAGGTGACCGGCGGGGTGAGCCGTATTAGCGCTTAGCGAATAACAAACAGCCCTGGGCCGTGTTTGACTCTCCATCGCTGCTCAGCTCAATCGATTCTCACTAGGTAGATGTGCTCGTGGAAGTTCGAGACCTATGTACAGTGCGGCAAGATTCATGGGTTAAGCGGATGCCTTGATTCGAGTCGAACACGCCCCCTAGGCAAAGACACGCTTATGCCTTCCGCGCACGAGAAAAAGAGATGTAACACTCTTCGGGAATGGCTTTTTTGGACAAATTTCGATAAATACCTAACTTAGAGAAGTTTTATTTAAATTTCATAAAGTGAGATTTTAGATGAGATAAAATACTATAGTATTAACTTGATTGTGTCGTAAAATAATGTATCGTTTGAGTAGGATGAGTAAAAAAAGAAAAATACAGACCCAACTTTGGATTTTTTTTATCGAGGAAATTTTAAGCAATCATGTATCGGTAAAATCAGAAAAACAATCATATAGTCAAGAATCATATATCCGAAAATCAGACCTTATTGTTTCTTAAACTAGTCAGAACGGCGTTTCAAAGCACGCGATAATTTCCAATGCACCGCCTTAAATGGTATCCCCTCAGCAGAGCTTTTTACGGCTGTTTTAGAGGACGTAATAAAAACGCTTGCATGGGATAGGATCGTTATTAATATCAATGGTATATTCATGTCGCACTTGAGATTCGCCGACGGCATTGTTTTTGTTTGCCGAGATCCTGGATGAGCTCCAAAGTATGACCCAAGATCTTTATCATGCTTCCTAGCAGGTAGGTCTCAGGAAGAATATGTGCAAGACTGAGGTTATGGCAAGCGTTTCCAGTGACACGATTTCAACTATAACGGTTGGAAACGAGTCAATGGAGATAGTAGAGCAATGCGCATCTCTATTCTATCCTTTGACAAGGAGTATCAAAACAGAGATCTCCAGGAGAATTCAGCTGGGTTGGGCGGCATTCAACAAGTTAGACGACATCCTCAAATCCGTTGATCCAATCTCGTCATAATTCACGCACTTCGATTCGTGACATTGAGAATGCCATATGGCATTAAGTGCGCCTCTTGTTAATATAAGTTTTTCTTTTGTGCAATAAAGTTTAAAGGTGTTAAATAAATAAATAAAACAAATAATCAGTGTGTCCTGCCCATAATGACGTATGGTGCTCTGACATGGACGCTCTTAAAGGAGGCTGTGCGGACGGACGGACGGACGCAACGGATTGCACAGAGAGCCACGGAGCGTGCCATGGCCATGCTCCGCAAAAAGGCACCGTAGGTTCAAGTTCAGCGAACAGAGTTTTTGAAATAATATAATACGTCTGTTTATAATAATATGGTTTCGAAAAAATACGAATAATCTTGAGGCTTTTCTGCAGCGAGATCAGTGATTCGAAACATGATTAAGCAATTTTCGCTCGATAGAAAAAAATCACGAACGTAGGTCTAAAATACACTAAAAATATTCGATACAAATTATGCACAATTATAAAGCTAGAAATATTAAAATTGCTTCTAAAAATCGCCAATATCATGTTTGAGAGAACTCAGTGATTACTTTTTTTATTTATTTAAACGGCCAAAAAATTAAAATTAAAAAACATGATATCCGCGCTTCCGAGCACGCACTCCCATCTCGCTCACGCTTATGCTCAGTGAGAGGGAGAGAAGACCATGAACCTACGGCGCCTTAAGCTGCAAGAGCGAGTGAGGAATATTGAGATCCGAGGGGCTACCGCGAAGTGAAAACGAACTTCGTTCGAGTATCTCCATCTCTGTCGCTCGAACTAGTAAGTGCAATAGAGAGGGAGATACACGAACGAAATTCGTTTTAGTTTCGCGTTAGGGCCTCCGACGTCGCACTAAGGTGCGTGATGTCGAAAAACTCAAATGGAGATGGGCAGGACATATTGCCAGGCATCCCTAGCAATATCACTTAAATTTCTGCCTATCCTTACAGACGTTACACGCATATACTTTCAGCGTAACTGACCCAATAAGCGAAAATGTTAAGTCGTAAAACCAGTTGCACCTGGGACGTTTAATTCCGTTAAATGAATCCTAGGTCTATGTAAAAAAGTACCTATTTATGTGTAACATAACACGTCTTTAGTCAGCAGCAGAAGCGGCTACACTATTTTTCTGGTGCTTATTAGTGCTGTTATTAGACCGTTTAGAACCTAAGTAATGTCAGTTTGACGACCTCTGTAGCCTAGTTGGTAGGTGCCTATGAAGCTGATGGAGGTCACGGCCAGCGCATTTATTTATGTGTTGACCACAAATATTTGTTTCTGAGTCATGGATGTTTTCTATGTATTTATTTATTTATATATGTATGTATATCGTCGTCTAGTACCCATAATACAAGCTTTGCTTAGTTTGGGACTAGGTCGATATGTGTAAGATTATCTCCAAATAAAAATAAAAATAAACCAAGTTGCTGTGCAGTGTGCACCCGAAGTATGAAAATATTATGGTGTTTTACTCATAACTCCGTTAAAAATTAAGGTGGACCTGAACCGAATAATTATTAATTGGGTAATGTAAATAAACAATTAGATTCGATTAAACGCCAGCTGCAGATTAAAACCGAGCGGGAGAGGTTTAGCCCCTAGGCCGGTAATGTTTTATGAATTTTCACTGTCGGGCTATTTTTGGCAGTCGAAATAGGTAAAATGTTCAGCACAATTGAACTGGATGTAGAAGAAATATTTGCCTGCATGTTATCGCCGCAACAAAATTCTAGCAGGTTTTGATGTTTCAGGCTTCGTAGTCTTACAGGATCTTTTGCTAATTTAATTACGTATACTTACGTTTTTGCTTAATGATTGCTTGAGTGTGTGATTGCAAAATGTCTGCACTTTTCAAACGGCTCAGCGACCCGAAGTGGATCTGGGCCTCCGTTACGAGTTGGCGCCAGCGCGCTCCATTCTTGCGATCTCCTCTCAGTTTTCTGCGTACAGGGCTCGTATGTCTTACTCTACCCTTTTTCCAGAATATGCTCGGAAATAATCCAAACGACCGAAAAAAGTCTGTAAAAGCTATGAGTACATTTAGCATCCTATCGATTGCATAGTAGTAGCCAAAGTAGTCAAATACATCGTAACACATCCTTACTCCGGCAGTAATAAAGATGTGTTGCGGTACTATTTATAGGTATCTACTTGGGTAATATGACTGTCTCCATCTACATGATGCTGATTGTACAACGCTGATCAAAGGCAAACGTATTTAACGGCAGTCAAAAACCAACCACGAGTAATCACGATTTCAAAAGCGTATTTAATTTAATTACGAAATTTACTGAAGGCATGATAATTTTTCGTGTTTAATATGTAGGAAGTCACCGCGGATGCCATGTTTACGCAGCAAACCGCAACGTTAACGCGCGTATGCTTCTGTTATTATTATTTATTTTTAAACGCTCCCGCGCACGTTCCCGGGCTGGTATTCACTACGTCTACCGACTACTCGCCTGAAGCGTACCACTGTAAAACTCACCTCCAATTACGCGTAGTTATCAGGAATGCCGGTGTCAAGATACGATGAGCGAGTGGTCAGGTGAGGCGAGTTGTGATTGTGAATAGCGTAGCAGGTCTTTTATTTCGTGATAGACCACCCGAACTCCAAGTATTGTGGTTAGCTTTATTTTTAGTTCTTAAGTATGCCTAACGGCAAGGGTTGGTTTAGTGTAAAATTGATACAGTAAGTGAGGGAACTAAAGAGTTGCTCTAGATTGTTTTACCGTTTATATTGTAGAGCTAAGTTATTTTTCAATTTATATTGGAATAGTATATTTAAGATGATATCGTATTATTGCGAGCAAAGATTGGTCTGGAGTAAGTATTCAGCACGTATCAATGACCGTAACATCTGCGATTTTGTGCTTTTCGATATTACGAAACGACCGGTGACAGGTCACGTCCTAACACGTGGTTCTAACAGTCCCGCTATTCTGTAAATTGCTTAAACCTCACCTGACCGCTCACCCACAAATATATCTTGACGCCGCTACTAAGCGTAATCAGCAGGTCGATAACAGCCCATCAGGTATGCTATCTTGTAACTTGTTTTAACCTCACCTCACCCGTCAAGTCACCCCTAATATTTCTTGAAGCCGCGATTATACAGTAATACAGTAATACAGTCTTTATTGGTAAAAATGTTTTACACGTCAACACATTTTTATTAATTACAAAGTAATATATATGAACTTAGATCACTAACAACACAATTTCGTATCATTATAATAACCCCTTTTAGTTTTAATTAACCATTTTGCGGTGTGGGATCAATGATCATTTATAAAATCATCAATTTTATAGTACGCTTTTTCAATAAGCAGTTTTTTTAGTTTTGTTCTAAAAATATTATCACTTTTTGAATCCAAAATGTCATGAGGTACAGCATTATAAATAGTTGAACCCATGATTCTGAGTGATCGTCTTGATTTAGCAAGCCGACACTGTGGAGCTAGTAGTCGGGGCCGCCTGCGCGCAGGGGGTTCGCGGGTTTGTCCACTTTTTTTGTACGCTTGAATGTTTGTCCTAACGTATATGCACGCAGTCAGGATATAAATACACGGTAAGGTTAAAATTTTGTGTTTTTTAAATAAAGATTGAGCGGGATGGTCAACAGGTTTTCCATCAATTATACTGATTCGTTGTAACTAAGCGTAATCACAGGTTTTAGTTTATACTGCACTGGGCTGTTATTCGCTAAGCGTTAATGCGGCTCACCCCGCCGTTCACCCGTCACGAAACTAGACCTCTACCTACGCTTGGCATCACGGTCTCAAGATATATTTGTGGGTGAGCGTTGAGGTGAGCTTAAAACAAGTTACAGAATAGGGGGGCTGGTTCGTTACGGGTGGCGGGTGGCGTGAGGCGAACGAGCGCGTTCAGAATAAAAGTCTTGCATAAATCTTGCCTTGACGAATGCACTGCGCCCGCGACCCGGGACCACGCATCATTCGTCATTCAGCTATCGGCCCGTACCGTACCGACCGACATAAAAATACTCCAGGCGCAACACTTGATTAATGTACGTAAAATACCCAATTAAGCTCACTGCCGACGCCGTTGTATTACACTCTGACTCTACCCCTATGTAAGTCTCAAAACAATTTTAACCCCCATGTGTAATTGATTCTTTAGTTTTTTGCCGGACCGTTTTAAAGAAAGCTCGTCCAACAATATGGTGGCCATAGGGCTAAATTTGCCTTGTTTATATATTTTTCATTTAAAACTAAACTTTTTCATGCCCAAAAAGTGCGTCATAAAGGTGCGATCACACCGCTGCTCAAAATACGCTAACGCACCGTAAAACGCAGCAAAATGTAAAAAGAGTAAGTGACGCATACGACACGTCAACGCGTATACGCAGCGTTAAGCACCGGTGTGGTCGCTCCCTTAGGCTTAGCAAGCGGGGCTAAAGTAGTACATTTAGCCCCTAGGGAAAATATGTATACATATTTATGATTTATAAAACATTTTAAGCAATCAAAACAGTTCACCGTATTAAATCCAACAATCACAAATCTTTAAAATAACCTTTGTTTCTGCTATCATCTAACCAGAATACAGCTAGGTATTAAAATCGACCAATCAGGAAACAGAATTAATTTCAAATATTTTATGTGTTAACTAGACGTGCCCGCGGCTCCACCCGCGTGAATGAATTATATGAATGTATTTGTCACAATTGCATTAATGTTCATGAGCCCTGCTTCTAGCCGTTGCTAAGCATCATGACGATATGGAAATAAAAAAGAGTATATATTTTCATATAAGTACATTTATTAAAATGTTAACATGAAACTCGGTAATACGGGCATAGACAAAAGAAAGAAGACAAAAAATATGTCTAGTGACGAAAATCTCATTCAGATAACTCAAAGAATTACGAAGCTACAACCGTTTCAATATTGCTTCTTAGAGAGAGAAAACGCAAACAGTTTGTCACATCACAAACTGCGAGGCTGCCGCAAAGCGCGTCGCGCGCGCGGCAGGCCGCGTCGATGCCGGCGCCGAACACGATGGGGCACAGCACGTTGCCGTCTTCCAGTGACGTCACAAACTGCGAGCGTTAATTGTTTCATATGACGTTGCGTTTTGCGAAAAAGGGACAGAACTTACCCCTTAAAATTTTGGGCACTTAACTTCGTGATTATTTAACCTCTTGCGTTGATTTTTTTCTCCATTTGACTACATTTTTAATTCTTTTTAGAGCAAAATATGACATTATTGATTTTTTTATTAAGTGTCTACACCCCTATTAAAAAACCTCTTGTACTCTGCGACCACCAAAGAGTACTCGTCAACGTCAACAGCCCAAGCGCGAGCTATAGCCGTATACGCTTTAAGCCCACATCACACTGGCGCAGCCTGACCGCAGCGGACCATAGTAAACTTGTAATTAGCTGTCAAATTTACTATTGTCCGCCACCACAGGCCGCGGCAGGGTGTTGCAAGCCTTACATACATGCATACATATTTATTTCCTTTTTTTATCTGCATAGCACAATGTTTTGAACTAGAAATTTGGAATCTTCGCACTTTGATTGCGCTTACTGAACACAAAATTCCAATTCAAGACACTCACTGTTTAATTTATCAACCGAAAATAATAAAAACAAAATTTTAATTCGAGGTGTCACGGACCATTTATTTATTTAAGCATTATTTTTTCCATATTGTTAGGATTCACTAATCGAATAAGTTATGTTGTGTTAATGTTTTTATACAAATATATATGTTTTCATATATGGACCCCATTTGGTTAAAAGCCTCCTCCATCTCATGCCATTTTTTATTTTATTTTATTTATTTATTATTTTATTTATTTATTAAGTACAACCACATCATATATATTACATTTCACTTAAAGCTAGTATATTAGGAGGTATTTATTTCTGATATATACAACAATTACGGAAGTACATAACATTGGCTACGCATGTTGCAGTGAGATCAATAAAAGTTATAATAGCTTATACAATACAAAATATGAACTAAACAGCTTAACTAATAGTAACAGAATTTATTTATATGTAAATATCTATATAATCAATAATAGTTACAGAATTAATTTGCTTTTGGCAATAATGCCGATTTAAACTTAGGTAGGCGGTCGTGGAAGATGTCGATGGATTTATTTTGGCTGATAAAGTCGTTAAAACTCGAGCAAATTCTTACCATGGGAGACTGCAATCCAAGGTTTGTCCTGGTGATCGGTGTAGCGAAAGGCCATTTTTCCTGATCTTTGGCCAAATTCATCCAGCTAGGTCCATACCCATGTAAAATGTATGGGTAATTGTCGTTACTAAAATGAGAAAAGTTAAAGCGTAGATTAGATTAAGGCCCGTAACCATGTACAATTTTTTGATTTTCACTCTGAGTCCAACCAAAAATTAGGCTTCGTAGCCCTTAACTTTGATAATGTGCACAGGAAAGATGCGTACCTAAATCTGTGTATGACCATCATCATCATTTTTAGCGCGTAATCGCCCACTGCTGAGCATAGGCAAGGCTCGAAGAGAGTTTCGAGCACGCCACCCGTCCCTATCCTGAGCAATAACCTTATCCAGAAGTGACCCGCAATCTTCCTAATATCGTCCACCCATCGAGCTGGTGGACGGCCGACGCTCCTTTTACCTAGAAGTGGCCACCAATCTGACACCTTTTTGGTCCACCTACCATCATTCTGCCTGGCAAGGTGTCCTGCCCAACTAATGGTATCTCCAACATAGAGCACCTTAGTGCGACGTCGGATTTCAACATACCTCACTCGGTCTTGTAGTTTACTACCGAGCATGTCGTAAATAACCGAATCAAGGTCCAGATGAGAAAACAATAGGTCGAGCAGATCAGAGCACTTCAATCAATCAATTTTTGGGGCTATATGGCTCCATCAAAGCCTTGATGATTCCGCCAATGTCAAGTTTGGATAAGACACGGCCAGTATTTAATCTTGACGGTGGACTACAGGTAGTGTTCGGTAGCATAACCGACCGATCGAGCACTTGTTGCACACAATAACAAACGATAAATAATAATTAAAGGCACATTTTCAAAGTAACAAACAGTGACAGTGACGGAAGGTACGCGTACGTTGCATTTCATGTAAAATTCTCTAACCGCAATGTCAAAGTTCAGTTTTAATCATTATTATTTATAAACAGTATTTTTAGATTATACTTACATGGAAATGTCGTCTCAGATATAATCAAATTACGTAAAATTGAATTTGCCTGAATGTGATTCGTAAGTTAGCCGAACATTTCCGAAGATTTCCGAACAATGGCCTACGTTTAAAATTGTCAATGTTATCGAGATTTCATTACACGATTGTAGAAAAAATACGCAACAGAATCGGGAGCCTTTATGCTCTTATTCTAAGGTAATATCCAGAGAAATGATTCTAACATTTATTTGTCGTGTTACTTGCGTTGTTTTTGAGAAACGTGTCGCCGGAGATCGTGTTTTTTGTAAGGCGCTATCTCGCTCGTTCCTTCGTGTTTTATCCCTTTATTCCGTAATTCACATTTAAAAAATAAAGGCATCTGACCATCTATAGCCGCGTGCAAACGTTCAAGCGTGGTTGACTGCATACATGGCATAAGCAATGAAGATTGAGCGGGATAGACTGCTGTCTATCTCGCTTTATTGTATGCCCTGCCCCGTATACGTACTGACCGCTGCACTCGGCCGTATGGACGCGGCTATAAAGGCCTCAACGGGTCGTGCGCGGCGCGGGTCGGGCGGTATCTCTATCTCTGTCGCACAGTACCGCGGCGTCTCTATCGCACAGTAGCGCGGGCCCGCGCCACTGTGTGATAGAGATAGTGAGAGAGATTAAATGCGTTGGTAGTGAGAGAGATACCTATCGACCGCGCCGCGCCCGACCGTCGTTGCGCCCGACCCGCGTTCGGTGTGGAGGCCTTTAGACGGTCTGAGGCGTTTATTCGTGGTGTCAATATTTTGTATCAGTGTCAAAGCAGTTAATAAAAAGAAAGCTCTGTTTCCACTCTGTTTATGGTCTTATTTGTGTTGACTATATATCTTAGGCGACCGACTTCCTGATTTGTCGTCGGTGCGGAGGCGGTACGATATCAGTAAGCTGTCAGCTGTCAGTGTCAACTGTCATTCGAGTCAATACCGATTCTTTATTAATATTAAGCCTCTCACAGACTGGTGCGGCCTGTCTGCGGCGGTCAATAGTAAACTTGTCATTAGCTGTCAAATTTACTACTGACCGCCACCGCAGGCCCCGCCAGTGTGTTGCTATGCTATGCGTCTACATGACTAGCGCGGGATGCGCGACAGCAGAGTGGTAGCACAGTATAATAAAAAGTACTGCGGTAGGTAGGAGGGTGAATTTCCCAGGCATGAATTTAAAATGGCATGTCATGGCTGATAACGGGTGCTGATTGGTCAAATATGTTCGTGATATTTCATTTAGTCAAATAATGCGATTGTAATTAAAATAGTATTGTGCACTTAAAAAAAAAACGAAGCGTGGATTTATCATCACAGTGAGCTGTCCCCCAAACTTATTTAAACGACAACCGCTTTAGCCTAGTATTAGTCACCCTGCCTACGAAGCAAGAGGTCCTGGGTTCGAATCCCGGTAAAGGCAATTATTAGTGTGATGAGCATGAATATTTGTTCCTGAGTCATGGATGTTTTCTATGTATTTAAGTATATATTTATCTATATACGTATGTCTATTGTCGTCTAGTACCCATAGTACAAGCTTTGCTTAGTTTGGGACTAGGTCGATTTGTGTAAGATTGTCCCCAAATATTTATTTATTTATTTTTTAAGGCAAAACCCGTCATAACATAACTATGGAGAAGTATTTAGATTAGCTCGGCTGCCCAATATCACAACAACTCACCAATAACTCACTTTCGGCAAATCTAATGGAGAGCGAAAAAACCTAATTTTAATTTTCTTCACCCAATAAACTTAATAGTATTTAAAAACGACACAAGGGCATTTAGAGTTTAATCAGAATTGGGGAAACATGTTTTCTACGTAGAACGGATGTCGAATTTTTAAAGAAATCCCCACGTAAAAACAAGTATCTCTCAACTTACTTGTTTTGACGTGGGGATTTGTTTAAAAAATGTATTAAGCCTGCTCCACACAATGGCCCATCATGGCCCATCATACAGCGTCCTGTAGAACCGGCTATGCGGTAGAACGAGACATAAATATGTCTTACTCCCTTTAACGTATAGTTGCATCCTGTATGATCGGCCAATGGACCATCCATTGTGTGATTCAGGCTTCAGGATTATTGCATTCTTATCGACGATGTTTGTATGTTTACACTTATTCGATTTAAAAAAAAATTCACCTGCGTGCATCTTTCTGGTTGGTTATCGGCTATATTTTATCCCGTGGGTTTGCCTGCGTTATAATTATATTATAGAAATCTAATAGACACGAAGACTTAAGTATATACCTACTAGTAATCTGTTTAATGGGTCACACAGCATACATAAACTATCACCGTTTAAACAGATTACCCAGTCAGTTTGGTTAAAATATCTCAATTTTCTGTAAACCAATAGACTAAGGTTTTTTTCCATATTGCATATTGATTCGTATGTTATGTTAGTCTGCATGATATTTGTACTATTTATAAACATGAGCCTTGTTGTCTGATGCAACTAAATAAAACCGTGTCGTGTCCAAAAACATTATTTCGCTGTGTGAACTCTCCAAAATAATTGACTATGTACCTAGATACTAGTAATTAAGAAAATAAAACATTATTTACTACATCTGAATTCTGGAACAGTTATACCTTATAAGTAACTACTACGTATTTAATCCTTTTAAATAGGTCAAAATATGCAAAATTTTCGTTCTCAATAAGTAACGTTGTTATTTTAAACTGTATTACAAACAATGCTATTTACTCTACGAGTATTTTACATGGTTTTATTAGTTTTAACTTACCTGTTATCTTAATTTAAACACATAAGTACTCGCTATAATTTTCGCCCTAAAGTCAGATTGTGTATAAAGTGGGCCACATTTTTTACCATATCTATTCATTGTCACTACAATACACGTACCACATACACGTTCCAGTACATAGTCTATAATTTAAATCAAATAAATTATTTATTAAGGCTGAAGATTGGTTCTGTGTTGTACGTTTCGGAATACCCTCAATATATGATTTGAAATAACAGATACTTGTTTTTAGATTAATTTCAACATTGTTTACAAACTTCTTACCAACGGTGAAACCAAGTACCTATGTTACAAATCCATTTGATTTTCAAATCTCATCTTGAGTTACTTGTTTTTAGCGTAGAATCTTCGTGATACTTGATTTCAGCGTAGAAATGGTGCCCAAAAAAGATACTTGGATTATAAAATCATTAATCACTTTTTTTAATGAAGGTTTTCAGGCCCTTTATCCAAAAATCCAAAAAATCAAAAATCTAAAAAATGAGTTAGATACTTGTTTTCTGCATGGGGCAGCCAAGCTGACCCATTTATTTTAATCAAGAATAGCCACATTATCGATAAAAATATTACGAATCCCAAAAATATGTATCATTATATTAATTATTTATTTATTACTAGCTTCCGCCCGAGACTTCGTCTGCGTGGACTCGGGATAAAAACTATCCTATATTTTAATCCAGGCTATAAACTATCTTCGTGCAAAATTTCATTCAAATCGGTTCAGCGGTTTAAGCGTGATTGAGTAACAAACGTCCAAACATCCAAACATACAAACATCGAAATTTTCGCATTTATAATATTAGTAGGATGTGTATACGTTTGTATGGGCAGTAGGTTGTGTTGCATTCCGTGGGTCACGTACGGTGGTGTCTGAAAACAGCGCTGTAGGTGTGACACTTCGGCATAATGCTGAGACAGCGACCGATTCACTGCCGCGAAGACACACACATTTTGTGTCAATTCAATTGTATTGTATTTCTACTCCCTTTGTCTCTGTGT
Organism: Epinotia bilunana; assembly: GCA_947049275.1. Classification (NCBI taxonomy): domain Eukaryota; kingdom Metazoa; phylum Arthropoda; class Insecta; order Lepidoptera; family Tortricidae; genus Epinotia; species Epinotia bilunana. Next base: position 30,045,541 of record OX346253.1, read on the forward strand.
GCCTATGTCCAGCAGTGGACGTCTTTCGGCTGATATAATGATGATGATGAATAAGTATTGTTGTTTACTTTCAGTTCCTGCAGCATGAAGTCACGCGACGCGCTGGAAGCCCGCTCGATCGGTTGCGCGTGAGTGGACAGCTGCAGCATGGCGCCTGCGCGCGCAGGCTCGCGCGTTCTCCTGCTGGCACTCATGCTGCTGTGTCGAGGTAACACTACTAGTCAAAATATATATCTAGCACACTAACTTAGTAACGTGTTTCCATCTTACGAATAGTGAACCCGGGTTGCGGTGGCGACGAATTATATAATTCGTCGCCACCATTTAGATTTAAGTATATTTATTTAATGTTTACTATATAGTAAACATTAAATAAATAAACTTAAATCTAGCAGTAAAATGTGAAGAAATCGAATGATTCTCGTCTTCAAATGCATTTCTTCAATATTCTGATTTCGTGATGGCTCCTAAATAAGAGGAATCGTCGGCACTCCTCAAAAATTATAGGGCCGCATAGCAAATGTCGTTATCTGCGCGTAAATCATCTATATTGTAAGTATGTATAATGTAGTAAGTATAATAATTATTATTATTATCTCTTTATTCTTATTTCATCTTAAGTTAGGTTTTTACAATAAATTTATAAAAAGTAAAATATAAAAACTATATACACAACATAAAATCATTATAAAAACCTAACCTAGGGTACCGCCGGCAGCGAGGCGGGGCCTAAGCTGCCGGTGGTCAGGGCGTCAGAGACAGGAACCTCCTGACTATCCGCGCAGTATCCAGGAGTGCCGCCTTCTGTATTTGACCCTTGATCCAGCCATCTAGCGAAAGTCTCTTGAGGTGATGGTCGAGACTCTTCGCTATTAAACCGTTCGCCGAAACGACTATTGGGACGATGATCGTCGAATCAACATCCCACATGGCGGTTACCTCGTGAGCCAGGTCTAGGTACTTGCTGGCTTTGTCCTTCTCGGCCTTCACGAGGTTCTCATCATGGGGGATGGTGATGTCGACGAGCACTGCCTGGCGTTTCGATCGATCTGTCAGCACAATATCAGGCCTATTGGCAAGAATAGTCCTGTCCGTGATGACAGATCGATCCCAATAGAGCGTGGCACGACCATTTTCGAGAACTGGCGCAGGGGTGTACTTATAGTAAGGCACTTCGGAAACCACAAGACCGTATAGCAGAGCAAGTTGCTGGTGAATAATCCTGGCTACAAGGTTATGTCTGTGCAAGTACTCGCCGTTAGCAAGATGACCACAACCGGAGATAATATGCCTGAGTGACTCCCAGGGACGGCGGCATGCCCGACAAATGTCGACCGTACCGTCCTTCAGGATATACCTCCGGTAATTGTTCGTCATGATAACTTCGTCCGCAATTGCACAGACAAAACCTTCGGTTTCCCCGAAGAGATTCCCGAAACGTAGCCAGTTCACCGACGCGAGCAGATCTACATCGGGCCCTGTGAGGGCCTTGTAGAACCGCCCGTGTAGCTCCTTGCTCCTCCACACCGCCCTGCGGTCCTCGACGCTCATTACTTTAAGTCTGCGCCAGTTCTCGTTTGCCAAGGCGAGCGGGGTGAAGTTTCCGTCTACTGCTACTACGTCACGATGCATCCCACACTCGTTGTTTAGGAAATAATCCCTGAGACTGCACACCTCGCGGTTGTGGAGGTCTTTGGCATTTAAAAAGCCGTGACCTCCACACTTCCGCGAGATGTACAGTCTCATAACAGACGAGCGTGGGTGTAGCATGCGATGCGCAGTAAGCAGTACTCGGACTCTTCGATCCAGGGCATCCAGCTCAGTCTGAGTCCACCTTAGTACGCCAAAGGAGTAAGTAAGCAAGGGCATCACCCAGGCGTTGAAGGCGCGCACCTTGTTGCCGCCAGACAAAAGACTATTAAGTACTTTGGTCAAGCGACAAAAGAAGCGCTCCTTCACCGCCCGCTTTACGCCCTCACCCTCAATACCCAATGACTGTGACATACCAAGATACTTATACGTTTCTGCTTTGGAGATAGATTTGAGGGACATTGTCTCAGAAAGTTGCAAATTTGTTGAATTTACAACTTTCCCCCGCTGTACATGCATGACCGCACACTTATCGACACCAAACTCCATTTTGATGGCGCTACTGAAGACTTCTGTTGTTTTCAGTAGTTCCAACAGGTTATGTCCATTCGGTGCAAATAGCTTAAAGTCATCCATATAGAGCAGATGAGAAATGACCTCACCCTCCCTCCGAAGCCGGCAACCTAGTCCTGAATCCCTCAGCAGGGTGCTAAGCGGATTCATTGCTAGGTAGAACCACAAAGGACTCAGACTGTCGCCCTGGAAGATCCCACGTTCAATCCTTATAGAGTCCTGCGGGCCAGAAGGGCAATCTCCTCCCCCCGGTTGACGAAGGACTGTGGTCCACTGCCCCATGCAAGCGCCTAAGAAGGATCTTAGAACTGCATCAACTTTATACAACTCTAAGAAGATCCTCCTCAGCCATGAATGAGGCACCGAATCATAGGCCTTCTTGTAGTCAATCCAGGCGGCCGAAAGGGCCCCTCTATTCCGCCGGACTCGTTGGCAAATGGTCATGTCTATGAGGAGGAGCTCTTTAGTACCACGAGACCCAACCCTACATCCATTTTGAGCAGGGGCCAAAACGTTGTTTGCAACGATGTGTGCGTTAATTTTTGCTCTCAGAATGGATGTAAGGAGTTTGTACAGCATAGGCAAGCACGTGATGGGTCTGTAATTTTTCGCTTCCGTGGTACTACCGGACTTATAGAGCAGGAAGGTGATACCAGTCGTCAAGAAAGATGGCAGGGAACCGAGCTCAAGGGCCTGCTGGAACTGCGTTGCCAAACGCAGGTGTGAGCATCGAAACCATTTCAGCAAAAAGTTGTGTAATCCATCCGGTCCAGGACATTTCCAGTTCGGGGCCAAACGGATGGCACAACTAACGTCTTCGGGGCTGATGGTAACAGTCCCCATGGGTTCGATGAACTCACACTCACGATCGACAACACTCATCCACTCACCTTCGGTGTGTTCGACTGGTACCGACCAGATACTACGCCAGAAGTCAACCATGGCAGTAGCATCCGGCAGCTGCCCGTCGGACACATGAAGGTCGGTTTCCTCACATTTTCGGTACACCTTCCTTTGATCGCTCTGGAAAAGGCAATTCTGCTTGTATCGGTCCACACGCTCTCTGTAGCGGCGAATACGGCCTGCCCATGCATAGACTTTCTGCTTCAGAAAGTCAATACGCTCCGTGACGCTGGCCATATAGTCGCGGGGCCTGATACCAGATCCCGCAAAGGCCTGGTTCACAAAGCGCATGACTCGGGGGCGGTTATTGCCCCCCCCTGAAGCAGATCAGCTTTATTATTATTATTATTAATTCGGAAAGCATTAGGTATTTGGTGGTATAAGGAATTGATGGCAGTTGGTTTCGTCAAAAAACAACATAAATTTGAAACATCTACAAATAAAGTTTAATATTGATCAAAACAAGTTCGATTTGTATCGCAGACATCGGATAAACGGTGGAGTACACGACAGCTGACGTGTCACCGCTCGTGTTTTACAAACAAGGAGCAAATCGCGAAATAGAATTTCGAATGCAATTTTATTGAAATTGTCATCGAACAAGCTAGTACGAGCCATCGGTTTAGCTTTAAGCAATACTCCCCGATCGAGTTCAGTGCACACACATTAGGTGCCTGTAGATAAATGAGCGCACTACGCACGTTACGTTATATAGTAATTAGCGACGTCATTTTTGATCATCGTCATTATATGTACATTAGATGCAGATTCTTTTCAATGACAATGTAAAATTTATTGACAATGTAAAAACATATCTTTTTTTACTGTTGTCAAACTAACATATTTCTTGTAACTTGTAAAATTGAAGCCGTGCGCGCTCCAACGTGTATTGAACGTCGTTTGGCGTTTATCAGTAGTGGTACTCACTCATTTATTCATAATATTATATAAATATTACGTGGCACATATTATTAATCACAATATAGCTTGCTATGCATATGTATGTATCTATGCATGTCAGTATAGGTCAGAGGGTTGATCATGTAACGTGTCGAACGCGCGTTAGGACAACTTAACTGTCATTTTCCTACACAAAGTGACATTATCTACGTGACGCGCGTACAATGCGTTACGTGATCGACTTGCTGGTCGGAGGGATAGTTGCGTAACTTTTCCAATGAGCGTTAGGACAAGTCAACCGTCATTTCCTCATACAATAAATTACATTTAGATCTACCTATAACGTACGTACGATACTTTACACAATTGACCAGCATAAAGGTATATTTGTTGTTCTGCGTTAGGTTCAGTATGTAGCTACCAACCAGTCCAACATAAATGCGTAAGCTTTTATCCGGCTGTTTCCAAGCTCTTTAAGCCATGTAAACGATCTACGTAACATATATATAAACCGCTTCGCAGTAATTTGTGATATTTCTCAAGATGTAAAAGTTGGAGCTTTGAGGTCAAGAGTTAGCAGACATATTATACGGAAGCATATAGCATAGTATACCATGAGACATGTTTTGTATTAACATGTAGGTATCTTTCTAGTCATATTTAATTTTGTATGTAGCATTTGCATTGAATCCTAGCGGTTTTAAAATAAAATAAAATCAGTTTTCAGAAAGTAGGTTGAATAATAAGCGCAATTTACACATGCAAGTTTCATTACATTGCGGGTTACCCATGTACTTATACTGAGTTTTATCTATAAAACATCTATACTGATACTAGGAAACAAAGGAATACTAGATAATTAAAAGCATTTAGTGCTCCGAATTCATTGTCTCGCTTCTCTATATTTGGCATGGCGCCGGACGTTGAAACATGTCTTGATTTTAAAAGCACGCCAGGGAAGCAAATACAAATAGATTACTGTATTGATCGCTATGTCAGACTAATTCGTCGGCTAAGTTTTCGAACGGCCAGTGTGTTTGCTGGCGTAATTACAGTCAATTTACTGTTAATATAGGGTAAAAAGCAGACTTGCTTGGTGAATTCAACTTCACGGGAGGCTATGCTGTGGGCAGAGGGTTAGTCATGAAACTGATTACGACGGTGGGGCGACCGCGGTCGGGTAGTCTAGGCTAGACTAGTGGACTAGACATACGAGCAGTTATGTGGCACGTTTTCCCTTTTAAATTAGGTAATATTCCTTGTAGATCTGCAAGGTAAAAATGTATTTTCACACCTGCTATCTAGAAAAGAGTCATTGTTGCCATTAAATGAGGGATTTGTCCTCATAGAAGGTGTGATAAGCAGTATGTGTCACTCGGTAGCTAAATTATTTCCTCCTCGGGCTTAAACACTTGAATCCCTCGTTACGCTCATGATTCTACTTTAGAATCCCTCGCTGCGCTTAGGATTCTATTGCAGAATCTTTCGTTTCATAATATGCACCTTCGATAATACGAAGCCTCCTTCATTTTTCTTCGGCGAATTTCGAAGGCGCCGCTGTTTCATTTCGTTTTGTTCTATACTACTATTTACGAATTTTGTTTTATACACTGTGTTTGGGTAAACACAGTGTATCATCTCTCCTGTGGTCAATAATTAAGAGCTCACAGTGCATTTAAATAATATTATTATCGAATAGTAATATAGAAGAGGAGACGCGGTTTATGCGGAATAAGAGTGCAAAAAAAAAATATAGACTTCGTAGCCCTTAACTTTGATAATGTCCATCTGTTTCTGTATTGGCGTAAAGTGTGTACTCATACTTTTTATTTAAAAACCAATCCGTTAAAGTTATTTTGTGGTACGATAAAGTTCAAAAAATTCCTGCTGAAAGCTGTATCGATTGTTTTGATTACTTCCCTACATTAGTAAGCTCAAACGAGCGACTTTGACTAGCAATTTGTTTATCGTAAAATAGAGTGGTATAAAAGTTTATAAATTTATTAAAAAAAGTTGGATTTAATTTGATTAATGTTGGTATCCTAAAATCTTTTTCCTAGTATTTTGTCATTTGACGTTTATAACGATAATCTTTACGTATAATTTTGAAGTAGGTAGACTTGACGGTGTTGTGCAAGCAAAAGTCGACTTTACCATCAATCATATCATCAATATGTCATGTCATCGATTATATGTCATTAACCTATAATTCGTTTTTTTTAATAGACGATATTTGACATCCGTCATCCCGGGACAATAATAATTATAATAATAAATAGTTTCTTTCGGACAAAAAACTTCAATGACGACATATATGACATTAGTTGTACTGGGATGACAGCTGTCAAATATTGGATGTAAGGGCATTTTCACTATAGTCTGTTTATTAGTTACTTAGGTCATATATGCATGTACTCTACTAAGTAAAGTAAAGTTCAACAACCTGTATCTTGAAAACGAATATTAACATAGTTTATTGGGAAAAAAGCCTAATGCGATTATCGGGAAAGTCCGTTGATGAATTCCACTCGGTATATCCCAATTTGCCCTAAAATCGGTTTACTGTAACTGACATACACAAAACATACATTAAAAGTGTTGCAAAGATTATTTTAATCATCCTGTTAAATATGTCTGATTCCCAGAAAAATCGCTAGTGCAAATGATAATTATGGTAAACATTAGGTACATTTACCTATGGCAAATCAAATTATGAGTCTCGAAAAGATGCTCATAAATTGACCAAGTAATACAGTCATCTAAACTCAACAACGAAGTCGTTCTTGGAAACAATTAATCCAGTTGTAAGTTTGATCCTCGTCCAAAGTTACGCATCTCATCCGGCCACGTCCACTCTGAGCAAGACGTCGTAGTGGCCGTGCCGCGCCGCGCGCGCCCATCACGATGCGTAGGACGTGACCCGTCCTGCAACAATTCCGCTGAAATATTCTATTTCCCGGACGCAACCGTGTTGGCCGACCGGTGTCGGCCAAAATTGATACGTTTATTTAGGAATCACATAATATAACGACCTTGGAAATTATTTTGGGAAAACCTTTCTACAATAGATACTCGTAGATACAAAGGATCGGTATTTACAAGAAAAAGAGAAATATGTTACAAGGCATGCAAAAACTCATGTTGATGTCTATCTTTGTACTACCTAAATTGTATTAAGACCCAGCGAGACCGCTGGTTTTCAGTCTCCAGCCATAACCTAGCAACTAAATCTTAACTAAGTTTCGTTATAGTACAAGTTCGCCGTCAAAATTATAAACTAAGTAAGAAGCACAGTGTTAAATTGAAATGTTCATTAGCCCCACATTAGTAGAGTGGCTGAAATCAGAGGTATCTGCAAGGTAATCGCGTAACTTTTTGGACTCGCTTTAGGACATAAAGGTAACGCGTAGTTTCATTGGTCAATAGGGCCCGGGGGCTGCGGGAGATTTACAAAACGCATGCCAATTACCAATGCGCCCCGCATGCGGGTAGACAACCGTCTTCACTGGTCGATAGCGGCAGGCGGGAGACGGCGGGAGCCCCTCTCGCAAGCTTTTTAGGATTACGAAAGTTCATATCACATAAGTACTAAAAAAACGGACAAGTGCGAGTCGGAACTCGGCAATTAGTGGTCTCATGTACTTTCAGTTGTTATGCATGATTCACTCTTTAATTTACCATTTCATCCACTAATTTGTAAACTACGAAGAAGTCCACAAAATCTCAATAGGTATCTTCGATTCTTATACAAATGTGATGGCAAAATGAAATTTCTACGACATACTCGTACCTAATATAACTATAAACTGTGCAACATGCATAAATAAGTTTGCAAAATGTATACAATAAACGAACAAATATGTATGTGTTTTGTTTCGTAGATACCTCACCGGAACCTTCGCTGTGGCCTATGTCTTTGCTTATACCATGGTTTAGGGTTACTTTGTTTCGGGGGACGACTTTGATCAAATGGGTTTTGCTCCGAAATCATTGTTTTTACTTGTGGGTGTTGACCCGTGACAGTGAATATATTAGTATTATATCTTGCTGTTTACTCGATTAAATCTTCTTAATTTCAGATAGTTCTGCTGTTATGATACATTCTAAATGATCAAAGTAGCCCCATTTTTTCCTAAAGTAACCCCGGTTCACGGTACTACACTTTTAAACGAGCAATACTTTTTGTAGGTAGGTAAAGGGGTTTGTAGGTAGGGGCGTCCCAAAAGTCAAAATCAAGCCGCAAGCGGGTGACAGCCCAAGTCATAAGTTATAAAAAAATTAAAAAGGCTGTTTTTTTATTCATAGCGCGTTGGAAATTGAGCTTTGGATTTACTATGCCTTAATTGCCTTATTACGCAAAAAATAACAAAAATCTCACGCTCCTTAAAAAAAACAATTTTTATTCAATAATCTATCAAGTATTATAACCACATTGAAATTCGGACTAAATAAGCCGTTTTTGAAGCTATAATGAAGCTAAAGTTAGTTAATTGGTCTAACGATTTTAATTACATGTTTGGGAAAATATATATATTTAAAACAGAGGCACTTGTGTTTTATTAATAGTATCAAATTGACAGAAAGGGTTATTCACGGTTACATACAATACCAATAAAATATTGAAGAAAAGTGAAGACCTGTAGCAGTAGAACTTATAAAATCATTAGAGGACGTCCATATATGTGTTTAAATAAATTGTTGATTGCCTGTAGTCCGTAGGTTAATTAATATTGTTTTTTTAATTTTTTTATTAACTGTTGTGCCACCCGTTTTTAGCTTGACGTTGACTTTTGGGACACGTTGTATATTTTGAATCACGTTCTGAAAAGAGTTTAACGACCGCTTTAGCCTAGTTGGCAGTGACCCTGAACACTAGAAATGATGACAAAGGCGGGAAGACAAAAGTGTGCCTTTACTGACGTACTAATTAGTACAAACTTTTCTAGACATGCTCGGATATGCCATAGCGATTTGTAAGTGAGTAAATTGGTTGTCCATGAGACGTTTATTATTACTCTATTCGATAATGCAGGGACGACACGCAAATGCACTTTCCGATGTTATTTTTGTTTTCAGTTAAAAGAATTGGCTTTGCATTTCAAAAACCTATTCGGTTTTCTATCGAAATTGTCCCCTTCGTCGCAGAAAAAACGAATTAAAATCGCATTAGGCAATTCAGTTCCCGCCTAATAACTTTTCCAGTCTCTGTGCCGAGTCCCGGTGTATCAGAATAAATGACCCAAACTTGGTTTATTTATATACAGCCTCACTGAATATTTATGCCCGTTTCGAATTTCACGTTTTTAGTCACTCCAAATATAAGTTTGACAAAGTAGAAAATTTCTTAATTTCTGTTAGAATTTTAAGGAAAAAACAGGGAGGAACTTTTTATTGAGACATTTGAATTTTGATTAGGTGACTACAATGACAGGAGCTGTGTCGTGATTCGAGCAAGTTCATTTTACGTGGTTGGAGTACGTAGGGTCATTTCGCCGGTTAGCGACCAGCGACCACCTAATTTCATGTGCCGGTTGGCGACCACTTAAGTGAATTGGTGAACTGAAAGGATATTTTCTCGGTTTTTTTGTAGATTTCTATACTAAAACAACAAAAAAATACATGTACAACTAATTGTCTCAATAGGGTCTGTAGAATTGATGTTATCTTCAATAGAAAAAACCTTCTGTGCCTTCTGTGGTGGTCGCTAACCGAAGGTGGTCGCGTAACCAACGTAATGACCCTATATACTTAACTGGCAAATATATATTAACGTAGTTTTTCCTACAATGCTAAATTTGGCTTATCAATAACTTTTTCTTTAAGAGTAAGTAGTTAAAGTGGTAGCCCTCAATTGGGCAAATCGGTGGCAATCAAGTCAGCTATAATTTACGACAGAGTAAAGCTATGTCCTAGCGAATAGTAATATACCTACTTATTACCACGACTAGGTAGTAAATCCTATTTTATTAGTCCATACTATTCAACGAGCAATATTTGTATATAACATACAATATATTTGCATTCACGTTCTCGAAAACGGCTCTAACGATTTCGATGAAATTTGGAATATAGAGATTTATCATCCTAGCGTTAATCCCGGTAGTGCCCCTAAAGGAGCCCGGGGTCTGCGGTTGCCACCTTATCCCAAGATTTGGCATACGCACTAGCTAGTTTTACCAAAGCAACTGCCATCTGACCTTCCAACTCAGAGGGAAAACTAGACCTGATTGGGATTAGACCGGTTTCCTTACGATGTTTTCCTTCACCGAAAAACTAACGGTAAACATTCCGTACATAACTTCCGAAAAACTCATCGGTACGAGCCGGGATTCGAACGCACGACCGCCGCTTGACAGTCGCAAGCCTGAATCACTAGGCTACCGTAGCTATGGAATATATTATATTTAGAGGTTTATGGGGGTGAAAGATAGTTTTCTCCGTATTTTCTCTATTTTCACCCAAGCAGAGCTCGTGCGTACCTATACCTACTAATATTAATACGAGAACAAAATCCGATTGCATAATCACGCTTATTAAGTCTGAACATTTTCTTAGCAATAAGAGTTATGGTAAATAATTCCGTGTATCACATTTTCCCATACTTACCTAACATTAATATTTTAAGTTTATCTGGCTTTGATTCTGAATAGACAAGTTTAATAGTGGCGGAGCGGGTGGCGGTCTCGCGCGGCGGGCACGGCCGTGGCTGCCGGGGGCTCATCGCTACACGGAGCACGCGCCAAATTAAAGTTTTTGCTTGCAACTCGAAATTAAAACGATGCCATTTCGCTACTACACAACGACATTCACGTCTGCATCAACATCCCTTCATTTACTTCTATATTGAGCTACTTAGTAGCGTAATATTTCCAGGGATGCTTATAAAAATGTAGATCGAGTCACGCCTGTTAGTTGTTGCGAGCTCAAATAGGATAATCGCATAGTTATTGCCCACGTTGGAATAGACACTAGCCACGCCAACCGCTCGTTTATTTACATGCCATAAACCATAACTCGGTTATGTGGAAAATGTCTTACTGCCGGGCCGCCGCCGCCGCGCCGCGCCGGCCTTCCACGACCCCTGTTCGTTTCTACTTCTACATTATTACAATACCTCAAAAGTGAACTACGAATTGGTTTAGACAAGAGGTACGTTAATTGCAACTTACACTATCAAATAACGACGGTTCTGGGACCCACGAAGCCGTCCCGTCTGGCTCAAGCCATAAAACCGCTAATGCTGTACTATAAACGTAATGTATTTTAAAATCTCGCCGACGGTAGTTAAGCTAAAGCTACAAATGAAACTCGAGACATGCAAATGTCTTTGAATACGCTGTGGAACTCCCGTCTTGAGGATTTTGAACGACAAAATATCTACAAAGGCTATTCTGTTCTAAGAATAAGAACAAATAACCGAAGTCGTTACCATAAAAATATTGAACAATATTTTAGAGGAGCGCCGTGTGTGCGGCGTCGGAGCGGCATCTCCAATATCTCCATACTTTTCGCATTACTTATGCATAGAGTAGAGATTGAAACGAGTCGCATAGTGCGCCGTCATCGGTATTCAAGCCGGTTGCGCGCGGTTAGCGCCGCGGCTCCACGCTCCCGCCTGCGCGGCGGCCTGGCCTACCTTCAGCTCCATTCACAAACATGAACACTCATTAGTCTTTAACTGATTTCCCAACGTTTTACAAACTCGAGGAAAAATGTCTGTTTTTTGTCTTAATATGACATGAGAGGCATAGCAGCAGCAATGAGCAGCCTTAGGAAAACTTCTATAGGTACTAATATTAGAAAGATTAAAATTCTGTGAGATTGTAGGCTTGTAGGTATAATTATACTTGTATTGTATCGGGATCACCATCACTGGGATGGAGGACTACGCTTGAGGAGCAACGCGGGCAGTTCGTTATTGAATAAATACGTACCAACATAAAGTTAAATTTCGAAGGCCGAAACAGTCTAAGATCCACAATTCGATGCCTATCTAAGTTTTTGAATGGGGCGATGGTCATGCATGTAGGTGCAAGACGGCATATGACGCTTACAAGATGATTCACGCTAGAACGGGCCGTGTCCAGCCCGGGCCGTTTTCTAAGAAAAACGACGGCGTTTTTGCGCGGCCCAAGCCCGGCCGGGCCACGGACGAGGCTCGGAAGCTGCTCGGTGTCGGCACGGCCTACAGCTCATATGTAACACGAACGTTTGACGGCCAACCAACCTACAACAGAGGCTCGGACGACGCTCGGTCCCGGCCCGGCTCGGACACGGCCCGTTGAACTATAACTACGCTCCGCTGTTCAGCAGCCCGGTCCCGGCTCGTGCTCGGCCCGGGCGGCTCGGACATATACGACAAAAATACGAAGGTTGTTAGGTATCACATATGAATATGTGAAATATGGGAGTTCAACTAACCTTGCACTTTTTGATGTTGACTCATAAAAAAATAGTTAAGCACAAAGGTTTATTACAACGATATACTGACAGAATTTTAAGGGCTATTGTACATTATACGATATAATTCTTACGAATCATCTTATTAAGACGAAACATAATGTCTGTTTGTTCTAATAGGTACTTACCTACTTAAAATACATAGTGCCTGGGCGACCGAGCTCAGCTCGGGTGAAAATTTGGCGAAACGATTTTCCCAGATATGAGACCTAGCTAACTCGATTTCTCGCCCCCGTAAACCCCTTATTCAAAATGTAATCGAAATCGTAAGAGCCGTTTCCGACAAAATGATTGCAAATATATCTTGCTCGTTTAATAGTATAGGATATTTCCGTTTTTTTAGCAAACACCAGTCAGGGTTGGATATTATTTAATTATAAGTGACTATTTTCTGTCTGACTTACTTCGTCCGTGTGACTCTTTTATAACGTAGCTGCAAAACATTCGTCCCCATTTCTCTTTCTATAAAACTAAGCTATGTCCTTCAAAAGGATTCAATCTATCACCATACCAATTGTTGCAACAGCCAATATTACATGAAAATCAGACACTCGCGACATTTTATTATTTTTATTAGCTATGTATTTAAGATTACGTATTTATAAGATTTGTATAAGATAGTATAATTATGTTGCAAAGGGATCATGTTGCAGTACTCGAATAAATTCCAATGACAATGTCAATGTCTTTGTTAATAACATTAAATGGCGGAAGCGGCCCGGTCGCTGCCCGTTGTGGTTGACACGCAACGCTCGTAAGCGGCCCGGCCGCGGCACGTCGTCGGCCCGGCCCGGTGCGAGCTCGGTGACATGTCGTTTGCATAGTGTCCCGGCCCGGTGGCCGAGCTGCGGACGGGGCTCGGCTCGGTGCAGGCTCGGACACGGCCCTGTGGCGAAATGTGACAAGCAAATAAGCTCGTTGACGGCTCGTCACGAATACGGCCCGGGCCGGACACGGCCCGTTCTAGTGTGAGTCGTCCTTAAAGGACGGCTCACGACATGATTGTTGAATAATTTAAGCCTGATTTCAGCAATCTGAAGTCGACGTCAAAGCTATGTATTTAGGCCTTAGGTATGTATTTTGATGACCGGTTAGCCTAGTGGGTAGTGACGCTGCCTACGAAGCTGAAGGTCCTGGGTTCGAATCCCGGTAAGGGCAAGTATTCGTGTGATGAGCATGAATATTTGTTTCTGAGTCTCACAAGCCTTATTGAGCTTACAATGGGACTAGGTCGATTTGTGTAAGATTGTCCCTTAATATTTATTTATATATTGATTACAATGGTTTATAAGATGCAAAAGTGTATACATATCTTTGAACTCGACTGTACGTACGTAACGTAACGCATTCGACCAGCTGGAATACTGATTCCAGCTGGTCGATATCTATACCTTAGGCATGTCAAAATAAGGAAAATAATTAAATTCCATTTTTGTCACTCTTCTTAGCCCCCTAAATATTTCACATTCGCCCTATTCGAATTCCTTCCCGTTACGAGTATAGGAGCAAAAATCGATGATAAACGGCCTTAAGGCCAAGGCTTAAAGGCTTAGGCCTTGTTGGTTAGCCTACTCACTGATTGTGGATTAAGTTAGGTAGGTACGTAGGTAAGTGAACTAATATTACGATCAGTCAAACCAATAAATCAAAATGAGAATTTCGAAAAAAAACTTTTTTATAGGCACTAACCAAAGTTATAAAAGTAAAATTTTGGCAATGGCCATTCGGATGTCCGTCGATGTATGCAGTCAGAGAAGTGCTTACGGCCGTGATCGTTGTTAGTTCGATAAAGGAGTGCGTGAGCCCGCGGAACCCGCGCCGGAAATTGTTCGCGTAGCGACCCTCTTGTTATCTCACCCCCCTTTCCCGGGTAATCGCCGCTTCAAATAATTTATGAAATATGACATAATAACCTTTGTAATAAAGGCTAGAGTGTTGCCGCGCGGATAAAACACTTGACGTTATTGTTATTGGCGAAAATCCGGAACAAGGGCGCAGAGACAACAAGTGCTCCTCCTGACGGCGTAAGCGAAGCAGGGATTTAAAGAAACATCTTTAACACACTCGCACGCACCAGATATTTCCAATGGTTCAGTTATACACATTGAAGTGTAGCTAACATGGTTAAATAAGTAACACAATAATATTTATTTATTTAGTATTTCTGGTTACTCCTGTTTTTTTTTGAAAAAAGTAGCACGCTCGCGTGTGTCCAAGAGTCGATATACAGATTACAGAGTATTATTGAAAAAAATTAACCATTCTCACTAGAAGCCTTTTTACGTGGTATTCTGGGTCCCAGACAATAGTCACACCTATATGGGTCTAAATCATATCAGTTAGGTTAGGTACACAATATGTACTGCCTGACATTCAATCTACGACGGTACACGGCAGACGTCAAATAATGTTTACACTTTTGCACCTTCTTCAATAGTAATAAGAAAATAAAGTATACGTACATTTGACGTCAACTGTACACTGTCCTAAATTAAAGATAAAACTAAGAAATATAAGATATCTACATGAGCCATGTTGTCCAACCTATAAATAGGTACAATATTAATTAGCTAAGCTGCGTCAACACCTATCCAGAAATCCTGGATTTACGCTACGCGTGCCTCTTAGGTCTTTATAACCGTTGAACGTTTGAGCTAATTGGCAATATTACTCGTATATTTGTCTCAGATTCTCAATAAATAATGTCACATTTGTCCGAGTCTGAGGTGACCTGAAATTTATTTGCCGGCCCACACAATTAGTTCCTCCGTTTATAAGATGAAATTGGAGATGATGTTCACAGTTTTAGCGCTTAGATTTAGATTTATTTATTTCATAATATAAATATAAATTACACTAGGTCAATTTACAGGACTTTATATTATGATCGTCAAATTATTAAACAAAGAATCAAAAAAAAAAAAATACAAATCGGCCTAGTGCGTGTCGGGCCACGCGCAGTGTAGGGTTCTGTAGTTACCTGTCTTTCTTAGTTACATCGACACGCGCGCGCCAACTAAATGGTTGCGTCGGCCGAATTTGTACGAAAGTTGGCCTTTCTAAGTACATTTTAAGTTGGTCGACTATTACTCGGTAACTAGTTATGCCTACTTATCATTTATTTATTTACCCCACATTATGGGTTTAGCGAGAAAAAATTACATCCCCACTTTAGGTGTAGGAGAGGTAACCCAAAAAAATATTTTTTCAAGATTTTATTATTTTGTTTGGTCGGCGTGATTGATTTATATACCCATGCCGAATTGCAGTTTTCTATAGTAGTAATGGTAACAGCTAAGCCGAAGACGGACGGAAAGATGGACGACGGACGGCCAGACGGACATGGCGGAACTATAAGGGTTCCTTTTTGACTACGGAACCCTAAAAGTACAAATTATAAATGTCAGTAGGTATAGAAATTAACTAAATAATTTCGTCAGAAAGTTCGTCAACACGTAAATAATAATCAAACTAACTACTTTAAAATATGATAAATGCAAATAGATACAAATCAATCATCAATGTCAAACATTAGTACTTTTTATTCTTCTAAATATGATAAATGGAATGAGATACTGGTGACGATTATAGGTATAATTATTTCTTAAAATATTATACGGATGATGGAAAACGGTTAATAAAATTAACAAAATAATGAACAATTTGCCATTTAGGCTCGATTTTTCTTCATAATATGACAACCGCAACAGAAAAAAAATTATTTGATTCATGGGCGCGGGTGCATAATTTTGAGTCCGGATTATGGGTGTTCGATAAGCTATATATACCCTTGTTACCCGCAAAGTAACGGCCTAAATTCCTAATGTACGGAAATAATTCGATTTTGTTGCTTGAGTGCGTCTCCGGCTACGAATACGCAGTGGCGCGACGACGGCGTGAATGCGAAACAATTTTCTCCGTATGAATAAAATTTAAAGGTGCGTATGCAAATTTCCATTAGGGAAGGCTGTCTCGGAGCGGTGTCATATGGGCGCACATTTTCTTTTCATATAGACTACGTAAAACCGTCATCTAATACGGTTCAGTCGGCGTGTGGGGCCGTTATATATGCGGAAATTGAAAAAAAAAACTCGAAGCTAATTAATCCCGACGTTTTCAACGCAGAAAACTAGAAAAATATATTGCGGCGTTGATAGAAAATATGCAATAGTGTGTCCGCGCTTTTATAGCCTGAAATGCCCGGAGGTTGCGAACGATTAAAATTTATATCGTTTTCGTATTCGTCGGGATTTTTCAGTGTGGGATTTTAGGGGATGCATGTCATATTTTCTATATGAAAATATGTTATACTTTTTAGATTGCTAGCAGCACTGAATTTACGTTCCAAATAGAAACATGACCATAGTAAGCCGGGGTCCCACGGCCTGCTTTCTGACAGGTCAGATCGCGCCAGGCCACAGGTCATGGAAACCGTCGCATTCGATGAGGCCTGTGGTGGCCTGTTGTCGCTCGTCCTATCGGAAGTCAGTAAGTTCAAAGGCACGACAGTGTCTATCGCGGCCTGTACGGGCGCCCGCGCTCTTGCGTCCGTTCTAAAGCCGGGGTCCCACGGCCTACTTTCTCACAGGTCAGTACGCGCTAGGTCAGACGCGACCCATGGCCTGTCGGTCTGGCCTGGCGCGATCTGACCTGTGAGAAAGCCCGGCTTAAGCACAGGCACAGACAGCCACAGGCGTGGCACGCCCGGCCTGGCCTGTAATAATACAGGCCGTGGGACCCCACCTTTATACACATAAAGGTGGGGCGTTTTGAATAAGTATTTGACTTTCGTATGTACACACATACGAAAGTCAAATACTTATTCAAAACGTTGAGATCATATATAACCCATTTGAAAAGCGATCGTGTATGGAACATTTCGGCGGGTTGAAACTATACTTCAGTGCGTCAATCAAGCTTTTATGAAATCTATAGTTATAATTTGAACGTATTTAATATAGCATAATGTACCGTCGTTCCCAGAACTTGCCTTTCTATTTAGGTACACCCAATATTAAAATGATCAGTCAGGAATAGAGGGGTTATTCTGAAACTCACAATACATATACCTACCGACTTTACACATATATGAATACGGCTACTAGGATATTATTTTCAACTTTTTAGTTCACGCTCTAAATGAATTAAAAAAAAAGATTGTTTAAATATATAAACATATATTCAGGTCTTATCTCTGGAATTAAGTTTTAAACTTTCCGTTATCCAGTTTCCGTTCCAGTGGCTATCTTCCGATTCGATAATCAGGGGCGCTAAAGCGATACGAAAACAAATTTTGTTCGTGTATCTCCCTCTCTGTCGCTCGAAAGGGAGATACACTAACGAACATCGGAACATCAGATCCTCAAAATTAGTTCTAGGTAGTCATACGAGTAAGTACTGAACATAACGGAACAAATATACTCAAGTACATATTAACATACAAACACTGCAAGTAAAATAAAAGCTTGTATAAATCGAAAATTAACATTAAAATTCTCCAAATAGCAATACTAATTAGTATTTAACTTACTGATAACTTATATAAGGAACAATAACTTAACCATAATAATTAACTAAGTATATCAACAAACTTCGCAAATCAATGCAGTTTTACGGTAGTGAGTCTGTATAGTATACCTAGCTATAAGTTCTTTGACCAGCATACATACATTTAATTCTCTATAAATAAAATCAGGCTGCAACAATCAACAATTCAATCAATTTATAAATTATTGACTAGCAGCATAATTAATGGATTAGCAAAATTTAATAATTCAGAAATTAGTTTGACTAGCCGTTATTAAAATTGATTCGCAACCAAAATAAACCATTTGTTCAGTATACGGAATCGGACTGCTAGCAGAAAGTAGGTTAGGTTAGGTTATGTTAAAGCTGCGGCCGGGAGTCCCACACACCCGTCCTGTCCCCCTCCGAGTTGACAGTGCATCAACGCATTCCCCCAACAAAAATAAAAAGATTAGAACTGCGTCCCTTACAGAACCGAATGGCTACCAGAACTGTAGGTTAGGTTAGAACTGTATGCGTCGCTGAACCGAACTCCTAGCAGAAAAGTAAGTTAGGTTAGAACTGGGACCCCCACAGAATGCAACAGAAAAGTAGATTAGGTTAGATTAGAAGTGCTGACCAATTTTAAATGTTTGTTGACCCTAAGTTGCTTATCAGTTAGCCATTTGGGTTAACAAAAATAATTTAGAGCAGTTCAGTATGACATTAATTGCTAACATTTTTTAAAATGTTTGCCTAGTCCGGGTAGTGACGCTGCCTACGAAGCCGAAGGTCCTGGGTTCAAATCCCGGTAAGGGCAAATATTTGTGTGATGAACATGAATATTTGCTTCTTCTATTTAAGTATTTATCTCTATTAAATGTATCGTCGTCGAGTACCCATAACATAAGCCTTATTGAGCTTACTATGGGACAAAGGTCGATTTGTGTATTATCGCCCCTTAATATTTATTTATTTATTATTATTCATTTATAATAAGTCATTTTAGCTGATCGAAATGACAATATTTTGCTATTCGTTTAAATCATACCCAAGAAAATATGAAAAGTATCACTTTCATCATTCAACCCTCTTCTTAGATAAACATTGAATGCAATGGGTAATGTTTTTCGGATTCTTAAAAACAAGTGTATAAAATGCATATTATAGGTTTTATTATCAAAATGATTACAGTTCCTTAGTAACTCATAGTTACAACCAATCTAAATGTGTTTTTACTTATATACATACGTATGTACAAGTAGATATTTAGGCCAGTGGATTTATTCTTGAATAGGATTTTAATCCACGTCCCTCCGTCAACAGCGTAAGAAAAATATTTAATCCCTAAAATGATGTTTACCGTGTTAGTGCGCGCAATACATAGGATTTGTGGGCACGGGCCCCAAAGGAAGCTCGATGTCAATATTTATTGTGCGCTTGAATCTCCGTTCCATATTTTCCCCATTACTTATGCATAGAATACAAATTGGCTACAGTGGAGCTTCGTGTCATCAATATTCAGTCAGCGACTGCAACACAGCCACAATTTTAACTGTTCTCTTGATTTATTCTCATCTAGAGTGACTTTAAAACGGTGCTTACTCAACCTTTTAGAAGTTCGTCGCTGCGCGTTTTGTAAGCACCACTGCGTGATTCATCATTTCGAAATACAATTAACCATGTTTCTTCTGTGTTTAGTCATTGCGCTTCGTTTTTTGCCATGCATTCTATGGTTATTACGCGCGTGCACACATTGTATATTATCTTATCTTATCGTTATTAGGGTCCTTGTGGATGCACTTCTATCCATTGTGCAACTGTCCCCTCCTTGTGTGTGTTCATGAAACGACAGCGTAAAGTAACAGCACTTTCCAAACAAACATTTTTATTTCTCGGATAACATTGCTCAATTACAAATCAATTTATGTTGTTATTATTCAAATGCCATATACATTTGCGTTTGTTTTGAATTTGTGGTAAGCATACAAAACGGATTGTTTTGCGGTAATTACCTAGGTGATGTGACTGTATTAAACAATAATATTATAAATTTGTTTTGTATTTAAGCAATGTTTGAATGGAAAGCTCATACTGTCGTTCCAATGGTTGTTAAATAATGTTTTTTGACAATTATCTCGAAGTTATTTGGTTAATCATTTGTTATAAATCTAACCGTCGTAAACGACAACACATTCGTTGACAGTAGTAAGTAGTTAATAGTAGCAAGAAATACTGTATTCACTTAATAATTATTTATAAGAATTAGAGAAGAACTTGAACAAAAAAGACAAAGAGTTATCTCATAACTTGTTTCAGTTACTTATTATCTCAGTTTAAATCAGATAATGTACCAGGGACGGATAAAGTACAAGTAATATAATAAACTTGTTCTACTTTCTTGGTGGCGCTGCGCTGGCTATCGGTAATACGATCGCATCTAATAAGAAGTTGTGACTACTTACTTGTGACGCAGGTTCAATAGACTGTATTAGCATAATCATTTGTATTGCAGTCGATGAGGGGGATCTAAATTGCAGAATTACGTATAAAAATACTGACTATGTTTGTCGGAACGGTCGAATTTGCCGCGGGGTGCCGATTAACCTTATGGCTCCAGCTGGGGCTGTTAGGGGTGCAATCTTGATACAACTTTTTAAAATGCTATCCCCGTTTAAAATACATATACTAGCTACTTGCGCGGCTCCGCCCGGGTATTATAGAAGACCCAGGCGGATCCGCGGTTTAAAATATAGTTCTAGGTCCATCCTGGAGGTTCATACCTATTAAAGAACGCAGCGAAATAAAGTAGTAATATAATATCCTCACCAGAAAGCCAGGTCAGGTCATACACAGAGGTGAAAGAATTCATGAAGTCGCATTAGTGGTTTCCGGAGATTACCTCCTACATACAAACTTATAAAGCTAACAATATCACAGAGATTGTAAGTAGTATTGTTGTTGCTCATGCAGAAAGCATAGTAAGATGTATTAAAACTAGTTTAATTTCTTAACAGTTTACGTATATGGAGGACTTATATAGTAATGAACTAGAGAGTACTTGATTTATATTTAACTATTCCTATAAAAATAACGATTGAAGATATGATTTATTTCAATTTGGTCAATAAATATAATAAAAATTATGTTACACTGCTAGAAACTTACAAAACTTTTCTGATATGATTTAGTGAACCAGTTTCATTAAAAACTTACATATACATGACACGTACATATAGAGAGACATATACAGAATGCTGTGTTGAAATTGAGAGACATTTATATTCATAATAATAATTACTACTTTGTGCTGAGAACAAAAGCTCACTCTCACACAGTTCAACGGGAATAACGGATTATTACTATGTATTACGAAGCCCAACGAAATTAATTATTTGATTATATTTCTCCAAGATGCCTGTCTGCGAGATTATTTATTCATATTTTTTAGATTGTCTGATTAGTTTTGCGAATCCAAAAAAGGGGTTTACGGTAGGGAGCCTGTTATTAAACGGCGATTTACAAAACATTAGGTACAACACCAAAATATAACGTAACTTTCGCGCAGACTCTGTTTACGCAGGATAATTGCGTAACTCTATCACCTCGCGCCCTAAGGTAAGAACTACAAATATACTACGATGGTGGCAAAGTATATTTGGGGACAATCTGATACAAATTAACCTAGTCCCAAACTAAGCAAAGCTTGTACTAAGAGTAGGTACTAGGCGACGATATACATACATAGATATCCATATCTCAGGAACAAATATTCGTGCTCATCACACAAATAGATGCCCTGACCGGGATTGGAATCCGGAACATCGATTTAATTCATGATTATGAAGTTGTCTAGTGGCATCGCTTTCGCACTTACATACTGGCCACGTATGCGGACGACGTACCACGTTTTTATAGTAGCCACATCGAGCGAGACAAAATTGATGTAAAAAAAATTAGATTGACAGCACAGGCGCAGTTTTTCCGTGTGATTCCGTCTCACTGTGCGTTTTTTCCAGTATTTTTGACCCGGCTAGATTTTAGGACGCTTTTCTTACTCACCTGTTAACGTTGGCTTGATTGGGCGTATGATTTTGTATTTGTTCGTCGTCCGTGTTTAAAACGCCTAACCATACGGTAAACAGACGCGACAAATAGTCGTGCAACTATACGAGTATTCCGAGCAAGAGTCTCAGATTATTGGGGCTCTTCTCCCTGTGACTCAGGTGCAAAAAGGCGTGGCTTCTGCACATAAATTTAACCCCTTCACTGTCAGTGGCATATTAAAAGAAAAATATGGAACTTCTGGTATGGAAAACAAGGCCATGCGATCACCCAACACGCGAAGAAAGAGAGACAAACCAGTGACAGGTATAGACAGTTTTGATACCGTTGCAATCAAAGACCCCGTATACGAGGTAAGAATACCCTACAATGAAAAAAATATTCTCTTTAAATGATGCTAGATTATTCAACGGAAGTTTAACTTCGTTGAGGGTAATTTTAAAACAAATAGGTTTCCGTGATATTAAACGTAACCAAAGAAAAATAATAATGGAGCACCGACATTGCTTTAAAAAGATAGAATTCTTGCGGGAAATGCTAAAAATAAAATATTGGAACAATCTCGTATTTTTAGGCGAGACGTGGTTGAACAGTAACCACACTGTAACCAAGAGTTGGACAGACGAAACTCAGGCGTCTTCCTCAAAAGTGCCCATGGGCTTTTCCCATGGGCACTTTTGAGGAAGACGCGGTTGATTATTTGTCATGCTAGATCTGCTGGTGGTGGTTTTGTGGAAGACAGTCTGTTGGATTTGAATCAAAAAGTACAAAAGATTACCACGAAGAAATGAATGGAGACACGTTTAAATGGTTTCAACAAATGCTTCTAAAGCGTCCGGAGCCATCTACCATAATGATGGATAGTGCACCTTATGACTCCATGCAAATCAACAAAGCTCAAAATAAATCGGAGCAGATAGCATGGCTCAAAAATAATGGCAAAGTGCTGACATGACCCTAACAAAACTCGAGTTAGCTGAAGGACACAAATCACACCAGACTCAATATGTAATTGTCAATTTGACACAAGAGCATGGGCATCAGGTTATCCGTACCACTGTCAATACAACGCAATTGAAGTAATATGGGCACAAGTGAAAGGTAAGATTTTGTTCACCAATGTCTGTAGGGTTCCTCACGAAGTTTTCCTTAACCGGAAAGCTATTGGTAAATATCAAATGACATTCTGTAGGTACATAAGTACCGAGAAAGTCATTTGCACGATCCGGAGGGGCTACCGCGAATTGAAAACGAACTTCGTTCGTGTGTCTCCGTCTTTGTCGCTCGAAAGAGCAAGTGCGACAGAGAGGGACACACACGAACGAAGTTCGTTTTCATTTCGCGGTAGGCCCTCAGATTTGAGCCCACGACCTCCTGTTTGAGTTTTAAATATTATGTGACCTACATTCATTTCTTCCAACGAATATCAGAATCAAAATTGGGTTATCTAATACGTTAATCTATATTCCACAATATTTGTAATAGCTGTGGGCCTAAAGGCTTCCAATATTCCATAAGTAATAGGTTTTATCAAAAGAAATCGGATGTGAAACAGATTCAATTAGCCTTTCAAAATTCGTAATCGCTAAACTTGACGCAATATTTTGTCTTAGCCTCATCTCTACAAATATCACTATGCTAGTGTCAAATATCGGCTGTTAAAAAAATCGACTTAAGTAATACCTATAACACATCCTTACTCTACTAATATACAATGTGTGGCCTGTAACAGGGGCAAATATATAAAAGGACGCTTCCTTAGAGCATCTGCAGTAACCAATGTGTGTGTTGTCCAATTTTTTTTTTTACTTCGTGTTAATCTAAATTTTTAAAATAAAAAATACTACATTAGTCACCCCAGAAGAGTAAAAAATACAGGTAAATTTACCTAAAAGAAAAATAAATTTATTTCCGTTAAAGCCACCTGGAAATAATTGCTCACAAGCTCAATAATCTACTGTTTATTTTTTTGCTCCTATTCCAGGCCAAATATCTAGGCAGTCTGATAACAAGAGACTCCAGATGCACACCAGACATTGTCGCTCGAGTAGCCATGGCGAAAAAAGCTTTTAACCGAAACAGACAACTCTTAAGATCCAGTTTGTCATGTAGGAGCAAAATGTTGCTAGTAAAAGTGTACATTTGGAGTATTGCCCTTTATGGCAGCGAAACGTGGACACTGACAAAGGGACCGAAAAAGACTGGAAGCTTTTGAAATGTGGTGTTGGAGACGGATGGAAGGTATAAGCTGGACTGAGAGAGTAACAAATGAGGACGTTTTGAGAAGGGTTAAAGACTGATCGATCTTGAACACCATCAGCACTAGAAGGGGGAAAATGATTGGTCATTTGATACGGCACGACAACTTATTTAAAACCATAATGGAAGGAAAGATAGAAGGAGAGGCAGGGGAAGACCACGGCGCAGTTATATAGACCAAATAAAGGAAAAAGCTGGTGTCGTGTCGTATCAGCAAATCAAAGGGCTGGCGGAAGACAGAGAGAAATGGAAAATACTCCACCGACAAGAGGATAACTCTTAAATTAATGATGATGACATCTACACTAATCTACACTAAAAAAATGTTTGTTTGTTTGTATTGAATAGGCTCCAAAACTACTGGACCGATTTGAAAAATTCTTTTACCATTATAAGCCGACTTTATCCCTGATGAGCATAGGCTACTTTTTACAGCGGAAAATGCTTCATTTCTACGCACTAACCGTGCGAAGCCGGGCCGGGCAGTTCTTTCATTATAAAATCGTTACACATCGGTGTATAAGTGTTAAACTTATATACCTACCAATTTATTTATAAATGCCTTTGCTTTGAGTTTCAAATAAATATAGCTGATAGGTGATTCCCGCGATAAACGTTTGCGGCCGGGAGGTTTTCATAACTCGCGAGTAACGATATCCTCCAGGTATAATCTTGTTTACAAATGTGCCCCGGGAAGATACGTTGCGTAGACATAGGCCATAATATGTTAATTTGGCCCGCGACTGCTGCGGCACCCGGCCTAATATTGAATATTTTGCTTAAAGCAACCGTATAATTTAACAAAATGAAAGTTGCCCTCAAGTTAAATGTTCCAATTTTTTCTAAGTAGATGTGCGTTGTGACGGTCTTAGTTCGGTTATACAGGTAATTTCATGTTGAATGTTTCCATATTATACCTTACAATAAAGCAATTGTTTAATGCCGTATTACAAAGAAATAATGTGCAAAAGAGTATATTTACGTAACTTAAATTGAGGAAGCTTTATAAAGGTAAATAAAATTTTAAAATTGTGTTTCTTTTAAAATATACGTATCTTCGTAGATAGTATAGAGTACGCCGTAAGTAGACTCTACTTTGCTGCAAGAGACTGAATATAAACCCCACTATACAATGACAGACTTTCAGCTTTGACACTGTATGCAATGACAACAATATTCGCTCTTGGCAACTAGGCACTGAATTTGGCGTTGAAGGGGTCCAAATACATGCCTGTAATAGTAGAGTGGGTCGTAATCGGAATTGCGAACAAACCCCGTACCATGGACAAAATCTAATTACTATGTTCGGTGGCCGGCGCGGCCGCAACAAGCGGGGTGATTGATCCGCAAACATTTCATAATACTTCGTTAGTGCGGATCTTTTGCCGCCATTCCTGAATGGAGTCGCTAATTAGTTGGCCCCATGTACCGACCGGAAGAGAGGCGGCGTTTAGTAGCACTTGTTGTGAATCAGAACAAATAAAATCGGTAGTAATTGGTCTGAACTAACCATGCAGAGACTTGAGTTCAAATAAAAGGAATTTTGACAGGAAAATTAACAATTCCAAGTTATTTAATTAAATAAATACTCAACAAAAAAATAACTGCTCCTTATTTCAAAAATTACTAATACAGCCTAGATGTCACTCATACGACTATGAGAAATGTTATGACACCGCACGGTTCAATTCAAATTCAAATGAACATACATATTAGGTACAAGCTTCTGCCCGCGACTTCGTACGCGCTTAAATTATGGTTTACATGGTATTCTTATGTTAAACATAAGAATATTATATTACACAGCATACTACCTACGTACTGAAAATAAAGATTTCATTTCCATAGATTGTGCGTGTAACAGTTTAAATTCTCTTCGAATCTAAATAAACACCCTCATAAACTTGGTCGTCAATAATATTATATAGATGACCAAAGTATCATTTTAGAGAGCGCTCGTATTTGTGGGCCCCAGGTCCGATGACCCTAGGGCGAGCCCGACGGACCCTCACTATCCTAAGGTTTCTTGCAAGTGAGACCTGAGGCCAAAGTGCCGAGCGGTGAGGCAAGAGAGGCCGAAGGCCGAGCTTTTCATTGGAATTAAGGCCTAAAGCAATCCTTCAGAGAGCGGTCTCAATGCGAGCTCAAGAGCCTAAGGCCCGATCCCCCACGGATACTTGTTATCTCCGAGTAACTTGCAAGCGAAACCTGAGGACCGAAGTTCTGAAGGTAAACGGGGAGGCAAGCGGAGCCGAAGGCTGAGCTTTTCGTAGGAATGACAGGCCCTAAGCATGCTTTTAGAGAGCGGTCGCTATGTGAGCTCAGGGCTGAAGGCCCGTGGGTGAGCCCCCACGGACACTTACTATCCCCAGGTGTCTTGCATGCGAAACCGAAGACCAAAGTCCAGAAGGTGAGCGGCCAGGCAACTTTTCGTAACAATGAAAGATCCAAATCAAGCATTTTTTTTTTTTTTTTAATTTATTTATTAAAAGTACAAAACAATTAACAATGTTATGTTACTCGCCAAACTGCGATAACAGTTTGTTGGCGAGACCACGCTCATTTTAACTAATGTTAAGTACCTATGTTAAAACTATGTTAGGTATGCTATATGAACTAGGCACATATGATCTTAAACACTAACTTACACACTAAACATGACAATGCCTGAATACTTCACCTCTGCACTTAAAGTGCTATACTTTTACAATTAAGAAAGCACTTGGGGGCTGAAGGCAAGTGGCCTTATACTATCTCCATCTATTATCTATATCTGCATCCGCTCCGCTCTTATACTATATCCGCATATTATACTATCCCCAGGTGGCAGCGAGGTCAAAGGCCGAGCTTTACGTTGGAATGAAAGGCCCACAGCATCTCTTTAGAGAGCGCTCTCAATGCGAGCCCCTACGCCACTCATTAATTAATTCGGATGTCTTGCAAGCGAAACCTGAGGCCCAAATTCCCGAAGATAAAAGGGGAGCCAAGCAAAGCCGAAGGCTGAACTTTTCGTAGGAATTAAAGGCCTATAGCATGCTTTTAGAGACCGCTACCTAGGCGAGCTCGAGGGCCGAAAACCCGAAGGCAAGCCCCCACGGTTACTTACAATCTCTAGGTGCCTTTGCAAGCGAAATCTGTGGCCAAATTACCGAAGATTAGCGTCGTGGCAAGCGAGCCCTCACGGACACTAACTTACTATCCCGTAGTTGAGTGGCGAGGCGAAGGGCGAAGTAAGTCCCGTAGGTGAGTGGCGAGCAAAGGCCGTGCTTTTCGTTGAAGTGAAAGACTCGAAGCATTCCTTCAGAAAGCGCTCTAAATGGGGGTGCCATGGGCGGACACTCATTATCTCTCGGAGTCTTGCAAGTAAAACCTGAGGGCGAGCCTCCACGAACACTTACTATTCCCAGGTGTCGTGCAAGCGAAATTCCAGGCCAAAGTTCCGAAGGTAAGTGGCGAGGCAAGCAAGGCCTTTTCGATGGAATGTAAGGTCCAAAGCAACCCTTCTGATAACGGTCTCAATGCGAGTAATGACCCCTAAGAACACTCATTATCTTCTGGTGTCTTACAAGAGAAACTTGAGGACCAAAATCCCTAAGGTAAACGGGGAGGCAAGCGAAGAAGAAGCGAAGCGAAGGCTGAGGTTTTCGTAGGAATGAAAGGCCCAAAATATCCCTTCCCGCCCCCCTCCTTATGCGCTCCCAATAATATTTAAGTAAGTCACGAGAGTTTTCTACATAAAAAAATATACCATAGATAATCCAGTAACTTTGTCGCCTGAACGTATGGGGCAGTGTTGCTCAAATCCGGTAGTTCTGAATTTTTGCAGACTTGTTTATGATGTTGGCCTAATGAATAATCCAAGTTTGTGACCTCGAGTGCCGACCGCAACTTTGACAAAAAACGAAAAAATCGCAGCTTGCTTTTCAACGTCCGGTTTTTTTTGACTATGGACATCATTTGCTTCTTCCCTAAACCAAAGAAGCAGGATGTCGAGTCAAACCACTAAAGGCATGCACTTTCCGCACTATTTTGGTGCTTGGAAAACGCTCTTTTCGAGCACATGCATTGTTAAAAAAATATTAGGGTAGGTTCAAAACGTGCTACAGGTGGGTCGCATTCGTGACTTCACACGAGCAATACTAGTACACTCTGTCGGAGGTAATTGGAACTTCATCCCGCTAGAGTTGTTCGAGTTTCGACTAAAATATTGCAAAAAATTGCGAAGTTCGAAAAAAATTATAAACTTTGAAAGGCTTAATCTCGGAAACTATTAGGTCTACAGAGATAATTTTAGTATCATATTGTAGCAAATGCAGTCTACTTTAAAAACGTTCTAAGAAAGTTTTTTCAAAACTAGTCCTTTAGGGTTATAGTCGCCAAAATTTGAAAAAAAAAACCTATTTCTTCGCGGTTTTTCGATTTTTGACAAAGTTGCGTTCAGTGCTCGAGGTCACGGATTTGGATTATTCATTAGGCCAACATCACAAACAAGTCTGCACAAAATCTGAACTACCGGATTTGATGCATACTACCGATGTATAAAGTTACTGGACTAAGATACTCAATTCTCCGCGGAATGCCGTTTTGTCCAAATTGTATACCCACATCCCTTGACGTTGGTGAACTATGATAATTCGAGATAAGTATTCAACTCAATCTTCAAACAACTTTAGATGACCTCTATCTATCCTCAATATAAACAGCGACGTCGTCAGTGACTGAAGTTCCAATATAATTAGGTCTGTCATGTATAACAGTTAGTATCGGTGGAGGTATCAACCAATTTGGTTTAATATGTAGTGTACTGGCCAGGAAAGGCCCAGAAACGGCGGCATACGGACCGGAACCAATCTTACCCCTGCCACAAAGCTACATATACAATCAACTTGACCTATACACCAAAGACCTACACCAAAGATACTGGGAGGATATAGACACATGCAGACAGACCAATTGAAGAGATTCTGTCAAAACGCGACAACAAACTCACAACCGCACTACTGAGGACACACAGAAACCAACTACGCAAGATAGTAGGAATAATAACAGGACATAACACCCTGAACAGACACCTGTACAACATGGGTATCACAGACAGCCCCATGTGCAGAGCCTGCATGGAGGCGGAGGAAACGACCAAACATATTCTACTGGACTGCAAGCAGGTAGAAGTATACAGGAGAAAGCACCTAGGGTCTCCAGACACACTACGGAACGCAGTCAGGAACACAAAGGCACTCACCAACTTTCTAGAGGAGCTGGGGTGGTTAGAGTAGCGCTACCCCACCATTTCACGCAAAATAGGCACACTGAATGTCGACTTGCGGAAAAGAGCCCAGTACAACTAACTAACTACTAACTAACTTAATATGTAGTGTTTAGCCGCCTACCACTATTTTACATCCCGGGTTTTTTCACGTTTTAAGGGTTCTTTTTAGTTTCTAGTCAAGTATATGCTTGTCAATTTTCAAGTCTTTAGCTCATAGATTTAAGAAGTTCCCATACAAAGTTCAACCCCATTTTTTAACCCCTTTGCACCGTTATCTTTATAATTCTTATAGCCTATATGTTGGCCGGAAATTTTCTCGACAGATTAGTAAAATTTGCAACAAAATCCGTTTAGCCGTTTTCACGTGATGCGCGTTCAAATAAACAGACAAATATATTCTAAGTATCCCCAGCAAACTTTTTTTCGAATATCTTCCATGTAAGTACAGACTTTCGACCGTCTTCAGCTTTATTATATGAATAGATAGATACACTAAAAAAAAAACTCAATTTTTTTTATGCCGCACTTGGTAAAAAATATTGATTAAAATAGATTGGTTAAACGTAAGTTTCGCATACAATGTAACATGTTCTAATCAATAATTCTATTTGAAACTATGCTTATGGGCGCCGTGCACAAAACAAAACATCATTATTAAATGTATGTATGTACTTACTCTTGTCTTTTTTATTCATTTGTATAGTAATATATAAATAATGACACAACATAATTCAAAGCTTACGATTCAATTACAAATTAATGTCGTATTTCGAGTCGCATGCCCAGGACATTAATGTTTAATAGTCGAAATAAAATGATTTGCAGTCATTGTTGAAAACGTGGATTCTGTTGAAGTGAAAACAATGTGACAATTACCACTAATAGTTAGGTAATACCTGAATTGTGCATAGATTGGACCGCACATCCTCGATGTCTCGCTACGTACGGCGACCGTGATTGAATTCATTAATATGCATTTATAATCATTTGCAAGTACACAATCATATAACGAGCCATCATGATTTAATTGAATATCACAAAAATCATAGAATGCCATCGATACGTGTTTCTGCTACGCAGTCAATTTAGTTTATTTAGTCGAATCGGTCGAATGCAAAGAATATAGGTATTTTTAGGATATTTTTGAGAGGATTTTGGTCCCACCATTTTACATTGAAATTAAAATTAAATGGCATGGTATAAGTTTAGACACACATAGAGATGATTTTATAATGCAAGGGTAATATATTTTTTTCGTAAATAAGAGAAGAACCAAATTAATAAATTTGAATCTCCGACGTAGGCTTCGTCAGGTGGGTAAAGTCAATACGGGTACAATATGGGTTACAATATTTGGCTGCTATCTACATATATGATGCTAAATGTACATGTACAACTACGTACAACTATGAATCGTTTTGAATCCCGGTTCAAAAACAATCTGTTCCAAACAACATCGCAACTAGCTATACATAAAAAGGGCCCCTACTCTATGTCAATAAGAATCTTCAATAAATTACCCAACGAAGTAAAAAACGAGCCTAATAGTAATAGATTTCTCACAAGTTTAAAAGCTTTCCTTGTAAATGAAGCGTTTTACTCAGTTAGTGAATACTTAGCCTACAAATGTAATATTTAATTTAATTTTCCAATCTTCGTATTTTAAACAACCACCTAGGTATAAACCCATAGTTGAACCAATCGTCGACTTCTCTACTGTTGTGTGTTGCTAGAATATAATTTATGTTATTAATATTGAATTTTGCGGATATATAATCTCAAATAATTTATAAAATTTATAAAATTAATTATAATCTTAAATAATTTGTACTGCTTCATTGTATTTTTATTTTTCTTAACATTCTGTAATCTAGCTTAATTTCATTTTAATCCATTTGATTTAATTTATAATTGTTATTTTTCGATTGTTTTTTATTTTTTTATTTAATTTAATTGGGATTATAGATTTTTTATTATTACTAAAAATGGTTACAAAGTGTTATAATTGATAAAAATGTAAATGCATGAAAATATTATTTTTAATTGTTAATTGAACTTAATTTTTATTTTATGTTATTTTCTTATCTATATTTCTTATATTATGTTGCAGTGCCCTCGCGGGGTTGTGTTGAAACATTATTAGCTTTAAGATCTTTTGTACACACAAAGCAATTAATAAATGATTATGAATAAATGATTATGAATAAATGATTATGAATAAATGATTATGAATAAATTAGCAACAGGCATCGCCGAATTCACACATACACAACGCGCGGTTATCTATCGTTTGCTCGAATTTTATATTCCAGAACGTTTCATTTTCCATAATATTCATTTGACATATTTTTATTTTCCATAATTATATATGCCCGAATCATTCATATGCCATTAACTTTATTTGCCATAATTTTATATAAAGTAATTTTACTTGACAGAATATTCATTTGCCATTAGAAACTACATTTCTACGAGCCGTTCAAATGTTGGCGCTTATATATATATGTCATTATAACACCTATTTTGAATAATTGTTACGTAGGTACGCACGTTAAAATAATCATCTTCTACTTGAAAAACTTTTCTCTAAAGAAGTTTTATTCCGCTCTTTTATAAAAAAAATAACCACGAAACCTTATAACCTATCCACCATCCGAGTCGGACTGTCCTTTGAAGCCAAATATCTCGGTAAATATCCCCCAGAAACTCCCCAGAAATATCCGCCAGAAACTCGCTTCGTCGGCCCTTCGTTTCACTTGCGCACTCGACCTACGCTCCGCTCGGGAGATCGCCGTTCAACTCAGGCCTTCCTTGGCAAGCTTCTGTCTCCGCGGGCTTTTATTATACACTCTAGGGGTAGGACAGATAAGACCACGTGGAAGTGGGGTGTGCTGATTCGGGTTTTGGTAGCTATTTTTCATAATATCACCTATTTCAAACAGTAATTTGTTATTTTACATATAGTATGGCTTTTGGAAGGTATGGCAAAAAAAAATATTGCATATAAATAGCATGGATTATAAAGTTTCTGGCAAATGATATTATGGCATACGATATTATGGAAAATAACAATTCTGCCTTATGAATATTATGGTGAATAACAGTTATGGCACATGAAATTATGGTAAACAAAATTATGGCCTGTAGTGCTAGTAGTACGCCAAAATATGTGGCAAATGGTGTTAAAGTTTTGAAAATCGGTACGATTGATCTTTAGGCCAAACGAATCAATTTGACCCGTAGCCCGAAAAATAAAACGAAAAAGGAGAGGAGTTACGTCAACATCTTATTTCCATACAAAATAAGTTGTTGACGTAACTCCTCTCCTCTAAAGATCAATCGTACCGATTTTCAAAACTTAAACACCATTTGCCACATATTACTGAATTACGGGGTGTACCGCTAGCACTACTGTGAATATGACGGCAAATGAAATTCGGGCAAACGAAGGAATACCGAGCAATCCTCAAAAAGTTACATCATTAACCTTCTTTACTTATTAGTAATTAAAAATAGATTTTAATAATTGAGGTAGAAAAGAGATTAAGGGTGGGTTGCACCAAACCGCCCGTAATCGTAAGCGGTGTTCGTTAAAATCTGAATGTATAGAAAGTTTGACAAGTTTTTATGGAATGACAGCTGCCGCCGCCATATTAAACGTTGATCGGTCTGTCATCGTAAGTTAGAGCAACCCGTCCTAAGTCTGCCTAATGAGATTCACATGGCAACTGTAAATGTAGCTGAAATTATGAAATAGTTTACGAACAATATGGACTCTTATACATATTCTGTTCAGGCTTTTCACAGTAAAACGGTACCATCGGTGGTGTTTCGGAAGGCGAACGTCTGGACAAGTCGCTCGAGCGTGACACTGCGGACTCGCGGGACACAATGCGCGCCGTAATTGAAACGTGTCTCAAGCGTGTCCGTGCCGCTGCCCCTTAAACAATAATCCCATTACAATTTTTATAATCCGACAGTAATTTGGGGACAATGGACAGGATGACGGGTCATTTTGAATAACAGCTTTGTTTATGAAGCACACATGTAGGTACAACACGGTGGCTGATCCGACACATTGGTACTTTGTATGCGGCATCATTGAGTTTACGGGCGCCTCCGTTCAGTCGACGCCATTCGAGAAAATTAGTTTTAGAAGCTGTTGATGAAAATACCTATCCTCAATGTGTTCAAATTATAAATATTAAGACATCTTAATTGCTAGCCGGTAAACGTAAAATGTGGCGCCGGGGTCTGTCATATCATTAAGAGCTGTCAAAGTTCGATATTCGACGCGAACGAAGGAACAGACTCGGGACGTAAGTTACGATTATCGACGGTTTAAAACAACTGAGCCTACATTTCTGCCTGCCCTGAAACACCCAGCTATGACGATCACAATCTTTCCTGACTCACCTCATCGCTCCCCCAGTTCTTGTCTGAGATTCGTAATAACTACGCGTAATTGGAGGATAATAAGATTTGTGTTACGGGTAGGTACTAGACGATAATATATTGAACCTATATAAATAATTAAATAAGTACATAGAAAAACATTAAAAACATCCAAGAGTCAGAAGCAAATATTCATGCTTTGTCATACTTATATTGGCCCGTACCGGGATTCAAACCCAGTACCGTCAACTTCGTAAACCCCTGCTTACGAAGTTGACGGTACTGGGTGACACTTCTGGGCTAAACCGGTCGTCAATAAGTCGATAGGTAAGTGTGAATTATTCATTCCCGACTCTAGCAAACTGGTATTCACAGTGAATATCAGCCCATTAGGAAGGAGCATTAGGAAGAGCACTGAGCTAGTGTAGGTGGGTAGGTATAGGTAGGTAGTTTAGTAATCGCTTCAAGACCACACATGTCAGCTTCAATGAAATGAGTAATCCCGCTCTAAATACGGTTAGCCGTTCATTAAAGCTCCATTGTAAAATGATACGCTATGCCATTCGTAGCGTGGCGTCATGCCTAGGCCGGCGGCCGGCGGCGCCGTCTGTCTGCCTGTTAACATGCCCGTCACTTTGAGGCTACGGGATGGAAAAGTAGGAATATGGACTTCGGCAGAAATAAAATACGTAGTAACGTTTCGACACTATTGTCGAATATTATATCGTTTATTAAAAGTTTTAAATAAGCACTAGGAAGCTTGCACGTCTGGCACCTGTAGGGTTGCCAACTTTTTTTGGGGGAGATATAGTATTTTTCAGAAAAAAACGACTACCTAAAATATAGTACACCGTTAAAAGTAGGTACGTATTTGGTATTTGGCTGGGCAATGTTGCTATTTGGTAAAATTGAACTGAAACCTGCACGGCTATCACAAGACGGCGCGCGAGCTCTCTCGATTTTTCTCGCACTATCCGTCTCTCTCTTATTAGAAAACTTAGAAAGAGACGTATAGTGCGAGAAAAATCGAGAGAGCTCGCGCGCCGTCTTGTGATAGCCGTGCAGGGAAATTTGAAGCACTTCGTAGTTAAGGCCCTCCTAATATATAGTATTTTTGCGTACTATATATTTCTTCAACAGTATATATTAGTAAAAAGAGTCAAAATATAGTACAATACTATAAAATATAGTACGGTTGGCAACCCTAGGCACCTGTAACGTGACAAACTTAACCACCTTATTATCTTCTTCAGAGATGTTTACTATGCAGTAAACAGCTCTGAAGAAGATAACATGAGGAAATGCGACTGGATTGGAGAACGAGCTTTTTATTGCATCACATAACTTCAATGCAGTTACAGGTTAGCATTTGAAATAAATATATATCAGGGGACAATATTACATAAATCGAACCTGGCCTATGCTCAATAGCTGTTTCGAACAGTACAGCAGGGTTATTGCTGTTTCGAACAGTACAGCAGGGTTATTGCTGTTTCGAACAGTACAGCAGGGTTA
Source organism: Epinotia bilunana (assembly GCA_947049275.1). Lineage (NCBI taxonomy): Eukaryota > Metazoa > Arthropoda > Insecta > Lepidoptera > Tortricidae > Epinotia > Epinotia bilunana. The sequence goes on from OX346253.1 coordinate 30,080,975, forward strand.
TTGCTGTTTCGAACAGTACAGCAGGGTTATTGCTGTTTCGAACAGTACAGCAGGGTTATTGCTGTTTCGAACAGTACAGCAGGGTTATTGCTGTTTCGAACAGTACAGCAGGCTTATTGCTGTTTCGAACAGTACAGCAGGGTTATTGCTGTTTCGAACAGTACAGCAGGGTTATTGTCATATCCATATTAAGATAGCTTGTCGATATGTTGCGGGTAGCAACCCAAAATCCGCTTAACAGACGTGGATATCAATTCAATAATTCATACTCGTATGAGAAATGCATTATGTTAATCGGTCTCCCATGAAGTGTATTATTAACTACATGCATTGCTTCAGACTGGATTCGAATAAATGACGATTCGATTAAAAAATAAAACATAGGTAGGAAAGCCATTAATGGTTTAGCGTCCCGTCCAAACGTCGCTTGTTTATTCTAATGGTCACCCATCCGGGCCCGGTTCCTGTTATAACTTTAGCTGACATTGCTTAATGTGAGCAATGCAAAGCACTTAAAAGAATGCTAACTTATCTTAGATATTTGATCCCTCGAACGCCGTAACGACGAAGAACGTGCCGTTCCGAGCTGTGGGAAATTAAACGTTTTGACGACACGCGGTCGAACTGCAGCTATATGATTCACAACCTGAAACTCACCTACTACTCGTCCCTGGTATAAGTTGATCCCGAGATTCGTAACTAGAGGTCAGACTTTTACTAGCTCATTTGAGGCCAACTGCCAATAAGCGTCGTGAATACTCGCCCAGCAGATGCCGCAACGGTGCTAGCCAGGTATTCGCAACTCACCTGAGGCAAACCAATGTAAGACTGAACTCCGAATACGTGCAGTTGTTATGAATCTCAGCGTTAAAATAAACTAGAGGAGCCATGAGAAAAGTCCAGATAGATTGTGAACAGCATCGCTGCAGTTGACCTAGCATGCGCCCCAGGGGATCATGTTCACGCTTGCCTGACTTCTTCGCGTGAACACATTTTCTCATGAAAACTCGATATACTCGTACTTCGATACGAGAGTAAAAATGTAAGTGATCGGGAAAACTTTCCAAATTACTAGCAGTATTACTCACCTACACATTTCATGACTGATAATTAATTCCGACTAGACTAGACGAAGTATCTCTACCAAGCTTCTAGCGATCGGCACGTAATTGTAGATAGGTTATTGTATTACGAGTGGGGTTACGACCGTGTGACGAACACTATCTGACACTTTGTCAGTTATAGGATATCAAGTGTAAACGTATGCGCAACTATCTTATCTACCTAGATTATTAGAGCGTTATTATATAATACTAGCTTCCGCCCGCGACTTCGTCCGCGTGGACCCGGGATAAAAACTATCCTATATTTTAATCCAGGCTATAAACTATTTTCGTGCAAAATTTCATTCAAATCGGTTCAGCCGTTTAAGCGTGATTGAGTAACAAACATCCAAACATCCAAACATCCAAACATCTAAACTTTCGCATTTATAATATTAGTAGGATTACAAAACTTGATTTCTTATCATAAGTAAAAACATTGTTTATGGAGAAAATGTGTAGCACAAAATGAGATACCATTTACGTATAGTATTGAAAGTAAATCAAATCGAGTCGCCCAATTTTACAATGTCAAGCGAAAACGTCTGCCGTCCAGGGACCATAAAGCTGGCAGCAGTCCATAAAACTTGCAAAAAAACTAGAACAAATAAATGCCTGTCGTCTGTTTTGTCAAATCTGTGCGGTACGTGCGCGCTTTGCTGGGCACGGACGGGCGGCGCGAGCTGATTTTATAGCGTCATAAAATCTTGTGAACGCGCCCTTAAATCACAACGCTATGTCATATTTCATCGTTTTGGTTGTCAATGTTTATTTTATATCATATTTTACAGATCCCTCCTGTATAAATCATGCTCGGATTGATATACATTAAGGTCACGTACTTTTGGCAGAATCGCTTAGTTTCCCCGGTTTTCCCGTCCGCCGCACCGTGTTGACATATGGCCGCCAGGACCCCTGATATATCGAGTAATTGTTTGCGTAAGTTCTCTATTACATTCTGCCTGAAAGAGCGTCACAAGCATCGATTCAATCGCCACGTTAGATAGGTTATCTAAGAAATACCCGCCACCCCCCTCACTTAAATGATACGTTAAAGGGGTCCGATTGTGGGTAGCTGACTAATTTGTCAGAACGCGCGTGACGCGATCTCCCGGAGATTGCCCACTTTACTGGATTGTGACGGTAACCGGGAAGCTATTCATTGATTTTCTCCGCCATTCATCGTTCTTTCAGACTAAGTCAGATGTAATCTCAGCGCCATTTTTAATTTGTCAAGGAGCTTTCCTCGTTTTCAAGATTATCAGCGTTATCCGCAGCCTGATTAAATCTTGTAACGTAACAATGTGCATAACTTTGATAATAAGCGACAATTCCAAAATAAAAGAAGCCTTAAAGGCCGTATTTATAAACGTTCGATAAACCTATTTCGAATGGCTAAAACGCCGTAAAACGTCGTTAAAGTCTTTATTTGTCACTTTGACAGTTGTGTTCGTAAGAAAGGGACAATTTAAGCTTCATGAATAATTGGGGTAATTCGATACGTACATCTTGAAACTGCGCAGTTGGCGTACGGTTACCATACAATTTGCAGTTCGTCTGTTCACAGCCATTGCCAGATAGTAGAGAGCTATGGTATCTCTATTATGTGGCAATGGGTGTTCTGTTTCTAATAAAACCTAAATCTATACACACAATTTCTGAAAACTTCCTATGTATAGTGCAGTCACATTTAGAAATACACCAGCTTCTGCCCGCGACTCCGTCCGCGTGGAACTCGTTTATATCGTAGCACCATACAAACTTTCATCCCCAGCTTCATCCCCTTGGGAGATGATTTCCCGGGTAAAAACTATCCTATGTCCTTCCCCGGGATTCGAACTATCTCCTTACCAAATTTCATCTCAATCGGTTCAGCGGTTTAAGCGTGAAGAGGTAACAGACAGACAGACAGACACTTTCACATTTATAATATTAGTATGGATACGATACATTTTCCTTAACTCGTGATCTAAACGTCTTAGATCATAAACCTTAACTCGGGTGTCCCTTAGTCATAGCTGTAAGTTATAGGCTAATATTTTACAAACTTTGCTAAGGGAGGACCTATTAGGGTGGAAGTGTGTCTTCACTGTTTAACGCAGGGCAGGGTTTCTATTTCACTAAGCTTGCTGGCATTCGCCGTGAGACTCGCTCTTTGGAAAATATACCCGTTTATTTAAGACCTCCTTCAGTTGAACATGCTAGCAAGTTAGTGAGGTGCTCACAGTAATATAAACACCACTTTGAATACATTTGCACTAAATAAATTCGTACTTTCGTTTTCAAGATTTTGTAAAAATGCTTTAATAGAGGTTTATATAGTAGTAATATAAGAAAATAGTAGATTGTTAACCAAGGGTTGAAAGTGACCCAATTCACCCGAGATATTTCTGGCGCTCGAACGAAGTGAGAGCGCCAATAGTTCGAGGGTGAAATGGGTAATTTCACCCGAGTTAAACACTACTTTTCATTTCGACTGTGAGGAAAGTAGAATACTGCACGTTCATTGTATACAAGGTATATTAAGAGTATATACCTAAATAAAATAGTTACACATATATCCAACCTACAAACTTTTCGCACTGGCTACTTGCCACGGCCTACTAGATTGTAATCGACTAGGCCGCAACGCGACTAATCTAGAAGGCCATGCCGAAACGTCAAGAAAAGAAAGTATGGCATTATGGCGGGCAGCCGAAATTTACAGGAATGATTTTGAATGTTGATTTTCTATAATGACAATAAAAAAATAGACCAACTGTAAATAATATTGTACTACTATCCAATATCCACATTTTTCGCACTGGCTACATTATGCCACGGCCTACTAGACTACATGACCTAAATTGTAATCGAGTAGGCCGCGACGCAACTAATCTAGAGGGCCATGCCGGCGGGCAGTCGAAGATTTTGAATATTGATTTCTGTAATTGCGAATAAAAATAAACCAACTGTAAAACGATTTAAATATCAACCTATAGGTCGTAATAAACACGTCGTTTAATGTAGGTACCTATAGCTGACTGTCGATTTGTGAAAAGCTTTTATTTTAATACTCTATTATCTTCGACTCCGTGGCTGATTTTATCAATAAAAAAAAAATTACTTTCCACCCTAGGGGAGAACACGCAATTTTCCACCCGGCTATATACCCATGAAAACTCAACTTTCAGAACAGGAGAGATGAAAAGTTTTTAAATAGTACACATTTTATACCTTTTCATATAGGTATACGTGATTCGTTTTTTGTATCAATCGAATTAAAAGTTTGCTTGGTTGGGTTCTTCTTCTCTTCCTATAGCAACATTCCCACTTTTGGTGGGGTCGGCTCTCCTAGTTAGTCGGCGCCAAGACAATCTGTCCTGGGTAAATTCTGGGTCGGGTAAATTCTTCACTATCAGCAGTTTCGTCATGCTGATCCACCAGGTAGCAGGTGGGCGTCCTCGACCATTTTTACAAGCTTTATATTAACTTGACTTGTTCGTATGTAAGTATAAAAGTATGTATACGTAAGTAAGTTGTCCGTCAAAATTTGCAACCAATTTTTCAGTCGCCGTTATCCGATTGAGCTGAAATTTGGCCACTGGAACTCTATGATGGAACGTGCTGCGATAGTCGAGTTTGGGGTCATATGTTTTGATATCTTGAGCACTTAGCATTGCACATGATGGCGAAGGTCTCATGGTGGAGCCGGAAGATGGCCACTGGAACTCTATGATGGAACGTGCTATGATAGTCGAGTTTGAGGTCATATGTTTTGTTATCTTCAGCACTTACCATTGCACATGATGGCGAAGGTCTCATGATGGAGCCGGAAGATGGCTACTGGAACTCTATGATGGAACGTGCTATGATAGTCGAGTTTGAGGTCATATGTTTTGTTATCTTCAGCACTTACCATTGCACATGATGGCGAAGGTCTCATGATGGAGCCGGAAGATGGCTACTGGAACTCTATGATGGAATGTGCTATGATAATCGAATTTGGGGTCATATGTTTTGTTGTCTTCAGCACTTACCATTGCACATGATGGCGAAGGTCTCATGATGGAGCCGGAAGATAGCCACTGGAACTCTATGATGCAACGTGCTATGATAGTCGAGTTTAGGGGCAATTGTTTTGTTATCTTCAGCACTCACCATTGCACATAATGGAGAAGGTCTCATGATGGAGCCGGAAGATGGCTACTGGAACTCTATGATGGAACGTGCTATGATAGTCGAGTTTGGGGTCATATGTTTTGATATCTTGAGCACTTAGCATTGCACATTATGGCGAAGGTCTCATGATGGAGCCGGAAGATGGCCACTGGAACTCTATGATGGAACGTGCTATGATAGTCGAGTTTGAGGTCATATGTTTTGTTATCTTCAGCAGTTACCATTGCACATGATGGCGAAGGTCTCATGATGGAGCCGGAAGATGGCCACTGGAACTCTATGATGGAACGTGCTATGATAGTCGAGTTTGAGGTCATATGTTTTGTTATCTTCAGCACTTACCATTGCACATGATGGCGAAGGTCTCATGATGGAGCCGGAAGATGGCTACTGGAACTCTATGATGGAACGTGCTATGATAGTCGAATTTGGGGTCATATGTTTTGTTATCTTCAGCACTTACCATTGCACATGATGGCGAAGGTCTCATGATGGAGCCGGAAGATGGCCACTGGAACTCTATGATGGAACGTGCTACGATAGTCGAGTTTGAGGTCATATGTTTTGTTATCTTCAGCACTTACCATTGCACATGATGGCGAAGGGTTCATGATGGAGCCGGAAGATGGCCACTGGAACTCTATGATGGAACGTGCTATGATAGTCGAGTTTGAGGTCATATGTTTTGTTATCTTCAGCACTTACCATTGCACATGATGGCGAAGGTCTCATGGTGGAGCCGGAAGATGGCCACTGGAACTCTATGATGGAACGTGCTATGATAGTCGAGTTTGAGGTCATATGTTTTGTTATCTTCAGCACTTACCATTGCACATGATGGCGAAGGTCTCATGATGGAGCCGGAAGATGGCTACTGGAACTCTATGATGGAACGTGCTATGATAGTCGAGTTTGAGGTCATATGTTTTGTTATCTTCAGCACTTACCATTGCACATGATGGCGAAGGTCTCATGATGGAGCCGGAAGATGGCTACTGGAACTCTATGATGGAATGTGCTATGATAATCGAATTTGGGGTCATATGTTTTGTTGTCTTCAGCACTTACCATTGCACATGATGGCGAAGGTCTCATGATGGAGCCGGAAGATAGCCACTGGAACTCTATGATGCAACGTGCTATGATAGTCGAGTTTAGGGGCAATTGTTTTGTTATCTTCAGCACTCACCATTGCACATAATGGAGAAGGTCTCATGATGGAGCCGGAAGATGGCTACTGGAACTCTATGATGGAACGTGCTATGATAGTCGAGTTTGGGGTCATATGTTTTGATATCTTGAGCACTTAGCATTGCACATGATGGCGAAGGTCTCATGATGGAGCCGGAAGATGGCCACTGGAACTCTATGATGGAACGTGCTATGATAGTCGAGTTTGAGGTCATATGTTTTGTTATCTTCAGCAGTTACCATTGCACATGATGGCGAAGGTCTCATGATGGAGCCGGAAGATGGCCACTGGAACTCTATGATGGAACGTGCTATGATAGTCGAGTTTGAGGTCATATGTTTTGTTATCTTCAGCACTTACCATTGCACATGATGGCGAAGGTCTCATGATGGAGCCGGAAGATGGCTACTGGAACTCTATGATGGAACGTGCTATGATAGTCGAATTTGGGGTCATATGTTTTGTTATCTTCAGCACTTACCATTGCACATGATGGCGAAGGTCTCATGATGGAGCCGGAAGATGGCCACTGGAACTCTATGATGGAACGTGCTATGATAGTCGAGTTTGAGGTCATATGTTTTGTTATCTTCAGCACTTACCATTGCACATGATGGCGAAGGTCTCATGATGGAGCCGGAAGATGGCTACTGGAACTCTATGATGGAACGTGCTATGATAGTCGAATTTGGGGTCATATGTTTTGTTATCTTCAGCACTTACCATTGCACATGATGGCGAAGGTCTCATGATGGAGCCGGAAGATGGCCACTGGAACTCTATGATGGAACGTACTATGATAGTCGAGTTTGAGGTCATATGTTTTGTTATCTTCAGCACTTACCATTGTACATGATGGCGAAGGTCTCATGATGGAGCCGGAAGATGGCTACTGAAACTCTATGATAGAACGTGCTATGATAGTCGAGTTTGGGGTCATATGTTTTGTTATCTTCAGCACTTACCATTGCACATGATGGCGAAGGTCTCATGATGGAGCCGGAAGATGGCCACTGGAACTCTATGATGGAACGTGCTATGAAAGTCGAGTTTGAGGTCATATGTTTTGTTATCTTCAGCACTTACCATATAGGGAATAGTGTAAATAGTGTAAATTATTGTGAATAAGCGAAAAAGTTAGTAGTGCATTGACAAACAAATACCTTAATAAGTGAATTCCAAAGATTTAAGAATAAAAAGTAAAAAATATAAAAAGGATACTTATTAAAAAAAGATTTTTAAAAAACAAGCTTTATTTTTAAAAAAACACGAAAAATAAAAAAAAACGTAAAAAAAGATTTTTAAAAAACAAGCTTTTGTTTAAAAAGTGAACTAAAAAGTAAATAATAATTTATATTTTGGTGGCGTTAATCCCTTGGCCCTTGAGCGCGTTGTATAGAGGGACATCGTACGTGGTCACGATTCTCAGCCATGAGGGAACGACGCAGAAGAGCAAGAAGAGTCATGTATGAGTATAGTAGGTATATTCTCTCTCTGAAGTACATTAACGTCTATATCAGACAGTGCCTCAAGCTTTTAAAATATTTATTACAATTTGAAATTATTTTTAACATAACTTACATTTCTAGAGCTCATCTTTCTACAAACAGCCAATATTACGATGATGAGTCACGAACAGAAAGCTTACCTATTCTGAACCTTAGAATATACCTACTATACTCATACATGACTCTTCTTGCTCTTCTGCGTCGTTCCCTCATGGCTGAGAATCGTGACTACGTACGATGTCCCTCTACACAACGCGCTCAAGGGCCAAGTGATGAATGCCACCAATATATAAATTATTATTTACTTTTTCGTTCACTTTTTAAACAAAAGCTAGTTTTTTTTTTAAAACTTTTTTTACGTTTTATTTTTACCTTTTTCGTGTTTTTTGAAAATAAAGCTTGTTTTTTAAAAATCTTTTTTTACTAAGTATCCTTTTTTTATGTTCTGGTAGGCGCAATGCTTTCTGTACAACCTGTTCCTCGTCTCTCCGCATTACATGACAATACCATCGTTAGTTGGCTTACAGCGAGTTTTTCAGATATGGGGGCCAGTTCAAAACTGCCACGTATGTACGCATTCTGGACTTTGCCCAATCGCGTTACCCCTCCCGTCCACCGCGGCGTCTTCATTTCATTCGTATGGAGTTTTTGCAGATCTCTTTACTCGCCAGCATTCGGCTCCATGTCTTAAGGTGGTCTTCCACCGGCGAGGCGAGGCGGGGCGTGGCCCTCCAGAGAGAGAATTGAAATTAGTATGGGACTTACTACCTATTTCCACCGCGCGCGCGCGCTCAGTGCAAATAGGTAGTAAAGTACGAATTTCAATTCTCGTCTCGCCTCGTCTCGTCTCGCCCCTCTGGTGGAAAACCAGCTTCATAGACCTTACCCTTGGTTCTCACGGGCATACGAAGGTCACATAGAACTCCTGTTAGCGATCTCAATTCTAGCCATGCTACATTAACTTGGTGTGCAACGTTCGGCCTATATGTCTTCACTTTCCGCTATTACCGAGCCTAATTATTTAAATTGTGTTGCTTTTGGAACTTGCGCACTATCTGGGTAGCTGACTGTGGCTGGGTCGCTCACATCACATTGCCGAAACTGCTCTGTAGACTGTAGCTTTTTTCAAGGTATGAAAAAAGGTGCAAATCCTGTTTGTTCAGACGATGTTTTCTGTTACCACATAACAATATAAATAATAGCCATAACCACATAGTCATATACTGCATGTATTGCGTCAGTGATTTAGAAGGTGTGAAACCAAATTGGATTGGGCTAATGGATGAGAGCTGCTGTATGCGGTTGCTGACTCCCAATTTTTTATGTGTGTGATGTCAGCTTAATTCCTCTGTAGTTACTACATTCAGTGATGTCGCCTTTATTACTAGATGGCTGAGACGCCAAGAGTTCAATATTTTCCCGTACTCAAGAAGTTAAAGCTATGGTCAAAATGTGAAATATAGTACATTAATACTTACCAAGGGCTGTAAAAGAAAGAAAGCCCGAAATAGCAGGTATTTGTGACCCGAGCCGGTCTTTTTTACTGCCCGTGGTGAGTACACAATTTTACGTCTTCACCTGGACATAATGCGAGTTTTACCGTACGCGTAGCTTGCGGTAAAACTTACATTATTGCAGGTGTGACGTAAAAATAATTAGTGTAGATTTAATATATTACGATATTTATTTCTTATGCCTTCATTTGTGCGTTTATTTTTGATGATTTACGTAGGTACTAATTAGGTACAGAGTTTAAGTATAAAACAAAAATAATACAAATAAAAAAACCTGTCCTAAAATATCAGCGATTTCGAATAGTGTGGTCAAGTGGTAATAAAGTAAACAAAATGGTCGTTTGCCCCGTCACCCGTCAAAGAGCGTCGCATTCGGCCGCGTCCGCGGACGTAATCCACTTAGGATTAGCCGTAAACAAGAAGGGCCATTGTCGCGACACGAGCTATCTGTTAACGTCTAAGTATAACTGATAAAGGGCGTCGACGGTATTGTTCGCAGCGGTATTAGGCTTTAATCCGGTCTCGCGAGCGACGCTCGTTAGGCTGATTGTCCCGTCGCGCGGCAGATGGCCGCGGTAATCCGACCCGGCCAACCTCCTCGCGGAAAATATGGCCTCTTTATGTTTGTTGCATCTGCAGGTAAATTGTGCGCAGAATTGGGCCGTCCGTTACCGCATACGTGCGCTATGAATGCAGCCGCTATGAATTTATTTTTCTTGTACCTATTGTTATCACCGCTGCGGTAAAGGGGTTTGGGTTTATTTATGTGCCGCAATAAAACTCTTGAATTTGTTGGAATCCTAACATTTACAGAAACTTTTAAGGCTAACCGTCCGTCTCTTGGGTATGATTTAGCTCCATTGGTCTCTTTTGGCCTCCATTGCTTTTCTTACAACTGAGTGAAACTTGATGGTAAATAAGTCTTTAACTACATGCAATCTATTAGGTAGGAGATACTATAGAAATGCAATTGTCCATAAACATCCAATTATTTGACCCTAGTCTAACTATATAATTCCGAAAAGTTATATTAAAAACAACAAGGGTCGGCAACGCGCGGCGACTGGAGTCGCAAGCGTCCATAGACCACGGTATGCCGCATGATGGTTTACCATCATCGTATACTATTCAAAAAAGAACAGTGACAAAAACAGGTAGGTATTGGTTGTGGTGGTTGGCTAGCTTTTGCCGGCGAGCTTTCGCCCGCGTGAACTTCCAAGTTACAACCCAATTAAATCCACTGAGAAGGGATTTACAGGTTCCAAAAAAAAATATTGTTTAATCCTAGTTATACGAGTAAAACATCAGGGCAACAAACAGACATCCGAAACGTACATAACATTAGTAAGTAGGCTAAAACCTACACGTCGCAGCATATCCTCGTTACCTGTAATAGTACATAACTACGTATACCAACAACCTAACTAATAGCTTATAGTAATGGAGTTACAACTAATATGCTTACCTAATACGTAAATGTGGCCGGGCCGCTGCCGCCGGCCAGCGCCGCCGCCGCACAAAAGCCGGTTTACACTTACAGGAGTTAGTTTAGTTCAAACGATGATTAATTACCTACGTAAATAAATTCCCGCAACTACCTCCAGTTACGTATAGATTCGTGAAATACGCTCAATATTACATTTAATAATGTATGTTGCTTTGATGTGCACATTTTATTTTTAAATATGAATGTTTCTTGTACATAAATGATACAAAATGGAACTTGAAATGAAATCTGCATCGAACAGCCCGCCCTGTGCAAATGTACAGAAAAGTAAATATCAGTTTAGATTTAATTCCACCTGGCTTTGAAAAGGTTTTTCACTATTCCTATCAGAGGGGTAACCAGGTAACGTTTTGAACGCGCGTTAGGACAATGCAAACTGTATTTTTTTTAATAGACAATATAGATTAGGATTGACGACCGCTTTAGCTTAGTTGGTAGTGACCCTGCACACGAAGCAAGAGGTCCTGGGTTCGAATCCCGGTAAGGGCATTTATTTGTGTTATGAGCACGAATATTTGTTCCTGAGTCATGGATGTTTTCTATGTATTTAAGTATTTATTTATCTATATAAGTATGTTTATCGTCGTCTAGTACAAGCTTTGCTTAGTTTGGGACTAGGTCGATTTGTGTAAGATTTTCCCCTAATATTTATTTATTTATTTTATGGAAAAGAGGCTCGAAAGCCCAATATCACACATATGGTCCACTAAGTTGAAAAATGGTTCTTCGAAACCAATAATATGTTTGAAAACGCTATCCAACCATACATGCACTATATTCTACCATTTTGTCGGCGCGATTGAGATATATACCCATGCCGAATTACAGCTTTCTAGAACTACGGGTCACTGAGCTAAGCCGCGGACGGACAGACGAACATGGCGAAACTATAAGGGTTCCTTGTTACTATACGGAACCCTCTATGCCAATTCAGTACAGATCCTTACATTTCAATTGGTTTTTCCTGATTGCCGCGGGATGCACGGAAGCAGGGTGGTGAGGTGCGTTTACGAATGCAGAGCTGTAATCACGCGACGTTCCAAACGCGCGTTAGGACAATTTAACTGTAATTTTAACATATAAAAGTTTCTGTCAAAAATTTCATTTTTGGTACAAGCTTTTATTGCCGACTGTACTTGTCTGTATACCGTCATCAACTACTCACTACTGAGACGATTCTAACGAGCCCAAACTCGATGTGGTTATGTAGTTTTATTACGGAGTTCTTATGGCCACCTTCCAGCTCCATCATCAGATCAGCTCCACGTCATCATAATATTGCATAGTCACGCGATTTGCATATTCGTGCAAAATTTCAACTCAATCGGAAACCGGTAAGTGGTTCAAATTTAACTTGCAAGATTTGATTACAGACAGACAGACAGACAGACAGACAACGGGACAGGTGAAACTAAATAAAAGCTTGTAAAAAGTGACATTAAGATCTACCTGACGCGCGTACAATGCGCTACGTGATCGACCTGCATATCTACCTAACGTGGTTGCGTACCCACAATGAGTTACGTGATCGACCTGCAGGAATAACAGTTATTGATAGAGATACAGATAACAGTTATTCCTGCAGGTCGATCACGTAACTCATAGTTTCGGATAGTTACTATCCGAAACAGTAAGACCTAATTATGTCAAACGAACGCAAACAATAAACAAAGTGCTCTGAATATGACGTAGCTAGTTTAATTCCTTGTGTTTTTGGTCAGGATTAATTACTTAATTTATTGTTTACATATTTGTTGTTTACATACTTTACATAATTACATAATTACATATAACACATACATAATTACATATAACACATACATAATTACATAATGACATAATTACATAAATACATCATTTACATAATTGATTAATTACTCTTACAGCTTTTTAACAATACAGTTTTCTAGTAGTAAGGATCACTGAGCTATGCCTTAGACGGATGGACGCACGGACATGGCGAAACTTTAAGTTCTTGTTGACTAAGAAACCCTAAAAAGGCTGAAAGTATAACTGCCGTTAGCTAGTTATACAACCGCTCAAGTTGGCCAGACATTTTAATTTTGTAGTCACAACGTCCTCGAAAGGGTAGAAATGACGTAACCTAACCTGAAATACCTAGTCGATTACACAAATATACACAATCCGACAGTCGTACCACCGGACCGGTACGTCACTCACCGATATACGTAGATTCTCCGGTGTGTTTACATTTACACAGATCTCCGAAGTTCACGTTACGATTGGTCGACGCTAGGAGAGCCCATTGTTTATTCACAGATGTCATGTCAGTGTACGCGGAACACTCGAATGTAGCTTAGCATTTCATAGAACGGTAAAGGGCACGGCAATTAAACTGTACTCGCCATTTAGAAGTTGAGATTATTATAGCACGATTCTTGTAAATGGGTGAATCCTCTTTTTCATCCACTAGTTGCCATGGTAACGTCTTCAGGGGTCATAAAAAAAATTGCGGGTTAACGCCTCCCTAATATGAATTAAGAATGGTACATTTATGTCGACAGCGCCGGTAAGGAGCGGGTGGAGGGCCGCGGCCGCCAGTACGGGCTGTCGGATGATCCAGTTACAGTGAACTGGCGCGCTCTCCGCTATTACCATCTCATTACCATACACAAACATTAGTTTCACATCGGAAGGGCTTAGTGGGACCGCTGTGCCAACAAGCTACGACTCTCCAGGGCACTCAATGCACAATTATTATTGTACTTAGCTATTGTCTGCGCAAACAGACCGGTGTTTGTCGAACAAACGTAACGGAGCACGGAACGAGATTAGCCCTGCTTTATTCCTCACTGAAGCGTGATTCATCATGGAATGGATTAGAAAAACTACATTACATTCGCAGGCACCACGGAGTCAAGAGGACGCATATTTGTGCCGTTCGTACTCAATTTACAACGACGAAGTTTTGAAATGATCCCCGAAGTATAATATTCACTAAAATTACCCAGATATCCTTGGAATAAATTTTCCAGTAAAATGAGTCTGGTGCATTGGAAATAGCAAGAGCTATTTAAAATCAGGTCTAGGAAGTAAGCGATTTTTACTTACGGAGTATGTGGTTCGAGATAGCATCACTTAATTATTGCAAAATCGGTATAAGCAAATGTTAACTCTTCCAATTCCCGCAGTAAATCAATGCATAGTTCCTCGGAAACTCACCCGCGCTCGGAACAAGTTGAAGGCAGGTAACCGCATTTCGGCTGATGTAATTAGGCAATAACACAATTGAACACAATACAGGCAAGGGTTATGCCTCGGAGGTAACACAGAACAACAAATAGGTACACGCCCGTTATTAACGGTGCGATGTAAATAATTCATGATATTGGAGTTAGAAAGTAAACAATACGAATTTGAGTTTTAATTGAAAACGGACCGAGTTCGGGTTATTCTTTGAATTTATCACTCGGGCCGAGGTGGCGCAGGCACGACGACGCGTTGCTCAGATAAAGTTCATTTTATGACTTAAGAGAGGAAATTAATATTCATTACTGAAGCGGAATGAACTAAGTTTATTACAATAAAGATCAAAGTGGACGGGTCTACGCAGCTGGCGGGTGCTGGCTTGTTTGCTGTGCGGGCTCAACGACGATGGCCGCTTGTCCGCTCTGCGGCATCCTTTATGACTAGATACACAGGATCGTCAGGCAAGTTCTGTCAACCGTTGAAAGAAATATATAGGTACTGCGTCGACCCCAAATAATTGGGATAAGAGCAAGCGACGGCGAATCCGACTATTGGATAAAAAAATACATTCGTCCATTACGTGAGCATCAGGGTTAGCTCATAAAGGGGTCAATTTACACCTTCCAAAGGGATAAAAGTACAACCTACATAGAATAAAAAAATACTTTACATTTTTTTTCGCATTACATAACCGCTTTATTTAACTGGGACACGAATACTTTCTTATTTACTAAACAGTCGCGAAAAAAGTTGTTAGTTTTTTTTTGAATCTGTATCAAAAGGTTTGTCAGCGGCCAGCAACGCAGCAAGGCTCCCATTTCTCTGGTACCTTAAGCCGGGGTTATATTAGAGCCATGCGGCGTGTCGCAACGCGTACTTGTGTATTGAACGCGGCGACACGCGGGACTGAGCTAATGTAACCACGACGTTCATACAAAATGTATGTAACCGATTGCGTTGCGACACGCGGCGTGGCTCTAATATAACCCCGGCTTTATTAACAACGTGCGCTTTTAAGTAGGGATCTAATTAAAGTGCCATGTCTGACAATCATCAGTAACGTTGGAAACACCAATATATAATTCGGATGGGTTTGTATTACTGTGATTATCATTACATTGGCATACAATTAAAATAAATAAAACTGTTTATCATTCATCTCCCTCCTTTATAATCCCCTGCCTTCTCGATGGAAATCCTTTAAATTTTAAGTGGTAGTATTATTTTTGTACTAAATTAGTGCCAATCCGATAAATAGGTAAATAAATTACTTCGGAATTTAATAACATATAATACCCCAGGGGAATGAGATTAACAGACATTAAAATTTCGTATAGAGGAAAAGCATCGATAATTGAGTGTATCGAAGTAGGAACTCCCTACCTGTCATTTAATTTTGCTCCCGGTATTCTCATGTCTGGAGGTGAATAATCCAATCCTCAAGAATTATATATACATAACATAATATTTGTCTTACCTATGATTACTTTGTGTTTTATCTAAGCGTGTTATCATGTTTTCGAGTAAATATTTGATAAAATTATCCACACCTCATCAAAAACATAAACATACACTAAGTATGATTTTCGCGGTCAAATATGTATTCCATTGTTCAGTCGCATTGTAAGCAAACGACAGCACTAGGAAGGAGTGATAAGCAAATAACGCAAAACTGTTTCATCCGTACCCAGTCTACCCTACTATTCAGACATATTTTATTGCCTTACTTTACTGTAATGTAGTTATTGACATATTTAATGTAGGTACTTAATAATTGTTCTATATAAACTCTTCTCATCAATCAATACCAACATTTTCCTTATTAATATTGCAAGGAAACGAAACGATATTAGATTGAGATACAGTGACAGTGATATGATCTAAAAAAAACTCAGTTGACAGAGAAATAACAAAAAAACACTTGATAATAACTATTTATATGAATACAGAAAAGTCAATGCAAAAGCAACACTCGAGTTTAATGACGTTATTGTTCGGCACGGCAGGCTCTTGCCGTCCCCGCAAGTTTCGCTGTCATTTCTAGATCTGCAATTCTTCATGTGGCCTATCTAAACGAGCATCGTAACGACACACCGTAATCTCAGAATGTTATAGCTAAGTCTTCCTTCTAAACAGACAAAAATAAACTTTCTCACAGTGCCTGAGAACTCTATTTTGATTAAATACAGAGATTAAGGCGCGGGATGAGTAATATTTTTTGAATAATAACCGCATAAAAGTTTATCGTTTTTTTTGACGCTTTTAAAGGTAGTTCTTCTGTATTTTAATCAAGTAAAAATGGCTAAATGACTGTTTGTCGTAATAGCGGTTATACACGAGACGGGCTGAATGCACTGCCTAGAAAGCTAAAATGTATTAGCGCCGCATGTAAGCAACGTGCAATAAACCTAGATTCAACGTAAAACGTTTAGTATAGGGCTGAATGATGTTGATGTGACAGGCACACTTTGTTCTTGTTTAATTAAATAAATATTAGGGCACAATCAAAGAAACTAAATAAGGCCTCTGTCTGTAAATATTTATTATTACTCGACTGGTGAAGAAGGCAGATAATATTCTTACATGTGGTAAATTGTGTGAATTGTGTCACAGATTTGCTGATAAGTAAAAGATCACATTTCGCTCCATAGAAGTTGTCGTAACCGTAGAGTGAACATTAATGATAATGAGCCACGGTGAGCTTAGTTTGAGCTTAATTCGCATAATCCTTCAGTCGCATATGACACGTTTGTGGTGAAGTATTTTGGGATGCGCCTCGGCTGGGTTTGCGAGGAGCTGGGCGACCTCGAGGGAACAGAATCGTGATCCCGCATCAAGTTGCGAATAATTGAGTGGCACCCTCGCTCAGCCATCACTTTAAGTGTAACGCTTAATTAGACCACGTGAGAAGCGCTTAAAACCTCTTTGCACGAGCTTTGTTGCCATTGTTGCCGGCGCATAAACATTGTGAGCAGAACATTTTACTTTGTTCCCTAACGGCGAGAATTTATTGCTCGAGGCAATTAAGAACGCTTTAGCGACGAGCAAAGCAAACATTCTATCAATCTTGTGCCGTATAGTGCTGAAGGGTTAAATTTGTATCGTGCAATCGCACATGCAGACTACGGTATTTTGCCAACCGGAAACTGTAATAAGCTTACATTGTCTTCACAGTAAACACGAGTGGCGCGAGTTCGTTACATTACAGTTTGTTTAGTTAATAAGTCTTACGGAGTTTTAGGTAAACATTCCCCAGTCCTGCCTAATATGTCTTTAGTTGAAACATTGTTATGATGACATAAAAGTACCGGGATGGCAGCGATGCGCATGTGCGGATGAGGGTAAAGTGAACAATTTGAGAATTTAATGATGTTTAACTGAGTCCCGTTGTAACCCGATAGGAAGACCTGCAGTTGCGCCGTCGGCCACGGCTTCCCCTACAGGATTAAGGAATCCACTCATTAATTCACTTCAGACTACACAGGCCTTCAAGGGGCTCCACACGCTTTTTGACTAGTTTTGATGAGTTTTGAGCTGATATTCCTCCGTCAAAACTATAGATATACTTGTATTTATGGCACAAACGCTTATCGGTTCTTCAATTCTTTATCGACATTTGCACAAGATTTAAAAAAAATGAGTTATGTTACTAGGTTTTTTTTTAATGATTTGTTCAAACATGTTCCAAAAAGCTCTGTTTTCGATATTAGTACCTATGTTGTTGTTGCACTTTCACATATGAAATCTACATATAACTCTTCTTTATTGACGACTCTAACAACCCAGGAGAGATGTTTAACTAATTTTCGATGTTGTAGTTGTATACGATAAGCCATAAAAACACAAACACATACAGATGGAAGAAAGGACAACGAAGTTTATTAATTCATAATTCAAGTCTCCTAAAAATCTAATCGTCATCTATATAATCTAGACCTAAAACTCTGCACCATTAAAATACAAAAAGATGACCTTAACAGGTGGACATTTTTGCCATGAGAGCCCTATATAGAGTTAAGACTACAGAATAGTACCCCACAATGTGGTTTGGGCGGAGGTTACCAAATTCGGAATAAGTTTAATTCTGAGTCTTCCAGCTTCTTATTTAGTCAGCTTCTGGGTAGATCATGTTTTTATTAGGTTTTATTCGGAGTGAGTCTGTTTCTGAACATTTCTAATACTATATTCAGCAAATTCTTATTTAATCTTTTTCTAGGTAGGTCAGATTCTCAGTATGTCGGGGAGTTTTTTCGTATTAGGTCAGATTGGAACAAAGACAGATTCAAACAAGAAATGTTTATTTTGAAAACAAAATCTGATTAAGTATATTTCTTTACTACGGCTGAATCTAATTACAGGGAATTCTTAATAAGGATAGGTCTTAATTAGTCATTTTCTAAGTTATAAGCCTTCTGCGAAGGTCAAGTATAGTTAGCTAGAAAATAAGATAAGACCAGGCCCCTATTTCACCAAGTCAACAGGTGCTACAATTGTCAAGAAAATACGACAATTGTAGGCTGTGAAACAGGTATTGTCTAAATAAGAGACAATTGTTGTTTCACAACTTTTTCACCGTATGTCGGTTGTTGACAGGCATCCACCACTGCATTGTAATGAGGCTTCTAGACGGACCATATTTTACTACAATAATGTCTCTTTCTTTAAGATGTGAGTAAGAGAGGGACACCTATAGTTGCCGGCCCCATATTTCAGTGGAAATATAGTACATCTAAATGCCTCGTAAGATTTAATATGTAAACATTTCGGCACTTATGTCTGTGGGATAAGACTCAAATTCGTATACATATTATTGATGCTGACTGTACGTACGACGTATAACGTCCAAAAAGGTAATTATTTTTTGAGTAATTATTTTGAAATATTAATACGTAACAGAAGGAATTCATTATTTTAGTGTTAATGCAATTGTGCACTATAGATACTTGCACACTTCTACTCTAATGTACTATACTATAGGTAGTTTGCTAAGTTGATTCTTACCATGAGGCGTTTCGTATATACAGGGTGATTTTGGGGCCGTGATACCTGGGTATGTATATCATTATCAATTTCCACAAACAATTAGCAATTGAATGCCCCAACTCTCACTAAAATCAGGAAAGGTTTATTTCTTTTTTCTTCAAAGTAAAAATGCTACTTGTTTATGGAGTTTGAAAAACACACCCTGGATCACGACTCCAAAATCAACCGAGTATATAACGATCACACACACGTGTCTCTTACGACGTTTTTCAAAACACTGGCTAGGAAAAAAAACAGCTAGAATTGTTTAGAATTTGTGGGGATACTTGAGTACTTCTTACTTACATATAAAGTACGACACCCTCTTTCCTCTTTTATAGTCACGTTGAAGACAAACAACCATTGTTAATTAATAAAAAATCTCTACCCAACTAAATTAAAACGCCTCGTCTGTATATGTACTATGTCCTTTTTGATAAAATAAAAAAAAAACACTATCGGGTTATTTTATTACGGTATTGTAGGTTGTGAAACGGTAAAACTAGGAGTATTTGCTAAATCGATGCCATGAGAAACTCGTTTTCAGCAATTGTGACGAAAATACTATTATTTCATTTTTCGTTAAAATATGCTACAAATAATTGTGGTTGACTGTGTATCCGCATGACGTACCATGAAATTGACGTACACTAGAAATGTCACTTACGAGAGTTTAACGTTATCAAAATCTAACTAAAATAGAAATAGCCTATGAATGAATTAAACGTATCCAGTATCTGACCTCATCAGAAAAGGCTTTATTAATGAATTCGACGCAGCCATAATTTGTTTTCGTTCTAATTGAACTTACTTAAAATCTGACTTTCTCAGAATTTATTCGTTAGCGAATTTGACATAACCAGTATTCAACCTATTACTATCACGACCTCATAAGAGTTGGACACTTTCGGAACCTGACTAAATAAGAATCTAGATGAGTCAGAATTAAACCTATTCCGAATTTGGTAACCTTCGCCCAAACACCACATTCTGTGTTTTAGTTTCGAAGATATTCGGAGATAAGTATCTAAACTTATGAATAACGAGTTTCAAATAAAAATAAATAGGTATATACAACCGAATTGAGAAGAGGTTAATAAATTATGTAGTTAAAAATTGATTTGGAAATTATAAAATCTAGCCAGGAAACATATATGTGGTAAACAAAATTACCTTGTTACTGCACAATCAGCGGATAGCATTGGTCCCTTGACATTATTTGCATAAATGCGGCTGTTGGCTTGTGCAGTCGCCTACTGTTAAATACCTACGTTTTGTGTTCGCCGCCGTCGGTTTGTTGGCAAACTTGCACAACTTTCCGTCCAGAAGATATACTTTGAGGCGGACTAAATATTATTAATCTGACTTTGATTGTAATAGATGTATTTAAAGTTAAGAAAGTTTTCATCTTTGCATCTGATTGCCTCAAGTAGATAGGTATCGTTGGAAATATTTTTTTGGAACACAATTCTCTGAGCATTTCAAATAAAACTTATCTCGTTTTTCATCGCTTCCGAAACTCGCCAGTTTTTTCTATTTTTTTCTATCGCACGAACCATAGCAGGAGTGTATATGTATCATAGTATATATTAGAAACTTTGGCAATTGTATGTGAACCCCTTATGTTTCGCCGGAGCTATTTCAACACAAAGTTCCGACTTTTACGATAATGTCAGCCATTGCCATTCAAACGCGCTAAAACTTTATCAATGTG
The DNA here is from genome assembly GCA_947049275.1 of Epinotia bilunana. NCBI lineage: Eukaryota > Metazoa > Arthropoda > Insecta > Lepidoptera > Tortricidae > Epinotia > Epinotia bilunana. The sequence continues at coordinate 30,101,906 of OX346253.1, forward strand.
TGAAAGGATAAGCGTTTGGCTCGTAACTTCCCCGTACGTATAATTCCTATCTTGTGGAAGCGACGTCTCTTAGTCGTGCGCCAGTGGCGATGATACCACCTGAAGCTTACTCTATTATATTAATGGTTTCATGTAAAATCTCCATGTTGCCCTTGTACCTAATATCTTCGAAGTACTGTGCGATGTCGGCCGAAAATTGTATTACCCCTTCTTAATACGTTTATTTATCTAGCGGACATTAGGTACTTCTAGGAATATACCTGGTTCGATCTTAAGTATTCCATTCGTATCTAGCTGTGTACAGAAGAATAGCTAAAGCATCTTGTTCTTGTGTGAACAAGCTGAGGGCAATCCGATGTAATTTAATTACGCATAAACTGCGCAACTGTTGACTCCGCCGGGACACTTAACAGGCCATGAACGGGCTCTATTGACACGTCACACAACCACACGAAGAGATTCACTGGTTTGCTTGTAAACTGCTTGTTATACATCATGTGATATGTTTATTTCCGGAAATTGTATGAATTAGGTATACCTGACACCAGGATTCTATAACTGAAACATTTATCCGTATAGGCGTCTTCAAGTTATTGAAACGTATTGTAGTGCGAATTATTCTTCTAGAACGGATCTTATCTTAAGACCTATGGGTCCGACAATACCCATTGTTTAGCTACGTACCACAAACGCTTCGAATTGAAATGTTTAATACTCGAATAAGGACTCTATTGTTAACTTAGCAAGGTTGCTATTAAAACTAAAGGTACATCGGTATAACAACTTTTTATTAGTAGTAATACACATAACATAGTAGGTACAGTCAACATCAAAAGTAACTGCGCAAACTAAGACGTCAAAAATCTTTATTAAAAGGGAATAAGGGAAGAGCTTTTGATGTCTTCGATTGCGCAGTTACTTTTGATGCTACTGACATGACAACGTAAACAATTAGGGGTTACACTTAACAATAAACGACAATGGCTTTGCCTTCTCTTTGTGCCCACTACATAGAGAAGTGAATTCGTTCTAGAGAAATGATTCGCATTATGACATAATATTGCTATTATTTCTAATTATTGAAAGTGTTTAACTATAAAGGCCAATAAAAGTTTTTGTCTTATATTTACTATCTTACGTCATGAAAACTACTTAGAATAAGTAACATGAAAATATATGCATGAAATCCAAATATTTTTAGTGAAGTGAAAGGTGGTCCTCTTCACCTGCGCAATTCAAGCCAATAAGTCTATCTACCTAGTAGATACTTTTTAAAAAACATTACAATTCCTAGCAAAATATTAATTAATAAAAAAGCGATTAAGCAATAGTTTTCCTCACCATCGTATTCGACAATCCATTGAAAACAAACGATCGTGGAGTTTCTCCCAAACATTAAACAACGAAAATTAAAGCTGGAAATGGTTTTTGGTGATATTTCGGTTCTGAGTACCTACATAGCATACATGTTATCTAAATCGCAATAACCATATAAATAACATATATAAATTCAGATAGATGTATAAATAAACGGACGTCAAATCAGTTTTTATGCAAAACGCAACACGAATATACTTAAATTAATAATTTCTCCGCTCGTTGCGCAGGCTGACTAAAGTTAATTAAGGTTGGGCATGAATAAAGAACAAGATCGGAACAAATCTTACCTTAAAATTTTACATCTCACAGAGATATTATACATTTAATTTATTTCTCTCTTCGTAATAAAAATTATAACCCGCTTCAAGTGGGTACAGCTTATGGAACTCTCCGTGAAAGAGTTGGGAACAGCTCTGAAGAGTACTCTAGGCCGTGTAGTGGGTCTTAAGTCCTTAATTAATCACAAGTGGTTTAATTAAGATGTTTCAGGTACGCAAACACTAGTGGCCGAACAAAAGGGCGTAAACGTAATTTCATATTATTGTAAAAACGCCGTGGTTTCTCCGTGTTACTTACGCTTAAGTTTATTTTGTCATAATGGCCTCAACTCAACAGGAAAAAAGCCATTAAAAGTCTTTTTATGTGTTTAAATTAACTTTTTACAAACTACACCTTAGTGGGAAGACTTTTATGAATTATATGTTAATATGCGAAAGTTGTTAGGTAAATGAAATCTTTATGCAGTTTCAAATACAATTTACGAGTTCTGGGCCAGTATTCCATGTGCGACAATTGGCAACAGAGACTTATTCCCACTTTGATTTCTCCTTGTCACTCTGATGGTGAAAGACAGAGACGTGAATGAAATACTGACTCTAAGGTCGGCTGATCGATTGCGTATAACGTTTTATACGTAAGTAAGTAGACCTAAATGTAATATATTGTTTTATGAGAAAAAACAGTCGAGTTGTTGTAACGCTCGTTCGAAAAGTTACTCAATTAGCCCTCTGAGGTCAGATTTCTGATGGACTAAAAGGGCGAGTTGCACGAACTTACGATTCAAGATCGATCAACGTAAAATACAGCACCGACGGCCTGCCATTCCAAAGAAATTTGTCAAACCTTCCATACATTCAGCTTTAACCGATGACCGGTTTACGATCACAGACGGCTTGGTGCAACCCACCGTAAATGTCATGTCCCCAGCATATCCCAAATAACTACTTCTGTCTTTCAAAATCAATGGAGGAGTTATTAGACAAAAACCGAAAAACTGTCTAGACGACTGGAATCGCCGCCTAGTTTTCTTTATTCAATTTGTTTCAAGTCCATTTGCGACAATTTAAGCTTACGTGAGTAATCAATGTGAGTGGAGGCTAAAAGACACTTCATCGAGGCCCATGTGCGAACTGAATCGACAGCGCGCCCACTTTTGTCCAACACAAGCCAGATGCGCGCCCATTTCCACATCGAACTGTGAGATCATTGATCCTTTCTCGACTTGCCACACACTTTATGAACATTTGAAACAACCTTTATTATGTAACCTTACTTTACTAACCCTTCTGTTCATAAAACGTAACCAACCTCTGTTTCTCCTCCAAAGTAAAATATGTTTTGTTCAGTAGGACGACGTAGAATTACAATTGCGTGTAGTCCGATTAATCGGACCACCAGGAAAAAAAAGTGCACGTGGTCCTACCAGTCGAACGAAGCAGTAGGACCACGCGGCCGGAGGGTGAAATATGATACATGCATAAATGCAAATAATGCAATATCAAGCCGGCTATTTTGCCTCGTTAACAAAGCTTGTTTTTTCGTGTCAGTGAATGTATTAATAAACATAATGAATAAGCAGTTTCGTAAATAAATATACAAAATACATACGAGTAGGTACATCTGTATATTTAGCTACTGCAAAACAATCAATGTCAACATTTCAGCTGGGTATGTTACTGGAATTGTATTGGCTTTTCATATTAATTTCACTACAATAAGCAACTGTGGGGTAAAGTATTTCAGAGCTACAGTATGCCAGCTAATCTTGAATTCCTTTTTAAATACTCGACTGTATGCATATTACGAGTACAAATTCCTTTACAATTAAATCTTAACTCATTTTACTTATTGAAAAGGAATGCTAACAGTAAAATCATTAAGTGTACGCAATAAGAATAAGAATAATTTTATTGACATAAGCAATGCCGTGTATAATTTTTTACAATTAATTAAGCCATTACGTGACTAAGAATTGACAATCAAAAACAGGTATGTAAACTTGTAATAATTTACGTAAGTCAATCTTACAAAAAATACGTAAGTACTCATTATTTACAGTCTTACAGTAATAAATGTTTTAGGTGTAATCGCAGCTGTAAGTTACTTACATAAATTTACGAAAGAAACTTATAAATCTAAATCCGGCCTTAGGACCACTCAACTGTAATTTTCTCATATCATATATATTATACAATTAGATCTACCCGTCGTAAAAGTCCCGTGGCGCGTCATTCAGCAATATAGTAAGAAGGGCGACCACGACCACCACATTCCCGCTGCCGTTTTTAGTAAACACATTTGTCAGCGACTGTCCGCGTGGAATTCCGTATGACTATCCCCAATTTCATCGCGTTGGGTGTTTATTTTCGGGATAAAAAGTGACCTATGTTATAATCTCTATATCTATCTAGGTATCTATGCCAAATTTTATCTCAATCATTTCAGCCATGTTTGCGTAACAAATATCCAAACATCGAAACTTTCACATTTATTTCTAGTGGTAGTTTATTTGTTAAATTTCGAAATACTGAATCGAAAAAAACTACATAATTATTGAATCTGCTCATAAAATGTGACTAGAATCGGTTGAAAAACTCGGACATACGATAAAGTTTTTGCTCAAGCTGTAACAGAAGACTTAATTCGCTTCGCTCGCTCGTCCAACAAGCTTTTATTTAACTTGCACTGTTCGGGCCACGCTCAGTGTAGGGTTCCGTAGTTTTTCGTCCGTCACAGTAAGTGTCCCCACTTGAGCGTAAAAAAAATGGGTTATTTGTTACATTCAGTTGACATATTAAGTACAAAACCCTAAAACCCGACATACAGCGACATCTATTGGCAAATTAAGTAAACTGCGAGCTTAAAGTATGGAAGATGATTTTTATGGGATAATTCTTTATTGCGTGAACCGATTTTCACCGTTTTATTACTTTATTTGAAAGCACGTCATTTCATTGTGATTTTGTAGAAATTACAGGTACAATAAACACCTGCTTATACGGTTAAATTACAAACTTAGTTAAGAAATTATTTTGTAATTTTTTTCAAAAACTATTTAACCTATCAAGTTCAAAATAATTTTCCAAACCAACAATCTTATTTCTTAGAGATGTAGAAGTTTTAATCGACTTCAAAAAAAGGAGGTTCTCAATTCAGTTGTATTTTTTTTATCATGTTTTTTTTCTCCTCTACTCCGTCATTTATGAGCCGATTCGTACATTTTTTTGTTTATAAGTATATGCTTCCAGGTTGGTCCTATTTGTTTCAAAAATCTAGTTGGATGATAGGATCCATGAGGAATTGAGGGTCTCCCCGGGAACTCCTCAATTATATTAGGCACGCGTGAAGTGATTTTGGTATTTTCTATTATAACTCGTGTATTACACCCGGAAATCATAAATGTGGTGGAGTGGAATTGATGATGAAGACCACAGATGACTTATGGAATTCCTCAATTATGTACTTAAAAGTACAAAAGTACGTCACAGATTCTGATAAGTTTACGTTGAAATAGCAACTAGTGAAGTGCAGGTGATCCTTGTGGAATCGACGGAAGTCCTCAAATATTATCGGCCTACATATACAGCGATTCGGTTTCTTTCTCTAATAATCTTCGCATTTGCACTCGGAAATTGCAAAAGAATTGTGGAAATGTTCTCGTGGCTTGGCGGAGTAGGTACATAGTTGAAGTCGGTTAGAACTTTGTTTTTAAAGTAAATTATTGCTGTTTATGTTCGGCGCAGTCTTAAGACGCCTACGGATAAATGTACCAGGTATACAATCCTGGTTTCAGGTATGCCTAATAAAACAAGCAATTTAGAAGCAAACCAGTGAATTTCCTCGTGTAGTTGTGCGAGGTTAAGACAGAAGAGCACGTTCATGGCCTATTAAGTGTCCTGTCGGAGTCAACAGATTCAGACCGAGTTCCCGGAAGCATACCCTAGTGCTAACCTTACGTTTCACGTTTTAAAATAGAAGAAATTTCCATCCAATGTATGTTTTTTCTTTCTCGCCGGCCAGTGCGCTAGCAGCCGCGCGGCGGAGGTTTGCCGTGTTACAAACTATACAAGATAAACCAATTATTAAAAAATAGGCTGCTCACTGTGCAGCAAAAGCTTGTGATAAAAATGTTTGTTTTTGACAGAAACTTGTAATATTATTATACTAAGTAGAATTGGCGGTTCAGGAAGGGTTTGACCTCTCGATTAGAAAGCTAGCCATCCCACTCGTTGTGTTGTGGTTTTGAAATTACTACATATAAAAACTTACAACGCTATAATCTCGCAGACGTTTCCTGTTTATAATATTTGTATACTTAGATAACATAACAAATTACAACCAAAAAGCACTACACGTGTGCAAAACCAAAATATTTATTTTTAAGTTTGCATCCATACATTCCAAAGGCTTTATTTTGTTTCAATGTTTTTTTTCACGGGTCTAAGGCGATATTTATTTATATTTATTTCTGAAGTAAAATAAAAGTTCTTAAATGAATATAGCGTTAGACCCGAGAAAAATAACTATTTTTATTTATTTATTAAATTAAATTAAAATATACGTACAAAGCGCGATCGAGAGTTAAAAGCTTTACTTTGCTATTGACAAGTACAGTTTGTATGGAAAAATGACCAGTGGTGTTTCCTCTTAAGGGGCTACCCCGAGGTTTTCATCGATTTTTGACAAGTTTTTAATCGTATCTCCTACTTTTGCACTACAGATAGAATTATAAGTCAAACGGCTATCGGTTCTGCAATCTTTTATCTCTACCGGTCCACCGGATTTTGAAGGAAATTAATACTTAGTTTTGTATGATTTTTTTAAACATTGTCTAAGTAAAAAAACACTTATTTCGTACTAGCTTCCGCCCGCGACTACGTCTGCGTGGACTCGGGATAAAAACTATCCTATATTTTAATCCAGGCTATAAACTATCTTCGTGCAAAAATTCATTCAAGTCGGTTCAGCCGTTTAAGCGTGATTGAGTAACAAACATCTAAACTTTCGCATTTATAATATTAGTAGGATCTCTATTGACGTGAAAGATCTAACATATACGAAATCTATGGGTTCATCTCTGACGTCTCTAAAAACATGTCTAGGGATTTCATTTTAAACTAATTAACACAAAAGTTATGGCCAGAAAACCAGTTTTTTGGCCTAAAATTGTTCAATTTTGATGCCAAATATCTCGAAAACAATGAACTTTGAAGTAAATATGGGATACTATACTGCTTAAAGCCGTTGTTGTTAATATAATAAGCTACAAAAAACATTAGAAAACCAAGGGATTGAGATCGAAGGTCATTGGCGTATGGGAGCCCCTTAAGCGCAACGCACTCGTACCTACACTTACCGCCGTGTGGACACATGAGTTGAACTATCTAGTATATCTATGTAGGTACCATGCGTGTACCTGTGGCCACGACGCACAGTGGTTCGCGTAGAACAAGCTCACTGGACAACATTATTTTATCGTTTATATTAGGTAGTCTTTTTTAGTTTTATTTGTAATTAAAAGTGTTTTATGGACAAAATATATTTATATTGGAATATTATGTATAATTAATTTACAACAAACAATATACAAAAATAAAAACTACAAACAGACATCGTCACAATCATCGGAAGAATCATTTGTTGGATAGTCATGAGAATTGCAGTCGGTTACAATCGCGATGTTATGATTAGTCTCCAAAGAACACAAATTATCTTAATACTAGGGGCAATCAATAAAACTAAAACTTTAGAGACAGCTTTCTACTTTTTTCGCGGGTGTCTCTCATACTGTTCATAAAGGGGTTCAGATGTTATTAATAAAATATTAAATAAATTCCTAGTCGTAGCATTATGTGATCGTACCTTATGTTCCGCTTCGATGCTCCACTTTCGAGTTTGTTTACATGTCTGCGTAGTAGACTTGCTGTCAATATAGTCCGCCAACGCTTCATCACTAGACACTAGGTACTCTTACATTTGTCTCATTGATTTACTTAATTCCGTACAGTTTGGAGAGTCATTCACATTCTTCAATCGCACTAAGCTACTAATAATTCCGCAGCATATACTAGTACGTCGTACTTCTCGACTGGAGCAAGTCATCAAATCGTCTACGCTTCGTTTTAAGGCTCGAATCAACAAATTATTTTAGAAAGAAAGAAGAAAGAAAAAGAAAGAAAAACATTTATTCATGACAAGTATGATTAAAATTAAAAATAAAACTAAATCTAAAACATTGTGTGGAATCAATCAATTCGTGGCACGAAAAGGTCCCGCCTCAGCATAATGCCGACTCAAGAGCCGGCGCTGATCTGATTTTACTGGTTGATCTGATTTTTGTACGCTTTCTGAAGACACAGGAGGGGAGTACGCTAATAAAACTTCAAAAGTATTAACAGCACCCTATAGATAACCACTCCCATTTCATCTTCAAAAACCGTTCTGGATTTTTAGATGGATGATTTTGGAAAGTAGTTTTCGAATTTTTCTTTTTTATTGCCGTTACATTCTTCAGTGGCTTGGTTGAGGCCATACTGCGAAAAAACAGCGAAATAATTCTTAATTTCTGGTCGGCTTTGGGCGCTTTCGCCATTCCTAAAAAACGTCAATTCGTGGAAACGCGAACATCTACAATATGTTGTACCTACTTTGAAAATATCTATAAGTATGGCTGGTTTTTAATATGACTAGTTGACCTTTTCACTGAAATAATAATAATAAATGTTATGAAGGTAAGATAAATCGCCATCGTCAAAAAGTATAGGTACACAATTTCGAAATAATCCAGAGCGCAATTATGCAAATAATTACTGTGAAAATTTCGCAATGTCTTGTGTACTTGCCCTAATTAGAGATTTCTATCAATAAAAACACATGGCATTATTCTCATTATCACCCACGTATTGTTTATTGGTTCCAATAAGAAATTCCAAGGAAATAGAAAGTCACTTTTATCTAGCTAGCTTATTCTACAGGGATCACTGTGCGACGATGCATACATGTTCTTGCAAAAGGGCGCACCCTTATCCATGTCATTCATTAATTTGACAAATTAATAAGAACATTAACAATAATTAGTGTTTTGAACATAGTTTCAAACATTTGTGAACATCATATATTTAGAAACATGAAGTAGGTTCACTTGGATATGGTTTGGCACAAACGCCTATGCCCGAGATCACTGTCAGTTTCGTGTTTATTCCTCAAAGCTCATCATCATAAATTTAAGAGCCAGGCTCTCGTCACTGGAGCAATCTCCACATATCTCTCTCTTGGCCATTTTCCAATCCGTTACAAGATACCTACCTACCTATGACTCATGACCATACATCGTACATTTTGTAGGAATTTCGGTGCCGCGTAGTGTAGTTGACGGAATTTGTATAGGCAATTTCAATCGTAATGCTTAATTAGCTTTAATAAGGTGGATGTTACCCTCAATTAACAATATCGGTTGGTATTATGTCCATACAATTCAGATAACAACACTACTACATAACATTTTACGATGTCTGCTCATGAGAAACAATAAGGCGAATCGTCTGAGTATAATATACTAGGCAATATAAAGACACAAAACCATAATAAATTAATCCGATGATGACAATGTTATCGAGGCAGGAAACATGATTGGGTTGGCAGCTTGTCGATTTCTGGAATTGCGCTTCAGTTGTAGCGTGACGTGTGATTGTGTTACACCCTCGCGTGTGGGGAAGCCTCCCTGATGACAGCTGGCTTCAGCCTTTGATGTCTTCAGCGAGACTTAGCCTTTTAGAGGCAGACGTGGCGGCATGAAAGCTTCTTCTGGATTGTGTTATGTCAATGCCAGTGTTTTCAAAATTCTGGAGCAAGGTCAGTCGGGGCAAGTGCGCCACGAGGGTAAGTGCGATTTCATCGAACATATTGAAATCTACTGATATTTTAGTACTATAGATTTCTTAGATGATCATCATAATCATCATATCAGCCAGATTACGTCCAGTGCCAGTCATAGGCCTCCCCCAAAGAGATCCTCAATTACCGGTCCTATATGACAGGCGCATTTACCCCGTTGGCGCACTTGCCCCGGCTGACCTTATATATTATATTCTCTGTTATATGCCTAGGTATACCTTTTACGTCTTACTCCGCGACGTCGTCCGCGTGAAGTCTCGCTTCAATTTCCATTCCTAGTTAGTTTCTTTATTTAACCTTATTCATAAAAGAAGAACTTGTACAACATTTTAAGTCCATCCCGCTTTCATCCTCTTGGGGAATAATAAAGGAAATCGTAGGCTAAATGCATTGCTTGTTTGCTTCAGGCGCCTTTATTTTCATAAAATAAATACCAACAACAGCCCGAACTGATCGAGCTTCTTGCTGTTTATTCCTTGCCCCGTAACCTATAAGAGGGTTTTCGCAGAGCCTCAGAGTTTTTGCGTGATAGAGTAACAAACATAAAAAAACACATTTATAACATTAGCAGAATGAAACTATCATCTCGTTACACATCGACTATTCTGACGTCGAGTTGAGGAAACCCAGCACGCGTACACCTATATACACATCGACTAACAAGCTTTCTTGAATAATACTTGTGTAATATGTTACTAAGTTATGTACTATAATAACTATCTCTACTTACATTGCCCGACCAATCTTTAAGACTATGATGGCAATATTTATAATAATAAACTTACACGAAGACAATACGAATAAACTTAAAATGTGGGTAGGTGCTTGCAGGGCCCCGTTTGAATGCTACTTCATATTCCGGGTAAAGATCACATATGTTTACGTTTTGCTATTTTCATATATTCAGTATCCTATCGGGTTTTATTGGCAAGCCGTTACATTTTTACGATACGTTAGATTTTTCAGTTTATCAAACGAATTTCAGTGATTACTGCAGCCAGAACCTGTTATGAATTTTCACCCACAAAGTTAATTAATGCTGTGTATATTTCTCGCTGAAAGGAACGACAAACTATCCAAATGTTTACTTAATTCCAAAGCCAAAAACGCGCTCGTTTGGGTAACCGTACGGCTACCATGAGTTTGACATTGTCAGTTTTCGTTAACGAGAATCGAGTTTTCTATCTGTGCATCTCTATTGCACTTTGACAGTACGAGCGGGATGCACAGATAGAAAACTCGATACTCGTTAGCGTAAGCCGTCATTGTCAAACTCATGGTAAGCGTGCCGTACGTTAGCAGTAACCGCGAAACGCAGATAAGGTAAACGTCCGAGTGCCCGACGCAGTACTAGTATATGGCATGGGCATTCTATATCAAAGCAATATGGGTTAAATTCGAACTAAGAGGATTTTTCTTCATTCGAATTTAAGCCATGTCACTTTGACATAGAGTGCCCATGCCATATACTAGTACTGCGTCAAGCACTCGGACATTTACCTTATCTGCGTTTCGCGATTACTGCTAACGTACGGTTACCCAAACGAGCGCGTTTTTGGCTTTGGAATTAAGTAAATATTTGGATAGTTTGTAGTCGAGCACTCGGACGTTTACCTTATTTTGAATATCTTTATTTCCCTGCGGGATTACGTACGTCACTGAGCTTATTTACTTTACGTTCCGCTACCTCTACATTACAGTTCTAAAGTATCAATATTAACATTATAATAATGGATTTGGTTTCGCTTCCAGCCGGATATAAACTATCGTAGATAAAATGGTTGGTAGTTTTGGATTAAAATGTATGGATGTTGAAATGAAATAATGAAAGTTTCACTAAACTCCTTGGCAGGCGTACCGTACACGCTTATTTAATAATTAATAAAGTTACTTTCAATTCAAATGTCAACATGTTTGCATAAAACTTCTACCAAACCATGTCAAATAATTAAAAATATAATAATTGCATAATTGCATGTTGCGTGTTTGAGTCAACTTGATCCAATAGGTAACTAATGGGAAGATGTTACCATCTTGCGTCAATTCCATCCTACCCAAGAGACGATGCATTAGAATGATTGCTTGAGGCACCATAGTAAAACCCAATTTTCTGTAGGTGCGTGTGCCAACAATAATGGAAAAGTTTCATCGATATCACGTGAACCCGTTCATCAGATCTCAGCTTTGATAAGCATGAAGCTATGTGGAGTTCTAACGCATTGAAATTCGAAAATATTTTTCATACTTGGTCTACAAATGACGAAGCCATCCTGGCTCTAACGTTTGAGATCCTGACATTTACTTAATGCGAAAAAAAAAGTCGAACTAAGGTTTCATTTTAGAGAAGCCTGCCTGACTGACTATGAAATACGCAAAGATTAATTGAGAAAGCCCTCTATTCTAGAAGTGTTATCGCGTGTAACATTGAATGCAAAGTCTCTATGCATTTGAAGGGGCGGGTCGGGAAGTTGCGCGCGATATGTTGGCGAAGTGCCGCTACGTGCACTATCGAGTGCGGCGCGCGCTGACACCTCACTTTTCCAACGTCTCTCGAGGGCCGACAATACAATAACCCTTTTAGATCACGCTATGTCGACTAAATTATCGAGTTTTGGCAGCTATGCAAATGCAGATGTATTTGCAAACATTCATTCATGTCAAGTCCTATCGTTACAGAGGCAATTCTTTAGCGGCTAAGGTCTTATTTATTGTATGGTTGGCTTAAGTCAGGTGACGCGTTCTGCGACTCTTTATATCACATGTGCTGACACCGGACGCGTCGCCTATAGTGTACAAGTATCCGTCGCCTATCGTACGCCACATATACAGAGCCTGTACGTGAAGAAGATACCTACCAAGAGGCTCTCATTCGGTTTGAGACTAATATGCGTATTACACAAACGTGAATCGTGCAACACCAACTTGGTGAATAAATATAACTTACCGTGCCATTTTAAGACCTTTTCGCCCTACAGTGACATCAAATAATCCATTGATTATAAGACAACCAAGGTTCTTACATAGATTATGACTAAAAACCGTGCTCGTGCCCCGCTGCATCCTCTGCTCCGGTGTAGAGTTTGGCTAGTTCCCTGGAACTGCCAGCAATAGCAATATACAATTTTCTTTTTTATGTCTAGAAAAACTCATTTCTGTGAATATTTAAAAACTACAATAAAATACATATTTGGAAACAATCTTACACAATCGACGTAGTCTAACTCGTAAGTCTAAGCAAAGCTGCTAGCTCTATGAGTACTAGACGACGATATACTTACTTATATAGATAAATAAATACTTAAATACAAAGAAAACGTCCATGACACAGGAACAAATTCGTGCTCTTCGCACAAATAAATGCCCTCACCGGGATTCGAACCCAGGACCTCCGGCTTCGTAGGCAGGTTCGCTAGCTATAGAGGTCGTCAACAATTTTATGATTTTGATTATTTTATGTAATTTACAATTTTTGAGATAATTTGATGGTTTAGTACATTCATGTCAGTAACATCTTGTTATGAATTTTAAGATGAGGCAACTACCCAATTGTGAAATAATTATGAAAGGGATATTCCAAATAATAGCTATAGGTACCTACAATTTCTTGTCTATGCTATTATAAAAATCATGAAACAAGTATAAATAAATAACTCATTCTATTATTGTGCATAGGTAGGTACCTACGCTATTCAGTGTTCCCAGTCAATAGGGCTGCAAAGGTCACCCAGAATGAAGTCATAACCAAACCTTACATACTTACTTGCGTATAATATTCGACTATTCATGCAATTACGATATAATAGCAGGGTTAGCTGATACAGACAGCTCGAATTTCGGCATGGCATCAACAAATATTTGCTGCACGTCATATAACTCCAGTCATCTGTAATAATTTAAATAGCAAATAGAATGCAGGGCTGTAACTCCTTTCATGAATATTTTCATGGGTGACGTAATATTCAAAATGACATATTAGCGTACATCCCGCCTGTTGGAACTTATTTGCATTCTGATATATCTGTTCGACTGTATTAGCTTAGAAATATATATATAATTAATTGAATTAAGTATTTTGAAACACTTTCCAAGTTGGTGGCAATTCAAGAGGAGCATTTTCTTACACTTCCATTCCGAAATAATCTTTCCACTCTTCTTACAACCTCTACGTATGCATCCTTTATGTTAGGTCACAAACATGCTCTTATTTAGCACCAACTTAAGTTAGAGAAGAGAAAATATAAGGTGGCATGTTTAAAAGACAGTTGAGTTAGAGGCGGCCTCAAGAACGAGCGTGGTGGTCGGGCAGTCACCGGCTAGAGTGTACTCCTAATATTGGCATTTTGCGCTGTTTGTCTTTATTCGCCAATTTACTTACATTTGTGCGGCCCCACGGGTCGTAAAGTAATATTATCCACCGCTGCTGGGCTGGGCGCGGGCGGGGGCAATAGTGCCTCTTTTACGGGCCGCGAGCGCGCGTCACATGGGAAATTATTTGACGTGGCGTTTAATGGATTTTTGCCTTCATAACACGCTACCTACAGGCAAATAAAATTCAAGTACAAAGTTGATATCTATCTAGAACAAGCTGTAATACTGTTTTGCTCATTTTCAACTCCGGATAAAACGTTTTTCATTTGATAATGCATCTGCATTATTCTGTCTGGAAAATCTACTTATTATACCTATACTTAATTGTATTTAGAAGGCATAATGCGCCTAGCTGTTACTATATGAAAGTCCTAATCTTTTAATCTATAAATAGATACCCAAATATATGCACTCAATTGCCCTTTATTTATTTATTTCAATTGTTTTTATGAATCGAGATATTATAGTCCGCGAAGTTCTGCCGCTGCTTCGTTGAATTATTGCAGGACAACAATTGATGTGTCATGCCATGTCACGCCAACAATGGACGTTATTTATTCGTTATCATTACGAATTATCTAACTAAGGAATTATTATACCCAATCAAATGAGAAACACAAAAATACCTGAAGTTTAAAAAGGTCCGGTACAGGCGCCACGCACACCAGCGTATATTTTAATTTAACCCGCGTACATACGGCGTCCAATCCACGAATATGAACGCAGCTATCTGTTGTACTGAGATAGTAGCTCTGCGTTCCTGTTCGTTGGCCATTTGTGGTCATTCTATTTGTGGTTTGTCATCATTCACTGTAATGTTACTATACTACGTATATAGACTGGCCACCTAGAAACATTTTTCTTGACGTCTTCCATCGGGCCTCCATCTTTAATGTCAATGTTGGCGCACGCCAGAGACTCTCACTAACTTATGCTAGGGGATGTCTCCTCTTTACTATACAGGGTGTGCCCTGTAACAGGGGCAAATATTTAAAAGGACGCTTCCTTAGGGCACCTGTAGTAACCCCTTGTGTCCCTTTTTTTTAAATTCGGAGTAAAGTAATGTATCTTGGCACCACGAGATCATAGCACAGCAGTCAATGCAGATTTTGAGGCAACATCATGTAATGAGTCATAATAGTTTTTGAATTTTTGTTTTTAAAAGATATTTGTGTTTTTTATTTTGTTCTCTTTTTAGTGTTTATTTAAATAAAAAAACTACTTGTCACTCCAGAAGAGTAAAAAATACACGTGAACTTACTTTAAAGAAAGAAAAAAGATAAAAAAAATTTTTTTTATTCAATTAAGACCACTTGGAAATGATTGCTCATAAGCTCAATAGTCTACCGTTTCATTTTTTGCTCCTATTCCAGGCCACACCCTAACTTAATGTTTGTCACAGATGGCGTGTCGAGCCTGGAGCTGCTGGAGCTGCGGGTGCCAGCACACGTGCCGCTGGGCACGCGCGCCGCGCTCTCCTGCCGCTGGCAGCTCGGCCCCACCGACGTGCTCTACTCTGTCAAGTGGTACAAGGACGGCAAGGAGTTCTTCCGACACGTGCCGAAGGACACCGAGCCTCGTAGGAAGTTCCCGCTGCCCGGCGTCGATGTTGAGGTGTGTGGCATAACTTGTATATAGTTCAACACACAATGAAACGCTCCACTCCTATTAGTATGCAATAGAAAGTGTTGCGCGTCTCCTTTTCTACCCATATAACAACACTTTATAAATGTCAACACGAGGAAACTACCCAATTGAGCAGTTCTGACTATTACCACCATTAAATTTTCCGCACCTAAATTAATAGGTACTTGACGAATAGAGGCCGTGCAGTTCGTTAATAATAATAAAAAAAGGTATGCATACATATTTTTATTCTGTATGAAATGTTCTTAAAATCCAATTTTTTAGGCTATTATCTAGGCTATTCTCTGAGCACTACCTAATTTATTTTTTGGAGTTCCGTTGCTAGATTGATGATTTGGTTTAACAACATCCCGTTGATGATTTGATCTAACAGCGTCCCGTTGTTGGTATTTTCCACTCATACATTCATACATCCTAGCAATACCGTATTTTGCCTATAAAGTATGTGCAAGGTCAATGATTGGAGCTAATATACGTTAATTTCCGTCTAAACAGCTAAACAAACATTCAAGCGTATATAAAGCGTACAGGTAGATATAATTAGATTAATCCGGTCGAGTCGAGTTTGCTTAGGTCGTTCCGAGTGGAAACAATATAAAACTAGAGCGGATATTAAGCTGTGAAGAGGTTCAGGTGCAAACACAGTCCCACTCTGGTACGAGGGCCATTCCGTACTTTCTTTCATTTAGCCTCACCTACGCGGCCTACTCGCGGCTCTTGGCGGGCTGTATTGTTGTTTTATACGGGCCCTGTCTGAGCCGTTTCATCCCGTCCCGTTTTGAAGGAAAATTGTTTTTAAAATTTAGAATAGCGTAGGTGAGCATTACTTTGTTTACACAAATGGGTCTTCAATTAAGGCATGCTTTTAATTAGACTATTTTATTATTTCCAATAGAATGTTTTGTAATTTTTTAGAATCAGGAAAGTACTAGTACAAACGCCAACACAGTTAACTGGCTATTCGTGAATGAATATTAAGTGCACGAATGGTCAGTTAACCAGTTATCTGTCAATCATCAATCTCTCTCTCTTCTCCATATTTAAGAGCTAAGCTCTTGTCGGTCTCTCCGATCCCAGGCAACCTCTTTGACATCTCAAACTCACATCATCATGGTTCATCATCACCATCCATTTTTGGTCCATCAATTTTCAAATCCTTGTTACTGTTTTTGATAATTGAGGACTACCAATGAGTATCGAAAATTGATCTCATAACAAAACTAATATGGAGTACTGGAATGAACTACATTGCACATGATTTAAGTCCTTAACTATGTAGGTACACATTTTTACTATCAATTAAAGTTCTGTAAATAACTAGATATAGATTTACACCGAGGTACGAGCTTGTAAAAGTTGCGAATCGCCGGCCCCGTGGGACAGATTCTTTCCTCGTTGTTGGAATTGTTCTCGAAATCCATGAACGGGACTGACTTTTTTAATGTTTCATTAACTTAGGTACTTAGTAATCGATTTAACAAAACGTGGCGCTGTCAGTAATCGTATATCGTTCATATCATGTGTGGTTCATACGTTTGCACAAAAATTATGTGCATTATACCATACTAGCTTCTGCCCGTGACTCCGTCCGCGTGGAACTCGTTTATACCGTAGCTCGATACAAACTTTCACCCCCGATTTCACCCCCTTATTTGTTACCCCGTTGTTATTTGTTTACCCCGTGATTTCCGGGATGAAAACTATCCTATGTCCTTCCCCGGGATCCAAGCTATCTCCATACCAAATTTCATCTCAATCGGTTCAGCGGTTTAAGCGTGAAGAGGTAACAGACAGACAGACAGACAGACAGACACACTTTCGCATTTATAATATTAGTATGGATTATAAATAAATAAATATTAGGGGATAATCTACACAAATCGAACTAGCCCCACAGTAAGCTCATAGCTTGTGTTTTGCGCAGACAGAGACAACGATATACTTATTTAATAGATATAAATACTTAAATAGTACTTACAAAACAGCCAAGACCCAGGAAAAAATAATTCAATTAAATAATCATCGCTCACAATCATGCTCATATTTGCCCTTACCGGGATTTGAACACAGGACCGTTAGCTTCGTAGGCAGGGTCACTTACTGAGCTAAACCGGGCGTCATACTTTATTCAATAGCAGAAATTAAGTTAACAGTGTTCATCATCATAATGGAATAAAGTGCAAGTCAGAATGAAAATGCATTTATTTTAGATAAAATAACATAAAAGAGAAAAACATCGCGGTGATTTTCACACTAGGCGTAGCCTGTATCGCAAATATCTCGATTAGAAGATTACCAGATTTCAGCGGCTCTTAAGAGTCCGCAGTAAGCTCGATTCTCCATACAAACGTAGTTACGCTCTCATTTTAAAACTACGTGTTGGATTGTAACGAAACTTTGCATATACAATGACATGAGGTATATCTGTGTCTGTAATTAGTTTATGTAGCTTTATAAACTTAAACTATATAAACTAATTACAGACATAGATATACCTCATGTTATTGTATATGCAGAGTTTCGTCACAATCTAACATGTTGTTTTAAAATGAGAGCGTAACTACGTTTGTATGGTAATGTGAAATTCGGCCGAGCTTACTGCGGACTCTTAATTTAATAAATTAGTTTCAGTTTGCGTAGAAACGGATACATTTGTCATTAAGTAGATACAACATACATTTGCCGCTGTCTGTACGTTATGTAAGTACATGATAATATTAACCAAATTACCAACGGAGATGAACATTTCCTTTTCAATTTCGTATTAATTATGCTAGCACATAATACAAGAGGTCTGCAGTTGAAAGTAACCTGTCAGTGGCTCAAAACAATGCGCCTCGCGGCTGTCGGCTGTAGGAACACCTCTTGTAATGGAATCACTGTGCTTCATTCAAAGCCATGTTTTTGTTCTTGCATTATGCACTAATATTTAGAATTCTTGTGTTCATATAGCGCATTGAATTGTTTTAGGTACTCGTAGTCTTTCTAGGAATATCTTCGTATTTTTGTTTGACAATGGACATAAACAACAATGCTGCAAATTCGACTTTTGACTGAACTAGTTATAGTTTATTAGGTATAGTTATAGTTAGTTGAACTTGTTATTTTAGAACGGAAAGTTATTCTTAGGACAGACATTTATTTGATTATGCATAGAAAATTTTCCTTGAAGTATATTATTAACTGGCAATTTGATTAGGTACTAAAACTGTTTATAAATTAGTACTAGACAACTGAGAATAGACAAATAAATATTTTATTGAGGCTGCTTTAGGGGCGTATTTTATGGCCGCTCCACATAATGGGCCATCCTGACCCATCATACAGGACGCAACTATGCGTTAAAGGGAGTAAGACATACTTATGTCTCGTACCGCGTTTGGTGTGTGGAGGCCTTTAGGCGGTTGCGTCCATAATTGTCTCGGTCGCTCGCTAATGTATGTCAGCACGGCTAGCACGCGACGGCACGCGAGCTCTCGATTTTTCTCGCACTATACGTCTCTCTCTTATTAGAACACTTAGAAGAAGCGGTATAGAGCGATAAAAATCGAGAGTATGTCGCAGCCGTCGTGTGCTAGACGTGCTGGTATACTCTTAGTCCGCACATGGACATAGAAACTTCCAACCAATAACTTCTGTTTTTTCTTATACCGATTCTCAAAACTTATTGAACACCCCTAGTGGCCCTAGTAGTAGGTAATGTTGTACAATACTTTACTTTAAAAACAAAGTTTTAACCAACTTCAATTTAGTACTCCGCCAAGCCACGAGAACATTTCCACATTTCTTTTCCAATTTACCACATTAACTGATTTCCGAGAGCAAATGCGTTGGTTATTAGAGAAATAAACCCAATCGCTGTATGTGGCCCGATAATATTTGAGAACTTCCGTTGATTCCACAAGGATCACCTTTGGCACTTCACTAGTTGCTATTTCAACGGAATCTCATCAGAATCTGTAACGTACATTTGTACTTTTAAGTACATAATTGAGGAATTCCATAAGTCATCTGCGGACTTCATTATCAGTTCCACTCCACCAAATTTATGATTTTCGAGTGTTTATACTCGTACACGAGGTATAATAGAAAATACCAAAATGACTACACGCGTGCCTAATATAATTGAAGAGTTCCCTCAATTCCTCATGGATCCCACCATCCAAAATAATTTTTTGAAAAAAATGGGACCCACCTGGAAGCATATACTTACAAACAAAAAAAAAAACGAACCGGCTCATCAATGACGGAGTTCTGAGGTAACAAATATTAAAAAAAAAAATATAAAAAAACAACCGAATTGAGAACCTCCTCCTTTTTTTTAAGTCGGTTAAAAAAACGAATAAAATTTTAAACCAATATTATTCTCCTGCTCATTTAACAGCACGATCTGGCGTAGCTGCCTATACCACCATATACTAATAAAAAGGTTCTAAGTGTTTAAGCTTGGTGTGGTGTGTAGGGGGTAGGTATGTAGGGGGTAATCACCGGAGCTAAGTACCTACTCATCCGATTACGAACATTATTTCACCAGTTTTGAATGGCCCTTAGGGATGGTCCTAGGGTAGGTATATTTTATCCCGTGACTCCACCTGCGTTCATTGTAATACTCACGGAGTCGCGTAGGCAGTGTGTTAGATATAAAAATAAGAAATTGTAGATATGGAACCCTCAGTGAGCTCAGTTATCCGGCTTTTTAATATAGCAATTGCAATAAAGTCCACTTGCTTTTAGCATGAAAAGCAAACTAACTAAAACTCATATCACATAATATGTTTTATAAGTATTGTGTAGAGTAGGTACATTTCAATTGAGTTCCTCTAATTTGATTGGGCATTTACTCGCGCATTAAATCGATCGATCATTTCGACATTTTCGAACATTATACCAGGGGCGGCTCACACCGTGATTTGGTCACGCCGCTACAAGTACGGGGTATGTTAGCGCTGCTACTGCACGAACGCGTTCTATCACAGCGCTTTGCATGTGATAGAAAGGGATGGCCCCTTTTAGGCTCGTTCGGCATACCTAAACAGGGGATTTGTAAACAAAGAACGTTATGTACGTAGTACCTACTATTATTTGTCATTCATTGGACCTATTGTTTGTTCAAAATTTCATAATTTATTTACCCAACTGCACTCAACCCACTAAATTAATAATAATTTGTAATATTCTCTAAATGATTACTACACACATGCTTCTTTTTTTATACCACCGTACGACAGACCGTGGCCTACGGGGGCTTGCAACTCCACAGGAGTCTTCAGTCCCTTTATTGATTCGAGAATTCGTTTTCATAGTCAGAGATCAATGTAGTATCATCATTTTATCATGGCTGCTGCGGTCAAAGCGAGATAAGGTGGATGTAGTAAGGGGGAGAAAATAAGGTCAGTCCTTATTATTCGACATTCATTAACTCATAAAAATACAATGTAAGTATATTTAAAGATTCTTTCATTCTTGTGCAGAGATCGAGTCCAAACGGGGCCAACGTAACTCTGTTCCCGGCGATCCTGGAGACCGGCGGGCGCTACCGCTGCGAGGTGTCGGGCGAGCGGCCGCTCTTCCCTACCGTGTCTGACCACTCGGACATGACCGTCGTCGGTGAGTTGTCTATTGTCTAGTCGGTTTTACCTTCCCTGCACCTACCCGACTCTCCCGCTGCGAGGTATCGGGCGACCGACCGCTCTGCCCCACCGTTTCTGACCACTCGGACATGACCGTAGTCGGTGAGTTGTCTATTGTCTAGTCAGTCTTATCTACTCTGCACCTACCCGGCGCTCCCACTGCGAGGTGTCGGGCGACCGGCCGCTCTTCCCCACCGTTTCTGACCACTCGGACATGACCGTCATCGGTGAGTTGTCTATTGTCTAGTCAGTCTTATCTATTCTGCACCTACCCGGCGCTCCCGCTGCGAGGTGTCGGGCGAGCGGCCGCTCTTCCTCACCGTGTCTGACCACTCGGACATTACCGTCGTCAGTGAGTTGTCTATAGTCTAGTCGGTCTTACCTACCCTGCACCTACCCGTCGCTACTGCGAGGTATCGGGAGAGCGGCCGCTCTTCCCCACAGTGTCTGATCACTCGGACATTACCGTCGCCGGTGAGTTGTTTATTTTCTAGTCGGTCTTAGCTATATCCTCCACCTACAGAGATCGAGGCGACAACCCCTCGAATGGCCACTCTACGCTATTGTTTTGAAATTACGAGATTTGAAACCCAATAATTACGGTAAAATATTAACATTCCAAAGTCGATAAAGTTAGAATCACAAGCTCCACGACAAATTTAATATCATACGGGGTACGGGGTGTCAACTGTCAACTGAACTGAAACCCATGGGCGTAAAATAGGCTATATTGTGGCTCAATGTTCTTGCGCGTTATAGAACCATTTACGAGCAAGTGTAATATTTTTTTTTTATGTGGTACTTTTAAAACTATCTCGCTGTTGCATATTTGGTTACGCGTAAACAATATGATGTATGTTTTACTAATAATAACACAAAACATGTTTCATGTTTCTTTGTCACGCGTGTGAGTTTAAAGGGGTGAAATGGAAATTATCGCGTGCTTCGAAACGCCGTTCTGACTAGATTATAAAACAATAAGGTCTGATTTTCGATATATGATTCTTGACTATATGATTGTTTATTTGATTTAATGAGATAGAAAAAAACCAAAGTTGGGTCTTTATTTTCCCTTTTTTACTCAGCTTACTCAAACAATACGTTATTTTACGACAGAATCAAGTTAATTTTATAGTATTTTATCTCATCTAAAATCTAACTTAATAAAATATAAATAAAACTTCACTAAGTTAGGTATGTGTTGCATCTGTTTTTCTCGTCCGCGGAAGGCATAAGCGTGTTTCAGTCAAGGGGGCGTGGTCGACTCGAATCAAGGCATCCCCTTAAAACATGACCGATGATATACAACGCAGCAAAAATGCAAATTCCTGTTTATTGAAGCTGCTATAATTATTTCATTAGTTAGTATAGGCGTTTCGCGTCGCGCCGTTAGACTATTATTAAAAAACTGTACAACTTTCCAGCTCTTCCGGACCACGGGCCGACGATCACGGGATCCAAACTTCGTTATCAGATCGGAGACCGCGTGCAGGTAAAATGCATGCATGTACTGAACTATGTAAGGTATTATATGTATGACATAATTTTCTTATTACAAGTTACAGAGAAGAGTTCTGGAAGCTCTACTATGCGCCTCATAAGAAAGCTTAAAGTCACCCAAAGGGCAATAGAGAGGGCTATGTTGGGAGTTTATTTGCGTGGTCGCATCAGACATGAGGCTATCCGCAGCAGATCCTAGGTAGCCGATATAGCCCTCCAAATCGCTAAACTTAAGTGGCAGTGGGCGGGGCACATTGCACTTAGGACCGATGGCCGCTGGGGCCCAAAGGTTAGGTTAGGCAAGTGGCGACCACGTACCGGAAGGCGAGGCGTGGGTAGGGCCCCCGCAAGATGGACATGACCTGGTATAGGTCGCGGGAGTCCGCTGGATGCGGGTGGCGCAGGACCGGTTACATTGGCACCATTGGGGCATTTTGCCTATGTCCATGAACTCATTCAAGGGCCTCTACATGTTGGACCAGTTTATCCACCACTTTTCAGGCTCCACACACGGCTCACAAAGGTCCTTTCCTTGAGCGGGCACTCTTGCCCGCTCAAGGAAAGGAAAGGTCCTCTGACAATCAATAATTAAATGTGATGTTAACTGCTAGGCATTCAAACATATCGGGACGTTTACTAACTCTAGGCCTGTTGTCAATTGCAATAATTTGATCCAGAGAACAAAAAAACAAAATAATATAACCGTCATCGCCCGCAGCCCAAACGCACCTGCCACCTTGTATTGCCTACATACCTATAGAAAAAGGTTAAATTAACACGATACAAAAAAACTTTCGGTAAAGATATTTGATTGTTAATTGCGTTGAGAAATCCAAGTTTCTTTATAAGAGTTCCCTGAAACCCCACTAAGAGCCCAACATAAAAAAAAAACTGTTGTTAACAATCAGTCACGTTCGTCGCGAAATTGTATTCTAAAATCTTCCAACTTCTTCAACAGCGTTTATTTTTGAACGGAAAGAATTTGTTTCAAGGTCTTTACCCTTTTTTGACAAAATAATAGCGAAAGCTCAAATGGTTCAAGCCTAGGTGACACTGAATACTTAGTCCAAACGATTCTGGTCAAAGAGTTTGTCCAGCCGGCTGGTCGTAGTCAAATTAAGTGCTACGTGGTTGGCATTTCTTTCACATCCTAATACTCACATTGTGATTCATACGTAAGCATTGAAATCAAATTGGTATGTGAAATGCATGTCTAATATATTAGATTGACCACTTTAACAGATAGTGAGCTATTAAAGAGTCGGGTACGGATGAAGTCACTTATTTTGTCATGAGAATGTATAAGTAAGAGCAAGCGAGAGAGAAGTGCAGACCATCAGTGCGGCTATCACAAGACGACGCGCGAGCTCTCGTTATTTCTCGCACTATACGTCACTTTCGAAGTTTTCTAATAAGAGAGAGACGGATAGTGCGATAAAAATCGAGAGAGCTCGCGCGCCGTCTTGTGATAGATTGTTTGAAGGGCTCTTGGACTGTAATGGAGATGTGACTTTTTATGAAACGTCAAAAACGCTCAGAATAATAAGTTACGGTACGGTAGCCTAGTAGTTCAGACATGCGGGTGCCAAACGGCGGTCGGGGCTTCGAGTCCCGGCTCGTACCAATGAGTTTTTCGGAACTCATGTACGAATATCATTTGATATTTCCCGTTAGCTTTTCGGTGAAGGAAAATCATCGTGAGGAAACCTCCATACATCACCCAGGAAATTCAAAGGCGTAAGTGAAGTTCCCAACCCGTACTGGGCCATCATGGGGCCTATGTGCCCGAGAGGGTATGGGTGGGTATGGATGAGAATCCATGACGAATATATCAGGCCGATTTATTTATTTATAGGAACACGTGAAGTCAAACACTGAAAATCGTCTATTAGTTATGTATTCAATAATCGTTTTGATATGAAATATAAGTTGAAGCGTGATGTATATCGTTTTTCGTGTGTTTTGTTTATTGGTAATGTAGCATTTAGGCGACTTTCTGACTTGGCGAGGCGAGATCGATACCTATGCGGTATTTTGTAATTTGTCGTGTGCTTACAGACCAACACAAGATAGAGCGTCCGTCACTGGCTGACACCGTTCGATAGAACGAGACGACGCTCTTATCTTGTCACTTATCGCGTTATAAGGCCGACCATGATACGGGGTCTGATGTCGCGCATATTTTCTTATTTGTCGGTAGACTGACAGTATTACATTTGCGCCGTAGTAATGTCATGCGCGGAAGCGGAACTGTGCGCTTGCGGTATATACCTACTGCATTCGTACCGCCCCGCTTCCGCGCATTCCGCGGCAGTCAGGAAGTATTTACCCGTTAAAATGTAAGCGCGTAGTAAATAATCGGTACCTACTGACTCAATAGTATATATTTCATATGAATTTCGTTTGCAATAAATACTTAAACCTATGGCCAGGTGAACTGCACGTCGGGGCGATCGCGACCCGCGACGCGGCTCGCGTGGTACGTGAACGGCGAGCCGGCGCCGCCTGGGGCGCTGCAGCCGCCCGCGCACGAGCTGCACCCGGACGGACTCGAGACCACCAGCCTCGAGCTCGACTTCAAGGTCAAGCCGAAGCACTTCAGGCGGGGGGACTTAAAACTTAAGGTGCGACCATTTTCTTACATTTAACTTACGGCCTTGAGACCACCAGCTTCTTGAAGGCCAAGCTCCCCCCGCCTGAACCCGCCGGAAGTGCGTCAGCACTTCCGGCGGGTTCAGGCGGGGGGAGATGAAATTTAAGGTATTTACGTTTGTATAACGGCCTTAGGACCACTGACCTCAAGCTTGACTTTAAGGTCAAGCTGAAACACTGTAGGTGGCCGATTTGACACTTAAGGTACGGTCATTCTTTATTTCATTTGATTAACGGTCTTGCGACCTTGACGATCAGCTTTGAGTGCGGCATCAAAGTCAAGCCGAAGCACTTCAGGCGGGGGCCTTGAAATTGAAGGTACGACTATTTTACATTACGTATTTTTCAATATCGGCCTCGAGACCACCAGCCTTGAGCTCGACTTCCAGGTCAAACCGAATGTCACTAACCGTCTTGAGACCACTAGATTCGAGCTCGGCTTCAAGGTCAAGCAGAAGCATATAAGGCTGGGAAAATACGTGAAGCTTCCCAGAGAGCCCTTCAGGATCTATTGATAGATTGTGACTGTGACATATCAATATTATCATTTATTATAGTCTTATTTATTAAATGACAAATAAAATTCTATGAATATACAGGCTTTGAAAAAACTATTATATTAACTAAATATTATAAGGAACAATAATATATGACCTAAAACTCTATGACATGAATTTCGTAACATTAATTATCTCAACTATAAAACATCTACAAATACAGCTTCTACAAAGTAAGTGCATGCACTAGAAATTGATCATTCTATTCTATGAAATGATAATATGAGAAACATTTTCTGTGAAGAAAAATTCTACGAAAATGTAGTATAAGAAACAACGTACAACCTGTCAGGCGGGCACCCTCGAAGGGGTTACCCAGTAGGCCAGTACAGTTGACTCGACTATCATTCATTATTATTGCATTTATTTTGTACTAGCTTTCGAAATATACTTTCGCATTTATGATATCAGTAGGATTTACATGGTTTACAAAACAGATAAGCTTCGACCTCCAATCAATTAGTCGTTCTCGGAACTCGAACAGGGGCCACGGGTTGCCTTATTTAGGTTAGATCTATTAACATTAATCGGATGATTATTCAATCAGCAACTGCTCTTGGAGAACATGTAGGTATAAAACCGTGTCCGCTGCGCCAAAAAACTAACAAGCTCAGTACGGCTACCATGAGTTTGACATTGTCATTTTTCGTTAACGAGAATCGAGTTTTCTATCTGTGCATCTCTATTGCACTTTTTCAGTACGAGCGGGATGCACAGATAGAAAACTCGATACTCGTTAGCGTAAGCCGTCACTGTCAAACTCATGGTAAGCGTACTGCTCTCGAGGATGCGTTGTGTTGAGAGCGAGGGAATTCGTTCCTTCAGCTGTCAACACGGCGAATCCTCAAACATATCAAGGGTCGGCAACGCCCATGTTACTCCTTTGTAGTTGGATGCGTCTATAGGCTGCGGTGTCCGCTTACCATCAGGCCGTAACCTTGACTGCCACCGTCGTCGTATAAAAAATAAACTAACAAAACATGCTAGCAAAATATGTAACAAAACATGTTTAGGTACAACTGCCTGTCCATTGCGTGTTTTGTTTATTGAGACTCATTGAGGATTGGAGTGAACAATGTATTGTCTGTGATAACATTTCCCTTTGTTTTGACAGCTGTCATCTCAGTACAATTTTCCATCTTTGATCATTGAATAAAATACGCCTTTTCTTTATTCCACTCTATTGCAAATAATTATACATTAAATAATGCCCTATTTGACAGTTCTTTACTCAAACTCAAAACTTTCAAAAACAAGTAAGTCAATACAAAAACAAAACAAACAAACAAGACAGACCCCCTCCCCTGAATGTTTTTCATTCGTGACGAAAACCACGTTTATGTGTTCTTAAACAAGACATTTTGGCCACGCCCCTATTCTGGTTCTTCTATAACACGTTCATCTAACATGTTAGATGAATGTGTGAACTTCTCAAACATGTTAGACGTTTAAAAACATCGAAAACACGGCGCAGCGGACCCGGCTTTATAATATTAATAATGCGCGGCGACTACCATATTTATATGACCAAACCTCTGGCGAAGTGAGTTAGTAGAAAAATAGTTAGAAGTCGGTGGTATTGCAACATTTGTCCAAAAAGAGGTTGACCCTTGTCTTCATACATCAAAATCTCAAAAGCTCGTCAGTACGCTTAAAAAGGGCTGGGTCATAAAATCCTGACAGGTAGTGAATATGAAGCGTGAATGGAATGTAATTTACGACGAGAAATTGATGGATGATTGCCGAAACAAGAAACCAAATAGATCTAAACACAGTGGCGGCTAATGCCTTTTGGAATTTTGGGAATTATCTGGCGAGCGAATGATGAAAATCCCGATCAAAGGTTGAGCTTTATCATTTAAACAACCGTGCAAGGAACGGTAAGTAAGCGCGGACTAAACTACGTAAAAGAATATGTATGTAGTTGACAATTAGGCAACATAATAAGATCAAATAAACCGATTATCTCAGATCAGATAAAGATTACCGTGTGCTACTTAGCTCGCGACAGGTGAGTATAAAAACGCGGAGGTTGGTTCCCGTGCGTGCGGATCCACCTTCTGACGTGGAGACTTCCCGGCGTGAGTTCCCGTACTCCCGTAGAAACGGCAGCGGAAGCTGACGTCAAACACGACGAACTCTGGTGTCGTATCCCGTACCAGAAAGCTACGAATTAAATGAAAGGAAGGTAAGATCCACGTCACCATTGGTATATCTACGAGCCAAATCGGAACATAAACAAACAATTCTTACCCAAATCGCTATCCAACGACTGGCTTTCGTTCAGAAATAACACGAACAGTTTATTTCATGTTCACACGTCGTGCAGCAGCAGAGATTGCAGGAGCCTCTGCGACTTCCTGAGCCAGGAAATGTGTTGGGCAAAATTGCGGCCAGAAATGTTCTCACAGCATCCGAAAATATCGTAACACGATTTGTAATCACAACTTCAGCACTTTCTATTATACCACGGCTGTACTATGGCTACAGCAAATAAATGCCACACCAGAACTGAACTTCAGCACAAGAAAATACGTGTTTTCTTGGAAAGTAAACCAGAATGAATTTTCATACGTTTCTGCTGCAATTCTGCCAACCTCAAATCTGGTTCTAGAAATTCCCATTCAAATTAAGTACCACAAAATCGGACAGTACCGATGCATAAAAGACGAAAATAATAAGTTTCTGTCAAAAAAATCATTTTTGGTACAAGCTTTTACTGCCGACTGTACTTTTCTGTATACCATCATCAACTGCTCATTGAGACGATTCTAACGAGCCCAAACTCGATGGGGTTACGGAGTTCCTATGGCCACCTTCTGTCTCCATCATCAGATCAGCTCGATGGTACCATAATATTGAATTGTCATCCAAACTATACTTATACCCAAAATTTCAGCTCAATCGGTCACCGGGAAGTGGGTCAAATTTAACTTGCAAGATTTGACGGACAACTTACATACTTTTATTACTTACATACGAACAAGTCAAGTATATATAAAGCTTGTAAAAATGAACGCGTACACCATCTATGAAATCTTCCTGACACCTCGTGGATATTTGCTAGGATTCGTATGCATTTCTTTTGCATGACGAATATGTGGTGGATGTCAGTGCGCCCAGCGACTGCCTGCGAATGGTAAGCCGGCCAGGCCCCTATTTCACCAACTTGACAATTGTCACCTGACAACGAGAATTCTCCGTACATTGATGGTTTCACAAGTAACCTAGCAACCACCTTAACTTCTAGAACAAGCAATGTATGGCGAATTGTAAGTGTCAGGTGACAATTGTCAAGTTGGTGAAATAGAGGCCAGGGCGCATTCTATAATGGTATTTATTTTCAACATGCTCAAAACATATACGAAACGAGACAGTTTGTTTTTTTATTTTTTCGATTTGTGGTTTCCATCCAATGTAAGGCCTAATATGCATTTGTGTGATGTAGATAGGATACATCGTCGGGAATAACTTACCTTGTTTTTTCTACCATTTAGACCAACTGCGACTACTGGTACATTACCTATACTCGGCTGATGTTGTACTAGCTGCGAGTAGGTATTGTAAACAAGTGCATTACACCTAATTTTCGCGGCGTGTGGAACGTTAGTCATGACCATACCCCGGGGATTTGGGTGCGGGAATGAATGACATAAGCCAAAGAATAGGTATGAATGAAATAACAGAATGTATACTTACCTACTGAATAATTAATTGAATAAAAAAATACAAAAAAAAACATACGTTCAATTATTGATTTATTTGAAAATATTTCATTTAATTACGCTTACGAAGCCGCGGATAACATCTAGTATGATATCAAATAAATGCTCACGGTCAGAAAACTGTATCCAAACGTGGATTAACGCAATCGCCAATGTTAAAAAGACATTTCTGAAGTCTCCGAAAAGAATCAAAAAATTTCAAGAAATGATGCCCGGAGTACCTTTGCCACCCCGACCAACAATCATTCGATGGGGGACCTGGCTAGAAGCAGCGGCATATTATAGCAAACATTATGATGAAGTTAAAAGTGTTTTGAATACATTCAGTCCCTCAGAAGGCCAGAGTGTTAGTAAAGCAAAAAGAGCATTTGGGAATGCTAATATTAGAAGCGACTTAAATTTCATAGCAAGTTATTTAATGACTATCCCAAATGCCATTAAAAAAGTACAGAGTGCTAGTCTGTCTATTAACGACAGTCTAAAAATCATTCATAAAACCTATCATGACATCTCCAAATTAAACTTGAGTGTAAAAGGAAAAAGTATTTTTAATAAACTAAAGTTGGTGTTAAATAACAATTCTGGCTATAGCACACTAAAAACTATGAATGAATTGTTACAAGGCAAAGAAATAGAATTGCAATCGCAAACACATCGTGCAACAATTGACTTCTTCAAAAAATTTAAATTTGCACCTATTACGACTGCCGACGTAGAAAGATCGTTTAGTTTTTTGAAATGGATATTTACAGCTAGACGCGGAAGCTTAACTGTTCCAAATGTAGAAAAAATATTAATTGTTTATTTTGAAAATCGTGTTAACTACTAATTGACGGCAGGTAATTAATTAACATTCTTTTTATTATTATCTCGAAGGGCTTGGTAGAAATGCTAAAGTCCCTGCTACTTAAGTTAAAATTAAATTGTAGTTTGTTTACAATTCGCAGGAAGGTATTTATTCATTAGGCACAATATGATTATTTGTCAATAAAACCTATCTGTTTATCTCTAATCTTTCTCAAGTTATTCCCGCACCCAAATCCCCGGGGTATGGTCATGACTATGATGGCTGCATGTGCACACCCAACACGTTGACTAGACTGATCCAATCCTTATCAATTTACGACAGGTTTAGTATTATTAATCATAAAACAGTTTCATATCATGATGTGTCTATTCTATTAGATATCATGGTCTGCAAATTATCCATTGGCCGATGACAAGTAAAAAAATATTGTTGGCTCATTTTTGAGGTTAAGAATTTCAGGACCGATGAAATGTGAATGTTAATAGTTTACAAATGTCTACCTATATAGCAGCAAATGAATTCCGTTCTCGCCTAAATACGACACTACGAAATAACACTTTATAAGTTTAGGTGTTCCTCGGTGGGTTTAATTATTATTTCATATAAATATCTACAACCATCACACATTTATGAAATTAGCATTATATAAACCGCTACCCCTAAACCTTTGCTTTTATTCCAGACGGTGGCTATTTAAATTTAGTAGTTCAACTAACAAGTGAATAATTAAATCAGAAAGTTCCGAGGCCGCAGAAATGTGCCTTTTTGTTTACTCGTGCCATATTCAATTGATGAATCGTTGTTTCGACAACTTATTTATTAATATTTACGACAGTTTATGTTAATAAAGCTTGAAATTATATAGTAAGTAATAGAGTGCTTAAACATATGCACGAATGCACGATACAGGGATACCTACAGATTGTTAACCATGCTTTAATTAAAATACGTATTGATTATTTAGCGCTTCTTGTATAAAAAATATTATACCTAAATACGGAAGGTACTTTCATCTTTTATGTGACACACAAATGGTATTAGCGCCACTGGTTACTAACGTAAAATACAATCATAATTTTCAGTACCTAGTCCAATTTGTGGGACTGGATATTTGGACAATAGATTATTCGTGGAAAGATCGTTAATTGACTGATACTCCTATTGTTTTGCTAGGCTGAGGGCAAAGCGGGATTGTGGAGCCTGAATTCGTTTTTAAAGTAAATTATTGAAAAATTAGTAAGTATAAGGTCCGTATGACTTGCATTACATTTACTATTATCCTCGCATTTGTGAGGTGAAAAGTTGTGTGTTTCACTCGGTTGCAACAGCTGTTTAGCGTCACGTGCTTTGAAAGTCTTGCTATGCTTCGATTTGTACCAGTACCGCCCGATTCGCACTACACGACTAAATTAAGACAAGTGGCAAGTTTAGTGGCTCAACAATCCCGCTTCGCGACTATACCTACTCATCCTCCTAGCGTTATTCCCGGTAATGCCCCTAAAAGAGCCCGGGGTCCGCTTTGGCTTCGCGACTATACCTACTCATCCTCCTAGCGTTATTCCCGGTAATGCCCCTAAAAGAGCCCGGGGTCCGCTTTGGCTTCGCGACTATACCTACTCATCCTCCTAGCGTTATTCCCGGTAATGCCCCTAAAAGAGCCCGGGGTCCGCTTTGGCTTCGCGACTATACCTACTCATCCTCCTAGCGTTATTCCCGGTAATGCCCCTAAAAGAGCCCGGGGTCCGCTTTGGCTTCGCGACTATACTACTTTTAGAAAATGGGAATTAAACTTTTATATTTCTTATACACTTTATGGTAGGTATTAGAATCACAATTTAATTAAGGTTTAATAGTTTCTCGATTATCAAAACTTTTATAATTTAATTATTAACTGAAAAGTCCGCAAACAAAAGAAGGCTAGCAATTGAATTAATGCTCAACTTTTGTCGTATCAACAGTGTCTCGCCACCATAGCGACGGTGTACTGGCGCAGCAACGAAGAGAGCGTGCAGGGCGAGCGCATGAAGGGGTATGCGCGCTCGCGCGAGCTGACCGAGGGCGCGTCGCGCGCAGACCGCGTGCAAGCAGCGGGCAAGCCCGGCGCGGCGGCGCGCGCGCTGCCCGCGCCGCCGCTGCCTGCGCTGCTGCCCGCGCTCGCGCTGCTCGCCGCGCGCGCCTCCGCCAACCAATCACTACGACTAAACACTTAAACAGACTCCACCGTGACTAGACATTGATGCTGTGTTCGGAAAACTGTTGATGGTGCAAAAAATCGATTAGATAAAATAATTGTAAAATACGCTTGACTCTGTGTATCCGAATAAAAGTTTATACTTACGCATTGGAGATGTGCCATTTTCGAAGTAATCATTACTAAGTACCTTTGTTATTCTATCACCTCAAGTTCCAAAGATTTATTGTACGTAACCAAAGTAGAGGCATTTTATATATAACATATCAAAAATCACTTAACGTATAGGTGCAAATGCCAAGAGGGATAAATATCGGTATTTATAAAATATATCATTAAGTACTAAGGTAGTATTTTATGGTTTCAATTATAAATCAACTGTGACATATCATTCAAATCAGGTCTTTGCATTATATTGTAACATCACATATACCTAGTCCACATATATGTAATGTCCTAAATGTCGGTCGGTATTCACGTGGACGGTTAAATCACTCTTTTAGTTAATCTGTAAAAGGTTAGAAAGTGTAGGCATGACTATGTGTGTATATACTGTTTATAACATGTTCAACTATTATTGTATCTACCTGTCGATACTTTTTTTGCGGTGCAATAAAATTTTATGATACCGGCAAATGAAAATTGATTAACTGAACAGCGCACTTGTGCACGTGTAGGATTAATAAAAGTTGTAGGTACTGGTATAGGCTATCCAACAAATTTAATTTTGTTTCACGAGTTTGTCTTACAGCCTCGCCCTGTTTATTTTACATTTAAAAACTAGATCCTCTCTCTCACACTGATTTTCTTTTTCAATTACCTATTTATCCTCAGCGATTACGGGTGTGCGTCGTCCCGGGTAAAAGCTCCATTATTTGTACTTGTACACATAAAAGTATAGAAGCGGTACCCGAATTGTTTATTTTCTGACATACGACCAACCTTAGTACAGGTAGGTACTCGCTTGTTTAGTTTGGCTTGCTGGAATTTGTAATTAGTCACCCTCTTTAGAGAATGAAAATATTGTAAAAACTAAACTGATACCTAATCCATTTATGAACTCATAGCCTCAGTTTCGTGTTTTGCTGTTATTTATATCTTTCGGCATAAAATATGATTGAATGATATCGACCGTTTTATTAGTTACTAAATCCACTCATTTACGAATGTAAGTACATACGCTAATGCATGATTTTAATCGAGCACAAACACCGTGGTATGGCTAGCTTGGTATAAAAACGTGATTATTATATATAATGCTTTAAGTCATTACTCATTAAGTGTCATGTAAAATTTGATAGAAGCCCTTGTTAAAGGTATTTGCTTCGGATTCAATCTGCAGAGGGGTAATCACGTAACGTTTCCAGCGCGCACGCAGGTCGTTCACGTAACTCATTGTACGTACGTTAGGTAGATCTTAATGTATTTTTTTATATGGAAAAATTACAGTTCGACGGTCCTAACGCGCGTTGGAAACATTACGTGATTACCCCTCTGCTAAACGTGGGATAAATGGCATGCCGAAAACTTAGATTTGACTCTTAGCAAAGTAGGTTTACAAGTCTGCGTCTAAAAACCAAGACCTACATGAGTTTGGTATCTATAATATAAACCTCAATCAACCTCAACCTAGATATAAATAGTATAACGTTTTCAATACTTTTAAAACTCATATCAATCAAGACAGGCCGTGCTGTAATAAATGTGTGGTCATTGTATAAAAATATTTACACTTTAGGTTTTAAAAGAAAATAATAATTGTATGTAGTTCTCAGTCAGGCGTTCTCAAACTAAAGTACTTACATAACTAAGTGTCTATGGTAAGTACTAATATTTTATGAAAACTGGAATAGAATTGTACAGGGACATATTATAACATATTTGGATTCATTAAGCTTAATTTAAAGATCGGATTCGGATTAATATGAGTATCTTTCTAAGTAATGAGTGTTATGCATCCTAAAAAATATTTATGAACGTGGGAGAGTTAAAGAATAGCGAACATTTTGAACAATGTTTCTGTATTTGGGTAATTATTACCTACTGTAATGACTGACAGATAGGACACTTACCAATAAAACATTTGGACAGAAGCTAACTGAGGTTATAATAAGTTACAGACAAAAAAATGGGTGTAAGCTTTTATTGCCGAGCGACCGTAGGTTTTTTTAGAGGTACAGTCGAGTTCTCCAATATCTACACAGACAACCCTTCAAAAATATCTATACAGAGACATGAGTAGGTACTCGTACTAGACAACTAGGTACTCGTTAAGTAGGTTCCAATGAGTTTATAATGTATATGTATTTCGTATTTTGGGAGTTGCCATAGCCATCTGTTGTCTCCATTACCAGACCAGCTAGTTTGATGTTACCATAATATTGCATAAGTATATTAGTGGCTTCACTGGTTACGCATTTAACTTGCTTAATATTGCATTTTTATCCGACTTCCAAAAGTTGGTAAAATTTTACTTGCAAATTTTGAAGCACGACGGTGTAAGTTAATATAAAACTTGTAAAAAGCTTACATTTACGTATTCGAATGTTTAAAAGTACCCTCTATAACGGGATTGCTCTAGTGTCATTAAATACCGACTACTTAAAGGAATTTCCATGAATGAATATGTTTGTGTACATTAAAACTTTCGTTGTCCTAGTTTAATGTTGTTTGGAACAAGTTGACAATCGCAACGCAACTTGCCGCCCGCCCAGCTCCCTTTTTGATCGGGCCGCCACCCCCGCAGTAAAAACTGCCAATCGACGTGTCGAGCAAATCAGTTTTCTACCGGCACTAAGAATGTTTACAACGACCAACACGTGGAAGTATCGTGTATGTCGAAAACGGATCAATATTGTTCGCAAACGCATGTTCGGCCTTGAGTGTTACTTCAAATAAATAATAACTAACCTTAAGCCTTAAGCCGCATGCCCGAAATAGCATGCAAGTTGTACTACGAGTATAAATACCTCGGTAACCCGCAATGTAATGAAAGTTGCAGGCAATAAATACCTTGCATGTGTAAATTGCGCTTGCGCGACCCGTCAGGCGTCTATAGCAGCGGAGGCGGTAAACGTCATAGTCGCCTGACAGCTCCCGCCGCGGTGTGTCGAGCAACATTAGGTACAGTACGATTACTGTTAGTTAAGACCTGACAGATGGATTGCCTTCATTTAATTTTCAACTTTAATCTTATACAAATAAAATAGTTATTACTAAATCGGTAGATGTGGGTAACAGTATTCTGAAAAATGCTTTATCTATATGAAATTAAAGTTGAAAATTAAATGAAGGCAATCCATCTGTCAGGTCTTAACTAACAGTAATCGTACTGTACGCCGATTCAATTCAAGTAAAAAATATATCGATTTTTGTAATTTGTATCAAAACATTTATTTTGTGAATAACCTAATAACTTTCTAATAATATAGCGATTCTTTTGAAATGCTTATACTCGTAAATTGTAATTCTGAGAATTCTGCGATTCGGTTTTGGGAACAAGCTTGCTTCCCGATTATGCCTGCATTTAATGTTTTCAGTTCCGTTTTAATTGATTCAATACTCATTACCACCGTACCGGCCATTGTACAGAACAAGGTAGTTTCTGCAATTTAATTAAAACAGTTAAACTGTAGCAACTCCGATAATAAGTTCCATTTGTTGTTCTGGCGGAGCTGCTAATTAGGTAATGTTAATGTTCATTTCATATCGCGGCATTCCTACGGTTTAAAGGTTAACATTACCGGGCAATCGAAGCTCTGGAGAATTTTACTCGAATCAGTTTTTATTCCAAGAATTTCGATTTAAGCACGTGTCCTTATTGTACATACTACAATATTTATCTTACCTACTACTGTTGTAAAGAAATTATCGTTATTTGTTCCATGTGTGAAAAATATACTTGTTATTTGAAAATATGAGGTGCTGTCCATTTTGTTCCGAGGAATGAGTTTGTTTGTTTTGCCTATTGCGTGTCCCACTGCTGGGGCAAAGGCCTCTCCCCGTGATGAGACGGAGATGGCGGGACGACCTGCGACGCTACCACGAACTTCGAGTCGAAGTTCGGGTATTTCCATCTCTATCGCACTTCCTTATTCGAGTGACAGGGACTCGACTTTCGACTTTCGAAGTTCGTGGTAGCGCCGCTGGGCTGTTATTCGCTACGCGCTAATGCAGCTCACCCCGCCGGTCACCCGTCACGAAACTAGACCTCTACCTACGCTTAGTTACCACGCATCGCGGTGTCAAGATATATTTGTGGGTGAGCGTTGAGGTGAGTTTAAAACAAGTTACAGAATAGGGGGGCTGGATGTATTCTTCAGCAACTGGGCGGAAGAGGCACCTAGTAGGGAGGGACGCATGGAGAATGAGTTAAATCGAATAAAAAATATCCGCTTGAACAAATGGGAAATGTCTAGATAATGGCTGAGACATACTTACCATTTTATGAGTTGTATAATATACGAGTACATGTCTTTTAGTATTTTCGAATCGTGAATGATTGCGATGAATCACTAGTATGTATGTATTTGTATTTACATCCTCATTACATATTTTTGTTTAATGTGTAAAATAATTTGCGAAGGATATGATAATTGTTGAGAAGTGCGGCCTCCGCAGTAGGTACGGCGCGACGTCGACGCGTCGCCGTCGAAATTGTTGCTTATTGTTACGTAAATACATAAATTTAAGAGTCAATATGTAAATAAATGAAATAATTGTGTAGCTCAAAGTTAAGAAAGGAAAAAGAATAAAATTATGTGATCTACGAAGTGTGTTTTTAATAGAACTTTACTTTATAATAAGAACCTTTATAATTTCATTTGCACTCCGTCACATGGTAGTTGGTAATTTGCGGTTAAGAATCGCAATCACTAAGTTTCATATCCCAAATGTATCGTTTATCCGAATACCTATTCAGTTCGGCAACAAGCTGTTTTTCTCTGAAACCATTAAATATCCAGGATGATTGTGAAACAAACTTAACCTACGCAACGTTGAGTAGGTAGGTACTTAAAAAAGTCAAAAAGTTTTTTTGCCTTAAGTAATGTAAATTCAGTTGGGAAATTAAGTTTAGTGGTTGCCGTATTGTTGTATAATATAAGTTCACTTATACAGATGTCGTGCATAATTGGTTTCCATCGTATTTTCTCGGAAACGTTCGTATTTGTCATGCTCATGCTACTTCAGCCAACCTCAGTACTTTTTGTACCGAGACTGACTGAAATAGCAGTTCGTACCTTTCCGTGAATATACGATGGAAAATAACTATGCACTCCATCTGTACGCGTTGTGAACATACCTAACTGCAAAGCAATGAACCATCTCTGAGGCTCTAGTATAAGTTTTACCGAAACAAAACTTTAACGTTTTGTTTCGGTAAAACTTAGGTATACTAGAGCCTCTGGTTACCCACTCGTGGAGATATGCCTCGGACTGATCAGTGAAGGTGGCTCAGGTGATGTGAGTTCGCGACGGAGTGTGTTAGCAAGCTAGTCACTAAATGCAAGGACAAAATGAAACTTTCTGCGTCCAATGCGCAAAAGATTTGTTAGAGTAGTGAAGGGCCCCAGAGGTCTTCTTAACCTATTAAAACGACAAGGTATTAGCAAGTAAATTGAAATAGTAGCTAGGATAGTTCTTTTATTAGAAGAGATGAGTTAAAATCAACATGAAACCTTTAGCACATTTACTCAAAATTAATGTTACCTATGCAAACAACAATTTAAAGCGGTCTGGGGACCGATTTTTGACTTTCGAGCGCTCGATTCTTTCACTCGAAAAGTGTCAAAAATTATGAAATGCTATATTGAAATGACGATAGAAAATTTAAAAACGTGCGGTATTGACCACTCGTATTCAATTCTATGGGTAGAAAGTAAGTGCCTGTGATTATGACACTACAATAGCATTTAATTTTATTTAATTTTCGAGCGCTCGAAAGTCAAAAATCGGCCCCCTGATTACAACGTAACAATATGATAACAATTTATATTTATGTTATGGTCTTATGGTACCGCAAGAACCACACAACTATTTTCGAAACTAAACTTACGCACCTACTGGTGCACATAAACTATTTTTGAAGTAGGTATGTACCAGTGTGGGACGAAAAGTAATTGCATAACAAATTACATTTTGTAATGCATTACTTCGTAAAATAACAAATTACTTTTATTTAATAATAGTACATTGTGATACAAGTGAGGTATGTTGATAATTACATCAGAGGCGGGATTTTTCACGCGAGCCGCAGGTGAGCGTGATAAGGGAGCCGAGGAGGCGAGGACGTAATTATCAAAGCTCACGCGTTTCATACGACGTTTTTCAACACATTTGCGAGGAAAAAATCCTTTTCATAAAATGAAAATGCTAAGTATAGGCTCGTCGGTTATTTCCTTTAGTTATTGATTTGCAACAGGTTTTTACTCACATATTGTACACTAGCTTCCGCCCGCGACTTCGTCTGCATGGACCCTTGCTTGCTTTATTAATTTATCGAATGGAAAGAGATAACAATAACAAACGTGGCCAGCTCATCCTAAGGCATTGTTTTACTGGTGAAGCAAAAATAATGTATTTATTATGTATGAAAACTTAAAAAAAAAAAAACATATTTCGACTTAGGTTCATATAACATTTTTTATTCCTTATGACCTTAGGTATACGCTGGTAAAGTTATGCGGGTTCCTCAGGAGCACCCTGTATAATGGCGCACAACTATTTTTTTCGTGAAGTTCGCGAAATATGAGCATTACTGATATAATATCGCAAATAACCAAATAAATAAACAAAATAAAAAATAAATATTAGGGGACAATCTTACACAAATCGACCTACTCCCAAACTAAGCAAAGCTTGTACTCAAATCAAGGTCCAGATGAGAAAACACCAGGTCCGATCAGAGCACTCGTTGCACACGATAAATAATAATGAAAGGCAAATATGAGTTTTCAAATTAACAGTGACTGACGATGACGGAAGGTTGGGTTGCTTACGTTCCATGTCATGTAAAATTCTCTAACCGGAATTTCAAAGTTCAGTTTTCATAATAATTATCTATAAATAGTATGTTTTTTAGCCGAATCGAACCGAACGAACTAACGTGGAAATGTAGTCTCAGATACAATCAAATTTGCCTGAATTTGATTCTTAGTCAGCCCCGCTTCCGCTTCCGCTTTGGACTGCCCTCTGACGAATCATATCGGAAACCTACGATAGGTCTTCTCAAACACGCTGCGATTTTGACGTTTATAAGGATTATAAGGCACTGAAAACACCGTTGGTGGCCGGCCCGCGTTGAAACCGCACACTTGGTGAAGTATTTTCGTGATCAGAACAACAAAAAAAAACGTTTCGTTGTTTAATTTTCATGCTGTAAATTTTAATACATTGAATTAATCAATTGTATTAAGTAACTGATGGCCATCATTTAGACATTTACTAACGTGGCTATCTTGTTAAGTCTATTTTTTTTACCTGGCGTAAAACATCGAAAGGTGTGTCTGGCACACAATGATCCACTACTACTGTTATAAGTTATAGTAGTATAAGTCGTAGTTAGTATAACTTTTGCCAAGTTTAAGAGTTTAGACTACTTCATTATTATATTACTCATTGATATTGTTATTTGGTTTGATAGTATAAATTGCAATATAAAGCCAACAAAAGCGAAAGCTAGCATATTTTTGTGCATTTTTGAAGTACTAGGCTGACTGTTTTATGTGCTGTGGAATATTGTGCTGAAGATTATTAGTTTACTGCCGCTGGTTAACTCATTTTTTGTTTCACATTACAGATCATATTTTATTAAATGGCCTCATATTTTCCTTATTTGGTTTGCATACAGAGCTTTTATTTAAATAAAATCTATGCAACGATTCATTGTTTACTTGGCCGTTATTGGAGTTTATACAAAACATTGACGCAAAATGAAAGCCAAATTAATAACAAATAATCCGGTATACTAAATCCCATAAAAAGCCTTCCATGTAAAAAAGAAGCCAAATCTTGAAACACTCCCACCGTAAAAAGTTGTGAAATATTTCGTAGAGCCAAGTCTCAGGCATTCCGTTTTTACTTTTTGGTCCGGAATTCCAAAAGCGACGCATAATTGCCTATCAGCTTTTCTTTTAAACCCTGATAATGCCTTAAAGCATTACGTCCGCCTTTTGTACGTATTGTTCGTGCGCAATAAAGTGTATATAAATGAAATTCTAAATAATATTTTTGTGAGTATATCAGACACACTTGAACCATCGATCCCTTCCCTCCTCCGCTCATCACATATCGACAACCTCCCATGGCTACCATATTTTCGGCAGGCGCTCAATTTCCGTCCGTCGCGATGCTGCGTGCTGCGGCCGAGCCCACGCTTGGCTCTGACAGCTGCCGAGTTGAGGGTTTCAAATCTAAAAATCTATATCTCTCTGCAAAATATATTAATACTTATTACCTACACATGGTTTAAGGCTTTAAAAGTATACACAAAAGTGTACACTATGCTATTAACCTACCAGTCAAGACCGTTTACTTTCGGGACCTTCATGCGAACGTCCTATAATTCGTTAACGATAGCTCTCGTTTTTGGAGAGTTATTAAGTTATTGTAAATCCGATGTCGTTATTAGTTAACAATCTAATCATTAATATTAGAGCTTCGGTTGACGGACAATGTCATCGGGATGACAGTCGTCGTACTAAACATATCACACGCACTGCACCGACTGCACGCACCGCCCGTAGAAACTATGCTATACATAAAAACTTTTTAACAATTAAAATTAAACCACCGAAAAAAACAGAAAAGCTAAAAATAAACTCAAAATAATTACAAAAATATATACTTACAATAGTTTAAGAACTTAGTTATTAAACTAAATAAAAAAGGTTTATTATGTTTTGCTTTTCAGTTTTTTTTCGGCGGTTAAATATTTTTGTAAAAATGTTTTTGTTAGTTTTAATTTTTTAATTTTCTGTGGCTTACTTTAGTTAATTACTAAATAACTTAATAACTAGTCACATGCAATTAAGGTATTACACAAACCTCACGATGAACGAGCTTTAGCAGAAATGCAGAGACTGAGAGGTCTACACACAAGAGACCTGTCAGGTCTAAAGCTCATTCATCGTGAGGTTTTTCATACGACAACACAACACAACACACACACACACACACCCACACACACACACCCACACACACACACACACACGCGCGCGCGCGCGGGCACACGGCCACACATGCGTGTGTCCGTGTGCCCGCGCGATTTCAATCAGTAAGTGAACAATCAATCATCCCCTGTGTAAGTGAACTGTGTTTTCCTACCCTTAGGGTTAATTTTTTTTATTTAAAATTTATGTGGGACCAACTTCGAGGTATACCCTTTCCAATAAAAAAATAATTATCAAAACCGGACTACTCTGTAAAAAGTTATGCGTCATACATAAAATATATATACGCGTTGACTTGAGAACCTCCTCCGTTTTTTTTGTCGGTTAAAAATATGTTTAGAGCTGATTCTACCCGGAGGATGGTTTACAATCAATTTCTACTTCGCACATAGTATACCTATAGTAATAATAATAATTAATTTATTTAAAACGTATTTTACAGAATAAAGAGATAGTATAGGGTCACTATTTCTAAATTAATTAAAACGTGAGGACGTTAATCTCAAATTATGAACGAAATACGGCGGGCGATACGTGCCAGCGGCTTAATATTGGGGATTAAAATATCTTTATTCTTTACTTTGACTCATTTCTCACTGAGTTCCCGCTAGTTTATTGACGAAATATCTCGAATGGGTACAAACCAGGGGCGTGTAATGGTTGCCATAAT
The DNA here is from genome assembly GCA_947049275.1 of Epinotia bilunana. Classification (NCBI taxonomy): domain Eukaryota; kingdom Metazoa; phylum Arthropoda; class Insecta; order Lepidoptera; family Tortricidae; genus Epinotia; species Epinotia bilunana. The sequence goes on from OX346253.1 coordinate 30,144,376, forward strand.
AAAAATGGTTGGCAAAAAAAATATCGCTGTGAAAAAACATACTAGATTGCAAGTTATTGGTACCAAAATGCAGATGGCGCTGTACAGCGGTAACTTCCACTATGAGCTGTTAAGATTGTTCAAGAATTAATGGGGTCGTGAGGGTATGGTGTATGAACGTTTGTACGGAGCTCTCGGGGCGCGAGTCAGACTCGCACTTGACTGGTTTTTATTTGACTTTTAGGTACCATTTCGCATATATATGAAATGCCGTCATAGGCTGAAGGATGACAAAACCTATTCAAATAAAAATAAAAAAAAATCATTTATTTTAACGGGTACACAAATAGAGTCGAATCCTTTTAAGTATGGCACTAGTTTGTCTTAGGAGGCATTCGCTCTTGTATACAAAGATGTTATAAAGTTAAAAATAAATTAACTACCTACTTAGCTACTACATTTAAACAACAATCACAACTTACAAACCATTTCCTCAAAGAGGGATTTCTATTCTATTCTATTCTAGGGGTTTTGGCATGTTTGGTGTGCCAGTGTAAGTGACCTCGATAAGTACCACTGTTGACAGTTTCCAGTCATTCGTAACGGCGCGCCTCATTTAAAGAAAGAAAGAATGAAAGTTGGCTTATGTGTCGAGGGTAAATGCAGTACAGATGTATTGCAAAATTATTTTCCTTCGGGAAAACTCGGATCTTTATCGGAATACGTTGACACCGGAACTGTCAATGAATTATCGTATTAAATCAGTGACATTCTCATACCCATTAATATGGAACTTTATTGTTAAGTGTCAAATGTCAAAATGAATAATGTTGTTGTATAATATAGAGATGTTACAACCGCAACAATTATTAGGTACTGAAAATGGGATTTTTAAAACCACTTTCTGTAACTTCAAAAATAATCAGTTTTATTGTCACTACTAAACAAAACATTATCTCTGCTTTAAAACATAATGAAAAGGACAACAAAATAAAGCTTATCGGGAAATATTTACAATGATAAAATTCAAAACCTGTCTATATTTTATCTTTGGCGTCCCTCTCGTACCTAAAAATAACCTGCGTGTGAGAGGAATGCAATCGATTCAAAAGGTTTCATAGGCAATTTCACGAAAGTTATCGCCACGCACACAACCGTTGTAATAAATGATAGAGGATTTTTAAAATTGGTGTTTTTTTTTGCGTACCGATTGCAAGTTCAGCAGCGAACTGATGGGATGACAAAATGTTTTTTGTTAAGATTCTCACATTGACTCAATCACTTCGTTCATTCGTTTTTCTTGCAATCAGTACGTAATGTAACTGGGTGTGGTTTCATTCATTTCAACTTTGGTAAAACTATCTACCTAACATTACAATTTCATCGTATTTGGATCGATGTTTTCAATATTGTCCATTTCACAATCTGAGTCAGTCATATCATCGTCAGATGCATCAGTGCTGTCATTGACGATAATAACAATCCTATCAATGCGATCATCCATAGAGTGTTCCTGTGAGAGGTATTCATTTTCTCATTTGATAGCATGATCACAAACTTTCTTCCATTCTTCCGGGCCAATAATATTTATTTTTTCTTCAATTATTTTTTTTACTGTACCCAAATTCATATCTATGTTTCTTTTTGATACATAACCTTTTATCTGTGACCATATATTTTCAATAGGGTTGAAGTCGGGGTGGTATGGAGGTAACCTTAACACTTCGTGTCCATGTTGATGTAAAATTTTGTCAATGGAATATTCTACAAAGTCTTCTTTATGCCGGCAAATAATTTCGTATAATTGTATTTTGGTTGACGATGAATTATGTGGAATATTGTATTTTTTTAACCAGTTTATCAAAAGTGGCTTTGCGGTATTAGAGTTGGGCGGACATTCCACATATTTATTGTGATAAGCAGCATTGTCTACTACTACTACAGAATTTGGAGACAAGTTGGGAATAAGTTGATTCCGTAACCATTTGTCATAATTAATATTATTAATGGCATCGTGATAATCACCAGTTTTATCAGTAGACTTATACATAAGTAGAGCACCCGGTACAAATCCTTGGGCACTACCTGCATGTACTATAATTAGACGTTGACCTTTTGAAATTAACTGTTTCACTCCTTTATCCGTAGAATCGATCCAGCACTTTCCTGTTAAATGGGATGTGTGAACATAGGTTTCGTCAGTATACACAATATCTCTGCCTTCAGATCTGTACTTCCTTATAAGGTCTATGAACTTTATTCTTTTAAGTCTAACGTCATCTTTTTCCATCAGCATTTTCCTATTATTAGTTGTTCAATAAAACAAAGCTGTTAAAACTTTATAAAACTTGTATTGCAGTTTTAAATTATATTCTTCACATTGCTGTCCACAAACATAGGTTGAGAGAGAGAAAAAATCAGTGTTGCTACACTAAAAACTAACATTAACTGTTACCAGTTAAAAGAGAAGTATTTTTCTACTAAATCTTAGACAAATTAAATTGTATGTTTAATATATTATTAAACATAGCTGGCCAGGGCCTTACACATTCATCCATAACAGGATAATCAAATTAGAATAAGCAAGAGATACAAAAAGAAATTCAAAATGCCACTAAGCAATTAAAAATAAAATGACATGCTTACATTTTTTCTAATAGGCAAATACCTATTTAAAGTAGGTATCCATATTTAGCCCTACGACTAAGTCTTGGGATCGGTTTTTAAGCCACTAAACAAGGATTAAGGCCCAATGGGCAATGGGCAGATTTTTTGAAGTGATCTAGTATACACTTTATTATTCATTTTAAGCTCAACGACTCTGACTCTACCATCAGGTCCAGGGATAGTCTTAATAATTCTTGCCATGGGCCAAGTTAAGGGTGATGTATTATCACTACGCACAATGACAAGGTCTCCTGGTTTTAAATTAGGATGACATTGTTTCCATTTTGGTCTATTTTGTAATTGTGTAAGATAATCTCTTGACCAAATTTTCCAAAAATCTTGTTTTATTTTAGTTAACCGATTCCAGAACCTAAGTCTATTAATACATTTATCTGAATAATCTATTTCAGGATAACTTATCATAGATTTGCCTATGATAAAGTGGCCAGGCGAAAGGTATTCATAACTTGAACTATCTGAATTTAAGGGTAACAAAGGCCTTGAGTTCAAAATTGCCTCAATTTCAGTCATCACAGTGTACAAGGCTTCATATGTCAAAGCAACATTACCAACAATTCTTTTAAAATGATGTTTGAAGCTTTTTACCCCAGCCTCCCATAACCCTCCAAATTCTGGAGCATAACTTGGAATAAATTTGAAATGTATGTAGTTTGAAGTACAATAGTTTTCAACAGAATCTATGTTAGACTGGGATGAAAATAAGTTATGCAGCTTCTTCATTTCATTTGAGGCACCTTTAAATGTCTTAGCATTATCGCAAAAAATCTTAGTAGGCATACCTCGCCTGGCTATAAATCTCTTGAGGCATGCCAAAAATGCCTCAGTGGTGAGGTCACTAACCAATTCCAAGTGTATGGCTTTTGTGGCAAAACACACAAAAACAGCAATATATCCTTTAGTTATTATTGGATTTCTTAATCTTGAGACTTTAACATTAAATGGCCCACAGAAATCCACACCTGTAATATGAAAAGGTCTAACTGCATCTAGCCTCTCCTTTGGTAGGGAACCCATCAATTGTTGAGCTGCCTTAAATTTTAGTTTCGCACAAGTAATACATTTACTTACAATATTTTTTACTTGACATATGCCGCTAATAATCCAAAATCTTTCTGAAAGTGAGCCGAGCACTGCTCTTGCTCCTGCATGCTTAAGGCGAGTATGCTCCTTTTGAATGATTATATTAGTCAAATGGCAGTGTTTGGGTAATATGATAGGATGGATCTGACTATAAGGTATATCTTCCCCATTTTGTAGTCGTCCTCCAACCCTTAAAACATTAAATTTGTCTAAGAAGGGATGCAAGCTGGCTATTCCCGACTTAATAGGTGCATCACTTTTGAGTGCGCTGACCTCTGCACTGAAATATTTATTTTGAATGCAAGATATAATAGCAATTAAAGCATTATTTAGCTCCTTGGGTGTGAGAGACCCGGAATATTTTTTATTATTATTTTTACAGTTATGAGCAAATCTTAGTACATATGCGACAACTCTTTGAATTTTAATGATATCAGAATATTTATTTATGACATTTAAAATGCAGTTATAAAGGTTTTTAACTGATTGTGCAATATTGCATATATTTTCATTTATAGTTTCATCATTTGAGTCACAAGTTAAGTGTTTAACTGAAGACACATGTTCAAAATTTGAATTTGACAAGTCACTTGGACCATGCCACCAGATGTTCTTTACTTTAAGCTTTTGTGGATCACATCCTCTAGAAAGCAGGTCTGCTGGATTACTTGCAGTAGGTACATAGCACCATTCAAAATCCTTTGTTAGAATTTTAATTTGTGAGACTCTATTTGTGACATAAACATTTGTCTTCAAGTTAGCCGACTTAATCCAGGCCAGTGCTATTTGTGAATCGCTGTATAGGTATACCTTTAATGGAAATCTAGAGCACAGAATATTATGCACCCTGTGACTCAATTTGGCAAGTAACAAAGCAGAATTTAACTCAAGTTTTGGTATCGTAATACTTTTATTTAGAGGAGCGATACGTGATTTTGAACACAAAAGTGTTGTGTTTATTGTGCCATCAGAGTTAATTGTTCTTAGGTAGAGACAACAACCGAATGCCTTCATAGAGGCATCAGCGTAACCCACTAACTCGACGGAAACTTTATTAGGCGAATTGACGCATCTAGGAATAGTGAGAGTTCCCATGGCCTTTAAACTCTCTATGAAGGCATTCCATAGATGGAATTCTTCTTGGGGTAATATGGTGTCCCAATTTAATTTTTTTATAGACCATAGCCTCTGCATTTGCAATTTTGCAACTACTATTATAGGCCCGACCATTCCAATTGGGTCATACATTTGGCCAATGTAGCTTAAGACTTTCCTTTTAGTGTTAATCTCTGTATTATTTGCCTTAGGACATGAGAATGTAAGCTGATCATTGAGCACATCGCACTTCAAGCCTAAGGTCTTAACGACATTATTTTTATTTATATCCAACATCTCTAAACATTTATGCTCACTGGGAAGTCCATCAAGGGCTTGTGGCCAGTTAGAACACGATTTGTGGAGCTTAAATCCCCCTTTCTTCAACAACTCTATAAGTTGATTTTTAAGTTCAATCAATTGCGTTTGGTCATCAGAGCCTGAAATTACATCATCAACAAAGGTATTTTTAAGCATGGCTTCAGCAGCTAATGGAAAAGAGTCTTTATACCGCTGAGCTAATTCGACTAAGCAACGTGTGGCTAAAAAAGTTGAAGGCTTTAAACCGTATGTAACGGTTTGCAGCTGTAAACATTTGATGGGCTCACAGGGGTTTGCTCGCCAAAGGATATTTTGCAGAGGAGCCTGGGCAGGGTTTATAGCAATAGCCCTAAACATTTTTGAAATGTCACAGGTAAGTGTATATAGGAAAGTTCTCCACAGAAGCAAAATATCAAAGAGTTCACTTTGAACCACTGGTCCGTTAAAAAGAACATCATTTAAAGACACCCCGGACTTGGATTTCATGCTGCCATCAAAGACGACTCTTAAGCGTGTTGTTAAGCTTTCCAAATTTATTATAGCGTGATGAGCTAAAATGTAAACCGGCCCATTCTTTATGTCATATTCACCAATATCGACAATCCTGGCATGCCCCATAGCGACATACTCTTCTATGAATTCTTTATATTTTTCAAGATAAGATGGACTCTTTATAAATTTCCTTTCTAAAGTTAAAAATCTTTGCAAAGCAACTGAGAAAGAATCCCCGAGCTGTAATTTGTCCATGTCTTCGGCAAGAGGCATGTTGACTTGAAACTTGTTTTCAATCAAAGTTGTAGACTCTTGAAAACATTTTTCAGTCATTTTAAATTCAGTTTTCATATCAATTTTCTGTTCTATCTGCTCGGGCATACTTTCAGCAAGCCAGAATTGCTCCATTATATTCTCTAATTTGTCATTTCTTTTATCACAAGTAACGAAGTTGGACACCATAGTGACATTTGACATTTGGCATGAATCTAAACAGTCCACCTTACCTCCCACAACATATCCAAACACAGTGTTTTGCAATACTGGTCCATTTTCCAGTTTTATATGTCCATCCAAAATAGCATTAAAATATACATCTGCTCCTAAGAGCATGGAGATTTCTGATGGCTCATTGAAATGAACATCTGACAATTTTACATTTTGAGGAATGCTGATTTTAGAAACATCCACATGATGTTGTGGCAAACATGGAGTTATATTGTCAACTACATAGCAGTTGACGGTGCAATTTACATTGTGTATGCATGAGTAAATTTTTAAATCAACAGATTTTTCAATATTGTTAATTTTGTTTCCAATGCCTATAACATTTGTGTGTTCAATTTTGGCATTTAAATTTAATTTATTAGCTAAATCTTTGCAGACCAGCGAAACTTGGCTACCACTGTCGAGTATGGCCTTGACAGTGTGCTCAAGGCCTTGGTTGTCATGTACCCTGACAATTACAGAAGGCAATAGGATATCCTTACATTTTTTCACATTAGAATGGCAATTGACCATTGGTTCCTGAGGTGTTCTTGCAGGAGCATCCTCATGCAACAAAGTATTATGGGGTTGTTTACACTGCTTGCACCTAAAGTTAAATTTACAACTATTTTTGTGTTGTTTCAGGCATATGTTGCACAAATTGTTTGACTTTACAAATTCTAATCTATCTTTAATAGTTGTCATTTGAAATTTTGGACAGGCATAGAGAGGATGCTGCTGTTTAGTGCAAAATGCACAAGGACTGTTATATGTATTTGCAGCTACATTGGAAACTTTGTTATAGCTATTTGGTTTATATTGAAACCTAGGTTCAAAATTAGAACTCTTGTCCTGAGGACTGTCTTCAAGCGCCATAGCACGCTTTTCTAAAAACGATATAAATTCATCCATTGTTGGCATGTTTTCAGGATCCTCACGGTCTAAATGGTAAGCACGGTTAGTAAATGCATCTAACTTTCTTGTCAAGACAGATATCAATAGCATATCCCAGTCCTTGACAGGTTGCTCCAAGTTTTTTAAAGCATGTGTTTGCTGTTGAATTTGACTGACAAATGCCCTTATGTTGGCAGCAGTTCCTTTTTGCATAGAAGGTAAATCTAGAAGCAAATTAATATGGTTGGTAATGAGACGTGGCTTATTGTCAAATCGTTTTTTAAGTAGATCCATCGCTTCTTTGTAAGATTCATTTACAATAGGTAAATTCACTATAATTCCTAGTGCATCATCTGTCACATATTTTCTCAGATAAAATAATTTTTGTACATCTGACAGTGTTGAGTTCTTGTCAAACACCGCATTAAAGAGGTCCATTAAAAAAAAAAAAAAATAAAAAAAAAAAAAAAAAAAAAAAAATAAATAAATAAAAAAAAATAAAAAAAAATAAATAAAAAAAAAAAAATAATAAAAAAAAAAATAAAAAAAAAATAGAAAAAAAAAAATAAAAAATAAAAAAAAATAAAATTAAAATTAAAATTAAAAATAAAAAATAAAAAAAAATAAAAAAAAATAAAAATAAAAAAAATAAAAAAAAAATAAAAATTACAAAAAAAAAAATAAAAAAAAAAATAAAAAAAAAATAATAAAAAATAAATAAAAAAAATAAAAAAAAATAAAAAAAAAAATTAAAAAAAATAAAAAAAAAAAAAATAATAAAAAAAATAATAATAAAAAAAAAAGCCTTTTATTTCTGGTTTGACATGATTTGGATAATGAAAGAAAAATTAACTTGAGTTGCACTAGCTTAAATACACTAAATAGCACTAGCTAAGTTTATATAATGCACCAGAACCCTATTTTGAGGTAAAGGCCTCTTCCAGAGCCTGCCATTTTTTCCTATCTTGGGCCCTCCAGACCCAGTTGGGCCCCGCCACGTCTGTTATATCATCAGACCATCGGGCCAAAGGTCGACCTTTCTTTCTTTTTCCCGCTGGTCCCTTCCATGCTGTTACCCGGTGCGTCCATCTCTCATCCTGGAGCCTGGCGACATGGCCAGCCCATTTCCACTTAAGCTTCTGGGCCTGGTTAAGTGCGTCTATGACTTTTGTTTTTTTTCGGATTTGGGAGTGGTTTATTTTTCGTATTTTTCTTATTTTCGTCATGCTCCTTTCCATTCCCCTTTGGCATGAGACTATTAACCTTTTGGCCTTAGTTGAAAACTTCCATGTTTGTCATGCGTAGGTCATAGTGGGGAGTAAACACATATCCATTATTTTCTTTTTGAGATGTAAAGGTAAATCACTTTTTAGGGGTTCTTTGAGACTCCAGTACTTCTTCCAGGTGTTTTTAGTCCTTCTTTCTATTTCTAGTTCATTTGTTTTTGGGTCGAAGCTAATTTGTTTTCCTAGGTATATATACTGGTCTACATATTCTATTAGTTCATTATCTATAGTTATTATTGATTTGTTACTATTTGTCATAATTTTAGTTTTGCTGTAGTTCATTTCCAGTCCCGCTTTTTTGCTCTCAGCATTCAGTGCGTTCATCATGCGTTCAAGTTGTGAGCTACTATTTGCAAATAAAGCCAGATCATCAGCAAATCTAAGGTGGGTCAGGTTTTTTCCTCCTATGTCTATGCCTTGGGATTTCCAATCTAGCTTGCGGAATACTGATTCTAGCACGGCTATGAATATCCTTGGGGACAGAGGGTCTCCCTGTCTTACTCCCCTTTCAATTGGAAATGCTGGGCCGATGGTGTCCAGTTGTATTTTGCTAGTACTATTATTGTAGATGTTTTTTATGATATCGAGGTATGGCTTTTGTACTTGTTGGTCTTGTAAGGTTTTCCAAATGGCTGAATGTAGTATGGTGTCAAAAGCCTTCTTATAGTCTATGAAAGCAATATATAGTGGCGTTTTGAATTCCTGGTGTTTTTCGATGATTAGTTCGATTGTGTGTATGTGGTCTATGGTTGAGAAGCCTCGCCTGAATCCAGCTTGTTCTAGAGGTTGATATCTATCTAGTACCACACTTATTCTTTTTTCTATAACAGATGCAAAAAGCTTATATAAGTTTGGCAATAAGCTTATTGGTCTATAGTTGCTTACATCACTTGGGTCACCTTTTTTGTATAGCAGGATGATGTTTGATTCAGACCACTGTTTTGGCAACTCGGCTGTGTTCAAAATCCTGTTGAATAAGTATGCCAGCGGAGCACTGAGTAGGAAATCTGCAGTTTTTATGGTCTCATTACACAGGTTGTCGGGGCCTGGGCTTTTATCTAGTTTCAGGTGCTGGATGGCCTTAAGTACTTCATCTTCTGAGATGTTTTCTATCTCTGCTTCTGGTGACAAGTGGTTGTTTTGTGCAACTTGGCTTGATCTGGAGTATGCAGTCTTCTCTGTGTTCGCGCTATATAGCTCTCTGTAGAAAGTTGTTGCTGTGAAAGAGGTCCATAAACGGTTTAAATTTTGTGAAATCTTTTCCATCAAAATATGGAATCTCTATGTTTGGAATCTTAGAGCCTAAAGGCTGTGTCTGCTCAACTTTTACAGTCTGTTTTGTATTTAAACGACTTATGGCCTCATCCAATTTAGCTAAAATTGTATAGTATTTATTTTCAAACACTGTCAATTCCGAAGTTTCACTTTCACTTTCACTTTCGCCTATGATAGACATTTCGATATTTACGGTTTCATAGTTTTGAAATGTACTCACAAGCCTGCTCCTGCGCGCCTGCAAATCCGCTGCGCTGACCGATGCAACGCTCTCGGGGTCATCTACAAATGTCTCAAGGCGCGTAATTGTACCTTTTAGATGGCCTCGCTTGGCCCGTAGGAGAGGCAGCCGCTCCGTCATTTTTAACCGCACACGAATCACGCACTAAATACGAACCGTCGCACTTTTACTTAATCTTAAACGCGTTCGATACCGATTTAATGTTCAAAACATCGTACGAACTTATTATGACAGATGACACTTGACGTTCCGCTGGATTTGGCAGATAGATCGTAGTACCAACTTCGTAGCTTAAGATAGCGTGCGTCGAGAAGTCGCCTCACTGGCGACACTGCTACCAACACACCGCGCCAATATGGCGGCGTCCGCAACCAAATTTTTCCAAATTTTAAAAATGCCGCTATTTTGATTTCGGCTTATTTCTGTTGTAATGTTGTTTATTTATCCTCCCGTAGGTCTTCTATAGCTGGAGGCACCTCGTTTTTAGTTGAAAATGCACACACTTTTACGGATCGGACACTTATAGCTGCCGTTCTCGTGAGCACGTAAACTCTTGATTTCTTGGTTATAGCCAAGCTTTCGAGGATATAGACGCTCTTTATTTCACTTTTATATGGAGTAGACACTGAAGCTATGTTATTATGCCGAAATATATAGAATTTTGGCGTAAAGTTACCGGCCGCCGGACACCGCACTATAGGGCGATTTATTCACTCCGCGCACCGAATTTACACTGTCCTCCAGCGTCCTTATACGAAGGACCACAAACAGCTGTATGTTCAATAAAACAAAGCTGTTAAAACTTTATAAAACTTGTATTGCAGTTTTAAATTATATTCTACACATTGCTGTCCACAAACATAGGTTGAGAGAGAGAAAAAATCAGTGTTGCTACACTAAAAACTAACATTAACTGTTACCAGTTAAAAGAGAAGTATTTTTCTACTAAATCTTAGACAAATTAAATTGTATGTTTAATATATTATTAAACATTAGTAATTTTCTTGAATAAAAAACCCATTTGGCGAAGTATTTTTCTTAGTGTAAAATCGCAGCCCTTAAAATTCATCGTTTCTATTAATTTGGACTTTAGTACTTTTATAGTAGGGACCTGTTTATAAATGAGATGAAAGTTATAAACCATTCGGCGTATCACTGCGTAGTCAAAATCATCAAGATCTAAATAGAATTTCTTGCGTGGTCTACCCAGCTTAATTTCGTTTGTGTTGGGATTTTCATTACTTCTGTATTGTTCTTCCTGGTTCAAATATTTTCTAATTGTTGGTCTAGATATTCCTGTTGCGTCCGAAATTCGCTGTTGAACTTTCCTAAAATACTCTTGAGTCGTTTCTATTTTTGAATTTGCTATTTTCCTATATGAAGTACAGGTAAATATTAAATATAATACCTTGAATTGGATTTTTTTACCGTTTTTGAGATTTCGGCATGGCTATACTACCTTATTATAAGTAATCTGAAAATATGATTAAAATTACAGCGAATTTTTTAATTGCGGATTAATTCTATATAAGAAGCAATTTGAGAGAGCACGATAAATACGAACTTTTCCGAAAAATTACGAAGGAAAATAATTTCGCACTACATCTGTATACTCGTATTGCTCGATTTTTCACGAGCATTTGACTGCATTATATGTATTTTTTTCTAGCTTGATTAGAATGACAGATGCCAAACTAACGTAACTAGAGGTGCTACCACTGTTATGCAAACTATCGATACTTTTCGAATGTAGTGTATACCTAGTGCTAAAAGTATCGATGGAACGTAACGCTGTAACGGTATTAAAATAAAAGCCAGTACGAATTTCCACCGAACTGCTTACTAGCAAGTAAGCAGTTCGGTACAAAACCTCTGGCCTTCCCTGCGTGGTATATAGCCTTTGGCCCTTTCCTTCAGGAACTTTCGTTAACGACTGAGGTGTAGGTAAAGGTATAGTCTGTCCATATTTTTCCAGCACTATGATTCGCATTTAACCATGTTTCATCTGGGAAAACAACTTTGTCCCAGTCGTCAATTGTTTTCACTTTTGATAAGAAGTCAAAGCGAGCAAGCGCTATGTCCGATCTTTCCACTCGTACTGTCTGACTGCGTACTACCGCGGGCTACCGCGAAACGAAAACGAACTTCGTTCGTGTATTTCCCGAGAGGAATATCTCCAGAGATGTCGCACGAACTAGCAAGTGCGATAGGGAGGGAGACACACGAACGAAGTTCGTTTTCGCTTCGCGGTAAGTCCTCTGCACGTCTATCGTGGGACGGCCGCGACATACTCTAGATTTTTCTCTCATTATACCTCTTGTTCTAAGCGTTCTAATAATAGAGAGACTGATAGTGCGAGAAAAATCGAGAGAGCTCGCGCTTGTGATAGCCGTGCTGCAGTACTCTGAGTTAAAGAGCGAACCTACCGTGGTAGTTTCGGCAAACGTAGACTTGAGTGGAACTGGCAGTCCCAAAGGGCGCAATGATCAGTTGTTGGTATGTAATGGACACATTACACAACATGCAACATTATAAATGGTGTAACGCACATGCGCGATCATAAGAAACAAATCAGAATGCCCGAGCAAAAGTTCGTTGTCCCCTTCCGATGTAGAAATATGAAAATAATGTTTGTAACGAAGGGCTGCTCCCTTGCCCTCGGCCCTCGAAATCGGAAGCATCGATTAAGTTGATTCATTTAGCTTGCATTTACGGAAGAATGTCTGAATCAGCAAAGTTCGTCGCGTGGTAAAAGAATTCCGAACATTTGCATAAGACTTTTTATAAGTTGAGTCATAAATGAGTTAGGTATTAATTCAGGATACTATACCTATAAATGACCCTCTGGCTTAAGAAACCGCAGTAAACTCGGCCGAATTTCACCTTCCCATACAAACGTTTTAAAACGACGTGTTGGATTGTGACGAAACTTGGCATATACATGAGGTATATCTATGTCTCCCAGCGTGATATACCGTGAGTAATTTTTGATGCAACGTGTCCACGGTACGAAACCGTGTTATACCTACAAGCGCTGAACCGCATTTCCCCTAACGACGGCCCGCGTGCATTCATTACCTGTTACTGTTTGTCATTTATCACTACTAATAGGATTAATTAAACAGGAATAAAACACTGATTCGCCACATCAACAACATTCAATGTTTCAAACATACTATGTAAACTGCAAACAACTAGGTGTTTGAATTTGAAAATACGGCAGTTCAAACTTGTCTCTTGGGTCATGTTCTACTTATGTGAATTAAAGTAGGTACGAAATTGTCAGTTATATATTGTAATCTAAGAAGGTGCTAATGCAAAATTAGCACAGAAAGTGCCGAGAGCAAAACTAGCTTTTACTTGTTTTTGTTATTGCTATTGCACAAAGCCGTTGATAGCTTTTACTGCCTCAAATGGCGAAACATTTGAATATTTAACCCGTATGTCCATTAGAGGTACGCCCCATACTACGAGAAGGTTGATCTACTCGAGCATATTTTTAAATGCTGTACGTTTATAAATACTTATGTGGGTTATTCTATTTAGCGTTGTTTGCGGACTTTCTTTTTCAAACAGAGAATCGTAATGTGTCCTAGATACAGCTATTCAGTTTGTATATTTAATCTTGTCAAAAAAAGGAGTTTTAAGGTCTTTTGTCAAAACAGAGATAAAATTAACTAAATTAGCTCATTAAACCGTGGTAGTTTAGTTAAACTCTAAAAAAATGGTAGGTAAGCCGTACACCGTAATAGCAGATTAATCTCTTTTTCACCTCTATACTTGACGAACACGGTCTGCTGGCCGTGGGTGACTGAATCGATGACGCCACAGATATCTCGATGGCTGACATTGCCAATGGCATGACCGATGACACTCCACGGTCAGTATCCCGTGGCCGAGCTGGGCAGTTATTCGCTACACGCTAATGCGGCTTACCCCGCCGGTCACCCGTCACGAAACTAGACCTCTACTACGCTTGGTTACTACACATCGCGGTGTCACGATATATTTGTGGGTGAGCGTTGAGGTGAACTGAAAACAAGTTACAGAATAGGGGGGCTGATTGTTCGATATTACCACGTATAGGTGGGCCACGGAAATCAGAAGACCGTGAAGTTCGTGGCATCCAGCCCCCCTATTCTCTAACTTGTTTTAAGCTCACCTCAACGCTCACCCACAAATATATCTTGACACCGCGATGCGTAGTAACCAAGCGTAGGTAGAGGTCTAGTTTCGTGACAGGAGACCGGCGGGGTGAGCTGCTTTAACGCTTAGCGAATAACAGCCCAGGGTGTAATGCTATACAGGATTCGCAAGGCTGTTATTCAGACCACACACAGTATGTCTCTGACCAGCGATTGCACATAGTTGCTTACTTGCTAGAAATCATTAGTTTAAGTTATGCATGTTTCTAGAATATTTTAGAATAGAATAGATATTTGGTATTAGATATTGGTGCGCTCTTTATCTTATCAGGTGCATATTTTTTAATACAAGTGGCACTTGGTTAAACGCGAATTATTTGCTATCTTAAGATTAGCTTTGCGGTATCAACATTTGAAAACTCAGATCGAACTCTTTGTTTATGTTAGTGGCTGGCTTGTTTACCACTATACAGAGAAAAAAACTTGATTTGAGGAATGTATTATTAAACAAAAATAATACCTAACTGTGAAGATTTTAAAGAATCTTAACTCGAAATTATCGTGAGCCAAGATTTTTTCCTGTGAAAACGAAAGAGTTTAGAGTATATAAATACCTATAGCGCTCCGCCGCTGCTTCTGTATCACCGCAATTATAGCGGATTATACATTGTGGTAACGGTCCAATCCAAGGCTTATCCAGAACGAATGCCGATCAGCCTCAAACATCAGCGTTGATTGACATTTTGAACTAGGTCTTGTGCAGTGACCTCATTCAATTGTTGATCCCCCATGCAATGCTTCAAAATGGTAGGTCTCTGGATGCCTACTCCCGAATTCGCAATTTGCAATTAACGTGATGTACCACCCTCGGTTCAATTCCACGTAATAGCGGTTAAGACCCACGTTTTCAATGTTTCAGCTTCCAATCAAAAAGTGGTGTAGATTTGCAACGCAGTTTATTGAAAATTGTTTTCAGACGTTGCATATTTAACCTCGTCTGTAGGCGGCGAACGTAAAATGCAAACAGTGTTAGGTGAAATATTGGGCGTTTCACCCAACTTTAGCAGCCCTTGAACGCTGTCAACTGTAATGGCTACGAAATTTGTCATAGTACTAAATTTATAGTCGTAAAGCTTATTTCCGGATCGAGTTTTAACTCAACATAGCACTTTTAGGCCCCGGATAAGTTACAATACTTGACGCTTTGTGATTTACGTTTATCCCTCGGAAATAGTCGCTCCTTTCTTTTTGCGTAATCGAAACGACACTTTTTTAATCTAGTGAACGGTCATAATCATTAATTGTCTGCCATTGTCCGAGTCTGATTCTTGACGAAATAATGGGATAAAAATATTGACACTTTTAAATATCAGTACTTCTGACAAAGTGACTCATACTGAACCGTAGCTTTATTTTTTCTCATTCAATTTCTACTGACTGTTTGTAAATAAAATTAATAAATCATATATAAACATCCCATACCTATCCATAATATAATCCATACGAAAAAAAAAGCACGGCAGTAGTTAATATAATGAGTTTACTTCGAAAACTATTACTGATAGGTACTATAGCGAGTAAGAGTCGACCAAATTAATAAATGTATTTGAAAAGGCCAACTTTTGTACAAATCCGGGCGACGCAACCGCAATGTTTAGTTGGCGCGCGCGTGTATATGTAACAAAGGTCAAAGACAGTTGGTAACTATGAAACCCTACACTGCGCGTGGTCCGACACGCAATTGGCCGGTTTTACGTTTTGGTCACAATTATTATCGAGAGAGCGAAGCAAAGTCGATTCAGTTTTTCGAAAAAAAAATAAGACAGGCATGCGAGTTATACAGCTCACAGGGCCACTAGTATTATAAGGTATAAACTCACTGCATTGGCGTTCTTTTTTTTTGGCATTTTACCTTGTTCAAAACAATTTTCTTTGAACGTAGTTAATAAGCACTAGGTTTCTCCAAGATTAATTCCTTTTTTTAGGGTTCCGTAGTCAACAAGGAACCCTTATAGTTTCGCAATGTCCGTCTGACCGTCCGGCCGTCTGTCTGTCCGTCCATCAGTACGTCCGTCTTCGGCTTAGCTCAGTAACCATTACTACTAGAAAACTGTAATTCGGCATGGGTATATAAATCAATCACGCCGACAAAACAGAAGAATAAAATCTTGAAAAAAGTTTTTTTGGGGTACCTCCCTCCCCTACACCTAAAGTGGTTTTGTATTTATTTTTTCTCGTTAAACCCATAGTGTGGGATATCGTTGGATAGCTTGTTCAAATATATTATGGATTTCCTAAAACGATTTTTCAAATTAGTCCCCCCCCCTGCCGGCTAAATGGCTGCTACTGGGAATGTGAAAAAAATCGTGGCAGTAGTACATATAATGAATTTAAAAGGAAAAGAATCACGGCTAAGTAGGTATAACTGATTACCGTTACAAAGTAATAGTCGACCAACTTAAAATGTACTTAGAAAGGCCAACTTTCGTACAAATTCGGCCGACACAACCATTTAGTTCGCGCGCGCGTGTCGATGTATGTAACTTAGAAATACAGGCAACTAAGAAACCCTACACTGCGCGTGGCCCGACACGCACCTGGCAGATTTTTTTTATTCCACGAGTCGAAAGTAAGAGGGCGGGGAGATTATCGATTAACTTTCGGAGCGATTATCTTGGAGAAATTATTTACTTAAGTTATTAATTTTTGTATTTAGGAGTAAGGCTTAATAACGAAATATAAATTTACGAACTAAACGAATTTTATAGTTTTAGGTGACGACGATGTGGTATTTGAATGAAAGTCACTCGTACTTTAAGTTATGGTATTTAAATGAACAATGTAAAACACAAAAATGAACTTTTCGCATAGTATTTAGCTTAAAAATTTAACATTACGAAATAAACGTTGGCGGCTAGTCACGAGCGGAGGAGCGGTCTGCTGCCACGCGAGCGCGTCGAGCGAGCGAGACGCGACCGGGAAGAAAAGAGATGACTATCTGTTAGCGCGCCTAAGATATGCGCGCACAAAGGATTTGAAAACAACGTTATGTTTTTGGCGCGGATGTGTCCTATACACTCCCCCTTTTGACTAGGACAGTGTCCTCACAACTAGTCAAACTAACGTTTACGAGGCCGTCCTCTACGACGAGCAGGAGCGACCGGAGCCTCAAGACATTCACCCTCTCTACCGTGATAACGCCTCAGGTCTGAGATGTGATATTTTCCTACGATTTCATGAGGCTTCTCGGGAAACGCGATGAAGTAAGCGGTGGGACTAGCTTTCTTACTGACCACGTAAGGGCCATCACGTTTCGGTGCGAACTTGGACGTGATGCCTTTGGAAGTACTACTAAGGACGTGCGACTTCATAAGCACCAAGTCACCAACTTCCAACTCATCGGGTTGACGACGAAGATCCTTAACAGCCTTTTGAATGTCCTGTTGCTTCTCTATAGACTCTTTGCTTGAGCTGAGCGTATCAGCAAGCTTGAGCAGGTACGGAGTGATCTGCGGAACATAGTTTTCTGCCATGATGATAGCACGGAGATCACTTTGTACATCCAGTGGTGACCTTAACTCACGAGCATAAGTCAGATATGCAGGAGTTTGTTGCGTAGACTTGGTTCGGGACGAGTTCATGGCAAATCGTATGAAAGGAAGAGCTTCTGGCCATTCGTTATGATGATCCTGCACTAGAATCGCCAGCTGAGTTTTTAAATCTCGGTTCTTCCTCTCGACCGGGTTAGCCTCGGGATGGTATAATGGAATGAGGTTTTGCTTCACGTTTAGGGTAAACATCGCTTTCTGCATGACTTCTGCAATAAATTGTACTCCGTTGTCGGAAATGACGCGCCGAGGGAACCCGAAGCGTAAGAAGACTTCCTCAATCAGTGTTTTGGCACATACTTCGGCTGTGGCTTCAACTAGAGAGAAGAGTTCCACCCATTTGCTTGCGGTGTCTTCGACAATAAGCACCCATCTCTCTCCATTTCTACCCTTCGGAAGTGGTCCAAATAGGTCTACAGCCAACACTTCAAATCGTTGAGCTGGTACAGGAGTTTGGAGTAATCCTGTAGGTTTCTCGTTTGAAGGTTTGAACCTCTGGCAATCGATACACGTTTTCAGGTATTCAGCTACGTAGCGACGCATGCCGGGAAAGTAAAACCGTTGTGAAATGCGGTGCAAGGTTCTGTCCAAACCTCCGTGACCTGAAGTAGCAGCATCGTGGCACTCCATCATAACTTGCTTTCTTCTTTTTTCAGGTATAACAAGTTGCGGCTCTTCGGTGTCTACATCAGTATAGCGGTAAAGGACTCCTTTGGACATGTGGTAACCTCTTTCAGTCCACCTATTAATCTCTAATTCTTCTTTTCCTTCCAGGCCATTGAGGATCTTCGCTACTTCTGGATCGGCTAGCTGGTCATCACGCAGAGCGGCGGCTTCCCATCGCGGCGTTTCGATGATCACAGTACAGACCCCGCAGGACTCACGATCTTGGTCTTCACACGTAGGACGACTAAGTGAATCAGCTATTACGTTTGCTTTTCCAGGTGTATAATCCACTTGAAGATCAAAGGCTTGCAATTTCATCGCCCAGCGAATCAGTCTTCCCGTAGGTGACTTAAGGGTAAGTAGCCACTTCAGAGGTTGATGATCACTAGCTACCCGTACCGGGTGTCCATCGATAAAGCCACGGTACTTCTCAACCGCCCATACCACTGCAAGGGCCTCTTTTTCCGTCGTTGAGTAGTTGCGCTCGGCAGGCGTGAGCAGTCGGCTGGCATATGCGATTGGACGCTCGTCACGTTGAGTCTCCCCCTGTAGTAAAGCCGCACCCAGAGCATAGTTGCTGGCATCGGTTCTGAGGACGAATGGACGAGCATAATCTGGCTGGACAAGGATTGGCGAAGAGGTAAGTAGTCTTTTCAGTTCGTTGAACGCGTTTACCTGAGCTTCTTCCCACAACCACGACTGATCTTTTTTGGTAAGCATAGTCAGCGGCTGGGCGACTTGAGAGAACTCTGGAACGAACTTCCTGAACCACGAACAGGTCTGCAAGAAACTTTTCAGATGCTTTACAGAGGTAGGTTCTTTCATGTCTGATATCGCAGCGATCTTATCTGGGTCTGGTGATAGTCCTTGAGGCGTGATGATATGTCCTAGATATTTGACGTTTTCCCGCGCAAACACGCACTTGGCGCGGTTGGCTCTCAAATTGAAGACACGTAAGCGGTCGAGAACAGCACGTAAGTCCTTCACATGTTGAGAGAAGCTGTCGGATATCAGGATCAGGTCGTCTATGTACCCCAGTATGGTCATACCCTGAAGCGATGAACCAGAACGAAATCTGTCAATTAGACGTTGGAATGTGGCGGGTGCGTTCCGCAAGCCGAACGGCATTCGGTTAAAGCGGTAAACGCCCAGCGGAGAAACGAAAGACGTCTTATCTCGATCCTCTTCTTTGACAGAGACTTGCCAGTACCCTGAGCGAAGGTCGATGGTACTCATGTAGCAGCTTCTTCCGGTGTACTGCAGCAAGTCGTCAATGACAGGTAGTGGATAAGAATCAGCTTTTGTTACCGCATTAAGTCTACGGTAGTCCACGCAGAAGCGGAAAGTCCCGTCCTTCTTTGGCACTAGGAGAGCCGGAGATGCCCACGGTGACTCGCATTCTTCAATGACTCCGTCCTTTAACATCTTCTCTATTTCAGCTTCCATGACGGCCTTCTTAGCCGGAGTGAGTCTGTACGGCGGCGTGGCGATCGGTTTGTGGTTACCCGTATCGATACAGTGTTCTGCAAACGGAGTTGGACCTCCCCCTTCTCTGAAGATGTCGTCATATTCCTGTAAGGTTTCAGCCAAGATAGCCTTTTGGTCCGGTGTCAGCATTGTGCCTTCATCACAACGTAGAACGTCCGCGGTCGCATACCCTACATAAGACCTTGATGTTTCACACTGAAGAGGGTGAATGACCTGAGGCTGATCAGCTGTAAACCACAAATCATCAGGAATGTTAATGACAAGACGAGCTTTTCGCAAGAAATCTATTCCCAATAACGTGTCATTATTTACTGCATCTGGGAATATAACGAATGTAATAGGTATTACAGAACCCTCGAGCTTTACATCTACGTCAGCAAGCTTTACATTAATATCGCGCACTACGCCATCGGCGAGCTTGACCGTCATGCAACTATCGCGAAAAGGGTGCTGTAATTTACGTAACAACGCGTAAAGACTAAAACCCGCGATACTGCGTTTAGCTGCCGTGTCAATCAAACCAGTACCGCGATAACCGCAAACTCCGAACCGTAAAATTGGTCGTCCACCGGTACCATTACTTGGCAGCGTGGTTACACTACGCTCGCGATCCGCTTGTGACTCGTCACCATGCTGAACACTCTGTGATAAAACACATTCTAACTCAATACAACTTGTACTAGAACTAGGTGATGCAACAGAATGTTCAGTCTGCACATTATTAATTTGTGACGCTGTAACACAGTGTCCAGTCTGAACATCGTTACTCTTTGATAGGGTAACACAATGTCCTCTCTGAAAATTAATATTCTTTGCCGGTTTGACACAGTATCCCGTCTGAACATCCCTACTCTTTGATGATGTAATACAGTGTTCAATTTGAAAATTACTCGCATTAATCTGTGACAATTCATATACAAAGTCACTCTGATTTATATTAATCTTTGACGGCTTATCACATAACTCCGTCTTTACATTATCCTTATCAATCATTGATACATTACAATTACACCCTACATGCTCAGTCTGAAAAGAATTATTCTTTGACAGGTCACACGGAATCAGAGTATCACGTTCATTGTTTACATTACTTATGTTAGGATTGTTAGGCATAGTGTTAGAACTACGAGAGCATTGTGACTGTGAAACAAGAGTCGAATCATTACGCGGTAACGCGGCACTTGTGAAGTCACTATCGAACGCACAGAATGAGTCCTTGTTGTTGCAGTTGTCACAATTCGCACGAATAACCCCCTTAGCGTTACAGCCATAACAACGAAGATCTGAATTTGACGACTCGGATTTGCTCTTGGCTTTTACACACTCACTTCGTTCGTGTCCACTTTTCCGACAATAAACACAATAAAGTTTTTTACCTTGATTTGCTGTCGTTGTCGCGCTTACCACCGTGTTACGGTCCTTGGCGGGCTGCGTCGGCGACGGCGCGGCGTGCGGCGCGCCGGATCCGGGCGGCGCGCGCGTGTTCGGCGCACGCGTAGCCGCAGGGTTAACGCGAAACGTAGCCGGGCGGGACTCCGAAGTACTAGCAGGGTTGTAAGCGACGTTTGGAGTCCGAGTTCGCGATTCGTTGCTACCGTGTTGAGATTGAGCGTATGCAATATCATTATCTATGGAATATTGCGAACGCGGCAAACACGACGGGGCTTCAGCGAGTGATTCTTCAATGTGTATGGCCTTTTCTAATAAGTAGTCTAGGTCCGTTATTGACTCTCTTGTCAACCGTTTCCTAATTCGTTTATCGAGCAAACCATACACAATGTCGATCTGCATCCTCGTCTCGATAACGTAAGGGACTTTGCTTATCAGAGCACGGAGACGTTCGATGAACACTTCAGCTCTTTCTTCGCCTTGCTCTGATGCGTAGATTTCCCGTAAGATTTTGTGAGGCGGTTTGGCCACACCGAACCTGGCACGTAGCTTTTTGAGCGCGTCGTCCCATGAAGTTACCGTGGCCTTGACCCCTCTGAACCACAGCGCGGCTTCCTCTTCAAGTAGCATAGGAAGACCTCGGAGCGCGTGCTGGTCACTGATATTTGTAGCTTCCTTGTATACTTCTATGTTGTCTATGAATGCTTCTAGCACGTCAGGGTCGCGACTTGAGCCAGTAAACCGAGCGGTACAGTTGGCGAAGTTAGCATTCTGTGCAGACACGGCACTCGCACATGATGGAGCCGGAGATGGGGCGGGTAGCTTGTCTTGCGAGTTCGCGATCGTCGCTGCAAGAAGGCTCTCAACCAGTTGACGGTTGGATTCAGCTTGAGCCTTTGCGAACGCCGACAGGAACGAAGAGAGCTGCCCCTCGGACATCGTGGAGTCGTCGGGTTCAGTATTTGTGCTTTTGCGACGACGTGGAGGCATTTTGGAGTAGATACTATTTAAAACCACACACACACGTAATACCTAATCACTACAGTTCATATTTCACTGTTAATTGAGTTCGTGCACAGTACCTATCCGCGCGCGGGCGCGATTCACGGAATTCTAGGTACTGAGTGCCCCACGTTGGGCGCCAGTATAGTTTTAGGTGACGACGATGTGGTATTTGAATGAAAGTCACTCGTACTTTAAGTTATGGTATTTAAATGAACAATGTAAAACACAAAAATGAACTTTTCGCATAGTATTTAGCTTAAAAATTTAACATTACGAAATAAACGTTGGCGGCTAGTCACGAGCGGAGGAGCGGTCTGCTGCCACGCGAGCGCGTCGAGCGAGCGAGACGCGACCGGGAAGAAAAGAGATGACTATCTGTTAGCGCGCCTAAGATATGCGCGCACAAAGGATTTGAAAACAACGTTATGTTTTTGGCGCGGATGTGTCCTATAATTTTAAATATTTTATTGCTCCAAGCAGGATTTGAACCTACGACATTCAGGCATACCTACAGAAAAAAAAACGGTGAATGAATATAGGTACCTATATGTTCGGAAACTTGGATTGGACGGTATTAAAATTCAAAAAGAAGAACTGACATTTGATAGAACTACTCGTACATAATGTATTTTAACTAATTTTAACTTTTCAGTAAAAATATCCTTTACGCCAGCAGTCTTGGGGCGACTCCAGCCAAAAACATATTTATTAAATCTTTTGATATTTTCTTTCAAGTGATGAAACTGATCTGAAAGATGATATTTTTTTTATATTTTAGCCGAGTGCTCCAACTACGAGTATAATGAAAAGTAATGGATGAAATAATAAAACGATCAATGTGAGTAGGACTCGCGCTCGAGGGTTCCGTACCGTTCTTGCACGATTTGTAGCTAAATAAACTTAATTTTGGGCATGTCTAGCGAAACGTGGGGCTCCTGTCACGAAGTGTTTACCGGCTGGGTGCTCTCGATAGTTACATTCAAACAATATTTGTATGCATATATAGTTACAAATTCACAGTTTTCAGAATGATTCCGTTATCTTCCCTCATTTGCTTCTCGGCAATTTTTTTTAATGTTAAACTAAAGAGCAATACTTGCAATCACCATAATTCAATTTATCATGCGGTATAAACGATGGCAGGCTATATTTTTTTACGTCAACTTTGGTAACTCCATGGGCCTGAAAACCTGAGACTTTGATATTAATTTGGGTCATTTCTGCTGCAAAGGTTGGCCATAGCAATTCAGCGCGGTAATGCGGCTAGTGTTACTCGTATGGGCAGCCTTTGCACCTGGCTGAAGTGACGCGGGGCGGGCTTTTCGATACTTAGTTATACCATTTGACTTTGTTGGAGTATTTAATTTTAGGTTTTATTTTATTTTTAGTTTAATTGACCTATGTATTTTTTCCTGTTGTTGTTCAAAAATAAAATTATTTATTTTTTTGATATTAATTTCAACTCCACCACGCGTTCTCGAGAAAAACTGTTTTGACTTGACAATTAAACGATGGAATATCCTGTAAAGGTAATTTTTTTATTTTGAGGTATGGAACCCTAAAAATAAAAACCTTATGAAAAATTCGTTAATTTATCTATACTTACTAATATTATAATCTATGCTTCTATATTTATATACGTACCTACTACTTGTATTGTATACGAAATTATAATAATAATATAAATAATAATATAAATAATAATATATTCCATCAACCATCAATAGGCCCTATACTCCTCAGCGGGTGCTGTCTCTGTGTGCGTCCCATGACACGGGCAGGGACAGCATCCGCTCGGTGTACTCCTTGCATTTTATTAAATTGTCAAAAGGGCCTCTACGTGTTGGCTCAGTTGGTACTTTGTAGGTACCTAGCTCCACGCACACCTCCCAAAGGTCCGGGACGTCATAGTCCCGTGAGCGGGAAAGATATAAATAATATTAATATATACTTATATTAAATTATAAAGTAAAGTCGTGGGATTATAGCTTTGTAATTTTTTATGTAGTGGGTAATACCCGCAACCCGAAAAAAACACAGGACCTTCAGGATGGACATAGGCTATATTTTATAACGCGGGTTTGCCTGCGTTCTTTGGAATATGCGAACGAAACCGCGCGGGCAGATAGTCTATATATATTAAAGAGAAAAAATCTGTGAGGTTGTAAGTTTTGGGTTCGAAGTAATTTTCTTTGTAATCTCCCGAACGAATCCGATTTCAAAATATATTTCACTGTAGTATACCTATGCCATGGACCTCTAGCACGGCTATCTCAGGACGGCCCGCGAGCTGCGTCGCGGCGAGATAGACTATCCGTCTCTTTCTAATTGGAACGCTTAGAAATAGTCTACTTCGCAATAATCTCTTAGTAATAATAGTAGGCTTATAGTCTATGTCGCCGCGACACAGCTCGTGGGCCGCCCTGTGATAGCCGTGCAGGACTGACAGCGGCTATCCTACTAATATTATAAATGCGAAAGTTTAGATGTTTGGATGTTTGTTACTCAATCTCGCTTAAACGGCTGAACCGATTTGAATGAAATTTTGCAAGAAGATAGTTTATAGCCTGGATTAAAATATAGGATAGTTTTTATCCCGGGTCCACGCGGACGAAGTCGCGGGCGGAAGTTAGTATATTATATACCTATTTATTCCGCGGCTCTGCCTGGGTACTTGTAATACTTACGCAGGCGGAGCCGAGCGGGGAGCTAGTTAGCCAAAAAGAGGAATGCTAGGATGACATTTCCGGAAACTACTCGCAATAGAACACACGTGCGAGCAGGATTTCTGGTAAGAATGCAGTGAACAAATTTGTTGTGACAAGCAATTTTCCGCTTGCAAGTTTCACATTCACAGTCCAATCAAGGTTTAATGTCAATGGAATGAAGACATCGTTTATTGTCATTGCAGGAAGGAAGGCATTGTTGCAGTCATCGGAAATGGGTTTGCTTTTAGGTACCTACGTAATAATAGTTGTAATGTAGGTAGTTGTTATTCAATACAGTAGCTGTATTCTTCAAAGCTATTTGGGTGGATAGTTAGCTAAAAAATTTTATATAATTATTGAACCTGCCTGAAGAGGAAAATAGCCAGACAGCCGGACAGCCGGACAGCCGGACATCCAGACACACGAAAGAGTTTTGGCCCAAGCTGAAATGGAGAACTTCGTTCGCTTCGCTCGTTCGTTCAATTAACTTCTAAAACAACTTAAAATTCTAGTTTGGGAAACAGTAGAATTGGTTTCTACAGATAATATGGCTCCGCAGAGTGCGATATCACGGATATACCTAGCCTCCTCGTCGATTTCGATGACGGTGGCCCGGGCAAATTAGGTATTTTGTCTATTACTTTGCCTGATGTGACTGGCCAGGCTAAATCCGGGATTATATTAGAGCCATGCCGCGTGTCGCAACATTGTCAGTGTCATTGTCATCTCTATAATATCTATCGCATGAGTGACAGTTGAGTTGCCCATTCGCGATCTACACACGTATGGGCAACTTTACACCTTTCTAGGAGTTCAAGTTATATCTACTGCGTATTCATTTTATATTTCTTGCAATTAAAAGCCGTCTAATGAATAAGCATCACCGGTAGCTGAGGCAGGGTCGGCATGTGACTCGTGAGTCATCAAGAGAGGGACAACCCCTGTCGATAGCGAAACCGAGGGAACAAATTTAAATGGGAAATGCCTGGAAATGGCTCACGCTATTGTTACCCGCAAAGGGGAGATAGCGAGGGTCCAATATATTTTCAACTATTAGCATTGATGTTTATTTGGTGTGTGCCGTCAAAACAAACTGCTTCGATTTCCTCTATTCGCTACCCTAAAATAAACTTGGAACCAATTGCACTAAGACAAACTTATTTGGCTACACGGTCCGGCTTGACAGCTGTTTATTTAAATAGATTTCAAATATACATTTTAAGGGTATTTAATGGCGCTATATTCAACTGAAACCGTGCGATCATTAGTTTTAAATAAGTCTCAGTAAATAGCCCCAAGTTGGCGGTGCTCTGCTCCCGACTCGGGCACAAAGTGTGAATGCACGCAAAAGTTTTATTAATACCGTGAACAGCTAGGAACTAAATTTAAATTTCGTTTCAGAGCACAAAATTTACAAAGAAATTTACGGATTCAAAGTGACAATTTAAAACTTGACACAAATTTTATAGACATCTGGTACAGCCGAGTCGGCAAAGGCCGAGATAAATAACCTCGCGCCGCCGTTCCAATTCATTGTGGAGTTCGCAGGATGCACTACAAGCGAAGTTTACTTTCAGCCGTAACGAGATCACGCCATAATGAATATCTATGAGTGTCCCTTTAGTGTATCTTAGCCGATGTTTAGCCTGCAAGTGGCTTATGCCTTTTTTGATGTAAGTACCTACAAATACAAATTGGAACCATTCCCGGTTCTCGATTTCTAGACCGAGATCTGAGTTCTGAGGGGTGATCTGATCACGCAACGTTTCGAACGTACTTTAGGACAACTCAACTGTACTTTTTTCACACTAAAGGTGACATTTAGATGGTTTACGCTGATAATGTACAATACGCAAAATGCTAACTGCACGCATAATGTGCAAACAGTCAAAATGCACATATGCAAAACCCACATCATGATAAATGTACAGAACGAGAAATGTAAAATACGCAGATAGTACAAGCAATAAAAGGTACATATAATGATTGTACAATATGCAAAATGTACTCCACCCGGTAGTGGCAAAATGTGCAAAGTTAGAATGATCAACACGCAAATTGTTCATTACGGAAAAATAACAATACGCAAGATGTACTGATAAATTATAAATTACCTATAGTTTTTGGTGCTAATAAGTGTCCGTTGGAATCTATTTTATTTTGCTTTGTGTACATTTAACGTTTTGTACGTTTGGCGATTGAGCATTTAGCTTTTGTAACATTTTGCGGATTATGCGATTTGCATTGAACAATTCGCGAAATGTAGATTTTTCTTTTTACACATTATGCGTTATGTGCTTTCAGCGTTAATACATTTTGCGTACAATACATTTCTCGTTCTGTACATTTATCATGATGTGGATTTTGAGTATGTGCTTTTTGACTGTTTGTACATTATGCGTGCAGTTAGCATTTTGCGTATTGTACATTATCAGCGTAAACCATTTAGATCTATCTACCTGACACGCATACAATGCGTTACGTGATCGACCTACTGGGGTAATCGAACCCAGCACGTCGATCACGTCACGCATTGTACGCGCGTCAGGTAGACCATATAAATGTCACTTTTTATATTGAAAAATTACAGTTAAATTGTGCTAACGCGCGTTCAAAACGTTAAGTGATTGCACAATAAAAGGCGACGAGAAAGAGAGAAGAGAAAATTCAAATATTCCTTCGGCAAGTAGGCATCGCCTCAACAATGACATATCAAGAATGTCACATAGCATTCTTTTTTTGATGGCAAACAAGCACACTGCCTGCCTGATGCAGCAGCAGGGGGGGGGGGGGGGCAGACACCGTCGCCCATGGACGATTTTGCGACTCCAGGAGAATCTGCCTAAATCTAACAAGCTGCCGACCCTTTATTTTCCAAATACTCCTAATTGTAGTTACCCTAATAATGAAAAAGTTTCCCAATCAAAGTATCTAGGATCGAGTTACAGTAGATGAACACCTAAGTATATTATACACATTGGTTTCTCACATAGACCAAGTCATCAGTAGAGTCTGGGTATTCAAGTCACTGAGACATATTTTAACAGGAAAAGTCACGAAGAAATCAAAATCACTTAACATACTAAACTAAATATAATATTAAATAAATACGTCCTTGGTACAATCTGTCTTAGTGTACTTGCATATCTGTCTGGGGTAGTGCAGCTAAAAGTCGTTTTATTGACCTAGAACGTGCACAGAGGGCACTACTAAAAGTCATGTATTCAAAAAAATGGATTTCCGACCCAACGACTGTACCAAATCAATGACGTCCTCTCGGTTAGAAGATTATATATTTTACAAAGTACCTTAAAGATACACAAAACCTTACCGTATAACCCTAATTACAAAAACAAAAGAAAAATTAGTAACGTAAATCTCAAAAAACCAGAACGGCATTTGCCAAGTCACAGTTCATCAGCAAATCTGTAACATATTTACCTACCTACATATCGTCGGGGATAGTGCGACACAATACCCAACTTTACAGGAAAAGCTTGGTATAATTCTAATCAGGATTTTACGTTCGTTGGTGTGAAAATCTTAGTTTGGCTATTTTTGTTAGATACGCGGTATTTACCAGTGCTAGATACGCGGTTTCGCACTATGGGTGTTGTGTAGATACGCAGTATTTACTAGTGCTAGTTACGCGGTATTGCACTATCCCCGACGATATTTAGTTTCAATAAAATCGTATTAGAACAAAGTATTAGAACTCGTACACACACACTCACGCACGCGCGCACACAAGCACACACGCACGCACCCACACACGCACATACACGCACGCACACACAATCGCTCACACACACACACACACACACACGCGCTCACACACACGCACACGCGCTCACACACACACACACACACACACACACACACATACACATACACACACACACACACACACACACACACACACACACACACACACACACACACACATACACACACACACACACACACACACACACACACACACACACACACACACACACACACACACACACACAGAAGTGGATTACATTATTAGTACCTATTTATCTAGAGGAGCAGGGCCTCCCAATACTGGCATTGTTTGCTTACCGGGCGGCTCCATCCCTTATATCATAAATGTACATTCTTAATTACAGAAATAAAGAATTTGTATTTTTTTGTACATGTTTTGAGCATTTGATGTGTTGAGCTTAGCGATAGAGACAAATGCAGGTCCTCGAGGCTCTGAGATTTTTCTATAGCCCACGAGACCGCCAACCGCTCCAAGGATACCGCAGTCTTGATTGAAACTATTATACTTACTAAAGTTGTAAAGTTTTTGACAAACTTTCAATTACCCAACATTAAAGGTAGCTATCATTATTATTTGTATGTTTTTTCCATATCACGGGACCATGGGGTCCCGGACTTTTAGGAGGCATGCGTGGGGCCGAAGCAAACAGAGCAGAGGCCCTTTAAAACAAATATAGTATAAAGCGAGGGATTATTATTAAGGGTATTAAGGGTTGCATCAGTATATTACACTCTTATTTATGGGTTGCATGCGTCTATAGGCTGCGGTTTCCGCTTACCATCAGGCGGGCCGTACGCTAATTTACAAAAGCTATACTGATTGAGTCACGAGTCAAATTATAACAGGTGAGCTTTTGTTTGTGCTTATTACTTAACAATATCTAATCTATTTCAGTACTGTTTGTCACTCAAACGGATTAGCTTTTTTTTTATTTACGAGCAAAACCTAGTCGAGTAGAGTTTCACCGCCATATTTGTTTATCGCAATCGTATTTGCTCGACACAATTTTTGCCTTAGTTACTTTAGGTAATCGTTGTTTAGATTTTGAGATATTGTACAGTGCAAATATGAAAAAAGGAAAATTATAATAAAACATATTTGAGTTATATTGGGTAGTAAAATCTGCCTATTATCAATTCTTGTAACAAACATTCCGTATATAAATGGTAATTTTTAATATCATTTAAAATATTATTCAAAAAGAATACCATTATCTGCGTCTTTAATGTCTAATTGCCAACCTATTCCACCCTAATGCTGGTTAGGTTCGACGACGAGCGAAGCGAGGAGTGTTATGAAGAACTGCGACCTCACAGCGCGCGAGCCAAGCGAGCGAAGCGAGCGTGCCGCGGCAGCGGCTGGCGAAGCGCCAGAAAAAATACGCGGGCTCGCTTCGCTTTCTAATGCTAATGGATGCTTTCATTATAGTAGATTTAAATTTACACTACTGTCTTTAAATTAAAAAAAGCAAACCTTGTTTCAACTTTCAGCAAAATTATATACTGAACTAAGATGTTGTCAAGGAATTTGCAACACCAAAAGCTCATCTCATATAATCGGCGTCATGGCTAAAATTCTGTTATAGACCGTAATAGATTAGTATTTGTTGCTGGATTGCCACTTGCCAGTAAGAGTTTAGCTAACAAAGTCTACGCGATTTCAGTCGATTTCTGTACTATAACAGAATAGGGTTTTGTGATGGTTTTGCATAAACAAAAGCTAATCAAGTTCAGTTCTCACTTTGACTCTAATAGTATAGGTTTTTAAAGTCGCGGGCCGTACGCTTGTTTGCCACCGTCGATATGATGATACTTAATTTAACCGTGTCTAGTGATAGTTTTAGAGTGATGTCTATTATCTATGGAAAAACTAGAGCGAAATAGCTGCGAGAATAATTCATTGTTCATATTTTGGGTCAGTGAAACGAGTAACATAGGGAGGTGTACGAGTATAATACTACAACTAAATATATGAAGAGTCTGTTGTCTGTACTAAAGTATACTGCTCAAAACAAAATAAGGGCCATTGTAATTATTGGACATAAACTAATTGATAAGTGGCTCATTAATGAACTCCCGCATAAGGAAACGAATGTATTCTGAAGGCAGAATCTAACCTCTTTCATGCTGGAGTTCAAGTCTAAAAGCTAGAAAAAATATATATTACTGTTTAATATAATTTTCACGTAACGATCACCATACTTGTGGCCCCTATTTTCTTTTGAGTAGTAATCAATAATGCCTATCTAATGCTTTGTACTTTCATTATTAGGTCTCCGTAGAAGCAAACTATTCTCATTTTAAAACAGCATACTGAAATAACTTAAAACTTTTTATACACAATGGGATTCGCTCTGCTATAAATTATAAAAGAAATATAAATCAGCCTATATACCTAAGTCCCACTGCTGGGCACAGGCCTTCTCTCATGGATGACAGGCAACGCAGTTGATAAATATAATAGAAAAAAAATATCTAAGCGAATCAGATACTTTTTATGAAGAACGTTAACTCTGTTTTTGTTTGTTTTTATTTCTAGGAACAAAAATTTGTTTCCGACCTAGATCATATGATCATTGATCATCGTGTAATACAGTTTTGTTTTAAAATGAGAACCAAACTACGTTTTGTATGGAGAGTCTAGCGTCCAGGCGACCCTGATATTATCGCCAGTGGATGATTTCAAAGCAAATAACACGGTCAAAAGTCTGCGTTATTTTATTGCTTGAGTGTCCGCAGTAAGCTCGGCCGAATTTCACCTTCCCATACAAACGTAGTAACGCTCTCATTTTAAAACTCCGTGTTGGATTGTGACGGAACTTTGCATATACAATGACATGAGGTATATCTACGTCTGTAATTAGTTTATATGGTCCCAGTTTATAAAACAAACGAAACAGCAAAAACAAGTTTTGTATGAAAAACTTAAATCGCTGTATTTTTTTACTATGGTATCTGAAGCTACATCAACTAATTACAGACATAGATATACCTCATGTCATTATACATGCAAAGTTTCGTTACACTCCAACACTTTGTTTTAAAATGAGAGAGATGAGAATGAGAACTACGTTTGTATGGAGAATCGAGCTTACTGCGGACTCTAGGTACTTACGAGTAGGTGTGGTGTAGGCACAACAGTTCCCGCGCCTGTGGTAAAATATTAGACGACAGTTTTGCCGAGTAGGTATATAATGAAGCAGATTGCTTTGTGTAGGCTTAACAAAAGAGACGAGCCGTGGAACTTCTGCTGCTAAATTATATTAAATCTTTTTTGAAAGTCAACTTAATTTAGTGTGCACTTAATATGTGTTTACTTAGAAGCGTTTAGGTAACCGAGCAAATCCATACTAATATTACAAATTCGAAAGTGTGTCTGTCTGTCTGTCTGTCTGTTACCTCAACCGATTTGGATGAAATTTGTTATAGTGATAGTTTGAAACCCGGGAAACGACATAGAATAGTTTTTATCCCGGAAATCATCCTCTAAGGGGGTGAAATGGGGGCAAGTTTGTATGGAGCTACGATATAAACGCGGATGAAGTCGCGGGCAGAAGCTAATAGGTCATAAA
Source organism: Epinotia bilunana (assembly GCA_947049275.1). Classification (NCBI taxonomy): domain Eukaryota; kingdom Metazoa; phylum Arthropoda; class Insecta; order Lepidoptera; family Tortricidae; genus Epinotia; species Epinotia bilunana. The sequence goes on from OX346253.1 coordinate 30,176,583, forward strand.
TAGTGAAAAATAAAAATACGCGCTTGCTGGTGCACATAAAGGACACTAGAGCCTCATTTTAGTCTATGAAGCATATCCCACACGACATATGAATATTGTTTCAATAATAGAGCAAACGGTATTGTAAGCTGAATACGCAGTCTTTATGACGTCTGTAATAGCGCTATTACAGACTTTATACAGAGGATTTGGATTTTTTGCATTTTATATTGCTTACAGCTGTATAACCACGACATAAAAGCAATATAACAACTGCATAGTGGTGGTGAAAGCTTAATAACAGTTTTATATGTATAAAGGCTGTAACACCTTTTATTACAGCCCCTAAAGCTAATTCATTCAGCTACTTAATTAACAAGTTTGTTAAGAAGATATTCAGCTTTTGATTCACGTGTGTATCTTTACGATATACCCAGTCCCAAACTAAGCAAAGCTTGTACTATGGGTACTAGGTGACAATATACATATACTTATATGAATAAATACTTAAATACATCGAAAACATCCACGACTAAGGAAAAAATATTCATGCTCATCACACAAATAAATGCCCTTACCGGGATTCGAACCCCGGACCTCCGGCTTCGTATGCAGAATAACTATTACCAACCTGCCTAGTATACCTACATATAGCGAACTCGCCACTTAGGTGACCACGTATACCCTCAAGCAACACCACTCTGGACGGCACAGCCTGACCACAGGACACCCCCGGAGCACCCCCTAAGAGCCCGCCAGATGTTGCCTTGCCCTACGTCCTACGTTGACTGATTTGCATTGGAAAACCAGTGGGTGATGGGGACATCATATTAATGTAATTCCATACTCCAAAGTCCTGCAATCCTAAACGAGTGTAGGTATAATCCAAATACTTGATTTCAGAGTTTTAGGGGTCCAGTTCCTAATTATGTACTGGTCAATCATACACATGTCCTTAAACTTGAGGCAGTTAGTTGAAAGTTACGTAGAGACGCTCAAAAGCGTAGGATTGATCAAGGAACCAAATGAAACAAACGGCATGTTGATCACTTGGCTCGCGATCGGAATAATTCGGACCTTTTAGAAATTCATTAATAACAGTCTGGCTGCTCGACGTTTATCCTGCGAGTGATTTAATTAAACGGTTCTGCGTCACGAGATTAAACATGGATTGCCAATTAACCTATGTAGATTAAATAATTTTAAAATATACCCCGCATTGTCCCGTCTCGGGGATAACGGTGAGAACTCCAAACTAGTTTGACCCGCCAGCTCACCGCTTCTGATTAACTAAACTTTCCGCCGACAGTTTCAGAAAGCCCTATATTTAAAGTTCTCGACAAACTCAGCGCCTACCTGAACCTGACCTACATCGCATTAAATCACTCGGATAATTTGTGGGAGTAGCTCCGAAATTGGCACTATTCTTGTACGAGTTAGGAGGCAATTTCATAACCGCAGTCCACAGAAACTTCTTGGGGGATGTGGTCAATTATGTCGTCTGTTACTAGCTAATACACATCCACAGGCATAGACTCGTGAGCAACAACGGCCCGAGAAATCGATAAATCGTCACCTATGAACAGCGGACAAGATAACCATGACACTTACTGTTTTTGCAAGCGAGCTCAAGTTTGTTGTTGGTAACAAGGTTAGGTTAGGTTAGGCCTACTTTTTCAAAAAAAAGTAATGAATTAAATATGACAAGTCTAAATTCCCTAAGCAATATGGGTTAAAATCGAACTAAGAGGATTTTTCTTCATTCGAATCTAAGCCATCTCACTTTGACTTAGAGTGCCCATGCCATATACTAGTAAAGAGTGGAGCACTCGGACGTTTACCTTACAGGACGGGGAAGTCAGAAACTATAAGGCATAGGACACGTTGAGGCGAGGGCGACTAAGGGTGAATATACACCAAAGATATGCTAAGCTGTTTTTTATAACCCATCACCCTTACGGTGGCGTTTCGTGGTATTCTTAATAGGCATGTTTACATCAATAAAAATCTTATTTACCTACTTTATTAAAATAAATATCTGATGGTAAGTATTTCTGCAAAACGAACTTGAGTGTGTCAGTAGCGTTTGCTTTGTGCGAGTCATTAGCTACCGAGTGCTCTGTCTGTGTCTAACTAGCAGTGGCGGCGGCGTGTGAAAATATTCGATGGGCAACCCGTAACAAAAAAGCTATGAAAGAGTTTAGGTAGGCATAAAAAAAAGTTAGGCAAGCCGCAGGGAATCGACTTGTACGGGCAACCCGCTACCGCTAACTAGCAACATTGAAATGAACTGTGTTTTCATCGTCGGGTCCACAGTCGTGATCTTAAAGTTAGGACCCATTTCGCATAAATATTCACATACAATATAACAGGACTGTCAACCTGCATGTGGGTCCCAAATACAAAATTGTGACTAACGAACCTCCGGGTCTTATAAACTTAGAGTTTTTATTACTTTTTAATTGATCGTATAGTGAGCACTTAGCCGCTGCTGACTTCAACGTGACCGACGCCATAGAGTTGAATTTAAACCACTATTGTGAGATTTAACGAAACCTTCATTCAGAGTTGTTTAAAGCATTCATATATACTTATGTAGGTATCTACTTACGTAATTGACCCCGGTGAAATCTCTCAAATACCGAAAATCGTTTATAATGCAAATTGACATCACAGGTTGCGATTTTACTTAATAAAAAAAGTTTAACGAGGCAACGCGGCCAGCTTTATAAGCACCCTGTCCACTGTCCAGTGGCAGCGAATAAGGAGAGATTTTTACATATACCTAGTTAAAGTTCCGATAGTTTTAGAGTTAGATCTCTAAAGCCGTCTTTTTCTTTATCTTAAAAAACTACCTTCTAAATAAAAAGTATTTAGAGGTATATCTATAAATAAATCGTCTTATAGTACCTACCCATAACAAAAACCAAGATTCTTATTTAAAAAGCGCCTTGTTTGACCAATTTGTTTGTGTACCTACATTTGTTAATTCTAGTATCAACGCCGTTGCTCCTAACAACAGATTTCCCTTTCTTTAAGGATATGATTTTTCCAACTGACCTATTTGGATGGTCACTACATCTATTTGCCGATTTTTACATCGAACATTGAATCAGTGCTAAAAATTCGGGTGATTCGATACTTCACGCAGGGTTAAGTACGTGTCTATTTGATATTTACCGAGCACCGAACGCATCCCTCACGGTCCATTGGCTCCCTCTCCGGGCCTGGCAATAAAACATTTTCCTTTAAGACCTTATAATTTTCAGACGCTCGCTGTATGATATACTAGCTTCCGCCCGCGACTTCGTCCGCGTGGGCCCGGGATAAAAACTATCCTATATTTTAATCCAGGCTATAAACTATCTTCGTGCAAAATTTCATTCAAATCGGTTCAGCCGTTTAAGCGTGATTGAGTAACAAACATCCAAACATCCAAACATCTAAACTTTCGCATTTATAATATTAGTAGGATATAGGATAGCATTAGTTAATGAAATCACAAAATTTATAACCAAGGGACTTGACTTTCTTCAGTATCGGTGCAGTTGTGTATATTGCCGTTCATTGGCCCACGTACAAAAGACAAAACAGAGGGTCAAAGGCTACAGCCGAAACGGGTCATGCAAATTGACACTGTATTATGACGTCACAGCATTATATTCGTAGTAGCCGTTGTATGGCAAATCACGTACATAGCTGTGTTGGTCATGAAATACTGCGTTGTCATACAATTATTGATGTATGGATCCTATTTTTATTATTAGCTCCTGACCGATACAAAATTACGTATTTATTTAAACTTTCTAGTCGTATATCTTTTTATGATAATACTAATATATTGTAATTTACACTTTAATATAACATGAGGAAAGTATTCATTCAGGTGGTCTAAGCTGGCATGACCGCAGACTTTCTTTCGGGTATTTCTCACAAATACATGAATCTGAAATATAGGTACACAAAAAAAACTTCTATCAAAAATAAAACAGGAATACTGGCAATATCTCGAATGAAACAGATATAACCTTAAATTAAGGCTTGATTCGGCCGAACAAAAAGAAAAAGCATCTTAGTTCAAGATGATTTCGCTTCATTCGAACATCATTTAACATCTTCCTAATTAATTTCTTGTTTCAAGAAAGTTTACCTCGTATGAAGTATGTTGTAATTTTTTTCGTAAGTATAATAAGTTTTGCCTAAGGGTAAGTAAATACCGCTTTATACGTGTTTATATACACGGAGTTAAAGAACATCATGGTGTAGTTCTCAAAGGCATAATTCGACACTAAGACGCTTGTCTTGCATGTAGTTTACTCAATCTAGACTGCTCAAATAGTAAAAGCCTGCAATCTACTATCTAATTGGAGGGCAAATTTGAAACTCCTAAGAAGTCAGCCATTACTCGTCCTTCTCGTTTGTATTAAGTTGAATCTTTTATAAAGACGAGGCTTGTCCCTCGGCCGCACGGCTCTAATGATGATTTACTCGCGCCCAGTCCCGCGGGGCGCGTAATTCTCCTTTACTACGCCACCAACCGCACTACTGTCCCGGCAAAGTGAAAACAAATGAACAACACCCACGTTTAATCATTCATTCATTCCCTGCCTCGCATAGTGTGAGGACCGCGGGAGATTCGCTGATTAAGATTTATATTGTGCTAAAACGATTCGGCTGTTAAGAGGCAGGCTGACCTAGAAAGTTTCTTGACAATTTGGAACTTGTTGAAGAATTTCTGCACTATTAGGGTAGTTTTTGGAGTCAGCGTAAATACGTTGTAACAATTCCATGTTAACAATGAAAATATTAGAAAATGTAATTCTGTTGTAAATTATTTATTTATTAAACTATTGAATAATTGCTAAGCAATTGTTTTTCTTTTGACAAGACTTACCGATATCACATTAGTTTGACGTAAATAATAAAATCTTCATGCAAAAGACACTTTCTTATTCTGCTGATATAGTAGTTTTCTGTACATTTTGGTGGCATTTGATAGTGTTCTTCCTTTCCATACTTCCAGACTAATATTTTTGGTAATATGTACATTATTAATCAAACGTATGTATACAATTTTTTGTGAACAATTGCGTCCAGATTTTTTCCCCAAACGTCGCGTAGGATTTCATAATATACAATAATAATGCAGTAATGCAAAGTAAAAAAGACCGGCCTTTAAGTCTGAAATTGATGCAATAAGAGCCACTTTAAGAAAAATATCGATCAACTTCATGTCCGACTCGCAATCGAAGGATTCCTCGCCACAAACGTCTTAAGGCCATTTACATGGTGCATCAACTCGTATGCGATTTTCATTACATTGCGGGCTGCGCGCTAGCGGAATACGACGAATTCAATCAAACCCTGCATTGTAATAAAACTCGCATGCGAGTTGTTGCCCCATGTAAATAGCCCTTTAAACGTCGAAATACACTTCCTTGTACGGTCCTCTTAATGTAATATACTCGGCAGTAGTAGGTACACACACATACACACACTCTCTGTTATTGAAGTTTCAAGTATCTCATTATATCAAGTATAGTTTAAAAGAAACTGACAAACCCTGGACGGACAGGTGGACGGCGCGGCGGAGCAATAGTTGGAACCCTAAAAACAACGCTCAAATACGATGTGTAAACTAATATTTCAACAAAAGTTCATTTGCGCGTCCAGGGCGAGGGTGCAAGATCACTCCTAGCGAAGGTAAAGCGGCCAATTTGATCCCATCCCCAGCTTAATTAACGTGGGTCCGAAGCGAATATTAAATGTTTGCAAATAAACTTATTTGTCCGAGTGTACCGGCACAGTGCGAATACCGCAAATCCACATTAATTCAGACCTCGAGACCTTTCTTCCATTCCAGGTACCTTTGATAACAACTGTAACGTATATATGGGTGTAAGTAGATTAAAATGCAACAATTTTTAATGAAGTAAGTTATTCTTTCAACTTTTATTATTTATAAGGTATGTTAAATAATAAAACTTTGCAGGTTTTATTACACAATACATTACAATTTGTAATACATGTGGTGAGGTAATTGGTGCTGACGTAGATTTTTGCGGGCACCTTGGACTGCAATGCAATGCGAACAACCACTACGCCCATCCTGGAATAGCTACGCTAAAATCGCCAACGATATATATTGCCGATCACACACCTCGCATGACTCGTCAGATAGCCTAGAGAGGAATATTATGACGGGTAAAGATGACGGCCGAAGGTCCTGGGGCGGACTATCCGCTGGCTGGAGCATCCAGTTTTTTCCTGAATAGCCGTTAACTTCGTAAGTGTAGATGGCCATGTGGGCTATGACATCATTGCATCGTTCTTAAGCAACCGCAGACAAAGCACCTACGTCCTGGAACCAAATCAGATCTCGAAGAAATAGGTGGTTGTGCCGTGCCCCAAAGTTCCGTAATGGGTATTTTTATTATTGGTAAACGATATTACAAGCGCCTGTGTTCACCCTGAGTACGTAATGTTTGCCGACGACATTTGCATCATAAATCATAATAAATGCCGATAACATCGACGACTTAAAATTAAAACTGTGTCTAGTAATGCATCAAACGACTAAGTGATTTTCAGCAAATAGCATGTTACTAAACGTGGACAAAACTAATATCGTTATTAACGAAACTCTCGTTTCGCAGGTAGACGCTACTAGCTACCTCGGCTTCATGATCGACTCAGTGCTGACGTGGGATATATTGACTACGCATGCGATAGGTTGTCCTCGGCGTGCTACGCACTGTCCAGACTCGCACATTAACAACTCAAAACCTATACGAAAAGCCTATTTTTAACCCCCGACGCAAAGGGAGGGGTGTTATAAGTTTAACGTGTCTGTGTATCGTATAGGTATCGTAGGTCCCAAACGGACGGACCGATTTGAATTTAGTTTTTTGTGTCATATATAATTTTATCCCGAGTGTTCTTAGCCATGTTTCATGAAAATCTGTTAAGCCGTTTTTGAGATATTGAACTTTGAAATGAAAATGTCGGGGGTTTTCTACTTTTTTGAGTTGTAGGCTACTTCCATTCTATTTTAATACAAGGTGTCGACCTCTGTGCGACGTCAGCCGGCCGGACGAGGCTGTTTAAAATGCAAAAACATGCTTTTTCCTGTCGATCACCCAGCCCAATAAATATGTTAGATCCAACCTCCATACATACAAAACCTATGGCGAAGGTAGCACCTCCTGGAGCCTCGGGCCTCCAAGGCCCGTTCGGCGCTCAGTGTTGTCGGACCAAACCTATAACCGTGTGCCGTTTGACATTAAAAGCTCGACAAGGGATACTGTTTTTTTAAAAAAAACTGAATGACATGCTCATTGATATGGCATGCTATAACATAAATTAATTTCCACAACGTGATCCTTGTACTGTGGTAGTTTGACAATGAACTGTAACGAAACTATGAATTGTATTACATTAATTTATATTATGACTTGTAAATGTATTTAATTTTACCAATAAATAATCTGAATCTGAATCTGAGGTAGGTATCCTAGTACCATATATTTTAATATTGACATTTAATTATACAATCAATGGATTCATGGAACTGGATCTTGCCGGAGTAAGGTGAATATAGAGATGGCTTACGTAAGTATTGTAAAATTGAAATTTTACTTTAACAATATATTTTCGCTTGTATAAAAATATTATTTTATTTAACTTGCACTGTTTGTAGATATGTAAAAATTATTACAATTCATGAAATAGGGACATGGTTACCTTAGGAAAAAACGGGGCTAGGTATTTTATAATTGAAATTGGGTAGATTTAATCAAGCAAACGGCAAAATAGTATATTCATACTAACACTACCAATGGAATACAGAGGCAACAATTTAGAAAGTCACCCCTCGAATCAAAGTAAGCTCCAGTGTACCATTGCATAAAAATTTAAAAATGCGTAAATAAATGCAACCGGCCAAGCGTTCATTGCTCGTTTCCACACTTGCTACAAAAAAAGTCGTATCTTCATAGAAAACTCACGGCAAACTTTTCTTTAGGGAAGGCAGTTTTATTTCAGCAATTACTGAACAACCTTAGGACCTATCTGTTTTGAAAAAAAAAAGTACTTAATAAGGAATATTATGTCCCTGATTTTTACACACACACGGCCTCTTTTAATTCCGAAAGGCTTTTGCTTACTTTGCTCCCAACACATAATATTCACTCACTATATTCTTTATAGATTGTTATTAAGCGGTCGTTATTAAGGAGAGTATAACTATTAATTATATATTAATAATATATAATTAATAGTTATACTCTAGAAAGTTAAACGAAAAAAATACTGTAATATCCTCACAATATTTGAATGACTTATCCTATTGCTTAAGCCACTTTCATCCACGTTGAAAATTTTTTTTTTGGTTTCAGCTGTACATGTAGGTATTTATGGATGGAGTGCCCTCTAAAAAAAGTCTTTTCTTATTTGACATCTATTTAGCGGCTTATAAAATACGCCTTTATTTCAAATATCATCATTATCATGAAAGATATTTCCTCATAGTTTATTAAAATAAATGCATGTGATACTGACAGACAGACAACCGGACATGACGAAACCATAAGGGTTCCGTTTTGGGAACCCTAAAAATGCAAATTTTACTACAGGGTCTAAACCTAGACACTACACATTGACAGTTTTGTATCGGCTACGAATAGCCCCCGGGGTCGATTCACAACGACTTTCGACATGAAAATGAGACGGCTTAGTTAAAGCGCCCGCCCTTTCCTGTATCAATGCATATCCACAGCTGTGAGAGCGACGCAATGAAAATCGGATTTGGTCAACGTCAAAATTAAATTGAATTCTGAGTGTCTCTCGCGATCCAAATGGATCAAGGCCTACGTAAAATTAAAAATATGTTTTGCGATTGTCCAGCGCTCAGTCTCGGCAGCACATGTTCTTTCGATCCTCTCGCGCATGCGTGAGACATCGCGACGAGATTTAAATTTAGCCGAGTCGCCGGAATTTCGCTGTCCTATTTCGATACCGCCGCAAACGGCAAATTTTAAGCGACTTCAAAGTTGCCTTATCGTTATTTATTGCCAAATTATCTATAAGAGAGGGTAATTTATATTGTAGTTTTGTGTTGGGTTGCGGTCATGTGTCGAGAGAGGACGGGCAGTGTTCGTGTGCAAACTAAATAGTAGGTTATAATCAGCTGAGAGATGCGGCAAGCGTTTATGTTCTGTGTTTTGGTGTGGCTGTCACTTCAAGGTTTGTAACGTATTATTATGATTTTGACTTTATTTTGATTTACTTTGAATGTTGCTCAATATTAGGCACCTGAAAGTAAAGCTAAAATACTATTTATCACTTGATGCTAAATGCATGTTACCTATATGATCCATAGTAGTCAAAACCAGCAACAAATATTGACGCTAACTAATTTTTTTGAGCTGATGCCAATTTTTTCCTATTAAACTAAATTAAAGTAATTACTTATTGTTTTTGATCCCCATACAGCATCAGTTAACGGCTTGATATTTCCATCTAAAATATAGGTAGGTACGTAGGCTACACTTGTTATCTTGACCAGTCCAACCACCTACGGTACCTACCTACATAACTTTTAGATAAAATGACGACCGCTTTAGCCTAGTTGGTGTGACTACCCTGCCTACGAAGCAAGAGGTTCTGGGTTCGAATCCCGGCATTTATTTGTACGAGCACGAATATTTGTTCCTGAGTCATGGATGTTTTCAATGTATTTAAGTAGTTATTTATCTATATAATTATGTTTATCGTCGTACCCATAGTACAAGCTTTGCTTTGTTTGGGACTAGGTCGATTTGTGTAAGATTGTCCCCTAATATTTATATATTTATTAAATTCGATCCAACTTCCGATAACATGGCATCCATGAACTAATCTAGATATTCAAAGTGCATATTCTTTTCTATGTATAAGTAGGTACTCATAGTTTAAAATACCTACAGCAATATGGAGCAACTAGTAACCTTTTTTGAAAGTCACTGAGAAGTAGGTACTTACAGACGAACGAACGAGTTTATGTTAAATATATGTTTACACTTTGGACATCCATCCAGTGTGATGCGGCGAAAAATGTATACATGTCTTTGAAGTCGACTGTAGGTATATGAAAATCGTTCGAGACTTCAGGGAGAAACACGTTTAACAGTCATCTCACGTTTTATTGCCTGTAAATCGCTATTGTAATAAAGAGAGCGGTAAAGGAATTTCATCAATTCGGTTCACAAAACAAGGGAGCCGGTGAACGATATGAAACTGATTGCCGTAAATTAGATATTTAATGAATAGTGATAAAAGGACGGAACTTGAAAGTTTACAATAATATGTATTTTTTATTGTCCAAGAGTTAATTTAAGGCTACTAATAGAATCCTTACGTTTTTATAGAAACAAATTTGTATGACAACGATGGACATAACGCAGTATTTCGCGATCGAAACATTTTATTTTCCATACAACGATTAGTACAAATTGCAAAGTGTGACGTCACTTTTACGTCAATTAAACTGATTTTCCGCCGGAGGGGCGAGACGAGACGATGCGAGGCGAGGCGAGAATTGAAATTCGTATGGCAAATTTTTAATTCTCTCCTCGCGCGCGCTCGGTGGAAATACTAAGTGCCATACAAATTTCAATTCTCGCCTTGCCTCGTCATCGTCTCGTCTCGTCTTGCCCCTCCGGTGGAAAATCAGCTTTAGCATGAAGCGTTTAGCGAGGTCCGTCTTTAACTCGATTTTTTGGGTATTTATGTTCTTTAATTCTAGTTGCTCCCATACAAACATTTGTTTCTTCTCAAAAACTGGTCCGAATGGCATCGTAAATCAATCTTAAGTCACAAGCCTATTGAGGTTGGGGGGTGACTAGTTAAATTTGATGCTATTAGATGAACTCAATGAAAAAGCTTTTAGTAGGTTAGGTGGTACTGGTAGGCGATGACCAGAGGTCTAAACGCCATACAGATAGTACTCTATAGTGACACTAACTGCAGCAAAAAAAGGAAAAAAATCTAAACACGACTTTGCACAGACATTGGCGTCTGTGTGAATAATATAATAGCTGTCAATACATGTCGGTAGATATTCACCCTCACTCTTGATTTTATATGGCTTCGGTTTTTGGCAAAAGAGATTTTTTCAGCTTCTGTAAAATGCATTCGAATACGAGACCTGCGAGTGCCGGCGCACGTGGCCGAGGGCTCGGAGGTGGTGTTGGGCTGCATGTTCGACCTGCAAGGCCACCGGCTCTTCACCGTGAAGTGGCTGAAGGACGGCGAGGTGTTCTACCACTACAGGCCTGGCGCCGGCAGCTCCGTCGTTCCTGATACCCGGGACTTCCCCTGCCACGGGGTGTCCGTTGATGTAAGTCAGTTTGCACATTGATTAGTGACTACTCGCCAGCGGTGTTGCGGGCTACCGCCTCCTCTCTATCAAGTGGCTGAAAGAGGGCGAAGTGTTCTACCACTACTAGCGCCGGCAGCTCTGGCGTTCCTAAAAAATCTTAGGTAATCTAGAAAATTACTTAAACATAGTTCAAATTCGCGCAACAATATCATTGCCGGAGACTTTAATATAGATAAAGAACTGCCAGAGGACTGCCTTGCTAGTTATAAGAATTGGTACAATATAAAACCGACAATATTCGTGTCTACAATAGGATCGGAGGGTTCCTCCAGCACCATCGATAATTTTCTGACTAACGATGAACAGTACTCTGACGCACAAGTGATTCCATGTTCTTTCTCGGATCATGATGCACAACTCATACAACTTAATATTACGTGTATCCATGAACTTAGTCGAACATTAATTATAATAAAATGTAAATTACACATGACTCGAACAAAAATAAAGGCTTTAAAGCCCAATATCTCGCAAACGAATCACTAAATTAAAAAATGATTTTAGAATACCCATTTTTTTACAAGCTATCCAACGATATCCCACACTAAGGGTTTAACGAGAAAAAAAAAATACATCCCCACTTTAGGTGTAGGGGAGGTAGGTACCCCAAATAAAAACATTTTTTTCAACATTTTATTCTACTGTTTTGTCGGCGTGATAGATTTTATAGCCCATGCCGAATAAGTAAGCAAAATCCAAAAAAATGGCTCACAAGAGGTATTAAAAAATATAGTCGAACAAAGAGAAAACTGCTCTTTCTATCAAGACGAAAACAAAGTAATATCTATGGAAGTCTATCCTATTCACTCGCTATTTCTACTAATTCAAACTACAAACAGCATTTAAGCAATTAAACATTACAAACATATATTTAAGAAAGTGTTAACCACTGCTAAAATAAAACATGTAGAGAAAACGATATCTAAAGCTAAAAAGCTAATAAGGCAATTTATAGCCACCAGGGTTCAAAATAATTTCAAGAGCCGTGGAGTCTTTTCTTCGCATCAATATGGTTTCAGAAGGAATAGAAACACCTTATCGGCTGTTAGTAAATTAGTAACAGAAGTTATCACTTGTCTGAATCTCGTAAATGTGTGTGGGGGAATTTTCTGCGATCTCACTGAATCTTTTGACTGTGTTGATCACGGAATTCTTCTAGATAACTAGACTTTTAAAAAAGCGAATTTAAGTTTTTCATACAAAACTTGTTTTTGCTGTATTTTGATTGTTTTATAAACTGGAACCATATAAACTAATTACAGACATAGATATACCTCATGTCATTGTATATGCAAGGTTCCGTCACAATCCAACACGTAGTTTTAGAATGAGAACGAAACTCCGTTTGTATGGGAAGGTGAAATTCGGCCGAGCTTACTGCGGACTCTTAATAATAACTCGAATAAGGTCGCAATAAGCTCGTCGGATGAAAAAAGACGTAAAATATGGTGTTCCTTAAGGGTCTGCACTTGGACCCGTACTTTATATAATCTTTATAAATGATTTACCAAATGCTTTAACCTATGGAACCCCCTATAGCTACGCAGATGATACAAGTGTTATTTTAAAGGCATCATCTACTGAAACCCTAAATGTATACAAGCAATAAACTTAGACTCAACTTGTAGGATGGTTTACAGCTAATGGAGTAAAGATGAACTGCAACAAAAGCTTTTAAGCTGATTTCGAATCTAATACCCCAATCGTTAAAGCTAAAGTGTGCGCAGTTATTTTTCCTGTACTGTACTTTCCTGTAGGTGGCCCGGTCAGGCATGGAGATGGTGACACTGGTGTTCATGGGGCCCGAGTCGGCCGGCGAGTACCGCTGCGATGTCATCGGCGAGGGACCGCACTTCCGCAAGGATTCCGCCAGGAAAAACATCACGGTCGACCGTGAGTGTGCTTTTGGGTGAATCAACTGTATGTTTAGTGTTTGCCCCGTTTCTACTATTTGCTGTTTAAAAGGAGATTACAAGAAAATACGATTGTAAGATGATTGATTGATTGTACGATGTACTGTTGTTAAGTTGTTGTTGCATTCCTTACTCAATTAATTATAGCGTGAAACTACATGACGATTGTATTAAAAAATATTAATTTGACCCATGATTTGTATGAAAATAGTGGTTTGTCCCCTGGACAACCATGTTTCTTTTGCGAGATGCAACATATATGTTATAAGAACGTATAGATGTTATCAATACACATGACTGTTGTGGTAACTGATAACGAAGAGAAAACTAAGGAACAAGAAAAAGTTGATTGACCCTTTTCCTTTCCTAATTTCATTTGTAAAGAGTCTCCAGCGTCTTAATAAAATAAAGAGTCCCCATGATCAAAGAATTTCGTTTTAGAGATGTATAAGGTCTCTTAAGGCTAAACGTATTTATTTCGTATCATCATCATCATAAACTTAAGAGCCGGGCTCTCGTCGGTGGAGTAATCGCAACTTATTACTCCATAATAGAGAATATTGGTGGTTTCCCCACTTGCCTTATCCACATTTCGTATACTACGAAATAAATATTTTCCGTCGGTTTATTGTTAAGCTAACAGTTTTATGAACTAGCAGTGTAAGTTAAATAAAAGCTGGTAAAATGCGATAAGTTTTGATCCGCAACCAAAACTTTATGTAGTTCTACCTATCCATACAAGTGAAATCAAAAGATTTTTCAAAAACCATTAAATCGTTGGGTGTATCCTAAACTGCGGAGAAATATTCAAAAACGTAATTTTAAAATACCTATTCAACGATACCCCACACGACACGACATAGTTCGTCGACTTTTTTGATTGACGTTTGATTCGTAAGTACCAAATTGATTTAAGCGATTTTAAATTTCGAACCTGTTTCTTTCAGTGTTAGAAACTCGATATTGAAGTTACTTGTGCCAGTACGCGGGAACTTACCGGAGGGGTAATCACGTAACGTTTTGAACTCGCGTTAGGTAGATCCAACTGTCATTTTTATACATAAAAATTGACATTTAGATCTACCTAACGTACGTGCAATGCGTTACGTAATCGACCTGCTGGACAAACTTGGACTATTCAACAAAATAGTTCAAAAGTAAAGTAAGTAGATAATCTATTTCCTTTTTTTTACTCAAGATTCAATGCTATGTTCCAGTTTTGCCCGACAAAGAGCCTCAAGTGACGGGGGTGAAAGAGCACTACGGAGTGGGCTCGCCCGTGGAGCTGAATTGCACTGCCTCGGGCGCTCGACCCGCCAGTCAGGTGCATTGGTTCTTGAACGACATGCCCGCACCGCGGTACCACCTGGACGGGCCGTGGTACTCGCGCTCGATCCACCGCCTCGACGCGTTTGATACCACTGTGGAGCTCAAATTCGGCGTGCTTTCGTCGCACTTCGTATATGGAGTTATGACATTAAGGGTATGCATTAGCTAGTAAAAGGCCTTTTATTACAGAAGTCCCTGAAGTGACCGGTCAGTGGAGTACTACAAGGTGGGCTTGCCCATGGAGCTAAACTGCAGTTTCACGGGCGCTCGACCCGTGAGCCGGGTGCGTTACTCGCGCTAGGTGCACTGGTTCGACGCCTTGGACACCGCGATGGAGCTCTAATTCGGCATGCTTCACATCGCCTTCTTATATGATGTTTATGAGTTCACCCTTGGGTATCGTGCTCACAGTGCCAAGAATACCTATAGCGTGCGCTGGTAAAGTGACTTTCATACTTTCGGTTAAGGAACTTTAAGGTTCATACGAGTATTCATATTCTTATGGAAAATAAGTTGGCGTATTTAATAAGTGTCTTTTTCGTACGTGAAGACTGGCGTCCAGGGGATTAGGTTAGGTTAGCTAGCTACCACTAAAATACTCTTAATCGAACTATGTTATATGCCTCAGCTCGGGCCAAAATTCGTTCATGTCTGGATGTCCCGCTGTCCGGCTGTTCGCCTATACAGGTCGCATTCCTCAACCGATTCGCGTGAAAGTTTGCGAGCAGGTTTGTTAATGATATCATTAGATCAGAATTATTATGTCGATTCACATTTTCGATATTTTTTTAAAGCTTGCGAGTTCTACAGCTCACAAAGCCATTCGTTTAAATGGAATACATAATTCATTTGTCGTTAAATAACATGTTCCAGTGCGAGGCCACAGTCGCGCCATTATATCGCAAGGAGGTGGTATTTAAGTACCAAAGGCAGCGCACCAGAGAAGGCCAGCTCGTGGAGACCACGACGAGGGCTGTCGAGATAACCACGGAGAAGCCTTGTGACGCCACCGTTACGGTGGAGCTCGAGGATCCGGCAGAACACTTCGAGCCCTGGTCTATCAACAACTCCGAGAACAAACCTGACACAGGAGGTTGTATCTAATATCGTAAAACCCCAACTATAGTTCAAAAGAACAACTATGGTCCAAAAGAAAACTTATTCATGTCTATTGATACAATTTTTGTAGTACTTATTCATGTCTTTCGATACACTTGTTTTATTACACAACTGCCTCAGAAGGAGGGTTATGCTTTTAAAGCGTATGTATGTATAGCCCGACCAGGAAAATAAAAAACTTCGCCATATTGCTGAAAACTATTGGAACTAATTTCTTCAACTGGCAACAGTAACTTTGAAGACGTCATCCATGCCATCTGTCAATTGCTGTCAAAGTGAGTTGTCGTTGGTACGTGTTGTATTGCGTTAAAATGCCGAAAACTAGTTAATGAGACTTAAGAAAAGTGATTTACAATATGACGAAATATTTGCCGGAGAGAAAGTCTGAAGATTAGACTCTATTCCTCTAAACAACATCACCGACCTTGTTGTCAACATGACAGAGTGGAAATTAATTAGTGTTGCCATCATTATTGCTAATTTAGCGCCCCCAGACCAGGTTTTTATTTTCCTGGTCGGGCTATATGTGGGTAACAAAATTATATATTTCAAGGGAAACGGGACAGTCCAAAGGGCTTGTTGGATATTGACAAATGATGTGTCGTTGGATTCCTCATCGTCGTGTGAGTGACGTAGGCGATAATATTTGAAAAATCTATTGATTTCACTTGTACTATTTTATGTCCCTAAGTAATTAATTATGATTTCAAATTAAAGGAAAAATTTAAAAATGTTTCGAGCCGGATTCGAAACGGTGACTACAGGCATACATGGCCTGTCGCTGCTAACGAATTGAGCTAGCAGAACAATCTGTCAGGCCACTAAATCTTTCAATCATTTCCTTTTTACAACACCTTAGGGAGGCGCGTAGCGACATCTACCCAGAAGACTCATGCCTCTTAACGGCACCAACGACTCAAATTATGTTGAGAAATCGTCAGTAACGATGCGCCACCCCATATTAAATTAATTTGGAACTAAGCAGTAAGGAGATAACGAACTGAGCTATCGGAACAACCTGTCTCGGCCACTAAAGCTCTGTGGCCATCGGCATTCAGTATTTAACCGACGTAACCCCATTGAGTTTGAACTCGTTAGGTTTACCCTTGTTTTACCGACATTCATTGAATGAATGTTTCGCCGAATTTTCATTACTTACATCAAGCATTTTTTTCAGAAGCAGTACACTTTTCAGGTTTTTTATAACGCAATTACCCTTTATTTTTACCCAAAAAGTTTACGGTTCTGAGAAAAAAAGTTTGATGAAATGAAAATTCGGCGAAACAATGCATTCGATGAAATGTTTACTGGTTTACCCTTGTTTCACCGACAAACGTTTCATCGAATGCTTATATACAGAAAAGTACAGTTAACAATAAAAGCTGGTTCCAAAAAAATATTTTATGACAGAAACATGTTTTTACCTCGTTCTCTTTATTAACCTTATTGTTTTCCCGTTTCAGACGGCGGTGGCGCCAATTTTGTGGGATATTCCGCCGAAATGTTATTCTTCTGCATTTTACTTAGATTAATACTTTAAATTTGTTTATGTGTTTAGCAATGTAGTGTCTGGGTCTAGTATTGGTATCTAATGAACGCGGGTGAGCTGGGTGCTAGAATATATACTACATAGGTATATTATAGGTATATTAAAAATAAATATGCACCTTGTCATTGTTTTATAACTATCAGTACAGTAAGTACTTTTCCGAGGTCACACGCACAAGAGTACCTACGTGTAGCGTGTGATGGGAACTTTCTGAAACATCTAATTATTTTCTTAAACTGTCAAACGTTTCAGCTGTAGAACGTTACATGTCAAAATTCGCTTTGAAGTCAAGTTTTTCTGAAAAGTTGCCGTTAAGCCCATGAACCTAGAATACTCTGGACAGGCTGTACGTGGTGCCACAGTGAGGGACGGAAAGGCTCCTATGCAGCTAAATTAAGAACTAGTCTTAAAATGGCTGATGACTTGCCATAAACAACCTACTTAATTTGTCCGGGTAATGGTTTATGTGCCACAACTTCATACTAAATCAGTTGTTGCAAATAAAAAAGTTCTGTCACACTTTATCGACATTTGTATATGTAGTATTATTATTGCTATAACCTGTTCCGAGTATTCTAGGTTCATGCGTTAAGCCCCTCACAGACGCGCCGCCTGGCCACGCTAGTGTGATTCAGGCCTTATGGTTACTTTGATAGATAGGTCTTAATTCTAATGACAAGTAATGAGCTGTCTAATTTCAAAAGTTTCATGCCAGTAAGCAATTTAGAAATAAGTATTCATAAGAATGACTCTGGTAACTGACAACTTAGAAACATATCAGAACGGTATAGCCACTTTTGTAACTCAAGTGAAAAAATGAGTCTTTAACTTTGGAAATTTTTAAGCTGCCTTTCACGAGTAGTGCCACGTAATCATGGCTCATTCGTGGGATAAAACAAATGTACAGTGGACAGTCCATTTGTTCGTTTTCTGTACGACAGTTGTGTGTTGGCACTGCCGTATTCATTTTAGCGGTCTGCATCTCAGGCTCTGGTATAAGTTTTATCGAAACAAAACTTTACGATCGCGTTTGCATTTTACCCTCAATTTGTATGGGATTTGACAGCTAAACGCGAACGCGGTCGTAACGTTTTGTTTCGGTAAAGCTTATAATAGAGCCTCTGGTCTGCCTGCAGGCCTATCAAGGTCATAATATGTATATGCAAAAATGGATATGTGTGAGCTGGCTGGGCAGCCAATCACTGGGTTTCACAGACAAAATAATTAATTGCACACATGCATAGATCCTACACGCATGAGACACGTCTAGCAGACCTACAAAGTCTACACATATCTGTTTTTACACGGACTGTCGATATACTGATTGAATACGTAACGTTCCATACGTTCTTACATTTGTCTAAACGCTTGTTCGAAAAGTTACGCGATTACCCCTATGATGTAAGTTGTCCAACTTTGCGACAAAGCGTCTTGAAACGTCGTGAGCTCTATGGCGTAGATTGTATGGAGATGTTATACAAAAAATAAATTTTGGAAAATGTATATGTATAATGTAGGAAAATTAACTTTGGATATAATTTCAATACTGAAGCACTCAATATGCTTAGTTTATATTTCAGTAGTCGGGTATCAGAAATTGTATTTGGGTCAATTGATCCCCTATTTCTTGTAGCTTGTTGTTATGGCCATTATTAAAAAAAAAAAATAGGGTATTTATGTATTTCACCATATTTCGTTTATTGTTTTAATCACAAACCCCCTGTTTTGGGCGCTAACAACTGAGATTCGTATTTTAGGTATTTTTTTAAGACACTGTGTCTCTGTCAGTAAAGCTTCCTACCTCACAGGACACAATTATGAAAAGAGTTGTTCTACCAATTTACTTTTAGATTGTTATCTCTACAACCCAAAGTAGTCCTAGGCTAGGACTATTTTGGGTTCCTAGCGGTACACCTCTAAATTCAGTAAAATGCTGTAAAAGCATGAAAATCGGAACGATTGATCTTTAGGCCATACGAATCAATTTGACCCGTGGCACGAAAAAAAAAAACAAAAAAGGAGAGGAGTTCTAAAACCTATCGTATGTGGTATCTAATGAAAGGGTTTTCCAAGCCGATTCTAAAAATATATCACATCATTATATTTCAGTCAGTCGTTTTAAATTAAAATACAAATCATTTTCAAAACGTACATATAACAAGTGCAATAAGTACATTAAAACAAGTGACTGAAATATAATGATGTGAAATATTTTTAGAATCAGCTTAGTAAGCCCTTTCATTAGATACCACACACGATAGGTTTCAAAACAAAAATATTTTTTTCCCATACTATAAAAACATGACGTACTCCTCGATATATCGAAAAAATCATCAATTTTGGAAATAATTATGTAATATGATAATTAAAACACGAAAGCTAGAAAGCCAGGATTAAGTAAAAAAATACATGAAAACAGATTAAGTTTTTACAAAACAGTTTATATTTTGCAATGAGATTACTTCTTTCGTCATGTTAGCTAAATGTTGTAAAATTGAAATTCGTTTAATGATGTCCGAGCAATGAAATTATGTTGTAACTACGTACAACGGAACGTATATATGAAACTTCATTGTGTGCGATACGCTGTACAGCCCTAGCTAGACCTCCACAGGAGGTTACCATAGATAAGATTCGTATATTACGCCAAAATTACAGTGGAATGTGCGGGATTTACCCCGCATCACGCTGGTGCGGCCTGGCCGCGGCGGACAATAGTAAACTCGTGATTAGCTGTCAAATTTACTATTGACCGCCACCGCAGGCCGCTCCAGTCTGTGAGAGGCCTAAACCAGGCCTATCCCACTGCCACAGTCACGCAGGGACATAGTTAAGTAAATATATGTGATGCAGCATTTCATGTTAACTACTTTGTTCTGATTGTTATACATACATGTTTCTAAAAAAAACGTAGATACTTACAGCATTTTACTAATCATAGTAGGTAGGTACAGTCAGCAGCAAAAGTAGCTACGCGGGCCAAGTGCTCAAAATGACCTACACATGATTTTAATGTTAAGGAATGTCTTGATAATTTCGAGCGTGTTATTTGGCTTAGCTACTTCTGCTGCTGAATGTACTCACACTTTTATCTCATATTATTTAGATCAGCTAAGATATTTTAATTCTATCGTAACGTTACGTGTACTCGTAATGTTATTGGCAGTTAAGCAGAAATATATGCATTTTAAAGCATTTCATGGAATTCTGATTTATTAAATGTCCAGTCCATTTACATTTACGTTCAGAAGATATTTTAATTAAAATTTGATCGGTCTTTCTGTCGCTCTGAAAGAAAGAAACATTTATTTGAGACAAAGAAATAGGCAATCAAGTAAACAAGAAAGATTTTCACACGAAGCGTGACACATTATAGTGTGGCTTTGGCACATAGTGTGGCTATGTTTAGGAGAAAGAGACCATTTGCGTATATAGTTTCTCTGTTTGCCAGTGCAGGGTTGGGGGGAGGGGGCGGCTTGCGCCGTCAGGTTTTTTAAATGACCGGCATGGAGTTTTGGGTCAGTGACCAGCATCTCTTTGATTAAGCTATCTAAGGGGTGGTAAGTTTCATAATAACTCAAAGAAGACGAAAAACGCCGCTCACTTAGCTCGGCGTTTTCCGTGTTTTTCCAAGAAATGAGACCCAGCAAGATTGATTTTGCAAATTAAAGTAGTTTTTCGAAAGAAAAGAAGAAAGAATAAAGAAAATATGTAGCATGTAAGAAATAATAGACACAATAAATTACAGTCATAATCATAACATGCGAAAGTGGTAATAAACAAATACCTATAATAAAACTCTGAATTAAAAAAGACAGCCATAATTTCAGACATTGCTTTGTCACAAAGGATCTCAGTTTCCCATACACGGAATATCATGAAACTTATTTTTATGTGGATTATTATTCTAGCTCCCGCTTAGGATAGTTTTTATTATCCAACAGCTTCAATTAAAGTTGGGACCACACCGCTGCTCAAAATACGCTAACGCACCGTAAAACGCAGCAAAATGTATGAAGAATACGTGACGCATACGACACGTCAACGCGTATACGCAGCGTTAAGCACCGGTGTGGTCGCTCCCTAAGAGTCCGCAGTAAACTCGATTCTCCATACAAACGTAGTTACGCTCTCATTTAAAAACTACGTGTTGGATTGTTACGAAACTTTGCATATACAATGACATGAGGTATATCTGTCTGTAATTAGTTGATGTAGCTTCAGATACCATAGTAAAAAATATATAGCGAATTTAAGTTTTTCATACAAAACTTGTTTTTGCTGTATTTTGTTTGTTTTATAAACTGGAACCATATAAACTAATTACAGACATAGATATACCTTATGTCAATGTATATGCAAACTTTCGTCACAATCCAACATGTAGTTTTAAAATAAGAGCGTACGTTTGTATGGGAAGGTGAAATTCGGTCGAGCTTACTGTAGACTCTTAATAAAAATTTCGAAACATTTGACCTCATTGAATTTTTAATTTATTTTTCTTGAGGGAAAGCGCCACAGTCAAGACTGCTGTGAGTGACGTCAAAATGGCGGAATTGCTTTGTCTATTACGTATTCATAATTTCGATCCAGTCTACTATAAACCTTCATAAAACGCATACCAAATAAAAAAGCATAACAAAAGAATCGATTCTGAAATGAAAATATATATGCGCAAATTTCGTATTAAGGCGTAAGTTCCAAAAATTAAACATTTAATTCGAATTCAGCCAAAGTACGAGGCCCGGGATTAAAAGAAAATAAGGATAGATCGAACATTTTAAAGACAAGGGAAAGACCAGGAAAGGGTAGTATGTAACAGGGATGCTGCAGACATTCGCATCCGCATCCGCAACCGCGGAACTTCCGCACTAATTTTAACATCAGCATCCGCATCAGCATCCGCATCCGCATCCGCCAAAATCGATGTGGAGATTTTTCGGATGCGCGCGGATGTAGTGTAATTCACGACAAGAAAGAAGTGTAGTATGGCAATTGGCCACATTTAGTGTTTAGCAGTAACACAATAGTTTACTGCTACATAAACGCATATTGCTTGTATCAGCGATAATCCAACATGTATAAAATAGGGTGTTACCATAAATAAAGTGTGCATTATACTACAGAGTCTTGGCGTATTATATTCATATCCCAGTAACGCTGCCCGAGCCGAACATCCTCAATCTCATCATAGTTCATGGCGACCTTCCAGTAAAGAACCAAGGAACTTCAAACGCAGTCAGAACGGGCCCGCTCCGTGCGCCTGCCGGAACGGGCCCCGCCCCACCGCAGCCTCACATCAGCAAGAAGAAGAACAAGAAAAATAATAAAGAAGATTTTGAAGATTTTAGTAGCACCATTTGAAGAAAAAATATCCGAAATTAAGAAGATTCAAATACATATACAAAGAAGCATACGAAGAAAGAAGAGCATTGTCCAGGGTTTCCCGGCTCGCACATCAAGAGGAGTCCAGGGTTTTCCCGGCCCATGATCGAGAGCTGCAGCCACATCGAGCCACATCGAGCCAAATGCAGCCACCTCGAGTCGCACGGCCCAGCAGCAGCCCACCCAGCCACGTCACGATGGCGCACCAGGGACGAGACGCCGCCACCAGGACGCCGACAGGTCTCGCAAATGTGACGTATTAGTTTTATTTTTACTATAGTTATTTTTAAAATGGTTATATAGATTAATTCGTATGAAAAGGTTGTCGCTGAAAGTAGCATTCATATCTTTTATTTTTCAAAATATTCATGTTTTAAATGCATAAAATTGGTAATTCTAGTGTCACTATAATTAAAATGAGACCAAATACTTTTTTTTATATTTCGCAATATGGCCCGAGTCATCCGGTGTCATCGCGCCGCGAATGCGCGCATCAGCAGAAACTTAAGTAGGTCGCGCGTGTACGCCGACTTAAAGTAAATTATAATTATTAGTGAATGAAATTTGATCCTCACACTTAGAAAATTTTATGAGTACCGAGATGCAATTAACACTGTAGCTAACTATTGGATTGATCACCTGATAATTAGTGATAGTTTAATTGATAATTTGTACTTATCTTTCCTTCTCTGCAGGAAGGCTAAGATTATTTAGACCAATTGAACAACTTAGTGAGAGATAATTTTGTTACTACTAATTACTAATTTATTTACAAGTTAAAAAAAAATGATACAGTTAATATTCGTTTAAATAATCAAGAGTAAAGTACTTTGGTATGGTACGGTACATGAGTTAAGTGGATGTTTAGTTAGAGCACTAGTCCTTAGATTTGATCATGGTGTCTGGACTACCGTGCCCTCCGTGAAGATTTTTGGAGACTATGTCTTAATGTAATTGTGACTCTAAGCTAAGTAAGTACAGGCGACCGAAAGTGAGGCCTGATATGCCATTATTGTTGATAGGGTGACCATGCCCTTGGGTAACCATTCCCATTTATATAGATTTGAGGCATGCGCAGAAGCATAGCCAAGTTATGTCCTTGATCATAGTCGACCTTCACAGGTGTCCGTGAAAGGCTTAACATTTATTATATTATTAGGAGCTGAGGACTCCGACGGCATTAGATTTTTAAAATATTGAGTACCGATACCGCAATAACAATATTATACGTATAACGCAAAGAGTAATGATGATAGATAAAATATTGAGAATTGTAATATATAAAATTGCGTAGTAAAAGAATAACTGAATAATGAAATATGAAATGAATAATATTTTTTTTTATATAACTACAATACAACATATAATTTAAAAATTGCAACAGTGACTCTAGGAAATATTTCGTACAGGGAACCAACTTCTTTTATTGACTTTTTATGAAATGTTTAAACTTAATATAAGTAATATAATCTTCAAGTTGTTCCCTTAATCATTTTTTTTTCAACAACATTGTAAGCAAGTAACATGCGTTTAATTTTATTTCTCTGCCACCCCGGGGGTGATGGGAACTTTCGGGGGAGGTGTAGTATGGCAATTGGCCACATTTAGTGTTTAGCAGTAACACAATAGTTTACTGCTACATAAACGCATATTGCTTGTATCAGCGATAATCCAACATGTATAAAATAGATTGTTACCATAAATAAAGTGTGCATTATACTACAGAGTCTTGGCGTATTATCTTCATATCCCAGTAGCGCTGCCCGAGCCGAACATCCTCAATCTCATCATAGTTCAGAACAAACCGAACATCCTCAATCTCATCATAGTTCAGAACAAACCGAACATCCTCAATCTCATCATAGTTCAGAACAAACCGAACATCCTCAATCTCATCATAGTTCAGAACAAACCGAACATCCTCAATCTCATCATAGTTCAGAACAAACCGAACATCCTCAATCTCATCATAGTTCAGAACAAACCGAACATCCTCAATCTCATCATAGTTCAGAAGCTTACCGCGCACGTTTTAGATATTTTCGCCATTAGTAAAAAAAAGCTTCTTTTCGTTTCTGTTACCAAGTGTTTTTGATTTGTTCGCTATGTAATTTAGTCTCAATGTGTTTGTTGATCGTGTGATATCATAAAGTGGACGTTGTTTATTGACGTTTTTTAGTGTTGGACCCCAAAATCCGCATCCGCCTCCGCATCCGCGGATGTCAAAAAAATCGCATCCGCGGCATTCTTAGTATGTAAAACCATTTTGTAACAATCAAATAGTTCTAAGTCCTTAAATAGTATTGTATGTTATGTATATGATAGTTTTTTTTTCTTCTGCTTTGTTTGTTATGAACTTTTATAATTTCATTTGATTTCATAATATCATTATTATTTTTATATTCTTATATATTAAAGATTGGTATTATTCAAAGTTTTGTCTAACAAAAAATATATAAGGCTTTACAATATACAAGGATGAGTCATTTAAATACGGGAGTGAAAGAATAGATACAGGATAACTACTCATACAACTTAGAAAAGTTGAAAAACCCCCAACATTTTCATTTCAAAGTCCAATATCTCAAAAACGGCTGAACAGATTTTTATGAAACATGTCTAAGAACATTCGGGATAAAATTATCTATGATCCAAAAAAAACTAAACGAAAATCGGTTCATCCGTTTGGGAGCTACGATACCAGAGACAGATACACAGATGTCACAGATACACAGAGACACGCCCCTCACTTTGCGTAGGGGGTTAAAAAGGAAATGTAAAGGTCGACCGCAAATGTAAATATTTTTAACTAAGGAACATATGTGACGTACCTAAAGTATTTGTATTCATTACATAACGTTGTTAAAAAAATGTTAGAAATGAAAGTATTGGAAACTTGTAAGAATCGGCTAGTATAGCCGCGTCGTCGGCGAGCTGGGGCTAGCGCCTGGGCCACAAACACAACCGCCAACGGAAGAACAGCGCCGCTGGCTTTGCCCGCTTCATGCTGAGCTGTGGCCCTTTTGTGACAAACAGTGTTCCTCCTATTTTTATTTACTATTTCTCTCTGTTATCTGTGTTTGTCATAAATAAATGTTTTTCTTACTTTCTAAAGGTAACCTTATGCCGGTAATTTCGGAGATATTGAATGTTTTGTAAAAGTGGATAAAGAGACGATTTTTAATCGCTATTTCGGAAACTATTAGATGTAATATTTGTTGACGTAAGTAGTTTTATTTCTAGTATAGGTACCTTATGGGTTGCTGACGATTTAGTATTCTTGGCTGAGACCATGGAGGACTTAAGTAGGTACGTGACCTCAGTATAGCTTCCGAGCGAGTTGGTCTAGGCATGAACGTGGATAAGACGAATATCATGTCAAATGAAAAACTTTACGCACGAAGTTGTAGACGATTATGTATGCCTAGGACATACTATAATATTAGGTCCTTACCTATGAAATTGCCATTTTGTATGGAGAATTTTATAAAAACTGTGATTTTCATACATTGAATTTTGTGGATTATTCAGCAGTGTCAAATTCAAACCAAACGAAATTTTGGTAGGAATATAGAAAACTTTTAAGCTTCGTTACACATATGTTAATTACTTAATAAAAATAGTTCGCATCATATAACTATACTAATTGAAACACTTCAACCGGCAGCACATGAAAAGGGTAGTTTTCAAGCTTTAATTTGAAACATTAAATAAAAAATCAAAACCCATTATTTGTATTTAAAACCTTTGTTACATAGTCTAATATTGAAATTAAAAAATAATTTGGAAGTTGCAATAGAAATTAATAAATTACGTACACCATAATATCTGTGAAAAAAACGCCAATTTAATATTATACCTAACTGCGAAAGTAACTGTCTGACTATCTGTCTGTTACCTTTTCACGCTTAATCCGTTGAAACGATTGAAATTAAATTTAGTATAGAGATACTTTAAATTCTGGGGAAGGATTTGTCCTAGTATAACATAGTTTTTATCCATATATTGATATAAAAGGGAAGCGAAAGTTTGTATGGTGCTATGATATAAACGAGATTCGCGCGGGCGAAGTCGCGGGCAAAAACTAGCAGTATAATATATCCTAATGGCCGCTCCATACAATGGGCCATCCTGACCATATAGGACGCAACTATGCGTTAAAGGGAGTGAGACATATTTATGTCTCATTCTACCGCATATATAGCCGCGTCCTGTATGATGGGGGATGGCCTATTGTGTGGAGCGGCCATTAGATAAACTATTGAACAAACAACTTTTTTGGGAGCTTTTTGACAACCCCGTCTTTATCTCTTCGGCCTGTTCGAAAACACAATCCACATTGCGTTTCACCGCGGTTTGAACAAAAGAAATAACAATAACCAGCGCGCAGCTACGAAAATGCGGTGTAAATTGTCTGCAATTGCTGTGGTCTGCCACAGAACGATATGCTTTTGACTTTGACACCACTTTTTCGATTCTCTTTGTATGCTATGGAATGAATCGGCTAATTGTACAAATCGTTCATACCAGAAGCGCCCCACTGATACCTAACTATGAACAACATACAGTCTAACTATAGTAGGTACGCATGAAAAGGCAGGGCGCATCTTCGTGGGTTGAACGATATACTTTGTAGGATGCGTCTGATAAAGTGTTGTATTCATTGTCGGATATAATAATAACTGCCTCCTTATCCTCTTCAGTGGAATTTTATAAATTTTCCAGTTGCGTTTGTTTGGTTTTGTTCATTTTGAAAACAAACCGTACCAAAAAGGTAAAAAAAATAATCTTATAATGCGACTCAGTCCGGTTGTCAGTCTGTCAGTCATATCACTAAATATCTCATAAACTTCTGATGACTATCGATTTGGAACAATCACAAACGGCTAAAACTGATGTATAAAAATTACAAATTAAATATTGTTATGAAAAAATAACGATATTAGAAGAGCGACAATTCAAATTCTAGCCATTAATTCGTTACCATATGAAAAGGCACATTCTGAAGCAGTTTTTAGGGTGCCGTACCAGAAAGGTAAAAAAGGAACCCTAGGATGTTGCGACTCTGCCCGTCTGTCCGTCTTTCAGTCTGTTCGTCTGTCACAACGTCAAATATCTCAGGAACTACTTATGCTAAGTATATCAATTTGAAATTTGGAACAATTGTAAAGAAGGCTAAACACACGTTTACGGAATATTAGTTTTTTTATATTTTCTGTGAAAATGACGAATATTAGGGGGGGTTAAAAATCCAGTCTCATATATAGATATAGATCAAGTCGGGTATCATATAAAAGGTCTTAAGCTGCACTATCTAAAGCCGTTTTTTTTCTACAGTGATAAAATGTTGATTGCTGAAGGAAAAGGTTGAAGAAAATACTATTCCGCCCCTTATCTGGGTGAGGACCAAAATCTTTCTTTCTTTTTCTAGAAAACTTTATTGAATGAGTTAAGCTAGCCAAGAATTTGGTCCTTACCCATCTCCAATGAAAGTATAGCTACAGAATCCTCTGAACGCGAGTCAGACTCGCACTTGACGGTTTTTTAGGGTTCCGTACCCAAAGGGTAAATATATTACTAAGACTCCGCTGTCCGTCCGTCTGTCTGTCCGTCTGTCACCAGGCTGTATCTCATGAACCGTGATAGTTAGACAATTGAAATCACAGGTGATGTCTTTTTGTTGCCGCTATAACAACAAATACTAAAAAACAGAATAAAATTAAAGGGGGCTCCGATACGACAAACGTGTTTTTTTGTCGTTTTTATAGATAATGGTAGGGAACCCTTCGTGCGCGAGTCCGACTCGCACTTTTTTATATATGGTTTAAGGCTCGGCCACGACTTCGAGCGGTAGCGGCAGCGGTTTTTCTAATTAATTGCGTGTGATCCCAACTAACCACATTGCGTTGCACGTCTCGAGAAAAAAAGACAGAAACGCTTGCCGCGCCGCAGTTCGCGCCAATTCGTGGCCGCGCCGTTAGCTAGATGCTTTTCGGGTACTTTTACCTGTCTTGCTTCTTGGATCTTAGCTATCAGACAGTGATAATGGTAAGGTTTTTATTATGAAAAATGTAATATTATTTTATTAAAATATTTATTTACAATGCTTCTTATTTTTCTAGCCTCGATTGTGACATTGTGAAAGCCTACCGTTAGTAATATTAATGGTTTATCTTAATAGCCAGAGCCTCTTGGGCCATTGGGGCCACCGGTGGGATACCCGTCGTCTCCACCTTGACCCCCCACCGGGCCGCTGCTTCCTTGAGGGCCGCCTCTGGGATATCCGTTATCACCCCCCGCAGACAGTCTATCCGGAGTGCCTCCGAAGCCGCCGCGCCCTCTACCACTAGGACTATTGGGACCACCTCTAGGGTACCCGTCGTCGCCTCCTTGGCCACCACCGAAGCCCTGCCCTCTGCCAGTGGAACTATTTGGATCACCTCTGGGGTACCCATTATCGCCTCCTTGACCACTACCGTTGGCTCCCCCCTGCCCTCTGCCACCGCCCTGTGGTACACCGCTTGGGTAACCACTGTCACCACCCAAACTCTCCAAACCATTCCCATTTCCATTCCTGCCGGGCCCACCCGATGGGTATCCAGAATTGCCTTGCCCATTCTGTTGACCTCTCTGCGGGGCCCTTAGGTCTCCACGAGGCTGTTGGCTTCTGCCACCTCCAGGTCCTCCTCTCGGGTATCCTGCGTCGGCTTGGCCTCCTTGTGACTGGTCATCGTAGCCCTGGGAGCCCCCTTGGCCTTGCGGGCCAAAGCCAGAGTTTCCTTGGCCCGTTCCACCTTGCGGATAACCAATATCGTTGTCGCCGGAGAAACTGCCCGCGCCCGGGCCGCCGCTCGGGTAACCTTGTGCTCCTCCATCCGACCTCCCGCCGCCTGTTAGTAGGAAACATTTTAAAATACAGAATAAATAATCGCACTAGGCAATTGCCTTATTACTAAGGTATCATTTTCTATCCCGACATATTGAGCCTTAAGAACTAGTATGCGCATTTTTTGTTTCAAGTAGTAAAGGTAGTTAAGTACCAGGCAAAATTTTTCGCCAAATATCTATCAGAACAAAGTCGTATAAGAATAGTGAAAAAAAATATTGGCTTTTTTATCTAAAAGATATTTGCATGCTAGTATTTAGTACAAATAGCAGAATAAGCTACCTTTTGTCAAAACAAAAAAAAAATAGGTAAAAATTATTAGGTTAGGTGCGACAATAGGTTTGGGGCTCAGCGTTTGCTGCTATCCTTTGTCGGCTGTACAGCGCTGTTTTTCAGCCCGCACCTACCTCACGGGATACAAAAAGATCTCTGTGTAAGATTGTCCACAAAATTATAAATATATATATATATATATATATATATACTTTTTATATACTAGCTTCCGCCCGCGACTTCTTCTGCGTGGACTCGGGATAAAAACTATCCTATATTTTAATCCAGGCTATAAACTATCTTCGTGAAAAATTTCATTCAAATCGGTTCAGCTGTTTAAGCGTGATTGAGTAACAAACATCCAAACATCTAAACTTTCGCATTTATAATATTAGTAGGATAGGATTTAATATATTGTAGGAATACGAGTATTTATCATTGTATTTTAAAGTAGCTTACCCGAGCCAAATCCTGATCCGCCACTGGCGGCTCCGCCTGAAATCAACATATATTTTTGTAAATAATTTATTTTTCTTGCGAAGTTCATATTAAATTAGTCAGTATAAGTACCTAATATTGCTTTTAAGTTTTTAAGTCTTTGGTCTTTTAAACTAAATAGACTTAGATACTCATATATTTCCGTATCCTACCTACAACCTGTTCGTACCTCCAACGTTTTGTTATAGGACTAGATACTTATACAGATATCATGTAGGTAGGTATACCTATGTTATTCTAATAGGTAACAGATGAACTTGCAGAATTGTGTCTCTAAGGTATAGCCTAACAAGTTTCTTTTTGATCCTAGCCATGTTGCGGATTTTTAATGGAACTAATTTATTTTACTGGCAAGACTGACAACAGACTTTCGAAGTCGAAAGTCACCGATACAAACAAACAGCAAGGACGAAGAAATACTTTGCTATTATAAATAAATTACAATAAATATGTCGAAAGCAATCCATAGTGATGTCAGAAAGCTTAATTTAAATATAATTTAATATTTACAGGAGAAAAGGATTGAGGGAGGATTGTCTAGTATTTCTATAAACAATGTCTTGAAATTGGTTGTTGACATGACCGGGAGGTACTGACATTTTATAGTGCGGTCGTAGGTATTGATTGAACTGGTTAATTTGGTTGGAAGCTTCGGAGTCACAATCGGAAAAATACTTAAATATCGAATACGTACTTGGAACCAGATATGGATGAATAGTTATTTATTATAAAGCATAGAATTTTTACATTCAACAAACAACACAATGCCAATACACACTGTCCCGACTATACATGACGTATGTACATTATTGCCATTATATTATGCGGTTTACAGCGACACTACCTCAGGGTTAAATAGGGACTTGTCGGGCTATGCGTGCATATATATGTATATCCTAATCGCTGGTTTATCTCCGGCTCTTTTTGCGACTATATAGTTGCAGTCGAAATCAAAAACTTATACATAACTGCATCTTACCTCAATGCTCAAAGTATATTCCTTGTTCCAGATATTATATTGTATTGTAATCATGTTTAAAAAAGGATTTTAACGTTTTACATGTAAAATATGTATAATGCTTTCGTGTCACTTCGCTTAAAAAATACTTACCATTGAGGCCATACCTCGTAGCGGATATAAGTCAATGGAAGAGTAAAGTGTCAAATCAACTAATAAAATAAAATAAATAAATAAATATTTCGGGGACAATCTTACACAAATCGACCTAGTCCCAAACTAAGCAAAGCTTGTACTATGGCTACTAGACAAAGATATATATACTTATATAGAGAAATACATACTTTAATACATTGAAAACATCCATGACTTCGGAACAAGTATTCGTGCTCATCACACAAATAAATGCCCTTACCGGGATTCGAACCCGGGACCTCCAGCTTCGCAGGCAGGGTGACTACCAACTAGGCTACAGAGGTCGTCAATTGGAACAGAGTTTACTGGAACACTTTGATCAAATCGGGCCCTAGGAGAAGTGCGTAAATTAGGTGTTGCCTAAATGCCATCCAATATAGTACACAACAGAGCAGGAGTATACGTTAGAGGTGAGACGTAGATCATTAACCAAGAAAATTGAACATCGATTTTCGTACATCTTCGACCTCTACAGCACTAGCAGAGCGATAGAGATAGAGTTATGCGAACTTCGATCCTCATGTGCAGTACTGGCCCTAGCCCTCAATCAGGGTGAAGCGAGGTGTTTTGGGCGCTCTTTGAGTCTTTCACTCCACAATTTTTCTCGTTTTTTTCCGCCTTTTTGTCATTTGGGCGGCCGCTCCCTCCGCTCTACTACCCTCGGGCCGGCAATGCTCATGTGTGCTTATCCCCCTAGGAGGTCGCGGGCCCGCATCTTACATCCGCACTCATGCCTTGTCGCATACTATACTTGCAATAAACGAACCCTCGTATCGGATCTGAGGCTTGTATCCCTGCAGGCCTGCCTCGTACTCCACAACCTGCTTCCTGCCGTCTGGCAGCACTACGTTATACTCCCCGGTAGCGACGTCGCCGTCGCGTTGTTCTGAATGACCAAATTTAGTACCTGTCTGCGCATCGTCCACTTCATAGTTATACTCGTATTTAGCAGGCTCCTAAAAAAAAACACGTCGTTAGGACAATGTAAACCAAATTTAAAAATACGTTAAGCCTACAACAGAGAAGTGTTATACCGATTTAGATAAAAATTGGTACCTATGGAGAAAGTTTAAGACCCTGGGAAAGACATAGGATATTTTTAACCCTTAAAGGGGTAAAAAGTGAGTTAAAGTTACTTTGGGAGTGCAGTAATTAATGTTGCGGGAAGTCTAAATGCATATTTTTATTAGATTTTGTATTGATCCCCGAAGGCGATCAAAGAGTATACGTGGACGAGGTCGCGATTAAAAGCTAATCTCTGATACAATCCGGTTCGAAGGACCATAGTGTTCGCCTCTCATTGTGGTACTGTATTTTGATTTTACTTATCACGGCAATTCGGTATCAAGATAATATTGAAAGCATTAATAATGAAGACAATTAAGACCAACAAACCGCACCTTGGCAAAGGATCTAAATACATATCATTATTACGTAGTCATGCCAAATGCAGGTGTACAGGTGTTAAGCACATACACTAATATTCAAAATAGCGTGTGCATTTTTCCCAATAACTAGGTAATAAGTCATCACTTTATATCTAAATTCCACGTAATAGGTATTGTTTTCCTATTTTGCAGTGCAGTATGCAAATGAGATTATAACCACTGGTTTATAACCTGCAGGTCGATCATGTAACGCATTGTACGAACGTTAGGTAGATCTAAATGTCAATTCTGATATGGAAAAATGACAGTTGGGCTGCCCAACGCGCGTTGGAAATGTTACGTGATTTGATTACCCCTCTGGTCGCCTGAAAGTACGGGATACTTTGCGTCAAATCCGATTTTTGAAAAAGTTGCGTTCAACGCTCGAGGTCACAAACGTATTATTCATAGGGCCAAAATCATAAACAAGTATGCAAAAAATCAGAACTACTGGATTTGACGCACGTTCTGGACGTATAAAGTTACTGGAATTAAGTAAGCTGAAATATTAATTTAAAAAAGATATTTCAATTCAGCGAAGATTTTTATAGTAGGGTCATTTCGCCGGTTAGCGACCACCTAATTTTATGTGCCGGTTGGCGACCACTTAGCTGAGTTGGTGAACTGAAAGGATATTTCCTCGGGTTTTTTAGTAGATTTCTATTCTAAAACAACAACAAAAATGCATTTACAACTAATTGTCTCAATAGGGTCTGTAGAATTGATGTTATCTTCAATAGAAAAAACCTTCTCCTTCAGGTGGTCGCGTAACCAGCGTAATGACCCTACCTACTGCACCAAATTTGAAACGAGCGATGACAAGCCCAGCTGACGTATAAGTTCAACCCAATGTTTTATAAATGAAAATATTATTTGGTTAGGGACCTAATTATTAAATAGCGAAAGTTGGTCGATATAAACATCAACGCAATGGATACTGTCGAAACAACATTGAGGGTGAGTATCCACCAGAGATGTGCGAGGTAGCGGAACGGTGTGCGAGGAAAATATCCACCACTCACGCGTCTCTACCTGTTGGTTGATTTTTTCCTTACACACCGCTTCGCTACCTCGCACAGCTCTCGTGGATACTCACCCTTAATGTCTCAGAAGATACTCACATCAGATTCACTATCACCAAAGTCAGAGCCGCGATTCCCAGAGCCACCTCGGCCACCGCCACCACTACCACCCGCGCCGAACCCAGGCGCCCCGTACGAAGAGGACGGGCCACCAGCTTGCCGGCCTCCAAACCCGCCCTGTGCACCGTTTGCGTTAGGTGCCCCGTTTGCGTTCGGAGCTCCGTAAGAAGATTCTGGTGCTCTTTGTGAATTAGGTGACTGACCACCAGCACCGAATTGGCTATTCGGCTGCTGGAATCCCCCACTAGCAGGTGGCCCGTAAGAACTATCCGGACGTTGGCCAAAGCCTTGTTCCCCTTGGCCACCGCGCCCTCCAGCTCTTCCGCCCGCGCTGAGTCGGCCTAACCCCGATTCTTGATTCGGAGGACCGTAACTGGTTTGTGGGCGTCCGCCATTGCCAGGCCTTCCTCTTGCGCCTGAACCCGATTGGCCTGCCGGTTGTCCAAAAGAACTGGGACTCTGCCCGGGAGCACCGTATTCAGCACTCGGAGCGTTACCTCCTTGTCGTGATGGGGAACCAAAGCCCCCCTGAGATGGGCTGAAACTGCCTTGCGGTCTTCCGCCAAAACCGGCCTGTGATGGGTTTCCTTCGATTTCATCTGGTGACTGTCTTCCTCCAAAACCACCCTGTGAAGAGCTTCCTCCAAAACCACCCTGAGGAGAATTGGATCCTCCGCGACCTTGACTTTGTGCTAAAGGTGGCCCATATTGTGTGTCTAAATTATTCGATTGAAATTGGCCTGGGGGCGCATAAGAATCACTAGGTCGATTTTGATTACCCTGTCTTCCAGACCCTGGTCGACCTCCTGGACTCCCGGGGCCACCTGGACCTCCAGAATCACCTCGGCCTCCATTGCCAGTTCCAGGAGGACCATACTGTGGGGCCGGTCTGCCGTTGCCACCGGAAGATGGCGGGAGGTAGCTACTTACTGGGGGCTCGCATTTGGTCGTTGACCACGCAATGGCGCTGAGCCAAATAACCCACTGAAATAGGATGAACACAATTTAATAAACGGCTGATGAAATATTAATATGAATAGAAAAGTAAATATGATCTTACTAAAATCATCGTTGTCCTATTGTTCTGTTTGCATGAATATAGGAATACTAGTCTCACGTAATTTTGACAATTAATTGCTAGAGATGCTGCTCTAATAAGATTTAGCTTTGGAATAAGTTACATGTTTGGCCATCCAGGCTTATATAGTTCGGTCGGCGAGCGTGATATCATTGGTAATGCAAGAGGCTCACGCGCTCGTCGTGTCGCGTTTAATTTCGTGCATCAGACTATGGACGCGGCAGCGCCGTGGGTCCTTGCCGAAGCCAATACTAATAAATCTATATAGATTTATTTGTATTTACTTCGTTAAGTTGCAAATGGTATGAATTTAATCAATTTACCATAAAGGTACTTAACTAGGTAATAGTTGACAAAGATATCATGATTAGGAGATAGAACTTAGCTCGGATAAAACTACATAAATTCAGTAGAATAAAATAATCTTTAATAAGAAACCTTTTTCAGGTACCTAATTAATGTCCAGTTAATTAGGTTAGCTCAATAGCAACTTATATACACATTTCTCTAAAAAAATGCTCATTGGGGTATATTATCTAGGTTATGTTAGTTTTACGAAAATCCTGAAAAACTCATCACCGTTCCAGAAGATAATTTTGCTTTAAGCGATCAAAAGTTTTAAAAGTAAAACAAAAGCTTAATTTTCCATACTAAAACTACGTGTGTAATAGGTATAGATGGTATGACGAATTGATTAACTTGAGAAAACGGATAAAAATGTAGCAGCGGTCAATCCCCGTTATCATCCCGTTTATTTGTATACTTCAACAATATTCCGGCCTTGACTAGCGCATGATCGCGTACTGACGCAGTCCCATCAATTACAAACGGTATCGAAACTCCGTGATGGAGCCGCATGTGCGATCTGTGTCATCCTCGCTAGTTAGCGTCGTGCGCGCGGTGGCGCAACCCCGCGCCCGCGCCCGCGCAGCCCTAGGGCTGCGAGCCTACCACACGATGTCAATCACTATGGATATTGCGACATAAAACCTTTATTATAATCGGGGACCTAGGGGTCATTTAGGTACTTCTTATTAATATAGGTTTACTTAAGTTTAGTTTTATTGAGTTAATATTATATATCTTTTTGCTTTTAATGTTTATGATATTATGATTAATAAAACATAAGAAAGAAACATAGTTTAGAAATCAACATTAACTATGTCAATCACACAATGGACATTGCGAAATAGGTATTACGAGTATATTATATCAAACCGATATTAGAATGGGAGGTTACAGTTTTGCCATATAAATATATACATCAATGTTTAGGTATATTAACTGACAACTATTCCATTCCGAAAGTCATCGCGGCGAATAACTGTGATTTTTTTATTGGCATAAAGACAACCTCTTTACCTGATATTTAAAAAAAGCTTTTTTAAAAATGGTACCTAAGTCCTAAACGTGGAATCGGAAAAAAAAACAGAACATAATTCATAAGAGTAAGCACAAGTAAGTAAACTTTTCTCATGCGAAACATTCGTACCTACATAAAAGGAAAAATCCGTCGCCTCGAGCAGTTTGATTTGAACCAAGCCTTTGCGTACCTACTCGTCTCGAAGAATTTCTAATTTCCTTAAAGTTATACATAAATATAATCAGCATTGCAATTCAGCGAGGAAATGCCGCCAGCATCCCCGAGGATGTATTGTACCGATACAATGCCTCGAGGGCCTTGTTTAGATTTAACTTAGTTTTAATTTAATTTAGTTAATGTTAGTTATCATCTTGTATATACTTTAGAAAATAAACAATAGAGAATAATGAATTTAAATATTAGGGGACAATCTTACACAAATCGAAATACTTAGTATATTATTCATCATATCAGCCAAAAGACGTCCACTGCTGGACATAGACCTGCTCCCCCAAAGAGTGCCAAAGTGACCGATCCTGCGCCACCCGCATCCAGCGGACTCCCGCAACCTTAGTATTATTATTATTCTCAAACTGCATGACAGTGAGCTCAATAAGAATTGTGTTACGGATACTAGACGACAATATATTTAATAAATAGATATACTTAAATACTTACAACCAGCGAATGAAAAAATCATAGAAGGCGAGCTCCTTACACTATCCAAATACATGCCAAGCTGGTATTCCACCAGAGGGGCGAGACGAGAATTGAAATTCGTATGGGACTTACTACCTATTTCGCTGAGCGCGCGCGCGCGCGGTGGAAATAGGTAGTAAGTCCCATACGATTTCAATTCTCGTCTCGCCCCTCTGGTGGATAACCACAGTATGTATATTGTAGTCTTTGGATAACCAGCTTTTGGTATTTATTTGGATACCAGCTTTAAAGTTAAACCCGGTATGCGCATTGTCAACTCCGCATCCAATCACAGCTACCCAAAATATCGGCCTATTTCTTATTACCCAACACAAATGAATGCGATTGGTCAATTTACAAATACATTGCTGAGATTAGCCGTCGTGCATCATGTCGGACGACAGCTATACGACAGTGACAAAGAAAACGAATAATTGTTGAATGGTTACACTAAAAGTACAAAAAATTACGAATCTACGATGATCGCAATGATGGAGTGGACTAAAGATTCTATCCTATATTGTTAAACTAGTATATTTATTTGTAGGTTATATTTGTAGCCATGTTTGCAATGTAAGAGTTTACGGGGGTGAAAAATGTATCCTAGCTGGGTCTCATATCCGGCAAAATTAGTTTGCTGTATTTTCATCCGAGTGAGGCTCGGTCAGGTGATGTCATACTATAAAAATACCATATTATTCATTCTGTGTTTAACTTATTCAATAAGTATTGATGTCCTTTAGCGTGAACGATACCATCCCTGTACAAAATTTGATCATAACAAAAAAATAAAATAATGTTTATCGATGTAGGTCCGAACGACTCGCACACCATTTTACAGCACAACAAGGCATATTTATTAAAATTGAATATTAGGCGTGTTTATCAGTTTGTCACGGCAGCCCTGTTCGAACTAAACGGCTGCCTGGCATCGTTCTGAAGCCCCGCCTAACATGGCACCCTTTATGTGGGGCCATTTTACGGCCCTAGTTAGACTTCTATGTTTTTTTGTTCGCTGCTTAAAACATAGAAAACATCCAAGACCCAGAAACTAATATTCATGATCATCAGATCATCACACAAATATTTGCCCTTACCGGAATTCCAACTCAGGACTTTCAGCATCATTACCCGCTATCCCTAAGCGGTCGTCTGGGTCTGTAATCAAGTATAGCAGAGGAGATTATAGCCTTTGGGGGCATAATAATTCCCAAACAGACGGAGTTTGAATTTTTTTAATTTATTGGTTGTAGGTAGGTACCTATTAATTTTCATATAACTCCTGAGGTGTAATCACGTAACATTTTGAACGCGCGTTAGGTAGACCCAACTGCCGTTTTTCCACATATATATAAAG
Organism: Epinotia bilunana; assembly: GCA_947049275.1. Taxonomy (NCBI): domain Eukaryota; kingdom Metazoa; phylum Arthropoda; class Insecta; order Lepidoptera; family Tortricidae; genus Epinotia; species Epinotia bilunana. The sequence continues at coordinate 30,215,152 of OX346253.1, forward strand.
TGACATTTAGATCTACGTGACGCGCGTACAATGCGTTACGACCTGACCCCGTAGCATGGACGGCCTTATCACACGATAAGTGACAAGATAGAGCGTCCGTCACTGGCTGACACCATTCAATAGAACGAGACGGACGCTCTATCTTGTCACTTAATCGCGTGATAAGGCCGACCATGATACAGGGTCTGCCTATGTCTGTAGTTATGTTTTGAAAGACCGCAGCGAAGTGTCCTTCGAAGACAATAAGCTTCTTTAAAATGGCACTAACGTTTCAAATCACACTGAGAGATCGCAGTCATATAGCAGAGGGCGACTCACTTTGGCCGGAAATGAAATTGAGACGTTTATTAGGCAGTTGTCCGATTAGTACAATGGTGAGGCCTGCAGTGCGCCTGGCGTTATCGAAGTAAATAAACGTGTTTGTTTTTGTCGTTAGGCGCGAGGCGAGGCCACAAGACTAGCTAGACGCTTAGCAAGCCGCCTGTCAGTGCGGACAGGCGGCTTGCAGGCGACGACGACGGGCGAAGCGAGGAGGAGTGTTAGGTTTACCGCGAACCTACGCGCGCGAGCCGAGCGAGCGATGCGAGCGTGCCGAGGTAGCGGCCGGCGAAGCGCCAGAACCGATTTTTTATTTTATTTACTTAAAGCGTTTATTTATTAGGAAAAACATAATTAGGAGTTGAAGTATGTTCTTTGATATGATATTAGGACTAACTAAAATTATGATGTATGTCCGTTATGAAGAAAACTCTTATGATTAACACAATTATGACTTCAAACAAGTTCTTAGTAATGAAATTATGAAGAAAAATTTTAGGACTGCGGACACAGAATAAGTAATAGTCTACGGATCATTATAACTTCCGATGATAGTTACAGAAATTTAGGAACAAAACAATTAGGATGAAAAAAAATTAGGGCTAGCGATGATTATGACTACAATACGTTAGTTTTATACACTAACGTGCATATAAATAATGTTATTATCGAATCGTATTATAGAATGGGAGACGACGTTTATGCGGATTAAGAGTCTAAACAAAAATTAGTCTTCAGTAGCCCTTAACTTTGATAATGTCCACAGGAAAGACGCGAACCTAAATCTGTGTATGACCCATTTACCACATGAACTGATTTCCGAAAACAAATGCATTGATTATTTTTTTTAAACCCTATCGCTGTATGTTGCCCGATAATTTATTTATTTATTTAGATATATAATTTAACAGCATTACAGCATATGCCAAGGCGCTGGTAAACTTAAACTATTTAACATACATTATACACAATATGAAACCAGTTATAGTAACAAATGATATTTAAAAATGAATCTCATAAAATCTTTTAAAAATAGGGAGAAGTTTACTCCACTTGTAGGCAAACAAATCGCAATCCGGTGCATACAGAATTACTTTGTTAAGTAGCGCCTGCGCGTTGACAACTGGTGAGTGCTCGTGCGCCGCCGTGCGAGCCGCCTCTTCCGCCAGCAGGCGGTGGCTGCGGCCACGGAGGTACTTGTCAGGAACATATAACAGAGAGCTTCTTGTGATGAATTCGGAGCAATCTGACTCACCTTTCAGAATACGACAAGCAGTGGTCAAAAGTTCGATATTGCGTCTAACCTCTAGTGAGTTGAAACCTAACATCCCGAGTAAGTACTTTGTAGGATAAAGAAAGGGATAGAACCCGTACTTTTTCTTGTAGAGAAAGCGAAGAAATGACTTTTGTACTTTCTCCAAAAGAAGGATGTAAGATTTTTCATGTGGGTTCCAAATTATTGACGATGATTCTATCTTACTTCTAACCAGTGCTGTATACAGCAACTGCACTACTTTAGGATCACGGAAGTCTTTCGCGTTGCGGATGATAAAACCCAGTCTTTTATATGATTCCTTCGCTAGCGATTGGATGTGCTCGTTAAGAGTGAGTTTATCATCAAATATTACACCGAGATCTTTAATAGAGTTTTGGGCGAGCGATTGGGGTATTGTCTAATGCGTAAGAATTGTGCAGAGGAGAGCAAGCACGGGAAAAGGTCATACTATTGCATTTTGATAAATTGAAAAGTAATTTATTATTTTTACTCCAATTGAGCACTGCCTCTATATCCTCCTGTAGTAGGCTACAGTCAGCATAACTATTTATGCGACGTGCCAGCTTAAGATCGTCCGCGTAAAGTAAACAGTTAGAGTGATGAACTACGGTCTCTAGATCATTAATCATCAGAACGAAAAACAACGGTCCTAGGATAGACCCTTGACTTAATCCAGAACGGGTATGGTAAGGCGGAGAAATATAGCAACCGTGGCGAACGAACTGTTGCCGATCTCTGAGAGAGTCAGCCATTAACCGGAGGAGTTTCGGAGTGAATCCAATAGTGGTGAGTTTCTCCAGGAGAATATCATTGTCGACACGGTCAAAAGCCTTCTGAAAATCAAAATATAAAACGTCTACTTGAGAACCTTGGTCTAAATATCGGGATATTGAATCTGTAAGAGATAATAAATTACTGTTAACCGACCGCCGCGCACGGAAACCATGCTGACAGTCAGTTAGATGCGGGCTTAATTGGAGGGAAATTTTGTGATGTAAGATAGTTTCTATGATTTTGGATAAACAAAGAGTGAATAGCAACAGGGCGGTAATTTTCAGCTTTTGAGGAATCTTTGGACTTCGGTATAGGCTTTACACGTGACATTTTCCACTGAGTATGATATTTACTAGTAATTAGAATGAGGGTGAAAATGTGATGGATAGGATGTACTAGGATAATTTTTTTTAAATCATAAATATATATTTATGATATAAATGGGTCAATTTTCAAACGAGCTGTTTTTGCTGTCCCACGGCTATAATTTCAAGTCAGTTTAACATGGAGTATTGATACATATATATTTGTATTCCGTGTATTATATTGTACTTAAAATATATATAACAATACCTTAAATATTAATAGATTCTGAAAAAAATAATGTTGATATCGTAAAACGGCGAAATCTACCGCTTTTTCGCGTGTCCCACTTGCGGTTTTGCTCAAACAAAAATTCATAACTATAGATTTCGACAACGTGTAAATAAACAACTTGTACTGTTATAAAGAAGATTTATTAGCGTATTCATTAAAGTACCTTGCAAAATTAATGCGTGAATAATTAAAACCAGTGAAGTGTTTTAGTAGTTGTCCCACGCGCGACCCATTTATTAGGACTCAAGCTCAAAACCCTTAAAATCTGGTTTTCTATTGTCCCACCCCTACATTTACTTTACGATACGATAGATAGGTTAGTTGGGCTTCAACCACCAACGGGAGGGGAGGGAGCGCCAGTATTTTTGACGGAGGAAACAGGTTTTCTTTATACGAAGTATTTTGGTACGGCTATGACGACATTTGCATGGGCGTTTATTTATTAATATACGATTGAAATAAAAATGTGTCTTTCATAACAAAGGTTAGCAATATGGGGTAAGAGTTTCGTGTTTAACTAATTAGTGAATTCAATTAATAGTGTACGAAGGACAGCCAAAAAACATCCATGTTGACATTTGTATGGCGACATTTGTACGGCTTTTTTGGCCGTACAAATGTCGAACGTGGCATACAAATGTCGATTTAAAACAAAATGTAAGTAAAGCACGAAATTAATGGACATTGGAAAGGATTAAACTGGCCTCGATTTAGGCACTGGTTCCGTGACACATTTGTTGTTTGCTACCTTACCTACTTACTACTTTTTAGGGTTCCGTACCCAAAGGGTAAAAACTACGGGACCCTATTACTAAGATTCCGCTATCCGTCCGTCTGTTCGTGTGTTTGTCTGTCTGTCCGTCTGTCACCAGGCTGTATCTCATGAACCGTGATAGTTAGACTGTTGACATTGTCACAGATGATGTATTTCTGTTACCGCTATAACAACAAATACTAAAAAAACAGAATAAAATAAATATTTAAGGGCTCCCATACAACAAACGTGATTTTTTTCCGTTTTTGTAGATAATGGTACGAAACCCTTCGTGCGCGAGTCCGACTCGCACTTGGCCGGTTCTTTGCTGTCATTTTGCTACCTTCTCTTAGGCAGAATGAAATAATCTGTTTTGTGTGTGTGAAGTGAATTTTAATATTTTGGAATATAACCACAGAATAAGTAATAGTACAAATATAACGATCATCATATACCATAAACCGGAGATACTATATCGAAATAGTGAGATTTTAGTATGGTACAAATATTTAAAGTTTTTCAACAATTGTATGGCAAAATCGACATTTTGATGGCACTCACCGACATTTGTATGCCGCTATCGACATTTGTATGGCAGAATCGACATTAGTATGGCGCTGACGACATTGGTATGGCACGGTGTTTTTAAAGCGTCAATATCTAGCTAAGCATTAGAAGCAGAGAGGTGCCTCGTGCACCATATTTTTTCTTTTTAAAAGCCCTACCTCACGTTGTCGGTACGAATTTGATATTCCAAAAAAATAAAAAAACCATACAAATGTCGAAAAACGGCCTCTTCAAAAATTGACCCAAATAATATTTGAAGACTTCCGTCGATTCCACAAGGATCACGTTTGGCACTTCATTAGTTACTATTTCAACGGAATCTTATCAGAATCTGTGACGTACTTTTGTACCTTTAAGTACCTAATTGAGGAATTCCATAAGTCATCTGTGGTATTCGTCATCAATTCCACTCCACCAAATTTATGATTTCCGGGTGTAAATACACGAGTTATAATAGAAAACACCAAAATCACTACACGCGTGCCTAATATAATTGAGGAGTTCCCTCAATTCCTCATGGATCCCATCATCCAATTGATTTTTAGAAAAAATGGTACTCACCTGGAAGCATATACTTACACAAACAAAAAAAAACGAATCGGCTCATCAATGACGGAGTTCTGAGGTACCAAACATTGAAAAAAAAAACAACCGAATTGAGAACCTCCTCTCCTCCTTTTTTTGAAGTCGAGCAATAAATATGTTTTTGTCAGCCCTATGCAGGCAGCAGCAAAATCGTCCAAAACACCTATCTAGGAGATTGTTCACCGCGTCGTACACGTTATGAGGGATATTAAGAGGGAAGTATACATGGAATACTACGTAAGTACTCGTGCATACAAAAAGAGAAAACGTTTTTCCACTTCTAAATATTTTCCAATCTCAATGTTTTTTTATTACGTTATTGGTACAATGAAATGCTTAGGTTTATAAATTCTCCTTTTCTCAACATTTGCAAGAAATTTAAGTTTATAACCGTTTAGGCACCTCAAAGTGAATGTCAGTCATAAACTATAACGTGCAATTATTAGCAAACATGCACCTATGTAGTATTATTGGTACAGTTATTAAAATTTCACGTATGTAGTTATATTACAAAAAACAACCGGCCAAGTGCGAGTCGGACTCACGCACGAAGGTTTCCGTACCATTATCTATAAAAACGAAAAAAAACACGTTTTTTGTATGGGAGCCCTACTCCGACTTGCACGGCCGGTTTTTTAGTATTTGTTGTTATAGCGGCAACAGAAATAAATCATCTGTGAAAATTTCAACTGCATGTCTAACTATCACGGCCTGGTGACAAACGGCCAGACAGACAGACAGACAGCGGAGCCTTAGTAATAGGGTCCCGTTTTTACCCCTTGGGTACGGAACCCTAAAAATGAGGCACTCTTTCCCCAGTTTTGTCGTGACAGCTCTACTGAGCACTTCTACGGAACAAAAAAAATGTTCCTTCTTGATTCAGAAGTTCTACTGTGGAACTCCTGGTAAAACAAATAATGTGTCAGATCGCAGGTATTTGACGCATGAGCCGAAGAGGGGATGAAGCTTTCTTTATCACCGCCCGTGGTGAGTACAACATTTTACGCCTCTCCCTGGCCAGGAAGTGGGATTTTTAATAACCACGTAGGTATTATACTGTACTGTTTCAATTTGTACAAAAAAGGCCCCTTCTTATAAATCAAAAATAAACTGTTAATAAAATGGCAGCTCAGTGAGAGCTTTTAGCCGAGTGACACATTATATATATTCCATGGACAGTCTGGGTTCAAAATGCGTTGAGAATTAATTTTAACAATATTTTATTTATTCATACGGTTTTTACAATCCGTTCTCAATATTTAGTTTGGTAGGCTTTGCCAGGCAATTTGTAAATGTTTGTTATAAATGACAATATTATTCCGCAGACCAACCTTGTTAAACCGTCTTTTTATACTGTAACCCTGTACACAAGGAACCATTATAGTGTCACCATATCGTCTGTCCGTCTGTATGCTGGCAGTTCAGGTCAGTGATCCTTACTAATAGAAAACTGTAATTTGGCGTGACATGTATTCAAATCAATCACGCCGACAAATAAAATTCGCAATGCCGTCCCAGTCTAGGGACAGTCTAGGGACAGTCTAGGGACAGACGCGTGGCCCAACATGCACTTGGGCAGTTTTGTCTATTGTATATAATTTTTGTTATCAATTGTGCCAAGAAATACGGCTGGCGTCCGCTAGTCTCCTCCCATACTTAACCGATTTTCCAGACCACCCACCATTCAACCCATGACCTTAGTTTCCATTGCATTACGTGGCGACACCGACTGCCGGATCTAGTGGCACGAGCCGTAAAACTCACTATACCTTTTGTGCCCAAAGCAGTCCTGCGACCGAGACGTCACAATCTCCTGGCAGTCCCATCAACTCGTACTGTAGCACACAGAAACTCCCCTGCTATTCGGGCACTAAAACTGTTGAACTCGCTTCTGTCACAAGCACCTGAATGTGATGTATTTGCTAGTCGATGGGCGAATGCATGTCACATTTGTCTGAGATACTGCGAGACGATGGGTGTTTAAATATTATGGTTTTTTCTTTTCTTTTTCGGTTTTTACATGTTAATAATTATAAATTGTACAGTGCTTTGGTTTCTTACTGTCAACTGTATACATTTTGTATGATTACATAAATAAATAAATAAATTACAATAGTCTTTTCACGCCACTGCGCGGAAATGTGGCAAAAGATGGTTAGAATTCAGGCTTCAAAGCTACGGTTGGACGTCGCACGAACAGGCCGTCTATGAGTTCAAACTGTCCAACAATATCTTTGTAGTCCAGTTTGAACAGAGATTCGAACAATCACAGTTCGAATAAACATTTTATTATTTAAACAGTGTACACACTTTCAGGCAACCGCTGTTTCTGTCGGCTGCCTCGCGATTTTTTTTTCTCCCCACCGCCTATTGCCGCCCCAGGCCAAGTTGTCCCAGATTGGGTTGTACAGTGTAGTTCAACAACCCTTCGGGAGCTCTAATACCACGAGCCATCCGGCTGGCTCTTGGATACTGCAACTAAGCGTCATTGCTCTGAATACTTCACGCGGCGTCGCTTTTCAATGGTCTGCGTATTCAAGTTCAATTGTTCAGTGACCACTTAGTGGCACAGGCCTTGTCTCAAAGATCAATCACAATCTATTCCACGGGATTCAAAGGTGAGGAGGGAGAGGGCGTGGGATGGTGATTATTTAATCGTACTTAAGTATAAATAAAGAAAAAACTGACAATAGTTAGGTACCAATTTCTTACTTTAATAAAATACAGGTCAAATTGCATGTACATGTGAGTCGATGTCGACCCATATCAAACTGGCTGGATAGCAAAATGGTAACGAACATTAAACTTCAAAGTCAATTTCGAAGTCTAATTGTTAAACTGGCTTACTTAATTAGTTACCACAATTTGAGGACTTTGATATTGTACTAATGTGTACTACTGTATGTATACTTTTTGCACTTTGATTGGGAATGTACATAATAAAAAACAATATATTTATTAACATTCACTTGCATATTTATATATTTGCTTATATTCGCATCTACACATAATTGCAAACAAACTTATGAATAAATTATCACAGATCTACTTTGCACTACTTACTTATCTACTGGGCTGGTCTGAATTATAATTGTTAAAGTCGTAATAATATTCAACGTACAAAAATGCACATAACTCATATTCATTCATTTGAATGAGCCGTAGCTTTAATCTTTAACGTGGATGTCACACTGCGCCGCATCTCCGGACGGAGATGCGGAGCTCGTTGTATGCAAGTACCTCAGTTTGTATACGAATTCCGTGTGGTACGACACACTGCACCGCACCTCCGTCCGGCGTTTGTATGCAGCTCCGCACCTCCGTCCGGAGATGCGGCGCAGTGTGACATCCACCTTACGTCGGATTATACAATATGACTGCGACAATATGGAAAGCGAACCACCTTAACTTGTATTGGTTTTACTGTGATGTGGTACTTTCATCCACCATACAGGTAGGCAAAGTTGCTAAAGTGGTCGGCAACTGGATTAGGTATATCATAATATCACACACGTGCTGTTAAAATATCATTTCTATTTTAGTTAACATACCACCGTATGTATTCGTATATATTCATTTAATTACACCGTAATAATAATATTGTACGTTCGTAATTAATTAGTCGTGGGCAATAATATTACATGAAATAATAATCATGTAATTGGAATACAAAACCCAGCTATGTATTAGGTATGTCATCCTGCTGGAATAACAAGAAATACAACACACTTCTTAACGAACCAAATTATTTTTAACCGACTTCAAAAAAGGAGGTTTCTCAATTCGACCGTATATATATATATTTTTTTTATGTATGTCCGCGGATAACTTCGTCGTTTATGAACCGATTTTGATTATTCTTTTTTTGTTGGAAAGGGAGTATCCCAAGGGTGGTTCCATGGTAAGGAAACCAGGATCTGATGGTGGAATCCTGAAGAAATTGAGGGAAACTCTCGGAAAAATTGTCTTTCCGACTAGTGTGTTCCTTAATATTATTCAATATAAAGTATTTTAAAGCCTTATTATTTTCCCTAATAATCAACGCACTTGCTCTCGGAAATCAGTTCATGTGGTAAATTGGAAAATAAATGTGGAAATGTCCTCGTGGCTTGGCGGAGTACTAAATTGAAGTCGGTTAAAACTTTGTTTTTAAAGTAAATTATATTAAATATCTTTGTTTCATGTTTTAACGTGGAAGTTACCACAGTCAAATTTGAAACAATATGATCTACAAATATAATAAAGATCCATTATTGGTTCTCTGTTGTCTGCAGTCCAAGATCGGGCTTCAGATGATGATGGTTTATTTTTCCATAATATTTGTTCTCATATCGTTTAAAGGCAGTATTTCTGCTAAAGGCGCTTTTTATATTTTTCAATACGTGCGATCACAGAATGTTTTTCGAATTCTGTGATCGCACAATATTCCATAAGTGCAATCTAATTAAAAACGAGATCTTTTGTATAAGGGCTCGCCCACATGTTCACGACACGGTGTCGACAAAGTACAAAAGCACGGCACGGCGCTGTAGAGACTCATGCTGCTCACGCGGCGGCGGTGCCATAAACATTGCACGGCACGGTGTCCGTATTTTTCAAAACGCGTAGAAACCATAAAAACACAAGGTGTGGCACCGCGGTAATGCACGCAACTATAATCACAGAATAGATAATAGTCTATAATGCAATCTAGTCCATATGTTACGAGACTGAGCCTCTTACAATTTTCATTCGAGATATTACGAGATTGAATTCTCCACATAATACACAGCATAACAAAAGTTTCATCTGACTGACCAATTAAAAAATACCTTAATTTTAATAAAATTTAATTCGTTTTAAATATAGAACCTGCTGATAAATAATATAAAAAATGCCTTTCTGTTGTCTTTTGAAATAAAACGAATATTATAAAATATATAAACCACTAGATTACATGCAGTTTCTATTTTTATTTCACATGTTGATAATCATTAAATGGAATTCAAAGCATTTGCATAAGCTTTCAGTAAAAACGCCCATCTCACAAGATCTCGTTAATCTCGAAATCAGTCTCGCGGCCACAAAGCCAGTCTCGCGACATCTCAGCTAGGTCTGAAATCTCGCGAGATTGCATTGCTTGCACGCAACGTATTTTTCTACGTGAATTATACGTCGCTGCTGCGCCGCGCCGTTTCGGGGTGACGACGTCGTGCTGTGGTGATGTGGGCGAGCCTTTACGGGTGAGTTTATTTTCATGATTTTATTTTCAATACTACTGCAAACTCGCGAGGAAAATTCATATCTGGCCACTCTAGTTAATTATTATTTCACTCCAATTTGTTATAATTGGATACACAGACTTTCTCACGAAAGTCTAAAAGAAAACTTCCTATATACTAAAATAGTGTGATACTAAACGCGACCACACTCCACTGATATGTAAAAACACATTCACTGCCAAGAATCGCAACACGCTACGCTCGTAGCCGATCCCGTGACTTCCCCGTAAGCTACGGAAAGCGACTACGGCATAGGCGGCCGCTAGGCGGGTTCCTGGTTATGAAGGTTTTAAAATTGTTATTTGTAGTGAAGGCGTCGGCACACTGTTATCCCAGTAGAGAACTGTTAATCTTCCCGTACCAACAGTTTAACGGACGTACCTAACTTATGATTACCAGCGCGGCGGTTCGAAACAAGTGAGCCTAACTATACTGAGAAACAGAATCACTTAGTAAAGTTATTGATAAGATAAGGTCTTTCATTCACAGAACTGCGTTTATATCGAATGAATCTATCTACATCTAGAGCACCTGCAACATATTTTAATTATGGGTGATTATGAATTTGACTAAATTGATTTAGACAGACGTTAAAGAATCACTTAATGTATCCATATGTATTCTCCTATTTGTGACACATAAGTGTCATATTAATGTTTATCTCATCTTACGATATAGAAGAGATTTTCTGTAGCTTGACTGCCTTGGATTTCTTCTCGCCGCGGAAGTGTTGTTCGATCTCGGCCAGCGACTTGCCCTTCGTCTCGGGCACCTTGAACAGCACGAAGAAGAACGCCAGCGCGCAGAAACACGCGTACATCCAGAACGTGCCGGCAGATGTCAGCACAGTCTGACAGGAGAGCAAATGTGCATATCAGTAATCAGTCATCTTTATTGCTTGCATAAGTAAAATACAAGCTAATGGTACATTATATTCGTACAACTGTGCAACCTGAACCGCTCATATCGCGGAGGAGTGCCCTAAGATACGCTTTACGGTAGAACTCGGCGACGCTGTAAGCGCGTATACAGACGCGCTTACAGCTTATGCCAGGGATTGGCTATCAAACTTATGTAGATATTTTATTATAAAAGTACCTACGTCTATTTCACATCTCTTGTAACATAAGTTGTATTTTGAAATTCTGTTGTAAAACACTTATTTATAAAAAAATAAAGCCATACGATAAGCGCGGACATGGGAACATTCTTACTATAATTTAGTTTAGTTATAGCTTTGGGGCTAGCTTTTATACATAGAATATTTAATATAAACAATAACGTCCCTAATACATATATCTACCCGGTGCCGTGTGACAGAGACGAATAATTAAACTATATTGATTATTGAAGGTAGTCAGATATTATTTTAGAATGGTTTAATAAAAAGTACACTTCTTACATTGAAATATGTATGTACACATAGGTACCTCTAGCGCATGGAATGACTTGATGACCGTGAACATGGACAGCAGGTTGACAGCGCTGGCCATCGCGGAGAGCTGCGAGCGGTGATGGGCGGGGAACAGCTCGCCCAGCAGCAGGAACGGCAGCCCGCCGAACCCCAGCGAGAAACCCACCATGAACACCACCAGGCTGCCGACGGGTAGGTATCTAGACAACCAATTTTTAGCTTAGCACAACTTGGTAAACCGCCAACTTTGCCTAAAAGTTCCTATTTAATCAAATGCCCGTTAGGCGACTTCCTGATTTGTCGGTGCGGAGCGGAGGCGCTATGATATCGGTCAGCTGCCAGCTTTCAGTGTTAACTATCAGAAGAGTCAGTACCGATGTGGTACCGATTCTTTACGGCGCACCGTACATTTTGAATAAGTGCTTGCTCTCTGACGGCAAGGGAGAACGAATGCAGGATTCGCTTCAGATATACCAGTACTACCTATACTACTTACTAGTTATTGCGCAAATGTAGTTCTGACACTTTACCGGCAAATGAGGAAATCTTTGCGACATCAGTAAGCTAACATCAAAGGACCAAATACCGGTATGCAGATACCGATCCCACCCCGCCAAGTTAGGAAGAGCCTTAAAGACAAACAATAACCTGAATTGGTTCTCAAACAGTGAATTAGTTCTCTCCCAGGGCCTGGTTTCACATTGATTAGTGATTAGTGCGAGTTCATACATTTGCTGCGAGTTTGCTGCGAGTGCGAGTAGCTTTTGTATGGACTCGCACTAATCACTAATCAATGTGAATACAGGCCATGTACATATCAATGTGTAAACCGGGCCTAATTAACGGTAGCATTGTTTCACAGAGCGGCGCGCCGCGCCGGCTAGGTACGTCGCCATTTTTTTAAATTGTCGCAAAGCCCGAACTGTCACTATAACAAATCGATTTTCGTTCCTGGAATGCTAACAACGTTCTCGTTGCAGTAAATCCCGATATGTACACTATCAAAAAATAACCTAGTCAGTTAATCTCTTTAGCGATAAGACCGCCTCCTTTTAAGTTATGTCTTTCTAGCTATGTCTTCTTATGTCTATTTGATTCATGTGCAATAATAGTACATTGTGATATGTGAGGTATGTCGATAATTACATCAGAGGCGGATTGTTCACGCGAGCCGCAGGTGAGCGTGATAAGAGAGCCGAGTATGTAATTATTAAAGCTCACGCGTTTCATACGACGTTTTTCAACACATTTTGCGAGGAAAAAAATCTTTTCATAAGATGATAATTTTATAGGCTTCCTAATTAATTTTCTTTTCTTAATGATGGCAACAGGTTTTTACTCACATATTGTACATCGCCAAGAATTTCTAGTGGGGTCAATTCTGTTTACACTTTTCTATTCACCACGAGTTAACATTTTTGATGATAACCAAAACACGCATTAACAATGTCCACAAATATTTGTGAAATAACCTATAATATAATGGCCCGCAACAGTTTTTTTTCGTGAAGTTTGCGCAGTACGCGCGCATGTGTTAAGCCAGACTTAGATGAAATCTCTAAACAGCCAATACAAAATAAAATAAATACTTTCGTTTTAAAATGTTATCAAAAGTGCATAGTTTTACTAAATTAAACGATTCAATATCATATACAAAAACAAATAGTACCTAAATTTATTAACAAAAAGGATTTAATTTGTAAGAATCCATTTGCCGAGTATTTTAAAAAAAGCTGTACTTACATCTGTACAACCCGGTTAACTTAAGAATGCACCGTGTTCATGCATACACCTTGCTGCAAGGTGCCAACGTGTCTTAATCGGGATATATCCATAAAACACGAGTACCGTAATGTTATAGAACACGCGTGTTTAACCCAGGGTTATGAGCCTAAATACGACGTAATAAGAAGTACGTTGCGAGCAAATGTGTTGAAATAGTTATTTACGTCACATCTGGCCATAATGTGAGTATAACCGCACGCTGCGCGTACGGTAAAACTCACATTGTGGCCAGGTGAAGACGTAACATTGTGTACTCACCACGGGCAGTAAGAATGAAAACCCTCTATCGCATATTTACAACCCTCGCCTGCGGCTCGGGTCACAAATACCTGCGATTTCGGGCTTTCTTTCTTTTACAGCCCTTGGTAAGTAATGTACTATTACGATACAAGTGCCAAAAATAGGAAGTTCGCAACGAGCGGTGATAAATTAAAACCCGTCCGAAGGGAGTGTTTTAAATCGACACGAGTTGCGAATTACTGTACATATGGCTCTTTAAAGTTTCGACATATGTACGAAAAGTGCTCTTTTCCGCACTAGTGCGGGAAAGTAGCACCATATGTACTGTAAAGAGTATTATGTATTGTATTGTATTTTTTTTTAATATTTTTGTTTGCATGTAAGTACTTATAAAATCACTAGCTTTTGCCCGCGGCTTCGCCCGCGTAGTAAGTGTAATTTTGCAATAGTTGTTGAATTGTTACGCCGGCAACGGCCTACTTACTACTGACTTCCGTTATGAATAACCCTTCGTCAAAACCCGTTATGGTAAATTATTTTTATTTACTATTATCTTTATGCCCGTGTGGTGTTGGGTTAGAATTTCATCACCCCCTTTCTTCCCGTGGGTCTCGTAAAATTCGTCTAAGGGAGCAGGGTCTAAGGCAACACACCTGAGTTGTGGGCGATGGGCTAACAACCTATCACTGCAATATAAATTTTGTCGATTTTTTATACCCACATTTATGCTAAAAGTGGCGCTGTAACATAAGTTCCATGTGCTCTGCCTACCCCTTTTTTATGTAGGTACCTACCTATTTTTTTTTTATTAAATTTACTATCATGATAAATGAGAATCTGTCCTCTGGAATAAAAACTAGTTTATGTTCATGATAATATTAAAATACCAAAATATCTCCACACAAGTCAAATTTGTGGCCCGGACATTGTTTCCCTTGTTGACCTTGTTTCCTAAGATTTTTTTTCAATGCCATTTGAACAAATGTTTAGAGAGAAACAAAAGTTTATATGGGAGCAACTACAATTAAAGAACATAAATACCCATAAATTTGATTCAGATTGACATCGCTGGCGGCAGCCGAAATGCTACATTCGATTGTGACGTCACAGTTGCTATTTGTACTAATCGTTGTATGGAAAATCAAGTAAATTGCTGTTTGGGTCCATAGCTGTTGTACAATTTTGTTTCTATAATATCGTAAGGATTCTATTGGTAGCTTTTAATTTACTCTGGGACAATAAAAAAATGCATTTTCTTTCTACAGTTTGGATGTCCATATCTTTTGTTGATTTTTATTATTTTTTGTCATTTATATATTATTACAATAATTTGATGGTTTACTATCCATTTAGCAACATTTCGCTATCCATTTTAACATGAGGAAACTACCTACCCTATTATAAGTTAATTTGTTAAAAACGACTTTCATATTTACCTACCTATAAGTCTATACACGTCTTTAAAATGTTTCTCATCCTAACCTTGCATCCCATTTTAACGCCCTTAGGGATAGAATTTTCTAAAACGCCGTTTTTTTTTATTGCAATAATTAATCTTTCCATAACGTTGCGAAGTCTCTAGCTAAAAAAAAGTGTTTCTCATCCTAACCTTGCATCCTTTTTTAACCCTCTTAGGGATGGAATTTTGTAAAACGCTGAAAGTATTTACAAAGTTTTATGTTTCTAGCTCAAAAGGAAAAGTTTCCCTCATACAAACTGTGCACCCCTATTTAACCCCTATTAAGGGTAGATTTTTTAAAAACGCTGACAGCTCTTGATTTGTATTCTAATAAGTATTCTTTCTACAAAGTTTTAAGTTTCTAGCTCAAAAGGAAAAGTTTCCCTAATACAAACTTTGCACCCCTATTTAACCCCCTTAGCGGTATAATTTTCACAAACGCAGAAAGTACTTTCATTTTATTTTATTAAGTAATCTTTCTACAAAGTTTCAAGTTTCTAGCTCAAAGAATAATGTTTCCCCCATACAAACAATGCACCCCTATTTAACCCCCTTAGGGATAGAATTTCCAAAAATCCTGTCTTATCCCTTGCCTACGTCATAAAATAAAGTTGTGGTGTAAATTTCAAGTTTCTAGTCCCAGTAGTTTCGGATACAAACTTTGCGCCCCTATTTAACCCCCTTAATGGTGGAATTTTCTAAAACACTGACAATTCTGTTTTCTATTCTAATAAGTAATTTTTCTACAAAGTTTCAAGTTTCTAGCTCAAAAAATAAAGTTCCCTCATACAAACTTTGCACCCCTATTTAACCCCCTTAGCGGTATAATTTTCACAAACGCAGAAAGTACTTTCATTTTATTTTATTAAGTAATCTTTCTACAAAGTTTCAAGTTTCTAGCTCAAAGAATAATGTTTCCCCCATACAAACAATGCACCCCTATTTAACCCCCTTAGGGGTAGAATTTCCAAAAATTCCGTCTTATCCCTTACCTACGTCATAAAAGGAAGTTCTGGTGTAAATTTCAAGTTTCTAGTCCCAGTAGTTTCTGAAACAAACTTTGCACCCGTATTTTACCCCCTTAGGGGTGGAATTTTCTAAAATGTTGAAAGTACTTTTTTCTGTCTTAATAAGTAATCTTCCTACAAAGTTTCAAGTCTCTAGTTCAAAAAATAATGTTTTCCCCATACAAACTATCGACCCCCATTTCACCTCGTTAGGGGGTGAATTTTGAAAAACCCTTCGTTAGTGCTCCTTTAGACCTTATAAGGAACCTACATGCCAAATTAGGAATCTCTAGAACCAGCGGTTTGGGCTGTGCGTTGATATGTCAGTCAGTCAGTCAGTCAGTCAGTTTCTTCTTTTATATATTTAGATTTTTTTTACAAGCTTTTATTTACTTTCACCTGCCCCGTTGAGGCCTGTCTGTCTGTAATCAAATCTTGCAAGTTAAAGTTGCCCCACTTCCCGGTGACCGATTGAGCTGAAATTCTGAGTATAAGTATAGTTTGGATGACAATTCAATATTATGGTACCATCGAGCTGATCTGATGATGGAGACGGAAGGTGGCCATGGGAATTCAGTACTTAACCAACGTAACCCCGTTGAGTTTGGGCTCGTTGGAATCGTCTCAATAAGTAGTTGATGATGGTATACAGAAAAGTACAGTCGGCAATAAAAGCTTGTACCAAAATTATTTTTTTACAGAAACTTGTTTATATTGCAATCTTGATTTCATTTAGTGACAAGTTTTGTAATGTAAATTATTATTATTGTAAGATTTATTTGTCATTGAAAATTACCGTTTGACATGTAAAGTAGTCGTGGCTTATTATTTCCGCAAGTATTCGATTTTAACTTTGTTTACCAGACCGCGGCTGTTATTCCTAACTCGCTAATGCGCTTCACCATGGCTCCACCTCACCCGTCGCGCCTATCGAGACTAGACCTCTACCTACGCTTTGATACTAAGAATTGCGGCGTCAGGATAGTAGGCGTCAGGGTAGAATACCTAATCATTTGAGAAACTCGTTTGGGACGTGATACGTTGGGAAAACTATTTATTTCAAGTTATTCTAGTTATACAAGTTTCTTCTAGGAAAGGGGGAATTTCGCGCAAATGGAAAGCCAATTTATGAAAGTTTGTAACATAAGTTTCTTAAAATATCACGCCGTTGGCCTGCGAATGTCAAATAAAGTTTTGTATGGAAACCTAAAAGAAATCGTAAATTAATTAACAAAAAGGATTTTAATTCGTAAGAATCCATTTGCCGAGTATTTTAAAAAAGCTGTACTTACATTCTGTACAACCCGGTTAATTTAAGAATGCACCGTGTTCATGCATACACCTTGCTGCAAGGTGCCACCTTTAACAAGTTACAGAATAGAGGGGCAGAATAGCGGGACTGTCGCCATTTCATCCGCCCATTGCTAATTCTGTTTTTCACGTCACGTTTTTGGGGTGGGCTAGGCATCACGACGTTGTTAGGCGGCTGCTCGATTCGTAATTAGTTCTAACATATATTTCACCTTTATGCTTTTCCTTTTCGGGAGATAGAATAATATAATATTGTATACTTAGGTACAGTTGACTCATTCAGTTTTTATTATTAAAATTGACGAACATGGTAGAAATTCTTGTATACTTGACATTTATGAAAATTTATATTGTAATGTTTATCGTGTACGTAATAAATAAATCTAAATCTATCATTTTTGCATGTTTCCTGGGACAGAGGTGGAAGCGCTTTAGCGCACAGAAAGCACTTGATCCAAATCCGATACGTAGAAGGCCAATCTCGTTTGTAGGCAAGTATCACAGGATTCCAGTCTTATTATCTTTCCCATTGCACTTAATTTGATGCAAATGACGCCCAGATGTGTTGTTAACTGTCAGTGGAGTGTGGTCGCTGTAAGTGCTGCAATTCGCGTTTAGTATCACACGATTTTAGTAAATGGGAGGGTATCTGGGTACATTTATAAAGAAAACAGTTTTCTTTTAGAATTTTGTGAGAAAATCTGCGAATCCAATTATAATAAATTTGAGTGAAATAACAATTAACTAGAGTGGCACGACCACAATTTCATTTATGATATTATTTTCCCCGCGAATTTGCTGTAGTATTGAAAATAAACTCACGACCTACAAAAAACTGACGAATACAGGGTTACCTAATACTCTATTATCTTTTCCAATTTTGGTTTTTCTTTCATTTATGTTTTAAAGCTTGGCTTTGGCTATGTCTCAATGTTTTCTTTTTGTATTCGTTTAATTAGTTTACTGAGCGTCTGCTTAGGACGCCGAAAGACGGAGAATTTCGTATGTAGTTTTGAAAGGTCTCTAATTATTAAGGTACCTATTAAGGGTAGCGGTACCGATATGATCCATCCTTATTTCATTCTTATGTGCGCTAAAGAGCTTACTACCTCTAACACAGATTTATAAAAAATCATTATCAGCTGGCCATTTCCCTTCTTTATGGAAAAGTTCTCTGATAACGCCAATTTACAAAAGTGGGGATGTACACCAGGTAACTAATTGTAGACCCATCAGTAAATTAAATATTTTAATTTAACTTTTTGAAGCCCGTTGGCTCAACATTATGTCATATGTCATCTCGCCTACGAATAAACTAAGTATATTGTTAACATCAAATTCTACAGGTTAAAAAAATAATGTAGGTAATAATTATGTGCAGTGCCAACCCTAGCATTTTCAATAAATTTTCACCTTTGACAACGGGCTGACAATTATCTGTCACAATTTACTTTATCTATATTCTTATCTTATCTTATGGGGGGGCTTCCCCCTTCACATCATACTCGTAGTTTATAAAATCTTAAATGTAAAAGATTGCAACTATAGATGTAACGTAGAATTAAGCTTTTTTTAAATGCAATAAACAGCTTAATTTTTTTTTATCTACCTATACATAGGTATATGTGTAAAAATTTAAATATATAAAATGTTACAAAAAGCGATTTCCTTAAGCAAATCAAGGCTCAATGACGTCAGGGTCAGGAGTAGAATGAAGGGGACAAATGTATCCGTTGACATTTGACACACTGGGGGCCTCGCGCGCACACATTGATGATATATATCATCAATGTGTGCGTATATACGCACACATTTACAGAGACACCCCTAATTCGCGCGAAACGCGACGGAAATAGGTTTTACAAATACCAATTTTTCAAAAACCTCTCTGACCACAATGCTCGCTTGAAAAATTAGGGTAGCATTCCGATGTTGGCGGCCGCGACGCGCCACACGACGGAGACCGGCGACCGCGACCCACTGCTTTGTATGGATTACTATGAAACATTGACGGATGCAAGCAAACGCGTCGCGCGCCTACCAGCGAGCGACACGAGCCGCGCGACGCGGTCGCTCCTGACGCAGTATCGTTGCGCGAAGCGTTCAGACGAACGTCTTGCGGATATCGCACCCGACTGGTTTCGTACCATATGTGTGCGATATCTGCAGCATTAATTGTGAGCTTGGGTAGTCAATTGCCTCGCTATGGTCGCGTTGATCCGTATGCTATCAGTAGCCTACCGACAGGCGACCATGGTCGCTAGGTCGCAAGATTACCCGCCTATTTGCAATATTTGGGAGCGGTTCGCGGTCAGACGATTGCTGATGACGGCAATTACTAAACAATTAGGTAGAAGAGGGCAGCCATCGTGTCGAGCATTCCACTACCATAGTTGAGGCAATGCCGTGCCCATGACCCGCATGATGGCTGCCGAGAGCAGCAGCAATGCCCACTCGGTTCACCACCGTGACGACTATTACTACATCATACTCAATTCACGAAGCATGCTACAGATCCAAGTAGTAAGCCAGGCCCATGGCAAGCATGACGGCTGCCGAGAGCAGCAGCAGTGCCCGCTCGGTTCACCACCGTGACGACTATTACTACATCCTACCCAAGCCATGCAGCATGCTGCAGCTCCAGGTAGTAAGCCGTGCCCATGGCCAACATGGACGCGCACATGATGGCGGCCGAGAGAAGCAGCAGCGGCCGGCGCCCAGCCCGGTCCACCACCATCGTGCTCACTCCGTTGCACACCAACTGCACCACACCGACTATAATCGTAGCCATCATGGGGTTCAGAGTGCTCCCTGGTGACAAAACATTGAAAATCAATTAAGATCAAGACAACGGTGATGGTCATCAGTCTAGTATTTTCGACCGTGTTGAAAGGTTGAATAGATCACAAATAGTTGTGGGTATTACGTACATTTTTTTGTACGTTATCAATACGATAAGGATAACTCATATATATAATATAACACCACCACCCGCCCATACCTGACTAACCATAGTGTTTCTCATTCACATTTCACTGCTTAATTACTGTCTTTTGTTTCCTACACGAGTTTGACAGGTGTCACCGTCAACGCACGGACGCGACACGGGCAAGCTAAATCCCATGTATGGGGCATTGCTTGCCGAGCCTCAGCCGGCACTCGTCCAGGCCGACCACACGGTATATTGTGTGTAAACCGAAGTATCCCAAGTATTCTAAAACGTAACAAAAAGTAAAACCACTCCAAATATATTTTTAGATTGAGGTGAGATTTTTAATTTCAACTAAAACTCAATTTGGTAAATTTGGCTCAGCTAAGCTAAAACTTAATTTGAGTAGCGCCTTGATAAATTGAGAACGCAATACAATTTATGCTTTGATACTTGTATCAATTTAAAAACTACTATTATAATGTCGCTTAAACTAGGCACCTATTATATTTAGTGAAATAAATCCTTTCTGTTTTTGTCACACTTAAACAGGATGTATTTATTATTCAAATGGGGCAGTACCCGAGGGATCTGAAACTATAAGAGATACGGAAATTTGTTCTTACTTAGACACTTAGCCCTCACGAGGCCGATTGCTGCATACAACTGCATCTTGCATTTTTCTGCGACTGTAGGTACAGGTTCCCTTAGCAACAATTGTTCCTTACAACCCACAATTGATTTTGCGTAATAAAACGAGCTCCAATTTTTAGAAAGATTTGACCGGGCTCGATTCCTGGCCACGTATGAGGCTTTTTTTCATGGGAACATTTTTCTGCATTTCTTATAGTTAAGATCCTCACTGCCCCATTTGGGTCATACGCCCTGTGAAACAAACATTTTGACATCTTATCCCATCAAGAGAATTGAGTTAGAAACCTTAAATAATTTTGCATAGATTAAACAGCACTGATTGTACCTAAAGAGCTATTAGTAATTATCTACGTTCATGAGAGCTCTGAGCTAATCCTTAATAACGTTTCCTTGTTGATCCGTTGAGTGGAACTGAGTAATTATTCGTTTCAAAGAGGCTAGGAAATTACACTGTACGTTCCGGAATTCATTATACGGCGTAAGATTGTGTCCTTTCAGGCTTTTAAGGCATGTATTTGTCAATATACAATCTGAAATAGCCTAACATCCTAGTAAACGTCCCTAATTCCCCGTCGAATATCGATATATATATACTCCGAAGTACGTGCATATACTGCCCCTCTGAGACATTGAAGTTACCACAGACAATGAACACGGCAAAGATAATTTATACTTCTTATAGTTTAATGGATAATTCCAATAAATAAATCAGCCTATATATGTCCCACTGCTGGACACAAGCCTCCTCTCATGGATGAGAGGGAACGGGCAGTAGTCCCCACGCTGGCCCAGTGCGGGTTGGGGACTTCACATACACCTTGAATTTCTTCGTGGATGTATGCAGGTTTCCTCACGATGTTTTTCCTTCATCGTAAAGCTAACGGTAAAATATCAAATGATAATCCGTACATAAGTTTCGAAAAACTCGTTGGTACGACCCGGAATTTGAACCCACGACCGCCGTTTGACAGCCGCATGCCTGAACCGCTAGGCTGCCGTAGCGTATGGATAATCATTGGATAATTCCAAATTTCCGACCGCAGGAATACATGGCCCGCCGCTACTAACAGTACTAACCAACTAAGCTATTGGAACAATCTGTCTCGGCCACTAAATCTTTCAATCGGTTCCTTCTTACAACGCCTTAGGAATTTATAATTTCGTTAGCGGTGTTACTGCTTAGTACAAAATTAATTTAATAGATAATATCCAGATAATTATAGTCGTGATAAAAGATTAGGCTATGCGGAAAGATAACTGTCATCGGAGATGGGGGCACCAGGGCAGGGGGGCTAGTACGCCTGCGCTTACGCCAGGCTAGTAAGTTTTATGTCGGACATAAAGCATTCGACCTTATTTACAATGCACTTACAGTACGATTACTGTTAGTTAAGACCTGACAGATGGATTGCCTACATTTAATTTTCAACTTTAATTTCATATAGATAAAGCATTTTTCAGAATACTGTTACCCACATCTACCGATTTAGTAATAACTATTTTATTTGTATAAGCTTAAAGTTGAAAATTAAATGAAGGCAATCCATCTGTCAGGTCTTAACTAACAGTAATCGTACTGTAAGGTGCACCGATGGTCAGGTAGCTGTGTTGTCGATAGTACCTACACCGTGACTATGACATGACCGATCATGAAGAAGACCTTTACCTGCGCTCTGGAAAATTTCAACAGTGAAGAATATGACGGCGTCTATGCCGCTGAACTGCTGGAAGAAGAGTAGCGAAAACCCTATGACGAGGGGCTTCATCACAGCCGATGAGAAGAACACCTCGCGCGTGAACAGGCTCGGCGCGGATGCCTGCTGCTCTGAAGCCGGTTTCCTGGAACAAATACATTTTTCTCTAACATAAATTCTTAAATTAGTCGAGCCGACACTTTCGAGGAAAATATTAAAAGTGAACTATCTCGAAAATGCATGAGGCATTATATGGTTAAAAGCAATACGTTGAATTACTAATAGTTCTGTATACGTATACCTATATGTGTTTATTTTTACAAGCTTTTATTTAGTTTCACCTGTCCCGTTGTCTGTCTGTCTGTCTGTCTGTAATCAAATCTTGCAAGTTAAATTTGACCAATTACGCTGAAATTTTGGGTATAAATATAGTTTGGATGACAATTCAATATTATGGTACCATCGAGCTGATCTGATGATGGAGACGGAAGGTCGCCATGGGAATTCAGTACTTAACCGACGTAACCCCGTTGAGTTTGGGCTCGTTAGAATCGTCTCAATGAGTAGTTGATGATGGTATACAGAAAAGTACAGTCGGCAATAAAAGCTTGTACCAAAAATGATTTTTTTGACAGAAACTTGTTAATTTCGCAATGAGTGGGAGAGGGACACACTAAGACAAAGTGATTTTCTTCCAGTCTTGTTTTTCAGCTTAGGTGTCTATGATTAATTCAAAACAGTCAAGTTGACTTAAACACCACAGAGTTACATTTTATTTGACTAGATTTATTAGTAGATCCCCCACTAATACTAGCTCCATGGTCATATTTCATAGTGCGGTGTCTATTACAAATTCAAAATATTTGAACTTCATTTGGTTACGAAAAAAGAAAATAACAGGAATAGGTCGATTCAGTGTTCGACGTTCTCACAGACATTACTCGAAGCGAAGACATACATTCGATTTTACACATAAAAAATTCAAAAACTTTCACACCAATTTTTGAAAAAAATCTATCTCTTTACGCATATAAATTACCAAATAGAACGAAACTATTAGTATTAGGAGTGCTGCAAAACGTGTTTCCTCGAGAATGGTTAGAAACTTTTTTTTGGAAATGCATTGGATAGCAAAATTTTATTTCGTTATTTTCTTTGATAAAGTTGTTTAAATATACAATTCTTATAGCATTTTTTTAGGGTTCCGTACCCAAAGGGTAAAAACGGGACCCTATTACTAAGACTTCGCTGTCTGTCCGTCTGTCTGTCACCAGGCTCCCAGGCTGTATCTCAAGAACAGCGATAGCTAGACAGTTGAAATTTTCACAAATTATGTAGGTATTTCTGTTGCCGCTATAACAACAAATACTAAAAACAAAATAAAATAAATATTTAAGGGGGCTCCCATACAACAAACCTTTTTTTTTTCAGGCTGTATTTCAAGAACCGCGCTAGCTTGACAGTTGAAATTTTTCACAAATTATGTATTTTTGTTGCCGCTATAAATACAAATACTAAAAACAAAATAAAATAAATATTTAAGGGGGGCTCCCATACAACAAGCGTTTTTTTAATAGATAATGGTACGGAACCCTTCGTGCGTGAGTCCGACTCGCACTTGGCCGGTTTTTTATCAGATTTTTATACGAGTTTAACACGAGTTCGAATTTTATTTTGTTTCTGAACGAGTTTTAAAAATCTTTATTTTTGTGAACCACCTACCACGGGTGCAGTTACACACCGGCACTTAAAAGCAACTTTTTTCCGCTACATGTATTAGAGTTCAAGGCTGAATTAAGATTTCTTCCTGAATAATCACGACACAAATACGTAAACGCCTTATGGTATATATTTTTATTTTCATATTATGTTCTAACTGATGAGTTGGAAAGGTTGAATGTCACAAGAGGGTAAATTTATTTACATCTCGTGCTTTTGAGTTCCTCGCTACGCTCAAGATTCTAAATGATAGAATATTTCGCTTGACCGGGACTCAAAATAGCACTCGCAGCAAAAAACAACTTTGTTCTCTTGTTGCACAAATAGGTAACTACGAGTATACTTATTTATTACCACTCATTACTCCCTGGCACGTGTCAGTTTGATATGATATATTAAGTCAACAGATCGTTGTCAAAGAATTAAATTTTGTTAATTTGTTGCTATTTGTTCGCCGGGAAAAAATTCGGAGGTTTGAATGGCCCTAAGTACACGCGACACAAACACAATGAGTAAGTAAGCTAATGTGAATAATTGTAACAGTATAATTATCATTTGTTGTAAAAGTGGCTATTCTCGTACCGTTTTAGTATTAGCCATTAAATTATGCTAAAGGCACCATGGAATCATACGACCCGACACTTGGCTTGGTTTTGATATAATGTCTTTTGTCTTGGTATTCGTACCAAGACAAAAGGCATCCAACGGCGGGCTCCACACATCAAACGGCAAAATCTGCTAGTGGCAATAAAATAAAACATACTCTAGCACATCATCCTTGACCACGGCCACTGCTCGAGAAGAGAGATGAAGCCACTTCATCGACGCTGAGGAGTCCAGCCCCCGCCCGTCCAGCCATACCGGGGACTCAGGCAATGGCAGAAGCACCAAAAACAGGGCACCTGAATCAATAATAAGTATACACAGAACATAGACGAAAGATAGAAAAAGTGTGCATTGCAAATAACAACTTTCATCTAAACTTCTCTAAGAATGTCATCATCATCAACCTTGTGTTTTTTTCTTCTATATTTGTATGTTTGTAAGTAGGCACATTCCTATATTTGTGTACCTCGTACCTACTTGTTTTTAAACATATACGTTATTCATTTGTTTTCACTTGAATATATTTTGTCATTATTTTATATTGTTATAATATAGGTAAGCTTGATAGTAACAAGACACAAATGTTGAATGGTTGTAGGTCAACATCGCCTCTTATTTGTTTTTATAGTTACTAATTAGCTTCCGCCCACGGCTTCGTCTGCGTGGACTCGATACAAACTATATCCTATATTTTAATCTAGGCTATAAACTATATTCGTGCAAAATTTCATCCAATTCGGTTGAGTAACAAACATCTAAACATCCAAACATCCAAACTTTCGCATTTATATTAATAGTAGGATAATTTGCAGGATAAGTTTGAAATGTTTTAATTTGTTATTAAGTTACTTTCATTCTCAAGGCGCAGCTATGTTGGCAACATAAAGGTTTAATTTGAATATAATTCTAACTGTTCTAAATATGAACGTTGTTTGTAGCCAGGCAACGTCCCTCTTCTCCAACGACACGCAACGATGTAACATGTTTCTAATTTCATAAGTTTATATTATAATTTTATACCATCTTTTGAAGGTCCATCCAAATCTGCCTTTGTACTCTTATCTTCTGTTTTGTAAATTGTATATGGTGTTTATTTTGCACAATAGACTCGAATGAAATAAAGTAAAAAATGTTCATGTTATCATTATTATTGTGTTTTTCGGAGGATTTTTTAAGGAGGAGGTTCTCAATTCGGTTGTATTTTTATAGGTATAGCAACATCGTAGGCAAACAATCGTACCGTCCGTCCGCTTGATGGTAAGCGGTCATCGTAGCCTATAGACGGTGCAACTTGGGTTGCCGCTTAAAAATGTCCTTTCTGAAAGAACTCCAATATACTGTATAGGCAGTATATGTAACAAATTCTTGAGAATGTCTTAAGAATGGTTGTCATATTCTACAAATACAAGGTGTTTGAAGGTTGAGATGGTAGAGTGCGTTAGTATGAATCATCTTGACTACATAAACCCATAAATACATACTAATTACTGTACACAGATCTATTTATTTCACTAACGAAGGCGTGTATTACTTCTATTCTTTACGTAACATACTAAAGAAAGAGTGGGAGAGATATGCCTTTGTGAGTGGACAGAACTGTATTGCGTGATATGGGAACAAAGAACATCATAATAATCATAAGTATATAAATTACGCAATTACCCCAGCTGAACAAGTGGCTCTGTGAACTATAAACACACAACAACTCGCGACTAGGGCTTACAATCCGGATATCCGAATATTCGTTTTATCCGAATATTCGCCCGATTTGATATTCGAATTTAGAATCAATGCAAATCCGGATAAAACGAATATTTCCAATACTTGAATAGGCAGTAATAAATCAACATTGTATGAATTTTTGAGCTGATAATTAGTTTAAATTCAGTCTTATACGAAAAAATAAGAAAGAGCAAGTAAATTACGCCGTTTCTCAATGACCTACTTAAGAAATTTAGTGTTTATGATATTTTATAATCTTAGGTTCTTAGGAAACAGTAACTATTTTAGAATCAAACGGATTTTTGAGTTATGTGGATGGGGACACTATGCAATTCAAATTAAGACATAAAAATTCAAATGTTGTAATTTTTATGTCATCTTAATACGCAACAAAAGGACTTAACAAAAAATCTAGTGTAGGTATTTTTGTCTATTTCTGTAGCACCGTTCACAACTTAAGCAGCTTGACGGATTTTAACATGTGAGTCGTTAGATATCCCTTAGTCATGGGAATATAAACCGCCACATCTAAAAACAATTCATTGATGGTTATTTAGACTACTTAACCTATTTACAAATCGTACACTTCGGTTTTTTTTAGATGATTGAGGTATGTTTTTTGTTGCACATTGATGATCAAATGGAAGCGAGAGTAGTAGCTTCTAGATCTTTAATACAATATTTAGGTGCATTGAGATCGCAATGAGTTATTAATTTAATGAAAAAAAAACCATGTTCACTAAGAAGAAGGATATTATATTTAAAGAATTTAATCCTTCGACTTCCACAAGATGAAGAAAAGTTTATCTTTCGATAAACTTTTGTTAGAAGACAGTTGTCATTCAAGCTATAAGAGATTATATTTATATAATATAAGTAATAAACAAAAATACGTTTAGAATACGTCCCAGAAGAAGTGAAACAATTAAAGAATGGGATCTAAAATGATTTGTAATTTACCCTTGTATGTGAATTCTTGGATGTGATTTACACAGTGTAAGAAACGGAAACCAGAAAGTTGAATTTTGATGCCTTTATTGTGCTTTTAACTTCTCTTTTTTTAAATCTAAACATGGTAAATGGGAATACGCCAGTAGAGCGGAGTTCAAATGTCAGAGGATGATTCGATAACCAACGGACGATCGGGTTCTTTGTCAGTTGATGACAAAAGTCTGGGAGAAGCGATGGTGGCTTTCCTTGGTGATGAATTAGAGACCGTGTGGTGGAAACTGAGAACCGAAATTGCCAGTTCGCTGTATTTCTTATGATATTTGTAACAATGCTGAAGTGGAGCGAGAAGTAGTTAATGCTTGTAAAAGTAACGTGTTTATCAATGCCCGAGAATCCAGGAAATGAAGAAAACCTTTCTTAGCATACGCCCGATTATGGCGTATTATGGCAAATACGTAAATAAATGGGCGTTTTTTACTGGTACCTAGTAACTGCTACACATAATTTAGGGAAACTGTTTGCTTTGGCTGCCAAATTCATCAATATTTAACGCATGGCGCATTACCCGCTTTTTATTGTAATTATTTCATCATTGAATTCAATTTTGATGGGACAAAAGATATATTCGAAAATTATTCGTTTTATTCGGATATTCGGATATCAAGATATTTAATATTCGAAATATCCGGATAGCAAAATCGGGCGAATATTGCAAGCCCTATGCCACGCTGTCTTTTTTAAATATTTGTTATTTGAATTTAGAAAAACTGAATCGAGAATGGAACTCCATTGGCCCAAACTAAAACGGAAAAACTTCGCTTCGATCGCTCGTTCAACTACTGCCTTCAAAAACGAAGAAATATGGGGTTATTTACATTGAATTAAAAACGAATGGCCGTGAAAGTAAGTAAAGTAATTTTTATTGCCATATAAAACGTGCCGTACCGAAACCGTTCGCAAACTTTCGTCAAACCCCAAATATCAAGCATCAACACAACACTACAATATCAATCAACACTAAAATGTGAAAATTGTCGTTGATGTTGTCAAAGACACATAATAGGAAGAAAATGAAGGAAACTGTATTTATACGACATAATTTAAAAACTTCAATAGCGCGACGCAGAACATCACCAATTTCCACGCATATTCTAGCCTTAGTAGAATAAGCTACGGTAGCCTAGTGGTTCAGGCATGCGGCTGTCAAGCGGCGGTCGTGGGTTCGAATCCCGGCTCGTACCAATGAGTTTTTCGGAACTTATGTACGGAATATTTACCGTTAGCTTTTCGGTGAAGGAAAACATCGTGAGGAAACCGGTCTAATCCTAATAAGGTCTAGTTTCCCTCTGGGTTGGAAGGTCAGATGGCAGTCGCTTTCGTAAAACTAGTGCCTATGCCATATCTTGGGATTAGGTGTCAAAGCGGACCCCGGGCTCCTTTAGGGGCACAACCGGGAACAACGCTAGGAGGATGATGATTCTAGCCTTAGTAGGTTATTCTCCAGTTTTTTGTCGGCGTCTTAACTCCGTCAAACCATGTGAAACGTATAAAAAAGTGATGGAGTTAAGGTGACCAGCAGACCAGAACAACCGCTTGGATTTAAAGTCGTGTATACGTAACAGCGCCATCTTTTGTTGTCAAGTGTACGCCGCGTGGCGGCGATAACAACCAGTATATATTTGGTGGCAGCAAAAACTACTGAACCGATTTTGATGGCACTTTCTAATATTGTGGTTTAGACCTCAGAATAGGACATAGCCTGGCGTTTTTTTAGATAAGTATAATTTCTTCAGAGGGCCGTGATATAAGGTTTGAAAAATTGTATGGGAATGAATTTATTTTTTAAGATTCGTGAAAAGGTTCTTTGATGACATACATGAAAAGTCATTTCAGCGTTTTTGAAAATTCATACCCTAAGGGGGTCAATAATGGGTTGAAAATTTGTATGGAAAGTATATATTTTTCGAGCTATGGACTTGAAACTTCGTAAAATGGTTCCTTAATAAAACACACGAAAAACTATTTAAGGGTTTTTTGTAAATTCATCTTCATGCTTGAAAATTCATCTTCATGCTTGAAAGTTTGTATGTAGAAATCCAGAGTGAAGAACTCCATAATAAATAAACCGACCTAGTCCCAAACTAAGCAAAGCTTGTACTAAATATGGGTACTAGGCGACGATAAACATACTTAAATAGATAAATAAATCCTACTAATATAATAATATAAATGCGAAAGTTTAGATGTTTGTATGTTTGTTACCCAATCACGCTTAAACGGCTGAACCGATTTGAATGAAATTTTGCACGAAGATAACTTATAGCCTGGATTAAAATATAGTTTTTATCCCGAGTCCACGCAGACTAAGTCGCGGGCGGAAGGTAGTACTTAAATACATAGAAAACATCCATGACTCAGGAACAAATATTCGTGCTCATCACACAAATAAATGCCCTTACCGGGATTCGAACCCGGGACCTCTTGCTTCGTAGGCTAGGGTCACTACCAACTAGGCTAAAGTGGTCGTCAAAATTTTGGTGTACATATAGTGTATAATAACCTGGATTAACATAAGTACCTACGAGTACTTTTTATTCCGGGAATCTTCGTCTAAAAGTTCCACGTGTCGCGGGCTGAAGCTAGTATTATATAATTCGTTTACGTCACTGACATTTTGTGTTCATAAAAAAGGGACAAAAACATTTTATTAATCAGAGGATTTGTACGTTTTATGAATAAGGGTATTAGTCTAATCATAAATAAGTACTTGCCACAGAAGGTTGCCGAAAGGAAGGCGAGGTGCCTCCAATGCAACCAGTTGCCCGCCACATACGAGATGAGGATGCCCAGGGACATAGAGAGTGTGGGTAGCGAGCCCAGCCGCCCGCGTATTTCCGGGTCGCAGCACTCGCTTACCTAAAACAATACCGACTTCAAATGCAAACATTTACATATTAAATGAACATCGGGCGACTCTCAGGAAAAAGTACCCTCCCGCGTTCCAAACGCTACCTATCCTTACAACAATCTCCTATCGTTTTTCCCGAAGTCTACAAAGCCCGGGAAGGGCTGTGGGACCTTAAGGCCTTCACACATCGAACATGTAGTTTTAAAATGAGAGCGTAACTACGTTTGTATGGAGAATCGAGCTTACAGCGGACTCTTAAAACATTTTTTAAAACGTTACACAAGAGTGTCCGACGGCTTTCAGTCAACAATTTAACATGCCTTTACCTAATTTTACGCATGCTGCGTGCTTATCTTAGACGGGACTCTGTAACTAGTTAAAATCGAATACGGTAACACATTCATCGAAGGAGGTTGCGAAGCCGAGCAGCACCCAGCCAGCGGCCCACAGCGGTACCGCCATCTGCAGTGTGGCGTGCGCTTGCGTCTGCTCGCTACATTAGGTCACTTGTCACCACGCTGTATCCTACCTAAACTAGGGCTATAATAACGTACGTAAACTTGCGAAGGTGCCAGCGTGAGGCATACGCAGAGCCCCGGAGATGATCCGCCCGAGCAGCACAAGCGGGAAAGAGGGCGCGAAGCCGAGCAGCACCCAGCCAGCGGCCCACAGCGGCGCAGCCATCTGTAGCGTGGCGTGCGCTTGCGTCTGCTCGCTACATTAGGTCACTTGACACCACGCTGTATCGTACCTAAAGCAGGGCTATATAACGTACGTAAACTTGCGAAGGTGCCAGTGTGAGGCCTACGCAGAGCCCGGAGATGATCCGCCCGAGCAGCACGAGCGGGAAAGAGGGCGCGAAGCCGAGCAGCACCCAGCCAGCGGCCCACAGCGGCGCAGCCATCTGCAGCGTGCGCTTGCGACCCGCGTGCTGCATCACCGCGCCGGACATCATGCTGCCCACGAACGCGCCTAGCGGCGGGATAGCCCCTGAACACAAATTTATACAATGTATTTATTCACAGCACAGTAAAATATACAAGTATGAAAGGCAAATGTATATGAATAGGATTGACGGAATTCCTACTAAGCTTTGACAAAATAGGAGCATTCAGGGAATTCAACCTCAGAAATATAAAAGGAATCCTTAATGAATGCAGTCAAATTGAGAACTTTCGCCTCTTTTCGTAAGTAATGCATATATGCATAAGTATTTATACATTACTTACCTAGAGCGGGCGTACATGGGCGATCACTATGCGAACGTAAGCTTTCTTTATTATCGGCCGTGGTGAATACCTACAACATATTACGTCTCCCCTGGCCAGGAAGTGGGATTGTTCACACGCTTAGGGGGCGGTAAACTCTACTTTATTATATTTACTTACCTATATTTAAATATAGGTATGTACGTTCCCTCTCATTTCTCTCTTACCTATCCATGATTTCTGTTCGCTATTTTGAATGAGATGGGGGTCAGTGCTCTCGATGGACGGCAGGGCGGACGCAGAATAACCCCTCACCAGGCCGATGATTAAAAATGCCAGCGAAGCGCCAAATGTCAGCCATAACTGCAATTAAGAGGAAACACTAAGGTCAAGATAATTGAGAAATTGGTACCTATTTGTAAAATGTATTGCTGTCGCGCCAACCACAAGCCTCCCGACGCAGAGCGCGATAGAGACAACTGCAGCTTGGACCGAAAATACCTATTAAAATTACATAAAATCAACGTTTTGTAGTCCCCTGATTTATTCTCCAAAACTCGACCTATTTAATAATTTTTTTTATAAAAAATCAAAGAAAGGCTTTGGCCGTGTTCCTATGTTTTCCTTTTTTGAATAATCTAGTCAAAATTGTTTTCTGGATGTTTGAACACGGCGGAAAATCTGGCATTTTTTTAGGTTTTTGAAGGTTATATGTCTTTTAAAAAATGAAAAAAAGGAAAACATAGGAACATGTATTGACATGTTCCTATGTTTTCCTTGACTATTGAGTAGCCATATATTAATCGAAAAAAAATGATTGCTCTACTGCCATTATCCAGGGAGAAAACAGGGGACTACGTTTCTATGGAAAAACGGCCGTTGTTTCCTCTTAATACAAGGATGGATTGGCGGCATCACAATCACAAAGGTACAATAAGATGCTTTCAGCATCGGCTGCAAATAATATACCTACTAATTGCATCATTATTATGACGTTTCTATATATATGATAATACCTAATATCATTAAATTTAAACTTGCTTAAATAAGTTACAATTGTGCAAGTCTAAAGTAATACTTGTGTGTGTTGTTGGTTTAGACTTGTACAATAAAATTGTAACTTAATGATGGGCCTCCGAAATACTTTTTTAACCCAATGCAATCCCAACAAACCGGTAGGTAAAGAACCATACCCATTGCGTGCCATTGCCAAGCGCGCATATCCGACAAATTTGCTGGATCTGCACAAATTGGCTGGTTATCACAAGACGGCACGCGAGCTGTGTCGCGGCAAGATAGACAATCCACCTTTCTAAGTGTTCTAATCAAAAAGAGACGGATAGTCTATCTCGCCGCGACACAGCTCGCACGCCGTCTTGTGATAACCGTGCAGCCCCCTATTCTGTAACTTGTTTTAAGCTCAGCTCTACGCTCACCCACAAATATATCTTGACACTGCGATGCGTAGTAACCAAGCGTAGGTAGAGGTCTAGTTTCGTGACGGGTGACCGGCGGGGTGAGCCGTATTAGCGCTTAGCGAATAACAGCCCTGTGCAGATTTGACCATACAGTAACTAATTAGTTATATTAATAGACTTTGACAGTGTTTTCAATCGTTTTGCACAGACGAAGTTGCAGGCATAAAATAATAGTTATTTAGAAAATTATGGGCTGATGATGAATGATGAAGTAAGTAGACCTACTTACATTGTATTAAAGGACATTGCAAATTCAGTTTATTAGCGTCTAATCACTGGGAAACCTTGGATAAATTAAGAAAAACTAAATTTGGAAATGATGGAATTTGGTTTGGAAATGTAGTTATTTATTTAAATTAATCGTTTTATGTAATTGACAATGTACCTATGATTAATACAAATAAAGACATATATATATATGTATATATATATATATATATATATATAAATACAAACATATCAACGAAGAATCGAATGATATAATCAATATCTAATGATCGAACTATATATCGCCGGAACTAGCGACAGGCACGTGATACAGGAAGCCTCGCTGATTTCATAGTAAGCTAAGAATAAACACGAAGATGTTATTAAGTATGACAATTACGTAGGTACCTATAATTGAGACAGGGTAATTTTAGCACATTATATACCTAGTAGTTAAAATTGCAATTAACACGCCTCTGCCAATCTGACATTGGTAAATGTCACATACATAGGTACGGTCGCGTTCTTTAATTTAGGACCCTTTTCGCAAAATCATTATTTGTGTTTACTTTTTGACAGGATTGTCAACCTTAAGTGGGTCCCAAATTAAAGTTCGTGACTGTACATACGATATGGCCGCTCCATACAATGGGCCACCCTAACCCATCATACTGGACACGGATATGCGGTAGAACGAGACATAAATATTTCTTACTCCCTTTAACGCATAGTTGCGTCCTGTATGATGGGTCAGGATGGCCCATTGTGTGGAGCGGCCAATATGCGAGCGCCTGTATCCCATCGGGGTAGGCAGGGATCAAAGCACACAAAATCTTAATCGTACCTACCGGGATAACGGCTGTCAAATATCGGCTGTTCAAAAATGTATAATGTATCGAAAGTACGTAGATGGTAATAACCTCTTACCTACTCATGTTCCTAATTAATTAATGATCAGCATCAAATAAGGTATAGGAACTAGCCGAGACTACCTCTAGAGCTGGCAAACAAAAAGGAAGGTCACGGCCTTCAATTGTCAAAAGAAAAAACCGGTAAGTGTATGTCACAAAAAAGTGCGGAACACGATGTACCTACTTAGTTAAATTAAATAAGAGCGAGTGATGGGTTGCCGCACCCAGATGCGAGTGTGCTTCCAATCAGGTTCCATGACGATCTTAAATAGACGGTTCATAATGTTCATGTGTACCTATATAATCGCGCGATGCCTTCGCAACATTTTCGGCCATTTTCTGGTTCACCGGTTACCAGGCCAACATGTCAGGTACACCGGCCTCCGACAAGTTTACTCCGCCACTGCCATGATGTCCAAATTATTTAGTTGTTTTCGTAGATTTCATATTTATGTTTATCCATGTCTAACAGCAATTAGTATAATAATTTACTTAGTAAGATACGCACGGCAGCCTAAAAAAGGGAGTAAAAATTATAATATAATTATAATATAATCAATATTTTTTGATTATTTTATTGTTTAACTCGTGTGTCCTGTGTTTTTGTGAATAAATGTATCTTTCTTTCTTCTTTGAAAAATCGTCGTTGCTATAGGGACTTATGACTTTTTGGAAGTGATGCACTCGCGAGGATGAAACACGTAATCAGAATATTTTAAAACAATACATCAAAATAACTTATGCCTAGTGAGCGTTTCTCAAAAAAAATGCCACTACATTTTTTCGGAGATTTTATGCAACTTTTATGTTTTTTATATACTTACTCAAAATCACGATGTCTTTCCATCCCAATAGGAGAAAAAAAGTGTCTCATAATGTCCATAAATTTTTGAACTTTCCTATTGTGTTACCACCATACAAAGTATATGTAAATGGTAACACAAAAGGAAAAATATCTTTGGGACATTTTTTGTCCTACCAGGGTCGAAAGAGCTCCTCATTCTGAGTGGAAATAGTTAACATAAAATTCCTAGAAGTACAATTAATAATTGTGGCAATTTTTTGACAAATGCTGTAGTGACTAAACTAAATACAATATTACGTTATTTATATACGTACTTACGCTATACCTAACAAACTTTAATTCGTACTGTCGTCTGGATATATTTAAATTAAGTTACTTACCTACACAAAAGGTTTTGTTTAGTAATATGCGGTACATTAATAGGTACATTCTGTTGTATGTCGTAACCATAGACAGGGTGAGCGATAGGTAACATGGCATTCAATTGTATTAAAAAAAATGTACTGTTTATTTTCAGTAAGAAACAAATATACATGATGGGTTTCGTTTAGTACAATCTTTATTTTTTAAGATTATTTACTAAACTTTATTCTGCACTAAACTTTATTTAACATGCTGCGTTGATATGCCTGTAAATATGTATGTATATATATATGTATGTACGTATGTAAGTGACTATGCAGAACAGATACTGGCAGTATCTCGGGAAACACCAGATACTTACGTTACAGGTCTCTAGAAAAACAAAAATTGAAAAAAGATAACAATTAAATTTATGTAATCAGTAATAAACGAATAAACCGTTTTTTATTTCACTCAACGATCAATTATAACATCATTTCTAAGCGGTGTCAACCCTAGCGTCGATTGCCTGCCGCGCGCGGGCAACGACCCGCGCGTTCAAGGTCGCTCCATTGCTAAATTTCGTAGGCACGAAAAGCAGTAGGTATACCTAAGCATTTTTATTCAGACCTGGTATCTGTTCGTAGAACTATTATATAATCTGTGCCTCAAGCAGAGGCTCGTTGACATGTGTATACTGCCTGTCCTAACTTACGGTCTGCAAACCTGGTCGACGACAGTTACAATAGACCAAGCTGAAGGTTTGCCAGAGGGCCATGGAGCGCAGTGCAAGCGTGCAGCGAGTGAAAGGTGAAAATAGATCGGACCCGAAATGTACTCTGCGTTCGAAAACGGAGACTGGGTATCTGGTCACGTTTGCCATATGCACCAACAGAGGTGGGCTAAAGTAGCTACAGATAGGGTTTGCAATTCGAATATTCGAATATTCGAGAATTCGAATTATTCGCCACAAATATTATTCGAATTCGACAACATTCATTATTCGAATAAAACGAATATTTCGAATAGTGCATATTTTTTTCTGACATTATTTTCCTTTGCGACAATCTTAAATAAAATGCTAGAAATATCCACATTAACAATCCCGTAGAAATAGATATAAATATATTTTTTTTAAAGCTTTAATCTAAGACGTATAGCATTTTGCCTTGTAACTATAAGCGGAGGTCAAAGATCCCAATACCTTGAGCATGCATATAGATCATTGTTAACCATACCGCCGACTACCTAGCGTGAAAGCAGAAAGTGTTCTCTTCACGGCGGGTTACTTGTGCATCCACAAGACTTACGAACGAGAATAAACCAAGACTCCTTAGATGCTTTAAGTTTTCTCCGATCGCATTATGGGAACTGATGCTACATAAAAGACTTACTCGTTATAAGGAAAGTTACACACTAGCTTAAAGAAACAACTAAATAGACAGAATTTTGAAAACTGTCTCCGGTCTTAATGTTCCTTGAAAAATAAGTTATTCTTGTTAATTGTTTAAAATAAGTTTAAGACTTAAGAGTTTTTAAGTAGTGATGATAACGAATAACGAATGAATATAAAGTTAGTTTCATTATTAAGTTAGTTTGTTGATTGCCAAAAATGCTAACCGTTTTTTTTTACACATGGTAAAAGTTTGTTTATTACTGATTTAATATTACTGTTACTTGTAATACATAAAGTAATATTATATTGTAACTGCGCTGTGATTTATCTCAAAAGTTTAATTATTATATTGCGAAGTAATACTCGCAAATTTTAAGAAAATACCACATATGTTCTATATTTTTAAATTTTACCAGTCAGATATTTTGTCACGTTACGTGGACTTACAAACCTTTTTGGAAGCCCACGTAACAAGTATGAAAGCTAAATACAAATTACAAAAGAAAAGTTAGGGTCGAGGTTCTTTATTAAGAGAGTTTCTTGACAAGCAAACAGTAGTACCTAGTTACCAGGACACGTGGTGGTTAAATTAGGAAAGAGTTAAACGGAACCAGTGGGATCCCCAGGAAGTCGCGCCGTAGGATGTGAGGGTTCCGCAGGTAGAAATGACAGGCCGGAGGCGTGCGTAGCAGCGCGTGCGAGGAGTAAGCGTACGGGCGTACCGTCAGGGTATAAGCCTCCGCCAGGCGCTCGGTAGGGGCGCGTGTAGCGCGGCAGTCGACAACCAGGCGCGTAGTAGGGCGTGAGCAGTAGGTAGGCGAGAAGTAAGGCGCATGCAGCAGATAGGAACGTCCCGTAGGGCGTGAGCAGTGGCCGGCGCGTAGTAGGACGCGTGCAGCAGGGAGTCTTCCAAGCCAAACGCTCGGGAGGAGCTCAGCTGGGCCGTTCCGAAGGGTGGTGTACAGATGTAGCGCTTCGGGAGGCAGGTGCTCAGTAGGGGAGCCCCGCAAAGGCAGTCGTCCAGCAGGGACGCAATTCGTAGTAAAACTGACGACCGACGAGTAGGTTTAGGGACCCTCTTGAGTTGCGGGGCCGGCTGTGACCCCGCAACGGATCTGTTCTGTACTTCTTGTTTGGAAGTCGAAGGTAAAACTCCTTTAATACAGCGGCTGTATCGGCATTTATACCCAAGGGATCCCATGTTCTAGAATTACATATTATAATTTCATATTTCAAAAATTACAAGCTACCAGAGTTTCATAAGTACCTAAAAGTATACAGACTTAGCCGAAAAGTATAAAACCTAACCTTTATGGTAGTGAAAATGACTATTTAGAAGAACACAACGTTGTTGACAGATTGTCAACAGAAAATAACAAACGTATTTATTATTTTTAAGAATTTCAGGAATAGGGGAAATATAGGATTAAATACGGTTCAAATGAACAGAAACCGATAATATAAGTAATCACGATATCAAAAGCAGTGTACAGAAGTATACCCTTTCTTAGAAGTTGGGGTTACAAGAACCAAGAGAGTGAATCAATGATGTAAAGAAAGCCTAAAAAGACGTAAGATGGCAATTGCAAGGTCTTGCATTAACTGATTTGACCTACAGGTGCAACGCAGATAAAGGTAAATGCTACATTACCCCAAAAACCCAGGAAAAAAAAAACTTTTTCGTACTAATTAATGAAAAGTTTTTTTTTTGTTATATAGATATGCTATGCGTGGTGATTAGTGCATAAATGAGATGAGGTGCTAATAACATGAAGAAAATTATATACAACTAAGAAGCTCCAGATCTTCCTTGCGTCTCTTTCAAAAATCACACATACATTCATCTCCAGATAAAATAAGGGGATGTGGTTCACATTCAATGACGCACACTCCTAAGGAACTCCTTACCATGACCTAAGGCTTTTTTTTTGAGGGAGTAGTCAGCCGCTCCACGGGAAAAATGACGAACCCACGGCTTATTTTACGAGTTGGCGATCCGCTCGAGGAAATACTATATACAGGCCTAGTTGGTCTAGCGCCAACTAGGGGAAAATGTGAAGAACCTAAGGGCTTATTTAACGAGTTAGTCATCCGCTCGAGGAAATTCTAGACTAGTTGGTTTAGAGCCAACTAGTAGAGGGGAGTTAGTTTAGAACTAAAGAGGGTGCAGTAGTCCTAGGCTACTACAATTTTTTATTTATTTACAGAGCTAAGAAAGAAAAGCAGAAGCGAGTCATTACAGAACAGTCGCACGCTAATAAGTCAGCATAATGAAAAGCTGCAAAGAAAAGAACGTAAAATAATGTGTAATGAAGTGAAATTAAATAAACTTAAACTAAATGCTATGTTTTGAAATCCTTAATGTGCCATTTGTTTCTTGACCCATTAGGATCTTCAAGCATATACACCAGGGGCGAGAGTTTTTGAATAACTCTGCATTTTAAGTATTTTGGAGCCAGTTTCGCACTGAAGTAAGTGCCAGCGTTACTTAGGACGTAGTTTTTCCTCCAAACTATATCATCGATGTTAAATTCTTTGAATGACCTTCTAAGATCGTACCTATTGCTATTCTTTATATGTGCTGTGTACAAGGCAACCTGAACTTTATCGTAAATAGATGATAGCAGGCCAAGGTTATTAGCATACATGTCTCTAGGAAGAAAAACTATTTCCTCAAGATTTTGGCATGGTGAATACATGGAGCCGCAAGGAATAGTTTCGCGTCCAAAAACTAGGAAAGAGGGTGTAAAACCGGTTACCAGGTTCACTGAATTATTCATAGCAGACTGAATAATTGGAAGATGGTTATCCCAAGATCTATGGTCGTCCCCAACAAGAGACGCTAAGGCCGTGATAAGAGTCTTATTGTACCTCTCTGTGGGGTTAACTTGAGGGCAATAAAGAGGATTAAAGTTCGCGAAAGGTATTCTGTATTTATTGATTAGGTTATGGAACTCACGCGACTGGAATTGAGGTCCATTGTCCATAATGATTGTCTGTGGTACTCCAAAAACCAGAAAAACAAAATTTTCTAGGTGAAAGGTAATATCAGTAGCCCTTGCACGTTTTAAAGGGAAAATTATGCTGTATTTAGTAAAGTAGCAATTTATAACTAGTATATATTGGTTTCTTTTTCTAGTCATCGGTAACGGACCCACGAGATCTAACGATATGCATTGGAACGGGCGAGAACAAATTTTAGGTTTACCCATGATGCCATAAGGAGAGTGGTTAGAGTGTTTGTAGGCTAAACAAGTTTCGCATTTTGATATGTATTTAGCAACATCTCTAAACATGCCAGTCCAGTAGTATTGTAGTGCTAATTTCTTGTAAGTCTTGAATATGCCCAAGTGTGGATTAGGCAGAGAGCCATAGAATTCTTCGATAAGTGATTTTCTAGTTGAAGGAAGAGGAACTTCCTTCCAGGCAAAATCGTCCGTTATGGAGTTTTGATCGTAACTACGACGGAATAGCTTGTTGTCTCTATAGTAGTAGTTCGGGTAACTGTCCGGATTGTTTTGACAGTCCGAGATTAATCTGTTGTGGTCTTCATCGTTAATACGTTGAATTTCTTGAGTAATTGGTGCCGTTTGATGAAGATCAGGATTCCTGTCGAACGAGCGAGAGAGTAGATCGGGGACAACGTTGTCTTTTCCTCGCTTGTGTTTTAAAACGCAGTTGAATGTTGAGAGTCTGAGGGCCCATCTAGCTAGTCTACCTGAAGGATTAGATAGATTTAGGAACCATTTTAGAGCAGCATGGTCCGTGTAAACAGTAAATTCTTTTCCATTGTCCACGTAGCATCTCCAGTGCTCAAGAGCTGAAATGACAGCTAACGTCTCCCGTTCTGTGGTTGAGTAGTTCCGTTCATGCTTATTGAAACTTTTGCTCATGTATGCTATTACGACTTCTCTATTATCTTGCTTTTGTGTGAGCACCGCTCCGATTCCATCGTTGGAGGCATCGCAGTGAACAGCAAAAGGTTTATCAAAATTAGGGCAGGCAAGGATTGGAGTTGTCACAAGTAGTTCCTTCATCTTTAGGAAGGCGGAGTTGGCTTCGGCAGTCCAGCCAAATTTTGGCGAGTTCTTCCCCGAGGCTGCCAATTTATTAAGAGGTGCTGCAATAGTACTGAAGTTTGGGATAAATCTTCTAAACCAACTGCAGCTGCCGTGAAATCTTCTTATCTCTTTTTTTGTAGTCGGCGTAGGATATTCTAAAATTGCCCGAACTTTGTCAGGGTCAGCTCTCAAGCCTTGTTCATCGACCATAAAACCAAGGTATTTTAGTTCTTTTTTGAAGAATTGACTCTTTTCGTAGTTAATCGTCAAACCTGCGTATGTTAGTTTTTCAAGAACTCTGATAAGAAGGGAAATATGTTCTTCAAAGGTCTTGCTGATGATGACGATATCGTCTAAGTAGCAAAATACTTTATGCTCAAACTCCGGAGTGAACAGCGCGTCCATTAGTCTTTGTTGTGTCGCTGGAGCATTGGTTAGACCAAAAGGCATGACAACAAAGCGGTACATTCCTCTACCTGGAACGTAAAAAGCTGTCTTATCCCTGTCTGGAGGGTGTAGTGGGACTTCCCAGAAAGCTTTCGCAATATCAATGCTTGAAAGATATTTAGCATCTCTCAAGTGGTCTAATATTTCGTTCATTACTGGCAGGCTATAGGCATCACGACGAGTGATAGAGTTAAGTTTTCTACTGTCAACACAGAAACGCCATTCACCATTCTTCTTAGGAGTTATGATCACCGGAGATAACCAAGGGCTCTCGCAGGGTTCAATCACTTTCCAGCCAAGCATCTTGTCTACTTCGTTTATAAGTGATCTTTGTTTTTCAGGTGATAGGCGGTAGCAGCGTTGTCTTACAGGTGGAGAGTTCCCTGTATCGATTTTATGGCAAATCAGATGAGTCTTTCCAAGTTCGCCTTTTTCTTCGAAGGAAATTTGCTTGAATCTGGCGATGATGTCTGCAGCTATGTCTTTCTGTTCCGTAGATAATGCTTCATAAGTGAGGATCTTCCCAGTGTCAGATGTAATGGTATTACACTGTACATTGTCAAAGATAGTAGGTTTAAGCAATTCGGGTATAAGATTAAAAGTTTTCCAAAAGTCTACACCTAAGATGATTGAAGGGTGTATTTCAGGAAACGCGTAGGCTCTTATAGCATGAGTTTGATTATTAAAAGTCATGAGTAAGTCGATATAGCCTAATGATTGCAATTTGTGGTTATTAGCTGTAGCGACTGAAAGTGGGCACGACTTCGATAAAGAATAACCCTTTTTCAAAAGGTCAAGGTGAGAATTGTTGCCTAATATAGTTAAAGAACTTCCACTATCTAGCAAACCGGAAAAAGGGATTCCGTCGATAGTAAAGTTAAGAAAAGGTCTATTATGATCCTTTTCTTCTTCATAAAGGACTGACGAAATCTTGTAGATTGAAGAAATTACGAAGATAAGTAAGCCAATTTTGCCAGTCAATTATGTCAAAAGGGCTAGAGTTATTGGTGCTATCGGAGTCGTGCAAAGTTAGTTTTTTGGAGAGGAATAGTGTTTGGTATTACAGTCAGGACAGTCTGGGGTTTTAAAGCCTCGCAGACCGCATTTAAAGCAAATGGGGAAGTGAGGTTGCTGACAAGTTCGAAGAGAGTGGCCGTTTGCGCGACATCGAACACAGAAGAGGTTAGAGGTAAATTTATCAGAGATGCTATTTACTTGTTTAGAAAAATAATTCTTAAAAGGGGGTCTTGAGTCTGAATTGAACTGGGTTTTAGGCTGGCTAGGGAGGGAAGGTTTAGATGAGGATGTCGAAGGGTTGTAATTGAATTCAGATGCTAATTGATCAATAGCAGGTTTAGGTTCTTTAAAGTTACGGTCTCTATCCAGAATATGTTCGTAATTTTGGCAGGCTGATATCAGAGAATCAATGGAATCAATTTTATTCAATGCCACGAATACTGAATAGCAGGGGCGTATGTTTCTGAGGAGAATTGAGAGTTGCTCAGATTCACTTATTTTTTTGTTGAGACGAGAGAACATACCATGCATAATGGAGATATAAATGATGATAGTCTCGTAATCACCTTGAGTTCTAGCGTTGATAGCAGTCAAGAGTTTGAAGTCATAATCCGTATTTCCGAAATCTCTAATAAGTAGGTTTGAGATTTCACACCACGAGAGGTCTGGTTGACGATTTTTCTGAAATCGAATCCAATGAAGGGCTTTATCAGTGAAAATTTCAAAGACTAAGTCAGCAAGGCGTTCCTTTTTCAGATTGCGGGAAACACCAAACTCTTCAATTTTTTGGAGAAAAGATTTTGGGCAGGAGTTGCCGTTATAGGATAGTTTTCTAAGTTCTGGGATTATATTAGGAGAGGACGTCGTTTGAGCAATATTTTGACAGGGAATACTCTGTTCTGAGTGTTGGTTTGTAACTAAGTGAGAAGATAAAGGGGCTTCAGGTGTTGTTCCAAGAGGAGGGCAGTGAGGAGATGCTAAGGGTGTAGTTTCCGCAGATTCAAAAAGTAGAGCTTCATATTTGTTCTCTAAAACCTTGAATCTTTCCGAAAGTCGGTT
This sequence comes from Epinotia bilunana, assembly GCA_947049275.1. Lineage (NCBI taxonomy): Eukaryota > Metazoa > Arthropoda > Insecta > Lepidoptera > Tortricidae > Epinotia > Epinotia bilunana. Next base: position 30,258,614 of record OX346253.1, read on the forward strand.
AAGTTTGTCTGTGAGAGGCGAGTTATGGTCTAAGTCGATGCGTCTAAGTCGAAAAAATAAGTGATTTTGAAATGATTCTAATCTTTTACACGCGTATGGAGAAGCTTTGGATTGTAACTGGTTGATCTTTGATTCAAAGTAATTCAGACAAGTTTCAACCTGTTCGAGATCTTCTTCAGGAGGAATGACTGACTGCAAGACCTCTGTCGGTGGTTGCGATTGACCCAGTGTTTCTGCCTGTTTTTTTAAAGCTACCAAATTTTCTCTTGGTTCCTCTAACCTAATTATAACCTCGTATTCGAGTTCAGGCTTATTTAAGTTAACATATTTGATAGGATGTGCCATAGTAACTGAGTTAAAAAAAAAATATTTTAGGTAGAAGTTAGTTAATATGAGGCCGAAATAAAGAGGTTTTAGTGACGTATGTTGTCTGTAGTTTTAAAATTTAGAAAAAAAATAAGCTTGTCAAAAAATAAGGCCTCTTGCGTTGGGCGCCAAAACTGTCACGTTACGTGGACTTACAAACCTTTTTGGAAGCCCACGTAACAAGTATGAAAGCTAAATACAAATTACAAAAGAAAAGTTAGGGTCGAGGTTCTTTATTAAGAGAGTTTCTTGACAAGCAAACAGTAGTACCTAGTTACCAGGACACGTGGTGGTTAAATTAGGAAAGAGTTAAACGGAACCAGTGGGATCCCCAGGAAGTCGCGCCGTAGGATGTGAGGGTTCCGCAGGTAGAAATGACAGGCCGGAGGCGTGCGTAGCAGCGCGTGCGAGGAGTAAGCGTACGGGCGTACCGTCAGGGTATAAGCCTCCGCCAGGCGCTCGGTAGGGGCGCGTGTAGCGCGGCAGTCGACAACCAGGCGCGTAGTAGGGCGTGAGCAGTAGGTAGGCGAGAAGTAAGGCGCATGCAGCAGATAGGAACGTCCCGTAGGGCGTGAGCAGTGGCCGGCGCGTAGTAGGACGCGTGCAGCAGGGAGTCTTCCAAGCCAAACGCTCGGGAGGAGCTCAGCTGGGCCGTTCCGAAGGGTGGTGTACAGATGTAGCGCTTCGGGAGGCAGGTGCTCAGTAGGGGAGCCCCGCAAAGGCAGTCGTCCAGCAGGGACGCAATTCGTAGTAAAACTGACGACCGACGAGTAGGTTTAGGGACCCTCTTGAGTTGCGGGGCCGGCTGTGACCCCGCAACGGATCTGTTCTGTACTTCTTGTTTGGAAGTCGAAGGTAAAACTCCTTTAATACAGCGGCTGTATCGGCATTTATACCCAAGGGATCCCATGTTCTAGAATTACATATTATAATTTCATATTTCAAAAATTACAAGCTACCAGAGTTTCATAAGTACCTAAAAGTATACAGACTTAGCCGAAAAGTATAAAACCTAACCTTTATGGTAGTGAAAATGACTATTTAGAAGAACACAACGTTGTTGACAGATTGTCAACAGAAAATAACAAACGTATTTATTATTTTTAAGAATTTCAGGAATAGGGGAAATATAGGATTAAATACGGTTCAAATGAACAGAAACCGATAATATAAGTAATCACGATATCAAAAGCAGTGTACAGAAGTATACCCTTTCTTAGAAGTTGGGGTTACAAGAACCAAGAGAGTGAATCAATGATGTAAAGAAAGCCTAAAAAGACGTAAGATGGCAATTGCAAGGTCTTGCATTAACTGATTTGACCTACAGGTGCAACGCAGATAAAGGTAAATGCTACAATTTTACAATTACAAAACTTGTAAAATAAGTTTTTTTACTAGTACAGTCAAGTGCAAAAATATGTATCGATAACATCCTGTCATAAATACCACCACCTTACCAGTACCAAAACCTTAATCCGCTGACATAAGAATTGTGCGACATATTTATGAGTAAGTTGTTTGCACCCATATTTTTACACTTGACTGTACCTGTTGATTTTTTAGAAAATTTTAATTTTGTTGCTCGCGATTTTCGCGAAAAAGTTTATAGTCATATCATTATACAATCTACACACGGAAAAAGTGCTCCTTATTGATTTGTTTTTATTGTAGTTGTGATTAATTTAGTAATTATTATTTTAGAAGTTTAATTGCTATCATCGACCATAAATGTTGATATTTTTGAATTGTAACAACAATTACGCAACTTAAAACAAAATAAAGATTTAAGTTGTGTAATTGTTGTTACAATTCAAAAACAAAAAATGAAATAATGATTTACTTTCAAAAATATTCATTTTATTCGAAATATTCGAATATTCGAATATTGGAAATCCAAGTATTCGTATTATTCGAATACTGAAATTGGACGAATATTGCAAACCCTAGCTACAGAGTGGGTTCTGTGTGAGTGTGATGGGCAACGGTGCCGTGGTCGGCCGAAGTGGCGGGATGAACTAGACGTGTTTCAAAGTGACCTCTGGATCTCTGGAATACTGAATTAATATCATTAACTTCTTGTTAATGCTGATACAGATCTTATATCGAATGTAATGGTCATATTTTGCAATTTTGTTTTGTTTACATTAACTTAGTGACATTTAGTTTGTTAACCTTTTATATATTTATAATTTTAAATTATTATTGTGTAAGATTATTATTATTATTTTATTGTAAATTACCGTTTGACATGTAAGAGTGCCCTTGTGGCCTATTTGCAGAATAAATAATTGATTGATTGATTGACTGGCCAGAATTGGCAATGAGTCGGAATAGTTGGAAGTCTAGGGGGAGGCCTTTGCCCAGCAGTGGGACACATAGGCTAGTAAAAAAATAAAAATAAATTATATAATTCAAGCATTCAGTCCCAGTCGCACTTACCTACACACTTGCTAGTGAAGTACGCATATTTTATGTCCGACATAAACACGATCATGCTAGCAAGACTGTTCAATTTTGAAAGACTGCAGCAAAATGTTGGTGTTTACTCATCATATTACGAAACATTGTCTCAAAAAGTTTACGTCTCCCTAGTTCGGAAATAAAAATGCAAACGCAAACGTGTAAATAGTATCTATATACAATACAGCGTACCTACTTCCTATTCTTAGCACAGTAAAGGTACAATATAATTTTATGGCATACTGATGTCAGCGTAAGTAGGACCTTTATACTCCTATAGCTAATTAATTAATTGATCTCATTTGTACATCTGTGCAGTGATATAGAAAAATTTATATATACGACGAGCGCTAGTAAACCTTTTAGCAATGACTAAGTGCTTTGAACCGAAATGTTTGCTTCTCACTTATTATGTACTAGCTTCCGCCCGCGACTTCGTCCTTGTGGACCCGGGATAAAAACTATCCTATATTTTAACCCAGGCTATAAACTATCTTCGTACAAAATTTCATTCAAATCGGTTCAGCCGTTTAAGCGTGATTGAGTAACAAACATCCAAACATCTAACCTTTCGCATTTATAATACTAGCTTCCGCCCGCGTCTTCGTCCGCGTGGACCCGGGATAAAAACTATCCTATATTTTAATCCAGGCTATAAACTATTTTCGTGCAAAATGCATCGTAATAGCCCATTGGGCACTGATTAAGCAAGCTGCAGTGACACTGGGCCGGCCATATTAGCCGGAGAACCGATAACCGTTGGGGTAAACGTATTATTGAATGGAGAACTTCAAATACAAATTGTTTATTTGCTGAATACAGTTCAAGGATAGTCAGTACAAGGTTTTACAGTTCAGTGTATCCAGCCTGCATGCAGGCGTGCAAATTTATTTGCAAACATATTTGTTTAGGACGCCCTGAGACAACGTGGAGTGAATATCACGTTCGCGTGGCAAGAGCTGGATGTGACTATAGACCGACCACTTTAGGGGCTACCCGAGGTTTTCATCGGTGTTTGACAAGTTTTGAATCGTATCTCCTACTTTTGGTCTACAGATAGAATTATAAGTCAAACGGCTATCGGTTCTTCAATCTTTAATTTCCATTTTGGTCTACCGGATTTTGAAAGAAATGAATACTTAATTCTGTATGATTATTTTAAACATTGTCTAAAAAACACTTTTTTCGTATCTCTATTGACGTGAAAGATCTAACATATACGAAATCTACATATTTGGGTTCGTCTTTGACGTTTCTAAAAATTGGTCTAAGGTTTTCATTTTAAACTAATTAAGTAACCCAAAAGTTATGGCCAGAAAACCAGTTTTATGGCCTAAAATTGTTCAACTTTGATGCCAAATATCTAGAAAACAGTGAACTTTGAAGTAAATCGGTACCTATGGGATACAATATTGCTTAAAGCCGTTGTTGGTAATATAATAAGTTACAAAAAACATTAGAAAACGAGGATTCAGATCGAAGGTCATTGGCGTATGGGAGCCCCTTAACTCAATCCTCGCCTGCGCGGCGCTAGAGATGACAATAGAGGGACGCGCGTCGAAGATGATAATGAGAAGTTAAATTTATAAAATAAGCCCTCTTACCGGTTGAATTGTCATGTGAATGAAAAGCAATGTGAGTACTTCACCGATACTGTCAATTTGACCAAACAGTAGCGCGTTCCACGAAGCTACCATGTACAATTTAAAAAGTCTAAACAGGCAAGGTCAAATGGCCATTGTGGTACACTACCTATAGTATATACTTAACTTCGAAGAGTAACTTTCCCGAATTAAAAAAATCCGATGGCAAAGTTCCACTGAAGGAAATGTAGCTTTTTCAGGATATAATCACACTGATATTATAAATGTGAAAATTCGTTGATATTGTCAAAAAGACAATAGGAAAATCCGTATCGAAATTGTTGTTTTTGGAACATCGCGTTCGAAATTTAAAAATTTCATGTGTTCCCGGTCAGTCGTTGCTGGCATAGATTGTAACATATACACATATCGACCTAGTCCCAAACTAAGCAAAGCTATCGTCGTCTTGTTTATCGCCATTTAGTACTATGGTTAGGGTCATTTCGCCGGTTAGCGACCACCTAATTTTATTTGCCGGCTGGCAACCACTTAGCTGAGTTGGTGAACTGAAAGGATATTTCCTCGGTTTTTTAGTAGATTTCTATTCTAACTCAACAAAAAAATGCATGTACAACTAATTATCTCCCTTATCCCTTATCTCCCCAAAAAAACCTTCTCCGTCAGGTGGTCGCCAACCGAAGGTGGTCGCGTAACCAGCGTAATGACCCTACTAAACGACGATTAACATATTTATATAGACAAATAAATACTTAAATACATAGAAAACATCCATGACTCAGCAACAAATATTCGAGCTCATCACACAAGTAAATGCCCTTACCGGGATTCGAACCCAGGACCTCTTGCTTCGTAGGCAGGGTAAAGCAACTATAGGCTAGAGAAATCAAAATGTGGCTTCGTGAAACGCGAATAGAAAGACAAACCTCAGATTAAGAATTTCTTCCTGTTTGGTCGAATCCAATCTCAGCTTACTTAAGTAGCTGAATTTTAAGTTAATGTTAAACTAAAACCGTCCATCAATCGAGACTGATTAGGTAGTAAGGATTTAATTGCAAATTTTTACTGTATGTGCCATTAATGCTCGTCCGATTGGTTAACTAAAGAAACCGAATTTAAGACCGGAAAAATACTCTGCACTTCAATGACAGCAACTTTTTCTAGAACCGTAGAATTATGAAGTATTTATTAATTAAGTGTATCATTACGAACACAAATTATGCGGCAGCGGAAGTTAGTTAGGTTTTATTGCTGGCCTTCGCGCACAAATCGCAATTTCACAATCTAACGTCACTCCGCCATTGTTCAAACGCATGGTCGTTGATACTGTAACATAATCAACCAATTTTAGCCAATATTTAACTACTTTTTTTGTTTTTTTTTAATAGCCAATTAAATACTACTTTTTCAAATGCTTATACGCAAATAAAATCAATGTCAACCCCGTATTTACGTCGAAAAATGCATCTCGGAACTTGTGCGTATTATACCTATTCAAATATAGATCTTATGGTTTGATTGGTACCAGCCCCCCTAGCACACTAGTTTTTATGTTCGACGTAAAGCATTCGTCCCTCTTGCACTCGCATATTTGCCAGAATGGGACGAATGCTATATGTCCGACATAAAACTTAGCGTACTAGCCCCTCTGTTTTTCATTAAAGCTAAGTAGGGCAGACCGGGGATGATTAAAAAAAAAAAATTTGCTGTTTATTTCAGTAAAAAAATAAATTCAATGATAATTACTTAACTGTTAATCTAACTACTATTGATTGACTATAGGGGTTAGGTAGACGACTAACTGTCAAAAACTCGGTAGTACGCGAAAGCTTTGCGTTGGTTGACCAACTATGTAGGTGCGAGCGCCTATTTATTCGTTGTTATTAGATAATTGTCAAAGATATAAAACTTTATTTACTAAAGTATACATATACAAAATGATATTAAACTAATTATAATAAATTACAATTAGAAAAATGTATCAAAATTTTGCCCTTTAGGCAGGATGCCCATCACACAGGCAGCATTCCCGCGCTGAATAGCAATCGCTATTCTTTGGGCGAGAAAGCTGCCTGCCCGAGGGTCACCCGTAGCCTCCCTTAATCGCTTACTGATCTCCTTGTGGAGCTTACGCGCGTTTCTTCCCGAAGGTCCGAGTATCTCGACGCCAAATGCGACAAAATCGTATTGGGCGCCGAGACAGCTATACTTCCCGACCTTGGATCTCTCTCGGGCATCCGCCGCTGCACCGGCTTGCTTGGACTTTGTTGGTCGCTGGATCGACCATCTATTTTTATTTAAATAAAAATTATTAATGTATTGTTTTTACATTTTTTTATTGCATACAAATGTAGGAGAGGAGACGCCGCCGTTTATGCGGATTAAGAGTCTAACCAAAAATTTTGTCTTTATAGCTCTTAACTTTGCCAATGTCCACAGGAAAGATCGAATCTAAATCTCTGTATGACTAATTTCTATCGCTATTATTCTTGCGAGCGTTTTCTCACGTGGTGAGCAATGTCATTTTGGATCTCGACATGAGCAAATTAACGTTTTTTGCTTGCTACAAAGTAATGTTCGGTAAGCTATTAATAATTAACAATCTCAATAGAAACATCGGATTTCTTCAAAATTGGCTTTTCTTGATATTCTTAATGTGGTATGTAACAGGTGAGTACGGGTAAGAGTTAAGTATATGATTCTTAAAATCCAGTTTTCGGTACAACGGCTTACAATACAACAACTGCGGTAAGTAACTGCTAATAATTATTTCGCTAGTCAAGCAGTCATATTTGTGGCTCCGTTTTATACTTCAAAGATCAGTTAGGTATACCACTGGTAATAGCCAAATCGTAATTCCTGAAGCCTGCGTCCATACTTTCTTCATTAGGTATTCAACCATTGGACTAAGCTATGTAGTATTTTATAGATACATTTTAATAAATAAAATATTTATGCCATTAATTTGTTGTATGGTTTAGCTTACGAATCTCAAGATACCAGCATTTTTTAACAATTCAGAGAACTACTCCAAATAAACAGTGTACCATGTATTACGTTTTACTATTCTGTCTGATTAAACGATTTCATTGAACCTAGGTATTTAAAAGCCCTTTACCTTAGTTCGTTGTTAAGTCGGGTTTGCTGATTATTATTATTGTGAGCCCGTAGTGTCGCACTGCTGGGCAAACGCCCCCCCCCCCCCCCTTTTTCCAGTGCTCCCGATTCTTAGCAGTCTCTGGCCATTCTTTTAAAAAGGAGTCTAGCTCGTCTCTCCATCGCCGACGAGGTCTGCCACGTCTCCGTTTCGAGCTGCCGGGCTGCCATTCAGTGGCGATCTTGGCCCACAGTTCACTCGGCATGCGGCAGACATGACCAGCCCAGTCCCACTTCAACCTGGCCGACTTTCGAGCTACATCGACTATTTGAGTTTTGGAGCGCAGCGTGGTGTTCCGGATGCGATCCACTAATTTGATACCTAATACGCTGCGCTCCATGGCACGTTGGCAAACCCCGAGTTTGGACTTTTGATAAATTCTGTTGATAAATTCTTAATTCTTTTATCTAATAAATCACAAGAAAACTCAACACGAGTGCATAAATTAGGCGCGCTAGGCTTTAGTGCCCGAAACATTGATATCAAATGGAATGCGATATATAAGTCTCAAATTGACGCCCTGCACGGCTATCACGCGACGGCGCGCGAGCTCTCTCGATTTTTCTCCCACTATCCGTCTCTCTCTTATTACAACACTTAGAACAAGAGGTATAGTGCGAGAAAAATCGAAAGTATGTCGCGGCCGTCCCGTGATAGACGTGATGTTGATGTGACAAGGGTGCGCATTGAACGATATAAAAACAATGACATATTATTGGTGAAATTAATTGACAAGAGATATAAAGAAATCTTATCTTATCTTATCTTATAACAATTAAATATCGTTACAACAGCCCGGCTAGCACGATAGGCTTTATGGTCTCGTAACACGTTTTACGGCCGAAAGGCCTCCACCCACCGAACGCTTGTCGTGCGCGGCGCGTGTCGGGCGCGGTTGAAGCGGTATATTCACACCGCAAGCGGGCGGCGTGTAGCAACGCGGGGGTACGCGGCGGGCCCGCCGCGTCAGCGACGCGTTAGCAACGCGTGTGCAGCGCGGGCCCGCGCGTGCCCGCCGCGTCATGCTTCTCTCACTAGTCACTACCAACATAATTAATATGTATCTCACTGTCTCTATCACACTTAGCAGCGCGGCAGCAGCGCTATTACTGATTAGCTACTTATAGTTGTTATATAGGTAGATGATTTACACACCCGTGATCCAAGTGAGGTCAAGCTCAATGCCGGAATGAATCGTTCAAGAAGCATGTCTAAAACAAGCTTATAACGATTCACTTCCCACCTACGCGCTAAGTGCGTTATTTAAACACTTGTGTGACATGTCAAGCACATGGAAGACCTTATCGCACTTGTTATCAATTCATCACATCAGAGTATATATGATAAGTTACTACTTACCAGTTTATTTTAGTTTAAAAGAAACTGAAGCAACCCAAAGATCATAGCAGACATCTACCTACAATTAAAATACATAGGTAATACTACGCCTGCGGCTCAATTCCAATGTGCCTTCCTCCAATTTTTTGTGACTTACCTACGCCAAGGCCGACAGATTTCGAGGAGTGAGCCATTATTTTGTTTCTTACGTATTTTCTGTCTTACGACACGCATTAAAATCTTTACTAAGTATTAGAGGTATGTTATAGATAGCACACAATAAATAATAATAGTACTACGGTTATTGTATGGATACATTATTATTATTATTTAAATTTAATAAAGTTGTTTTTCATGTTGCACTTTCCTCGCTACAGTGAGGTGAAAAGTGTTGTGTTACATACGGGTGAAAATTTATTTTACTTCTCGTGTGTTGAAACACTCGCTATGCTCAGGATTCGATTTTAGAAACACTCGCTTCGCTCGTGGTTCAACTATAGCATCCTATCGCTTGCTCGTGTTTCAATTCCACAGTCGCGGGTAAAATACAACTTTGCACCCTTGTATAACAATAGTACATTACTTACCTAGGGCTGTAAAAGAAAGAAAACCCCAAACCGCAGGTATTTCTGACCCGAGCCGCAGGCGAGGGTTGTAAATATGCGATAAGGCTTTCTTTTTTACTGCCCGTGGTGAGTAGGTACACAATTTTACGTCCTCAACTAGCCCTGGCTAGCGTGGGGTAAAACTCACATTATGACCAGGTATGACGTAAGTAAATAACTATTAATTTGCATTGATCAAAATACAAAAAATACTTATTTATGTTACTTACATTTTATTGCTTATGATTATATGTTTGGATTTGGCCAGCTACCCTTATATGGCAACAAATAATTAATTCAATACTTTCAACGACTTCTTGATTTGGCGGGGCGGGATTGGTATTGGTACTTCGCCAAGCCACACAGGTAGGTATATAAAAGTTTCACGTTTCCTTTCCAATTCACCACATGAACTGATTTCCGAATTCCTTCGATTCCTCAAGGATCTCAGAATTTACACTTCATTAGTTGCTACTTCAACGGAATCATGTCAGAATTTTTGACGTACTTTAACATCCTTGAGGAGTTCCCTAAGTCATCTGTGGTCTTCATCATCAGTTCCACTTCACCCAAATTGCGATATCCGAAGGTAAATTCACGAGTTATAATAGAACATACCGATATCACTACACGCGTGCCTATAAGATTTGAAGTTTGCCCTCAATTTCCTTGGGATCTGCAATTGACAGAGAAATCAGTGAACATACATTTAAAAAATTAAATAGTTTTTTTTGCAGTCGTTTAAAAATCATTTGAGTTGGCCGAGTTGCATCAAAGTAAACGTTGAAAAAGCAACTGTACTTACCAAGCTAGTAGATTCAATCTCTTTAGGCAGTTTTATAAATTATGTCGGCCGGCCACCTTAGATGATTTTAGTTTTCAAACATACTTGTGCGTTATTTTGTGCTTGAACTTGACGTGGACTTACTGATGTCACAGAGATTTCCTCAATTGTCTGTATACCGTCAGTATTAGTATTACCATGTATATTCCATTAATACCGCTATCGCTACCCCCCAGGGGACCGATTTTTGACTTTCGAGCGCTCGTAATCAAAAGCGAGCGGTAGAAATTATTCCCAAACGAAATTTGTCACTATTATTTTTGCATGAACCCAATAATAGCTATTTTTGAAATCATCACTCGAAAGCGAAAGCTAGTGATTGGCTATCGATACTTTTGCGTTTCGTTGTATTGGAAAAGTAGATAATTACCGGTTTTTCAAATTAAAATTTTCAACATACCTAATATAGAGAATAGTACTTTATTGGAAGTTATGTACCTATAATATAGTAAATTTATTAATTTTAAATATATTATGCGTCTCATTACACAAGAAAAACTAAAGTAAGTAGTGAGTAAACGAAACGTTTATTTTCCCGCCAATAGACTAACAATCTTGGTTTTCAACCACAAAATTCGGCAAGAAGTTAAATATAATCGTACACCAGCCAATCATTTAGCATCGAACAATATATTTTATTTAAATATTTTAAATCAATAATCAGTCCAAAACTAAATAGGTACGTAAGTAAAAAAATTCTACCGATAGAATTGAATACGAGTGGTCAATACCACTCGTTTTTCAATTTTCTATCGCTCGTATTTCAAAAATAGCATTTCATCGTTTTTGGCCGTTTTCGAGTGAAAGTGACGAGCGCTCGAAAGTCAAAAATCGGTCCCCTGATTCCGCGCATCCCGCACCATTCGGGAAACACTCATTTAAATTAAACGTAGGCGCGGTACTGACTCGACTGTCAGTTGACACTGACAACTGCTAGCTTGCTAATATCGTACTGCACCGTCTAAATGAGGAAGCTGCCTGTGTTACAGTAATAAAGTGTTACAATCAATATTTTCTATCAAACATACGCCTCGATATTTGAAGCGAACATTTTAAGATTGGATTTACTTTTATTTGTTCAAATCGAAATTTTACACCAAAGAAAACGTTCCGTTTCAAATCAGTGACCTTTAAAATTCCCACATGAGGATGTAGGTACTAGATACCCGGGGAAATACCGTGCGACGCGGTCATGTGTGCTCGCAACGTCGCAACAATATGAGTTTCAAATCCCTAATATTTCACGTACGTACATACGTACTTTTAGTTTGGACATACACGGCTCTATTATCTTATGTTAATTTCGTCCGGCATCAAGTTAGTATTAGTTACTCTACACACACCGCGTCAAGTTGTTTCTCAAAATATTATGACCCATAATAATGGATATTATGTACTTACATATGTTGATGAACTTTATTTTGAACAATATGTATGGTCTACCGTTGCTTTTGATGTTCGATGAACCGCGAGCGAGCGGGACAGATACAAAGCATAATTCAGAAGTCGTTATTCCGAAAGCATACTTTAGCATAATTTCACAACTTCGAAGATCATGTAAATCATGTTCCTCTGGAGGTAATTTAGATTTTTCAGTATAATATACTAATTAGATTAGTGGGCGAGCGAGCTCAGATCGGGTTAAAATATGAACTGATTTTCCCAGATAATGAGACCTAGCCTAGCCAGATCGATTTTTCTAAATGTTTCTTTTTTTGTGAAAATGTACAGGCGTTTACCAAAAAGTGATTACAAATATATACATATACACTCATACAAATATTGCTCGTTTAATAACTGAGGCCTCCACACACCGAACGCGGGTCGGGCGGTATCTCTATCTCTTTCGCACAGTAGCGCGGTGTCTATCGTACAGTAGCCGGTCGGCAACCACGGAACCTTAAGGCCTCCACCCACCGAACGCGTGTCGTGCGCGGCGCGTGTGCTGCGCGGGCCAGCGCAAGTTATAAAGTATTGAAACTACACTTCAAACACACATTGAACGCGGTCCGAACGTGGGCCCGCGGCGCTGAACTTACAACTCGGCAGCGCGGCCGCGTGTCGTGCGCGTCGCGTGTCAAGCGCGGGCCCACGCGGGCCAGAGTGGCCACTTAGCCATTTTTTTAGTTTCGCCCTGTCCGTCTGTCCGTCTGTCCACCCGTCTTCGTGTAAGGCCTGAGTGGACGCCCCGCCTAGAGCGGGGCATCGAGCGTCCGTATAAATTGCTTTTGTTTTATATGGACGCTACACGCCACGCTTTGAGCGGAGCGTCCACTCATGCCTTACACTTCGGCTTAGCTCAGTTACCATTACTACTAGAAAACTGTGATTCGGCATGGGTATATACATCAATAACGCCAACAAAACAATACATTAAAATCTTGAAAAAAATTTTTTTTTGGCAGAAAAGAAATTACATCCCAAACCACATAACGCGGAGAGGTAATTTTTTTCTCGTTAAACCCATGGTGTGGGGTATCGTTGGACAGCTCGTTCAAAATTAATAATAAATAATTGATTAATAAAGTAAATATTAAATAAGAAAAATATAAAACATAATAATCTATTAAAAAAACTATAAAAACAAAAATAAAATAATCATAAATTTTCTCTAATATTATGGGTTTCTTAAAACCATTTTTCAAATCAGTGATACGTTTGCGGGATATTGGGCTTTAAAGGCTACTACTAGGGATGTGAAAAAATTTGTGGTAGTCGTACATATAATGAATTTAAAGGGAAAACGATCATGGACAAGTAGGCTTTACCGAGTAATAGTCGACCAACTGAATGTGTACTTGGAAAGGCCAATTTTCGTACAAATTCTGCCGACGCAACCGCACCGCACGTCGATGTAACTAAGACAGACAGGCAACTACGGAACCCTACACTGCGTGTGGCCCGACACGCACTTGGCCTATTATTATTTTTTCGCTATGATCGCTAAAAATAATCACATCACTCAATTCAACTCTTACGATGTAAGTACCTATAAGATTATTTAGTTCAAGTGGTGATACGCACCTTACATAATCCAATCACTCGAAGGAATGTTCGTAACCAAATCAGGTCAGGAAAATACAAAGAATAAATGTATTTATTTGCAACCATGTAACTTAAAACTAAGATACAAGAACGCGGAAGGGTCGTGTACACATAGTTCGTTCAAATTAAAACTAGATATATAAATATAAATATCAGGTTAGACATTTATAGCAAATAATTTAACAGTAAATATTCGATAAACTATTATCTTCCATTTACTCTGCTATGGAATAGTAGCACTTTTCTATTAGTTTCGATTTTAATGTATGTATGAAGGAAGTGTCATTAGGTACAGTTTTTTATGGATGGGGATTATGTTGTATATTTTTATTGCTCTATAGTAGGGTCCATTTCTGTATATTTCCAGTTTACTTTCTGGAAGTTCAAGGTTATGACGTCGACGAGCGTTTTGGTTAAATGTAAATAAATGTAGATTTCTATGGACGAAGGTAGCAGTTCCAATATAAACAAGATAAAGCTAAAAGCTTTCCAACTTTATCCGGATAAAGCACATTTAAAAAGGCTTCTTTATATTTAACATATTAAATGTTCGTTACCTATAAGTCTTTGCTTACCTTTATGCATTGGCTAGTATATCCAGATATAAAAGTAAACTGGCTGAGTATTGTAGGCGCGGATGCTCCAACGTATTGACAATGCTGTCATTATTCGTTTGTTGAGATAAGAACTAGGCTAGGACCTTGTTGAACTACCGAGTGTATGCTCTTATTGTGCAGGAAATTGTGTAAAAATAAAATATGTCTACCGTTGGTGTAGCGTCTTAACATATCCCAAGTTAACTCAAGTCAGAGTTCATGTAATTTACATTCTTCATGAGCTGCATGAGCTTCAGCGTCAGGTCAGGTGATGTTCCAGATAAGGCAAGACGATGGGAACTATTTCAAGTTCGCAAATATTTCAATCCCATCACACTAGATAAATCTATTTTTCAACAGGTCATATTATTAGGAGGGACTAATTTTCCGAAATTAAAATATATAAAATGTGTTCCCCAAATGCGCTCCCCCACCCGCATCCAGCGGACTCCAGCAACCAGGTCATCAGTACCGGTCACTTTGGCACTCTTTGGGGGAGGCCTATGCCCAGCAATGGACGTCTTTCGGCTGATATGATGATGATGAATGCGCTCCGACGTAAATTTGACCTGCCTATGGCGAACAGAAAAGCTAATTATAGGTAATAAGGAACCCATTTTCTTTATTACTAAAAGTAGCCTTAGGGAAGTCCAGAGTTCTATCCTATTTCTGTCCCAAGCAGAAATCTAGCTACGCGTGGTGATCGGCCCTCTAACACTGCTTACTTTTTCCCTCTTTTAGAGTCCTTAGCTCTAGTTGTCTCTTTATACCTAATACCTATGCGGACACTGACGATTGATATCTAATAAAGATATCTAACATAGCCGCAGCGGCATCTCCGAAAATTATACTACTTATGGATTATGGTATATAATGATTTCGTCAGAGTCGAGTATAGTGTCATGCGTACTTTTTCTCCTAAGATATTAATGAACCCACACTTAACCTCAATCCACTTCCTTTACACTAAATGTATAATCTATTTATCACTTTGTCAACGAAATTATAAATTGAAATTAATGGAAAAACTTAAAAATGGAATGCTCCGAGGCGGATTCGAACCGGGCATTCGTGGTCGTGGTATACAAAATTAATTTAGTGAGTACTGACGATTCCTCAATATAATTTGAGACGTTGGTGCTGTTAAGAAGCTTAAGTCTTCTGGTAGATGTTGCTACACGCCTCCCTTAGGCGTTGTAAGAAGGAACTGATTGAAAGATTTAGGTGGCCGAGACAGATTGTTCCGATTGCTCAGTTGGTTAGTAGCGACGGGCCATGAATGCCTGCCTCCCTATTCTGTAACTTGTTTTAAGCTCACCTCAACGCGCACCCACAAATATATCTTGACACCGCGATGCGTAGTAACTAAGCGTAGGTAGAGATCTAGTTTCGTGACGGGTGACCGGCGGGGTGAGCCGCATTAGCGCGTAGCGAATAGCAGCCCAGCCCCCCTATTCTGTAACTTGTTTTAAGCTCACCTCAACGCTCACCCACAAATAAATCTTGACACCGCGATGCGTAGTAACCAAGCATTGGTAGAGGTCTAGTTTCGTGACGGGCGACCGGCGGGGTGAGCCGCTTTAACGCTTAGCGAATAACAGCCCTGTGGTCGCTGGTTCGAAACCGGGTAGGAGGATTTAAAAAAAAAACAATTTTTCCTTCAATTTAAATCTATAATAATCTCATCATCATCATCATATCAGCCGAAAGACGTCCACTGCTGGACATAGGCCTCCCCCAAAGAGTGCCACAATGACCGATCCTGCGCCACCCGCATCCAGCGGACTCCCGCGACCTTTACCAGGTCATCAGTCCACCTTGTGGGGGGCCTACCCACGCTGCGCCTTCCGGTACGTGGTCGCCACTCGAGAACCTTTCCGCCCCAACGGCCATCGGTTCTACGTGCAATGTGCCCCGCCCACTGCCACTTAAGTTTAGCGATTCGGAGGGCTATATCGGTTACCTTGGTTCTGCTGCGGATAGCCTCATAATAATCTACTAGTCTATTTATTAAAATTCTTGCTAAAAACTATCCAAACCATGGCCTTGCGTCAAAATAGTTCAATTAAGCAGTTACTTATTTATATTAGCAATGAATTTATTTTTATTTAACCCTATCCGATGCTTAGGTATGGCAAAAAAAGTATGCTGGCTTTAAACCATCACATATTTTTACCGGATATTTAACGTCATATCTCAACACAGACAAGCCAAAGGGCACACCTTCATTTTCTCGAAAAGTTTTATAATATTTCCCAACCCTCACAAAATTTGTCTGTATGATATAAGCAAGCTCATATCAACGGGATAAGGTGACCTTGGGAACCTTATAAATCCCATAAGGCTTATGTACTTTAGATTTATTGATACCTAAATGACACAGATTTTCTCAAAACTTTTAAGTACTACCTGACGTGATGACGTCCTAGAAAGCTGAAATTTGGTACACAGATTAAAATAGGCTTTTAGACTACATAAGAATTAAAAAATCTACCACTTTGACTCAACATCCACCCACATTGATTGGTGCAAATTTAGAAAATTAAATAAAACATCTATTTTATCTGTATTTCGTCTAGTTTCAAACGTAATGTCACCCCATAATAAGTTAGCCCCGGGCTTAATATGGGGAGTTTCGTTTCTGTAACAAAAACTATGATTATACGGGATTATCCTGTGATTGTAGGTACAGGATTTCACAGCGCAATTTACGCAAAAAAACTAACTCTGACTTTTTTTTTTCTGAAATCGGTTTCTTGCTTGATTCCTAAGAGCAAATGTCCGTATCTCTTGTAGTTTCTGATGTTCCCTCACTACCGCGTTTGAATAATATTCTCTGTATATTCGAACATTTTGTGTACTGCAAAGGGCATCTTATTGCATGTAATGATTCACTATCTAAAACCCGTTGTCATTGACTCGATATTGCCGCTTTCATCTATCTGACTTGCTGGGCACCCCAATGACAGTAGTTTATTCTAAAATGAATTAATCGTATTATTTTATTTCGAGTGGTTTATTGAAAATAGGCTGACAATTTGGGTGGCTGTGATTGTTTAATTTTGTTATGTGCTGAGAAAATAGATTATTAAATTACGCGTTTCCTTGCGGCGGGCAAAACTGAGATTATAAAATTTGAGTGGTGACAAAACAACAAATTTAAAAAAAATACTATGTGACAAAACACGATCGTGACAGAATGCGTATGGGGACAAACACCCAATGGGGAAAAATGAGTTTAGGCCACCCATCTAACAAATCCGTCTGCTATAAAACCATACCTACGAATATAGGTAAAACCGTTTGTAAAAATATTTATAAAATAGGTGTAATTTTGCCTGTGGTATTTTAGAACCGTTACAGTCCGGAAATATACAATTACTCCATAGAAATATATAAACAGGCAATAAAAAGTTTACGATGCGACTTCCTGAAAATCAGTTGTTCACGTTGAGTTGTGAATAATTTAATTCGAGTAGCGGTCAAAACGTGAATTCCAGAAAATAAAACTTTTGTAAACTTTTTATTCTATTTCGTTACAACGCCTTGACACCCTGTTTTATATTTTACTCCGTTTAAAATTAATTTAGTTACCTGTAGTTACTTCACTTCGGACTTACAAACAGTTATTGTTATAAGTTATAAAATATTGACATATTTGACGACATTAACATATTGACATATTTTTTGACGACCGCTTTAGCCTAGTTAGTTGGTAGTGATCCTGCCTACGAAGCAAGAGGTCCTGGGTTCGAATCCCGGTAAGGGCATTTATTTGTGTGATGAGCACGAATATTTGTTCCTGAGTCATGGCTGTTTTCTATGTATTTAAGTATTTATTTATCTATATATACGTATGTTTAGCGTCGTCTAATACCCATAGTACAAGCTTCGCTTAGTTTGAGACTAGGTCGATTTGTGTAAGATTGTCCCCTAATATTTATTTATTTATATTTTTTTATCAACAATTAAATAGAAATGATAAATAAAAATGTCTGAATGATAAGTACCTGTTTTAAAAACGCCGACGAAATTTTAATCATGATGTTTACTTTTCACAATCACAAACGAAGCCGCTGTCACTGCGGCACTCTCATTCACTCGCGATGTTAGATTTGTACTAGTGCCTATGTGTTGTTGTATAGGCGGACCGATAGCTCCTCGCCGCCGGCATAAACTGCGATGTATCGGGTGCTCACGGGTGATTTTGATGGGCAGTGCACTTGAAATCAGCTTCCTGCGTCACCAGGTCATGTGAGATGATGGATATCTACATATGATATGGATTAGTCGCGTGCGACTGACCGCACCTGGTCGGCACCTAACGCTGAATGCGGAAATCTCATCTGTAATTTATACTCGTACCAGTCACGAAAATTAAACAATAACGAAATTTTGGCAACATATACATTCGGAAAGACAATGTTTTTCAAATCGAAAGTAATAATAGCTAACCATTTTATAAGTAGCAATCTATAGCAATCTATATATCTTGAGGTTTGTTAACAAATAAGTAATTTCAGTGAAATTTATCTTCTACTAGCTTCCGCCCGCGACTTCGTCTGCATGGGCCCAGGATAAAAACTATCCTATATTTTAATCCAGGCTTTAAACTAACTTCGTGCAAAATTTTATTCAAATCGGTTGAGGCGTTCAAGCGTGATTGAGTAACAAACATCCAAACATCTAAACATCCAAACATCTAAACTTTCACATTTATAATATTAGTAGGATTGTTTAACACTTTCACTGCCAGGAACCCGCCTAGGGGTGCCTTCGTCGTAGTCGCTTTCCGCTACATATGAGGAAAACCACGGGATCGGCTACCGTGACTACGTTCATTGAAAAAGTACCTTGTTAAACACGATACATGACAATGTCACGTAGATTTCTCAAAACAAGTGTTGTTTTATTTCATTATCTACTACCATTATGCAATACTCGTAGTTCAATAACATGAAGATTGGTAATTGTTTGTGTCTATAAGGCACTTATAACTACCTAAGTAAATAATTGATGTGGAATGGCGAGAGCCGCATTCACTATCTATAGCGGGGGTGGGAGTACACATAGACTAGTGTGTAAGATAAATCTATCTAAAGTATATTATTTAAGTTCGTATGTAATACGGGTGTAGACTCAAAATGTATTATTACTCCAAAAGAAAGAAGGCAAAAAAATATGCCTAGAAAATCCCTTTCAGATATCTCATGGAATTACGAAGCTACAACCGTTTTAATATAGATTGTTAGAGAGAAAACGCTCGCAGATCGTGACGTCATGATCTGCGAGCGTCATAGTATAAATGACAATCGTTTCATATTAAATGATACAACTCCATTGAGATCAGTAGCAAAACTCATTTATTTCCAAACTACCTTCAGCTGTCATCCATCACCTGGTGTCATGTCATAGAAGTACCCATCTAAATATATAACACATGAAGGTCCGTTTTGCGGAAAAGGGACATAATATTCCCTCTTAAAACATTGGACACATAGATTTGTGATTATTTAATTCCCTGCTTTACTTTTTTCTCCGTTTGTCAATATTTTAAATAGTTTTTCGGGAAAAAACAACTTTATTTGTTATTTTATTTGGTGTCTACACTCCTATTGAATATCATATGACGTCTACAGTTTGTATATGCGGGCATTCCTCGCATGCGGTATAGCTACTTATAGCGATAAGTGTAATCTGCCGGTCAATTAAAAGCGTGCGAGAGGGAGAGGCTATCTCTGAAACTTTGATCATTCATCTATCTTAGTATGAAGGTTTCTTGACAGCGTACACAACAAACAAATATTCGGTAAGCTTTGCTAATGGCGAAACTGATCATTGTCAGCAAACTTTCGTTGTTATTTCACATTTTACAAAAAAAATACAACCACAGGGACAGGGACTCCACTATAGAAGAAGCCGTGATATGCCCTTGAGCTTGCTCAGCCACCACCATACTCAGAGAGCTATTTGTGGTTTAAGCACAGAACACCCCCACTAGAAGCCTAATGTTTGTTTTTTGTTCGCGACACGAGTCACCAAAGTATGAGGAAGAGGTGAGGGGAAGGGCGGATGCTAACAGCGTTGTTATTGGTCGATACGCTGGCGCGCGGAATACGTAGTGATGTCCATGTTCGCCACAAGCATCCTACTTTTTTTGGTACATATTAAAGTATAGATAGTTTTGTTACCATTTTAATACTTTCTGTATATTAAAAAGGTAACAAAACTATATATACTTTACAATGTACCAAAAACAAATTACTTAGCATTTAGTACTCGCTCTTTCGCACTTTCTCGAAAATCATCATCAGTCTCATCTTGTGACACTAAACCCAACTGCTCATTGAGAGCATTCTAAAAGGCCCACACAACATACAGGGTGTACTAAAAATGGGATGTGAACCGATCAAGGGCTCAACAGGTATCGTGTTCTGATAAGAAAAAACAGAAAAAAAAAATTTGACGCGTTTTTTTTTTACCTAAGTATATGGAGCGTTGGCCGACTGGGGCGACAAGCTCCATAGAAATGTAAAAATAAAATCGCGTCAAAAAAAATGTTTTTTTTCTGTTTTTTCTTATCAGAACACGATACCTATTAAGCCCTTGATCGGTTCATACTCCATTTTTGTTACACTTTGTATATCTATCTCAAACCAACTCCGTTTTCATTATAGTTTAATATGTCTGATTCTCACGGGAGTTGTCTATATAAAACAAGACGCAAATGTTCACCAAGAGGGAATCCTCTAGATTAGAATTAAAAAGTCCACACAACATATCTTTAATTAAACTTTAATTAAACTACTTGAGCTGTCAGAGGTGTGCGGGGCGTTTTCCGAGGCACGACGCCATAAATGATTTGGTTCGTCGGGCTTTAGTTTCGGCCAATGTGCCTTGTCTCCTGGGCTGTTATTCGCTAAGCGTTAAGGCTTGTACACCCGCTAAAGTCCTTGAGCGTATGGGCGGAGCCTCGACCCTCTCCCCGCGCAAGTCGCACAACCCGCCGTCGTTTATTAAGCGTTACATATACGTAGATTAAGTTAGGTAAGATTACAGACGCGTCATCGCGCATCGTTACCTATGCAAGGGTGGACGTGGGTGGGTGACATTCGTCATGCTTAATTGAAACGTGATATTTGTCATACATAAATTACATAATTGATTAAGTTCAAAAATTATGTCCCTAATATTATAATACTATTTACTTACGATTAGTGTAGTTCCATCAGCACGGCTAGCACGAGACGGCCGCGACATACTCTCGATTTTTCTCGCACTATCGGTCTCTCTCTTATTAGAATATTAGGAAAGAGAGGTAGTGTGAGAAAAATCGAGAGTATGTCGCGACCGTCCCGTGCTAGCCGTGCTAGTGAAAACGAAATTCGTTCCAATAACTCTCATTGTCGCTCGAACTAGCAAGCGCGACAGAGAGGGAGATACACGAACGAAGTTCGGTTTCGTTTCGCGGTACGCCCTCAGCACGCCTAGCACTAGACGGCCGCGACATACATTCGATTTTTCTCGCACTATACCTTTGTTACTAAATATTCTAATAAGAGAGAGACGGATAGTGCGAAAAAATATAAAGGTAATAATAATAATCCATACCTACTGTTGCCCTTAGGCCATTTCTTAATGTCGCTATTAATAGGGGCCCATCTAGCAGTTAGCGAGTCACCGTCTGCCAGAGATAAAATGTGAAACAGTTTTAATGGGCAGGCGTCCGATGTTTCATCCAATAGCCCAGCTACTAGTCCATCATTTTCACCCAATGACCCGTTTTATTTAGATTCCATCAACTAGCAATAGACTCTTACACCCCAGCGGGTGCTGTTTCTGTATGCGTCCCATGACACGGGCAGAGACAGCATCCACTCGGTGTACTT
The DNA here is from genome assembly GCA_947049275.1 of Epinotia bilunana. NCBI lineage: Eukaryota > Metazoa > Arthropoda > Insecta > Lepidoptera > Tortricidae > Epinotia > Epinotia bilunana. Next base: position 30,280,515 of record OX346253.1, read on the forward strand.
GCATTTCATTAAATTGTCAAAAGGGCCTCTACGTGTTGGCTCAGAGCTCCACGCACGCCTCCCAAAGGTCCGGGACATCATTGTCCCGTGAGCGCGAAAGACATATAATCTATACTATCCATACTTGCATATCCATACTCCATACTAATATTATAAATGCGAAAGTGTGTCTGCCTGTCCGTTACCTCTTCACGCCTAAACCGCTGAACCGATTTAGATGAAATTTGGTATACAGATAGTTTGGGTCCCGGGAAAGGACATAGGGTAGTTTTTATCCCGTAAATCATCTCTTAAGGGGGTGAAATGAGGGGTGAAAATTGATTTGGAGCTACTTAAACCGCTGCACCGATTTGGATGAAATTTGGTATAGAGATAATTTTAGTCCCAGGACAAAGCATAGTTTTTATCCCAGAAATCATCCCCTAAGGGGAGAAATTCGGGGGTGAAAATTTGGATGTAACCCATTTAGATGAAATTTGGTTTGGAGATAGTTTGAGACCTGGGAAAGGAAAAAGGATAGTTTTTATCCCAGAAATCATCCCCTAGGGGGTGAAATGGGGGGGGGATTTTATGGAGCTACTTAAACCGCTGCATCGATTTGAATGACGGAACTCATACCTACTGATGAAATTTGCTTTAAAGATAGTTTGAGTCCTGGGAAAGGAGATAGGGTTTTTATCTCGAATATCATTTCCTGAGGGGGTGAAATAGAGGGTAAAAATTTGGATGGAACCCATTTAGATGAAATTTGGTTTAGAGATCGTTTAGTCCCGGGAAAGGCTTTATATAGTTTTTATCCTGGAAATCGTTTCCAAAGGAGGTGAAATGGGGGGTGAGAAGTTGTATCGATACCTACGACATCTACGATATAATGGAGTTCCACGCGGACGGAGTCGCGGGCAGAAGCTAGTAAATAATAATGCGCGGATAGTCAGGACTGTCAGGAGGTTCCTCTCTCTGTCGCCCTGTTTCTCCTCTCCGTGCACATAAAGTGCACGGATGGTCAGTCAGCTGTCTTGTAGATACTACTACTACTTTACAAACCACGAATTAGATTGTCCACTCTATGCAACAAAATTATCTGTCACTGAAAACTAAACTATACGCAAATGTTTATTAGTTACCTACTATCCGAATCACAAAACGGATTGTACACTCTATGCAACAAATATAGTCCACAATTTCCACAAATATTTTAAAATTTCGGCGCAGCGCAAATTGACACAGGTCCGTCATGCAACGTGTCTCGTCCCGCACTGACCGTATGGACGAAAACGGGGAGGCGTAGGAACTTTGGCGGAATATTTCAGAAAACGAGGTAAATTTTTAAGAAAATTAAGAAAGTAAGAAAATGATGCCCTTGTTCATTATTGTATGACGAAAGTTATAAAATTTCATATTATTCTGATAAAAAATGGACCAGTAAAATGGTTACAAGTGAAAAAATAGGGGTGACTAGATTTTTTTTTCTCTAATTTTTATTGTTAAAATGGATTTCTACGAAAACTATGACCCGTTTCCGACAGCAAAAATGATACGTTATAATGTATAAAACGGTTACAAAACAACTCATTCTCACGAAAATTTCGAATGTGCAGCCTTAATGCGGCTCACCCCGCCGTTCACCCGACACGAAACTAGACCTCTACCTACGTTTAGTTACTACGCATCGCGGTGTCAAGATATATTTGTGGGTGAGCGTTGAGGTGAGCTTAAAACAAGTTACAGAATAGGGGGGCTGGAGCCTCCGGGGTTGTGCCGGCTCGGCTGAAACATACGAAGTACTCCGCCTTGGAGCCAACAATGTACGACTTTGCACCAGTCGCGGTTGAGACTGCGGGACCTTGGGGTACGGAGGCCAAAGATTTTATACGGGATTTGGGTCGGCGGCTTAGGGATAGGGGCTGTGATCCTCGTTCCGGATCGTTCCTGGCTCAATAGATTTCTTTGGCCATTCAGCGTGGCAACGCCGCCAGTGTCATGTGAACTTTCGGGCCACCAACGATCCGGGGCGGTCCTTTTTGTTAGTTTATATTAAACTTCTACTAGTACTACTAATACTAATGATTAGTATTACTACTTCTTCTATATTTTTACTTTAAAAAACAAACAACTAAATAAAACTATGATTCTACATAATATATGGGAATTTCGGTTTACCCGTACCACAAGCTGTTTAAAAATAATTGTATTTTAATTGTCCTTATTGATTTTAAATTAATCTAAAATCTTAAAATTGTTTTCTTTAAGTAATGTGGGCTAGGTTTGAGAACTCCCCATTATATAATAGTACATTGTGATACAAGTGAGGTATGTTGATAATTACATCAGAGGCGGAATTATCACGCGAGCCGCAGGTGAGCGTGATAAGAGAGCCGAGGATGTAATTATCAAAGCTCACGCGTTTCATACGACGTTTTTCAACACATTTTGCGAGGAAAAAATCCCTTTCATAAGATGAAAATTTGATAGGCCTGCCAAGTTATTTTCCTTACTTATTAATGTCAACAGGTTTTTACTCACATGTTGAATACATCGTCAAGAATTTCTAGTGGCGTCCATTCTTTTTATCACTTTTCTAGTCACCACGAATCAACATTTTTGTTAATAACCAAACACGCATTAACAATGTTTACAAATATCTGTGAAATAACCTATAATGGCGCGCATCATTTTTTTTGTGAAGTTGGCGCAGTGCGCGCGCATTAGATGAAATCTCTAAACAGCCAATACAAAATAAAATAAATAATTTCCTTTTAAAATGTTATCTTTATTAATTCATGTAAAATGTTATCAAAAGTAGTAATAGTTTTACTAAATTAACCGTTTCTATATCATATCCAAAAAGAAATAGTCAATTAACTAACAAAAAGGATTTAATTTGTTTAGTCGAGTAAGGATCCATTTGCCGAGAATTAAAAAAAAGCTGTACATTCTGTACAACCCGGTTAGTTTAAGAATGCACCGTGTGCATGCATACATCTTGCTGCAAGGTGGCAACGTGACTTAATCGGGATATAACCATAACACACAAGTATCGTAATGTTATTAAACACGCGTGTTTAATATCCAGGATTATGAGCCTAAAAGCGACACAATAAGAGGTACGTTACGAGCAATTGTGTTGAAAATAATTTATTATTTTATTGAACCGTTCAACCTTAGAATAAAGCATTGTTTACCCTAAACCTGTGTATAGAGTCAATGTCCATATTATATTTCCAAACATTATTTAGACTAAAAAATCGGTTACGAATCATTCACACACTCAACCTTCAAAGTTAGAAACTTCTCAGGAATAAGGTGAAGCACCCCTGCCCCATTCTTTAACCGCCCTAATAAGGACTGAAGAGGCAAAGTACCTCGTACGAATCAGTCATACATTAACAAAATAAGGATGAAACCCAAGGCCACACTTACTACCGTGATGTAGGAAATGGTTCGTTCAATCCCATTGCACACTCCCCTATACGTTTTCTACAGAATACTAGTGTATTCATGTGGCATCGAACAAATACCAATTAATATAAGGCTGCTCTTTGTTCGTTATTTTAGAGGTGGAAATAGGTAAAAAAATATCAAAAAGATAAAATAGTATGGCATTCATATTAGAATTCGTAAAAAAGGACAGTGAAATCCAACTAGTTATTATATTTAAATAGTTCTCAGCTGATAACGAACCATGGAATCCTTCTAAGGAGTACAGACTTAACGATGCAGTGTGTTTTTTGACCCAAAAAAGTGACATTCTCCTTTTATTAGATAAATCTATTGCTTGTATCATTACGAATGCGAGACGAGATGTCCCCTGTGTGGATTTTCAATATTTTTTCAAATAGATTTTTTAAGTTTGTGTGACCTTGTCACGAATGGAAAACGAAAATTAATTCCTATAAAAAAACTATTTTTTTTTTATTTTTTTTTTTATGATATAGGAGGCAAACGAGCAGTCGAATCACCTGATGGTAAGCGATAATCGACGCCCATGGACACTTACAACACCAGAAGAGTTGTAGGTGCGTTGCCGGCCTTTAAGATGGGAGTACTCTCTTTTCTTGAAGGCTTGAAGGTTATAACGGTCCGGAAATACCGCAGGCGACATTACATTCCAGAGTTTGGCTGTGCGAGGCAGAAAGTTTCGGGAGAAACGCACAGTTGAGGACTGCCAACCATCTACGTGGTGAGAATGGAAAAGCTGTCGCGTAGGGCGATGGCGGAAGGAAGCGGCGGGGATTAATCCGAACAATTCATCGGAACACTCCCCATTGTACATGCGGTAGAAAATGCAAAGCGAGGCTACATCTCTACGCAGTGCTAAGGGATCAAGCCGATCGGAAACACGCTGGCAGCCGACAATTCGAATCGCTCTCCGTTGAATGCGGTCTAGAGGGAGGAGTTGGTACTGAGGAGCCCCTGCCCACAGATGACAACAGTATTCCATATGTGGACGGACCTGCGCCTTATAGAGCTGTAGGCGGTGAGCCGGCGTGAAATACTGTCTCGATCTGTTGAGCACACCGAGCTTCATCGAGGCTAATTTGGCCTTACCCTCCAAGTGGCCGCGGAACTGGACTTCTTTCGAAATGTCGACGCCAAGGATTCCGATGCTGGCTGTGGCTGCTAGGGGAGTGCTCTCAAATCGTGGAGATGCCGGAAACGCTAACTTTTTTGCGGTGAATGCACAAACTTGTGTCTTCGTGGCGTTAAAACGGACTAGATTAAGTCGGCCCCATTCTGAGACTTCTTTTAGGGAAGACTCAATTTCAGACACAAGTTTGTTTCGACTCTCAATGACGTTTTCCCGAGAAATATTGGCACGGCCGGCTATAGCGAGTTCATCATTTAACGTGACATTGTTTTATGTGGCTATTGAATGCGCATATTAATCTGTGTCACACAATCCACTTGCTCTTAAATGTGAATAGACTCGTCGCTAAAAAAGATTTTCTCCTTTTTGGTTTTTATTTTTTATTTACATTTCTAGACCGAAGTAGAATCTCTAGACGAATGGGAGAAATTCCTTATAATTGGTTGTGTAACGTCTATTTTTTTACATTCTTCATACGCGGATGTTAAGAGAAAATAAGATTTAACAAAATGTTCTAGGGCTGTCACTAATTGACCTTTACAATTGTAACATTTTAAACAAAAAAAATTTTTTTTGTTGATTATATTCTTTTAATAAAAAAAGTTCAGGACGATAAAGGTCAATATTAGTGACAGCCCTAGAACATTTTTTTAAATCTCTTTTTCTTAACTCCAAATTTTTATCGGAGTCTAAACTCCGTCAAACCATATGAAACGTATAAAAAAGTTTGACGAACCACAGACCAGAGAATAACCGATTGGATAAAGTCGTGTTTACATAACAGCGCCATCTTTTGTTTTCGTATATCGTCGCTGGGTAACTATTTAATTGATAATATATCCGTTACACAGAAAAAATAAGCTATTATAAATGGTTTCCAAAACTGTCATTTTTTACATACAAGTTGTCAGTTCATTGACTGGACTACAAGATCTTCTTATCGCCATTCGTGTGACATTTATCTATCAAGTAATCTAAAAGTACTTGATACGAATATTTTCAATATAAAGTTAAGGGACGCTATCAAATCTAAAATAAACGTGATTTCCAGCTTGGTGTTTTATGCAACACTTAAGCATAGGTTTGAGGAGTCCATACAAAACTGTACCTATTCAACAATTTTAGAAAAGGTCATTTCATTACCGCTACCTATGTCTACTTCATGTATGGACAATTAAATGGGAAAAGCCTCAAGACTCGATTCCTGTGTTGCACGAATCATTTATATACCTACAAAATAGTACGGAACCCTTGGTGTGCGAGTCTAACATGCACTCGACTGCATATTTTACATCAATTTTAAAAAGTGTATAACTGCCACGTCATCCTGTATTATGGAACGAATAGGTGAATCTACCAATAGGTGTTAGCCATGTTACTAGATATACCTAAGCAAGAAGACGAATTGAATTTTCACTCACAATAGTCGCAATACAATAGGTACAGTGGAAGAAATATACACAAATACTAAAAATACACATCGCTTATTAAGAAGTTTTTTATACATAGGTCATTTACTGTAGCGTCAAGGTTAATACGTCTGTACACGTGTTAGTTTGTCTATCTTTTTGATCCTGATCTCAACTCAATTGCTCAAAGGTTAACTAGAAGAGATCCCTTACAGGGATAAGTTCGCCTTTGTACCAATTTAACTTTTTTTTGTCTGTATTTTTACCTTTACAATAAAGTATTTACATACATACATACATAAACCATTTTTGGGATTTAAAAATTATATATTTTATATTTAATAAAATATAATTATATATTTTGATAATTCATACCAGAGGACACTTTTTATTTATCTGAGGATAAAAATATGGGTCATTCTCAAAACTTAGGCATGAAAATTCGGAAAACTTTAATTGTTGAATTTCTTTATTTTTTTACAATGTATGTACAAGCTGGACCAAAATCAACATTTTAACACTGGAAACCAACCTTAAAGCAGCTTAGAAGTGAGAGAAAAAACATTAAAGGCCCTTGGAGTGGAGTACAGTCCATGGAGTATGACTTGGAGTGGAAAGTTGTCCATGGAGCTAAGCACGGAGTAGAATTTTTGTCCACGGAGTATGACATGGAGCGGAGATTTGTCCATGGAGCATGACATGGCATGGAAATTTGTCCATGGAGCTAAGCACGGAGTGGAATTTTTGTCCACGGAGTGAGGTATTAAATATGTATAAAAACCTATTAATACCATATATTTTTGATTTATAATAGAAATAATACAAAATCCAAATGAACAGTCTTTTATTTTCAATATACAGGAACATAATTGAGATCAAATCGTACAAAAATCTCTATCAAATTAAGTTAAACACAATTATTAAAAGATATTGTAATCATCGTCACTGTCAGAGGCAATACGCTCATTGACACTTTCGTCATCACTTGAAAATACAAGAGCCCTGGGCTTTCGGCTAAGATTAAAGTTTATTTCCGGTGAATACCGATCCTCAGGTTCCTGATCACGATCACTGACCGTTGGGAGACTTACCTCATGGGACGGCAGCGACTTATATATATGTTTACCTAAACCAAAATGTAAGCAGTCTTTCTGACATGAAAGACAACTTAATCTTCGCAAATATATGGTATCAGACTGTGACGAGTCCCAGTATACCTGATGAACACGCATTGTATTTTTCACAGCTTTTAATTTCGGGGCATCTAGTTGAGATAAAAGTTCATCAACGGCGCATAATTCTTCATCTTTTACTAGAAACACATTGACTTTTGTCTCTGCTGTTGTCAGACTTTGATACAAAGTCTCCATGTCGTGTATATCTTTTCCTAGTGCAACTAGATGATCAGCAGTTCTTTTGACGTAAGCACCAATACCATCTGGAGCTCCTTTGCCGTGTCCAGCTTCATGAAAATGCCAACTAGCTTTGTCTAAATTAAAATGTTTCACCGGATGATTAAAAAACAAGTAACATATTTTTTATTACGGTATTGCGGTATATTTTTTTCTTTTTGTATAAATAATATATTAGACATTATTTAATTATTAGTAAAATATAAATTCGGTGTACACAATCGTGAAATAAGATGTAAATTAAATTAGGAAGAGACGAATATTCCCATCCGTGGACACTTTCACCACTCCATGGATATCAACTGTCCACGGAGCAGAAGTCCATGGAGCGGAGATTTTTAAACATCTTCTCGCCGTTGTCTGACATGCTTTGAGTTTCGAAGCAGTGAATCAGATACGTGAAAAATTGTCCATTTGTTATATATTATTATTAACAGTTAATGTAAAAAAAAATACCTTGTGTTTAAGATAAACCATCCACGGAGCTGTGTGCTAAGGCTTTCCAATTTGTTGTACAAAAGTAATTATTCAAAAAAAAAAAAACGTTAACACACTGTTAAGGACTGAGACTATCTTTTTTCACTTTGACGTTTATAATGTTGCCTGTGAAAAATAAATTCTACCATTCAGTATCCTTCTAAGATTTTTGGGAATGGTAGATATGTTATAAAAAGTGATGTCCATTGATGGAGTGGTAAAGAAAATGTCCCGTGAGATCAACATCGATTTTTACAAATATTTATTGACAAGTGGCAATATCAAAATGGCGTAACATATAGCATGGATGTTCACAATATTGTGAAACATAAAAAAAAGATAATTGTAAAAGACCAATGTATCAATAAATACATAAATCTCTCAGATTTCGGAGTTGTGACATGGCATGGAGCGGAGATTTTGGAATGTTTTTTTTATTTTTATTACAAGTATTTTTTTTAAGGTAAGTATTTAAAGCTCGTAAAACTATACTAATCGAAATTAATAACTTTACAAAAAATATTGGAAAACTCACTGTGTGAAAAAAAAATCGACTGTGACACTTTTCTAATACAGTTTTGAGAATGACCCATATTTTGTTGCGATAGGTCTGTTATTTGTAATCAGAAGCAAGAAATATAGTTCCCTTTTTAAATTGTCTGGAAAGCTACTTTCACCGATTTGTATATTTATGCATTTTGTTAGTTCTGTTAGAATATGCATTTTAACGCCTTTGTGCTTATACCGTCGATACCAACGCTAATATTTGAGTCTAGATTATCAATAATTTTCGATACTTTATCCTCACTGCAAGGTTTAAGATCGAAAATGCACGAATTGTTGTGGATGTGCATCTGAGGGTATATGTTGTTATTATGAAATTGTAGGTATTTGGCTAGCTAAGTGTGACCTAATGGTAGAAAAATATGTATTAAAGAATTTGCACACCTCTTGATCATTGGTGATTAGTCCAGAATTAGTTAATAAATTTGAAGCAGCACGGTCAGATTGGATTTTGTTTTGAGACAGGTTATTTATCAAGGACTATGTTTCTTTTAGTTATTCTGTCATTTTTCAAACTCATCCAAGTAAAACTTGTGCTGCTATAAGTTGACTAACTTCATTTCTTTTTTGTTAAAAGCTCTCTTCTATATCTCTGTCTTTCGGGTTTCTGATAAACAATTGTCAGGTGTTGTTTCTCTTACTAATAACAACAATATTGCTTCGATTAATCCAATCACGGCGAGGTTATTGAGGATTTAGTCTTGACAATTATATTGTTGCTGATATGACAGTTGACAACCTCCTATTGGGTTTTCGAAGTTAGTATTGAGAGTTTAGTTTAGTTTAGTTTAGGCATTTAAGTTCATTAAGAGTAATGCGAATGTTCCCCTTGGAACAAGTGTAAGCCTCATGATAACGTATATTTCATACGTGTATACCGCCCCTTAGGCTAGTTCCAAGTGATGTGTACCCGGCCGTATATTATCAGACTTCTTTAAGTCTGATAATATACGGCCGGGTACCGGCTATGGCGGTCGGGACGTATTAAAAAGGTAATTAAAAATACCAGAGAGGGATTGACTGTCAAAGATTATTGAAGGTGTGTTCTAATTGTTTCATTGTTTTGGATAATAAACCAAATTATAAATCAACAAGTCTTTAATTCGACAATTAGTTGGGACTGACCCAACATCTCAGAAGTGGGGATTATAAAATTCAGTCCGCATTACGCTCGGAAAAGTCGTAAATATTATGCAAAACTGTTCGGAAATCTTTCACGACAATTATGGGAAGAAAACTATCCGTGAAAAGTGTTAAAGACATGGGTAAACACAGAGAAAGGAGTTCTCGGTCACGTAAAAGAAAATATGATCGAATTGACAAAAGTCGATCAAAATTAAGGCACAAACGGACGAGAAGAGGAAGTTCGAGTAGAAGCAGTATACGTACACGTACGCCGAGTTTAGACAAGCATTCTAAAAGAGGTAGCAGCTGCGATCGTAATGTACATACGCCGCGTTCATATCGATCTGACGACAACATGCAGCAACAACGGGTTGATGACTGTAATGCACGTAATCTTCTCGACGACGGACGGAAAAGTAGATCACGTGAACGTCAACGGCATCATTCTCGTCGTGGTCACGAAAGAAGCCGAAGTCACCGCCGTCAGCCTTCAACGCGCGATGGTGGACGGAATAGCAGGTCACGGGAGCGTCGGCAGCGGCACTCGAGACATAGCAGTAGCCGGAGGCATCATACTGGTGGAACGAGGAGTAGGTCGAAAGATGAATACAGTGCGGCATCTCAGCAAGGTCCTGTGAGTAATTTGGACACCGAAACAGGTAATCATGTTGTTAAAATTTTGTATGATTTAGTGAAGTCATTAGCAAATAAGCGGCCAGAAGGGAATAAGTTCCCGGTCCTGGGTAATGTTATACCTGAATTTGACCCAATGTTAAAGGGCCAAACAATACATATTTGGCTGAAAAAGGTAGAAGAATGTGCAAAATTGTATAAATGGGAGGATGATCAAATAATACACTATGCATTGCCAAAGTTGGCTGGCGTTGCTCGCACCTGGTATCAAGCTCTTCCCACTATGTCGTTTTCGTGGCTCGAGTGGAAGAATAAACTTATTGAATCTTTTCCAAGTAGTGATGATTATGCCGAACTTTTAACCGAAATGTTGTCCAAGAGAGTAAGATATAATGAATCTTTAGAATTATATTATTATGAGAAAATTAATTTGTTGCATCGATGTGAAATAACCGGTAAACGCGCTGTTGATTGTCTGTTGTATGGGATAGAAGACCGGTCCCTGAGGCTCGGGGCAAAAGCCCTTAAGTGTCAAGAACCCGAACAGGTCCTAGAATATTTTCAATCTATAAGGCAACAGTCACGTGACCAATTTAAGAATAATCAGGACAAATGGTTTAACATCCCAAGCACCAATCCGACAGCAACCCATAAAATAACCAAACCACTAACCGGTGCAACTACATCCATAATTTGCTACAATTGCAATGAACCTGGCCACTACAGTTTTAAGTGTACAAAGAAAATACTAAAATGTACGATTTGTCACCGTTTAGGTCATACAAATAGTAACTGTGATAAACAAAGTAATGGTTCCGCTAACAAAAATAGTAACAATGTAACGGAAAAAAATGTGATGCAGTTGAATTCGGGTAGTATGGACGATAATAAGTATAGGATAGATTTAAAAATAAATGGAAATTTGATCAATGGGTATGTGGATTTAGGAAGCCAATGTACACTTTTGCGTTTTGGCGAGGCATTGAAATTGGGCCTTACGTGGGTAACAAATAATTTACCATCTTTACGAGGTATTGGAGGTAATATCGTATTACCGATTGGCTTAGTTGACGTCGTCATTGAAATACAAGGAATTTCAGAAAGCGTAGAGGTTCTTATAGTGGAGGATAGTGTTATCAAGTATCCTATTTTGATCGGACACACTTTTACCGAAAAACCGGGAATAATTATTACTAAAACTTGGGAGTCATTAGTTTTCGAACATGATTATCAAACTAAACTAAACTTAACTTTACAAGCGGACATCGAGGTTCATCCGCACGATACTATCGTGGCACCAATTAAATGCGATTTGCAGTATTCTGGTATGGTGTATGTACACGGCACATTACGTGGTTTACCGGACAGTCAATTCTATTTGATGGCGGGTGAATATAGTATTGAGGAGGGACGTGGAGCGTTAATATTATTAATGTTTCACACAATACTATTCGCTTAGAGGCCGGGTCATTGATCACTCGCGCTTTACGTACCAACAATACGTTAGATGTTAACGTATTGAATCTTGAAGACTATGATACAGATAATAGTTTTCATTATGGGGAGCATTTAACGGAAAATGAGTTAAGTCGGCTTAAAGCATTATTGAAAAAGTACGAAACATGTTTCTCAAGTAACTTAAAAGATCTCGGTCTCACCAGTGTGACACAGATGGAAATAGAATTGACGTATACCGTCCTTATAGGCTTTCGTATGTAGAAAGGGAACGCGTTCGATCAATAGTACAGGAAATGCTTGATGCGGATATAATCAGCGAATCTATTTCTCCTTACGCAAGTCCTAATCTCCTTGTAAAGAAAAAAACGGGCGAACAGAGGCTTTGCGTGGACTACCGTGCGCTAAATAGAAAAACAAAAAGGGAACATTATCCTTTACCACTGATCGACGATCAGCTTGACATGTTGGCAGGCCATTCAATTTTTATTACGCTGGACTTAGCTTCTGGCTATTATCAGATACCCATTGCAGAGAAATCTCAGGAAAAAAGTTCTTTCGTCACCCCTGATGGTCAATATCAGTTTAAACGCATGCCTTTTGGCTTAGCAAACGCTCCATCAGTGTTCCAACGCACTATAAACAAAATACTTACCAAGGCTAAGCTTAAGTATGCATTAGTGTACATGGACGACGTGTTGATTCCAGCTCACTCTTTCGATGAGGGCCTATGTCGCTTAGAAGAAGTTCTTGGCCTTATGCGAGATGCTGGTTTGACCCTCAAGCTCAAGAAGTGTCATCTCTTTTATACAGAGATAGATTTTCTGGGATTTCGAGTAAATAGTGAAGGTATTCGCCCGGGCTTAAAAAAAACTGAGGCAATATCTAAGTTTCCAAATACCAGAAAACATACACGATTTGAGACGTTTCTTAGGTTTAACAAGTTTTTTTAGACGTTTTGTGAAAGGTTTTGCCCTTATAGCTCGTTCGCTTACTGACCTTCTTAAGTCTAAGTTTGAATGGAGGTGGGAGGAGGAACATATAAGAGCGTTTGAAACATTAAAACAAAAATTAATTGAGCGCCCGATTCTTGCTCTATACGATGCTCGATTAGAAACGGAGCTTCATACAGACGCGTCAAAATATGGGGTAGCAGGTATTTTGATGCAATGTGGAACAGACGGTCTGATCAGGCCCGTAGCGTATTACAGTCGGAAAACAACCCCATACGAACAGAAGATGCATTCCTTCGAACTTGAAACTTTAGCCGTGATATCATCATTGAGCAAGTTCCGTGTATACCTTTTAGGTATTTTTTTTAAATAATTACCGATTGTAATGCGCTGCGAACCACTCTCACCAAGAGAGATCTTATACCGCGTATATCCCGGTGGTGGGTGCAGTTTCAGGAGTACGACTGTGAGATCAAGTACAGAGCTGGTACTCAGATGGCGCATGTGGATGCTCTCAGTCGTGCCCCTGTGACTGAACCTAGTCCAGATGACGATTTACACGTAATCGACATTTTGCAAGTGGATGTAAAAGATTGGATATCGACAGTTCAAAGTAATGATGACGAAATAATTAAGATCAGAGAGATACTACAGGATAAAAATACAAAACTTGCTGCTGATGTGCATAAAAACTATCAGCTGAAAGGCGATTACGTGTATAAGATTGTTGAAGACGGAATACGTTGGGTAGTTCCAAAATCGGTACGGTGGCAGGTCCTGCGCATGAATCACGATGATGTGGGACATTTTGGATACGACAAAACGCTGAGTAGGATCCGAGGCCTATTTTGGTTTCCCAAAATGCGACGTTTTGTTAAGAAGTACGTAGAGGCATGTCTTCAATGTGCACATCATAAGAGACCCGGTGGTTGTAAAGAAGGTATGCTCCATCCGATACCAAAGTTGGAGATACCGTTCCACACGCTACACGCAGACCACCTAGGACCATTCGTTCGTTCTAGGAGAGGCAACACTTGCATATTAGTAATAATAGACGCTTTCACAAAATTTGTTAGTATCAAAGCTGTTAGAGATACAAAAACCGCAACAGCCATTCGAGCCTTTAAAGAACATTTTAGTTACTTTGGCGCGCCTACACGACTGATCACTGATCGAGGATCATGTTTCACGAGTGCGAAATTTAAATCTTTTGTTGAAAACTTAGGTATCAAGCATATACTAAATGCGGTCGCAACACCTAGAGCGAACGGACAGGTGGAGCGTTATAACCGAACTATCACCGAGGCATTGAGTACAAAATGCCATGGCCAAAGTGATAGCTCTTGGGACGAACATGTGGGTAGCGTTCAATTGGGCATGAATACCACTTTGAACAAAGCAACTGGTAAAAGCCCTTCAGAACTATTGTTTGGGTTTAAATGTGTTACCTTATCGGAAAATATATTAGGAGACGTTATTAGCGAAACAATGGAACCACTGACTGACGATCAACTGAAGACCTTGAGATCGGCAGCCAGTGATTCAATACAAAGACAGCAAAATGCATCAAAAATAACGTTCGATAAGCACAGGAAACCTGGGACTAAATATAACGTAGGTGATCTAGTAAGAATTGAAAGAAATATATTTGATAAAGATCTTGTAGGAAAATCTAAAAAGTTGACTCCTAAATTTCACGGACCCTACCGTATAGTGAAAATCCTACCTAACGACAGGTTTGTTATCGAAGACACTCCTCAAGTAAGAAAGGGTAACAAGCGATATGAGAATATCGTAGCTTTGGACAAGATCCATCCTTGGCTAAATTTTAAAGATTTAGATAGTGAGGGTAGCGAAAACGACATTAGTAATGGTGCAGTAATGTCAGATGACGATAAGGATGAGTAGATCCAATTATTGAATAATAGTTAATAGTTAAGCTGTATTATTAAAATATATTACAAAATATGACAGACCTATGCAGAGAAGTTAACTGTTATATTAAAATGAGTACCTTTGCGTTGTGATGATAAAAACAAAGTTCCTTATCGAACTGTGATATTGTAAGAGACGGGTGTAGTCTGTGAGCGATCAGTGTAGCGTGCGCTTCACAAATGAGCGCAGATCATAGCAGATTGCATAGTGTAGGCTATGAGTGTTCAGTGTAGCGCCACATAGATGGTTGCAGATCATGGCAGATTACATTGTGATAATAGACAAGTGGTAATGAATGTAGGCTATGAGTGATCAGTGTACCGTGCTCTGCATAGATGACCGCAGATCATAGCAGACTGCATAGTGCAGGCTGTGAGCGATCAGTGTAGTGTACGCCGCATAGATGGTCGCTGATCATAGCAGACTGCTTCATAATATTAGATAGGTGAAAATGACTGACTAGTAATGTTATGAGTGGTCAGTGTGGTGGGCTATCACACAGATGGTTACAGATCATACCAGATTGACTAGATTAACTTTTGTTACAATTCAAGCAATAATTGCGACGTGATGTGTCGCATAGATGATCGCAGATTGAAATTGTTTTTGAAAATTGTATAAGAAATAAGAAAATTTACTGGTCTCAATGTTATTAGTTAGTTTATGGCTTATGGCATGTTAAGTCATGAGTATACATGCACAAGTCATTGTTGTACTGATGTAGTCATAGAAGATTATATGATTAATTCGTGGCCAAAGACAGAAGCTTAATATAGCTTACTTAAGTGTTAAGTTTGTTAAATTTTGTCGTTTATAATTTGTAAAGTTTTTAGTTATTAATAAAAGTGTACTGTGAGTACTCAAAGTGAGAGGACTCACTTATGGAAAAGGATGGCCGAGTTGTAAGCCTCATGATAACGTATATTTCATACGTGTATACCGCCCCTTAGGCTAGTTCCAAGTGATGTGTACCCGGCCGTATATTATCAGACTTAAAGTATCTATGGCGGTCGGGACGTATTAAACAGTTAATTAAAAATACCAGAGAGGGATTGACTGTCAAAGATTATTGAAGGTGTGTTCTAATTGTTTCATTGTTTTGGATAATAAACCAAATTATAAATCAACAAGTCTTTAATTCGACAAATAGTTGGGACTGACCCAACATCAGCTATCTATCTTTTTTGTATCCCGTGAGGTAGGTGCGGGCTGAAAGCTGAAGCTGAAAGCGCTGTACAGCCGACAGGCTAGCAGCAAACGCTGAGTGAGCCCCAAACCTATTGTCGCACCTAACCTAATAATTTTACTTAAGTACTTACTTTTTTAAATGTGTTTGAGAGATTGTGTTTTTATGTTTTTTGCGACAATAAATCTTCTTTTATTTTATTTTTGTGCCGGCAAGGCACATTCTATTGTAGCGATAAGGTATTCTTAAATACGTGCGTAAGATTAGCTATAGATTAAGTGCGTGCGAGATGTATGGATGATTATGCATGTAGCTACGTGTATATATACTGTGTTAATTAATGAATAAATATTACCATTGTACAGACAGTACTTCAAAGTATCTCTCTGAGTGTGGACTGCCATTAACCCCTCTCGCAGTCCACACTCACCCTCCAACCTCCCCTAGAATTTTATTTTTTATTTAGAATAAAGGAAGAGAGAGGTAGGTCACAGCCGATTGTCAAATCGGTGGATGAGACAATATTTCGTCCATTTTATTTATTTTGCTTCCGTAAAAACGTTGTTTTTTTTAAAATTCAGTAAATTAGTGCATTACTTATGAAAAGGCTACAATGTTGTCACTATAAAAAAACAGCCTCGCAATGGACCCCTGTAAACACAAAAAGGGACATTTCCTATGAACGAAATCTCTCAAATATTTATCAATTTTCGATAAGCTTTCACAATTATAAAATTTGTCAAAACTACCCTTCTCCGTCCCATGCTCGCACACTTTCTCGCCTAGGCTATTCTCATTTTGTCCATATTATCACAGATACTCTTATTATTGCATCCACAGTAGAGACACACTGCGTATGTGTGCACAAAAATTAGAATGGCCTCTCCTGAAGATGTAAGATGTAAGAATAATTGTGATGTAGGTAAGTTTTCATGGATGGCTTGAAGAGTTATTGCAAACATAGGAATGTAAAAATCTCATTTGACCAGCTGACAAAGATACTGTTTACTGAATACGTGTGAAAATTGTATGTACAAATATGGGTTAAGAAATTTACTTGCGAAAAAGGATTGCTGATAATTAATTATTACCCGGTCGTTAACAAAATACTTCAACAGGTTACTGACATGTGATGCCAAGCATCACATGCTTTGAATTATCATAACTATTATGTTTAAAGTACAATTGCGTATTGTGGCTGTCACAATAGGTGTGAACGCTTCCATAAAAGAAACTGATGAATGACGTGTAAACATTATGTAGGTATCAAGCTTTTAAGTAGGTACCTAAGTATAATAATTTACTTTAAAAACAAAGTTTTAACCGACTTCAATTTAGTACTCCGCCAAGCCATGAGAACATTTCTTTTCCAATTTACCTCATTAACTGATTTCCGAGAGCAAATGCGTTGATTATTATAGAAAAAAAGCCAATCGCTGTATGTAACCCGATAATATTTGAGGACTTCCGTCAATTCCACAAGGATCACCCTTAGCACTTCATTAGTTGCTGTTTCAACGGAATCTTATCAGAATCTGTGATATACTTCTGTACTTTTAAGTATATAATTGAGGAATTCCATAAGTCATCTTCATCATCAATTCCACTCCACCAATTTATGATTTCCGGATGTAAATACACGAGTTATAATAGAAAATACCAACAAACAAAAAAAAAAATATGAATCGGCTCATCAATGACGGAGTTCTGAGGTAAAAAACATTGAAAAAAAAAATACAACCGAATTGAGAACCTCCTCCTTTTTTTTGAAAAAAAATAGTTTAGTTGCTCGAACACGGTGAGGTATGAAGCGTCTGGCAAAAAAGTCTGGAAAATTATAAGGGTGCCACTTTCGCTGATATGGCAACACGAATAGTACGACCTAGAGATTTTGATAAGTAAATACATCACTTTTTACTAGGACATTTATTTTTATTTGGATTCTAATTTAGAAAATTTACAGTCAAGTACATATTGGTATATACATATAAGTAAACTCACAAACTAATGTTTATTTTGACAGAATGCTAGTAATTTAAATACAAGTAAGTATTGTTTACCAATTTTATTAAATAGTACAATGAACAGTTTCTTCCTCCTCCAAATATTCCACTTTTGTAACAATTACACTTAATTAAAACACTTAAGATTTATCAAATATATTGCAAGTACCAAGATGGACCTCTAAAACGTAATATGTAAACAAGACGAAAATTATAAATTTACTGTAATTGTAGCGTCGAGTTGTGTTATGAGTTTCAGATAAAAATGTGCCTTATATGAGCTAACGCCGTCACTTCAATCACGTCCATTGATGGGACTACAAAGTAGACGTAGCGAGCAATTGAATAAATCGAGAGTGTCAATGGCTAGCACTCCTACGGCCTCCACTCGCCAAGACTCGTGCCGAGCTCCTCCATAGGAGGCGCCTCGAGAGAGCCGGACCAGGCATTCAATCCAGAATAGGTAGTTCATGCATAATTCATCCTGCATGCAGGTGTGAAAAAAATTCAGTAATTTTTATGTCTACACATCATGAGTAAATTAAAACGTTTGTCGATTACAGAAATATGAAATTGATTATTTTAGGCAATTAATTGTTGATCGCAATCGGGTAGTGTTCTCCGGTAGAGAGCGCGTTTTAGAAAAATAATACATATAACCGCCTGTCGTCTACCACTGTCATACTTGATGTTTTATACCATAATTTAATTTTGTTTAATTTGTTTACACTTTTGGTGAGCAATAAATAAGAGAGAAGGAGAAGAAACAAATATTTAACATTCATATAATTTTGGAGTTAAAATAATTGTTTGTTTCGGAAAATAAAGTTGACAGAAATAAACTGTACTTATTTAGTTAATGGTAATAAGTGAGGTTACCATATTAAATACGACAGAGAAGTCCCTAGCATACAAAAGACATCAAAAATGATCAATCACTACATGTAGGTATACTCTAGGCGCGTGACAGTGCCGTTCAAGATATATGTTAAATCGACACATTAAACAGACACAAAGGAGAACAAAAAGTTCAAAACTAAGTACTGTACCAATACCAAATAACTACTATGAAGGTATTTAGTGCTATTCGACTGCAAAAAAGAAGACGATTGTATTCGCTTACATTTTAATCGTTGTCATTAGGTATAGGTAAGTCAAGTGTATAAGGAAGTAGGTAAGATAATAACTTTTTCTAAAAAAACAATTGCTTGGAGGCATTAAACTTAACGAGATTACAAGTTCATTCTACCTACTTACAACAAATATTAATTATTAAATTTATTAATATCATATAATATGCCATAGGCGATACGCGCGATTGCACTTACGTCCACATATTTAATTGTGAAATCCCAGATTGAGAACCACCGGTGATACTTGATAACGTTTATCTGTAATTACTAATTTTTGATAAACAGTCCAACTAAAGTAACGGACATGTTCTCACGCTGGCTAATTATTTCGACATCATTATGCTGTCTAGTGAATGGTATAAAAACGTGTTTTGGATCAATTAATTGAAATCAGGGTCCTTTCTCAACAATTTGACAGTTGCCGAGCCTTGGGTACACGTCTGGATTGACCAGTAACAAGGGCCAAGCGGCTATCGTTATTTTTGTCCTTAAATCCTGTTTTTGAAAACAGTCATAATCCGGCAAAAACGTCAAGTTGGTGAGGAACGGAACAGTTTGCTCGCTAACCTTAACAGCCGGTATTATTCTCAGGTCAATTCGGGCCGTTCCGGCAAGACTCGGGCTATGTGACCGTGAGGAGGGGTGCCCACATGTTCTACTGGCTGTTTCACACGACCGCTAATGTCAGCAGCTACACCGACCGCCCGCTGATCGTCTGGCTGCAAGGGGGGCCAGGCGGCTCCTCCACCGGCGTCGGGAACTTCGAGATATTGGGACCGCTCGACCTGTCACTGCAGGAGAGGAATTACACTTGGGTGGGTAAAGACTCATTAAATTACTTGAAACTCAACTTTTAGCAAAATACTTAAATAAGAAGATTATTTAAATTATATTAATGTTGAGACATATCTTCAGCACTGTGTACCTAGTAAATGCCACTCATGTTACAGGTAAATAACTTCAACGTCCTTTTTGTTGACAATCCTGTGGGCACCGGATTCAGCTATGTCGACGATTGGAGCTATTTCACGACAACTAACGATGAAATTGGTAATAAATAAATATTGTTTAACAAAACTTTTTAAAGAATATATTCAAGTAGCTGATGTATATGTTTATAGTTCCATCTCTTTTTTTTCAGCTCTAGACTTCGTTAACCTCATGCGCGGTTTCTTTGAGGCGCACCCGGAGTTTGAGGGCGTACCACTCTACATTTATGGGCAGTCTTACGGTGGGAAAATGGCAGTTGACATGGGCATCCGCATGCATGAAGTTAGTATAAGAACTGAAATTAATTAGGTATATTCATGTGAGCCAGACAAATGGAAAACGTCCGGTTGACAGTCTCTCATGACACGGAGTGATGATGCCAAAAAAGATCTTGGGGCACCCAACTAGCATAGAAACGCGTAGAATGGTTTTATGTTATTGTGTCACAGATTACGATCCTGACGCTTCTTTAGGCTGGAAACAGTGCTCGACAGCTACGTCGCGCGTACCGCGACCGTCGGTCGAGCTCGTCGGTCGCGCGTAGTCGATCGACCGACTAGCTATGAGATTGTATGGATGCGTTCAGTGCTTCGCTAACGGAGCGACCGACCGTACATACTGCACACACGCGTCGCAGTTCGCCGTCAGCGTTGCACTGAATGCATTTTTGCAACCGACGATCAGCGCTGACGGTCAGGACGTACGGTACGGTCAGGACGTACCGTCGGTCGAACACTGTTTCCAGCCTTAGAGTGTGTGCGCCGTTAGTTGTTAATGTTTACCTATCTATACATACAGCCCATATCTACCCAATGTGAGTATAGGCTGCTTCTTTTTTACGCTCTGATCGTTCCTGTACCAATGTTATCCACTGCTTATTCGCTATCCGGCAGATATCGTCTGACCATCGAGCTCGTGGTCTGCCCGCTGATCTTTTTGATGACCCCACGTTAGCCACCATTAAGTAGCCCCCTTTCATCCAGCCCCCTCGCCAAGCGTCCTGCCCACCTCCACATTGTGTTATTCGACTTATTCGTTTACCGACGTTCGCTACTTTCGTAGGGTTCACGTATTTGGGAAGGAGTATAGTGGGTTATAATCATGACTAAATTTGCAGGCGGAACAGGCGGAAAAAATTAGGTCTAATCTGAGAGGCATAGCGATGGGCAACGCTTGGATCCACCCGGTAGACCTAACGCTAACGTGGGGACCCCTGCTGCTGGCGGCGGGGCTGGTGGACGAGGCCGGGTACCAGAACATCCAGACGGCCGCACGGGAGGCCGAGAGACTCTTCAACGAAGGCCTCTACGTGGAGTCCACGGCCCAGTGGGCCGCTACGCAGGGCCAAGTATTCGCTGGAACACATAATGTCGACTTCTACAATATATTGACCAAAACTCAAGGCTTTGGGCCAGACACGAGGAGTAATTACGGTAATAATTATAGGTTACTAGATCGTTCAGCTCTTTACAGTCACTCTTGGCTATGCAGTGGCAGTTACCACCCGCTACGCATGCAAAAATCCTCCTGTCCAGGCGAGACGTACAATTTTATACCTTCTCATCACGGACAGTAATTAAAAAAGCCTCAGATGGCACATTTTGCGCCCTTAACTTTGGCTTAGGGATATTCTTTGTGTTATTATTTATGGAAAACATACTGACCGTAAATAGTTTGGGTAACTACCTAAGACTTTTAGACAATATTCAATAAAGTCGCGTTTGAATCGATTGTACATCTACTGACAACTGAACGCGACTACTAACAAACAAAGTCGATTCATAAGTTACCTTTTACACATACTACCTACTCCGTAGATTCATTATCTACAAGAAATATTAACTTTCCATTGTCTAGGTTCGCCAATAATACTAACTTATCATGAATTCCACGAAATCTATTCTAATAATACATACGCAGTAATCTTCAGTTCACCTAATCATCTGAGAGGTCCGCGCGGAACTCGTTTATACATCGTATCTCCAACAAACTTTCTCCCCCCTTTTCACCCCTTTGGGTGATGAATTTTGGGATAAAAACTATCCTTTGTCCTTCCCCGGTATCTGGGGGCACGGTAGTGCCCCCGCCAAGTCGAGCAAAACAGCGAGCGGCACGGCCGTACCATCCTTTTCTCGAAGCAGTTCAGGCCATTTTCAACCCCCCTATAACTTCCTTGTGGATAAAACTAGAAGCCTGAATTTTCAGTAACCAAGTACGCATTGTAAAACCACGATATATTTCAAAATTTCATCCAATTTGAACCAGTGGTTTAAAAATTAGAACTAGTCAAAGTTTCTTAATTTTGTCACTCACTGACTCACCGATCATCAAAAGTCTAAGGCACTTCTAGCAGATATAGAAGCTTCAAATTTAGAATACAATTAGTGTTTAGTGTATAAATAAATCAAGACAAAAAAATTGCAATTTCACTCCAGTTTTCTAGATACACCAACTGCGTAAATAATGATAGCAATCCGATATAAACATATAGGATTACAACGTTATATTTGCAGTGAATGAGTCAAAACATGAAAAAGCAAGAATGGGACTGCACCCATAATTCGTATGTATTGATAAAATTCCATGTAAAAAAGAGGCCATGTCTCGAAACTCTTCCACCGTAAAAAGTTGTGAGATATTTCGTAGAGCCAAGTCTCTCTCTCTATTAATCTTTAATTGCTTGCTAAATAAAATTTTGTGACTTGGCAATCACACAATACTACATAGATTTAGGTATACAGAAATCCATAAATGCAGATAAGTAGTGTGATTGCCAAGTTACAGAATTCTATTTAGCAATCAAATAAAGATTAATAAGAATGCCTGAGACTTGGCTCTACGAAATATCTCACAACTTTTTACGGTGGAAGATTTTCGAGACGGCCTCTTTTTTACATGGAATGTTTTTATGGGATTCAAAGTATCTCTAAAGGTAACAGACAGACAGAGTTACTCTCGCATTTATATCGATTGTATAAAACGAAAAGTGTCCTTATGGCTAAGTTACATGATGGTTTAGATCAGCTTACTCCGAACGCCTTTTTACAAGCTTTATAATAACTAGTGTTCGTATGTACAGGTCGATTCACAAGAGCTGGCGCGTAATTTCTATGAAATTAATGACAGTTTCATATATTTTCCGCGCCATCGCCAGCTCTCGTGAATCGTGAAATTCGAATCGAATTACTGACGATTTCTCAATACGATTTGAGACGTTGGTGCCGTTAAGAGGCCTGGGTCTTCTGGTAGGTGTCGCTACACGTCTCCCTAAGGCGTTGTAAGAGGGAACTGATTGAAAGATTTAGTGGCCGAGACAGATTGTTCCGATTGCTCAGTTGGTTCGTAGCGTCGGGCCATGAATGCCTGTAGTCGACGGTTCTAATCCGACTCGGAGCATTTTTTTTCTAAATTCATATTTAATATCAAACTTTAATTAATATAATACTACCCTTTCCTGGTGTTTCCCTTGTCTTACAAAATGTTCGATCTATCCGTATTTTCTTTTAATCCCGTTCCTCGCACTTTGGCAGAAAGCGCCAAGAGCGATGCCATTAAAAAAATACAAATTTGTGTTCATTATTCGAATTTGTTGATACATTTATTGAAATAACGCTTAAGGGGATGCCTTGAGACGAGTCGAACACGCCCCCTAGACAAAGACACGCTTATGCCTTCCGCGCACGAGAAAAAGAGACTCTTCGGGAATGGGTTTTTCTGGACAAATTTCGATAAATACCTAACTAGGAGAAGTTTTATTTAAATTTCATAAAGTGAGATTTTAGATGAGATGAAATACTATAATATTAACTTGATTGTGTCGTAAAATAATGTATCGTTTGAGTAGGCTGAGTAAAAAAGGAAAATACAGACCCAACTTTGGATTTTTTTCTATAGAGGAAATTTTAAGCAATCATGTATCGGTAAAATCAGAAAAACAATCATATAGTCAAGAATCATATATCTGAAAATCAGACCTTTTTGTTTCTTAATCTAGTCAGGACGGCGTTTCAAAGCACGCGATAATTTCCAATGCACCCGCCTTAATTAATACTAAATTATGCGCCAATTTCAATAAGTTCTGGGGGCCTAGACAAGGTTACAATCGACAAGCGCTAAAGCCAATAGAAAACTATTAAAATGTATGGGAATGACAGATGTTAACGAAAAGTGTTTCGTCGGTATCTGTCATGCCCCTACATTTTATTATTTTCTATTGGCGTTAGCGCTTGTCGATTTTAACCTTGTCTACGGCCCCTGATATCAGAATTGATTCTTTTTTTATGCTTTATCATTTGGTATACCTACGTTACGTGAAGATCTATCGTAGACCCGAAATTATTAATAGGTAATTCGCTATTTTGACGACACTGACAGCCGACAGCCATGACGACGATTTCCCTAAAGAAATTCGAAATGTTCAGCTTCTGAAGTAGGTAGGTAGTAAGATTTTTTATGATAAAATAATCGATACTATGGTTGCTCTGTGAAAATACCTGTAATAAACTGTATACATACGTTTTCAATTATACGTTATCGTCAATGTTTACGGCTAACCGCGTGGTTTAAGGATCGCTTAATTGCTTGTAATTTGAAATAGCAAACCTAGGTGGGTTAGGTACCTTTAATCCAGTTATTTGATAACGAAATGAAAATTAATAATCCCATTAATAATACCTGATACACAGACAAAACTTTTGTGCTACCAAGTTTCTGTAAAAAATACGAAACAACAATATTTCAATAAACACTTCATTATTTTAAAAGTAATAAATAGTACATTGTTGTAAAGGCTACAAAGTAGGCAATAGATGGACGAGTGGGTTGAGGCGCCAGGTGAGGACCTCGAAGGAGACGAGTCCATCTATTGCACTTTTGGCCGAGACATTACATAGTGCTTTCACGCCTACTGCGAGGAAATTGCAAATAATTATAATTATAAGTCAAAATTAAGTATAGTTGAAATTTTCTAAACTAAGCTCATGAATGGCCATTGTACTGAGGTCATGAATGCCTTTGTTTGCGGTCCGAACAAAAGCTATTCATGACGCGCGCGTACCAAATTTGCAAAATCTCTATCGTCTTATTCAATAGATTCAAAATGGACTAAAAGATAACAAAAACCCGCTCCCAGCGAGCCAGGTACAAGGCGCTATGGTAATTTGGAATCTATTGTAAAAGAAGATAGAGTTCATTATTCAAAGAACATTTTATGTGGCGCTAATTTTTTTTGCGAATTTGGTACGCGCGCGTCTTGAATAGCATTTGTTCGGACCACAAACGAAGGCATTCATGAGCTCAGTACAATGGCCATTCATGAGCTTATTTTAGAAAATTTGAACTTTACCTAATTTAAGATCATAATTAATATGAAACACTTTAGCGCGGCCGAGCTGTGATTGAGCGAATCGCAGTTCAAACTGTCCAACAATAACATTGTTGGACAGTTTGAACTCATAGTTGGCCTGTTCGTGCGATGTCCAACTAATCCCAGCTTTGAAGCCTGTTTTCTGACCATCTTTTGCCACATTTCCGACCAGTGGCGTGAAAAGTAAGTTTGTCGTCCCGGTTAAGCGGTTATGCTAGGTCACTTTGCATGGTAGGTACCCACAGACGACGTACTTAACTTACCTGTAGTAAATTATGATGCACGTCACAAGCATGTCGGAATGGTTACTGAAGATGAGAGACCCGAAAGGATTTAAGAGTAGGTATGCCAGTGTTAAAACAGCCCGCGTGGTCTTCCCAGAGGTTTCGCCTGGATTTTCCCCAGGAGACTCTCTCATCAGTCTCATCACGAATTCCAATCGCTTTATTGACCTTGTCCAGTAAAGTAACAGCCAGATTAATAAGTATACTTAGATTCCGTTTTGTTCATGGGTTCCCATAGCTGGGAGTGAAGCTCCTCTACGTGGCTTAGACTATCTTGTACCTATACCTAATAGATAACTTTAATTTGAATATTTTTTCTATCATCCAGAAGCGGCTAGAGAAATCATGATTCGCGACATATCCTACGCTACAATGAGTCGCCAGGAATATTGGAATCTTAATGCACTGATGAACGGGCCCGTCAAAGAGGCCCTCGATATACCGGCCCACGTGCGCTGGGGCTCGCAGTCCGACCAAGTGTTCGATATGCTGAGAGGAGACTTCATGAAGCCAGTCACCGAAGGAAGTCAGTCAACTAAAAAGTTGTAATTTAAATACCCGAATTGATCAAATTTGAATTGACTGAGATACAATGTGAAAATGTTGTTCCCGTTGTTCCCGGTTGTACCCTAAAGGAGGTCGGGGTCCGGTAGTGATGCGCGACTTTGAATGATACTAATTCGATCAGTTGATTATTATAATCATTCGACTAATTCGAAAATCATTCGATTATTAGTTACGTCGGTGAGATTGCCATATCCGTTATATGCACGGTTTGAATTAAGAGACATAATACCATATGTGTAATTACTAGAGCATTATTTTCTTTGACGTAATTTATGCACATTTGGCAATCTCACTGACATTAATACTATTAACCGACGCCCGGTCGCCCGGCCGAGTCGACTTGACGTTAACATTACTATTGTTAATAGTATGAAAGGAGCGTCACGCTTACGGCGGTTATCGTTCGATAGGTACTTGTAGCAACGATTAGTTACTACTAATTAGTAGTAATTATTCAATTATGAGCATTAGGTAGTATACTACTAATTTCCAATTCGAATATTGACATTAGTAATCGCTAAATATTCGAATAGGCAAATCATTCGAAGTCGCGCATCACTAGGGTCAGTCATAGTTTTGATTGGCATAACTACTTGTGTCATAATCATCATGAATTCATGACGCATAAGCGACAAAAGTCATAAATTAGTTCGCATATATTTTTTAACCATAATGTTTGAGAGCATAATTAACAAATATCATTTTATTGCTCATAAAAGTTTAAACATAAATATCAATCGCCATAATAGGTTTGCGCATAACGTTTTCAAGTCATAGGTATAAGACAAACATTTTGAATCCTGTAGGTACATTTGGTAAAAGTAAATTGTCTCTTTGTAACCTAAACCTAATTCAACTGGCAATTATTTAAAACTTATGACAAAAATAATTATGATCTTCGATATAATGACTAAAACTTGTATGATATTCAACATTATGGTTTAAAAAAATATGACATACTAGAATAATGATAATGATGCGCTGAAACAATAATGACAAAAGACTTTTATGAGCAACAACTTTATGCGTAATCAAAATTATGACAATATAGTCATTATGCGACTAGATGGACACCCTCGGGGTTTACTTTGTGACTCTGACCTTTCAACCCGAGGGAAAAACTGGCCTTGATTAGACCGAAAATCTAAAATTATTCACTTTTCTTAAGAGGAAACACTACGGTCGAGATAATTGAGAAATAGGTATTTGTAAAATGTATTGCTGTCGCGCTAACCACAAGCCTCCCGCCGCAGAGCGCGATAGAGACAACTGCAACTTGGACCGAAAATACCTATTAAAATTACATTAAATCAACGTTTCGTAGTCCCCTGATTTCTTCTCCAAAACTTGACCTATTTAACTATTTTATTTATTCAAGATCAAAGAAAGGCTTTGGCCGTGTTCCTATGTTTTCCTTTTTTTAAATAATGTAGTCTAAATTGTTTTCTGGATGTTTGAACACAGCGGAAAATCTGGCATTTTTTAGGTTTTTAAAGGTTAATATCACTTTTAAGAATAAATTTAAAAGTATTAAAAGTAACTGTAAAAAAATGGCTTACTGATAAATGTTATTATAATATTAATACATTTCTGAATTACAATTTTTAATTCCAATTCCTGTATTGCACTATTATTTTATTTTATTTTGATATTAAAATCTACCATGTATGTATTAATAAGATTTTTAAATACGTAGATTCTTACCTATAGTTTATAAATGTATGGACGCCTGTAAAGGTAGGACTTGGTGAGACTATCAGAGCTGCAAGTGTAACTGCAATTGTAACCCAATCTCCGCATGCATTTTAATAAATCATTTCATTTCAAATTTATGAAAAATAGGAAAACAGGAACATGTCAATAGTAGCCATAGATTTATGGAAAATGATTGGTCTACTGCCATTATCCAGGGAGAAAACAGGGGACTACGTTTCTATGGAAAAACGGCCGTTGTGTTTCCTCTTAAGTTGAAATCTATGCTTGTTTGATCAAATCGACGCTGAGTAGGTATTACTCATACCTACCTACATATTCATTACCATTGGATTTTATAACATTATTCTTAAAGGTTATTTTTTTAGTTGAGAGGCTGTTAAACGAAACTGACATCATTGTTCAAAAGTACAACGGGAACCTAGACTTGATCTGCGATACTCCTGGTAAGTGATGATATATCTAGATTATCTAGGTATTTAAGATACCTGTAGGATATTTGGCAATGAATGAATAATCTGTGAACTGGGTAGAAGGAATATTCGTAATGAGGCTTGTATACCCGCTAAAGTCCTTGAGCGTATGGGCGGAGCCTCGACCCTCTCCCCGCGCAAGTCGCACAACCCGCCGTCGTTTATTAAGCGTTACATAGATTAAGTTACAGACGCGTCATCGCGCATCGTTACCAATGCAAGGGTGGACGTGGGTGGGTGACATTCGTCATGCTTAATTGAAACGTGATATTTGTCATACATAAATTACATAATTGATTAAGTTCAAAAATTATGTCTCTACTATTATAATACTATTTACTTACGATTAGTGTAGTTCCGTCAGCACGGCTAGCACGAGACGGCCGCGACATACACTCGATTTTTCTCGCACTATCGGTCTCTCTCTTATTAGAACATTAGGAAAGAGAGGTATAGTGTGAGAAAAATCGAGAGTATGTCGCGGCCGTCTCGTGCTAGGCGTGCTAGTGAAAATGAAATTCGTTCGAATAACTCTGTCGCTCGAACTAGCAAGCGCGACAGAGGGAGATACACGAACGAAGTTCGGTTTCGTTTCGCGGTAGGCCCTCAGCACGCCTAGCACTAGACGGCCGCGATATACTTTCGATTTTTCTCGCACTATACCTCTGTTACTATATATTCTAATAAGAGAGAGACGGATAGTGCGAAAAAAATATAAAGGTAATAATAATAATCCATACCTACTGTTGCCCTTAGGCCATTTTTTAATGTCGCTATTAATAGGGGCCCATCTAGCAGTTAGCGAGTTACCGTCTGCCAGAGATAAAATGTGAAACAGTTTTAATGGGCAGGCGTCCGATGTTTCATCCAATAGCCCAGCTACTAGTCCATCATTTTCACCCAATAACCCGTTTTATTTAGATTCCATCTACTAGCAATAGACTCTTACACCCCAGCGGGTGCTGTTTCTGTGTGCGTCCCATGACACGGGCAGAGACAACATCCGCTTGGTGTACTCCTTGCATTTCATTAAATTGTCAAAAGGGCCTCTACGTGTTGGCTCAGAGCTCCACGCACGGACATCATTGTCCCGTGAGCGGGAAAGACATATAATCCATACTATCCATACTTCCATATCCATACTCCATACTAATATTATAAATGCGAAAGTGTGTCTGTCTGTCCGTTACCTTTTGTGTAAGTGTAAGGTTGTTAAGTTTTAAACTAATTTTCGGTATATTTATTACGTTCTACTTCCTTGATTTGATGATGATGGCGTGTACAGTCAGCATCAGATAGTTAGTAGCATCCAAAGTAGCCAAATATATCGTAACACATTCCTTACTCCTACTTATAGTAACAAAGACTATTTCGATGAATGTACGTTCAGATATATTTGGCTAACTTGGCTGCTACTAACTATATTATACTGACTGTACAGAAATCGGCCTCGGGTAAATATATACTTATTAGATTAGTTGTACGTTAACCATACTTTATTTCATATCAAATAATAACTCTGTATCGAACTTGGAGTTGGCATGCAACCCATAGGTAGGTACTTACAATATTTGCCAAGCCCACTATTTTTATTACAACTTATTCTATTAACACTTGACAGTCATTAATACGAGCAGATAAAACAATATTGTTAGTAGGCAATAGATATTGTAAATATATTTACTAATAAAAGGTCTGGTTTTAGCGATTTCCCAATTTTGATACTTTTTAGATATTTGATACTTTGATAGAATAGGTATTTACTTGTGTATTCTTTTTCCTCTTCTCTTGTAAAATTTCTTGATATTACGTATTTTCCTCCTGCGCTTATTTAACCCCAAAGACCCAAAATAATTATTGAAAAATTTGTGAGACCTAAGCTAAGACCTACTAACTCTAGTATCGTAAGTTTGTATGTTACTAACAATCTATGGGCAAACTGGCCTGAAATATAGAATTTATTATTATTATTATATTAATATGTCTTTCCCGCTCACGGGACAATGACGTCCCGGACCTTTGGGAGGCGTGCGTGGAGCTAGGTACCTACAAAGTACCAACTGAGCCAACACGTAGAGCCCCTTTTGACAATTTAATAAAATGCAAGGAGTACACCGAGCGGATGCTGTCCCTGCCCGTGTCATGGGACGCACACAGGGACAGCACCCGCTGAGGAGTATAGGGCCTATTGATGGTTGATGGAATCTAAATGAAACGGGTTATTGGGTGAAAATGATGGACTAGTGGCTGGGCTATTGGGTGAAACATCGGACGCCTGCCTAATAAAACTGTCTCACTTTTTATCTCTTTATATTAATATTATTATTATTATTACCCGTGTGGTGTCGGGTTAGAATAGCACCACCCCCTTTCTTCCCGTGGGGGTTGTAAGAGTCGACTAAGGGAACGGGGTTGAAGTGTGTTGTGGGCGATGGGCTAGTAACCTGTCACTGCTATATCACATTTTGTCGATCTTTTATACCCACATTTATGCTAACAGTGGCACTGGACACAGGTTTCATGTGCTATGCCTACCCCTTTTAGGGCTAAAGGCGTGTATGTATGTATGTATTATTGTTATTATTATTATTTCCCATCTTGAACTAAAAACAAAATCTAAACTATACCTACGTAAATGTTAATTAGGTACAAATGCCAACACAGTTAACTGAACATCCTGTATTTATACAAGAACCTTATTACAATGCACATAAAGTGCACGGATGGTCAGTCAGCTGTCTTGTCTATAGTACCTACTACTTTACAAACCACGAAATAGATTGTCCACTCTATGCAACAAAATTATCTGTCACTAAAAACTAAACTATACGCAAATATTTATTAGTTACCTACTATACGAATCACAAAACGGATTGTCCACTCTATGCAACAAATATGGTCCACAATTTCGACAAATATTTAAAAATTTCGGCGCAGCGCAAATTGACACAGGTCCGTCATGCAACGTGTCTCGTCCCGCACTGACCGTATGGACGAAAACGGGGAGGCGTAGGAACTTTGGCGGAATATTTCAGAAAACGAGATAAATTTTTAAGAAAATTAAGAAAGTAAGAAAATGATGCTCTTGTTCATTATTGTATGAAGAAAGTTATAAAATTTCATATTATTCTGATAAAAAATGGAGCAGTAAAATGGTTACAAGTGAAAAAATAGGGGTGACTTTAGATTTCTTTTTCTCTAATTTTTATCGTTAAAATGGATTTCTACGAAAACTATGACCCGTCGCATATCTTGCAGATTATGATATATTTTTTCCGACAGCAAAAATGTTACGTTATAATGTATAAAACGGTTACAAAACAACTCATTTTCACGAAAATTTCGAATGTGGAGCCTTAATACTAATAACTACAACTTAGAAAAGTTGAAAAACCCCCGACATTTTCATTTTAAAGTCCAATATCTCAAAAACGGCTGAACAGATTTTCTTGAAACATGGCTAAGAACACTCGGGATCACATCGGCTTACGAATAAAAAAAACCGCATTCAAATCGGTCCATCCGTTTGGGAGCTACGATACACAGACAGTTAAACTTATAACACCCCTCTCTTTGCGTCGGGGGTTAAAAAGAAGACATTTATTTACCTATATAGTATATTTGTACCAAATCAAGTTCCAATTCTTACCCAGACATTAATGTAATGTTGAAGAAATTCCGCGTCATATTATGTGTTAATTAAATCAAATGTGATTAATTTCAAAGGGCAATTGCTGTGGGTGGACCGTTTACAATGGCCGGGCGCCGAGGGCTACCGAAGCACCCCCAGGAGCCCCATCTGGGAGAACAATCGGCTGGAGGGCTATTACAAGTCTTATGGGAACTTGAGATTTTTCTGGATAAACGTTGCGGGGCATAGTGTGAGTTAATTAAGTGTCGCGTCTCTGTTTTCATTTATTCATTTATTTATTTTTATTTATTTATACTTAAGGTCTACCAACAGCTGCAAAAACATGATATAAGTCTTACATAGTAATACAAAGCCAATTAAAGGAACGCACAGATAGAAATGGCATAGAAAAAAGAAAAATGTTTGACACACTTAGCACGCAATATCGCACTAGGCATACGTAAACTGCTATTACAGAATAGTGCACCATAAAAAAGAAAAAAAAACCTACATAAGACTTCATTTGAGATTGTTTATTTAGTAGTGTCTATAGTGTAGTACCGTAACAGCCGTTCCCGATGAATCTATCTTTAGTTCTGCCATACCTACAACCGATAGAAAAATATATATAACTGGTATTTTGACGTCCCAATAACCGTGTTGACTGATGTATTTATTTGATTATGGCATTCAATTAACATCATATCGGCCATCCAGCGGGCGTAGCATGGTTGCCATTTTATCACTTATCGTTGTGGATAAGACATCCGTCACTCTCGCACTCGCATACTTGTCAGAACGTGACGGACGTCTTATCCACAGCGATAAGTGATAAAATTGCAACCATGCTACGCCCGCAGCTTGTTCACCCTCGACAGTGACGTAATCCAATGGCTGCAGAATACCTGAACTGGATTTTTATTACATGTTTACTACATGTTTACAATAGAAAGTGTAGAAAGTATATAAAAATAAAACTTAGCGCCGGTATTATTTAGGTTTTTAACAAAAGTTACAGTACGATTACTGTTAGTTAAGACCTGACAGATGGATTGCCTTCATTTAATTTTCAACTTTAATCTTATACAAATAAAATAGTTATTACTAAATCGGTAGATGTGGGTAACAGTATTCTGAAAAATGCTTTATCTATATGAAATTAAAGTTGAAAATTAAATGAAGGCAATCCATCTGTCAGGTCTTAACTAACAGTAATCGTACTGTAACTAATTATCATTTCTTTCAACAATTCAATTCAACAACAATTTGCTGAAATGAAAATGACAGAAAAAATGCCGTTGGATCGCTGGATAGGAATTCACTATTCACTACTAGTGAATAGTGAATTCCTATTCAGCGACTCAGTGAATCACTAGTAAGTACCTAGGTACCTATGTATATAAGTACCTACGTCAAACTCGTCAAAGTCAAATCGATTATTTGGGGTACCTGTATCTTTACCTTCGATTTATTTATTTAAATTTCTAGCACAATGGGTTACATACATAAAAGGCGAGCAAAATGCTATACGAACCAAATGAACAACAGAGAATAATCATTGCAGTTCAAAGAACTGTAGGTATCCCGGCTATAGAAAACTAACTGAAAAAAAAAGTTTTTTCCTACAAAAGGCAGCCTATGTCATCTCGAGCATGATTTCGAACCGATTGATACCTCATTCACCAAAATCGGTTCAGTATCTTAAACAGTACTAAACATTGGCTGCCGTAGTCGGAAGAATTAATAGAGAACGGCTGTAAACGTCAGCGGGCATATGATGGTCTCTTAATGATGTGACAATGGCAAGAGAAAATCAAGTACCTATTCATGGAAATCGACGGATGAATGTGTTATTTGGCCATATTACGGTCACAGAAGTCGCATTAACGTCACTTGTCGTTGTGGATAAAATGACGTGCGTCATCCTCGCACTTGCCTTTTTTTTGTTACTAAAAAATTCTACAAAAACACTAACTACTTACATAAAGTCCTGCAAAACTGTTTTAACAGTTTGACTGCAGGAAGACTTATTATAATATCTAATTTTACAAAACTAGTTAATAGTTCGACTTAAACATAATTCTACAGTATGCATACTAATATTATAAATGCGAAAGTGTGTCTGTCTGTCTGTCTGTTACCTCTTCACGCTTAAACTGCTGAACCGATTAAGACGAAATTTGGTATGGAGATAGTTTGAATCCCGGGGAAGGACATAGTATAGTTTTTATCCCGGAAATCATCCCCCGAGGGGGTGACATGGGGGATGAAAGTTTGTGTCGAGCTACGATATAAACGAGTTCCACGCGGACGGAGTCGCGGGCATGAGCTAGTATTTATATATATATGCTTTGGTTACTTTGCGTACTCAGCTCGTATTCAAATCACTTCACCTTACTCATTAGAAGAACTGATATAAGGCTGATCTCCTATTACGCATAATTGTTCATAAACTCGGGGTCAGGTTAGACTAGACGAGTTCTGTGAGCTGAGTCAAGGCCGGTTGTGAACCGCATAGCTTGTCTGCACGGCTATCACAGGACTGCCCGCAAGCTGTGTCGCGGCGAGATAAAATATCCGTCTCATTCTGATTAGAACGCTTAGAATGAGACGGATAGTGTATGTCGCCGCGACACAGCTCGCGAGCCGTCCTACGAAGAAGGTTCTAGACGTGACGAATATTTTATGCATAGCGATAAATTACAAAACTACAATATGCGAGTTTTAAGCAATGATTTCATAGCATATTATTTTAGGTGCCAAGAGATAACCCAGACGGATCAAATGCATTTCTGCGGGACATGACTACGTTTGGGTGACTTCAAAGTCAAAATGAGTGTATACACAATTAAATATTAAGTAAGTAATAAATATTTATGCTGTTTGTTAAATTGTATTTTATTTACGCGGAATATTTGAAGCAACTTAATTGAGGAAGTATGACCTTACAAAAACAGTAGCTATATTGAAACCACTACTAAACTACTTGGTCTTGCTCTGTAGCCACAGTGAGGTGTTGTGTTTCTGCACGTCTAGCATGGGACGGCCGCGACATACTCTCGATTTTTATCGCACCTACCTCTTGTTCTAAGTGTTAGTGCGAGATTACACGGATAGTGCGAGAAAAATCGAGAGAGCTCGCGCGCCGTCGCGTGCTAGCCGTGCTGGTGGCGAGTAATGTTGGCAGAGCTCCCTGCTCGTGTTACTGAAAGGTGAAGGCTATGAAACATTCAAGCGGTGGAAGATTACATGAAATTGTGATCAACGAATCCTACGCAAAGACGGGATAATGTTAAAGGGGTACTAAGTTACTAGGGTTTCATCTCATCTACCCATTAGAAACTTTTTAATGATTAGGAATTAGGAAGTTCCTAATAATGTCGATGAAATCAACCAATCTTCACACCCTCGTAGCTCAGTTGGTCAGAGCAGTCTAGCGTTAATAGAAAGGTCGCAGGTTCGTATCCTGTCGGGGGCTACAGACGAAGATGGTTTATTTTTAAAAGCTTTTATTTAACTTGCAATGTATGTAATTTGTTCGGGTGGAATCTTTGAACTCAATTTTGGAGTAGATCTTCAACCGATTGAGCTGAAATTTTGTATACACGTTTAGTTTGGATGACAATGCACGATAAGGTACGTGACATTATTCTAAATCCAATATGGCGAACCATCCAAGATGACGGAATAGTTATTTTTAATGCACTTCTACAATATGGGTAACAACTGAAAGGGCTCGTAAAGAGCAACTCGAATAATAATGTGACGTCATTCTAAATCAAATATGGCGGACCATCCAAAATGGCTGAATAGTTATTTTTAATGCACTTCTACAATATGGGTATCAAATGAAAGGGTTCGTTGAGAGCAACTCGAAAAATTATGTGACGTTCTAAATCCAATATGGCGGACCATCCAAGATGACGGAATAGTTATTTTTAATGCACTTCTACAATATGGGTCTCAAATGAAAGGGCTTGCCGAAAATATTTAGAAAAAAAAATGTAACATCACCTTAAATCCAATATGGCGCACTATTGAAGAAGAAACCTAGCCAGCGATAACTAATAAGTAAAAAATAAATTAACAGCAAAAAAAAACTTTTTAAAAAAGCTTTTATTTAAACGCTCTAAAAAGAAGAAAATATTTTTTTCCTTTTAAATTTTAACTATGAACTTACAACCTCATTATACACAACTTATATGGCCATAAAAGCTTGTCGCGCGATTTTCTTGTGTAAATAAACTAGTACCTACTTATTGATTTATGTAAAATCTGCTAAATTTAAATTTAAAAGAAATCAATTAATTAAATAATTATCATTGCGACAAGCTTTTATGACCATATAAGTTGTGTATAACGAGGTTGTAAGTTCATAGTTAAAATTTAAAAGGAAAATTTTATTTTCTTCTTTTTAGAGCGTTTAAATAAAAGTTTTTTTTTCTTTTAATTCCATTATATTCTTTCTCTCTGTATCATATCGTCTAAAAAATGATCGGGGTAACTTCCTCGTTAAAATAACACAAAACAAAATATTTAATTAAATAATTTGTTTCGTTATAATGGTATACTTAATCTTCACATGTTCTGCAAGAGCACATAAACAAGAAGAAATTCGCCATTTTCCTACTATTGTGACTTAAACTGAATCACGTAACAGAAGGTAACATATTCCTAACTAGTTTGAAACAGCAGTTTAGTTTGTAAAATACCTACAGCAAACTGGCAATGGTTTGGCGTCTAACTCTTTGCAATGCAATGCGTGTCCCAACTCTTGCTTCCAAGTTACTCGTACCTATTTAATTCCATTTTTAACTGATTGTGTAATATTTACTCAGGCCGTGAGTTTGAAAATGTCCTTCAAGTTTAGATAAAAAATACAAAATTACTTAAGATATCAAACTCGAAGTTAAAATAAAAGTTTTAATTGAACTTAAGTACGCTACTTTGACACAGGAAGCACTGTAGTAATACCTAACCAATAACATATAGGGTGAACGCGAGCAGCTCTATGACGTAACGCATTGTACGCGCGTCAGGTAGATCTACCTGTCACTTTTTATATGGAAAAATGACAGTAGGATCTAACTAACGCGCGTTCAAAACGTTACCTCTGACCTCTGTGGGTCGGTATTTGACTTAAGCCGATTTACAAAGGGAAAAGTGTCGCCAGTGCCATTGTCGGGCGGACATCGCTTGCCTGGAACATGACGAAGAATAAAGCCTCTCACAGACTGGCGCGGCCTGGCCGCGGCGGACAATAGTAAACTTGTCATTAGCTGTCAAATTTACTATTGTCCGCCACCGCAGGCCTTACGTGAGTTACGTGAGCGACGAATGCTTTATTATGTCCGACATACAGTCAGTCAGTCTCCATGCCCGTTCTACCTAATAAAGATTTTTACGATAAAGGGTGAGAGCACGAAGTGGCAACTTATCAACATAGGGTACTTTTGTATTATTTGGCTCTGAAAAATATTTTTATCGACAAAACAAGAAATAGGACGATGATATTTTAATTGATGTCAACATCCCTATGATTACGAAAAACGCGAAAAGAATTATTATTAACTAACGTAGGCGTTCCGCAATCTAACTAAATCGCCTTAATTTTTAATCAGCAGTTACTAATCTAAGTGATAACGCCAAATAGGTGGACACAATTTCAGACTGCACTCTACATGGTTCGGGTTAGTTTAGAATAGTGAATAGGAAAATGGGGAAAATAACAATTTTCTTTTCAGTGGCTGCCGGGGTAGTGATAGCCGGCGGACTGGCTGTGCTTATTTGGTGGCTAGTTGCTGAGCCCGACCCCTTTTCTACTGTGCGTAAGTACCAATGGCACAAACATTGCCCTTTACTAATACATTCTGGAAAAGATTCTGATCAGCATTTGTTATACTTATTAAAGTGTCTTACAAGCGAACGTATCGGCCGAAATATTCACCAAAAGATCGTTGTTTTAGTATCAGATAATTTTCACACGTGGATTAAATATGAGGTACCTAAGTATGTATAAACATACAACGAGTGGGATAGGACGAGGGACTTTCCCGCGAATATTTAATTTAATCTTCAGAAAATGATTTCCCCCTTATTCATAAAACTTAAAATGCCTCTGCAAAATGAAATGCGCTTTGTCCCTTTCTGACGAACACAAATGTCCAACTGACAGATAAAGACAAACTAATTTGAACATTGAATTATATTACTAGAGTAGACATCACCTAGCATAAGTTTGCGCACATCAACATACTCTCATGAGAGTATGTTGGGTTAGTCTGTGGCGGGCAGTGATGGCGGTCGTTTCGAGTACAAATTCTACTCAAAACTTTAAAA
Organism: Epinotia bilunana; assembly: GCA_947049275.1. Lineage (NCBI taxonomy): Eukaryota > Metazoa > Arthropoda > Insecta > Lepidoptera > Tortricidae > Epinotia > Epinotia bilunana. The sequence continues at coordinate 30,318,750 of OX346253.1, forward strand.
AATGCCTTCTTTTGCATTGCGCTTTTGCACCAACAAAAAACGCAACAATAGTAAAAGTACGGGAATCACTTTTCATCGCCAAATTCACAGATTTTTTAAATAACATGATTTTTTCTGTAATTTATAAGATACGGCAAATATTTCAAAGATTAAAAATGTAGAAGGTACAATTTCCTAAGACTATTTTGCCTTATTAGTAGAACATTAAACTGACTAGACTTACTGATTTTAAGCTTTAAAGATCTATATTTTTGCGCCAAAATAGAATAGCAGCAACCATTTGTTGTTTTTTTAATTTAATCGTTTTTATAAATTATTTTAGTTTTAGTTCTCCTTATTTAAATATATCTCAAGTTCTACTTATTTAAATCTAAGGTAAATTCTCTTATATAAATATTGTACGCGATGCGAGTACGGTCTCCGAATATTTAGGAGTTTATTAGCAATTTAGGAGAATATAATTATTATATTAATGTCCAATTTGAAAATGGTCGTAATTTAGTTTTTTTGTCTTGCTGCGATTGCTTTCAAAATGCGATATCTGAGGATCCGCATGGACCTTAAATATGACTTTGTCATCAAATCTGACACAGCTGATACAAATTGCATCAACACAGTGCATCCTCGGTAACTATAAAGATAGCCAGTATAAAAATTACAAATAAAAAATCGGTGATTCAATCAATAACTCGCTTTTTATGTATTAGATCACGATATAGCCATAACTGAATCCGAACTCAGAAAATTGTCGCATCTACTACACGTTTACATACTCTTAGATTTTCCAAGATGGCGGCCTGATTGGAAGACGTCAAGAAAAAATGTTCTGGGTTGCTCGTCCCTATACGTAGTAATAGTAAGTCAATGAATTTGAACGGCATTTTAGTTAAAATAGGGTTGTGGAACGTTTATGAATACGGCCGTTAGTCTTGAGTTTATTTTCCCTTAGAAACTATGGTTTGCATCAGCGTGTTGCACTTGATTTATTACTCTGTTTAAATAGCCGTTTTCAAGCAAGTGTTTTCATTTTTTTATTGAAAACAACCCGGTCGTGTCAACTCTAAGGTCAGCGTCCTCGCTTAGTTCTATATTGATGGATGTCAATAGGACTTGTTTGGCACTTGTATGAGTGTTATAAAACAAAATCAATACGTATATTTAGACTTTCACATTAAGGTATTGCCAAATATGATAAACGTCACAATATTTGACACATATTGCTATATATTTGTTTAACTTTATTGTAATGAATTACAGAATAAAAGTCCTCGATCACATTTTCTGGGGAGATTCTTTATCAGACACATTTAGACCACGCGGAAGAACGACTCCTTCAAACGATTACTTAAACTTAAAACCATAATTAGATTCCAAAAAAATAACCTTTCAATCGATGGACGTAGCTAGTTTTTAGCTACGTCCATCATTTGGAAAGAGTGTAAGTTTGCCAGTGTCGGGTTTTTTTTTAAATTTTAATGGCAATTTTAAGGTTATTTTTTCTTGTAATCTAATTATGGTTTCAACTGTGTATAACTCTAAACCTGACAGTTGAGAATAGGATGTACCTGTTCACAGAGCTAAACGCACGAGCTGTAGGAGATGTAGAAAGCACAGCAGCCCTGACCAGAATTCGGGGCTCTGGTGACATGTTTTGGTGGTTCTTCCCCTCTCACGCCGAACCGCCCTCCTCGCGACCCATCATCTTATGGCTGGACGGAGTGACTGGGCTTCCACCGAGCCTGCTCGCAAACTTTGGAATGTTTGGCCCTTACGATTTTAACTTGAATGAGCGGAATAGTTCTTGGGTTAGTCAGCTAATTGTGTAAACCTACATATTTTATTGTGTCAAAAATGTGCGGTGCATCCAAATCAAGTGTAGGTACTTACAGATGTGTATCAACATATCAGCCGAAAGACGTCCACTGCTGGACATAGGCCTCCCTCAAAGAGTGCCAAAGAGACCGGTCCTGCGCCTCCCGCATCCAGCGGACTCCCGCAACCTTTACCAGGTCATCAGTCCACCTTGTGGGGGGCCTACCCACGCCGCGCCTTCTGGTACGTGGTCGCCACTCGACAACCTTTCTACCATAACGGCCATCGGTTCTACGTGCTATGTGCCCCGCCCACTGCCACTTAAGTTTAGCGATTCGGAAGGGTAATTCGGTTACCTTGGTTCTGCTGCGGATAGCCTCATTTCTGATACGATCACGCAGAGAAACTCCCAACGTGGCCCTGTCCATTGCCCTTTGGGTGACTTTGAGCCTTCTTATGAGGCCCAGAGTAAGCGACCACGTTTCAGTGCCATATGTCATCACTAGCAACACACACTGGTCAAAGACTCTCGTCTTGAGATACTGCGGAATATTGGACGAAAAGACAGATGTGTATACCTAATGTTAAATTAAGACCAACCATGAAATCGCGTGAAACATTGACTGTTTCATATAAAACTAGTTAGAGTTAGTTTGCCTAGTTACGTACAGAAGCGCAGATCTTCTAAAACTTGATTTGGATACCTTAAGGGTATTGCTGTATTGAATATGCCACTTTACATGTCTATTTCTAGGTGGACCAATACAATTTATTGTTTGTGGATGCACCTCTCGGCACTGGTTTCAGTGCGGCACAATCAGACAGCTCGATTCCAGATAGTCTCGACGAAAACAGTAAATATTTTTTTACAATTGTAACAATTGAATGGTCCAGCCCTTTACCAATAGCGGCCGTTAGACCTGGCTAAATGTAATGCACTAACTGCACTCAATTTGGTTTATCTCCCCACACCCAGTTAGTTAGTGCACTGCATTAGGCAGGTGTGTAACGGTCGCTATAACATCATTAAGGGGCTTCTAAATGGGCCACTTTTCCTGCAATTTCTGGCCGGCAACTATGAATTGCTGTCTTAAGCTGACTTTGTACGCTAGAGCAAGATGCACATTGCCGTAAAAATGTTGCCCGTTCAGAAGCCCCTCCTAGCATCCTCCTAGCGTTATTCCCGGTTGTGCCCTAAAGGAGCCCGGGGTCCACTTTGATACCTAATCCCAAGATTTGGCATAGGCACTAGTTTTACGAAAGCAACTGCTGCCATCTGGCATTCCAACCCAGTGGGAAAACTAGACTTTATTGGGATTAGACCGGATTCCTCACGATGTTTTCCTTCACCGAAAAGCTTACGGTAAATATTCCGTACATAAGTTTCTGAAAACTCATTGCTACTAGCCGGGATTCGAACCCACGACCACCGCTTGACAGCCGCTAACGGTCGCTATAACAACTTTTGATATATTATTAGTCAATATAACGGTTAAGGGATATAATGCACTTTTGGTATATCAACATTTGGTATATTCCGATACGATCTAACTATCATCAGGTAAGTATAACTAATGAACGTAAAATAAAAACTATTAATCTAACAGTAATATGGCATAACGTATATCGTATACCTATGTGATATAACTATGTTCGATATAACGTTCAGTGGGTATAATGTCGTACTGGTGTAATCTGGAAATGTTTACTATAAGTAACAAGTTTCTGTCAAAAATTTCATTTTTGGTACAAGCTTTTATTGCCGGCTGTACTTTTCTGTACACCATCATCAACTACTCATTGAGATGATTCTAACGAGCTCAAACTCAACGGGGCTACGTCGATTAAGTACTGAATTCCCATGGTCACCTTCTGTCTCCAGCGTCAGATCAGCTCGATGGTACCATAATATTGAATTGTCATCCAAACTATAATTATACCCAAAATTTCAGCTCAATCGATCACCGGGAAGTGGGTCAAATTTAACTTGCAAGATTTGATTACAGAATCTTGTAAAAAGTAGAAACGTCCGCTAACGAAATTCAAAATTTCGAACAAAAGGGAAAAATGAAAAATATTTCGTCACGAGCGGCATTTCAACCCGCGACCTTATACTTGAAACCATAATTAGATTCCAAAAAAATAACCTTAAAATTGCTAGTTTTTAGCTACGTCCATCATTTGGAAGAGTGTAAGTTTGCCAGTATCGGTTAAGTATATTATTTATTTCATTTGTATGACTTTTCCGTGAGTCACCGACGGTGCTGGCTGAAAATCAGCGCTGCAGGTGTCTGACACCTCAGCATAATGCTGAGCCTGTGTCCAGTTCACTGCCGCAGACACACACTTGTTTCATGTTTTATCTGTTTTCTGTTTTTTGTTTATTTTATTGAAAAATGAATTTCTTTTAAGATACTATGTTACTTAAGAAGAAATATTAATTTTTGTCTATTGTTTCGATTGGCATCATAAAAAAACTGGTTTTTTTACCTTTAAGTCGGTTCGATTCCCAGACGAAGCAAGTTATTTTTATAAAATCTTTGAATGCAGTATACTGACTCTTAGAAATAACATAATGTCTCCTTTCAGCAAAATTTCCTATCTACGATATTTAAGGTACTTTCCCTTGATGTCCATAGGCTTGGAACGCCCTGTATACGTAGGTATACAGGGCGATTGTAGAATCGTAATACACAATACATAATAAAATTTGAAATATTATTCATATGACATAACCAGGTAGGTACTACGCTCTAAGCCTCTATATCGGATTACCCATCTTTTCTACCTTATGTATCATATTAGTTATATTTAATATCATTTATACTTATTGAACATTATAAACCATGAAACTGACTATTTTATTGTTATATCAAAAGTATATTATGCCCCTTAAAGGCCAAAACGCACTGACAGTGACAGCGGTGGCGGAGCGGCGCGGCGCGGCGCGGCGCGGCGCGGCGCGGAGGCGGTACCGGGTTGTAATGTTCGAGCCATATGAAAGGATCCGCACAGAGCGGCGCGGCGCGGTATTCTGTGCGGACCCATTGGTATTATTAGTTCGAACATTACAACCGGTACCGCCTCCGCGCCGTGCCGCGCCGCTGTGATTATATTCTATGAAATTATATAAAGTATTGTTATATCCAGTGAAACTAACTAAAGTTGTTTTACCGATCATTACCTACACAACCCATTTGGCCAGCAGGTCGATCACGTAACGCATTATACGTACCTCAGAGGGCCTACCGCGAAACGCGAAACGAAAACGAACTTCGTTTGTATATCTCCGTCTCTGTTGCACTTGGAAGTTAGAGCGATAGAGAGGGAGATTCACGAACGAAGTTCGTTTTCGTTTAGCGGTATAGCCCCACAGGTCGATTCACAAGAGCTCCCGCGTAATGTCTATGAAATTAATGGCAGTTTCATATATTTTCCGCGCCAGCTCTCGTGAATCGACCTGTACGGTACGTTAGGTAGACCAATTTATATGGAAAAATGACAGTTGGATCTACCTAACGCGCGTTCAACACGTTACGTGATTACCCCTAGGTCTAACGGCCGCCTTACTACACTTGTCACTGTAACTATGTGCTGCCTAAAGTGGAGTTCAATAGAAATGGCAAAAAATGTAAACAAACAATTTTACCATATTTCCTCATAGGTAATGATTACGAGTTCTTATTTCAAAGAGCAATAATCTCGATTTATCGGGTTTTACCTCACAGCTCTCGAATTTTAAAGGTTACTATTTTTATAATTTTAAATCAAATTAGCTTAGGTATAGTACAAAGTAGTTAAAAAATTGTCTTTCTATTTTGTCCACTTTATGTATGAATGTAACATTGTAATCAAATCTTATTCAATTTTTAACCACTTCCATTAGGCTTTACTTAAATTCCTATATTTAGCAGCTATTAAAAGAAAGACGATTATACAACAATTTGGTACCATCGAGTTCATCTACTGATAGAAACAGAAGATGGAAGTCTTCTTGAATAGCTAATAGTGAAATCTCGAATGCTTGAAAACAATGTTACTTAGGTACTTCAATCCCGCATTACATGAAATAACGCGACGCGAAATTACTCCTGTGTGTAAACACAGCCTAATCTTTTGTTTTAATAAGGCTTGTTGTCAAAAATATTTATTTTTATAATATTTTTACGTATATTCTCTGATACATATGTTTGTCATTTTGTATTTCAGTTGATCATTTAATGTTTACTTTGGAATCATTTTACGAATTGCACGAAGGCTTCAACGATGCACCCCTGTACATTTTTGGGCAAGGGCATGGATCGAAATTAGCTCTGGCTCTCACCATGCGGTTGCTGGAAGGCGAAACTGTACGTTTTCAAATAATTAGTAATTTAAGTATGAATTACCTACTTACTAAAATGCTATACCTAATAATAGGCGTTGTTTCATATAAAAAGCGCCCGTCACGCCTAACGGAACTAGACATACCCTACGCTTAGTTACTAAGAATCGCGGCGTCAAGAATCAAGATATATTTGTGGGTGGAGCGTTGAGGTGAACTTAAAACAAGTTGAAGAATAGCGGGGCTCCGCTCAATTTTAAAAGAGGAAAAGTAAAACCTGTAAATTAAGTGCAAGGATTTAGTTTATAACGATGATTATCCGATAGGTACTATAATGTAAGTATACTAATATTATTACCCCATTAGGCATTTCAATCTGTTTCACGTACCTACTGGCTTCCGCGCGCGCCGCGCCGAGCTAATGTGTCTGAGCGAGCGGGAAACAAGTTGAAATCAAATTGGAAACTATGGCTAGCTCTAATCTACTTACTCCCAAGACTCGATTAACGAATTATCCGTGCAACATATGGCTATTTTTCTTCCAGAGCTAAGCTAAGCTACATATAGTTCCATACAAATCAACGAAATGTTTTTATGTGTCACGGGCATGAGAAGTATGGTAGGTCAACGTCCCAGTGCTCGACACTGACCCAATACTTGACATCTTCAATCTTAATACATGGCAACAAACGTGAACAAGTGTCAATTTATGGAATTAACGCTTGTTCGAAGTAACGCAATTACCCCTTAGCTTATATAGTTATACCTATCTCGTACGTCTACATAGTTCATTGTTAATGTTTACATTTTCAGGATTTTTCTCACAATTTGCAAGGCGTTGCTGTTGGCAACGGAATCGTTTCGCCAGCCCTCGCTTTGACGAAACTAAGCTTCTACCTTTGGGAACTCGGCTACGTCGAGGAGAATGGGCGCGAAGCCATTGACGTATTCTCAAAGGAAACGAACGATTTAGCTGACAACGGGCAACCGGGAGCTGCCTTTGATCACTTCTTGTCACTGGGAGAATACACAAATGAGAACGCTGGAGCAGTGGCAGTTAATTTGGGACACATTGTTGAAAAACTTGCGCGTGATGCCCGGCAAGGTCAGTTATGGGAAGTTAGATCATGTATTGTGATAGCACGACGCAATAGGAATGATGCCTCATGTTCAAATTGATAACGTAGCGATGATAAATGGATATTAAACCATCACATTATCCTAATAATGTACTTATAAAATATAATTAAAATCATAAAAAGATATGAACCTAAACGCGGTTTAGAAAAAATATGCTTTTTTTGTCCAAGAGTAAATTTAAAACTACTAAATTACGCTTTTATAGAAAAAATATCTGACAACTATGTAGGTACTTAAACGCTGTATTTCGCGACCGAAACAACAATTTACCTGATTTTCGATACAACTATTAGTACAAATGTCAGTTGTGACGTCATACCTGTGTGTATATCAGTATGAAGCGTTTTGCGCCAAAATTACAGTGGGAGAGGCCTGGTACAAGTTGAAAGTTGAGACCCGATCGCAGACAGCAGCAGTAGAGCAGACGTGTCGCGGTGACACGACCGGTTTCTATGTTTTTCAATACCTTTCGTAGCTAGCGACACGTCGCCGGGCGTCATCGTCATAGAACCACATACAAAGCAGTCATGTCGCCGCGACACGTCTGCGGCAGCTGTGTGCGGTCGGGTTCCATCCAACTTGCACCTTTAACGTCAGATTAATGTGAGATACTGTGTTTAAAAAAATCGTCGCTCCTGTGGTCAATAAATAAATAAATAAATATTAGTGGACAATCTTACACAAATCGACCTAGTCCCAAACTAAGCAAAGCTTGTACTATGGGTACTAGACGACGATACACATACTTATATATATAAATAAATACTTTTAAATACATAGAAACATCCATGACTCGAGAACAAGTATTCGTGTTCATCACACAAATAAATGCCCTTACCGGGATTCGAACCCAGGACCTCTTGCTTCGTAGGCAGGGTCACCACCAACTAGGCTAAAGCGGTCGTAAAAATAGTTAACGGGCTATGTGAATTATAGTTACCAACTTTATGTTTTTGTTACATAGAATAGAATAGAATATTTTTATTGTAGAACTGTGTACATAAGTTGGACGTGACATTATTTATATTAAAGAATCTGCGTGACCCTTGCTCTAACGTCATACAACCGAAAGGCGCAGCTACTGTCGAATCGACTTAAATTAGTCAAAAACCCGCTATAGTACAGATTTGGGACTGGTCTTTTGTTAGTTCCAATATGACGTAAAGGAGTGATGTGGCTAGAGTACAATTATTTGATTCATACGGATTTATTTCTAAATTGACAGACTCCAATCGATTGAAGCAGTGGAACACTAAAATTAAAAAAAAAACGTCCTAAGACTTTTTTTAAAAATTTTTTTTAATTGTTCGCATACCGAGTTTTCATTGCTAATTTCTGCACAAATAAGCCGTCAAAAAATCTTACAATCACTTTATAAGTGCTAAAAAGAGCGTGCATGGAGACTGAACTTTGTTTCGTAACTCTCGTAAGCTATTGAAACTTTTATTTATTATTTCGATGAGCAGTGCCAATTTACATTATATGGGTGTCGCGATGTGTCAAAAGACTAGTCCCAAATCTCGTAGACAATAGTCAGATACTCTCTTCGTAGCGGAAAATTGTGCTATCACTATCAGCATCACACTTAGCGAGTAAGTAAATGTAGTAAGCTATAGTAGGCTTGTATTTTTCAAGTCTTGAAATGTGTGCGTAACGAGGATGATTTTCAGGGTACTTCGGCCAGCCTGGTTATCTGAACAGTGTATACGGTGTGGATGCGTACCGGTTCATGGACGAGACCGTTGCGCCTGCGTTGGGGATCAACGGTGCCTACGACGCTCGGCACGACGCTGCGGTTCGCGCTTTTAGAACCACTTTCATGGATTCCGACATTGATAAAAGTAGGCATTAACCATTTATACCTTGAAACTTCAAGAGCAACTGAACGTGTAGCGTGCCGTGCCCACGGCGTCAAGCACGACAAATGCTGTAATAGGTTTCTAACGATCCTACGGTATCAAAGTAACCTTCATCCATTCAAGAGTTTCAAGTAACTAGAAGGATCATATTCGCTCATATGCTGCAATGCGAATTTGTCGGCGTGATAATGTCAACTAGGTGCGTGTTCGTAGGGGAAAAAGTCGTAGTTAGGTTAGGGGTAAAAGCCTTAGTAGTTTGCGTACAATCACAGCCGTATCCCTGTATGACATCATCAGGGTGTTCCGATTACGACGTTTGGGTGATCATTAGTAGGCCTAGTACCTATCATTACCTGATCGAATATCCCGGTTATGTAAACGAAAAACTTAAACGTAGGTACTATAGGTAGAGCTATCTACAAGGTTTAAGATCAGTTATCAGATCCAAAATCGTAGATTGATTCATCATTTCAACATTTTCAAAGACAAGAAACCTTGGTCAGATCGACCGTTTGAGGCTCTTAAATAAGATGTCGATTCAGTCGAAGTGCTGCCCCCCTATTCTGTAACTTGTTTTAAGCTCACTTCAGCGCTAACCCACAGATATATTTTGACACCGCGATGCGTAGTAACTAAGCGTAGGTAGAGGTCTAGTTTCGTGACGGGTGACCGGCGGGGTGAGCCGCTTTGGCGCGTAGCGAATAACAGCCCAGTGGGCGTAGTAGCATGGTTGCGATTTTATCACTTATAGAGTTTAGAGTACATTAACTATAGAAGCTAGTTGAATCGTTTCGAAATGCGTTCAAGTCATCCCGCCATCATTGACCAACCGCGCCTACTCTTGCCATCTATGTTTTTCTATTGGAAAAAGTCCCTCAGGCGCGAAAAATAGGCATACGTCAAATGCACTTATTTACGACTCGTGAAAAATGACGTAAACGATACAGATGGTTTAAGTTTCCTTCAGAATACACGTGCATCCATCATCTAGATGCAGTCGTACATACTATACGATACGTAGTATAATCGGAGAGAACAAGCCTCACTACAAAAGTTTCTCTGAATTAATACCCAAATATTGGCGAAGAGGATATTATATATTTTTCGCGCCTGAGGGACTTTTTCCTATAGAATAACATAGAAGGCAAAGTAGGCGCGGTTGGTCAATGATGGCGGGATGACTTGAACTCATTTCGAAACGATTCAACTAGCTTCTATAGTTAATGTACTCTAAACTCTAAACTCTTTCGTAACTTTTTAGTTCAGGGTTGCCCATCGAAAATTTTAACGCGCCTGGTTGTGCCTGGAGCGCTTGGTAGCTAATGGCGTGTGCTCGTATAAAGGAAGGTATAGTTATACCTACAGGTAGATCTACGCAAGTATCTACATGTTTCATCTTATTCATCTAGGTACTATAATCACATGACAATGAACAATGAGTACCTACACTGAATCATTAATTATTACGCTATGGGTACTTTCCCATTTTTCTTGCATAAAACTGTGACATAGATCAAAGTCTTTAAGTATAAGAGTTAGTACAATGAATCGGACGTAAATTTTTAGGGTTCCCTAGTCAATAAAGACCAACTTAACGTGTACTTGGAAAGGCGAACTCTCGTACAAATTCGACCGACACAACCGCACCATTTAGTTGGCGCGCGCGTATCCATGTAACAAAGACAGACAGGCAACTACGGAACCCTACACTGCGCGTGGCCCGACACGCACTTGGCCGGTTTTTCAGTAGGTACAGTACCGGCCATACTATCTCCATTTACCTAGTGCTATTACAATAATGCATACTTACCTACTTCATAAACATTAATTGTGAAGGTGTCATGTCATGTGATTGTAAGCAATTCATCTTGTTCACAGTTGAATACATTCTTCAAAACACGGCGATTAAAGTGACCATTTACAACGGTAACCTAGATGCGGTGTCCAACACTCCAGGTATTCTAAGTCACTTACTTACCTATAGGTATTTAACTTCCTAATCGCATTTTCGATAAATAAATTAATAATAAGCGGTGAAAGTGGATATCCCTGACGAACACCTTGACGAATCTTTGCGCTTCCTTTCCTTGCATACTATAATTGACAAATTCATCAAAGATAACTTTTTAACAGAGTTCAATGTTTTGCAGGGCAATTAGAGTGGGTGAATGCACTGCAGTGGGCGGGGCAAGAAAGCTTCCTCAGCAGTCCTCGGTCAACCCTCATTGTCGACAGACTGGTGCAGGGCTACTTCCGAGAGACAGAGCGTCTAGCCTTCTATTGGGTCAATGTGGCAGGGCAATCGGTTAGTGTTCATCTATGGTCCTGGTTTTACTCATTTACACCTGCTCTGAGCTCTAGGCAGTTTCTAGAAAATAATACAAACAAGCCGAGCAAGGGAAGCCACATTACCTCTATGTACCGTACGCACACCGTGGACTATATTCACGCGCCGCGACAGGGTGACTTTACGAGTAGATACCCCAAATCCTTATTCATTCAGATTTTCCTCAAACTAAAGCATCATGGTGCTATTTATACCTACTGATTAAGCTTACGCCTTCATTTGCATGTTTCAGGTGCCCTTGGACAGCCCTGATGCCATGCGACGTATCTTAGATAGAATAACCGCAAATCAATCATAATAAAATAAAAATCCTATTATATTTTTATTCAATTGTGTTCTAATTAAAAAATGTATGAAGTTTTTCTAAAATCTAATTTGTTCAACTATTGTTAATCATCCTCCTAGCCTTTTCCTGGTTGTGCCTTTAAGGAGCTTGAGGACCCCTTTAGCATATAGGTGCCTACTCCGAAGATTTGGCGAAGGCACTAGTTTAACGAAAGCGACTGCCAGCACAGAGGAAAAATAGTCCAGTCAATGAACTGACAACTTGTATGGAGAAAATGTCAATTTTGGAAATAATTCTTATTTTTTATGTTACGGATATATTATCAATTAAATAGTTACATTAGTTACCCAGCGACAGAATCCGACAAAAATTCGGACATCAAAAAAATGATACATTAGCTAGCTTCAGAAAAGTCAGAAAATGCTCTAATAATATTTAAGATCAATCATACAAAAAAAGACAAAGCATGCTTCATTTAAATCTACATACCTAATTACTTCCGGGTGGAAAGTTTGTCGGATTCTTGAATAAAGCATCTTAGATGGAATGTAAAAGCCAAGTCATCACTTTACTCATATAAAAGTATGGATGGTACATTCAAGCTGTTATCCTGGTAATATTTTGTTGAACAAGTAATGAGATAATGACAGTCATAGAAACATTTAAAGTATGTAACATTCTTAATATCTAAGTAGAATAATTAAACTAAACCATACATCTCAGTGAGGACTGTTGAGGAGCTAAATGCATGTTTGTTATGTGGTTTATTAATCTAAAATATTCTGTACATTTAACTCTGTTGTTCTCCTAATAAATAAAATAAAATAGAATACTTAATGTTTTAAATTGAAATCAATCAAAAAAAACACTATTAATGTTTGTGTATTTTTCCTGGAGTAAAACTACCAGCACGAATGTGGCGTCCAGTCCCCAGGATTTGGTCATTGAAATAAAAAACTCTGAACGTCTGTAAACAAATTAAAAGATATATTTAGTAAAAAAAAACTATTCGGCCGTGGTAAATATAGCCCGTCTGGTTTTACGCCGTAGTTCTGAACTCCCCTCGGGCGACGGCAGCTGCTAGGGTCTCTGGGCACTGGAGCAGCGGTCAGTGGAGCTGGTGAATTGGCTCGGGGGCACTGAGGCAGCTGACAGCACTAAAGCGCGGCCGACCTTTTAACTATAAAAGCCCACACCTTGTTGAGATTAGGTCAATTTCCTCATATTTCCTTCACCGAAAAGCTACAAGCTAAAATGATATTTCGTACGTACATAAGTTTTTTGAAAAACCCCGTGGTACGAGTCGGAGTTCGTACCCACGACCTCCAGATTGAACGTCTACAAACTAGGTACTAGGTAAAGTCAGAACCAGTCATGTGTATATCTGTCTATAGCGCTCCCCCTCCCTTACAGGAATGCTCCAGTTAGCCGCACCCACACGGCGTAAGTAGCTATAATATAACGAGAACTAAATATTTCGCTACAACTTATAACTTTCCAATGCTCCACGCAGGATCGACTGGATTTGCCTGTGAACGCCTGCACGTATCACGTATCACGAGAAGGCGCGCGAGCTCTCTCGATTTTTCTCGCACTATCCGTCTCTCTCTTATTAGAACACTTAGAACAAGAGGTATAAATGCGAGTAAAATCGAGAATATGTCGCGGGCGTCTCATGATCCGTCCGAGCACCTTTAGGCCGCCAGCCAAATACAGGTGAATTTCCACAACAGAATTCCGTTGCGTAATATTCCACTGCATGATTTCGGCCTGAATACTCCATGCATATGTATGACCCTGCCATAGACTTGACTTTGCTACGTTTTTTTTCGTTGCGGATGAAGTCCGCTTGTATGTAGTCAACCTAGCGAAGGAATGCCGCCTCTATGTGGTTAGCTTTATAGCTTGCACGGCAATGCAGGACCGTGTGGATGCGGATTTAATTATTTCTGAACATATATTCTGTATCTGTAGTGCGGTGTATAAAAAAAACAATTGTCAAATGTCAATGTCAAACATTGTTGTAGGCGTTTGTACGCTGTTTGTATTAATTTCATAAAAATATTCACTGGCAATAGTAAATTTAGGTTAATTGATATGCATTGTTAAGTTTAAAAAACTCCAGAAAATAACAACACAATGGCCGACATTCGTGATATTTTGGATATCGAGCAACCTGCTTCTGAGATCACTCGCGACAGTATCATCCATGGGGATAAGATAAAGAAGAAATATGTGACCGCTAAGGCTGTGAAGAGGCCAGAGGGCATGCACAGGGAAGTGTTTGCGCTGCTCTACAATGACAACAAGGAGCTGCCGCCTCTGCTACCCACCGATACTGGTACATTCACCTTTTTTAGTTTAGTTGGATTACTTGTCCCGGGGTAGACAGACTCGATGGAGCACACAAATCACTGCAACCTTGGAGCAAATGGAGGAGTGATGGCACGATTCTCAGCATTGAAAGGTTCAAAGTAAAGAAAAACTTGGGTATTACAATCTATTTTTCTACATAATTACAGATTGGCCACTCTTAGGCAAACCAAATGAAAGCCGGTTTTACAAATCATAAAAGTAGAACTTTTTAGCTTCTTTACAAAATTATCATTGTCAGCCATATGTCCCACTCACTTAAGAGGAAACACTAAGGTCGAGATAATTGAGAGATAGATATTTGTAAAATGTATTGCTGTCGCACCAACCACAAGCCTCCCGCCGCAAAGCGCGATAGAGACAACTGCAGCTTGGACAGAAAATACCTATTAAAAGTACATCAACGTTTCGTAGTCCCCTGCTCACTAAATGTCATGAGAATAGGGGTGTTTACTTGAAAATTATTAATAATAATTTTCGAGTAAACACCCCTATTCTCGGAGTAATCTCCAATAGACAGAAGGCAAAAAAATATGCCTAATCAGGAAAATCCCATTCAGATATCTCGAAGAATTAAGAAGCTATAAACATTTTATTATTCTTATAACTTTGGACACTTATAACTTTGTGATTATTTAACCTTTTGCATTGATTTTTTCTCCATTTGACTTCATTTTTAATCCTTTTTCGAGAAAATATGTCATTATTGATTATTTTATTCAGTTTAGTGTCTACACCCCTATTGATTGAGAAATGCCACCTATAGAGGAGAACAGCTGGATAGACTCCGGATATATGAAAGATATTTGGCCCAAGGTGAAACAGATGATGTTGTTTTCTTTGCTCACTCATTCAATTATACTGGATGCGGTAAATCGCGAGAACTTTCTCTAGCAAATTTTTAATTTGTCTCTTAATTTTGTATTGTAATTCACAGGTAAAGCCTATAAACAAACTAAGGCCAAGCTGGGCATGCGTAAAGTGAGAAAATGGGCATGGGCTCCATTCACTAATCCTGCCCGTAAAGATAATGCAGTATTCCACCACTGGAAGAGGGCTGCGGATGAGGCTAAGGATTATCCGTTTGCACAGTTTAATAAGGTAACATAAAAAAGTTGTATGAAATAAAAGATTTTTTATTTTGCAAGTAGGCTATAAGCTATAATGGCACTTTTACAAGTCAAAATTCTACCAGCGTTTCTGGAAAAGAACACTGTTAAGAAGAAGCGCTGAAACAAACTTAAGTCAGATTTTTTTTTCCAAAAAAGCTTATTAGAATTGGTAGTTCTTAACCTACTTCAAATAAGTCAAACTGAATATGAATACAAAGAAAAAAATTGTTAGTGACCAACTAGAGACTAAAGCGGTCGATGATAAATGACTTTTACTGATGTTCCCCATAAATCCTCATTCTTTAAATTGAGCGACTTAAACGTTTAATAACTTTTACTGGAGTTACTTGGCTCAAATTAAATATTGCATTACATTTACTAAGATAAGCACGAAGTAAAGCATTATCTTGGCAGGGCATAGTCACCCTAGTCGCCCCACCTTAAAACAGACCCTGCAATTAAATACAAGCACGTTATTAACCAATTTACAATTTTACATACCTACATGTATTGGAACCGAAAGAACCATCTTGAGTTCTAGAAAGACTAGAATCCGTTTATGAGTTACAAAGCCACAGACAGATACTCATGTTAAGGCTGTGCATTGGAAATTATCGCGTGCTTTGAAACGCCGTTCTGACAACATTAAGAAATAATAAGGTTTGATTTTCAGATATATGATTCTTGACTATATTATTGTGTATCTGATTTTATCGATACATGATTGCTTGAAATTTCCTCGAAAGGAAAAAAAATCAAATTTGGGTCTGTATTTTCCTTTTTTTACACAGCCTACTCAAACGATACATTATTTTACGACACAATCAAGTTAATACTATAGTATTTTATCTCATCTAAAATCTCACTTTATGAAATTTAAATAAAACTTCTCTAAGTTAGGTATTTATCGAAATTTGTCCAAAAAAGCCATTCCCGAAGAGTGTTCCATCTCTTTTTCACGGGCGTGGAAGGCATAAGCGTGTCTTTGTCTAGGGGGCGTGTTCGACTCGAATCAAGGTATCCCCTTAAACTTATAACGCCCATGTTTGTATAGGTTAAAAATGATATTATGGTTTGATGTTGCAGCAAGTATCCATCCCTTCATATTCCGAGTCAGAATACCACCAATACTTAAAATCGGAAGACTGGAGTCAAGCAGAGACGGACCATCTGATGGATCTGTGCCAGAGATTCGATCTCCGCTTTATTGTGGTCCACGACCGATGGGACCGAGCGGCTTTCAGGGATCGCAGTATTGAGGATTTGAAGGAGCGCTATTATCACATCTCTGCAACTTTGGGCAAAGTATGTATTATTAGTTAAGTAGATGCCGATTGCCTAATTAATAATCATTAAGTATTGCAAACGGCACTCAAAATTATCGAAATAATGGATAGAACCAAAATGTACGATAATGCTGTTAAGTTTTATAGAATACGATTTAATTTGTGCAATCAAAAATTGATGTCATAACTATTAAACTTTTAAGGTAAATAGCAACTTCAGTCTTAGACGTGCATTTAATAGGATTTTTTTTAGAGGTGTTACCGAAAATTGGTAATGACAATTTGGCCCTTTTGAACAAAATAACTTTCACATTACTTTTGTATAAAATAAATGTTAATGAACCACCAGTTAGGGATCATTCTGTATTACAAGTTACCTTATGACACGGTAAGGATCCTACTTCATTTAGAGGGTGATGTTATAGCGGACATCCAATTAGCACCAAATGAAATAAATACCCGATTGCATTCTGAGTAATAAATAAATGTATTTAAATTAGTTACCAAATTCTATTATTTTATTATTACAAATAAATATTAAAACAGTATTTTACTCCTAAGGCACTGGTCCCACCGCCGGCTAGTAAGCTAGAAAAGTTGGGCGAGTAGCATTACATTGCGGACCTGTAAAGGTCGATTGATCACACTGTGCCTGGTCAGCACGCAATGAACTGTTACTCGTCCAACTTTTCTAGCTTACTAGCCGGCGGTGGGACCAGTGCCTTAAGCACATAGCTCAAGTGTTACATGAAAAGAGAAATAGTTTTGCAATGTAACAGGCCAACTTACATACACTACAAATAAATTACTAATACCAGTATATTAAACAATTGGCTAGTTATTTTCTAAATAAATTTTAAATATTTTTTTGATATTTGCGTTTTGTTTTCTATACTCATTTGACTTTCAGTTGAAGACGAATCCATGGTCCAATGCGGTGGCGACAGTGAATGGTGAAAAGCGCATTTATCATTATGATGCTGAGCATGAGAGGAAGAGGAAAGAACAATTGCGCAGATTATTTGACAGAACACAGGAGCAAGTGAGTTACTCATTTTAAGTGATTAGTAAACTCAGGCATTGATTCCATGTGCATTTTTGAATCATCATATCAGCGGAAACGTACACTGCTGCACGTACGCCTCCCCCAGAGTGCCTGCTGGATGCGACATTGCTGAATATGTTGCCATTAACACATTCACTGCCAGGGGACCCGCCTAGCAGGCGCTCTGTTCATAGGCGCTTTCCTCTACAGGGGGAAAACCATGGCTATCAGCGTAGTGCTACGAATTTGTAGGCAGTGAATCCTACTATCCTACTAATATTATAAATGCGAAAGTTTAGATGTTTGGATGTTTGTTACTCAATCACGCTTAAACGGCTGAACCGATTTGAAGGAAATTTTGCACTAAGATAGTTTATAGCCTGGATTAAAATATAGGATAGTTTTTGTCCCGGGTCCACGCGGACGAAGTCGCGGGTGGAAGCTAGTAATATTATAAATGTGAAAGTTTAGATGTTTAGATGTTTGGATGTTTGTTACTCAATCACGCTTTAACGCCTCAACCGATTTGATCGAAATTTTGCACGAAGTTAGTTTAAAGCCTGTATTAAAACATAGGATGGTTTTTATCATGGGTCCACGCAGACGAAGTCGCGGGCGGAAGCTAGTGTGTTAATATAACGTTAAGTGTATCATCTACATTTCAGTGGTGTAGGTACTGGTATAATCTGATGAAATCCTAATTTAAAAGGCATTGACTTTGTCCACACTCAAATTAACTATTTACCGTTCATAGATTGATGAAGAACAAATGTTACTTGTGGAGCTGAAAAAGATAGAAGCAAGGAAGCGTGAAAGGGAACGCAAAACTCAAGACCTGCAAAAACTTATATCGCGAGCCGACAGTGGAAGCATTGCTGGCGCAAATCAAGTCCTCAATACTGAAGCCAGCGCTCCCGCTAACACACCGGCCAATATTGCCAGACGACACGACAGGAAACTGCACAAGAAGAAACTGTCTTCGCAGCAAAGGCCCATTCGTGCTGTGGAAACGGTTGTAAGTGTTTTTGTCATGCATTACTTGTTATATCAACTTTTTTTCTGTCGCTGAAGTCTTCTCACTTTTTAAAACAGTGGTCTCAACATTCTGGCGTGTATAGCTCATTTCTCTCGACCTGATGAAACTAGTCTCTCAAGTAAAATGTTTAATGAATAATGTTACAGACAGTAGAGTGGTCCGGCATCAAGTTCCCTGAAGCACGCAGCACAGGCGCGTGGCTCCGCTCGCAGCGCATGAAGCTGCCCCCGGGGGTCGGCCAGAGGAAAACCAAGGCCATTGAGCAGGAGCTCAGGCTTATGGGCATTGGTGAGTCCTACCCATCATACATATCAAATTATATGTAAGTTTTTTGAAAAAGTGGTATGAGCCGGGGTTTGAACCGGCATATAAAATAACAACTTTTGATATAGATTTGGTTGATATAATGGTTAAGTAAGGGATATAAATATAATGCACTGTTGGTATTTCAACATTTGGTATGTTCAGATATGATCTAACTATCATCAGGTATAATGAACTTGTAATATAAAAATTATTAGTCTTAACAGTAATATGCTATAACGTATATGTGATATAACTATGTTCGATATAACGTGCAGTGGGTATAATAAAGAATAAAGTACTGGTATAATCTGAAATATATATCTACTCTTATAATAATGTTAATTCGTCATAAAAAATGGTTATATTGGATTAGAACTGAGACTCCAACAGACACGAATCTAATGTGCCAGAAAAGAAGGCCATACAAATCGTAATATACAGGGTGTGGCCTGGAATAGGAGCAAGATATTAAACGGTAGATTATTTAGCTTGTGACCAACTATTTCCAGGTGGTTTTAATTGAAAAAAAGATTTTTATATATTTTTTCTTTAAAATAAGTTAACGTGCATTTTTTACTCGTTTGGAGTGACACAAGTAGTTTTTTTATTAAAAAAAAACAAATGCTAAAAATTAAAATAAATAAAGTAAAAAAAAATTATCGTTTATTGCAGCCAATGATCCATAGCATGTTAGTAACAAATTTTGACTTAATAACTATGTTAGTGTATGTACAGAAAATAAATAAAACAAGAGAAAACATGACACAAAGACATCAAGAGCGACCCGCGATTGAAAGAAGAAAGAAATAAAGATACATTTATTCGATTATATGATTGGTCGTGGCCACATCCTATTTGGCCCTACCGATGGCCACTTCGACCCAGTACTTTGTTATTTGTTACGTGTTTATAATGACTCATTACATGATGTTACCTCAAAATCTACATTGACTGCTGTGCTATGATCTCGAGGTGCCAAGATACATTACTTGGAGGTCATAACAACATCTCTCCGAATTAAAAAAATAAAATAAAAATAGGACACATGGGGTTACTGCAGATGCTCTAACGAAGCGTCCTTTTAAATATTTGCTGCTGTTACAGGCCACACACTGTATAATACATAATAGCATTTGAAATATTATTCAAATGACATACTACGCTCTAAGCCTACTTGCCTCTACTTCTGGATACCGGATTACCTACCTATTCTATTCTAAGGCATGTCGGTGTAGGTAGGACGACGAGCGAAGCGAGGAGGAGTGTTAGGATAAACTGCGGCCCTACAGCGCGCGAGCCGAGTGAACCAGGCTCGTTTTTTTTTATATAATACTGTTTATGAATTTTTTACAGGAATGTTTTTGATCTGATGTTTAGTGACAACCAGGCGTACCTAGTTGCACATTCATACACGCATGATTCCTTGCATATTTTATATGTAACAACACATTATACATCACCAGCATGGGCCACAGCATCTATGACTATGACAGATGATTGTTGCAGCGCTTAGGAGCCTATGGATTGCCACATCGAAAATCCCATTCAGATATCTTAATACGAAGCTACAACCGTTTTAATATTGCTTGTTAGAGAGAGAGAGATAACGCAAACTGTGTGACGTCACATTACACGAGGCTGCCGGCAGGCCGCATTGACGGCGGCGCCGCACACGACGGAGCGCGGCACGTTGCCGTCCATAGGGACGTCACAATGTACAAGCGTCATCGTTTCATATAAAGTTGCGTTTGGCAAAAAAGGGACAGAACATACCCCTTCTTAAAACTTTGGACACTTATAACTTAGTGATTATTTAACCTTTTGCGTAATTTTTTTCTCCGTTTGACTACATTTTTAATCCTTTTTCGAGAAAATATGACATTATTGATTATTTTATTTAGTGTCTTACAAAACATGATAGGGGTGTCCCTATTATGTTTTGTAAACGTTATATCTAATATCTTTTATACTTATTTAACATTATACACTATTAATGATATTATCTATTTTGTTGTTATATGAAACGTTTAAGTGATTATATTCAATGAAATTATATCAAATGTTATATCCAGTGAAAATATATCTACAGTTGTTATACCGATCATTACATACCCGTTTGAACCTACAACCGAGCCAGCCCAACCAGCCACGGCATGCTGATATTGCTGATGTCGCTGGTAAATGTAGTCTTTGCCTAGTGTAAAAGTGCGACCAATCCGAATGGGTTATAGACATCTTTCATCAATTTTTATACGGCTTTTTTTTTATCTCCACTGAAGGAAGACCACTGTTTTCAAATTAAATTAACCTAATTACCAATTTTGTTTTACAGATATTGCACCAACCCCTACTGAGGCCATATGCAAACACTTCAATGAGCTCCGATCTGATCTTGCACTGGCTTTGGATTTGAAGAATGCTCTAGTATCGTGTGAATTTGACTTACAAGCATTGAGACATCAATATGAAGCTCTGAATCCAGGAAAGGTACATACCTTTTGAGAATCTTAATATTACATGTTGAATTGACCATAGTTTTGCAGAAAGCTAGGTTTCTTTCAATTGACAACGAATCAGGAAAGCAACAAGTACACTTAACTAGTTTTTAAATATTTTTTATGCTTTTGGATTGGACACTTTCTTGCAAAGCTATGGCAAAAATTGGTTTACTTATCCAGTTTGATTGTTCATTAGTTTTGACTCTTTTTCATGTCAAACATTCATAGCTAGCGATGAAGGTGAATGAATTGATTGTTTCTACAAGTTTAACTAAACTGTCTAGACAACAGTGGGCAGCGGGGCATCGAGCGGCAGTTAATACATTGGATTATGTTGATTCTATGAATGCCTGCTCACTGCCCGGCTGCGTGTTGGCACGTCCAGGAACTCCAGACCGCAGCCTGACAGTCAAATATAGCTGGCACTGATTAGTAAGACTGTAATATAAATAGTTATGAAAGTATACTGATATGGACTGCTAAATGACGCTAAGGCTCTCCTCATTCGGGTTGAGTTCCACTGGGCGGATTCCGATGCGTAATTCGCTCGCCTGTAACTGGTAGGGCCAATGGTTTTCTATGGAGTAGCTGGTTCAGAATCAGCGGAATTCAACCTGTATGTGGCAAGCCAAAATTTACAAATAGTGTGTTTCAAAGGTATTTTATTTAAATAATATTGCTTTACGATGTTATTTGCGTTGTTTCAGACTCTAACAATACCAGCATCTATTTGTAACTCAAACACTGACAATGAGACCAAGCCAACTGGGGAAATCATTGATGTAGTAGGCTCTCCTGGCACCCCAAATACCTCTATTTGAAGTAGTATTTCCATACATTAAGTTGTCAAATAAAGCAAATAAAGTATTAGCTATAAACATTTTTTTTTCCTTTCGAACCAAATTTTTTTCCTTAAAAAAAGACAAATTGCAAGAATTGAATGTGTACTACAATATGAAACTAATATGTGTTATTACTACTGGAAGTAATACAAATATAGACATGCTCAATGATTCCATATGCGCGTCCTAAGTCTGCGTCAAATCTCTTGTCTCTATGCTTGGGTTCAAAAAGGGGGATTATATTAAGTTCAATGCTAACAATGGATGTCACCCTAATTGGGATGATAAAGCACATGAGTAAGTAATGTAAGTTACTCTAATCCAGTTATTTTAGGGTTCCGTAGTCAACAAGGAACCCTTGTAGTTTCGCCGAGTCCATATAAGTTTTACTTTTGTGCAATAAAGCTTAAATAAGAGCCACTAGCCAAACGGTGAGGCACGCGACTTTTAATCTGGGGGTTCAATCATTGTGAGGAAACCAGTCTAATCCCAATAAGCTCTTGTTTTTCTTCTGGGCAGTCAGATGGCAGTTGCTTTTGTGAAACTAGTGCATTTGCCAAATATTGGTATTAGATGCCAAAGCAGACCCCAGAACTGCTTGCGGTTGGGGTCGGGTGCTAACCTTACTCTTGCTGTACCGTCTAGAAAGACGCGAACATACTCCAGATCTTTTACCGCGCACGCTGTTACGTTGTGGAATGAGTTGCCTTTGTCGCTGAGACAGTCGCGGTCTGTTGCGTCACTTAAGATGAATTTGAAGAAGTTGTGGCTTTCCAATGACTTGTGAATTGGTTGAATATAGTATTTATTTATTTATTGTATATTTGCGATATATATAGTGTGTATTATATTTTATACTGTATATTTATATATGTATTGGCATGTTTTTATTTGTCTAGAATTAATACCTATTAGGTTTTGTTTTCATTTTCTCTGTGTTTTTGTACACGGTATAAGTTTGCCTATCTCGGTCTACCTACCTTCCTCTCAATTGCTCAAAGGTTAGCTGGAAGAGATCCCTTATAGGGATAAGTTCGCCTTTGTACTTTGATCTATTGTGTGACATGTTTATTCTTTAACCTGTTATTGTGTACAATAAAGTGCTTACATACATACATACTGCTGCTGGGAGGAGGATGATACATAATAAAGCATAAATATATAAATTGTATCACAATCATTGCAGGGATTGGGGAAATATTGGAATATAAAAGAAACAGATATTTACAACTAACTTTAATACTAAATAGCGCCCTTAGGTGCACCGTAAGCATCCGGCATTCTCTCGATTGTATACTTATGGTCAGCAACATACATGATGGGCACACCTGCTATTTTTCTTATCCTTCTCTTCAAGTCCTTGTCATTAGTGGCAACTATATAGCATTTATGTTGTGTTATGCGCTGCATTATGCAATCATCAGCATATGTGCCCTTGTGGAGGCATGCAATCCTTTCAAATCTAGGGTCCTTTATTATCCTTAGTGCTACCCGATACTTGCGACCAAGTTTTTCCAACTCGGCCAAAACACAGTCTGTTATATATGGTATACATTTTGCATACAAACAGTCCATCATATTCTGTATTATGTCCAATTTGTTCTTGATAGAGAAATTTATGAAGTTTGTATCGATTAGGATGTGATACGGAGGGCCTAGTTGTGTGTTGTATTGGAAGAACAGCGCCGAGCTTGCTTGCGGTGCTTCGCGAATCTTTAATTTATGAGGATCATCAGGTTTTTTCTTTTTAGGAACAGCTCTTTCGCTTGCTTTTATCCGATTATCACTAGGGCTTATCATTTTTTTCATTTTTGCGAACCGCTTTTCCACGATTTTACGAGTTTTCTTTTGCTTCCCCTGCGAAAACATATTAACACGTGACATCCAAAAGTTTGCTTAACTTATGCACAATATTGGAAGATAAAGTAATTCCTATAATCGCAATGACTTACCATTGTTTACTATAACTTCGTCTGAATAAGAAGTAAATTACAAAAACTAAAAACAGAGGTTAAGTTTCAACTCTCACCACACGCTATTCGACTTGACCACCTATTTGACGCTATTTTTCTAAGACATGACCATGACCTACTATGTAGCAGACACTGACAGATGGATCGTCAGTGTTGCCAGATGGCTAACTTACTTATAATACCCCCAAACCCTACTCTCAACCCTCAAAAATCCCCCTAGTATTTTTTTAGTTCCTAATTACGCTTTTTAAGTAAAAAACATGAAACTTAAGCTTGATACAATTATGAGGAATTGCATTACAACTAATTTCTTAAGCTGGTAATAATTTTATGACTGCTTGTCAGTCATCGAAGTGGTCACAAGGCCATTATTACACCTTGCATAGTTGGAATGAGACAGCAATACATACCTTTAATTTGCATGCATTGTTTGTATTGTGCTATTGCTAGCCATAATAGACCAAGGCCCAATTCTATTCTATCACACTCTTAAGGCCAACTAGACACACGGCGCGACGCAGCGCCGCGGGACCGCGGCGGCTTTGAATGCATGCTAACGCTAACAGGTTAGCGACGTCAAACAGACTGCCACAGAATATAACACTACGTTAAGACAGACTGCGTCCCGCCGGCATCGCGCCCCGCTTCTTTCGCGCCCCGTGCCACGCGGTCCCTTGCGTCCACGCGGCGCGGGCGCAGCGCTGCGCCGCGCTGGGTCACATCAGTCGGACGTTGGACGTTAGGCAGCGCGCGGTGCGTAGTACGAGCGTAGCAATATATTAATCTCGTAAGAGATCATAAAGTTATATTTGACTCTAACTCTGGCTTCGGAAGGAATGAGCGACCCTCCGTGCGCGCATGCTGTATTCAGGCGCGAGTCACGCCCGCATTGCGCCGCGTTCGCGCGCGTCATCGCCTCGTTCGCGCGCGCGATGATTGCGTGGCCGTGTTGAGAGCGCGAGGCCGGCACGATCCGCGCGCGCCCTGTTTGAACAGGCATCGCGTCGGCATCACGCGGCGCGACCGCGGCGCTGCGTCGCGCCGTGTCTGGCTAAGCCTCATAACTTCGCTGTTTTAGCTGCGGTCACACATTACACAGTCAATTAAAATTTCATTTATTTAGATTATTTTCAAAAATACCCCAAAAGACCCCTAACTCATTTTTTTCCCTCCAAGAGACCCCCAAAACTTTTTATCCCCCAAGACTCTAAAAACCCCTCAAATTCGGGGGATTTACCCCCAATCAGACATTACCTACTATGCAGCTGACACTGACAGATGGATTGTGATACTGATACATAGTATCATAGGTCCATGATGTCGATGTCGTGCATGGTAACTTTTATGTTTGTATAGTTTTTGTATCATCTATTTCAATTCGCGCTTCGCGCTCTCATTACATTTTTCAAATTAACAACATCGTAGTACAAAATTCGACCACGCACCGTCGCCTCGGAATAAGTATAAGCATGGAAGCCGCGCTAAAATAGGTAGCAGAGACGTATACCTGTCCTGTACTTCCTTACGACATACTAACGCGGCAGAAAGAGATGTATTTGCATTTGTTATTGCTCAATTGTGTAGGTTGTCACAAGTTTTATGCAAGTTTGGTCTTTGCTAGGGATGTTACTGTGTCGACTTGTTTATCGATAAATTATACAAACTAAATTGTAATTATATATTTATAGTTTAATAAATAATGCACTGTGTGAAAAACGGTTTCCTTCAGTCGTCATAAAAACAAAATGCATAATTTTAAGTAGCATACTTCCAGAAATCATACCAAACTATTATCATAAGGAGACGCTACACGAGCGCAATCGGCAGGCCAGCATGCAGTCCTAGCTGAAGCGTGATTTGGCACATGTCGATACCTGTCGGAAGCAGGGCTTCCAACCAAATCAAGGTGGTTTCTATGGAGTACCATACTAGATTTATCTGGATGCTAGGATCACTTCGTTGTCTATCAGCCCGTCTCTCAAACAACTCAAAAATTCAATAATCTTTTTTCTCAGGAACGCGTGGAGGTATAAAGTTGAAATCTAAATCAAATATTTAAATACAATCTCTTTGAGCTCAGCTAAAATCGAACTTCTAAGTAAAGATGCTAAAAAAATACGGCCGTAGGTATATATCCCTTCGGTCATATTTTGCCGCATATTGCCAAAGAGTAAGATTGAAATTCATCTGGTCTATGTAAAAACATAACTCACTCATACTTCTAGGTGTAACATTCATATTTATGTACGTCTTTGTAATGGCAGACCAATATAACGTGGGAAAAGCATCTGCTTTGAGTCGTCTCCATTTAAATTTCTTATGAGCTAAAAAAGAATCGGAAGTGAAATGTATTGAGCACACGCGACTATGGGTTTCCCATGTCCAATTTCTTTTTCTAGCATGTAGTAACCATTTTTGTTTAATTTCTTCATCCTTTGGGTTGGGAAGCTAAAATCAAAAAGTCAAGTTTTGTTATATAATTCCTAAATGTAACACTAAATTGTAAGTCTTCAATACATGGGACAACCAGAAAGCCATTTTGTTGTCATTCTTCAGCAAACTTGACAGATTTTTCTAATTACTGATAAATACATCCATGTCAATGTCGATAAGTTATTGTTCCGAGTTCGATAAAAAATACACATCACTATGTAAATAAACATAACCTCTTTAATCCACATAAAAGTCTTATTTACTTGCCGATTTTGCACGAATAATTGTACATGATGATATTGACATTAACTTCTAATAGTGATTATTAATTTTAGCTTAGATCGTTACATTAATAACATCAAAATCTATTGAAACTTACTGGTGAAAGCTTAATGGTCCCTGAACATTTTCTTTTCCTCCCGTATGGGACGTACAACCTTCAATCGCACAAGACACTTGCTTATATTCTACAGTAAACTATAAAGAAAGTAAATTTTACTGTATTCTAATGATTTAGGGCGGAACGATACGCAAATTAATTATTTTTCCCTCAGACGGTCCGTTTGTTTATAGAAAATATGACAGCTGCTATAATGCGAGCAAGTTAAGGAGTGACTTACTACCAAACAATGATGACATATTGGATTTTGCTGGACTAAAAGAGATACAAAAGAGATCCATTTGTTATTTCCCGAGTTCATTTTAGTGACAACCTACGAAAATGTGAAACCGAGTACGGATTGTTGTCTCATTCACTCTCACGCCAACTATAGATATACGCAAGTGAATAAGGTAGCTGTTGCCAAGCTTTTATTTTAGCCTTACCGGGTTGACCGTCTCGGTGCGGCTGGCTGGCAGCACTGTCGCTGCGATGAGGAGCCGACCTCGCTGGAGACACAGCTAGTCATCTCGCTCGCACGCGTTGGCTTGCAAGCGGGCTTCTATTCTAGCTATCTTTATCTCTTTCTTACCCATCAAGACTTCCTAATAATGAGATAACTATTGTAGGTTGATATAGCAAATAGTACGAGATTTTAAGCCGGGCATGCGTGTGTAGTGTACACAAGTCTAGTGAGTGTAGTGAAATGCGAAATTCGCGCGTGCGCGTGTTGACGGCCGACTTCACTTCATTGCTATTAGTTGCAATTTTAATTTGAAATAGCTACATATTAGTAATCTGCGTTTGCAATTACTTTTGTTTGTTGTTTGTTAGACCGGTCAGTGCGGTAATGACCGCACTTACCCGCGGTACTTAAGAGTGCTATTGAAAAAAGCGCTCGCTCAGCACGGCTAGCACGCGACGGCGTGCGAGCTCTCTCGATTTTTCTCGCACTATCCGTCTCTTTCTTATTAGAACACTTAGAACAAGAGGTGTAGTGCGATAAAAATCGAGAGTATGTCGCGGCCGTCGTGTGCTAGACGTGCTGGATTCGGTATTTTGAGACGCGTAGTGCGTAGTGTGTGTGTAAATACTACTAGCACGCACACAAGCTTACTGTAGCTGTATAGCGCACGTTGGAGCGAATGCGCGACCGATATTAATACTTGCACTAAAAGATGGTAAGTATTACTTCGCTAACCGGGTGCCCTAACTTAAACAAAGTACGTATTTGCTTTTTGTTCACATATTTTATATTCGTTGCGTTTTTAAAGTTGTCAGTAATAAGAATACGTAAATTTAGCAGGCATAATATTTTGTGTAACGAATATTGTACAGTTTGCATGTTATCTGAGTCTTAAATATATAGTGCAACCACAAAGTGACATATTAGGCTTATATATATACATATAGAATAATTTCGTTATTAAGCTCTCTATTATACTTAACACGATTGTGAAAAATACTATTTTGTGCACATATTTTCTATACATATTAAAATACTCTGACAAAGTATAATATTTAAGTAGTTACGTCTTTTTTTTTATATAAAATGCTTTTTTTTAAGTGGTCCGGCTGTCCTCTCTATATGTAGGTCGCATCTCTCAACAGATTCTCGTGAAATTTTGTGAGCGATTTCGATTTGTAACTATAGGGCAAAATCGCTTTCGTATGTCCGGCTGTCCCCTCTACAGGTTGCATCTCTGAACCAAGTCTCGTGAAATTTTATGAACGAGTTCGATATTTAGCTAAAGGGCAAAAATGCTTTCGTATGTCCGGCTGTCCGGCTATCCGGCTGTTCCCTCTATAGGTTGCATCTCTAAACAGATTCACGTGAAATTTTGTGAGCGAGTTCGATATTCAACTATAGGGCAATAATGCTTTCGTTTGTCCGGCTATCCGGCTGTCCCCTCTATAGGTTGCTCTAGGGAATGCAAACAGGTTAACCGGAACTTTTTGAGTTCGGTAAATAACCGGGTTTGGACACTATAAACCGGTTACTAACCGAAATGAGTTACATTTATAAAATACTTGAAATTGTGAGCCGAGACCGTTATTTAGCAAAAAAACTAGTAAATTGTAACTTATTAATTTTTAGTAAGTTTAATTAAAGTAAGTATGATAGCGATAAAATACGTATCGGCCGTACGAGTCATGTACAGCACTACCATGACATAGACTTTGAATTAATCATCTTATCGTAGATGATATTAACGTCAATAATTTCGGACCAGCCTCCGAACTTTCACGTTATCAATCGTCGTTGTCAACACTTTCGCTTGCTGAAGCGAATATAAACCTTAAGATATGTTCATCTCTCAAGCAATAAATCAGCGAAACGGTAAGCGAATCATTTTCCTTGACTGTAAAAGGACAATTATGATGATGTATAAAAAGTTAAAAAAGTACTTTACTTATTGAACTACACATCGCCTACTAATAAACCAGAACTAACATACTTACAGTAAAATTATCCTCCAATACAATTCTTTTAGCTTTTAGTAAAAACCGGTTAATAACCCGGTTTTTGCACTCTCCAGTTGGATCACTCAACTGATTTTCGTGAAATTCGTATTTTACATCCTTAAGGACTGCTCCGGGAGGAGGAGAATGGATCTCTCCATTAGCCTGGTCTCTTCATCACCAGTTCAACTTCACCAAAATTACGATTTCCAAGGATAAATACACGAGTCATAATAGAAAATACCGATGTCAACTACACGCGTGCCTATAAAATTTGAGGGTTACCCTCAATTTCCCTGGGATCCCATCATCAGATCCTGACGTTTGCTCACCTGAATAACTTGAAAGAATATGATGAACGGTGTATAAGATTTAAAAAAACTCCTCCAACTCCTAAACGTTGAGGAGTTGTACCTTCCATCATCAGCCCACCAACATGAACTGATGACTACCAGACGCAAATTCATACCTGAAAAGCTTTAGAGAATTCATGAAACACGTAATAAGTACGTAATATTTGAGGGTTGCCCTCGATTTCCCTGGGATCCCATCATCAGATCCTGACTTGGTGACGCTGGGACCATCTCAGAAGTATACATTTTTTAAATATATTATTTTAATCGGGCCACAACTGACGGAGAAATCGGCGAACGTACGTACATAAAAAAAAAATTGAAACATATGACCTCCTCCTTTTTTGAAGTCGGTTAAAAAGTTTTTTATTCATATTGTTATTTTCAACAACCCTGCATATTATGTCGGTGGTTTGTAGTTTCTTGTACAGAGAAATGAAATACTTTAAAGCCGTTGGGGCGGAAAGGTTCTCGAGCGGAGACCACGTACCAGATGGCGCAGCGGACCCCCCACAAAGTGGACTGATGAAATTGGGTTGCGTCTTTTAATTACGGAGTTCCTATGGCTACCTTCCAGCTCCATCATCAGACCTTGGTTACCATAAAGTACCAAAGTACTCGTCAAGACGAATTAAACGAGCCCAAACTCGATGGGGTTGCGTCGTTTAATTACAGAATTCTTATGACCACCTTCTAGCTCCATCATCAGACCCTGGTTACCAAGTACTCGTCAAGACGAATTAATGGAGCCCAAACTCAATGGGGTTGCGTCATTTAATTACGGAGTTCCTATGGCTACCTTCCAGCTCCATCATCAGACCTTGGTTACCATATAGTACCAGAGTACTCGTCAAGACGAATTAAACGAGCCCAAACTCGATGGGGTTGTGTGCGTCGTTTAATTACAGAATTCCTATGACCACCTTCCAGCTCCATCATCAGACCCTGGTCACCAAGTACTCGTCAAGAGGAATTAAACGAGCCCAAACTCGATGGGGTTGCGTCGTTTAATTACGGAATTCCTATGACCACCTTCCAGCTCCATCATCAGACCCTGGTTACCAAGTACTCGTCAAGACGAATTAATGGAGCCCAAACTCGATGGGGTTGCGTCATTTAATTACGTAGTTCCTATGGCCACCTTCCAGCTCCATCATCAGATCAGCTTTATGTCATAATAATAATACATTGTCATCCAATTTATACATGCATGCAAAATTTCAGCTCAATCGGAAACCAGGAAATGGATCAAATTTAACTTGAAAGATTGAATTACAGGCAACGGATAGGTGAACTAAATAAAAGCTTATAAAAAATCACCAAGTATCACGATCACTCGTAAAATAATTGACATGGCAGTTATGCAATTCGTAAGTTGTCTCGATTAGCCTCACGAATGACTCACTAGTATAGTTTGACCCCGACGTTGATAACAACTATGCCTAGTCGGAGATCAAAATAATATTTTAGTCGAGGGGTAGCCTTCGTGAATAGCCACAATTACACGATGTACAGGTCCAATCCGGACAACGGCAAAGCCGGTACTGGCAAGAGATCGCGCGCGACGGTAAATTTATACTATGTTTGAAAGATTATTTAAAAATATAAATGTTGGAAAAAGTTGTATTTTTTTTACTGTATTGTGTTGGTAAAAGTATGAACTTTAATGTTATTTAAGATTCAATTTACTAATAATTCAACAATAATGAGAAAATCCTTGTGTTTTCAGTACGATATTGTTGCAAAATATGGTGTAATTGAGATCAATTTACATATACATACGTGAAAAAAAGGAAAATTCGAGGCCGCTACGCACAATACGGACATATTAAAATAGTGAAAAGAAAAAAAAACAACTAGGTTCTCATGTAACATCATGGAGAATTAGGCGGTCAAATTTATGGCTCGGCGCTGTTTTCCGAAAACTACTGTCGGTAATCGGGTATATTCGGTCAACATATTCAGTTTTTCTTAAATCCGAGGCCGCAACGCACAATAAAAGGAGTTGAGCTATGCAAATAAGTAATCGGAATCTATAAAAATCTTTCCGTTTCTTAGATTAAGACCGTCAAAAATCGGTAATTGTCGCTTATTCCTGACGAATTTTTGAACGCCCTCTTAATGAAGTATTTTGTTTGCTTTGTTGTGGTTTAATCGGATTGAAGTAGTGCCTACGGATTGTGATTATTTAAAGTGTGTACAAGTATTGCTTGGCGAAGGAAAGGTAAACACTTTAACTTTGCTCAGAAGAAACAACTAATTTCTTCGCCAAAACCTACGCCTGATTTGTGTACCTACTTCTCAGCTTAATTTATTAAAGCATAACTATGAACGCTGTGATTTCTTTTAGTAATTTTGGTAAACAGCTATTTGAGACAGGATGTCTTAATAAAGATTTATCGCACCAATTATCCGAGGAAATTACAAGAACGTATGGCTCGGCTTGCCCTATTCTGAAACCCTAGGCACGCCACTAGTCTCGCCCTTGGCCGCTGCCATGGCGGGCGGCTAGGGCCTGGCGGGGGCGTGGCCTGCGTACCGCAGGGCGCGCTATCGGGTTATCGCCGTACCGTAGGTGCGTTGCCGGTCGCGCGCCCGACGGCGTGTTTTTAGTGTTGTTTTTTTTATCTGTAGTTGTATATGGGTCAGGCCGTAGATTTTGCCACAAAGAGCGCAGCGGTAACGTAGAATTTTCTACGAACCGGATGCGCGGAGGGACGCAAAACAGTAACGCAGGTGCGCAGAGTGACGCACAACGGAAACGCAAAATAATTAAGGTGCGCGCAACATGTGTGATTTTTACATAAAATATTTGGAATTAATATGTAATAAAATAATAGTAGATTGTGAACCGAGGGAAGAAAAACCATTACATACGAGATATTAAAGGTACTGGAACGAAGTGAGAGCGCCAATAGGTCGTGGATGGAATGGGTTGTTTCATACGAGTAAAACACTATACCTACACGTTTGATTTCGA
This sequence comes from Epinotia bilunana, assembly GCA_947049275.1. Classification (NCBI taxonomy): domain Eukaryota; kingdom Metazoa; phylum Arthropoda; class Insecta; order Lepidoptera; family Tortricidae; genus Epinotia; species Epinotia bilunana. The sequence goes on from OX346253.1 coordinate 30,351,597, forward strand.
ATATGAGGAAAGTAGAACAGACACGATGTTAGGAAATATCATACATTATAAAACTGCGCCCAAGATCACCAAGAGAATCCATACTAAAAAGTAGAAATTACCTACCAGTACTATTATTAAGCCTCAGGATTTTCATCATAGTTAGGTTAGGTCAGGTACAAAATAAATGACGGATTTTGGTATGGTATGATTTTTTTTATTACTTTAGACAAAGACTGAATTTCTTGGATTTCTCTGCCGGAGTCAAAGGCATCTTGAAAGGAAATATAATAATTGTAGCTTAGCAAAAAAAAAACACTTAAAAAACCGCAAATCTAAGCATTGTATGTGTGCACACCTTTACTAAGTAGCGCAGAGAAGCATACAGCCATTCTGCGTAACGTGACGCAGATAGAATCAATTTTAACTCGATAAATACACTGTTTTTTCCAGGTTTCTTTGCCTTGAAAGATTACACACACTTTACTGAATAGGGCACAATAACAATAACAAATATTCATACAAGACTTACCTTGAAATCTTAAAAAAATTACTCCGCGACAAACTGGTTACCTTCCACTTTTTGCCAAAATTGACAGCCTACTGACAAAAATATAGCCGCTACCGCGTCATTGACCATTGACAAGGTAACTTTGGTGTTGTCACTACTGTAATACAAACACTGCTAATGTTTAACTCCACAAAATGGGGAGATGTTAGTTACGCAGTCAAAGTAGCGCAGAAAAATGGTTTTGTTTTTTTTTAAACGTGTGAAAATTAATCTACTTTCTTAGGAAACATGAAACGATATTTAAAAGGCGGCTAGCTAACTATTATTTCATAACGTCAAATCAAAAAGATTATCAAAAATAATTTTTTTTCTAATTTTTCTGATTGAGTAAAGTACCCTACTACCTAAGCGGATTCGCGTTTTTTATGAAATTTTCGACGTTTTTCATGAAAAAATATTGTGTAACTTCCCAAGTTTATGGATTTATTTTAATATCTTCAGTGACCAAGGTTCACCATTTCTTAGGGAATACAATGCTGTGGTTGAGAAATTAATATTACGTATTAAAGGTAAAAAAAAAGGAGCGGAGAGTTAGGTTATACCTTTTGTGGCAAAATCTACGGCCTGACCCATATAGTTTTTAGTTTAAAGTTATCCCTTTTTATGGTTTGCCGTTTCTTGTATAATATATTGTATTTATATTTCGTGTGTATTTTATACCACATGTTATCGGCAATTAGTTGAGGACCCCTTCGGGGCCCAACTTAGGAAGTAATGTAAGGGAAAAAAAGGTCCATGATGTCACTCAATTCTCTTTTTTTTCTGTTGCATGCATATTTTTGGAAACCTGCACGTCTAGCACACGACGGCCGCGACATGCTCTCGATTTTTATCTCACTATACCTCTTCTTCTAAGTGTTCTAATAAGAGAGAGACGGATGGTGCGAGAAAAATCGAGAGAGCTCGCGCGCCGTTGCGTGCTAGCCGTGCAGCTCCGCTCTAAAGTCGCCCAAAGGTACGTCCCGGGGGGTCTCATTTCAGAGTAGACAAAGTATAATGCCTAGATCTCCAATAAACATTTTTTTTTTCGCTCTTTTTGTCAGTGGTAATGAGGCCATATCCAATGCAATTATAAAGCGAATAAACCAGCGTAGTAATTTGTCACAACAGACAGAGAAACAGCAATGGATACTTTTAACTTTAGCTACATCAGTTGTTGTAGCAAATTGCATCGTTTGTAGTGTGTTTAAATGGTCTCAAAATAATGCTGCGTCTTCACGCTGAATATGGCAACAATATTATATATACTGACATTACATTGACATTTCGATTTGACACTTTTGACAGCACTTTTGATTGAATAATCAAAGTATCATAAGTATCGAATAAAATAATATTACATTGTGCCGAAGACTATATTATAAATAAAAATGTCTTCGCAAATGTCTGCGATTGATTTGCTAAAATTAGGAGACAGTGACAGGCAAAAACCATTCCTGAATAAGTTCTGGCCAGAAATTATAGGTGTTGGTTTAGGAATAGCCACGGGAGTATTCATGAACTTTGGCACGAGACGTCCAGTCTTTAGCGGTAATTACATAATATTAATAACAACTCGATTATTCAACACGTTTAGTTCAACAATTTTTATACATGTAACTGTACCATTTCGTTACAGGTATTCAAAAACACGTCCTTGGTATAGCTGGTTGGGTTACTGTGCTGAGTATTGCCCAAAAGAGGCGAGATGCTTATTTTGCTGAAAGAGACGCAGTGTACAGGCATTATGTTGAACTCCATCCTGAAGACTTCCTAGTCCCAGGTATTATTTCATCTATCTAAGGATGGATCCCAGTTGATCCCCTTATTTTTTAACTCAAATATGAATTCATCATCCTCCTAGCGTTATTCCCGGTAATGCCCCTAAAGGAGCCCAGGGTCTGCTTTGACACCTAATCCCAAGATTTGGCATAGGCACTAGTTTTACGAAAGCGACTGCCATCTGACCTTCCAACCCAGTGGGAAAACTCACGATGTTTTCCTTCACCGAAAAGTTAATGGTAAGTATTCCGTACATAAGTTGCGAAAAACTCATTGGTACGAGCCGGGATTCGAACCTACGACCACTGCATGCCTGAACCACTACACTACCGTAGCTCCTTTAACTCAAATATGAATTATCTTTATTATTGCTTTACTAAAGTTATTTAAAATAGTTGTAAACGTATAAGGTCCATTTGTTGGATGCAAGTGTTTTTTTTTATGTTGGTATGGAAATAGTGCATGAAAGTTTGAAGGTCTTTCCATAACAATAATTATGAATCATATTGGTTGGTGCACTCACTTTTGGCAATATTCGAGACAACTTACGAAAATGTTAAGAATGTGTGAATCTGAGTGTTATGCCGCGTTCACATGCTCGCGTTCAAAGTGACATTCATGTGCACGCGCCCGTGCTCATGCATGCCGCCGATCGGGACGACTGTCGGTGTTTTTTTGACAAAGATACTCTCGCGTGCATTAGTACATGTCGGAATTGGAGTCGTCAGAAGATTAAAAATGGTCAAAGAAAGAAACTTTGCACTTTCTGGGGGGTTACCAGTGGGACCGAACAATATGAGACCGCAAGAATAAATATTTGAAAGAAAAAAAAATCTCCGTGTTTGCATGACAAGCACGGCCCGCAAGCGTGTGAACAGCCGCAGAAGTGCACTGGCTGCATGCCAAGCTGCACAGAGTGCTTGTGATCGTGGCATTAAAGTAACAACTTCATTCTTATTACCATTTTAGTTTATTATTTGAGACATTAGCTTGCAACTTCATCTGCGTGAACTGTTATTACTAGTTGCTCTGTGTAAGACCTTTCACAGTTTTTTTTTTCCAAATTTTTCTTTTTTTTATATTCCGTAAACCAAGTCAACAAAAAATAAAAGATAAGATAGATAGCCTTTATTTGCTGAGTTATTTTGTTACACTTCATTTACTACATGCATGCATTATATAACTTAAACTAATTTATTTCCTTAATAAAAAGTATTTCATTTTTTCTATACATATTTGTTTTATCTTCCTAACTTCAGCTTGCCTCTCGGACATAGGCCTCTTCCCAAGCTTTCAATTTTGTTCTGTCTTTAGCCTCCCTTGTCCATATTGTTCCTGCTTTCTTTTTAATATCGTCTTCCCATCTCATTATTGGTCTTCCTTGTTTTCTTTTCCCCTGTCTTGGATACCATTCTGTGATATCCTTCGTCCACTTTTCCATTTTTTCCCTCATCATGTGTCCTGTCCACCTCCATTTCAACTTTTTGATGCATCGTGTTATATCCGCCACATTGGTTTTCTTCCTAATTTTTGTTAAGGACACCTTGTTCTTCCTTTTTATGTTAAGCATGCTGCGCTCCATGCTTTGTTGGCATACTTTCAGTTTCTGAGTATTTCTTTGTGTGAGGGCCCATGTTTGGCTTCCATATGTGGCACAGGGAAGTATGCACATGTTGTATACTTTGCTTTTTAGCACACAAAAAATACCACATACTTAATTATTCAACCTGCTCACACAATTTCACATGAGAATCTTTATTTGTTGCGCTAGCTCGTTAATCAACATTAAAACTGTCTGTGCCAAATTCATTACAATCCATTCAGCTGGTTTTGTGTGATTAAACTGATTAAGTCATAAACATCGAAACTTTTATTTAAAATGTTAGTAGGATTTTTATGCATCCATAAAACTTATTTGTTACAGAGAGGAAGAAGATTGGAGACATTTTGGAGCCATGGATCCCAATTCGCTAAAACAACTAGGATAACCAATTATGTTATAGTGCTTGAAAAATATAGTGCAAATAAAACTATTGTTAATTTAATAACATGGTTTAATAAATTAATTTTAGTTGACTGTAACATGAACCAGTTATATATATTCCCATATTCTTGATTTTATGTGGCTTTCAAGTCATTTTTGAATAGATTGTACCATTTAGTAAAGGCACAGTCTATATTCATACAGAATAGCAATCAAAATGTCTAGTAAAAACGCCCTTATAAACACCAAGTACATGTTTTGCTAAACTATAGGTATTAAACACTTTCGCAACCGGACTAAAAATGGAACAATTCACCAGAAACCGACAGAATTCGCCAGGCGTGCAAGTTCATACTACTGCCCGCCCAGCGGGCTCAGCCGGCATCTGAACAAACATTACGAGTGCCCGCTAGGCGGGTTCTTGGTTGCGAACGTGTTAATAAATAAGTAAATAAATTATATTTTAGAAAGACAATGGCAATTATTATAAATTCGTTTTACTGTTATACAAACACTTCTAAGATTCTTCAGTAAATATTCAGCAAAAAACGAATATATAAAATGATACCGAGTGTGCAGAGTAATTACCAAATATTGTTGCGTTTTCTTGAAGTTAATGGATATTAACGCTGCTATTTAATTTTAATGACATCCAAACTCACGTTATTTTTTTAAGCAGATATTTTAAGAAGAAAGGAAGATATCAATATGTTAAGGCTTTTCTACACAATGGCCTATCATGCGGGACGCAAGTACGCGTTAAAGAGAGAAAGACAAGCTTGCATCTAATTCCACCGGATAATTACGGCTTGTCTTGCGGACATGATGGCCCATTATGTAGAGGAGCCTTCAAGTGCCAATACCAATGACTCAAATAAATTACAAAACATCCATATGCATTGAACTCCCACACACACAAATGCCTCAAACGTGTTATAATAATGTCTGTTATTATTAAATCAAGAAAACATTCATAAGGATTTAGAATGTGCACTTGCCAAAAACGAGCGTTTTAAAGTCCGACCAGGAAAATAAAAAACTTCGCTTTTTGCGGAAAGAAAGGAATTTCTAGGAGAGAAAGTCTGCAGGATTAGACTCTATTCCTCTAAATAACATCACCGACCATGTTGTCAACATGACTGGTAGGTACATCATACAGTATTTTTTTAGTGTTGCCATAATTATTGCTAATTTAGCGCCCCCAGAGCAGGTTTTTTATTTTCCTGGTCGGGCTTTAACCTAATATCCATTTTACATTTTTACTAAGCATTAGATGGGTAAGGGCAAAGTTATCCTTAATGTAAGAACATCTCTTTCCTGTATCCCTTTTCCGAGATCTTTAAACTACAGGTAATGGATCACAATCTTTATGGCGATGCAAATAATGATGCGCTAATGCAGTAATATAGTCGAACACTTCACCACACACAGTACAAGTGTGGGGATCAAGTTTGGTGCCATACTGTTGAAACCCCTTCTGACACAGGGTGTGTGGTGGGGCTTGCTTTCCACTGACTGGATGAATTCGCTCTTTGCTAACCAAGCCTATATTCTCTATGTCTGGTCTATGCCCACTGTGCACTTTGGTAGGCAAGGAGCTCCCTTCTTTTCCTACGTCAATTCCGACGATGTCGATGTTGCTGCTGTTATTGAATGCGTCGTTTTGAGTGGTATTCTGAGTGCTGATCTGGTGTTTTTTCATTTTGTGTAATTTCTGAAAGACAAAAACGTCTGAATTCCAATATTGTATTTATGGTTGTGTATAAGCGGTGCCAATAAAGAAAATAATCTAAAATTGCAACATTTCTTGCTCACACTATGGCGCGAAAAGTGTTGCCATTTTAGAATCAATAGGTACCTTATTGGCGCGGCTTATATATACTTAAAGTACCTACTCCAAATAAGTTTCTGTCAAAATTTTCATTTTTGGTAAAAGTTTTTAATGCCGACTGTACTTTTCTGTATACCATCATCAACTACTCATTGAGACAATTCAAACGAGCCCAACGCGAGCGAACTCAACGGGGTTACGTCGGTTAAATACTGAATTCCCATGGCCACCTTCTGTCTCCAACATCAGATCAGCTCGATGGTACCATAATATTGAATTGACATCCAAACTATACTAATACCCAAGATTTCAGCTCAATCGGATAACGGCAAGTGACTGAAAGTTGGATTGCAAATTTTGACGGACAACTTACATACTTACATACGAACAGGTCAAGTTAATATAAAGCTTGTAAGAAGAGCGATAAGTAATAACAGTACAACTGCTGGCTGGACGCGCCCGGAGACGCTCAACTAGATTTCAGATAGTCTAGGGCATGCCACCATGCCAGCATGAGCTGTTATTCAAATGTGATCGTTATTCGCTCAAACCGTAAAATCGCAATTCTAGCAGATCCTTTATATTATCTCGAAAATGTTAGTTTCAAAGAAATGTTACTGGCTTTTATGGCAAACATTAATGTTGTCAAATTATAAGTAGATATCAAATGGATCCCAAGCAAATCGCTTTATTCGGGTGATAGTCGAGCGTCGCACGAGTTCACCTCACGAAATGTTTACTAGGTAAATCTATTGGACATACCAGATCCCTGCTCTGCGCGTAAGCCGAGCCACAGATGTCGCATTTGTAATTCTTGATGCCCCTGTGCTTGTTGATGTGCCGCGACAGCTCGCTGGACGTTATGAACGACTTGTTGCACAGAGAACATATCTGCAACACATTCAATATTTCAAGGTCACGACACTAGCGGATCCAGCGCGGTGCTAAGGGGCTCAATCTCCTCCCAAAAGCATCTGAGCCCTTACCAAATCTGACCTCAGCGGGGCCAAGCCCCCCCAAACCAAAATCCTGGATTCCAAGACAATCACTCGACGAAAAATAGAAGAGACAGTAAATATGTTATGTAGGTTTGATATGAGTAACGTACATGATCTTTTTGTCCCGTGTGGATTTTCAGATGAGCCTGAAGATTTCCCTGTGCTGAAAATGTTTTACTGAAACATAAAAGGTTAAACCGAGTTTACAATTAGGTACTCAGATATACCTCTCACATACGAAAACGGAAATTTCTCTTACAGTCCGTAAGCCCACTCCCAATTCACCTACGTCTCATGAGAGCATGATAAAATGCATGGCAGCAAGTAGAGAAAGATATGCTGACCAAGAAAAAAAAAATTGGCTGAAAGTTTGAAAATCCTACATTTCCGGTCAAAATTTGTATATTTACGTCATGAGACTACAGTACGGGACATGTGGCGTCATTTAGCCCTTTAATCGTGGAGAGAGTAAACCTAAGTGTCAGTCCTGAAACAACGGCCGGAAGTACTAGTTTGGCAGACGGCGTCAAAGTTGGGCCAACTTTAGCACTGTCTGCCAAGTACCTTCCGGCGGGTACTTCTTCTTGTAACAATTGTTATTAATAACATATTTCTTTTCATTTCACAACTTTCTTGACCTGCTGATGATGAGTCCCAATAACTGTCATACAGTTTGTTATGCGTGAGATGGGCAAAACTTCGTCAATATAACTAGGACTGACATTAGTAACATAGTAACATTTGCTTTTCTCATCTGCAAGTAACTTATAAAGTAACTAATTATTAATCTGTGCCGTCAACCAAGGAATGATTGCAACCATGACATCGTACATTTTATAGCATTTGTGTTGTTAACGGAATTAGTATATACAGTCTACGGTAATGGATCACTAGCGTTAATATTGGCGGAGGCCTGGGCTCGGCGTCGGCCGGATGGCTTCACCCTGGTGCCATAGCAGAGGGGCCTACCCTTCTGATGGTGCGAGGCACACAGCAAGCACCTATGCTTGCTGTGTGCCTCGCACCATCGGGGCAGCAGGAGCTACTGCAGAGGCAGCTGCACTCAGAAAGTGGGACTAATACTCCGCGAGCTTGGGAGTAGGCATAAAGGAGAGGGCAAATGCACAAAAGATCCCGCTGGGTCGAAGTGCATCCGAAAGGGCCCTCATCTAGATAAGATAAGATAATACTCCGCATTGGCGAGTTATTCATTTGTCCGTCTTGCGGTGGAGACCACGGGTTGCTGGCGCTCAGAAGCCAGAACATTTTTGGCGGAAGTGGGGCGCTGTTTGCGACTGAGAGGGCATGACTCCCGTTCCGGGTCATTGCTGTTGCAAAGGTTGTCAATCGCAATTCAACGCGGCAATGCGGCGAGTGTGATAGGCACCTTTGCGCCCGTAATGACACGGGGCGGGTTATTTGACTAAGTGTGTTTTTATTGACATGTAAACTTTCCATTACGAAAATAAATATTAAAAAAAAAACAATCGTGATTAACATTGTCTATATCAATTCCGTTAACACAACGATGCTGCACCGAAAATGCTACTAAAATGTCCTGAGACCCTGCGTACAAAATTTTGCAGATATTTCAGAATGAACTTTGAACTTTTATTCAATGTCAGAAAGTTCCTAATTCAATAATACAATTAAGCGTAATCTGTGGTGCGTGGTTATAAGTTCTATAAGACAGGAGGCGTACCTGCAGACTTCGCATTGGAATGGTTTCTCTCCTGTGTGCACACGCAGGTGTATGGTCAGGTTGTGCTTCTGCGCGAAGCGGCGCGAGCAATACATGCAGGTGAACGGCTTGTCCCCAGTGTGAGTTCTGAACAGAATACAATAAACGTTTATATACCACCACTATCCTACTAATACTAACTATAATTGCGAAAATATGGATGTTGATGTGCTACTAAATCACGCAAAAACGGCTGAACGGATTTAGATGAATTTTAGTGTACAAATAGAGTATAGCCTGGATTAACATATATAATACTTTATATCCCAGCAAAAGTCCTACAAAAGGATGTCAATGCAAACGAAGTCGCGGGCAAAAGGTAGTACCTACATAAAGTACAACAGAGCAATACATGCAGCTGAACATGTCCCCGGTGTGAGTTCTGAACAGAATACAAAATGGCATCCAATACAATACACATAATAAAAACCTACATAAAGTACAGTGCTGTGTAACTTTTTAGATCAATCTAACTAAGAAGATATTTCTTTGAATGAAATGTTATCAGATTCACGTCAAGTGCTTACCGCAATGGGTTCCTTGATATCCTAGTATTCTAATTCACAGTATTCACGGGTTATTCCCACCTATTACCACCAATTTGTTGCCAGTGGCCTGGGAATTTTTATCCTATAATGTGGAAATAACCCGTATTCATACCAGAAGCAGATATTTAATCATAATGTGAGAATTACAATGATAAGATCTTTCTGAAAGTATGAAGTTCTACTTCAAGTAGGAGGAGGAGGACTGCTTGTTTTATTAATTAACCTATATTCTTCGTGTTAATTATACCATACACAAGTTTCTGCCAAAAATTTCATTTTTGGTACAAGCTTTTATTGCCGACTGTACTATTCTGTATACCATCATCAACTACTCATTGAGACGATTCTAACGAGCCCAAACTCAACGGGGTTACGTCGGTTATGTATTGAATTCCCATGGCCACCTTCTGTCTCCATCATCAGATCAGCTCGATGGTACCATAATATTGAATTGTCATCCAAACTATACTTATACCCAAAATTTCAGCTCAATCGGTCACCGGGAAGTGGGTCAAAAGTAACTTGCAAGATTTGATTACAGAAGACAGACAACGGGACAGGTGAAACTAAATAAAAGCTTGTAAAAACATTCCATGTAAAAAAGAGGCCAAGTCTCAAAACTCTTCCACGGTAAAATGTGAGATATTTCGTAGAGCCAAGTCTCAGCTCAGGCATTCTTATTAATCTTTATTTGCTTCCTAACTAAAATTCTGCAACTTGGCAATCACACAACTTTACTGCATTTATGGATTTGTGCATACCTAAAACTATGTAGTATTGTGTGAATGCCAAGTCACAAAATTTTATTTAGCTAGCAAAAAGATTAATAAGAATGCCTGCAAAGAAATATCTCACAACTTTTTACAGTGGAAGAGTTTCGAGACTTGGCCTTTTTTACATGGAATGTTTTTTATGGGATCTCACTTCTTCTTGTAGGTTATTGTATTATCAATACTTACATACAAATTATGAATGCAGTCCCATTCATGCTTTTTCATTTTTTATCCCATTCACTACAAATGTAACTTTGTAATCAGGCATTGCATAAACACGGTATATTTCAAAATTCATTCAATTTGAACCAGAAGTTTAAGAATAATAACTAGTCAAAATTTCTTAATATTGTCACTCACTCATTGACTGACGATCATCAAAACTCGTAAAGCACTTCTAGCAGACATAGAAACTTCAAATTTAGAATACAATTAGTGTTTAGTGTATAAATCAAGGAAAAACTAAAATATTTTATATATGTATATACTAGCTTCTGCCCGCGACTCCATACGCGTGGAACTCGTTTATATCGTAACTCCATACAAAACTTCACCCCCCAATTGATCCCCTTGGGGGATGATTTCCGGAATAAAAACTATCCTATATCCTACCCCAGGACTCAAACTATCTCTATACCAAATTTCATCCAAATGGGGTTTAAGCGTGAAGAGGTAACAGACAGACATACTTTCGCATTTATAATATTAGTATGGATAGCAGTTGGTGTGGTGTATCTAGAAAACTGGACCAAAATTGCAAAATATTTTAGTTTTTTCTAGATTTATACACTAAACACTAATTGTATTCTAAATTTGAAGCTTCTATGTCTGCTAGAAGTGCTTTATGATCGTCATCGTCAGTCAATGAGCGAGTGACAATATTCAGAAATTTTGACTAGTTATAATTCTTAAAGTACTGGTTCAAATTGAATGAATTTTGAAATATACCGTGATTATGCAATGCCTGTTTGGTTACTAAAAATTCAGGCTTCTAGTTTTATCCACAACGATGTTACAGGGGGGTCGAAAATGGCCTGAAGTGCTTCAAGAAAAGGATGGTGTGCTACGACCGTGCCGCTGTTTTGCTCGACTTGGCGGGGCCACTGCCGTGCTCCCAGATAAACTATTTATTTCTTATTACACCTTTGAAATCGTTATATGTACGTCGAATTGCAGATGAGTGAGTGTAGGTATCCCAGTTGCAGAAGTAATATTACAACAAATCTTTTAACCAAGTTCCCTCTTACAACACCTTCGGAGGCGTATATACACATCTACCTAGAAGACTTAGTCCCCCCCGTCTCCAAATTAAATCTACGAATTAAGAGATCGAACGATTTGTTTAACATGGAAGTTGCATATTGCCAATTAGTGTCTAGTTAAGTACGGCTAGTAGACAGTAGAGCATACCTGACATGGGTCTCCAACTGAGCTTGGCAGCGGAACTCCTTATCACACTCGTAACATGAATGCACTTGTTTGGGTTTAGGTTTAGGGCCCCGCTTCTGCTTCTCCTCTTCAGGTTTCCTCTTGTAGTTGGTGCTACTCCTTTTCTGTGACAACCTACATTTGCTGGAAAAAAGATATTAAGTATATGTAGGTAACTATCAAACTTCTTCTAGATAATTTACCAATTAACAAACCCTTTATATACTATGGGTTGACTACGTCTGAAATAAATATAGACCTCTGCTGTGGTTAAAAACTATGCCAAACGGGACATGACAGCTTTCGGCATCAATCACCAATGTAGGGCGCGATCGCGGGATCGCGGGAGTTAGGATTAAGTGGCGAAGGGTTATTATAGATGGGCGCGACAACCTTACCAAGCCTATGCCTATCCCATAGGTCCACTGTACTGGTGAATGAAATTTTGAAATTGGATATGTAAGTACCTAGTCCCATAGATTACCCCCTACATGTGTATGGCTATGTGACTTTGTCATTCAGATCATCAAGCACATCATAGGGACTGCCCCTTTCGCGACAAAGCCATTAAGTGGCTGAGTGATAGATTAGCCTCAATATTAATTTATAGTTGATTATGTATACTTGTTACTGATTAATCTTGTTTGCCATATGATTAAATAAATAACAAAGCGACAAAGTCACATAGATATTAAACCTCTTTATAATATTAGTACCTGTAGATAAATAAAACTCACCATTTCTTTATTATAGCGTGAGGAATGGGCATCTGTAATTAAAAAATGCTTAATTAATAATTAAATAGATACAGTACTAATACAGAACAAGAAAATTACAAGAAACTTACAGGATCTGTCATAACAGCTGCATCATTGTATCTGGAAATTAAACTTGTGTTAAAATATGGAGGACCATCATGAACAATAAATATACATAGTCTGCCCATATTTTTTTTGATACACATTTTATGCCTCAGTGACTGACTGACTGACTTAGCAATAATTACGATTAGTTTTCTTTTCTTCCATAGAAATCCTGGTATATCTGGATTAAAAAAAATAACATACATACATAGACCTCTTTATATACCTTTACTCTGTAATCAGGTATTATTGCCCATATCTGTTTATTTTGATAGTATTTGACATATTTACATCATCATCATCATCATCATATCAGCCGATAGACGTCCACTGCTGGACATAGGCCTCCCCCAAAGAGTGCCACAATGACCGGTCCTGCGCCACCCGCATCCAGCAGACTCCCGCGACCTTTACCAGGTCATCAGTCCACCTACCCACGCTGCGCCTTCCGGTACGTGGTCGCCACTCGAGAACCTTTCCGCCCCAACGGCCATCGGTTCTACGTGCAATGTGCCCCGCCCACTGCCACTTAAGTTTAGCGATTCGGAGGGCTATATCGGTTACCTTGGTTCTGTTGCGGATAGCCTCATTTCTGATGCGATCGCGCAGAGAAACTCCCAACATAGCCCTCTCCATTGCCCTTTGGGTGACTTTGAGCCTTCTTATGAGGCCCATAGTAAGCGACCACGTTTCCGTGCCATACGTCATCACTGGCAACACACACTGGTCAAAGGCTCTCGTCTTGAGACACTGCGGAATATTGGACGAAAAGATGTGCCGTAGCCTCCCGAATGCTACCCAGCCGAGTCGGATTCGATGATTGACCTCTTTCTCAAAGTTGGACCTACCTAACTGAATAGTCTGTCCAAGGTATATATAATCGTCTACAACTTCGAGCGTAAAGTGTCCGATTGAAATGGGGGTTGGTACTACATGGAGGTTTGACATGATCTTTGTCTTATCCATGTTCACCCTTAGACCAACTCGCTCATATTTACATATACCTATCTATATATACACAATACCTGTGGTTTTGGGCTTTCTTTCTTTTACAGCCCTCGGTAAGTAATGTACTAAAGGATACAGGTTTACTCTGAATGTAGATATAGTAATCTAATTCCAGTGTATAATTAGTGACAAGGAGCATACTTGTGTGAAAGCTGAAGTCCTAGGTACTGCCGAAGTCGAGCATCTGCACTCTCACAAGTCTGTTTAAAATGGTAGGCTACCCCCAGCTTGTATATGCAGTTGCTGCACAATTGTTCTGGCAGTCCATCATGTTTCCGAATCTGTAATTTTGTTAGTTTAGTTATAAAGTATTTGAAATAGTGTAGAGATGGTACTCGTAGGGCAGTGGGTAGCAATAAGGCAGCAGGCAGGGAATGGAATAGGAGCACCGAAGACCGAGTTCAGTGGTGTGCCATGGAAGAGGTCAATGTCTTTAGGGCGCTTTATGGACAACCATTGATTGAATGAATACTTCGCCGAATTTTCATTTCATCAAAAACTTTTCACGTATTTATAAAACAAGTTTAACCTAACCTAACCTAATGGATTCTACAGTACCTTTTAAGTATAGGTACCCAAAAAGTTAACGCTTATGGTTTCTGAGAAAAAAAAAGTTTGATGAAAGGAAAATTTGGCGAAACAATGCATTTGATGAAACATTTGTCGTTAAATTAAGGGACTCCCCTTTAGGGCCTATTAATACATTACGTTTGTATAGAATGGCTATATCTGATTAATTTGGTAAACTGTTTCTCCTACGAATTATTGATGAAAAACCTATACAAAATAAGAACATGCTATTAGCTATAAAATGTAGCAGTAGCATACATTCATCATTAAAATTGCTGGAACATTGTCTATTAACTCTATGTTTGCTAACCTTAAAAAACAACTGAGTTCTACTCTCAAGAGGAGATATGAGATTGTGATAGGATAAAAAATATCTACAACCATTTGGAGTTCTCCGGTATTTTAAAGGAAGGTAAAGTTAGGCTTTATTCACAATGCTGGCGCATTTTATTAAGGTAAGTGCAAATAATGCAATGTTGGAGTAATTTTGGGTACTTATTGAGTTTTAAGCAAATTTTATGCAGTTACTTTTTATGAATCATGTTTTACAAATCAAGATTTAGACAGCATGCTCTGCTTTCAAATGTGGAGATGTTGAAAATATTTCCTACCTTAATATTACAGCAATACTCGATCATATCACATAACGATATGTTGAAATTTTTTGTAAACACTGAAGAAAGCACTCCTTCTTCCAAACAAATTCTACAAATCTTATTCATCTTGACGATCTTGACGACGAATCAAAAACGTACAATTATTACTATTTTACCTTTAATTATATTAAATCACTCATAATACTTGGTCATAATCAAAGAATATTATTAAGTACCTAGTTCAGTTTATCAAAAATTATATTTATTTACTTTTATACCCATGGGAGTCATGGGGTATACAGATCAATACGCACGGCTAGCATGCGACGGCGCGCGAGCTCTCTTGTTTTTTCTCGCACTATCCGTCTCTTTCTTATTAGAACACTTAGAACAAGAGATATAGTGTGATAAAAATCGAGAGTATGTCGTGGCCGTCGCATGCTAGACGTGCAGATAGATTAGATGATTGTGATTTTACCCCAATTTGTCAGTACAACATGTCGAATGGGCTCTACAAACCATCCAATTGTCACTTCTGATTTGTCAGCTAGGGTATTAAATAGTTTGTTTTTTCATTAGCAACAGATAAAAATGACGAAAATACTGGGAAAATATTAATTTTTCATTTAAGTAGTCAAATTTAAGATTTTAAATTCATAAAAGCTAACAATAAAAACGTTTGATTGTGACGGCACAAGCACTGTGCAAGCATGTCATGCTACCACTTCACTCTCGGGCAAGGCGCTCGGCGAGTGCTACTACAGCGAGTGGTAGCCCTCCACACACTCGTATAGCTCAGTCGTCGCCGAACCAAACCATCGAAGATGGATGTTGACATGTCAAAGCTGGCTGCTGCGATAGCTTGCGATTGTCCATTATAATTATGTGCGTACTTATTGCAACAAAAAACTTCGTAAACCTTGTAAGAAAAGTAGATGGTGGATGCTTACCCCCTTATTCATAAAACTTAAAATGCCTCTGCTACATAAAATGTGCTTTGTCCCTTTCTTACGAACACAAATGTGAAAGTGACAGATAAGGACAAACGAATTTTAACGCCATTTTAGTTAAAACAGGCTTGTAGGACGTTTATGAATACGACCGTTAGTGTGCACAAAAATAGAAAATTCAAATAACAGTTGACATGTATCTGACACGAGTCACACGAGTGTGTGGAGGCATGCGCGCGCGCTCGCCACTCGCCACTTTGATCTTTGTTCAAAATACCGACAAGGAAGCAAGCGGCGACGAGCCGAGGTGAGCGCGCACAAGTCTACCCGAGTGGGTCTCACCTCGCCGCCACTCGGCGAGTGTGAGGTGGTAGCATCACAAATTACAGAGAATGGCAAGCATGTAAGTGATGTAATCCCTACAAATTCCATACTAACGGAGCGTTTTTGATGTTTCATAAAAAGAAGCTGATTGACTTTTGTCAAATAGCGTTATGCACTGTCTCATGGGATATACAGATTATGTGATTTTGTCCCAACTTGTCGAAGTCATAATTATGTAACAATCTGTAACTACAATTTCATTCAGTGGGGCCAGTTAACAGTAAGAAAGCGAAAATTGCCGCAAGCGGACTGCAAGATTGTTACTAACCGATGAGACAGGGCGAGACTGGAAATGTATTTCATATCCTCATCCCGCTTTATCTTACAGCTTATATAGCACGTGCTTTCCGCAACGCAGCAGGACCGTCTGGTGCTCGTTACAGGCTGTCAAAATTGACTTGACTGAAATAAAAACAGAAAACAGTGTTTGCTCTAGCGCATGTATTCCTATGTGATCTTAAAGGATTCTGATTTTATTTCAACTAGCATGACTCCGTAGTTACTCTTATTCCACCTACAATCGGTTTAAAATTTGTCTCAATATGAGAATTACAGTGTAAAATATTTTAATTTTCATTTAAATTTATTTGAATGTTTGTGACAAAAAAGGAACACTTGGCAGATCATGCAAATTCCATGGTCCAAATTGTGATTTTCATGCAATTAGTTAAGTCAACTCGTTTGACAGTTGGATCAGCAGCGCAACATGCCTCCAGACATTAGCAATTAGTCAGCTTCTGATAAATTGGGGCTGACAAATCATGACATGTATACACCCCATGATGCTTTTTCTCGCTAAAGGCCTTACACACTTTATAATTTGTCACAACTTGCTATTGTTATTATAATCCGTTATTGACGACCGCTTTAGCCTAGTTGGTAGTGAGCCTGCCTACGAAGCAAGAGGTCCTGGGTTCGAATCCCGGTAATGGCCATTTATTTGTGTGATGAGCACGAATATTTGTTCCTGAGTCATGGATGTTTTCTATGTATTTAACTATTTATTTATCTATATAAGTATGTTTATCGTCATCTAGTACCCATAGTACAAGCTTTGCTTAGTTTGGGACTAGGTCGACTTGTGTAAGATTGTCCCCTAATATTTATTTATTATTTATTATCAATCAAAAGGAGACTACACGAGCAAAATCAGCAAAATTAGACTGAAGGACATAGAAGACTAAAGCCGTGGACTAAAGGCATATATTGTGACGTCACAGAAATCCGATAAGTACCGTATGACGTATTGTCACGATTTGTAGCCCGAATATACATAATATTCATCTATTAACGATAATCCTAATGGAACAATAAGTACCTACCTAAATAAAACAGCAATAAAACTTTGTTCATATATTATAATATTTATAATAGTAACTATAACATAAAATGTAACATATACAACAAAATAAAACTTAGGTTCTAGATGTAAATAGATATAAAACTCACCATTATAATTTATTTACGCACGACAAAGAATATTTTTGCCACATCAAGTTAAATAATAATGGTCTGTGATGTGGTGCAAATCCTTGATATGTACAAATTTCAAACAAATTGAATCAAAAAATAAAATTCTTGTCAATATATTTCTTTGGTAGGTATTGTAATATACACGTTTTCAATATTCAGTCGATCAACACACCTTCAGACCCCGTGTCATGGTCGGCCTTATCACGTGATAAGTGACAAGATAGAAGTGTCGTCGCGTTCTATCGAATGGTATCAGCCAGTGACGGACGCTCTATCCTGTCACTAATCGTGTGATAAGGCCGACCATGATACGGGGTCAGAAATGAACGAAACGAATAAGATAGGAAACAAACAAACATTTAAATAAAGTAAAACATAATGACATCTCTTAAAACACTGAATTTTCCATTGCAAGACTGGTTGAAAACAATAACAAAAAAAATTTTTTTGGTAAAACTAAAACAATTATAAAACATTTCACATCGAATTATTGTCGTTACTATAAATACATAAAATACCTACATAAAATATATAATGCTGTACAAAATGTACGATTACACATACTAGGGAGTATGAGAAAACTTAACATTTAAAACATTCGTCATATTTAGTTTAAAATAGTAATGTCACACACAAGTAACATGATATCGAGAATAATTTCGGAATATATATCGTGTATATTTAAATGGTACTGAGGGGCTACCGCGAAAAGAAAACGAACTTAGTCTTCTGTCCAAAACATGGTTCAACAAACAAGGTTTCTATTCATTAATTATTTTTTTGAATTTTCGTCTTGATAAAAGAATGTACTTATAATAATATTAGTTTTGTTTTCCTTAGTTTTAAGCAAATATTGTACACCCGAAATGGGTAACCGTTGGGGCCTAACACTTGTAATATTTAATACCATCTATGTACTCGTAACACGGTTAAAAAATAAAGTTTTTCTATTCTATTCTATGTCTTTGTCGCTCGAACTAGCAAGTGCGACAGAGGGAGGTATCTTCGTTCGTGTATACGAACGAAGTTCGTTTTCGTTTCGCGGTGGTAGGCCATATGATTAGCTAGCACGTTCGCGTTTTATGTCTGGCGTGGATCGTAGATCACCACATTAAAGAAAAGACATAAAACATGACGATAAAACATGACGATAAAACCTATCGTGCTAGCTGGGCTTGTAGCAGGCCTGCTTTTATGTCGCGTACCTACTTGCTTGTGAAGGTCGCATGTTTTACGTCCGACGTAAACGCAATCATGCTAGCCAGGCAGTGTTTGCGAATTGCCAAGTGTCATTCTTCTTATCCAGTTATGAGCGAATGAAAACCAACACAACACTCACGTTAACGTTCCTTATTCAATAAAAACATTATAAAAGAATTAGATTAATGTTCTCTGTAAAAATATTAAGAAAATATATTCTTATATAATAAAACTAGTTCAAAACTAATATGAAATGCATGGTATTAAGGCACATAATAATCATTTACATAATTAAACTTAGGATCCTCAAGTCGAGCGACTGAAAAAGGGGTGACTTTTACATAATGAAAAGTTTCATAATAACAGCTTCATTCATAGTTAGCTTGATTTAAATTAATACATCGACACTCAGCCATACAATACAAATTATAATATTATAACGGCCTCAGGAGGCTGAGCCACTTTACTCAGGCGGGTAAATAGTGTAATTTCTATCTATTGAATGTCAAGTTACAAATATGAAAAGTGCATTGACACATTATACACACATTTATATTGAAAACAAAACTGAACAAACAATGTCACCCCTCTATTCCAAAGCCGTTCCGTTCCTCGTAGTTCGTTCTCCGGCGCCATGTTCACAAGTTAGCGACGGCTGGGATCAGCTTGACATAGATATCTATGCCCTTTAAGAAGACGTCAGCCTTCAGATATTCATTGTGGTCGTGCAAGAGCACTGGGGTGAAGTTCATGGGCGAGAACCCCAGTGCGGGGATACCAACTTTACGGACGTACCTACTGTCAGTGGCGGCGGGGAAAATTCTGCAGTCCAGTTTAATTTTCCTGGAATGTTATAAAATATTTAGTACTAGCTTCCGCCCGCGACTTCGTCTGCGTGGACTCGGGATAAAAACTTTCCTATATTTTAATCCAGGCTATAAACTATCTTCGTGCAAAATTTCATTCAAATCGGTTTAACCGTTTAAGCGTGATTGAGTAACAAACATCCAAACATCTAAACTTTCGCATTTATAATATTAGTAGGATAAAACCTAAAAAGAAAAGTGCAAATTGGCTGCATGGGCACCTTTAGAAATCAAAGAGTAATTTTCAATAAAACTAGTGTCTTACAATTACAATAAACTCATATTTAAAACGGTAATATGTCAAATAATATCTATTTAAATTAAAACTTCAGTCTTATAATAATGTATCGTATATTCATTACCACTTAGACATACGTTCTAGATATGGAAATTTAGATTTAACAAGGTGAATACAGACATTTCTGTCATAATTATAAGAATATAAGTAGTCATTTTACGTTTTGAATATTTTCATTAACTTTTCGAGAACATATAAATAGCGAATGCAACTTACATCTCATCAGCAGCAGCTTTGAACGCCACCCAATAGGGGTTGCTTGCGTCGAGTTTTGTTGATTCCACCTTGTCGTTTTTCTGTTCAAAGTCGTAAGTCACGCCGTCTCCGGCCTCTTTGCACCATTGTTTAATCTGAATAAAAAAAACCATTCAAACATCATACAATTTCCTCTAAAGCGTGCCACTGCTATGCACACACAGCCCTTAATTTTTAATCGTGCGGCTTGCATAACGCGACGGTATAAATTCATTCAATTTGTGAGTAGCTTTTCCTCGTCTCGCTAGTCGTACAGAGTAATTTCTGACCGTAAGAAATCAGTATAGGTCATCCTGCTTGCCGCATCGTGTCATCGTGTAAAATATTAATCAATCGCGGCGGATCCGCGAACGAGGAAACTATCAGAAAAAAATGTTGCGGCATACGATAGGTTAATAACAGGGCTTACCATATTCTCGAATTGAACGAGGTCAATAGTAAGGGCCAGCCTCATGTCGAATACGACACTTAATTTTTCAGGAACAACGTTCGATTGCACTCCACCCTGTTAAAGAAAAAAATACACTTTGTTAGCTTATAAAGAATTGTATCCAAATTATGTTCATTAAACGTGTGCCGATAGAAAATCGTATTTTTTTTTCAATTAGATACTTCCACTTACCATTTTTCAGTTAAGTGGTCAGCTTGAAAATAAATAGCATGTTGCTTTTAAGTAAAAAAAAATACTAATGAAGTAAGAGAGATGATAAAATTGTAAAGAAAATGACCTAAGGCAATCTTTTCGAACAGATAATTACATAGAACGAGATCCACTTTCACATGCTTAATAAAAATCTATTTATAACTTACATATATCTGCGTCATATTTATCGTGGTCACATCCCCAGTTGTCAGTTTTGGATCACCTTCCAGAATGCGTTTTTGTTGTTCCCTTAAATCCATAAACTTGTCGATGATATACCTCAGCTGTGGAAAGGACAACATGAGTGTGGAGATAGCTAGATCTTGTCACATCTTTGTTAATTTCGTGTTGTGCACTAATTAGTTCGATAAGGGAAACTGAAAGAAATGATCTGGTACTCTGGTCCAACTGACACTGTTGTGGTTTTCTATAATAAAATCTTAGAGTCTCTTCTCGCACCCATCAAAAAATACTGTTTGACCTCTTTTAATAACCAGAGAGTAACAGATGTAAGTATTTTCATATTCAGTCGTACAAACGACAACACTGTTAACTGACCATCCTGTGTTTATAGAACCTTTACAATGCACTTAAGGTGCACCGATGGTCAGTTAGCTGTGTTGTCGATAGTACAGTGGATTCTGGGACAATAGGGGTGTAGACGCCAAATCAAATAACCAATAATGTTGAATTTTCCCGAAAAAGGATTAAAAATATTTCCAAATGGAGAAAAAAGTAAAGTAGGGGACTAAATAATCACAAAGTTATAAGTGTCCAAAGTTTTAAGAGGGTGTATATTATGTCACTTTTCCGCAAAACGCACCTTCATAGGAAACGATTGTCATTTACTATGACGCTCGCAGATCGTGACGTCACGAGACAGCTATTGAAATGGTTGTAGCTTCGTAATTCTTTGAGATATCTGAATGGGGTTTTCGTCACTAAGTATATTTTTTTGCCTTCTTTCTTTTGAGGTAATAATAAATTTTGAGTCTATTTAGTAATGATAAAAAAATATGAATCATTGCGAATCGTACAGTGCTAAGGCTGTTAGGGTCTAACGCACCTTTTCACCAGCGGTGTTCGGCAGGATGAGGGAGCCGTGGCCCGGCGTTCCGGAGCAGTGAACGTGGATTTCTAAAAAAACATATATTATAATGTCATTCGAACCAGTTTTTGGAGAGGAACAAATGTTTGTATGGGAGCAACTACAATTAAATAACATAAATACCCAAAAATTATAGACAAAGACTGACCTCGCTGGCGGCAGCGCAAAACACTTCATACTGATAGACACACAAGTATGATGTCACATTTGTACTAATCGTTGTATGGAAAATCACGTTAATTGTTGTTTTGGTCGCGAAATACTGCGTTCAAGTAAATGGTTGTCGTACAATTTTGTTTCTATAAAAGCGTAAGGATTCTATTGGTAGCTTTTTACTCTTGGACAATAAAAAATATGCATATAGTTTTCTAGGTTCAATATCTTTTTATGACTTGAATTATATTTTATAAGTTATACTTTATTACGATAATTTGATGGTTTACTAATCATATAGCATCACTACGTTATCAATTTGAACAGTGCTTACAGGGACCGAATACTGGTACTCTTTTCATAGAAATTAACTGTGGACAGTTTGCCGTAGTTACAAGTAACCATTTTACAAGTCTTGAGAGGAAAAACAGGTCATATTGACGACCGCTTTAGCCTAGTTGGTAGTGACCCTGCCTACGAAGCAAGAGGTCCCATGAGTCATGGATGTTTTCTATGTATTTAAGTATTTACACACATACATACAGACATTCACGCCTTTATTCCCAAAAGGGGTAGGCAGAGCACATGAAACGTATGTTCCAGCGCCACTCTTAGCATAAATGTGGGTGTAAAAGATCGACAAAATGTGATATTGCAGTGATAGGTTGCTAGCCCGTCGCTTACAACACACTTCAACCCTGGTCCCTTAGTCGACTTTTGCGACACCCGGGGGAGGAAAGGGGGTGGTGAAATTCTAACCCGACACCACACGGGTATTTAAGTATTTATTTATCTATATAAGTATGTTTGTCGTCTAGTACCCATAGTACAAGCTTTGCTTAGATTGTAACCTGCCTACTTTACGGGCATTCCGTGGTCTTTTTGAAAGCCAGTTTGTGTCAAAAATTTAATTTTTGGTGCGTCCTTCCATTGCCGACCGTAAAGGTCAAATAGTTAGGGTGAAATCGCATCTATCAGCATCGAATGCCATTTCGTAATGCAGAAACGTAATTTTGTATGAAGATGCGTCCGCATGCGGAAGGGTGAATTGATGCAGACGCAGCTTCATACAGTTGCGTTTTTGTGTTGCGGAATGCGATTCGATGTTGATAGATGTGACGTCACCCTTAGCCGCTATTATTGCTGGCAATTTAGAATTGAATTGTAACTGGTAGCTGCGTGAAACCGGCCAATGGAAAACGAAACCCTACCTTAAGAGTCCGCAGTAAGCTCGATTCTCCATACAAACGTAGTTACGCTCTCATTTTAAAACGCGTTGGATTGTAGCGAAACTTTGCATGTACAATGACATGAGGTATATCTATGTCTGTAATTAGTTTATGTAGCTTCCGATACCATAGTAAAGAAAATACAGCGAAATTAAGTTTTTCATACAAAACTTGTTTTTGCTGTATTTAGTTTTTTTTATAAACTGGAACCATATAAACTAATTACAGACATAGATATACCTCATGTCATTGTATATGCAAAGTTTCTACACAATCCGACAGGTAGCTTTAAAATGAGAGCGTAACTACGTTTGTATGGGAAGGTGAAATTCGGCGGAACTTACTGCGGACTCTTAATACCATTCTATATAATTACCATACTACTTTTTTAACAGGTACTCGTAGCTGGCACATAAATAATGCGTCGTGTTCGTTCCCTTTGTACGAGTGGCCATCGTGACCCATCATACAGGACGCAACTATGCGTTAAAGGGAGTAAGACATATTTATGTCTCGTTCTACCGCATAGCCGCGTCCTGTATGATGGGTCAGGGTGGCCCATTGTGTGGAGCGGCCATAAACTTACGCCAGATGCTTCGTTCGCCGTAGAATACGATGAACTGCTCGTCAGGGCTCGCGATTCCTTCGTCAAGCCCGAAGCCGACGTTCAACGCCTCAAATTCAGGCGTGTTCACGAACTTCATCATACCATCATGGCCGCCAATCTCTTCGTCTAAAAAATAAACATTGATATAAATAATAGCGAACCTCCTTACACAAAATTTCCACAGAAACAGATTTCCATCGAACACAGTCGCAATGTCTTCTTATAATCGATCAAAAGTGAGTTACATATTGTAAAATCAAATGTGTCGTATGTGGAACAAAAGTGTGTTGAAAAGTTAATCCATGTGACCACGGTTGTTATAGAATATCATCGCTGTCGCCACACACACAGACACACGCACACGCACGCGCACATACTGCATGTCAACAGAACTTAGTTTATGTACCGGGCTAACGTTATCAAAAATAAATAACTACCTACCTTTATTCACACTCGCAGACTGCCAAGATACAGGCTTAGCCTAGTTTTGGGTCTGATGGATATACCCCATATCATGGAACAAGTATTTTGTGAAATAAATAATTTATTATCACTATTATAACCAAGGAACAAAATATTCGTGCCTATCATACAAATATCTGGGGGCAGTGCCCCCGCCAAGTCGAGCAAAACAGCGAGCGGCACGGCCGTACCATCCTTTTCTCGAAGCAGTTCAGGCCATTTTCGACCCCCCTATAACTTCGTTGTGGATAAAACTAGAAGCCTGAATTTTCAGTAACCAAGCACGCATTGTATAACCACAATATATTTCAAATTTTATCTGATTTGAACCAGTGGTTTAAAAATTATAACTAGTCACTGCGTAAATAACTTTGTAATCACATATAAACATATAGGATTACAAAGTTATATTTGCAGTGAATGGGACAAAAAATTAAAAATTAAGAATGGTATATTGATAACACAATAACCTACAAAAAGAAGCGAGATCCCATAAAAAAACATTCCATGTAAAAAAGAGGCCTGACTTGGCAATCACACAATAGTTACTACATAGTTATGCAAAAATCCATAAATGCAGTAAAGTTGTGCGGTTGCCAAGTTGCAGAATTTTATTTAGCTAGCAAATAAAGAAAAATAAGAATGCCTGAGACTTGGTAATACGAAATATCTCACAACGTTTTACGGTGGAAGTGTTTCGAGACTTGGCCTCTTTTTTACATGGAATGTTTTTTATGGGATTTGTATTTATCGAGATCCAAATCAAGGATCAGTAAGTATAGCTAGGGAGCTATTAACTACGCTACCGGAACGTGTATAACAACAAGTGAAATTAAAAGATTTTTCAAAAACCCAACTGCTTTTTTCAAATTTTATAGCCTATGTCACTTCCACGATTAAGAGGAATCCAAAACGACACCTCATATGTCGAAATCCGTCAAACGGTTTAGGCGGCAGGGCGTGCCAAAGAATAAGGTCACATACATACATACATACGCTCGAAAAAAATAACCCTCCTCTCCTTCGGCAGTCGGGTAAAAATAAAATAAAATAAAACAAATGAAACCCGGTTTAATTATTACGTAAGTACGACGTATTTATATATCTACTGGGTAACAATCAGTATTTGTTGTTCAAACAATGCAAATAGCATGAATCTAATTTATCAGTTTGCAAACATACACAGGCGGTTTCATAATTATCTAGATATGTATTTATATTTATTACTTAGTAAAGAGTACTTAGTTAATGACAATTATAATGATAGTACGCCAGAAGTGTTTATTAATAATAATTTCTTGCCGTTATTCTTTTGTCGTCAGTGTACTACCGACAACACAGCTAACTGATATGTGCATTGTAATAAGATTCAATATAAATACAGGATGGTCAGTTAACTGTGTTGGCGTTTGTACTTATGACTTATGAGTAAGTTAAGTATCTAATGCATATTTTTTGTTGAATAAGTTGGCGCGTTTAATTTAGCCTGTGATTGGGTCTCAGATTTACGGTTTATGAGTAAAACTAAACTTGGTTGTAATATTTAGTTATACATAGTACGATTCCAGAGACTCTAGTATAAGTTTTACCGCAACAAAACGTTACGACCGCGTTCGCGTTTAGCTGTCAAATCCCATACAAATTGAGGGTAAAACGCAAACGCGATCGTAAAGTTTTGTTTCGGTAAAACTTATACTAGAGCGTCAGGACTGGATTACCTGGAACGAATGTGATGTGGAGTGTCCTCTTCAGCTGTACCCCAGTAGCTTTCAGCTTGCGAACGGCTTCAAGGTATTGTATGCCGACGCATTTCATGTCTTGGGAGCCGCGTGCAAAGATCTTCCCATCATCATCTATATGGGCGCTGAATGGAGGGTGTGTCCAACTTTTCTGTAATAACAAATGTTGATTATTTACAATCAATCGTCGAATCCGACTCGGCTGGGCAGCGTTCGGGAGGCTACGGCACATCTTTTCGTCCAATGTTCCGCAGTGTCTCAAGATGAGAGTCTTTGACCAGCGGCGCTACCACGAACTTCGAAAGTCGAAGTTCGTAATACATGCATCCCTGTCACTCGAGTTAGGGAGTGCGATAGCGATGGAAATACCCGAACTTCGACATTCGAAGTTCGTGGTAGCGCCGCAGTGTGTGTTGCCAATGATGACATATGGCACTGAAACGTGGTCGCTTACTATGGTCCTCATAAGAAGGCTCAAATTCGCCCAAAGGGCTATGTTGGGAGTTTCTCTGCGTGATCGCATCAGAAATGAGGCTATCTAGGCGCAGCAGAACCAAGGTAGCCGATATAGCCTTCCGAATCGCTAAACTTAAGTGGCAGTGAGCGGGACACATAGCACGTAGAACCGATGGCCGTTGGGGCGGAAAGGTTCTGGAGTGGCGACCACGTACCGGAAAGCGCGGCGTGGGTAGGCCCCCCACAAGGTGGACTGATGACCTGGTAAAGGTTGCTGGAGTTCGCTGGATGCGGGTGGCGCAGGACCGGTCACTTTGGCACTCTTTGGGGGAGGCCTATATCCAGCAGTGGATGTCTTTCGGCTGATATGATGATGATGATGATTATTTACAAAAGTGGAAAGGATTGTTCTAGAATCATTGTATTTTTTTCAAGTACTCACAAAGGGACAAAATCAGGACATGAACATAAGTAGATTGTAAATGTTGTTATGGAACTCATTAACGTAAAGTGTATAAATTAGCGTCCGAATCTAATAAAGGCAATAGGTACTAACTTCGAACACAGGGACCACATCCATGTGCGAGTTCAGCAATATCGAAGGCTTAGCCGGCTCCGAGCCTCGCCATGTTAGAATGACGATTGGCTTCTTTGGGACGTGTTCATGAACCACGAACTCCAGGCCGAGTGATGTCGCCTGCTTTTTCAGGAAGTTTACACACGCATCTGAATAACAGTAAAGTAAGTGTTAAGCACGTTGAATGATATGAAAACCTTTAGAAGAAGGCGTATCTGCGTGCTACAGCTGCCTGTCCACGGAGGTGTAGCTCACGTAGTGTATTGTCAAAATACGTCTAGCGAGTTTTGTAGCATGACCTACACCTAGAGGTCTGCGTAGCGTAGGCACTTTCTTCTCACTAGCCCAAGCAATAATCTCGCCGTCCCCCCAGTTTAATCAAATAATCGCGCAGTCGCGCAATTTACCAGCAGCCGTGCTAGCTCAAACAATATCCGATAAGAAATAACAGTAATTTAGTTTGTTCCAAATACGGAGCTTTGAATCGAACATAATTTTACTTTTCTCTTTGAAGACTTAGGTGCTGTACCTGCCTCGTTCTCTGGTTTTTTGAAATTCAATTGAAGACTTGGTGTTTTTTTCTGTGGGTAAGTATATGGTTCATTCCAAATATAAGAATTTTTAAGTTTAAGTATTTGATTGCCAAGTAAGAATGATTGACACCTGCTATAAGACCATGTAATATCTCAACACACCATCTGAGTGGGTAGTACATAGTCACATTAACCAATTGTACCAGATAGAGTCAATTGCTTGCATGTCAGACCAATGTTCCAGGCCAATGGTGCACATCCTGAGGGTTACTAATATATAAATGTGTTTATAGCAATAAATGATAATTATGTCTAGGTAGTATGGGAGTTTTTAAAGAAATACATGACTTGATTAAAGGTTAATGGCGTACACCTTCGAGACATTGTCATTTCCTTTCAATGACCTTAACCGCCAGCTTTACCATCAATATTCTTAAACAAGAATGTGTC